>OY982552.1:0-2400000 GCA_963859965.1 Ceramica pisi | reverse complement strand
AAATATTTCTACCAAAATGTTCATAATTAAATTGCCTATCCATTAGTGTATGTACAAAATCAAAATAATCGTTAGTTTTCGAGAAGATGCATATTTTCAGTAATTATTTCTCATTTTTGTAGTTTCGTTGTGAGGAGATTACTTAAACATAATACTTAGTAATAAAAATCTACCATTCTGAAGCCAAGATTTTTTTATTTTTTATAAGTTGATATTTCTTTTGGATAAAGAGTATACAGCTCCAAAAAACTGCACAAAAAACGGCTAGCGCTGCGTTTTGCTCAGGGACGCGCCTTAACGCAAAGTGAATAGTATACGTATCGCATTCTAAACTATCACCTTGTCAAACTGGCCATCCAAATTCAATTCTCCCACGGCTGCTTTTGGCACTCGCTTCACCCAATGCCCCCGATGTTTCAACATCGTTCTGCCTTCCTGGGAACTGTCCCAAGTCACGTGCCATACTGTCGCAGTCTCCCCCACTTATCGAGTCGCATGCTTCGGCTGACATAAGCCTTTGACTGAGAGAGCTTATGTTATGTCCGTAAGGATCAGGAATACAGAAATGCTTACAGGTCACTTAAGCCGGTGAAAAGGTACACCGGGAAGTCTGTTTAGTTTAACTGTGTTGTCAAATCTGATCTTTATGATTGGTAGTTGTTATCTTGTTTGAAGTTAACCATTGACTCGAAGATGAAGAAGATGGCAATGATACTAACTTAAGAAAATTCAGGTGTTTGGTTTTTTTTTTTTATGAATGATTGACTCTTGTTTGACGTCCTCGTGGCTAAATTACTACAGCCGCACGGGTCGATCTTCAAGGTTAAGCAACGCTTGCCAAGGTAGGTCTGTGGATGGGTGACCATCTTAACATATTGAGTTTTCTCCATGCTTCGGAAAGCATACTAAGCCGCTGTCATTTGTAGATCTTTGGCAGTCGTTACGGTTTGTCAGAAGCCAGTAAATCAGACTCCAGTCTTGCCAAGAAGTACCGTGTTACCCAGTTAATGGGTTGTGGAGGTCTGGTAGGCAGCCGCTCTACTTAAAACACTGGTATTCAGCTGAATCCGGTTTGACTGGAAGCCGACCCCAATATAGTTGGGAAAAGGCTAGGCAGATAAAGATTGACTCGTTTTTTACCACAATTTCCCCTGATGGAAAGCGATGATGTGCTGCCTTGAATTTACCTACTCAATCTTGACTTAAAGATCCCCAGGTTGTCGCTATCAGGTAACATAGACTCCAGTAAGAAATTGCAGTCCTTAGCTGTACGTAAAATAAAAATATTCCCAAAAAAAATAAACATCTTTAACTGTGGGTGGTTAAACCTGAGCGCTGATTCTACTAATTTTCACATTCGCATCGCATTCACATCTCAATCAGTCAAAAATGTATGAAGGCTTTTGTGACAGTTTGCGATTGACATGCGAATGTGAAAGTTGCTTAAAAATTAGTAGAATAGGTTAGATTCCATCATCAACAAACTGCAAAACTATTTAGTCCGTCAGTTAAAGTATTGAAAATAATGGACACGTATTTTTTGTTTTTGTAAATCAATGAATATTGACAAAGATAAAACGCATCAAAACTCGGGAGTGGGTGCTCGTGACGTCACGACTCACAAAAAATTATGCGAAGGTGTGACGTATTGGGATTTTAAAAGCGTCGTAACTTCGTCAATGTTGGTTCCCGTAACAAAAGAAAAAACATGGGTCAAATATTTTTTGATAATCTAACTGACGGACTAATAAGATTTTTTCAGGACACAAGACTATTTGGCCTTTTTTTTTTCTTTTAGGGATGGGAAATCATCCAATGACTCCTCCTGCTCTGGGTGTAGCGGGAGGGAGTGTCAGACTTCTACTGACTAAAACCCATTCATGTTCCTTCATTGCCCTTTGTGTTCCGGAGCCACGGTGTCTCTTGCGAATAATCCCGCGACTTCGGCAGGCGTCGGCCCTTTCGGGCCCCTCTGTAGCCTATTTGCCCTCAGGTGCGAATTAAACGAAATGAAAAGTGTATCAAAGGGCGGAATCAATGAAACTGAACGCAATCAGCATAAATGATCCACGTCTACGAGCTGTCAGTTCAATTATTTTCTATGGAATATTGACATTGACAACTCTTGAACGCAGTTTATATGTACTGATCGCGATCAGTTTCATTGGTAAAATCCGCCCTATTCAGCTTATGCCTATGGAAAACAAAGATTTTGTATGGAGACGCATCCGTTCAGCTTTCCACATCTATTCAGCTTTCGCGGCAAACAAGTATTAAAAGAGGACAAATGTGTAAGTATCATGCGAGTGCTATAGATAGAGTTCAGCGCTGTTCTGTCGCTGAAGCTCTCTCAAGCTTACGACGCTGTACGCGGCTGATAGAAGCAGAACTCTATAAGTGTGACCAAAACCGTTCAGCAAAACACGCATGGTTCTAAATAAGTGTAAGAAGTTCCTAACCAAATGCAGCTGAATTTTACACGAATCTGTATAAATGGGGTCACCTCTCACTTTAATGACCCTTCAGTCTATAAATAGAGAAAGATACTTAATGCACAGTGTACTCAAGTACAGACAGCGTCATTTACAAGTACCTCTCACACGTTCCAACTTACTCATTAAATGTATGCTTCACTTCAACACTAATTTAATTTATAGGAGACTCTATATCAGGTTTAAGAACAACTTTATTTCTCAAAAGAATTACATACATAATTCACTTATTGAGAAACTACATCTAAAACTAAAATTAATAATTAGAGCGCACAGATTAAAATAACAAAGCAAAATAACAATAACAAAACATAAAATAACAAAGCAATACAACAACTGAAATGTGGGTAAACAGATAATAAACTCGATTAGTTAACTTATTATATTTTTGCTTAATCTTTATATTTTTGTACATAGGTACATTTAGGGGATGTAGAGGGATGTGATAGACCTTAAAAGCGCTTCACTTCAGGAAAACCTCGTTTATTCTTAAAACTTCTTAAACTTCGTAATTTACAATGTCCTATTTTATCATCGTATCTAATGTTCTCCCCCTCCCTTTCACACCCATACTGACTCTTTCACTTATCACTGCGTTCACACATCCATCACTCGTATAAAATTTTGATGCGTTCTAAATTAAAAATCCTACATAAATATGACATGTGTAGGTTAATCCCCAGAACCCCTACATCTATTTCATAAGTCTTTGCATCATTTGAATGGTAAATTATTTCAGATGAAAATAGGCTTTATAGTATGGGTATAAAGGGTATGCATATTTTATAAAAGGCTTAAAAAAATTGTGTATTTAGATACCTATAGATTAATTTCCCCTTACCTTTTATCCTGAGAATTTGGCATCTTCTTTTTTAGCTGAGATGGGTTTGCTCAATACTCTAGTCTAGGTTAGAGATGACAGAGACAAAGTCTACGATGTCTCTAGTAAACATTAAGGATTAAGAAGTCGGTTAAAAACACAAAGAAACTTTTCGAGAAAAGGTAGGCAGTACCTCGCTTTCTTTGATTAGTCTTGGCGGAAGCACTGCACTGTTACCTGTACCTGCTCAATCGAGGCAAAGTCGGAGCGGGAACCTTACAAAAGGCGCTAACCAGTTCATAAGGCTTACCCTACATACAGGGATGTCGCAATTGCGAGTATATTACGGTGGTGACACACGGGTCGTTCGAACTGCATCGATTGTAGCGCACTGAATGAGACACAGAGCAATTGCTTTGTAACGAACAGGCAAACCCGTAGCCAAATTGGTGAATAAGACGTTGAATGTATTTTACTTTTTTCACTTGTAGCCTGTGGGTCAGCTATACTCAAAGGTCGATCAATGCCTTGCGCGTCCAGTATAATAAAGGATTCAGGATATTGCTAGGGCTGCCCCGGTTTTGCAGTGCTTCAGGAATGTTTTTGGAGGCTCATGTTGATGGCTTCCAGGCAATAATGTGCAAGCGAACCGCCTCCCTACTGAGCAGAGTGCGGGGCAGCACTTACAGTACGTTTCGACGACACGGTTGGCGCAGTGGTTGAGCGATTGACTGCTGCGCAGCATGTCGCGGGTTCGATTCCCGCACGGAACAAATATTTGTACGACCTACAAGTATTTGTTCCGAGTCTGGGTGTTTTTCTATCTATAATATGTATGTATTTACAAAAAAAAAAAATGTATATAAGTAGTTTATCAGCCATCTCGTTACCATAACACAAGCATTAAGTTGCTTAGCTTGGGACTATATGGCGTTGTGTGAAATGTCCAAGGATATTATTATTATTAGTACCCTGGAAGTAATTGCTGAGAAATATGACTCGGCAGTCATGAAGGCTTTCGTTCGGATAGCGATACAGTCTGGGCTGAACTCGAGCGAAAGAGTTCATGACATTATTGCATACAAAATGTTATGAACCTACTCTTTTTGTAATGTGTACCTACTAACTTAGTTTGTAAGATATTTTTGTTACTATACTTTACGCCAGATAAACGTGGAATAAAGTACATTGACCCACATACATTTATTGACTTTCTTAAAATCAAAATCAGAAATAATGACATAAAGCTGTCCTGAATCGACTTCTATCGTGATCCTTTACGTTTTCTAATAATGAAAATCAGTTCTTAATTTATTGTTCTAGTATCTACAAAGAGATATTAGGGAAGGTCAATGTACTTTACTCCACGTTTATCTGGCGTAAACTATAGCAAATGTACTATTTGTCTGATTAAATAAATTGATAGCTACTGGGCAGTTTTGGCTTCTGTCTAGTTTTTGTTTCAATTCGGAGGATATAATAACACTGGCACGACTTGTGAGCACACTTTCCTTTAGTCGGTTTGATGACGACAGCTCTGACGCTTCACGTTATTGGTTCGACAGTCAATGCTCATCGACTTTTGCGTTCACAACTTTTGTTTGCCCACCGTACATTGGTAAGATTGCGTTGTTGCATTCATCTGTGCTCACGACTCGTGTGCCGGCTACTATTCTCTGCTGCATTCATCTGTGCTCACAACTCGTGTGCCGGCTACTATTCTCTGCTGCATTCATCTGTGCTCACGACTCGTGTGCCGGCTACTACATATTCTCGAAACTACTGAGTGACGAAACCTTTGATTGGATACCGTGCCCGAATTTCTTAAATTAAGGAACCAACAACAGAAAAGTACTTAACTTAATGTCCTTTTTTTCGTAGTATCGTTTTTCTTTCCTTCCCTTTCACACCCATACGCACTCCACATTTGAGGAGACCATGGCTAAATAATAACAGCCGCACGGGTCAACCTTTAAGGTTAAGCAACGCTTGCCAAGGTTAGACTGTGGATGGGTGACCATCTTTACATACCGATCAGTTTCCTCCGTGCCTCGGAAACAACTCGGAAAGCACGTTAAGCCGTTGGTCCCGGCTGTCATCTGTAGATATTTGGCAGTCAGTTTGGGATTGTCAGAAAATCTGATGGAGTCAGATTTACTGGCTTCTGATTTTCTGGCCTTACCAAGAAGTACCGTGTTACCCAGTTAATGGGTTATGTGTAGCCGCTCCACGTAAAACACTGGTATTCAACTGAATCCGGTTTGACTGGAAGCCGACCCCCCCCCCCTAGTATAGTTGGGAAATGGCTAGGCAGATGACTCACTCATTCACTGCAGCGCAAAATGCGTTGTGATCCCACAGAAAGTGGCAAGGCGACACTGACAACACTGTTGATTTACTTTTTAAAACAAAAACATGTTTATTTTTGGTAGCCTTCAAAGCTCGCTGTACTTCTTCGTATTTTTGATAAGATAAAACCTTAACTTTACCAATGCAAAACTGCACTACATGATAATGTATTCTAGTAAAACCTACTATATCAAAATATTATACAAACAGTGTCGCAGCGATATTAAACCGTGTGGAAGGTCGCTTACATGGACAGGGCCGCCCCGCGGAGAGCGCACAAATTATATTTTTATGTGTTTTCTGACAAATTGGGTATTTTACGATGCCGAGTCCAGTGGACAGTGTCGCCGTGTTGACATCTGACAGATGCCATTAAAAACGAAATGATTAAAAACTACTGTGTGGAAAAAACGCGGAATTTTTAACAGAATATTTGCATAAAATTACGTTTTGGGACGGGTCTGGCAATTATAATTATCGGAGATCTAGATTCGATCAGGTTTTTGCTAAATTATTAATGACCATAGAGTTATTTGCAATAAATGATAAATGATATTTATTCTGTAAGTAGGTTGTAAATAACACTTTTACACGTCAATCTTTTTTAGTCATTTTAAACTAGACGAGGCCAGTGTTTCCTAGCTGACTACTCTGAGAAGAAACACCGAAACAAACTCAAAGGTCAAAGTCTCTTTTAATGTCCATACAATCGTACTAGTCAAATCATACGAGGACCATGTAGGTCAATGTCTGAAGTGGTATTTTGAGGAAAGTAAAACACAAGAACAGAATGTTTGGGTGGTAGGAAGGATGTAATCAAAACTATTCTTGAAGTATTCCACTATAAATTCTTTAAAAAAGTTTTTAACTTTTTTAAAGAATTTATAGTTAATAATTGTATGCACGATATTATAATATGTTTTTATTTCATTTCAGGTGAGTATCCAGATATCTACAGTACCTCATTTGACCTTCTGATGGTGTAAGTTTTCATCAAATTTTGACTTTACAGTTATATAAATCTTTACCTCATCCGATGCCATCTCGCAATTAATTTACATTAATTTACAACTAAAGTTTGTGGTTTTCTAATTAGGCTTATTAGCACTAAATAAATCCTATACTACGACTACATTATTTATATACCTATATATACATATATATATATTCAAATTATAGCCAATATTATAATATTATATAATATATGTATATCCTACTTCCTACTAATATTATAAATGCGAAAGTTTGTGAGTATGTGTAGATGTTTGTTACTCTTTCACGCAAATACTACTGAACCGATTACGATGAAATTTGATATGTAAGTAGCTGAAGACCCCAGAATAACACATAGGCTACTTTTTTATCCCGGAGTTCTCGAGGGATCGGGATTTACACGGTAATAACGAGAATTTATATTTATATATATATACAAGCCCGCGACTTCGTCCGCGTATAAATTCTCGTTAAATTATATATATATATATATGTTTATAAATATATTATATTGGCTATGCTTTGAAATTCCGTTGTTTCACAGAATTAAGTAGGTACTCGCACTTGGTCCCTTTTTGATTATGTACTAAGTTGTTTTATGACTAAAAACAACAGCCTTTTTCTAAGTAAGCTCACTTTAACGTCAATAGCAGACCCATCACAATTTTTTTTATGTGGCCGTTTATTAACACTTCCTCAAATAGTATTTATTGGTCTAATGTATGATGCAAGTGTGTTCCATCTTTGACCACATCATCGCTCACCATTAGGTGAGATAGTAGTCAAACGCGTGCCAATAAAAACGTCAAAACTAAAAAACCACCATCTTCATAAAAGTAACAAGTGCAGAAGCTATTTAGCCACAAGCGCCATTTAGAAAGCGATACATATAAAATGTCGATACGCATGTCCACATAAACCTGAGTCCACACTTGTACGCTTTTCATTTCGTCGTGAGACTAGTCATGTGCATGTCTTTATTTTATGTCTTAAGGCGTTCAGCTTAACGTATGGGATTCGCTCAATGTTGGTATTCAGCTTTAAGGCAACAACACGTTTGAACGGTTTATCTGATAAAAATTGTTTTAAAAACAGATTTTATAACAATATCTATGAAACTTGTTGTCATATTGTCGCGTTACACGTATTTGAATTTGAAAGAGCGTTTAGGTCTATAGCGCCAATGAAACGTGAGTGATATATATAATAAATAATGAAGTCGGCTGTGAGACTAAAAGCAATTTTTCATCAGACAAATAACTATTTTCTTTTTCCGCTATCTCACTATTAAAATATATGCTCTAAAATAACCAACGTCTATAAGTAACGTCTATAACTGATCTGATGTCACGTCATGCATGACATTATACTATGATGCCTTTTACAAAGGAATATGAAAAGTGCAGCGCATTATCAATTAAAATTATTTATTTCAAATTGACTAAGACAAACAGATGAAGCTAGCAACGAGAGCAGCAAGAATGATCTGCAGCAAAACACACTCCATCATCTCCAGAGCTGACGAGCTGTAGAAGTGAATAGTGTGGACATACCCTAACAAATCCGCGTCTGGAATCTAGTCTTATCTCACACCGGATTCCAACTTTAAAACGAACGACAACCACATCTCATTATCACTATAAATGTTAATTTTATTCGTATAATTAACGGAATTTTTAATACAAATCGTGACAAATTAATTATTGTATGATTTGATTGGCAGCGTATATTAAAATAATCATCGCTCTATAATATGAATTCATGGACGCTATTTATAATGCAATATGCATATTATGAATGTTAATTTTGATGGGAAACTGTGCTTTTGATTTGTAGTTTTAATTCTGTGTCAGTGATGTGTTATTCGCTCCTGTTATGGTGTAATATGCATGTAGTCAGTCTATTTTGTTTGGTATTATAATAGTTTGAGTAGTGAAAACTTAACATTATGTTTTCTTGGCGTAGGTTTAAAATGCTAACTGCCAGGGTTGGGGAATTTATTCGAAAGAGTCACCGCTGCCCTGGAACGCAAAGGGCATTACGAGCTCCCTTCAGCTCCACCCTTCAGTTAAAATGCTTGCAAAAATATGAAAAAAATCACACAAGTAGTTTCAAACAATTTAATTACAAGTTCAAATTATTTGTTTACAAAATAGGGAAAACCTTTCTAAAAAAACTTGTTTCCTAATTTTCTTATCCTTTTTTTCTTAAAAAGGTACAGTTTTATCTATTCTGGGGTCAATTTTGAACGCGCTGGCAAAACCATCACTTCGGTATTCACTTGTCTTTGCATTTCTAATAAATCTGTGAGTTGACTCAACAATGCTTTCTGTTGTTTTTTTTTGGTATAGGTTTACTCACTTAATCAGAGATGACAGAGACAAAGTCTACGATGGAGAGAGCTTACCCAGAAGGAGCCCGTTCACTCTAAACTTTGAAAAGATTAGGGTTGTAAGCGTTCGGAAACACAGACGCAGGCAGAGAGTTCCACTCCTTTGCTGTGCGCATTATAAAAGACGTTTGGAAACGCTTAGTGCGTCTGGATGTCCGAAGGTCCGTCTGTGGTTCATATTCGGCATTTGATTAGATAATATTCTATTCCAACATTGATTTTCTAAAGAAACTAGCTGACCCGTGCAACGTCGTCCGCGTAACATTTTTTATTACTGTTCCGCTCCTATTGGTCTTAGCGTGATGATATATATCCTATAGCCTTCCTCGATAAATGGGCTATCTAACACTGAAAGAGTTTTTCAAATCGGACCAGTAGTTCCTGAGATTAGCGCGTTCAACCAAACAAACAAACTCTTCTGCTTTATAATATTAGTAAAGTATAGATTCACACGGCCATTCCTAAACTTCGAAACTGCCACTTAACTTCACCCCGATTCCTTCACTATTTCCAATTTTACGTCAAATTCAATTGACGCACAACAAAAAGGTTGCGACGTTTAGTAGTGGAGGGGGACGACACGGGCCTGGAAAGGGTGACGGGGGTAGGGGATGAAATACTCTGTGTTGTACAATAAATCGCTGTGGACGGGGATGATTTGTGGGCGATGTGTACGACATAATAAACAGGACCAATCGATTTGGGTAAGATTTTTTTGCTGAGCTATGCGAAATGCTGATCGTGAAGAAAATGTATCCGGGGATTATAGGAAATGTTTCGATTTTTTTATCAGTTTCCAGGACGCTTTGGAAAAATTACCATCAATGTGTATCATGTTGGACTGATAAAATTCTTTGGACGCTGATCTCTCTATCTAATGGATGTCATCCCCTGAAGTAAGGCCCCGTTTCTCAAATGAAAATGATTACAAAATTATTGTCAATCGCGCGTTATCTATGTATCCGTGATTGGCTCAATATTAACATTTAATTTTCGGTGGGTATGATTGTGGTGGGAAGGTGTATATAACATTTAAAGAGAAGCTCGTGGCTTAATAATAACAGCCGCACGGGTCGATCTTTAAGGATAAGCAACGATTGCCAAGGTTGGTCTGTGGATGGGTGACCATCTTAACATAATGAGTTTGCTCCATGTTTCGGAAAGCACGTTAAGCCGTTGGTCTCGGGTGTCATTTGTAGACCTTTGGCAGTCGTCACGGATCGTCCGAAGTCAGTAAATTTGACTCGCCTTGCCAAGGAGTACCGTGTTACCCCGTTATTGGGTTGTGGAGGTCTGGTAGGCAGCCGCTCCACGTAAAATACTGGTATTGAGGTAATATACACGTTTGTAGAAAATTATGACGAATGAATGGAATACTACCTCATGCCAAAGATAATGCTATGTGAAAGGAAATGTTGGAATATTTTATGTGCATCTATTATTTCACCGACACCCTTTCTTCAGTATTTGCTATCTTAAAGGCCAATTTTATTTTAAAAAAAACGGAGCTATGTCACTCGTATGTGTGAGTTTTTTAAATTATTTTAGTCACTAATTATAAAACAAAGTCTTCCGCTGCGTCTGTTTGTCTGTCTATTTGCGATAAACTCAAAAACTATTGCACCGAATTTCATGCTGTTTTCACCATCGGATAGAGTGGTTCTCGAGGAAGGTTTAAGTATACAATTTTTCAAGCGGGCGAATCCGAGCTAGTCTATACTAATATTATTAAGAGGTAAAATTTGTTTGTAAGTTTGTATGTAGGGGGTAATCTCAGGAACTACTGGTTCAATTTGAAAAATTCTTTCAGTGTTAGATAGCACATTTATTGAGGAAGGTTATAGGCTATATATCATCACGCTAAGACAAATAGGAGTGGAGCAGTAATGGAAAATGTGACGCAAACGAAGTTGCGCGGGTCAGCTAGTATACAATAAACTACATTCTATATTTATCCTTATCTATGTCAAAACCACATCAAACTAAAATTCCCACATAAACCACCTTCAAATCTTGATCCCCAAGCTTCACCCATCAGCCTGTCAGTCCACAGTACACCCACAGCACTGGCATGAAATACTCACACATTACTCGCCCACAGCACTTGCATGAAACACATCAAACAGATCATGGGCTGTTGATTAAAATATCAAGTTTCCCCGCGAGAGGATTAGTATTCGATCAACGAATTACCATAGATCTTGAGATACGGAGCTTAGGTGTGACTAGTGATGGGATGTGGGTATTATGGGTGACTAGTATGACGATAGATTTGAGATTGATTTCAGGGTGACGAAAGTGTAGTAAGTTTGGGAAATACTGATTTATTTCAAATCAAATCAAATCGTTTATTGCATTCCATAATGTACACATAGGTACAGGTGGTAAAATAGATGTTAAATGAAACAATTATGGACCCTGTCGGGCACAGCAAACTTTAAAATAATTAGGAGAGAGGAAGAGCGCTTTAAATTTTTTTCTAGTAAAATAAGTGTTTTTTAATTCCTGTCCAACTTTTTCTAATGTTTCTAATGTGTTTATTTATTACTAGCTGTGCCCCGCGTCTTCGCTCCCGTCGAATGGCTACCTCCAACTTTTTCTAATGTTTCTAATGTGTTTATTTATTACTAGCTTTGCCCCGCGTCTTCGCTCCCGTCGAATGGCTACCTTACCTACCCATTTTATTCATACCCATTTTTGTATTTTGGCGAACTAAACAAAAAAAGAATTACCGTAATCGGCCCAGCCTTTCTCGAGTTTTAGCGAGACTAACGAACAGCAATTAATTTATATATATATACCTAGATATATTTAATTGTACACCGAAAAAACATTAAAGAAAACTACAAACTAAAACACATACCTATGTACAATGGGCAGCTTTATCGCATTACGCGATCTCTTCCAGGCAACATTTTACAAACCGGCCCAATTAGGAGTGTTTTGTTTGTTAGGGTCTATATTCTGCCATAACTTTTTAACGCCTTAACCGATTTTGATGCATGAGGTAGCTGTTAAAGCTAGTATTTTACTAAAATTAAATTTGACCGTTCTACAGACTGCTGATACTCGTGTTTGTGGTTATGTTGTTGTTGGCCGTTCGATAAATGAACCCTGATTTGTGCCCGTAGCATTGGCCCCTGTTGCATGAAACTTATAGAAAACTTATGAAACTACATACCTCACTTTTGGCCATGCTTGCTTCTACCACTTGTACTTGCCGTTTCAGCCTCTGCTCAATTTGAAACCACAAAAGCAGACTTACCAACAAAAATATTGATAGTTCTGTGGCTAACATCAATATTTACTTATTGCCCCATCACTAAACTTAAGCGCCATGTCAAAACATATAAATACTACCATCTTGATCCATTTTGTCAAACGTTACGAAATAGTATTAGTGCCGTAAAACCCTTAATTACGCCGTAAATATCGATTAAGTGAATGTATAAGTAATTGAAATGTTTCCATACGAAACCATGGATTCTCACTACTTCTGGTGGTGTTGGTTTTATGGTGTTAAGTTCGTTGGCATTAAGTGAAAGTAAAGAGTTAAGTTTTATGTTTAAGTTAGTTCAAAATTTAATTTGATGTTCTTTGGTATCGATTGAGTATATCTTTATTTATTTATCGAACGGGTTGAATAAAGACTTAGACTTGTGCTTCTAAACATAGCAGAGAGTCCACACTTTGGCTGTGCGTATAATAAATGTGGAGAAGAAGCGCCGGGTTGAAGTCAGGATATCGACCAAGTACGCATGGTACCCTGTAGTACGTCTGATATTCCGGTAGTAAAAGGGCGATGGTGGGATCAGGTAGCGGAATCCCGGCGCACACTCACCAAAGTACAACCTGTGGGCTAATTCACGTAACTAAATAAGTGCAGTTGCAGTGCAGTTGAAGTTAAGTTTCGATCAAAACAACGCTTTTCGTATTTTCTGCCGCTTTCAGACACGCTCGCGTCAAGTTCGCGTCACGCGAGAGCAATAACGGCATTCTACTGTTGCGCGTCTTTGGTGCGTGCTTTGGAACGCAACATGATCGGTATTCTACTATTCGTTTGACGTCTCAAAATGACAGCTCATTTATCTAAAATCTGTACTGGGGCATTATTCTAATATTATAATAACGTCATATTAATTGAAATGTAATCGATTCTATTCGATTATTTAGTGAGTAATAGTTTTCTCTCATATGGCCGCACCATAAGTAAGTTTGGCTGTCGTACAGTACCCTTAGTATGAGTTTTTCGACTCACGTTCGAACGCGTTCGATTGCGAGCGCGTTAGAATTTAGTATGGGAAATTAGGTTCTACGAGTGACCACCAGGTGGCACTATAATTAAATTCCCATACTAAATTCTAACGCGCTCGCAATCGAACGCGTTCGAACGCGAGTCGAAAAACTCATACTAAGGGTACAGTTGACGTGCAGTTCACGCACAGCTTACGCGTAGTTCAAATATTACAAGAATACCGTTTATCACTCAAACTTGAACTTAACTGCAACTGCACTAATCGGTGCGTCATAAAATTACGTGAATTAGCCCTCTGTAGAAGACTGACAGGCAGGCATCAAGTTGTTCCATGTGAAAACCACTGATACTCATCTCCATCTGTTGAGACTAAAAGCTGAACCGAATAGATTTAGTTGAGAAAGAGCTGGTCAGATTCATCATCATCATCAAATCAGCCGAAAAACGGCCACTGCTGGACATAGACCTCTCCCAAGCGTCACCACAACGACCGGTCCTAAGCGTATCGCAGTCTAGTTAGATTGATACTTTAATTATTTTTTTTACTTTTTCGGGTCCCTGGAGACCCCGTCCTTTGGTATGCGAACGAGGGGCCGACACCAACTCGCAGAGACCCCGTTAGACATTTCAAATATAATGGGGCACCAACCGGCGATTATCCCTGTATGCACTGTGAAAGTATTCCCAAAGACAATCCCCGGTTGGAGCAGTACTATTGCAGAATATGGAAACAAAATATGAAACGCTATGGGTTTGGGTGGTTTAGTGGACTTTATTATTTTTGGCATTGTAATATTTCTACTGAACAATATTTAGTTGCTATTTATAGTCTGTTTCCCTAGGTACTCAGCCGCTACAGATTTAGATATTCCCTTTGCGGAGCGTTGTCAAGAGACAGTTTAATTTGATTGAGAGACCTAAGTCTCTTTGAAAGTTAAGACCACATCTATTGTACTACAAAATGTAGGTGTTCTAAATTGTAAGAATGACTATGTTGTTGGATTATGTAAATACCGTTAGTAACAACTCTTAGGCTAAGAACTCACGGAGCGATTTTCTCCCGCGACCGCCGCGGTTGCTGGCCCGCAGCTTCTGTAGAACCGCGGGCGTAAATCGCGTCGTGAGTTGTGCTTTAATTTTTAACATATATATCTGCATTCTACAGAAGCTGCGGGCCCGCAACCGCGGCGGTCGCGGGTGAATATCGCTCCGTGAGCTCTTAGCCTTACGTGTTTATAAATTCTCGATTTTACTGAAGAGCCGGTCGATTCCGTAAATAAACTTAGGCGAAGTAAGTACAAAGAAAGCTGCCTTTCCAATAGACTTGTGTCCTGCAAAAATCTAATTAGTCCGTCAGTTAGATTATCAAAAAATATTTGACCCGTATTTTTTTTTTCGTTACGGGAACCAAAATTGACGAAGTTACAACGCTTTTAAAATTCTCAATACGTCACACTTTCACATATTTTTTTGTGAGTCGTGACGTCACGAGCCCCCACTCCCGAGTTTTGATGCGTTTTATCTTTGTCAATATTCGTTGATTTACAAAAACATAAAATACGTGTCCATTATTTTTCAATACTCTAACTGACGGACTAAATAGCCTATAGAGATGGAAGCTCACTTGAAGCTCATTCCACGACGATTTTCAGTGCAATCCTGTAAAAATGTCGAAGGAAACGCTTGGTTGAAGTGATGGAGCTGTCATTTTTTATTACTTGGATTTAGGGAAGACCATGAACCAAACCAAAGAAAATATGCATTGCTCGCGACTTCGCATGCGCATTATCCTGTTCTTTCCCGAAGAATCCTTTCTTAGTGTCCTTCACTCCGCAAGGAACCTGCATGCCAAATTTCAGCTTTCTGCAACCATCAGTTTGGTTATGCGTTGTCTGTTAGTAACGGAAGAATTTTATTGAATGTTAGGATTTATTTTTAGCCTGTTTTGTCTCTCTCCAGGGTAAAAAACCTTCCTTTCTTCTTTCTATTCTTCCCGGATGACTGACTTGAAAAATATTTATCTGACTTGGACAGGAAAACGCAACTGAAAATACATGAATCAAACAGATAGAAAAGAGACCAAAAATAAAACATTTCCAAATGAAAAACCTACCTACGTAAACTTCATTTGAATTCAGAATGTCCCTTTTCAGGAAATTCCTTTTCAATACTTCCTCAAAAAGTTTATAACACAGCTCATTAATATAAAAAGAAAAACGTTTTAAACTATGACGTGGGCTGACGTCACTGATGGCGGCGTGATTGATGACGAAGACCGTACACTTGCTGCTATAAATATTGGGACGGACGGAACTTATTTATTTGTAGTCATCTTTTAAGATGTTTCTGATACCCAAGTTAGATCTTTAGTGTATAACTATTTAAACTAATATTATATTCAGGTGAAAGTCAAGATCAATCAAAAACGGTTTTTTTTAATAATTCTGTGACTCCAGCAAAACTAGAACTCCTTTTTGAAAAAAGTCATAAAATACTATCAATTTTAGGTCTAAAAAAGTTCACTGGGTCATCTAGCATTCATTAAAATAATCTGCCATTAATAATCAGTTTTCAAACAGGTATCGACAGTATTTACTAATGCATAAAAAAACTAGATTACTACACTTACTAGGTTATTATTAAAATCAGTGCATTGAAAATTAACCATTACAATCGGTACGAAATTAACATCAAAATCAATTACACAAACATTAATTACCTACCTACTTTCATACAATTTTATTTCAATAATTTACAATTTATTACAATACTAATTTAACATGACATCATGCCTATACTTCACGAAGTATAGGCAGAGGTTTGTGTTGTAAATTTTCGCGATTTATTTTAAAGGTTTTTGCAATACTTAAGAGCGTGTATTCCGTCCACTAGCGCCGCCAATCGTTTTTTATTATTTGTGGTAAATTTAAGACACGTAGATAAAAAACCGCTGTGTAGTGCACTGAAGAAATGTATTTATGATGTTTTGAGAGTTATGTTTTGTACTTTAGAACATAAATAGTTGCCAAATTCGATATTTTTGCTAAAAGTGGCCACTTTTAGCAATAATTGCCGTTTTGGCTATTTAGCCATGAGTTATGTATTAAAAATAGCTGTCAAAAAATAATAGATATATTTCTTTAGTGCACTACGGAGCGGTTTTTTATCTACGTGTCTTAAATTTACCACAATTAATAAAAAACGATTGGCGGCGCTAGTGGACGGAATACACACTCTTAAGGCTGTAAGACCAATTCCCATCATCCTTTTGTTCTTATTTTTAAAACTGGGTAACTCGAAATGACAGCTGTGACCAAAACTTTAAGTGCTTTTCCAGGCAAGAAGGAACATTGAAGTGAATTCGTGCATCTGTTATTTATTTACTTGTAGGTACTTTATTTTACACCAAAATAAAAACATTAAAGAAAACCTTAAACTTTAAAAAAATACAAGTGGCGGCCTTATCGCATTCTACAATCTGTTCCAAGTAACTGGAGTGAAAAGAGATGGTCTAGACACAAAATGCAAATAGGTATAAAACATTTTTTGTTTATAAATGGTATACTTAAAAGTAAAACAATTTCCAGAAATATAATGCCACCGGAAAGATGTAGACTCTGTAAGATTGTAAAATTGAATGAAAAAATCGTTTTGTAAACAATAAATCCTATCCAAATTCAATAGTTTTCAATATGTCATATGTCTTCAAAATATTTTACAATTTGACGTGGTATTTTACATTATACCGGCGTTTGCAATTCTTCAGTGTCATAATACACAATGCAAGAAAATATACAAAAAACTTGATTGAAATCGCAGTAACAAGTAGTTTTCCTTAACAAGTCTGCAATTATTTAGCCACAAATAGTCCAATTCAACGTTTAAACTATTGACAAGACCTCGCTTAACTAGATATAAATGTTTAATTGTATTATTATAATTCGGGGAGCGATTCCGGTTTATCTTTGGGCTAGATTTCCATCGGCTCGGAGTAAGGGAGCTCAACTTCCAACAGATATAACTTACATAGTTCTAACTTGGTTACATTAAACGGGTTAGTCAGTAGGTTCACTAGAATGCTTTAAAAATTCCTCCAGCTCTGAAATGTGCAGCTAGCAAGTTGTCATGATTATTTTTTTGTTTGTTGTGTTGTTGTTGAGTTTTCATGTTGTTGTTCTGTTTATAATGTTGACGTTATTGTTGTGTTGTTGTGATGTTTTGTTGTTGTCATATTCAAACTCAAAAACTAATCATTAATTTAAATTAAACCATTAAGGCACTTTTGAATTGTCAAGGTCGATCAGTCAAAGAGGTGAAGGGATTTGCACGTTCCAAAGCTTAGATCTCTACATGCAGAAGAACGTTCAACTGAATAAACCCCACAGACACTTTTATGGAAGGACCAATTAATCTCTTTTTGGGTGTTTGGGCTTTCATACAATTTTATTTCAATAATTTACAATTTATTACAATATTAATTTAACATGACATCATGCCTATACTTCACGAAGTATAGGCAGAGGTTTGTGTTGTATAGCCTAAAATGTAACCCATTAAAAATAACCTCACGTTAGCTGAAATCTGGCTTTTTTATAGGCTCAGGAGTCACTTCGGGTGAACCGATCCGCATTTTCATTTGCTTTTTGTGGGGCAATTTTTTTCTGCCATCTGTTTAGAAAAGATTGATATCAACGGTCCAACAAATGTCTCTACTCTATGCATATTTATCGGTAGCAAAATGATTCAGGACTGTTACTTGAGCTGGGTCTGCTCTTGACTGTAGTCTTGGTCAGAGATAACAAGTCTACGATGGAGTGATCTTACCCAGAAGGAGCCTGTCCACTCTAACGTTTGGAAAAGCTTAGTGCGAATTGGTGGAATAGCAACAAGGTAGGGATGGTAAGTTGCAGTGCGTCTGGATGTCTGATGGTAGAAGGGGGCTGGTGGTATGAGGTCGTGGAGTTCTTGGGCACACTCACCGAAGTACAATCTGTAGAAGGCCGACAAGCAGGCAACCTTGCGGCGATGAGCCCAGCTGTGAAACTTGGCATCCACCAGTTTTTTGTCGCCGATGAGCCTCTTAGCTATGCGTTCCACATTAAATTAGAAACGTCTTTATCGCTCATTGATCGAAGTAGTCCTTCTGCTGACCCCTCTGTACAACGGTAAGGTATCGTACCCCAGTAATAAGGTTGCCGAGGTGGCAATTGTAACGGATAAAATCTTGGAACAGATTGCTTAGCTTAAAATAAAAACTTGTTACAAAGGCCTGGGGTGAAATACGTGGAATTATAGGGAGTACTTATTTTCCAGGTATTTTAAATTGAACTAGCTTTTACCCCGCCTTTATTCAATCGGGCCAAGGGCCCTTTTCTACCATTGATCCAGAGAGATCTAGACACACTGCAACTTACCATCCATTTTTTTTTAGGGTTGTGAAATCATCATAATAATATGTGTTCCGAAGCCGCGGTATCTCTTTCGAATAGTCCTGCTACTCCGGCAGGCGTCGGCCCTTTCGGGCCCGTCTGTGTGTTGACTCTCTTTGAGGCGTGCGTGGAACATGATCGCGCCGTCGACACGGCCCGTCGTTATAAGACGGACGGACGGCGAGCTACCCATAGCTCACCGTCCACAGGCCCGCGCCTACGTTGGCCTGAGGCCACCAGGGTGGCCTCCGACGCTTAGACCGGATCATCGCTTACCATCAGGTGAGATAGTGGTCAAACGCGTGCATATCAAAAGTAAAAAAAAAAACTTGAAACTGCCAGAACTTTCTAAAATCAACTGAATAAGTCAGTCGAAAATTTTCCTCATCAGTCCGTAATAATTTTAATATTCAATTTCATTCTATTTTCGTCCTTGAAAACGCGACACGAGTTCAATTTAGTTTCGATATCGTTCAATACCAACCCAGTTGATCTAAAAGTTTAATAGCTTGTTCTAGAAATTCTCAGTAATGTCTGTTCTGTGTTGTGTGTAACTGGCGTTAGGATCGGTTGGACCACTTGGGACGCCGAGTGTAGATGTGTCGCAATTTACCGGGGCTACATGATCTCTGGTTAGGGATCACCTTTGGGGAATAGTTTTGCTACGGACCGAATTATCTTCGCAGGATTAACCGCAGGTTTCTGCACGCCTGTTCTATTAATATCAAATGTCTTGTGGTATTAGGGGTTGTTATTTTAGATTAAAGTTATAATAATCACGTATGTTGTCAAGTCAGAGAGTTGGCCAGTTTTTTTGAAGAGGCAAGTCATATTGATCACTTGTAGTACTTCTTTATCCAAGACTAGCTGACCCACGCAACTTCGTTTGCGTCACATTTTCCATTAATGCTCCGCTCCTATTTGTCGTAGCGTGATGATATATAGCCTATAACATTCCTCGATAAATGGGCTATATAGCACTGAAAGATTTTTTCAAATCGGACCCGTAGTTCCTGAGATTACCCCCTACATACAAACTTACAAACAAATGTTACCTCTTTATAATATTAGTATAGATATAGATAACGGTGGACATGAAACTTCTGTAGGTTAATTTTAATTTTATTTTGAGGAGGCAAATTTTTGTAAGGTTCTCATATGATTTGACCAGTACGATTGTATGGACTTTAAAAGAGACTTTGACCTATGAGTTTGTTTCGGCGTTTCTTCTCAGAGCAGTCAGCTAGGAAACGCCGGCCTCATCTAGTTTAAAATGTCCAAAAAAAGATTGACGTGTAAAAGTGTTATTTACAACCTACTTATAGAATAAATATTATTTATCATTTAAGGCGTATTTTAAGATTTAATTTGTTAATAATTTTTATTTTTTACGACTGTAATAGTTTCTGTGAAAAATTTACTTTCCCGGACCCAAGCTATGAAACCCAAGTATTTGTCAGTGTCTTTATGTTTCCACTACCTTCCACCATTTCCTCAGAAATCTCTCTCCTACTATGAATCCTCAACTAAACTAAATTCACTGAGGCACTGTCCCACAATCTTGACCAGCTTCCGAGATGGAGATAATCTCCCAAGTTTGCGGGAAGTGATAGCATCGGCGGGTGAATAGCTGACCCGGTGCAAGGCGGCGCCAACTAGACGATGGCTGAATAGTTGCGTTGAGTTGGCCTATGTGTATTTAGATCATTAATAGGGGTGACAGAGAAGGGTTTTAGTTTGTTTGTCTTGGGTTTTTCGGACAAAACCTTTTCGTTCTGGATTTTTTCAGAAATAACCCCCGGGGACAGACAAACCAAGAGTCATTTATTCTAAATTAAGCTGAGCATCAGCAATTTTTGAACGTCTTAATGTTCGTAAAGACAGTCCCCCAAAACACCCGTCACCACTTCCTAGTGCTTTAACTGGGAGGAAGAAGTGGCAATATTCCACCCAGCAACGAAATGCATCGGTGTTTTCTGATAGCTTTTTTTTTTTTTAGGGATGGAAAATCATCCCATGACTCCTCCCGCTCTGGGTGTAGCGGGACGGAGTGTCAGACATCTACTGACTAAAACCCATCCATGTTCCTTCATTGCCCTTTGTGTTCCGGAGTCACGGTGTCTCTTGCGAATATTCCCGCGACTCCGGCAGGCGTCGGCCCTTTCGGGCCCCTCTGTGTTGCTGACTCTGTTTTGTGATAGCTACAATCTGAAGATTTTAAGTCAGTAGTGAGAAGGTAACATTAAGGCAAACGTGTTTTTTTTTTGGTTTTTCTTGGCAATATAAAACTATTTCCAAACAGTGTTCAATATTGCTAGTTTGATATTGTTTGCTAAATAATATTGCGTCCAGTCCATATTACCTGTTTCTGACGACTGTTATCCTGATATTTCAATATTAACCGTACATTATCTAGCATAAATAGTAGCCCATTCCTCAAGTAAAACGACAAAAGAACACTTCTACCAAAAATATTGTGTGGCCCAATAATCTTGTACGGAAGTGTACGAATATGTCCTGTTTTTCCTCGTGAAGAAATATTATATTATAGCCGAAACGCATTAGCCCACAAAGGTAGGGACGTCTGAATTAATGACTTGTCAAAATGTTTCTCGGACGAAGTACTTAGCGAAGTTAGGTGGCTAACAGTAACTAAGTGGTTTATTTATTTGTGAGTACTTTTCCTTCTTCGGTGTCTTGAGGAGTTTAATTTTGTTACACTTTTTTGTAGTATTTATTTGGACAGCTCTTGAAAATATAATATTAGCCGCACGGGTTGGGTTTCTAGGTTATCTTTCTTTTTCAAAAACAAAACGTTGCCCCTTATTTTTTTTATTTTTTTAGGGATGGGAAATCATCCTATGACTTCCCCCGCTCTGGGCGGAGCGAGAGGGAGTGTCAGACTTCTACTGACTAAAACCCATCCGTTTTCCTTCATTGCCCTTTGTGTTCCGGAGCCACGGTATCTCTTTCGAATAGTCCCGCGACTCCGGCAGGCGTCGGCCCTTTCGGGCCCCTCTGAATTCAATTCAATTTCAATTCATTTATTCATAAACAATTTCCATTGTGTGCGAATATTAAAGCTTAACAACTAGGTACACATGCAGTAAAACTAATAATTAATTTGCTTCTAATATGACAAATAAAAATGAAAAACAATAGAAAATAACGACAACAATGGCAAAAAAAAAAATATTATTACTCAATGAATGCTGACTCTCTTTGAGGCGCGCGTGAAACACGAACGCGCCGTCGACACGGCCTGTCGTCAGAAGACGGACGGACGGCGAGCCACCCATAGCTCAGCGTCCACAGGCCCGCGCCCACGGTGGCCGGAGGTCACCAGGTGGCCTCCGACGCCCGCGGCGTCTACCACGGCGGCAAAACGTTGCCCCTCACTAGGATTTTCTTCTGTATGTGGTGTAGGTGCGACAACAAACAAACACTAACAGCTAGACCCGTAGCAACTATCTGCAGGTCATACACATCGCAGCAGCCAATCACTGAACCACTGCACCAACCGCTGTGGATGGGCGACCATCAGCTATAAACCGAGACTTCTCCTTGCACGCTAAGCCGTTGGTCTCGGCTGTAGATTGGACAACTTAGACCATTGTCCCTTTTTAGGGTTCCGTAGCCAAATGGCATAAACGGAACCCTTATAGATTCGTCATGTCTGTCTGTCTATCCGTCCGACATATCACAGCCACTTTTCTTCGAAACTATAAGAACTATGCTTTTGAAACTTGGTAAACAGATGTATTCTGTGAACCGCATTAAGATTTTCACACAAAAATAGAAAAAAAGCAATAAATTTTGGGGGTCCCCATACTTAGAACTGAAACCTAAAATTTTTCATCAAACCCATACGTGTGGGGTATCAATGGACAGGTCTTTGAAAATGATATTGAGGTTTCTAATATCAGTTTTATCTAAACTGAACAGTTCGAGAGACACACTTCCAAAGTGGTAAAATGTGTGTCCGGCCCATGTAACTTCTAAAATTAGAGAATGATAAAACTAAAAAAAATATATGTTGTATATCACCATGTAAACTACCAGCGAAAATTGGTTTGAACGAGTACGAGTACGAGTACGTTGTAAGCGTTCGGAAACATAGACGCAAGCAGAGAGTTCCACTCCTTTGCTGTGCGCAATATGAAAGACGTTTGGAAACGCTTAGTGCGAATTGGTGGAATAGCAACAAGGTAGGGATGGTAATTTGCAGTGCGTCTCGATGTCCGATGGTAGAAGGGGGCCGGTGGAATGAGGTCGTGGAATTCTTGGGCCTTGACCTGGTGAATGCGAGACGCACAGGACCGTTTGTTGTGGCGACACGACTGGGGAAGTCTATGTCCAGGAGTGGCCGTCTTTCGGCTGATATGAAGAGTGGTTGCGGAACATGTAGTATTTGGTAAATGCTTTGAAATCACATCTTTAGTTTTTTATGGATGAGGAATCATCAAATGACTTCTCCCGCTTTGGGCGAAGCAGAAGGTAGTGTCAGACCCTTACTAACTAAAAGTCATCCGCGGTAACTCTTTCGAACAAATTGCGCAACCAGAGGGTCGATTCGACTCATTTTTAAACAACTTTCGCATTCGCATGTCAATCTCAAACTGTCAAAAAAAAAAATTTTACCGACTTCCAAAAAAAAACTACAATTTAAAAATAACTTGAATTTCGGAAGTCGGTGTTTTTGTTAGTTTCTTCGTATTTTGATACCGACTTACCGACGTAGTGCTTTTTTTTGGAAGTCGGTTGTATTTTTTTGTAAAAAGTTTTTTTTATTTTTCGCTTTTTAGTGGTACCCTACACCTAACAACACCACTGAAAACTCGCAGAAAAGCAAAATACGCAATTTCGATTACTTGGATGACACAAAACCATCATCCAAGTAGACGAATTCCAGCTACGATTTAAAATCCAAAGTTCGCAACAAAAAATTTTCAAATCGGTTCACAATTGTCGGAGTCATGGGGTAAAAACATAAAAAAAATACAACCGAATTGAGAACCTCCTCCTTTTTGGGAAGTCTGTTAAAAGTCTTAATTTTCATACATTTTTGACAATTTGCGATTGAGATGCGATCGTGCAAATCAGTAGAATTGACACACAGCTCTTCATTCACCGGTTTAATATAAACCGATCCCAATCCTTATAATGTAGACGCCATGTTTTCGTTACTTGTGTACCGTGCGATATTATCAGAGCACACAGGTGAATGTTTATGTCGTGCGCTAGTGAATGGCGTGAATATGAATGAGGTCTCGCCTCGCATACATTGTGGGACGTGGGCGAAGTCGGAGGTGTTCGCTATAGCGGAGATTAAGGATATTAGCTAGTTTGTAATAGTTGTAGGCAATACTAGTTACCGTTTTCTTTGTTCGCGTAGGAATTTCGAGAATTCCTCCCTTATTTATTTACTAGCTTCTGCCAGCGGCTTCGCCCGCGTGATCCCTAGGGAACATATTCCCGGGATGAAAAGTAGCTTATGCTATTCCAGACTATAATCTATCTTTGTTCTAAATTTCATTAAGATCCGTTAATCCGTTCTGGCGTGATTGAGTAACAAACCACCAAACTTTCACATTTATAATATTACTCGTTTGGTGTAAAGCGAAATTATAACCATCTTCCCCTCGACATTATAATTATTAAAGGATATTGCAAACTGTCGTAAGCCGTTTTCTGAAGCTACTCGCTAGCCTCTAGGCGCCAAGCTAGCCGCCTGCCTGTGCGTTCGCGACCACAAAAATAATCCTTACAGCATGATTCAGTGTTCACGCGCGATGGCTTATTATTAGCGTTTTTCATGTATAACTTTGGTGTTTCTATACCGATTTCTATGATTCTTTTTTTGATGGAATAGTTAATAATGTTAACTTTTATTAATGTTAATTAGGGACGACTGAGAGTTTTATAAACGTAAGAGTAGACAAATACAATCAGAAAGCTTCGAACTGCTTAGCTATCGGGAGTTACACGTGTTATTGTTTGTCAATCATAAAAGATAGACATATGCTGTCGTTGGATATTTTTTATATAATTTTAAGGAGAACATTTCCGTCATACATGATTTCTGTGTAGCTTTCACCATTAAGGTTGCACACGCGACGGAAGCTTAAAAAATGGAGTAACTTCTCCCGTTTTCCCAACATTTCCCTTCACTGCTCTGCTCCTATTAATAGTAGCGTGATGAAAAGTATACTATAACCTGCTCAGGAGTATGAATAATAATTGTACCAAGTTTCATTAAAATCCGTCGAGTAGTTTTTGTTTCTATAACGGTTATACAGACAGACAGACAGACAGACAGACAGACCGACAGACAGACAGACAAAAATTGTACTGATTGCATTTTTGGCATCAGTATCGATCCCTAATCACCCCCTGATAGTTATTTTGGAAATATATTTCATGTACAGAATTGACCTCTCTACAGATTTATTATAAGTATAGATATAGATATATATGCTAGAGTCATAATCATAACCGGTCAAAAACACTTTTGACTACAAAAATCAGGCAAAAGTGGTTTTTGATGCCTTCAGTTAAAAACAGTTTTGATTTTTTAGTCAAAAGTAGTTTTGACCATTGCCCTTAGTCAACAGTGGTTTTGCCTGATTTAAAATTTAGACTATCATGCAGAATTCATAAATAATTAAGGTGGTTAGATTAGGTTAGTTTTTTTTTTACCATACAATTTGGTCACAAACACTATTACCCAATATTTTGCAGTTAAAAGTGGTTTTAACCATTGCTGCAGTCAAAATTGGTTTTGACCGGTTATGAGTTCTGACTGTAACATATATTTCTGCAGCTTTCTGCTTTCGCTCCTTGTGTACTTCCCATAGATGGTTCCATTTACCTCTTGAACTGTCAAAACGCTTGCCACAGATAATACAAAGGAATAATGTGGTTGGTTTCTCGTGGCAACACTTGAAGGGCTGGCGGTATGTTGTATCAAAGTAGAACTTTTTTTGCAAATTTTTATTTTTCTGTGAAGGAAAATAATTAGGTTAAATAAGAAAGAGTCACTAAGTAGTTAAGCTTATTAATATTGTACACCAAAATGTAAACATATAAAGAAAACCTTATACTAAAAAAATATACTTAAATGGTTGTCTTATCGCATTCCGCGATCTCTTCCAGGCAGCCAGGCTCTTAGTGACTCTCTTACACTCCTCAAGGAACGGGAACTACCCGTGGTTTCGTCTGTGCTCGTGGCTAAATAACAACAGCCGCACGGGTCGATCTTCAAGGCTAAGCAACGCTTGCCAACGTTGGTCTGTGGATGGGTTACCAGCGTAACATATCGAGTTCCTCCGTGCCTCGGAAAGCACGTTAAGCCGTTGATCACGTTAAGAGTGAATAGGTTACTTCTAGGCAAGCGTGCTCCACCTTAGACCGCATCATCGCTTAACATCAGGTGAGATAGCGGTCAAACGTACGCCTATAAATATAAAAAAAAAAAAAAACCCGGCTATCATTTGTAGGTCTTTAGCAGTCGTTACGGATTGTCAGAAGCCAGTAAATTTGACTCCAGTCTTGCCCAGTTAATGGGTTGTGGATGTTTGGTAGGCAGCCGCTCCACGTTAAACACAGGTATTTAGCTGAATCCAGTTTGACTGGAAGCCGACCCCAATATAGTTGGGATAAGGCTAGGCAGATGATGATTGTCTGTCAGTCAGTCAGTCACTCACTCACTCGATTAACGAAATAATTTTATACTAGCTTTTTCCCGCGACTTCGTACGCGCATATCCCGGTTTTTTCACAGTTTCCGTAAGAATTTCAGGATATCCTCTCTTAGTACTTCCGTGCACTCCAAGGAACCTACATGCCACAGTGGTCCCCTAAACTTTCCGAGGAACGTCCAAGCCAAATTTCAGCTTTCTTCGAGCAGTAGTTTTAGCTGTTCGTCTGTCTGTCGGTCACTGAGTAACGCAAGAATCACTATCACTATATATTATAAAACAAAGTCTTCCGCCGCGTCTGTCTGTCTGTCTGTGCGCGATAAACACAAAAATTACTGCACCGTTTTTCGTGCTGTTTTCACCAATTTAGTACATAATTTGTCAAGTGGGCGAAGCCGCGGGTAATTTAAATATATAGATTTATGGTTATGATAGGTATTGGATTAATTTCCCACTATTATGAATGAGAGGGGCAAAGTATACACCACAATTCCACCAGCACCCTTCTACCATCGGACATCCAGACGCACTGCAGCTTACCATCCCTACCTTGTTGCTATTCCACGAATTCGCACAAAGCGATTCCAAACGTCTTTTATAATGCGGACAGCAAAAGAGTGGAATTCTCTGCCTGCGTCTGTGTTTCCGAACGCTAACAACCCTAATCTCTTCAAAGTTAGAGTAAACAGGCTCTTTCTGGGTAAGCTCGCTCCATCATAGACTTTGTCTCTGTCATTTCTGACCAAGACTAAGGTCAAGAGCAAACCCATCACAAATAGAAAAAAAAAAAAACAAGTATGACTAGTCTAACTTTGCCTTACAACCCTAATATTTTCAAATTTAGAGTGAACAGGCTCCTTCTGGGTAAGCTCGCTCCATCGTAGACTTTGTCTCTGTCATCTCTGACCAAGACTAGAGTCAAGAGCAAACAGATCTCAAAAAAAAAAAAAACAGCAAAAATATTTACTTTGAAAATAGTTATCTTTCTGTACGACATAAGTTATTAAAATCATCAGGTTTTCGCGCATATTTACACCTTATATTACCATCGTTACCATCAAGAGGGTAGCAATAATAATTCCTAGCATATACCACCCACGTTAGCAAAAAATTATATCTAAAAGTAAAAGTATAAAAACTCAATAATATCTGTTTACCGCCAGATCTAACGATATGTTCGGTTACATCTAAATTTTAACGCGAAATCCTATTAAAAAACTCCGAAACGATACCGACCCTTATTTCACTGGCAATAAATTCTAAAATCCCGCAAAGAAGTAAGTCACATGTTACACCGAAGCGAAACATATGTAAAAAGTGTAAGTGATGTTTAGTTAACGTTTGCGCATAACGGCTTGGTCGTCCCGCGGAGGCCCCGAGCAATTTTCGTCGGAATTTTCTCTTGGGTATTTTAACGTTGCGCTGCGGTGTAATTGAGGAAAGATCGCGGGGCGAGGAGCGATTTTCAAATGTTTTTCGGCTTAACGGTGTAAGGAAATTGTAAGGTGGCTTATCGCTTCTTGTGGGTAATAAAACGGTGATAGCAGAGCGTTATAGCTTTAAATATAAGCTAGGCATATGCTGTATGCACATTTTCCTTAAAAGCATCAAAATCAGCAGGCCGCTGTGCTAAAACTGTTGTTATTCATTAATTTATTGTAGAAAAAAAAATGATGTTATTAACTTTTCAAGGACTTGTGTCGCCCATTTATGTCATGGTAGAATGTAAAGAACTTTTTAATTAACGTAATACCATACTATGTAGGTACCTACTTTTTTTTTAAGGACGGGAAATCATCAAATGACTCCTCCCGCTCTGGGTAAAGGAGGGAGTGTCAGACTCTTACTGACTTAAAACCCATCCGTGTTCCTCCTAATGCCCTTTGCGTTCCAGGGCCGCGGTGACTCTCTCGAAAAGATTCCGCGACCCCGGCAGGCACTGGCCTTAGCGGGCCCCATCTGCTTTGCTGACAACTCTTTGAGGCGCGCGGGGAACAAAGCGTGCCGGTGACCCGGGAATATGTAGGTCACACCTAATGCTTTAATGTGACAACTTAATTATGAACCGATTTGAAAAATTCTTGTTTTATCTGAAAGGATACTTTTAGATTGGTCCCATTTTAATTTTATCAAAATCGGTTACGAAGTTTGGATTTTAAATCGAAATAGCTGGAATTCGATAACTTGGATAATGGTTTTATGTCATTCAAGTAATTGAAATTGCGGATTTTGCTTTTTTGCGATTTTGCAGTGGCGTTGTTAGGTGTGGGGGTCCCACTAATGTTTTCGGTAGTTTCTGTATGAATACCAACTCTAATCTCGGGAATCAACAAAAACCACAGAACCATTCTCAAAAATCATTGAAACTACCATCACCAACAAATCCCGCTACCTCTTCTAAAATGCGCCTCAAAAACTTGAATAAGAGACATCACTCACAACTTTTACTCAAATCCCTTATCTGTCAGAATCGCGGAGTTATACCAACTGTGGACGCGTGTCGCCATGTTTGTGACTGAGTGCGGGATAGACCCGTGACGTCAGCAAAATGGCCGCGGCGAAAGGTGGGCTTTTTGTAAGATGTGTTACTTTTAGTGGCTGAGAAGTTTTTTCGTGAAGGAAAATTATAGGGTTTTGTGTTTTAGGAACTTTGTCGTTTTCGTCTTTAGTGGTTTTGTTGAGATTGCAGTTATTTTAAGATGTGGTGATGTTCTATGTAGGCATATACGTTAAGAAGGTGACACAATGAGCTTAGACTCCTATTTCAGTGAAATGTTATAACGAACGATATCAAGTTCAGGATTGTAATAACAGATGCTTAAAGATTGAATTTCCAACGCCATACACATCTGAACATAGGAAAATAAACCCTAAACAAAGATGAAGATCACACTACAAATTAAGAAACTAAAAATGAAATGATATAGTATCTACTGCGTCGCAGTTAGTGGAAATGAAGATCTAGACTAGATATCCATTAAATGACCATGTGTCTCTTCACAAATTAACAGATTTTGAGGAAACTGGCACACGGGTAGATAACTTCTTTTAATTGCAGGAGTATGTTTCCATGCAAAGCCGCTAGCAAAAAAGAATTCATCTTCAAATAAAAAATATTTACATATAAAACCGGTAAGTCACTACAAACTACGACCATTGCCAGCCAGTTTTAAAATAAAACATTTCCTCGCCGAACCATTCAATCGGAATGCTCATAAAAACTAATAATCCCGGACTGTCCACTAATGACCTCGAAAACAGAGTCACCCTGTCCCTCGTTGGGTAGCAAATAAATGTAGGGGATAAGTCATTTGCGTTCGGCCCCGGTTATAACCAGTTACAACCGGTTAGATCCGGCTATGGCCGGTACTTATCGGTTTTTACCGGATTATTACGCGGCCAGGTAGGGGCTGTAAAGTTTGCGGGTGCAGTTTGGAGTAAAAAGGGGTTAAAGGTGAATACGGGTGTAAAGTGAAGGTTAGTTGGAAAAAGATACTGAAAAGAGCTATGTTTTGTGAATTTTTGCTTGAAAACTGTCCTACTGGAGCAGTAACTAGCCAAAAATGATCTGACGTCAAAAATATATTATAAGGCGATACTAAAGTTTTCCGCATGATCAGGACATTTAAATAATGCAACTTACAGCGTTAATTTCTGTCAGGAAAATCATCCAGCAGTCGCCTACCATAAATAACTCTTCAGGTTGGAGCCTTTTTAATGGAGATTTCACACACTGTTCCTATCATCAGCATTCTCATATTTGCCGAAAGATGTCCACTGCTTCCTCCAAGTGTCGCCACAACAAGCATCCATTCTGTTCCCCATACTTCTAAACTATTTAAAAATTCAACAACATATAAACTTAATATTACGACCACAATAAATCTCCACAAGAACAAAAGTTCTACCGACCCACACAACGACAAATCAAGCGTGAAGATAATAAAACGCCCCCTGAATTGAATGACTCATCGAGAACATTAAATAAATATATCCAATCCATCATCACCTTAATATAGACATCTACAAGACAAACCGCTTTGCCTCAAAAAAAGAAACGTAAAAAAAACAAATTCGTGCAAATCACAGATAATTTTTTATCCGCGCCAAAAAGTTCCCGCCTCTTCTCTGCTTACAAAATGGCGCTCCCCTTTATATTGGACAAAAGCGATTTATATAAAAAATGCTATTGTTCATACGGACAATATGTCAAAATGCTGCTTTTAGCTAAATTACTTATTTACGTAAGCTATGTTGGCCGTATTTTTAATGTCGGGATGAGTTATGTACCGTTTTGCAGTTTATTTACGTTGTATATGACTTATTTTGATAAGTATGTGTGTTTGTTTTGACATGTAATATTATGTCATTAAATAAAAAAGCTGTCTTTCAGTGTTTCTATTTTTATTCAAGACTAGCTGTCCCCCGCGGCTTCGCACCCGTCAACTTTTTTATTTTTTTTTGTTTCATAAGAACATTCTACTCATAATCACAAATACAAAAAAAAGAATTAGCGAAATCGGTACAGCCGTTCAGGCGTGATGCTTGGACCAAGGGAAAAAGGGATTCATTTTTATATATAAGACTAGCTGTCCCCCGCGGCATCTCTGCCGTCAACTGGCTGCCCTGCCTACCCATTTTTTTTTGCTTTTAAACCTTCACTGTATTCTGGCGAACTAAACAAAAAAAGAATTACCGAAATCGGCCCACCCGTTCTTCTATACTAATATTATAAAGAGGTAACATTTGTTTGTAAGTTTGTATGTAGGGGGTAATCTCAGGAACTACTGGTCCGATTTGAAAAATTATTTCAGTGTTAGATAGCCCATTTATCGAGGAAGGCTATAGGCTACATATAATCACGCTAAGACTAAAAGGAGCCGAGCATTAATGGAAAATGTGACGCAGGCGAAGTTGCGTGGGTCAGCTAGTGAGTTATAAAATTACAACGAAAGTGGCATTGATTTTTATATATTTTGATGGATTTACTCTTGACTCTAGTCTATGTCAGAGATGACAGAGACAAAGTCGACGATGGGGCGAGTTTACCCAGAAGAAGCCTATTCACTCTAACTCTGAAGAGATTAAGATCTTGATAGAGTTGAATGCGTTCGGAAACACAGACGCAAGCAGAGAGCTTCACCGCTTTGCTGTTATATAAAAGACGAATGGAAACGCTATATTCTAAAATTATGCGATCTGAATGAGTTCTGTTTCATTGGAAAGAAGATACTATTTACTTGTATAAGCTAGCTTCGTTAAATTTCTAGAAATCTAAAACTAGATCTGATAGCTCATCTTGGTCAGATTTAAAGCTCTCCTGAGGGACTAAAGATGGCTTTGCGACTAAATCGTAGTTGAAAACAAAGTTTTGACAACTTGCCTGGTTTAATTCAAGCAGCCTAGTTGAACCTTATTCTAAATCGCGTGGAACATAGGAGATATTAAATATTGAGCAAAGAAAATGAAGTAGATGTAGGTATTGGATATTTTAAGGCGAGGATAGCTCAATAAACGTTGTAAACAATACCGTTTTATTTGTAGATAACACGGATTTAAATTTTGAAAAAAAATCATTACATAATTGACCTATTGATCATGAAATTTCGGGTACTCGATGCATGATTTATTACACTTCACTGCATCCAATTAATCGCAAAAACATAACTAAATGAGGGTGAGATACTCGTTTTATTTGAGTTACATTAGGCTTTGAACAATAAAAAACGACGTTTGCTGAGTCAGTTAGTATTAATATAGATTTAGTTTTCTGTTAATTACTAGAACATAACATAGGCAGACTTTTTCGCAGTAAAGCATTATATTTATGATAACACTAGCTGACCCGTGCAACGTCGTCTGCGTAACATTTTTCATTACTGCTCCGCTCCTATTGGTCTTAGCGTGATGATATATAGCCTATAGCCTTCCTCGATAAATGGGCTATCTAACACTCAAAGAATTTTTCAAATCGGAGTACTACTTCCTGAGATTAGCGCGTTCAACCAAACAAACTCTTCTGCTTTATTATATTTATTATTATAGATTATGATTATGATAACATTAATATTAATATTTTTGCAATCTCCTAGAAATGATAAAAATCATTATATTTTCGCATCGCACAGCGAAACTTCACCAGTAATCACCCAAAACCAATTACTTGTGTTAATAAATTCATCGCGCAAGTAGTGTGTCCACAAAAATGTGCGAAAAGTATGTTGAACATAACTGTACCTCGAACCAACAATGTTGGTCTATCAGTTTAACGTCAAACTGTATAAATTAGCGAGTCCGATTTGTCTGGGATTTGTAACCTTGTTTCTGTAATAATGCCGGAGAACTTGGCTCTTGATAATATGATTTTCTATCTAAGTCAATCTTGGCGATTAAGGAAAATAACGTGAGGAAATCTGTGAGGAACTTAATTTCCCGATGAAATTTCCCATGGGAAAAATTACGGAGTCTTTTTTTATTATTGATGGGTTTGCGTTTTACTTCTATCTCACCTGATGGAAAGCAAGGATGTGGTTGATGGAACATGCTACACACTTTTGATCCCATTTTGAAACTCTATCTCACCTTTGTTAATGTAGGAACTAGAAAATAAATTTGAAACTCTATCTCACCTCTGTTAATGTAGGAACTAGAAAATCAATTTAAAGCTCTATCTCACCTTTGTTAATGTAGGAACTAGAAAATAAATTTTGAAACTGTATCTCACCCAAATAAATAAATAATAATAATAAAATAAATAAAAATAATTAAATATATAATAATAATTAAATAAATAATTGTAATTAAATAAATAATATTAATTAAAAAAATAATTAATAATAGAAAATAATTATAATCAAGCATGTGATTAGAATTCAGAATTCAATATTGTAATTTTTTGTAAATGCATGGAATAAAAGGCTTTTTATTTATTTTTTATTTTATTTATTTATCTCACCTTGGCTAATGTAGGAACTAGAAATTAAGTTTGAAACTCTATCTCACCTTTGTTAATGTAGGAATTAAAAAATAAAAATGTATTGCTTCTAAACACGACGAAAGGACTTGGGCGGCTTTTGTCCAGCAGTGGGCCAGTATAGGCTAGGTGAAAAAAAAAATACTGCGGTTTCTGTGCCTTGTCTGTCAGTGAAATGAATTAACTTCATCACTACATATTATAAAACAAAGTCCTCCACTGCGTCTGTCTGTCTGTCTGTCCGCGATAAACTCCAAAACTACTGCACCAGTTTCCATGCTATTTTCAACAATGGATAGACTGGTTCTCGAGGATAGTTTTAGTGTATAATTTGTCAAACAAGCAAAGCTGCAAGCATCAGCTGGTGAAGAACAAAAAGCATGCCCCAAGTTGCAATAATGAGATTTTTTTGTATAGCTGAAAAGATGTCAGTTTATAGTTTGACAAGGTTGCCTATACAGGCTAAAAGTCACTTCTACGCGATCTTGTCACACTAAAAACAAAAACAAAACGGCGTTACAGAGTATACATAAAAGTTATTGCTCCTAATTTAAATGTTTGGAATGAAATTAAAACAAGTGGTTGGGAATTCTTCCACCTACGCGCACTTTGGGTTGAAACAGACGTGAAGAATGGACTGAGCGGAACTCTCATTTAATTATCGACTCTGTAGATGAGGCAATTGTTCCTGTCTGTTAGTTGTATTGGCGAAGGTGGAACTACAGAGTGGAAAGACCTCTACAGAGTACCTGGCTTTGAAATAATTAATGATTCCTAACTAATTATACAGTTTCAAATAAATGATTGGAAAAAATATAGCGCAAGTCAGCAGTTAGTTTTAGTATCCTCTGATGTTCACAACACGATGCTAGATCTTAACGCCGCAATACACTTTAGATCTTAATCAAGTAAACAAAACTATATGCCTTTAGAATACTTTATTTTTATGTCATTTCTAGTTCTATTAACCTGTCAATGCTCGTAAGACCCTATTGGGAAAAACTTGTGTTTTCTTTCTATTGTTCTTATAATTTGCGGGGACTGAAAAATATTAACTCATTATCAATTAGCAGAGCAGAACTACCACACGAACAAAATTGCTTCATCTATTGCTGAACTGTCACGTCCAGCTCATTATATGTATATAGAAATAGCTGATGCCCGTGGCTTTGCCCGCTTGACAAGTTAATTATGCACTAAAACCTTCCTCGAGAACCACTCTAAACAATGGTGAAAACGGCATGAAATTCAGTGATCTAGTTTTTGAGTTTATCGCGAACATACAGACAGACAGACGCGGCAGAGAAATTTGTTTTATAATAATTATGTAGTGAAGCTCAGTCCATTCCCCATGAGTATGGGTTGAAATAAATCCGGGTACTCACAGATCCGTATCGCTGGCACGTCGTTATGTCCCTGGTTTTATTGGCCGATCATTTAATTAGGTTATATTCTTTTAAAGATGGCCGATGCGTGTGAATGATTATGTGAATACAGCCTTAAGTTTTTGAGGTGTTTGGTGTAATTATGTAAAGGCGTTCTAAGATTTGGTCGTAAATTCTTTATGCGTGTTTTTTTAGTATTTCGCACCTTTTTAATTAATTAAATTAAATCATTTTTATTTCAGAACCACTTTTACTCTGTCTATTTAAAAGAATTAAACCCTTTTTAACCGACTTCAAAAAAGGAAGAGGTTCTCAATTCAGTGTTTTTTCATTTATGTTTGTTACCTCATAACTCCGTCAATTAATGCTTTGAAAAATTCTTGTTTTATGTGAACGGATATACTTCTCGATTGGTTCTATTTAAAATTCATAAAAGTCGGTTCTATAGTTTTGCTTTTAGATCACAATAGCTGGAATTTTGTTACTTGGATGAAGGTTTATTGTCATCCAAGTAAACGAAATTGCGTATTTTGCTATTCCAGTGTTGTAGGGTGTGGAGTACCACTAAAAAGCGAAATATAAAAACTACAAATAACTTCAATTTCGGGATTCGGTGTTTTTGGTAGTTTCTTCGTATTTTAACACAGGAATTAAAGTTATTTTATATTTTGTAGTGTTTTTTATTTTATTTGGAAAAATACATACGAAATACGAGCTGCAACGTAAGAAAAAAAACATAATATTTTTTTTTGTTGTTCTTGAGATACTGCCCATTGACAGACGGACGTACGGACAGCGAAGGTAACGTAAAAGGGTGCCGCTTGTTACCTTTCAAGTACGGAAACATAATAAACAAAAAGCCAATATGGATATTGATCGATATTGTAATAATTTCTAAAACGGTTCAGTTTCTTAGTGACTAAATTGGCCTAATTTCTACCCAAGGGACTAAAATCATACCCAAACGAGGTTTACAAACGCTGGTTAGAATAGAGGTCAGCTGGTCAGGTTATAGGGTTCCCTAGGCGATACTCATCTTATTACAATAGAGGTTATTGCTTTAACTCAAAATCAAGCATTTATTTCAATTAAAAAAAATGTCGGTCGTCAGTCGGTCCAAAAAAATGAAGCTATTTGCACGTTCCAAAGCGTAGATCTCTATGGAGAAGAACGTGCAAGAAACTCCACGGATACTCTTTAAAAAAATAATAAATAATTGTTACAAAGATTTATTTACATCGGGTTGAAATTATTCATACATTTGAGAACGATGTAAAAGACGAGCAGGATAAAAGCGTCCGGAATAAAAAAGGAACAATTCAAAGAAATAAACCGTGGCAGCTGAGAAATGACCAGTCCCAACTGACTGCGCCCGTTCACGAACATGACGCATCCGCCAGGCCCATTCGGTTCAACCATTTTGAAGGGAGCCAAATTATCAAAAGTATACGCCACCATTAGCTAGACTTTTGAGTGAGCATGACATTTCCAACCGCCAGAGTATATTCCAGTCAAAAAAAGTTAGTTTAAGTTAAAGGTACACAGTACTCACACAAGCTATATGGCACTCTTGATCTCTAATTGAAACTCTGCGATATGTAATTAATAATTTGGAAATCATAACCATATCATCATATCAACTGAAAGACGTCCACTGCACACAGGGTTCCGATGGTTATCATTCGGTTAACCCTAAAACCTAGATAGATAGAATATACATACTTTATTAATTGTACACCATAAATAGTTTCAATGAAACGGTAATCAATTTACACTTCAACAGTCACTTACACCAAGCCATTAACGAGTATTTAAACTAAACGCACTATTAAACCCAGTTTAATGAAATTGAAAACCAATGTTTACCTACTTGGTCTCGTCAGATTAACGGATTGTGAACGCGAGTCAAAATCTCCAAGAATGTGTTAAGTCACATAGTTCAGCGCATTTTTGTGGTTACTACTGTGTGTGGCCCGGAAGTCAGCGAGGCTGTTGTGAAGCGACTTTTTTATTTTCATTTTAAATTCTTATGTCCGTTTTTAACACACAAAACTAAGATAAGGTCAAAAATAAGATGGACAGACGGCATACATCAAAAGTTTTGGTGTCATATGATTAAAAACATCGTAACTGATTTATTTGCTTACAACACACATATGTAAGTACATTGTATAAATATGTGTGATAAGAAAAACATAAAGGCCAAGTCTAATGACTTTGATAACGTAAAACCCGTGCGTAAAACACTTTTGTTAAATAAATAAATCGTTTATTTGCGTAAATAAGGTACAGAAAGTTGACAACAAATAAAATAGATCTCTTATTCTGCCTTTAAATTCGGCGTGCAAATATTGTAGTCGTTTAAATTAAATTAACTATTATTGATTAAAATCATGCACTCATTTTACAGATTTCCATTCCATTAAACTTATATTGTTGAATTAAAAAAAAATATGTTAATATAACTATGAAAAACTAATAATCATAATGAATGTCAATAATAATTACAATCCATAATATTCACAAATGTCAATAATGATTACAAATGTCAGTACTAACCACAAATAACAGTAATACACACAAATATCAATAATAATCACAAACCATGTCAATAATAAAACTACCAATAATAATCATGTCAAAAATACCTATGTCAATTATAATAATTCAGTCACGACTTACAATTTGTAATCTAAGAACTCGTTACTTAATTTTTCCAAGAACAAAATTTATCAAGAGTTATGCCAAGAAATTTAACTGAATCAGTTTCAGTCAGGGCAACCCCTTTATAAGATATATTTAGATTCAGCGGTTTTGATCTATAGGTATGAAATTAAACTTATGTTTAGATTAAAATGGAACAAGAAAAATTGTTTTTTTTTTTTTTTTTTAACTATTTATTTTTTTAGGGACCGAAAGGTAAGTATATATAAGGCAATAATTCGATGTGGCGAATTAAGAAAAATCAGATCAGGAACCTGGGAGTAATCGGTATACATACCTAAAAATCCTTTTTTTGGAAGAATAAAAAAAACACAAAAGTACTGTTGATTAATAATAGTTATTCAAACCTAATATTATTATTTATTTATAAATTTTATTAAAAAAAAAAATCAAACCTATTATTGTATTTTTTTGTAAAAAGTTTTTTATTTTCACTTTTTTATTATGGTACCCCACACCTAACAACACCACTGCAAAATCGCAGAAAAGCTAAATACACAATTTCGATTATTTGGATAACATAAAACTATCATATAAGTAAACGAATTACAGCTATTTCGATTTAAAATCCAAACTTCGTAACCGATTTTGATAAAATTGAAATGGGACCAATCTGCAAGTATCCTTTCAGATAAAACAAGAATTTTTCAAATCGGTTCATAGTTATCGGAGGTAACAAACATTAAAAAAAAACATACAACCGAATTGAGAACCTCCTCCTTTTTGGGAAGTCGGTTGAAAATAAATAAATAAAACCTAATAATTTATGTATAATTTTATCACCACCTTGCTGTCCTTATCCCATTTTACTTGGTGTCAGTGCAACACGAATTTTTCTTCCAATCCACTACGTATAATTTAATCATAAACAATAGGCTAGTTTTCACGATCGATAAATTGCAAATCTATTTAGTCCGTCAGTTACAGTACTAAAAATAATGGACATGTATTTTTTGTATTTGTAAATCAATGAATATTGACAAAGATAAAACGCATCAAAACTCGGGAGTCAGGGCTAGTGACGTCATAACGCACTAAAAATTATACCACGGCGTGACGTATTGACAATTTTAAAAGCGACGTATCTTTGTCAATTATAGTTTACGTAACAAAACAGAAAAAACGGGTCAAATATTTTTTGATGTTCTAACTGATGGACTAATCTAATTAGATTTTTTCAGTGGACATGCCTATTATAATTTTAAAGACAAAATACGTACACATTAGCTCTTTCTTACAGAATTCACTCGCACAAATACTCAGACCCCGATCAACTTTCAGTTGTTCGAACTAATATTTACCCAGTGTTCCCATACGGGCTGATCTTGTTCAAACAGTAAAAGGCCGATCGCTTAGCCACTGCGTCGATTGACTTTGCTAGCGAAATACCTATATTTATAGCATACTAGCTGACCTGCGCAACTTCGTCTGCGTCACCTTTCCCATTAATGCTCCGCTCTTATTTGTCTTAGCGTGATGATATGCAGCCTAAAGCCTTCCTCAATAAATGGGCTGTCTAACACTGAAATAATTTTTCAAATCCGACCAGTAGTTCCTGAGATTAGCGCGCTCAACCAGCCAAACAAACAAACAAACACTTCTGCTTTATATTATTAGTTTAGATAGTATCGTCCCATTGCTGGGCAAAAGCTCCTTCTCATACTTAGACAGTACAAGCCTTAATCATTACGCTTGTTCATCGCTTTTACACTTATTAATATTATTTATTATCCTACATTACCCGTGATCATCGGTCTACATCTCTTTTTACTCTACTCTCCTTTCGCATGTATGCTGGAAGAGATTTCTTTAAAAATAAGCATCACCTTTGTACCTATTTTTCTGTTTCCTTCTTCTCATGTTCTCATTAAATGTGTGTGTGTGTGTACATAAATATACTTTATTGTACACCTCGTAAAAAGTACAGGAAAACGTTTATAAATTGCTGATGCCAATAGGGAATATGCATAAAAAAATATTTATTATCTAAACACTTTATCTAAAAATATACAAAAATATATTACTAACAGTGGAAATAGAATCAAAATTGCTCGAAAAACAAACGAGATATAATTATTTTAAACAAATATATCTGTCCCTCTCGCGAAAACGCTGTTTTCTATGGCAGATGTATAGACGTCACGTAATGTGACGTCAAATTCCATGTCGGACTTCTCGTTCTAAAAGTAATCTTTGAAGCGTTATAACTTCATCGCTGATGAAGATATTTAAAAAATATTTTCTAGAGTGTTTACTGGAGCTTATAAGTAATTCATTTTATAAATAAAAAAATCGCGTGCATATTCCCTATTTGGTGAATTTTAGTTCAGAGACATTTGGATCCTGCAGACAGTTATAGGGTAGCTCTTGCCCGCAATTTCGTACACGTATATCCCGCTTACCCGTCCTCCAGGAACCTACATGCCTTTCAGCTTTCTAAGACTAGTAGAAGAAGCTGAAAGCCGCCACACATTACGACAATGTCAGTACCACAGAGTAAATGTTGTTTTGTCTGTGGTGAGACAGCTACAGAAACGTCATAACTGTTATGCCCGACTCTGACATGGGCCTGCTCATTGTTATCAAATCGAGCTATTTTTTTTTAATTTTATTAGATTTGTTTTTGTTTATTAAATAGTGGTATAGCTGTTTGGGAGGAATAAACAATTTCTCTTTATTTTTTTCTAGTATTAATGTACAGGATTTATCAAGTTGGTTTTCATTTATCAATGTCTATGTCAAATGCTTGCAGCTTGCCCGGATTTGAAAACGCAACCACGTTTGATAGGCAAAGCCTCAACCATTGGCCAGCATTGCCATGGCCTGGCACATATCAAAACGAACAAAAAATTTGACGAAACTCATCACCATGTCCAAAGGACTCCGACATTATAATATCTTCATACCTCAATAAAACATTATCTTCCAAGACTTGCAGTAACATACTACCACGTGTTATAAATAACTTGTTGATACGACAGCGAGATAAGGATAAGCATGTTTTTCTTTTGTTACAAAATCCTGCAATGACCGAGAGGGAAAATAAACCGTAATGAAGTCGCGTCCCACGCGCGAGTTAAAATAAACTAGACTGCAGTGTTTATTGACAAGCTTTTTTATCTTTAAACTCATTAAATAAGTGTTTTAAAATTCGTGCAGTAAATTGCATTAATTAATGATCGTACTAGGAGTGGTTTTCTTATTTTATTGTGAGATAAACGTGTTAGTTCTCGTGTGTTTGTGTGTGATGCGTTTAATGGTCTTGAATGAAGTTATCGAGAAAATATCGGTCAAATGATGTTCAAAGTTTTGCTGTATGGGTTCCACACAGTTGAATCGTTTCTCCGGGACTGATCGGGCTTCATTATTGATTGATTCTGGCTTTTAGGAGTTGCAGTGGTTGGGAATGTGTGGCGAGCTTGAACTGAGAAAAAAAAATGTATAGGTTCCACAAAATTTCAATACTGATTCTACGGCCTTATCTCATTGACCTGAAATGTTGGGTATTATTTTTAAATTTTCATTAAGACTAAATGAGATTTATAAATATGTATAAAATTCTTCCGTTACTGAGTGCATGACTGACAACGCATAGCCGAATCTTTTGGTCGTAGAAGGCTGAAATTTGGCATATAGGTTCCTTGAGAAGTGTAGGGAGCACTAAAGAAGTATTTTCAGAAATTCTCACGGGAACGGGAAAAAACGAGATGAGCGCATACAAAGGAGCGGGCAAAAACTAGTTTATTAAACAGGTCATTGGGTTTGAAAAGGAGCTCGTGGCTAAATAATAACAGCCGTACAGGTCGATCTTCAAGGTTAAGCAACGCTTGCCGAGGTTGGTCTGTGGATGGGTGACCATCTTAACATACCGAGTTTCCTCCGTGCTGTGGAGGTCTGTTAGGCAGCCGCTCCGCGTAAAATACTGGTATTCAGCTGAATCCGGTTTGACTGGAAGCCGACCCCAATATAGTTGGGAAAAGGCTAGGCAGCTGATGATGATTGTGTTTGAAAAACCCGTCAAAAAATTGAAAAAAAAAAAACTAACTTTGTTTTAAAAAGAGTGTCCGTGGAGTTTCTTGCACGTTCTTCTCCATAGAGATCTACGCTTTGGGACGTGCAAATAGCTTCATCTTTTTGGACCGACCGACCTTGACAATTCAAAAGTGCCTGATAATGGTTTAATTGAAATAAATGTTTGAGTCTTTGAGTCTTTATAACAATAATTATATTGTTTTAAACTTTCATGGTCACTCACATTAGAATAATTAATAAAGGGATTGCTACCATGATGATTGATGATTGTTTTATAACGTTGAAAAAATTTGCTCATTTTTGTATTGATTGCATTGAAAAATAAAACTAATTTGTGTATCATAAGCTTGCGTTTGACTAAAATGTCACTTAGTGAAAATCGATGACAAGGTTGACAATTGATGCCTTTTTTTTAGGGATGAAATCATCAAATTATTCCTCCCGCTCTGGGTAAAGCAGGAGGGAGTGTCAGACTCCTACTGAGTAAAACCCATCCATGTTCCTCCTATTAGCCCTTTGCTTTCCAGGGCTGCGGTGACTCTTTCGAACAAAATCCTCAACCCCGCTGATGTCTAGAAGTAACCTTTAAGATTGTCACTCTTGTTTTAAAAACCTCAGGATAAATGACAGTCAGGTTGTAGCTATCAGAAAATACAGACTCTGGCAGGTCAGAGAATATCATAGCGTATCTGTACGCACAATGAATATATTCACTGCGCACAATGAAAGCAGTTGGTTTTGAGGCCCGACACGGAGAGATAATTTCAAACTAATTTATTTTGTATCTACGGGCTCGTCTGTTTGTTTAGAGCGATGATATTCCAAAATCCGCCATTTTAACAGAACCACATAGTTTAACAATTTAATGATTTGTGTGTAGAAACTTGAAGAGGCACATTATTGTTTGTTTAGTAATAAAACGCTTGTTAGGTTAATCTGCCGATTAGTTGAGCGGTTAACGGTTGATTGCACTATTACGTTTAGTTCTTCACGTTATTAGAGTAATGGTGAAATTATCTTTAGTTAGTGAGTGAATGAATTCAATCCTAGCATTCAGTGGAGCTCGTGGCTAAATTATAGCAGCTTCACGGGTCGATCTTCAAGGTTAAGCCACTTTTGCCGAGATCAGTCTGTGGATAGACCTTATGTGTCTTGACATATCAAAACTCTTCTGTTCCTCAGAAAGCTTGTTAAGCCGTTGGTCTGGTCTGTTATTTGTAGATTTTAGGTATCTTCAGGGCACGCTCGCTCCATCATAGACCTCGCTTTCCATCGCGATTGTGGTCAAGAGCAAGCCTATTACATAATAATAAAAACAAAAACAGATTGTCATAAGCCAGATATCTGACACCAATATTGCCAAGAATTACCATCGTGTTACACGTTATTGAGTTGTGGAGGTCTGGTAGGCAGTAGCTCCACGTAAAATACTGGTATTCCGCATAAAATACTGATATTCTGAATCCAGTCTGACTGGAAGTCTACCCCAATATAGTTATAACGGAAAATGCAGAATGAAAAGCAGGTTATTCAGCAATTTTATTCTTACCTACATTCATTTCCGTGGAAGTATATTATAGTAAACGATGAAAAAATCTGAAGATCTCATGACTAGAAAATCTTGGTCATATGATCTTCGGGCTTCCGAGTTATGTCTTCGATATAAAGTAAGGAAAACCCTGCCTAACCTAAAGATTTACACAATTAATATTATATACAAGATAGCGCTTTCTAGAAAGGTTAAAAATAAATATATATTTTTAAACAAATTGTGATGAGTTTTGATGTAGAGATAAATAAGACTTTAGAGAAGGAATTTTTATTTCACCAGTTTTTTTTAGGTGGTTCTAAATTCGATTATTTTTTTTTTTATTTTTTATGGTATTGTTTCTCTTTTTCATTTTCTGTTGTGCTGTCCGTGTTTAACTGTTTTTCTGTTCTATTCTATTCTAGATGGACTTTTGGATACTTTTATCTCGTCAGTGCGTTTCCTTGGGACATTTTCTGACTTTCACGTGAGCGATATAAGTAATTACCTGTATAACTTTAGTGTTACCCAGGAAAAACATAATAATGACACGCCCTGCCATAAAGCATCCATATTTTTAACGTCACCTCTAAAATATTCAGGTAATTACTTCAATATTCCACTAGTCTGGCTCACAACTATCCAGGGAGGCATAACTCACCGTGAATGACGCGAGCCGTCAACTTTGTGCTATGAGACTAAAGTTGGCACCGGGTTTAGCACCCCGGTTAATTATTGCCTTTTCAACGGTAAGCTCTTTTTGACAGGAGGTTAGATTATGATGTAAAATATATGCTATTTAAGTAGCTTATTATTATTAATTTCTTCATTTGTGTATTGTGTTGCTTCGATAACATTCTATTTTTTTTTGTTTGTTGTATACCTACCACAGTGTAGTATTTTTACAAAGGTGAACTGTAGGCTAATTCACGTAACTAAATAAGGGCTGTTGCAGTGCAGTTGAAGTTGAGTTTCGATCAAAAAAACGCTTTTCGTATTCTCTACCGCTGTCAAACACGCTCGCGTCAAGTTTGCGTCACGCGAGCGCAATAACGGCATTCTACTGTTGCGCGCCTTTGGTGCGTGCTTCGGAACGCTACATGATCGGTATTCTACTATATGGTTGACGTCCCAAAATAACAGCTAGTTTAATTTTTAATAATATAATAACGTTTTATTTTTTGAAATTTATTCGTTTCTATTCGATTATTTAGTGAATAATATTTTTTCTCTCACCGTCAGTAAGTTTGATTGCCGTGCAGTTGATGTGCAGTTCAAAGATTACAAGAATACCGTTTATCACTCGAACTTAAACTTAATTGCAACTGCACTAAAACTTAATCGGTGCGTCATAACATTACTTGAATTAGCCCTCTGGTAGAGAATGCTTTGTTGCATTAAGTCCGCCTATGTATCACTATTTTGCATCATCATCTGCCTAGCCTTTTCCCAACTATATTGGGGTCGGCTTCCAGTCAATCCGGATTCAGCTGAATACCAGGATTGTACGTGGAGCGGCTGCCTACCAGACCTCCACAACCCATTAACTGGGTAACACGGTACTTCTTGGCAAGACTGGTGTCAGTCAGTTTTCTGGCTTCTGACTATCCGGAACGACTGAAAAAAATCTACAAAAGACAGCCGGGACCAACGGCTTATCGTGCTTTCCGAGGCACGGAGGAAACTCGATATGTTAAGATGGTCACCCATTTACCGACCATCCTCGGCAAGCGTTGCTTAACCTTGAAGATTACCTATTCATTAAATGAAACACAATTTAACATTTATATATATCTACGCTGTTTATAAACCATCAGTAGGTTATTACTACACCTCAAAATAATGAAGGCTTACTTCTGTGAATCATCGGTCTCTTTCTCCATATTTTAATCTTAACCGAAAGCCTAAATCCGCAGCCAATTTAACCTTTCGTTTGCCAATCTTCTCAAAATAAACTCAATAAATTGTGCCATCGGCTTCATTCGACGTTACCATACAGACATAACGTAATCACCGCCTTTACACGAGTCTCCTTCGTTTACACGGAAAATATTAACTTTATCTAAATAAGATGAATGTTTGTGGTCCAAATTACAAACGCAGAGTATTAAATTATATCTGGCACTGGCACAAAAGAATGATATTAATTTGTCGATAGTCTACCACAAATTTATGTATGAAAAAACACTACAAAGTAAAAAATAACTTTAATTTCGGAAGTCGGTGTTTTTGTTTGTTTCTTCGTATTTTGACACCGACTTCCGAAATTAAAGTAATTTTTTACTTTGTAGTTTTTTTTTTGGAACTCGGTTGTATTTTTTTGTAAAAAGTTTTTTATTTTTCACTTTTTAGTGGTGCCCCACGCCTAAAAACACCACTGAAAAATCGCAGAAAAGCAAAATACGCAATTTCGATTATCAAAGAATCATCTAAATAGTCAAATTCCAGCTATTTCGATTTAAAATCCAAAGTTCGTAACCGATTTTGGTATGATTTAAATGGGTCCAATCTGCAAGTATATCCTTTCAGATAAAACAAAAATATTTCAAATCGGTTCATAATTGTCGGAGTTATGAGGTAACAAAGATAAAATTCTAAATTTTTGGGAAATCGGTTAAAAATGGACTTATATGACAGAAATTTTTTTCAGGCACCAAACTCTTGTTTCAAAGGAGACGCTAGCTGCCAAAAGTCTAATAAAGCCACACACTCTCTCTTGCATTAAAATCATCATCTGCCTAGCCTTTTCCCAACTATATTGGGGTCGGCTTCCAGTCAAACCGGATTCAGCTGAATACCATTCTATTACGTGGAGCGGCTGCCTACCAGACCACCACAATCCATTAACTGGGTAACACGGCACTCTTTGGCAAGACTGGTGTCAGATTTTCTGGCTTTTAACTATCCGTAACGACTGCGATAGATTTCCAAATGACAGCCGGGACCAACAGCTTAACGTGCTTTCCGAGGCACGGAGATCACCCATCCACAGACCAATCTCGGCAAGCGGCAGCTTGTGCAGCTGTTATTATTTAGCCACGAGCACTTCTTGCATGTAAATATAGGTACTGTATTGCAGTCAAATTCCGGGTTACTTTCTCATACAAAACTGTAATCCCGTTCTCGCGACCCCCTATCCCTTGCCCCCTCACTCCAACCCAATATAATCCCTGCTCTCTTTAATTATTCCTCACACGTCAGGAGTCAGGAGTCTGGTCAGTCTCACCGTCACTTGTTCTCTGTCACGTTCATTTACTTTGACGTATTGTGTGATATAAGAAAGACCTTTCTGTTGAGTCAACGGAAATGGGAAAATAATATAATCCAGTAGTAATTGTAGCTCTCATACTAATTTTAATAAAAGAAAAACTAGACTTGATAGCCATAAAAACATGGTCGGATAAATTTGGTGTGGCTGTAAATCCTGATAAGTGCCAGGCGATCATCATTGGAAGTTCTCGAAGCATCGCTAAAGTCGATGAAACAGCTTTGCCAAATGTTCTGTTCGACAATACGATTGTCCCATTTAACACTGATGTGATGGACCTAGGTTTGCGCATTGATAGTACCTTAAACTGGCGAGCTCAAGTTGCTAGTGTCAGTCAGAAGGTTACGGGAACGTTACGGGCCCTGTATCGTTTGAAAAACTTTTTACCAGCAAACACGAAGACAATGCTTGTACAGACCCTAATTTTTCCTATCATCGATTATGGCGATGTGTGTTACTATGACCTGAATGCAGATCTCCTCAACAAACTTGACCGTCTTCTGAATTACTGCATTCGATTTGTTTTCAATCTGCGTAAATATGATCATGTGTCTGCGCATCGGTCACTTTTAAAGTGGTTGCCCATACGCGAGCGTAGAGAGCTAAGGGCTCTTACTACCTTGTTTTCATTTCTTGTCTCTCCCAACTCTCCCAGTTATCTAGCCCCTCACTTTCAATACATTTGCACCAGCCACAATCTCAATCTACGCTCATCAAACAACCGTCTCCTTCAATGTCCCACTCACCGTACTGACTTTATGCACTCTTCTTTCTTCGTTCAGTCTATTTCTCTGTGGAATGCGCTTCCTCAGGAGATCAGGATGGCCACCAACCGATTAACTTTTAAATTGAAAGTTCGTGAACACATTCGGAAGAAGTTGGCAGTAGTATCATCACAGCGCTAATGTTTTCCAGTTACTTATTCGTATTTATTGTTTAAGTATTTCGTTTACATATTTATCTTGTTAATGTGAGTATTTATTATGTATTTATAGGTATAGTTAGTTTGTGTATAGTATTCATTTTAACCGGTTAGATCTGGCGGTGGATCCACTGGTGGACTGGTGGTTCCACCTGACGCAATTGATTTTATACTTTATTTCTAGGTACTTTACTTTATTTTTATACTTTGAATTTGAATATTAATCATTATAATATTATTTTTTACATTAAATTCTCTGTATTGCACCTACCACTATTCTCTGCATCACCCAAAGGTTGACTGGTAGAGAATGCCTATGGCATTAAGTCCGCCTCTGTACTCTTTTTGTGCTGAAAGTGTTAAATAAATAAATAAATAAATGATAACTTTGTATGAAAATATATGTATTTTGGGAATTGACTATGACTGCCTCAAAGAAAGTTGTTTATATACATGGCCAAAAACTGTTTAAAAAAAAACTTTTCCACTAAAAAATACAACCGACTTCCAAAAACAAAGCACTACAAAGTTTAAAATAACTTTAATTTTGGAAATCAGTGTTCTTTTTTCGTTTTTTGATACCGATTTCCGGACCACCTCAAGAGTATTTACTTATAGGCTTTGGAATACAAACACAGTTTCTTAAATCGATCCACAATTGGTGGACAAAAAAAAATACATCCGAACATAGAACCTCCTCCTTTTTGAAGAAGTCGGTTAAAATATGACTACACCACTCCTTTGCACCTAGCATATTGGCCATTTCAAACAGGGAGGGGGCCTACCATACCATTGACGACCATCATTGTGTTGTGAGAAAGAGATAGCGCATCTTCTTTAGTTCCGTTCTATAGTTCCCTTTTTCATCAGAATAATGATTATAAGTCGTCATAGTAGAGCCCGGCGACGCGCGACGTATGCACAAGCACACAAAATTATTTATACTCCACCTTCTAAATCTATTAAAAAAAATACCCGCCGAATTAAAAAACTCCTCCTCTTTTGTAAGTCGGTTAATTATATGCGATATGGTAAATGATATAAGTTACAACTAACCTTTACGCAGCTTAAAAATACATTTTCCATAATCGTATCCAAAATACTTTGAATTGCAAGAAAAAGAAAAGAAAGATTAAAATTATTCGGCTAATAATATGAAAAAAAGAATTTTTGTGTCAAAACTTTTCCCACAAATCATGGCTTGGTAACAAATTCAAGATATTACCAACTTATGTAAGAGCATTTTCTTGTGTGGAAACGAAATTAAGGCGAGGTTGCAGTACTGTGTGTTTTGACGAACAACAGTGACTGTCCGGCGAGCGAAATAATGCCTAAATTTTGATTCTTTTTTCTTCTTGGCGAAAACTGATAAAGAAATAATACAATATGGTTTCAACATTTACTTCAAAATAAAAAGCTCTATCTATTGATATAACTTTTATATATATTCGTGATAAAATCTCTTAGCAGTACACGTTTAAAATTGTAATTTAGTGTCATGTTTGATAAAAAAAAGTATCGAGCCAATCATTCTAAATCGCGTTTCTATCTTTACGATTTACTTGAGGGTATGTTCAATTTTTATGTAATGATTTTTATTTATTAAAAAACTCATAATTAATTAGATTTTCAGACGTTCAAAAATCTTAAAAAGTACTGCAACCCCGCCTTAATGTAAGGTAACGTGGTTTGTTTATCACAAAACCATTTCTCACTTTCTTGTAGGGTAGGAAACACAACAGTGTCTTGGGGTCTACTGTCTAAGCCCTCAGGTCGTAGTTTCGGCCTGAGTTAAGGTAGTTTTCTACTCCATATCACCTACGGATGTACGATTAGGCCCGAACCCGAACTAAGAAATAATGAGAAGGATAATTTTGCAGGTTGCAGTTTGAGTTCTGTATTCGGAAATACGGGACTCAATCTACCTTTTATCAGATCTTTTTAAGAGTCTTTTCTCTTTAATTTTATCTTTGTACCATGCAGCTAGCATTAACTTCAAACAAAGTCCAAGCTCATAAAAGAAGCCAGCACTTCCCTTATAATAAATCAATCATCATCACTGTAGCTAATTTAACAATTAATTTCATTCGTATAATTTAGTTCTTCCTCAAAGAAAGGCGAGAGAACCTGTCAGCCTTGACGAAAGATGGTAACTCGTTTATGAAGCCTGCAAATTATCTTCAACCACGACTCGGAGGACACTCCGGATAGTTTGCAGGAGAAAAGTTACTTTGTTATGTAAAATAGAACGTTACGGATTGTCAGAAGCCAGTAAATCTGACTCCAGTCTTACCAAGAAGGACTGTGTTACTCAGTAAATGGGTTGTGCAGGTCTAGTAGGCAGCCGTTCCACGTAAAATACTGGTATTCAGATGTATCCGGTTTGACTGGAAGCCAACCCCTATATAATTATAAACCATTACACTTCATGTGAGATTCCTATGGTCGATTTTTTTCTCACTTTGAGACAAAACCTCTATTTTAAAGTACCTAAATTATGTACAAACGTGTATAAAAACAAAATAAATCATTGGGCATCAAAAACGAATCTACATCGCTGGTAGTGGCAAGTGTCCAGAACACTGGCAGCATTGCCGCGTTGAATGGCAATGCTGTTTCTTTGGCTGAAGGAAAGCCCAGCCCTCTGGTCACGTGAACCGTCGACAAGTTGTTTGCTGGTGTCTCGAAAAACTCTATGTACACTCGGATCCCATGGGCCTATTGTTTCAACGCCAAAAGGCTCAAGTATATAACTCACAATTAGGTTGTTATAGCTTTTTGAGGTTTTCTGCACCGTTTTCCCATTTAGGTTAATTTATTTTTGACATTGAACCCAACAAACAAATAGAACTTGTACTTTTATGACTGGTGCAAGCAACCTTAACTTGATACACGATATCCCCGAATGTAGTTGCTTAGCAGCCAATGTAGAACACAGATAAAGAAGAAAGAAAGACATAGCATTTTTCCGCCAGAAGTGACACACAAAAACGTTAAATTAAAAGGTAACATGTAATCAAGTAAAAGCTAAATAAAACCAGATACATTTATGTTGTCAATGTCAGGGCCAAGCATCAACCTACCGCGACTCTCTGGTCACACCACATACACACCAGAACACAGTTCTAAAGTTGTCTATGGCGTGACCGAGACATCCGGATTATATCTATTCCAATAGCTTCCAACTTCTTTTTTTCGTGTCGATTGGTTTCATTGCCGTTTTCATAGATAATAAAATTATGGTACGGAACCCTTCGTGCGCGAGTCCGACTCGCACTTGGCAAGTTTTTTTTTAACTATTTCGTCTTTTTTTGCGGCAGGATATTTTTTGACGTCACGTTTTTGTTTTTGCTTTTATTCCTTTAAAACCAGGCACTTCTAAAACACCCTGTATAAATAAATGAATCAGAGTCAGGTAAGCACCTCTGTATTTATGGAACATGGCGTCCACAGAGTAATGAATAATGAACGCTCATATAGCGTGACGTCACCAAGGAAAACAAACTGCGTTTACTCTGGATAAGTAACTACTCTGCGCCGCCGGGATACGTTTAGGTGCAAACTGTTATTGTTTTGTTTCCCGGGAAATATTGTGTTGTTGGAGTTTGTAAAATCTCCACTTTATAGTTTGAAATTCTTGGATTTTATTGGCGTTTCTTTGTGAACTGTTGGATGAAAGATTGGCGATGTAATCTCTATATTCTGCTGACCATTTTATTTTATCGACTGGAGTTTTTGGGTGAAAGACTTACTGGGTAACTAAAATCTACCCGAGTTAGTCTATCTGAGTTAGTACTGTGATACTTTGTATTAACACTATTATTTAATCGACTGCATAAAATTAATTTCAGTAGAAATGTCTAACATAAAACTTGGTCCCGTTTAGTTGGACGAAAACTATCGCAAAACAGTCACTTGACTTGGTAGAATGCCTAAGTCATTTTTTCAACCGACTTCCCAAAAAGGAGGAGGTTCTCAATTCGGTTGTATGTTTTTTATGTTTTTAACCGACTTCCCAAAAAGGAGGAGGTTATCAATTCGGTTGTATGTTTTTTTTTGTTTTTTTTTTTTTATGTTTGTTACCTCATAACTCTGACAATTATGAACCGATTTGAAAAATTCTTGTTTTATCTGAAAGGATATACTTGCAGATTGGTCCCATTTTAATCATATCAAAATCGGTTACGAACTTTGGATTTTAAATCGAAATACCTGGAATTTGACTATTTAGATGATTCTTTGATAATCGAAATTGCGTATTTTGCTTTTCTGCGATTTTGCAGTGGTGTTGTTAGGTGTGGGGTACCACTAAAAAGTGAAAAATAAAAAGCTTTTTACAAAAAAATACAACCGACTTCCAAAAAAAAACACTACAAAGTAAAAAATAACTTTAATTTCGGAAGTCGGTGTCAAAATACGAAGAAAGTAACAAAAACACCGACTTCCGAAATTAAAGTTATTTTTTACTTTGTAGTGTTTTTTTTTGGAAGTCGGTTGTATTTTTGTTACCTCATAACTCCGACAGTTATGAACCGATTTGAAAAATTCTTGTTTTATCTGAAAGTATATACTTGCAGATTGGTCCCATTTAAATTTTATCAAAATCGGTTACGAACTTTGGATTTTAATTCGAAATAGCTGGAATTCTTGGATGATGGTTTTATGTCATCCAAGTAAACGAAATTGCGTACTTTGCTTTTCTGCGATTTCCCAGTGTTGTTGTTAGGTGTGGGGTAACACTAAAAAGTAAAAAAAATACAACCGACTTCCAAAAAAAAAAACACTACAAAGTAAAAAATAACTTTAATTTCGGAAGTCGGTGTTATTGTTACTTTCTTCGTATTTTGACACCGACTTCCGAAATTAAAGTTATTTTTTACTTTGTAGTGTTTTTTTTTTGGAAGTCGGTTGTATTTTTTGGAAAAAGTTTTTTATTTTTCACTTTTTAGTGGTGCCCCACACCTAACAACACCACTGCAAAATCGCAGAAAAGCAAAATACGCAATTTCGATTATCAAAGAATCATCTAAATAGTCAAATTCCAGGTATTTCGATATAAAATCCAAAGTTCGTAACCGATTTTGATATGATTTAAATGGGACCAATCTGCAAGTATATCCTTTCAGATAAAACAAGAATTTTTCAAATCGGTTCATAATTGTCGGAGTTATGAGGTAACAAACATAAAAAAAAAAAAAAATACAACCGAATTGATAACCTCCTCCTTTTTGGGAAGTCGGTTAAAAAATAAAAAACTTTTTACAAAAAATACAAAGGAAGTCGGTGTCAAAATACGAAGAAACTAACAAAAACACCGACTTCCGAAATTAAAGTTATTTTTTAATTTGTTGTTTTTTTTTGGAAGTCGGTTGTATTTTTTTGTAAAAAGTTTTTTGTTTTCATTATTTAGGTAACCAACCGCGGCGAAGGTGGTGTGACGATCTCATTGTGTTTGCGGGACAAACTTGGCTAGAGATCATCAAAAATAGAACCAAGGTCCAAGGACTTGACATTGGTCCTTGGACCTTGGACTTGGAAGCGAAATTTGGAAGGAGAAAGGGGAGGCCTTTGCCCAGCGGTGGGACACAAGTGCAGACTAATGAAAAAAAAAGGTTACTAACGGCGATACTTAAAATATATTAAGGATTATTCCTATAACAGTGTTGTGTGGCTAATAATAGGTTTCCTTTTGTAACTTGGATTCTATAAACGAACGGACTAACAAGATATTGTCATGTCGTAGAGAGTTAAACAAAAGGAGACATAAAACCGGGATTAAGACAAAGTAATCAAACCTTTCTCATATTCGTTTCAAAGTAATCACCGTGTTTTTAACTACCAGATTAATGCAAAATACGAAGACGAGTTAATTGTTCGGACTACTTAATGTAATGAAAAGTGTCTCGCCTTAAATATCGTCTGTTTCTACTCAATCTGGTTAATGGTGGCACGGAATAGATAGGGGCAGAAGGCTAGGTCCTTAAAAAGGGTGACAACGCAGACACACATTGACACGTTTATTTGTTTATTTAACACTTTCAGCACTTCACTCACTTCGTGATCACTTCACCCACGCCTCCACTTCGACATGTTCACAGAATCGCACTACTGTTTTTTTATTTCAATCTAGCTGACCCGTGCAACGTCGTCTGCGTAACATTTTTCATTACTGCTCCGCTCCTATTGGTCTGAGCGTGATAATATATGACGGAGAGGGCGCATTATTAGCATCATCATCTGACATAGTGGGCGTATGAAATAGGTAATCGAGCAATGAGACAACGAATTACACAACACGATTTAATACTGAACACAAATCACAAATTAAATCACACCGTACAACGAAACGTGAGGAACAGTTCCTAGCTTTGTGGAGAACTTGTCTCGAAGACGACCCAATGGAAATTGAGTCTTGGTCAGACACCCCTCCACTAGGTAGGCTCTGTTGTAGCACGAAGTTAGTTGTCAGATGGCGACGGTGCTGCCAACTACCGGAACTCGTGCTTCGTTTCGTTATCAGTCGGTACTAATATCCGTCTCCGACATATATATAGTCTATAGCCTTTATCGATAAATGGGATATCTAACACTGAAAGAATTTTTCAAATCAGACCAGTTGATCCTGGGATTTGCGCGTTCAACCAAACAAACAAACAAACTCTTCTGCTTTATAATATTAGTATAGATAGTTGTTGGAGTTAGAGTGAACAGGCTCCTTCTGGGTAAGCTCGCTCCATCGTAGACTTTGTCTCTGTCATCTCCGCCCAAGACTAGAGTCAAGGGCAAACCCATCATAAAAAATAAATTAAAAAAGTTTTCCTTCTGCACCGATCTACTCTGTGTTACAAGATCTAAAGATATGAACTTAAAAACAAGAGCTCCTTTTCGTCAAAGGCATGTGTTGCGTGATTAAAAAATATTCATTACTTAGTGTTCGCTTTTAAACTGATTTGTATATTTGACTTTGTTCAATAATGTCATTGTAAGGTCGAGTTTTAAGGTGACAAAGGTGAAAGGTGATCGAATGGTTTTTAATTGGTGCCTTAGACTCTTTTGACGAGCTTACAAATTGAATTTTTAAGTTGATGGATTTTTTAACGAATGTTTTGTTTTTGTTAAATGAACCTTTCAAATAAATATGTAGATGACTAGCTATCCCTAGGAAACATTTTCCCGGGATATGTATAGCCTATATAATTATGTTATAAATTATGCCTATAATTATTTATGTTTGTTGGGTATGATTTGAATCATAACAATTCATAGATATCTATGAACTGTTAAGATTAAATGTAAATGTATTGACTTCATGTGATTGGTCGAGACTTTGACAGTTCTCGACCAATCATAAGCAAGTAAAATGGTGGGAAGTGTGCAGCAGACATTTTGAGGGGTATACTCGGCACTCTGGGGCATTCGTATCTGGACATCTGTGCTAGTCACTTGCATTGTATGCTATAGAGTAACTTTTTGTAACATTAGGTGGTTTTCAAAGTCTCTATAGAGTGTTTTTTTCATATTCCAAATCCATGCTTCTGAGTATTGAACCAGTACGGTTCACATATTTTATTCCCGACTAAAATCTACGTTTGTGCCAAAATTCATGAAGATCCTTTCAGGCGTTCTGACGTGAAAGAGTAACAAACATCCATCCATCCTTACAAACTTTCTATAAACTTTTTATCCCGGGGGTATGTTTCCCAGGGAACTCGCTGGTAGAATCCAGTTAAATCATATTTTCAAGTACGTTGACTTTGATTCAAATAAATGAATATTAATTTCCAAATAATACAATGACGCAGTAATACTTTTCGCTTATAGAACCCGCGACTTCTTTAAGTTTTTATTTTTATTTTTTCAACAAATGCTTCACCTTAAGAGTTAATCTTAAATCGACCCCGTCACCTGCAGTCGACGTAATTACAATCTTCACGCTTACGGCTTTAGTGGAAAAATTGCTCAGCAAAGGCTTCATGAAATTGGAAAATTCTTCGGATTTTCCGCCAAGAGAGAACTTGGTGAGATTTTTTTCCGATTTGTGTGGTTTTATGATCGTGTTCGAGTAAGCAGAGGCCTTGATATTATTTTTTCGTTTCTTTAAAATGACTTTGACTGGTCTCACCGTTCATTAGACAGAGACCTCATTTTTTCGAAATTTTTTCAGTATATTTTTGAAGATAACTAACAATAAGGTTCGCAAGAAGATGACAAAGAACGAGGCTGTACCAAACAATTTTTTTACGGATGCAAAATCCTCAAATATCACCTCCCGCTCTGAGCGGAGCGGAAAATAATATCAGCGGCTTACTGTCTGAATCTCATCTGTGTGTCTACAATTGCCCTTTACGGTGCAGAGCCGAGGTTACTCTTTCCAGCAACCTTGCAACCCTGTCAGGCACTGGCCGTGTCAACCTGCAGTATAAAACAGTAGCTAATTTGTTAGTACGACGATAAAATCCATGACAAACGTAAAAATCAATCACTCAGCCACCATACTCTTAAAGAAACATAATATCGTTAATCTACATTGAATAACCATCAAAAACCCAATCAAACGAGAAAGCTCAACCTTTCAAATCAATTCGATAAACTAGATCGGAAATAAGTGTTTATCATTCGCTAAATGTACCAAAAATTCTCACAACTCAACAAACTCTCCCATTCGATAACCATTAACGGTTTTCACCTGAGAAAGTAACGAAGATATCTAAAAAACTCTTCAATGGAGGTCTAACATTGCATAAATCTCTCGTTAGGTTTGAGTTATAGTACAGGTGTAATGCGGAAGCTCGGCTAAGCGATGGTTAACTCGATAAGGACTAATTAACTATCCGTTAATGGTTATTAGCACGTTAACAGATATAATTGGCTGCTGTGTGACCGGACTTGGTTAGGGTTGCCAATAATTTTCGGGATTGGAGAAATTAGGTGAGGGAAGTTTATTTTTTCTATTGATAAGCATACGTTTAACCATTATCTCACCTGATAGTAAGCGATGATGCGGTCTAAGATCGAGCACGCTTGCTTAGAAGTAACCTATCCACTCTTGACTTAAAGACTCTCAGGTTGTAGCTATCAGGAAACACAGACTCCGGCAGGGAATTTCACTCCTTAGCTGTACGCACTATGAATGTATTCCCAAAACGTTTTGTGCGTATGTGTTGGATGTCCATCATGTACCTACCGGTGGCGCATTGCCGCATTGCCGTTCGTCTTGTGGTACGATGATGGAACGGGCTTGGTGGATTTAATATGCAATTCTGCCGCACATTTCCCAAACGGAACCGTTAGAAAACCGACAGGCTAGCAATTCAGCGTCGATGCTCAAGACCTATAAATAAAATAAAATAAAAAAGCCTTTTATTTTCAGTTCACAAAATTTGGTGTTAATTAACCTTTACCCTTCGTTTAAACGAGAGAGAAAAAAAAAATAGTATCTATGAAATCTAAGCTGTCTGAATCTACGTCTGATATAATTATTATATAAACAATTTTTTTTTTAATACACAAAACGGGAAAACTCTTGGCCCAAATCTCACCTGATGGAAAGTGATGATTAGGCCGAAGATGGAAGCGAGCTTTACCTATATTTAATTGGCTATCGTACCTCTAACTACCGGATCGAATCTTTAGTAGGTAGGCATTTGTGTTATTATATTATTTTACTGGAACCCCCTCAGGTAAAGGTCTCCTCCAAAGCTTTCTATTTTCTCCCAATCCTGGGCTATTTGTTGCCACTGTGGGCCAGCTAGTTTTTTTAATATCACACATCACCATCCCATCTAGTAAATGGTCTTCCCCTATAGCGCTTGCCCAAGACCTATGCATCATCGTATCATTAGCTGCAAATTATGTTCCTTCCTTGTTTATCACTCTTTCTATTTGTGAACCCCGTATTAAAATCTGTTGCGTGGTTCAGAAGAAGTAAACTGAAACAGACAGGCAGACATTTATCCCAGCTGAAACATTAGAAAGTGGTAACAAATGCTCGTCATTACTTCTCTTTTGCGGGACTCTCTTTATATTGATTTTATCGTTCAACAACCAACTTCCAAAAAAAAAACACTACAAAGTAAAAAATAACTTTAATTTCGGAAGTCGGTGTTTTTGTTAAATTCTTCGTATTTTGACACCGACTTCCGAATTTAAAGTTATTTTTTACTTCAAGTAGTGTGTTTTTTTTTGGAAGTTGGTTGTATTTTTTTGTAAAAAGTTTTTTATTTTTCACTTTTTAGTGGTACCCCACAACCTAACAACACCACTGCGAAATCGCAGAAAAGCAAAATACGCAATTTCGATTACTTGGATGACATAAAACTATCATCCAAGTAGACGAATTCCAGCTGTTTCGATTTAAAATCCAAAGTTCGTAACCGATTTTCATAAAATTTAAATGGGACCAATCTGCAAGTATATCCTTTCAGATAAATAAAATAAGAATTTTGTCGAGGTATGAGGTAACAAACATAAAAAAAAACATACAACCGAATTGATAACCTCCTCCTTTTTGGGAAGTCGGTTAAAAAGTGTATTTGACGTTTGAAATTAAATTTGATTATAGACTGCTGAATTTGATTTTGAAACAGTCAGACAGACGAAGTTTTACCATCATAAACATAGTACCTACGACTCAAATCATCTTAGAAATTAATAGTCGAGATTCCACAGTAATAAAGTATCTTACAAATTGGTCGCTAATCTCAATAATTTGCTTCGGAAATCGTAGCCAAACGTTTACATCCGATACTAATTATGAAGATTAGCGCCTTGGTAGTTGGGTTAGCGAGGTTGTTAAGTTCGTTGATATTATGGAGAAATGCGGTAAGTGTTCATTAGCGCGTCTTCGAGTGTTTTAGGCAGTTATCACACTGTCACGCACCACACAGCGTAGCGCGTGGATACTCGTTCTAATGTTGCTTGTAAGGCGATTAACACACTGCCACGGACCACGCAGCGTAGCGCGTGAATGCGTGTTCTAACGTTGCTTGTAAGTATCTCCGTTTGTATAGAAAACACGCATAGTCCAACACACAGAAAATGCATCCACGCGCGTTCAAGCAGGTCACGCGCCTACAAGCGGAGAAACACGCGCGCACGCGCGAGGGTGCGGGGCTAGACGCAAGGTATGGCACACCGAGTCTCGCAGTGCCGTGCGTAGTTTTGGATGGGCTTGACGTGTGTTTGTAGAAAAACCAACCGTTAGTGTAACTGGAGCATCTTAAACGAGTTCCACACTAATAACCATTTTTAATATAAAAACAGACGCGACGCTCTGCACTGCACTATCACCACAGCGAACGTCATTGAATGAAATTAGTTAGAGCCGCCGTGAATCCACAAAACGCACATACGCGCGTGAGTGCGTAAAAAACTCGCACGATGATGCAGATCTGCACTCCCGCAAGTACGCGCGTAGGTGCGTTGACTCGCAACATGTAGCGTGATGCGTGCCAGTGTGATAACCGCCTAAGTATCTCCGTTTGTATAGAAAACACGCATAGTCCAACACACAGAAAACGCATCCACGCGCGTTCATACAGATCACGCGCCTACAAGTGGAGAAACATGCGCACACGCGCGTGGGTGTGGGGCTAGACGCAAGGTATGGCACACCGAGTCCCGTAGTGCCGTGCGTGATTATGGATGGGCTTGATGGTGTGTATGTACAAAAACCAAACAGTTAGTGTAACTGCAGCATCTTGAATGAGTTCCTCTCTAATAACCATTTTTAACCGATTTTAACTTCCCAACGACCATTTTTAACTTCCCAAAAAGGAGGAGTTAAAAATAGTCGTTCTTAATTCGGTTGTATTTTTGTTTTGTTGTTTGTTACCTCCGTCAATTATGAACCGATTTGAAAAATTATAGTTTTATCTGACTTGCAGATTGGTCCCATTTAAATTTTATCAAAATCGGTTACGAATTTTGGTTTTTAAATCGAAATACCTGGAATTTGTTTACTTGGATGATAGTTTTATGTCATCCAAGTAATCGAAATTGCGTATTTTGCTTTTCTGCGATTTTGCAGTGGTGTTGGTAGGTGTGGGGTACGACTTAAAAGTGAAAAATAAAAAACTTTTTACAAAAAATACACTTCCAAATAAAAAAAAAATACACTTCAAAGTAAAAAATAACTTTAATTTCGGAAGTCGGTGTCAAAATACGAAGATACTAACAAAAACACCGACTTCCGAAATTAAAGTTATTTTTAACTTTGTAGTGTTTTTTTTTATTTGTTAAAATCAAAACAGACGCAACGCTCACGCACTGCATTATCCATTACTACCACTGCGAACGGCATTGAATGAAATGAGTCAGAGCCGCCGTGAATCCACAAAACGCACCTACGCGCGTGAGTGCGTAAAAAACCCGCACGATGATGCAGATCAGCACTCCCGCAAGTACGCGCGTAGGTGCGTTGAAACGCAACATGCAGCGTGATGCGTGGCAGTGTGATACGCCTTAGAAGAGGAAATTAGAAAGAGGGCTCAACATCATTGGGCGTTTTTGGCCCAGAACAAAGACTGATGTGTGTAATAATGACGATTTAAAGATAACTACCGACCCGCCCCGGCTTCGCACGGGTGCAATGCTGATTATTATACATTTAAACCTTCCTCTTCAATCACTCTGTCTATTAAAAAAAATCGAATTAAATCCGTTGCGTAGTTTTAAAGATTTAAGCATACATAGGGATATAGGGACAGAGAAAGCGACTTTGTTTTCTACTATAATAGTAAAGATAATACAAAGAGGCAAAGTGAGGAGATAACACACACTTACTGAGTTTCATAAAAAAAAATTGTTTATGAGCGTTTCCGTACCCGCGACTTCGTACGCCTATCTGAAGTTTTTCCCCGTTCCCGTAGGAATTTCGGAAAATCCTTTCTTAGAGTTTCCCTTCACTCCCAAAAAAACCTACATGCCAAATTTCAGCTTTTTTCGACTAGTTGTTTCGGCTGTGTGTTGTCTGTTTGTCACTCAGTAACGGGAAGATATTTATATACAGTACGAATAATTTAAGTTTGCCCATGGGAAGTACGTCGCAATCGATTGCGCAGAATGTCAATTTGACAAGAAACTTTAACCGTGCATGCGCGGGTAGGTAGCGTATGCAGTCTCAGTCCCTCGTATACGTTCGATGCATACTTGTGTCCCGCTTACTCAATGCAATAGGACTGGTGGTACGAAAAGTGTTATTGTTTTAAAATATTTATTTTGGTTTTTCTTACTGTTTCATTTGTGTTTTGTGTGTTTTTGTGTTGTATATGTTTGTTGTGTTACTTTGTGACCTTGTTATTGTTACTGGTTGTGTTTCTTTTTTGTTAATAATACAAAACGTATAAATCAGAAAAATATTCCACGAACGTAACACTTTTTTACGCGATGGGACCTGCGCGGTCGCCACTAAAAGCTAACTTCGCATGGGTAAAGATAAAATATTCCTACTGTACTTCTTTGTTCGCGACTTTGTACGCGCATATCCGTTTTTTCCCGTAGGAACTTCGGGAAATCCTCTCTTAGTGCTTTCCTAGGAAGTGTAGAGAAGCTACATGCCATTTTCAGCTTTCTACGACCAGTAGTTTTGGCTGTGCATTGTCTGAAGTCACTCAGTAACGGAAAGATATTATATATTTGAACTTCATGCAACACAAGACTTAATGCAAAGAAAATAAAAAATATATTGACTTTGCTATATTTTTTCGTGCTAGCCCGGAGGATATTTTCATATATTTCCAAATGAATTTTCCTTTTCACACGAAACCATGCTACTCTTGGATCATAAAAAGGACCTAAAAATCTCTTCATCGAAGAACCGTAAACCAAATCCATCAGAAAACCCTAACATTTTTAACGAGCGACCCAACAAGTTCCAACTCTTTAATCCCCGATCTTCCAGCATCCCTACGGCTGAAGCCTTCGGGACAGACGCGCGGTTAGCCGAATTACTACTGTAAGTAATTTTGATAGCGCCGACGTGCCTCGAGAGCTAAGTGAAAGAACCTTCAGGGAATAAATTCAGGAAGGTCAGCACGTTGCTTCTTAGGGGTTTTAAGGAAAAGTTTAATGAAGCAAAGAAATAAAGTTATTTTTGGAGGTCATTAGAGAGACGATTCGAATGATTGAACTCGATTGTTTGTGAGAATAAGGATAAATAATATATTATTTTGACATTGGCAGAATAGTCGACATCGGTTTTGTTTGTCATATTGAATCAAATTAGAATATATTATTTCATAATTATCTTTGTTAGTCAGAAAATGCAGATTGCTGAAAATGCACCTGTAAAGTGAACATCAAGATATATAATAAAAAAATACAACCGACTTCCAAAAAGGAAAAAAAAACACTAACAAGTTTAATTTCGGAAGTCGGTGTTTTTGTTAGTTTCTTCGTATTTTGGAAAGAACAAGATTTTTTCATCTGAAAGGATATACTTGCATCGGTTCATAATTGTCGGTGTTATGAGGTAACGAACATTAAAAAAAATACAACTGAATTGAGAACCTCCTCCTTTTGAGGAAGTCGGTTAAAAAGTGACTCTATTTGTCCATTCTCAGAGGTAGATTCTTATGGAGAAGATTGGATAAGACACTTTTCACACCACCTGCTTGAACGTCAGAGTACCTATGTGTCCAGCTCCAAAAGATTCTAAAACAGCTGCCCCCCCCGGCGCGCGGCGGTGACAAGAGTCCGACGGATAATGTCATTAATGCTGGCGTGCTGTGCTAGCCGACCAGCGGTCCTACAGGACAGGCCATGGTGTCCGAGTCGAAACAAAAAAAAACTTTAAACCAAAATAAAATCATTTAATTCATCCCACAAGACCATAATAATGATCTACAATACCTTAATAGGGTCCTTTTACAGGTACAATACTGGCCATTAGACCCCAGTCACCTTTACGACGTAAAACCTTAAAATAGAGTATAAAACCTCTATAGTAGGGGTCTGTGCGACTTCTATATTTAACTGGGGTGATAACTGCGACCTTTTTAGCCCTTCGCGTATCCTGGGGCTCGGTTTACAGGGCTAAAAATAAGGTGGACAGGCAGTAGATGTACGTTGGAAGGAGTTTTAATAGGGTTTGACCTATATTTATATACTTTAGCCCACTTCAAAAAAGGAGGAGGTTCTTATTTTTTTATTTGAGATGGCTTTTCTCTTGACTCTAGTCTAGGTCAGAGATGATAGAGAAAAGTCTACGATAGAGCGAGCTCACCCAGAAGGAGCCTGCTCACTCTAACTTTGAAAAGATTAGGTTTGTAAGCGTTCGGAAACACAGACGCCTTTAAAAAAAAAAAAAAGGTAGTCTGTAGTCGTCGGATTTTTTTTATTACGCCTGGACCGATTTGGATTTGTTTTTTTGAAATTTTAGACTTCTCAGGTAGTCCCATGGTCATTAGAACAGGATCTGTTGATTGAATCCTTGAGAAGTAGAGAGAACTCTTCAAATTTAATAGGCACACTTGAAGCGATTTGTTTACTACTTTTCGGAAGAGCATTTCTCGGAGTGGTCTTAATTACTAATTTCAGCCATGAAATAAGACCATATGCTAATGTGATGTTCATTAAGACTTAGTTTTAGCCAACTAAGTATGCAGAACTTGACATTTTTGATGTTATTCTTACTATTCAATCACTTATTTCGGATATAAAACTACTACGTAACGTGTACTTCTACGTTCTACTATGTGATCATTAGAATCTAAACGGCTAACAAGTGACAATTTCTAAGGTACAATCATAGACAAAAACTTGGGGAATCATTGTCATTATAAGGAGAATACCTAAAAGCCTTTTGACAGTTTGCAGTAAGCGAATGCGAACGCTCCTAAAACTACGAAAGATGCTTCTCTCTTTTGTTTAAATATCTTAGAAGAAAGTTGTCCTTAGGTCACTAAAGACCCTTACTGAAAAGTAATTGAAAAATAATATGTATTAACAGGGCAACAGATTCTTTGGGGTGTTGTTGACCGGATCTCTTAGATACCACACAAACAAGTTTATAAGAAACCGGAAGATATTCATCAGGACCTAAACTTCTGCCCTCTCCTCTATCTTTAACCCGAGTTGACTTTATCCGTTTACCATCAAACCCCTACAAAGGATCTAAAATCTTCCAGCGCCACTCTAACTTAACAAGTGGTACTCACAGGTACTTGTGAAATACCTCGACAATATATTAACAAAGCTGCCTTCTTCCTGAGGAGACGGAAACGCTTATGTTCCTCATATTATGTAACACTAGTTTTTATGGTTCCGAACATCCCTGAAAAACGGAACCCTTATAGGATCACTTGGGTGTCTACCTGTCCGTCTATCACAGCCAGTTTTTAACCGACTTCCCAAAAAGGAGGAGGTTCTCAATTCGGTTGTATTTTTTTTATTATGTTTGTTACCTCATAACTCCGACAACTATAAACCGATTTAAAAAGTTCTTATTTTATCTGAAAGGATCATTCAAATTTTATCAAAATCGGTTACGAACTTTGGATTTTAAATCGAAATAGCTGGATTTAGTCTACTTAGATGATGGTTTTATGTCATCCAAGTAATCGAAATTGCGTATTTTACTTTACTGCGATTTTGCAGTGGTGTTGTTAGGTTACCACTTAAAAGTGAAAAAAAAAAACTTTTTGACTTCCAAATAAAAAAAAAAACTACAAAGTAAAAAATAACTTTAATTTTGGAAGTCGGTGTCAAAATACGAAACTAACAAAAACACCGACTTCCGAAATTAAAGTTATTTTTCACTTTGACACTACAAAGAAAAAAATAACTTAAGTAATTCTTTTTTTTTGCAAGTCGTTTTTAATTTTTTGTAAAAAGTTTTTTAAATTACAAAATCAAAAAAAAGAGATGAGAAAAAAAAAGAAAAGAGATAATGATGATATCAGTTCATCGAAGGATCAGACAGAGGAAGAACATTTCACCTGTCAAGTTGAAGTTCCCTGGACATATTAGGGGGCGAGGCCATTGTCCTCAACCGAACACAAGACTTCCGGACTATTATTGAGAAATTCCAAATATCATGAACTCACATCTTCGAGGCTTGCTCGTTCCACTCCCGTAGACCTCATCCATCCCTTGCCAAAAAGCGAAATCCGGACAATAGAGAGGTCATCAGAGGCAAAAACACCTCAATAAAACTTTGACAGACCCGGGAATCGAATCCAGAATTTTAGTTGCGGCGCGTGTAATGTACTTGGCTTTATACGGCAGTTTATGAGGAAGCGATCAAGTGTGGCATTCACATTTCACGCATAAAGTTTGGGGTATCGAACCCGACTTGGGCAGACGGGCGTTTCAGACGCAGTGTTTTTGCCCTAACTCAAAATATAATTAATTTAATTTAAACTTCATCATCATCTGCCTAGCCTTTACCCAACTATAATAGGGTTGGCTTCCAGTCAAACCGGATTCAGCTGAATACCAGTATTTTACGTGGAGCGGCTGCCTACTAGACCTCCACAAACCATTAACTGCATGGGTAACAGGGTACTCCTTGACAAGACTGGTGTCATTTTCTGGCTTCTGACTATCCGTAACGTCTGCCAAAAATCTCCAAATGACAGCCGGGACCAACTGCTTAACGTGCTTCCCGAGGCACGGAGGAAACTCGGTATGTTAAGAGTCACCCATCCACAGACCAACCTTGGAAAGCGTTGCTTAACCTTGAAGATCAACCTGTGCGGTTGTTGTTATTTAGCCACGAGAACTTCATACACATTGCAATTGTACATAAGCAGAAATAATGCAACAAGGCATTCTCTACCAGTCAGCCTTTTGGGTTAAAGAGATTGCACTGGTAGATGTATGTACATACATTAAATCAATCATATTAACAAAAGACAAGAGCTATGGTGTACCGATGGTAAGTGCCCGACTTACAAGTTATAGGTTGTATGTTCGAACCCAGACAGGCGCTTTAATTTGTGTAGGTAAATTATTTCGTCACAACTCGTCACAAAAGGGAAACAACAACATCGTGAGGAAAATAGTCCTAGAACTAAAAATAATATAGGTAGGGACCCAAAAGACATGCTCTGAAATTGAATTCTCGATTCGCATCATTAACATAAGCTGCCCAAAAAGAAACACTACAATAAATAAGTTAAACACGTAAATTCCTACCTATAATAACACTTTATCAAATCTTACACCACTGGCGACTAATCAGTAATCAGCCAACACTTCAGATTGCCCACAGAAACCCGAAACCGTTTAAAATTAATTTCATCATATTAACATATCATTATGAGGTACATCGATCAAGGTGATTGGGCAAGCGCCTCGAAGCCCATTAATATCTAACACATAGAGCTCTATATATCATTGGTACCCTAAAAGTGCCATTTAAAATGTAAATACAAGCTTATTCCATATAATTTACATGGAAACTAATTTATATTTTGCTCTGATTTGTCACTTCTGTTAATGAAGACTATTTATTATGGTTTTAAGTACTGTTGGATGAGGTCAACGCCATCAAATGAAGAGATTGAGAAGGTCCACTTTGATTTATGATACACTAACACTCTACAGACTCAAAAGCGTACCGTATGTCTCACCATTTAACAAAAGGGTACCTTTTACGACGTTACAAAGACATCATAGTTCCATTACGAGTGTGAGACAGAAAGCATAGCGCTATCCCTTTTCCACAACGAAAATTTGATGGCATCAAAACTTCATGGTAAGGTCCCAGTTTATTTTATTAGTTTAATTCTGTTCTCAGGGTCAAAACACTGCGACATACTATCAATGAAAATAAGAAAAAAACTGTTAGACCTTTATCTTTTATCATTAACTGACTTCCTTTTCATTTGCTGTGTCACTCGACTTTGTCTTCCATAGAGCAGAGTAAACTGTCAGTCAGTGTAGTCTCTGCCGAAAGTTGCTGTAGCAATAGACCTTCTGTGATTTTCCTCTATTTTGCACTAAAACCGAATATAAATCGAGCCATTGAAATAAATTCTTTAAGGACGTAGTTTTTAACAAACAACGATAATAGTTATTCTAATGGCGTTCATAAATTAGTCGGCTTATTGTTTCCTTAGTTCGACTGAGGTTACTAAATCTTCGTTTCCTTGAAAAATAGTTTTGTAACTGCCTTATTTGTCACAAAATTCAATCCAAAGGTGCCTTAGGCTGGATTTTTTTGGTTATTTCAATATAATTAATTGGTCTCACTCAATTAAGAAAGGGTTTTGCCTCACTCATTAGAATTTTAATTTTTACAGACCTATTTGTAATTTTTATGTAACGATCGATGGGGAAACACGGTACCTCTTGGAAAGAATGGTCTCAGATTTCATAGCTTCTGACTGCCATTTTTACGAATGTCAAAAACCCACAAATGACAGCCAGGACTAACAGCTTAACGTGCTTTCCAAGACACGAAGGAATCTGCTTGTGTTGAGGAGGTGGACCATCAACAGACAGATCTCGCGAATCGTTGCTATCTGTCTCTGAATCGCCTCAGAAAGTAAGTAGGAAGCTATAACGTCAACCTTCCAAAAACCCTAACTAAAGTGGGGCTTTGAAGGATCAGCAGTGGCGTGTGGAGCCGAGTTTCAAACTATTATCTATTTCCTATCCTGCCATCTGTGCCTAAAAATATGTAGCCAAATTAACCTATGCGCTACATCCAACGATTCCGTGGAAGTGGCAATGTTTTGGGCCACTCAAATCTGAGTAAATGTCGTGCCAGCGAAACGAAGAACAAAATTCATCCCATAAAATAAACGCCACGAAAAACCGCTCGTCTGTTCCTCTACCTATGGCTTGTAAATGAAGTAGCGTCCAAATGTCAAATGTTTGTCGTCACAGAAAGAAACGCATGTGTACACAATACACGACGAGACGCGGGCAGGCGATAGATTCACGAACACACACAACTGTTTGTGTAAAACAGTACACAATGTTGTGTACAACAGTACACAATGTTGTGTACTCTGTGATCATTAGAGTTAGGTAGTGTCTGCTGTTGTATGTGTGCTAACATTTTGATCAAGATGATTATAGAAGTGTAGAAGGTTTGTGGCTTATTAATTTGGTTCTTCTTTTGTACCGACAGGAACTATAATACTGAGCCTAAAATTGTTGTTCGTTCATAAAGATTATGGAATACAGGTAAAAAAGAAGTCTGTAGTCATACAATATCATTTTAAAAATTGGTTTGGAACCCTTCGCACGCGATCCGACTTGTACTCGGCCAGTTTTTTTTTCGTAAAATCAGAGCCTTTCCAGGTTTTTTTGTTTAATCAGTTACAATTTACGGTACTCTGGTAACTAGCATACTGAGCACTACTTTGCCAATTTTATGGCTCTATGTAAATTAGTACCTAAACAAGCTTAATTTTTCCAAATAATGTAAACAAAAAAGTTCTTACTTTCGTAAAAGTGTTTATCGACAGTCATAGGTGATTTAAGTGAATTAATTCCGAAAGATAGTGTTTGTTCCGGTGTGTCAAGAACTGCTAAACACATTTTGATTGGGTTGCCACATTTCTAGCACATAAACAATCAGTTATTGAAGAATGTTTGTAAATATTTACTTTGATAATAACAGGAAGTCGTGATACGCCTCGCTTTTTACGTGATCTTGGGTGCGGTATTCGAAATTGGTTATTTTTCGCGTTTATGGTTTAGGCTTGCTGAGGTCAGTCCGTGTATGAGTGACCATAAACTATATACTCCGTTGTGCACGGCTGGCTGTCTTTTTTTGATCATTAAAAGTAGTTAGAGAAGCCAGAATAAACTAACTACAGAGGCGGACTTAAGGCGGGGTTGCAGTACTTTTTAAGATTTTTGAACGTCTGAAAATCTAATTAATTATGAGTTTTTTAATAAGTAAAAATCATTACATAAAAATTGAACATATCTTCAAGTAAATCGTAAAGATAGAAACGCGATTTAGAATGATTGGCTCGATACTTTTTTTTATCAAACATGACACTAAATTACAATTTTAAACGTGTACTGCTAAGAGATTTAATCACGAATATATATAAAAGTTATATCAATAGATAGAGCTTTTTATTTTGAAGTAAATGTTGAAACCATATTGTATAATTTCTTTATCTGTTTTCGCCAAGAAGAAAAAACAATCAAAATTTAGGCATTATTTTGCTCGCCGGACAGTCGCTGTTGTTCGTCAAAACACACAGTACTGCAACCTCGCCTTAAGGTGAAAGCTCAAGGTTGACTGGTAGAGAATGCCTATGGCATTAAAGTGGAAGCGCCAGGGTAGACCGTGAAATTCAAATATTTTTACGTTTTTGCAAATTGCCATGTTATTTCGCGAAAAATTCATTCAATCGAGTTGTATGAACTTAGAGTGAGGGGGGGGTGGGTATTGATAATTAAAATGAGTATAATTCTTTAGATAAATATGCGTTACGGCCGTGAATCGTATTTTGTTCAACATACAGCTTCACACTGACCCGCAAATTGCAAAAACACAAAAATATTTGAATATCGCGGGCTTCCACTGGCGCTTCCACTTAAATGCCATAGACATTCTCTACCAGTCAATCTTTCGGTGATGCAGAGAATAGTGGTAGGTGCAATATGGAGAATTGAAAAATATTGGCAATAATTATTCAAATTAAATACAATTTTAATTAATAATAATATACATACACATTACAAATACTAAATAATCAAATTAACTAGACGAAACACTTCAACAAATAATACGAATACGTAACTGGAAACCACTAGCGCTGTGATGATACTGGGATTTGGAGGTCCAACAGACAGCCGCTACATGTAGACTAAAGTGGCAGTGGGCAGGGCACATTGCCCGCAGAACTGATGGTCGATGGGGCCGAAAAGTTGTAGTGGCGACCGCGCACTGGAAGACGCGTCGCAAAAGTTTGACCGATGACTTGTTTACGATTCCGTTGGTAGCCAATGGATTCGAGACGCACAGGCTGTTGTGGCTTTAGTTGGGGGAGGCTTATGTTCAGCGGTGGACTTCTTTCGGCTGATATGACGATGATGACAATAAGTAAAACACTGGTACTTACATACTGGTACTTAAATACTGGTACTTAAATACTGGTACTTAAATACTGGTACTTAAATAATGGTATTTAAATACTGGTACTTAAATACTGGTACTTAAATACTGGTACTTAAATACGGTCGGTTAAAAGCTGAAAGCTAGCAAAATTGCTAGGCTGATGATACGTTATTCTGTCATCATAATCAACCAAGGAGTTTTGTCAAACAGTGTCAAATTATAGGTTACTTGCTGACCCGCGCAACTTCGTCTGCGTCACATTTTCCATTATTGCTCCGCTCCTATTTGTCTTAGCGTGATGATATTATAGCCTGTAACATTCCTCGATAAATGGGCTATGTAACACTGAAAGAATTTTTCAAATCGGTCCAGTAGTTTCGGAGCCTATTTAATTCAAACAAACAAATCTTTCCTCTTTATAATATTAGTGTAGATGTAGATGTAGAAAAGCAGCGCATTGTAAATTACTGAACTAAAAGAATAACAATCTCCTGCGTTCGTTACCCGAAGATAAGAAGTTCATTAACTTGCTTTTCTCTCTTTCGTTGTTACAAAGTAAATAAAAAACAATGAAAACTTCTTACTTTAGAGCTCTCGGCGTTTTTCTATTTAACCTTTTTGTAAAGGAGTCAAAGAGATATTAATAAATTGAAGTGCTGATGTTATTTTAATGTATTAAGTGAGATAAGTGCCTTCATTCTAGTTTTATATACATATATAATTCTACTGTACGTGTGTATGCCACTGAACTCTTTTTATTTAAGTTTTTTTTTTTGTATGCGTTTGGGTGTCGCCCTGGATGGTTTAGATTCACAAATCAGCCAGCAGATGGCGCTGCAGCCGGTATCTAGGTTATTTGCAGGACAACGTCTGTCGGGTCAACTAGTTTAATATATTCTTTTCTATCCTATTATTGAACGTATTCTATTTTCTTCCTGTTTTTATAGCTGCGATAAGGTAACAACGATTTTAAAAATACATATTTTACCATTCGAAGTAAAGCAATAGGGAATTTGCACGCGATTTTTTTTAATATAAAATGAATTACTTATAAGCTCCAGTAAACACTTTAGAAATTTATTTTAAAATATCTTCATCAGCGATGAAGTTATAACGCTTCAAAGATTACTTTTAGAACGAGAAGTCCGACATGGAATTTGACGTCACGTTACGTGACGTCTATACATCTGCCATAAAAAACAGCGTTTTCGCGAGAGGGACAGATATATTTGTTTAAAGTAATTATATCTCGTTTGTTTCGAGCAATTTTGATTCTATTTCCACTGCTAGTAGTATATTTTTGTATATTTTTAGATAAAGTGTTTAGATAATAATTTTTTTTTATGCATATTCCCTATTTCAGAACAACTTTCATGAAAGGATATCGTCGCATAGGTTGGAATTGGATATAAAAAAGGAAAGGATATGGTCGCATGGAAGTCAAGAGCATTAAAAATCTATGTCATGCAAGGATCTTGTGATTAACGACCCTTCTCGACATTGGTACAAATTGCAAAAAACCTATGAGAGAAAATGTAATATTAATGTGAGCTCCATTCACTTAATACTCCACGACACTATCATAAAGATTTCACCCTTTTAACATATCTAGTTCCACCACTTTCAAAACTGCAGTTTAAAAATTTCCACTTGCATAAAATTCAACAAAAAAATCTCCAGAGCAATTTTCATAGGAATTACGCCAACAATGGATGCACTGCAAGATTCCAACTCAGCCGAATAAAATAGGTCGCGTAATAAACTGACACGGGAGGAGACGAGATTACCTCTATATTTGGCCGGGTTATCTACAGCTGCAGCAGAGGCAAAGATTAAAACGATAAAGCATAGATAGGAAACTTCGATAACAATGTACGAGAGGCAACCGGATTTGGGAAGATGTATTGTGACCTGGATCGTTGAGAAATAAGGTAGAGTTGTTGTTTGCAAGTTGAACATTTTCCAAGATTTTATTATAGATTGTTTGACATTACTGAAACTCTTGACTGCAGTTGAGATAGTTAATTTTATCAAGTCATATAATATGGACTTGGAGGTTTTAAGTTAGACCTATGGTCAACTGACATTTTATTAACGACTAGCTGACCCGTGCAACGTCGTTTGCGTAACATTTTTCATTACTGCTCCGCTCCTATTGGTCTTAGCGTGATGATATATAGCCTATAGCCTTTCTCGATAAATGGGCTATCTAACAGTGAAATAAATTTTCAAATCGGACCGAATCCGAATCCGAATCAATCGAACGCGCTAATCTCAGGAACTACTGGTCGGTGGTGAAAATTTCGACTATCTAGCTATCGCGGTTCTTGAGATACAGCCTAGTAACGGACAGACAGCGAAGTCTTAGTAATAGGCCGTTTTTACCCTTTGGGTACGGAACCCTAAAAAGATACATATTATTATAGTTTACTTTAGAATTTCTTGACATGATCTCTCACACCTGTGTCATAATCTTAGTCCCCCTCAAGAGACAAAGTCGTCAGCGTCAAATTAAACAAATCCCGGTGGAGTTATGACAATATTTGTACGACGAGTTGCCTCACAGAGGCGGTCGGGGGCTTGTTCCGAAGCGCTCCGAAGTGTTTTTGGAAACACGCTGTATAGTACAAATACCTGTTAGCTTGAGCCGATTGACGCGCGACCAATTTACCATCAGAAGGGCAATTCTATTAACTTTTATACAACGTTCGCATTCGCATCTCAGTCCCAATCTGTCAAAAAAGCCTCCTTTTTAATGGAATTCCCAAAAAGGAGGAGGTTCTCAATTCGGTCGTATTTTTTTATGTTTTTTACCTTTTAACTCCGTCATTTATGAACCGATTTGAACATTTTTTAATTTATCTGAAAGGATTTACTTGTCAATTGGTCCCATTTAAATTTTATCAAAATCAAACTTTTTACAAAAAAATAACACCGACTTCGGTAATTAAAGTTATCTTAACTTTGTATTGTTTTTTATTTATTTGAAATTTGGTTGAATTTTTTTTTCGTACATTGTTCAAAGTGATGCGAAACGTATATTTTGTAGAATTAACATTCATTTCTTAAAGTTACAAAAAACATGAGGTACTCACTTTCTTAAAATCTGAGTGCTGACTATTATGTTCTTAAGTTGTACAGAATATAGTATAATTATAAAATAATATTTTAACGCCTAATAAATAAACTGGTCGCCACTGAGTTGTTCACAAGGCTGACATTTGGGAATGCAAGTTTATTTACTAGGTGTAAATTGTTATGCTAATCTAACTGGCGGACTGAAGCATACTAGGTTTTGTCCGTGACTTCAAACGCGCATTTACAGTTTTTCCCATTCCTGTACAGTATATAGCCTATCTCATGAATGTGGCTGTCACCGAAAAATGTAAAAAACGGCAAAATCCGTAAGAATGTTATAAATCTTTATCTATACTAATCTATACTTCTATCTATACTTATAATCTATACTAATGTTATAAAGAGGTAACATTAAATTTTTTTGTAAGTTTGTATGTAGGGGGTAATCTGAGGAACTACTGGTCCGATTTGAAAAATTTTTTCAGTGATAGATAGCCCATTTATCGAGGAAGGTTATAGGCTATATATCATCACGCTAAGACAAATAGGAGCGGAGCAATAATGGAAAATGTGACGCAAACGAAGTTGCGCGGGTCAGCTAGTAAGTTTATAATTTCTCGTTATATTGTGAAGTTATAATTTTGAAAACAACAAATCTTTGATATATTCAATAGTTTCCAATTTATGCGTGTCTTTTTAAGAAAAACAAAATTGTTCACAATTTTATGTGATATTTTTTAAACTTACAGCGTCTGCTATTTTACGGTGACATGGCTATCACATTCAAAATGAATTTTCCAAATCCAACTGGTTTTATTCTTTTCTGTTCCAGAGATTAGCACGTAAAAACAAACTCTTCAGCTTTATAATATTACTGTGGATCAATCCAGGAAATATCCCTTTTCAATACTGCTTGGCGATAAATACTTTCACGGCAACACTTTTTCGGAAGAAGGTCAAATACTTAAACACACTAAAGATTCTAATTCCTTACTACCACAAATATTTCTAACAACTTTGAACCTCACCATATCTGGCAACATTTACAAAGAAACAGTTTAAAAACCAATCGTCACTAAACCTTCGTTTATCAACAGGCGTTTGAACCATTACGAAGACCTCCTTAACATCCCACACAGCATACTGTTGACTCAACTGTATTTGGCATTTCTGAATCATGGGAATTTTTGGATATGAAGGTGTGGTAACACTTGGCATTGCTTGTTGATCTTGATAGATCGTTGTCTTGTGTGTTTTTTTAGGGTTCCGAACAAAAAACAGAACCCTTATAGCCTCACTCAGGTGTCTGTTTGTCTGTCTGTCTGTCACAGCTAGTTTCTCCGTATCCACTGGACCGATTCTGTTGAAATTTGGTACAGATATGGATTTTTTTGTGACTCAAACAAGCGTAACGTAAATAAATAAATTTTGAGTATGGGGGTCACTTTTAGGGGTCAAAATAGAAAATTAGTAAAAAAAGTTATTCAAACTGTATCGTGTAACATATCAAATAAAAGGACGTCTTACTGCGAGTTTTTTTTTCTTCATAATATGAAAAAAAAAACAGATTTGAAGTTAATCAAGAAATTTGACCAAAAATAATCATTTCCTCCTCCTTATATCCGAAACTGCTGAGCTCGAAATTTTGAAAAAATGCAAACATGTTCATCACCCACAGATATACCGGAAAACCTTAAAGAAGTGTATAGTGTTAAAATAAAATATTACAAAAATGTAATTGGTTTGGAATCCTTTGCACGCGAGTCCGACTCACACTTGGCTTACTTTATGATATAAGATTAGAAAGCCGCAGCAAAAGTGATTCGCAAACACCTTCGTTCTTGATTTTATCAAAAGGACGTGTTCTTTTGATAAAATTAATTATTGTTAACAAATAAAACTTTACTTACTTACTACTTACTTTTTATATTCTGATAAATTTCATTGCGAGATTTAATACAATTGAATGGTTTCTCCGAAACTCATCGAGCTTCATTGACTCAGCGTTTTTCTGGTGGCGTGATTCTGGCTGTCAGGAATTGCAGTGGTTGGGAGCAGTGAAGCGGGCTTCTCTTGCTCTGCAGTTATTTTTTTTTTTATCTTAAAAAAAAGTTGCCCCACACTAAGAATTTCTCCTGTATCGTGGGTGCGTTCACGAACATACAAATTTACATACACAAACAGCCAGACCAGGAACAACTATCTGTAGGTCATACAAATATTTGTTCCGTGCAGGTATCGAACCCGTGACACGCAGCGCAGCAGCCGATCGCTCAACCACTGCGCCAACCGCGTCGTTGATACAACTAATCTTTCAGTACTGTTATCATTATCAAGTCAGGTACTACCCGTACGTGTCAATTTGACACCTGAATCGGCACATTTCGAATGTCGTTTTGAGGTTCTAATTAAGTAACTTCCAAAAAGGAAGGAGGTTCTCAATTCGGCGGACTTTTCAGAGGTTTCAGATCCGATTTGTGTTATCCTTTTTAGTTTGATGCAGCATGGTTGACATAGTTTTTATTTTATGAGCAATTTTGCTTATTTCAATATCTGCGAAGACGAAGACGTCGTCCAAGTATTACCAATTTAAAAGTGAAAAATAAAAACCTATTACAAAAAAAAATTAACCAACTTCCGAAAACAATTCTACAAAGTATAAATTACCTTAATTTCGGAACCCGGTGTTAAAAAACGAAGATACGAAACCAAAAACACCGACTTCCGAAATTAAGATTATTTTATACATTGTAGTTTTTATTTTTATTTTTATTGAACAATTCGATTTTGACGAAAATAATTTCATCGAAACATCGAAATCGAATTGTTAAAACTTCAAAACGTAATTCGAGCCAGCTGCCAAGTTATCGCGTATAGGTAGTAGCTAAAAGTTATAAGTAATTAAATTTCTTGTTTAAGAGCGTGTATTCCGTCCACTAGCGACGCCAATCGTTTTTTTATTATTTGTGGTAAATTTAAGACACGTAGATAAAAAACCGCTCTGTAGTGCACTGAAGAAATGTATTTATTATGTTTTGAGAGTTATGTTTTGTACTTTAGAACATAAATAGTTGCCAAAATCGATATTTTTGCTAAAAGTGGCCACTTTTAGCAATAATTGCCATTTTGGCTATTTAGCCATGAGTTATGTATTAAAAATAGCTGTCAAAAAATAATAGATACATTTCTTTAGTGCACTACAGAGCGGTTTTTCATCTACGTGTCTTAAATTTACCACAATTAATAAAAAACGATTGGCGGCGCTAGTTTGCTAAATTCAATAGTTCTGATGTATGGGTTCTTACAAAGATATGAATTAGACCCTGCGTATAATTGGCTGTTTTCAAAACAGCCTTTGAAAAGGTTTCTTTTCAATTATAACTAAAGAACCTAAGCATTTTACTCGAACAAAGTGCTTATATTTTTCTAGTTCGTTTAACCTACTTTGTTTGTGGTGAGTTAAACCATTGTTCTGTAAAGAATTTTATGTTTTGTCTGTTCTTAAATTAAGGCTAATGTCGTTTGCAACATTGTAATAATAGTGCGCTGTTTCTGAGGTGGTTTAAATAAACAACATCTGGGTATTTTCACGTCTTGACACTGTAAGAGGAAATTAACATATCGAATTTCCTCCGTGCCTCGGAAAGCACATTAAGCTGTTGGTCTCGGCTGTCATTTGGAGATCTTTGGCCGTCATTACGGATTGCCAAAAGCCAGAAAATCTAACACCGGTCTTGCCAAGGAATACCGTGTTACCCAGTTTATGGGTTGTGGAGGTCTGGTAGGCAACCGCTCCACGTAAAATACTGTTATTCAGCTGAATCTGGTTTGACTGGAAGCCGACCACAATGTATTTAGCAAAAGGCTAGGCCGATGATGCAGATGATTTAAATTTTCAGGTGGTTAGAAACGCCGACAGAAGGAAGTTAATTGATAAAAGAAACTAGCTTCAGAAAGAGTGTTTTGTTTGAAATGGGTTTGCTGTTGACTCTAGTCTTGGTCTGAAGTGACAGAGACAAAGTCTACGTTGGAGCGAGCTTACCCAGAAGGAGCCTGTTCACTCTAACTTTGAAGAGATTAGGGTTGTAAGCGTTCGGAAACACAGAAGCAAGCAGAGAGTTCCATTCCTTTGCTGTGCGCATTATAAAAGACGTTTGGAAACGCTTAGTGCGAAATGATAAAATAGTAATAGAGTTTGTTAGATCAATACACAAACAAAATGGTAATAATGTAATTAATTTAAAATTGTATTAGCCCGAAAACATTTAAAAATACCCATTCAGTTCCACTAAAATAGAACCGGTACAAAAACAGACGAAAATTCTAAAATGCCTCTTTCAGAAAAACGTATTTTTCAAAGTTTTAATTAATTATTCGGCTCACACAAGGTGCTCAGCCATTTAAACAAAATGCTTCCACACGGTACCTTGAGGAAACAAAGAGAAACTCTCGAAAAATACTACAGTACCATTGTAATTAAAACATTTCAACGCTTTGAATACATTAAACCTTTTACATTTGTACCCTACTGGATCCTAAGGCTATTTATAATTTTACAAAAGTTTTCACACAACCTGAAACAGACCTTAAACTTTTCTACACAAGGATTAACTTCATTTAATTAATTCCGCTACTAGTATTCCAAACATGCTGTATCGGATGCACTTCCCTGATTAATATTCAACTCTCATCGCTTAGTTATAAGGTTTTAATTTGATTGAATCGTCTCTCTATCCAGTATTCCAAGTATGCATCATTAGACAAACTTATTAATGTAGTTTATCCAGACTTTGCTCAGACGACACAGGTGCCATTTTCGCATGAAAAAGTTATACAAATAACTTTGTACTCATAGTTAAGTGGTTGTTTACCGAAGGTGTGAGTGTGAAAATGCAGTTACGTCTTTATACGTCGTTGCCGTGTCATCGTTTGGACTCAGTGAGTGTAGATACGACGTTATTCACTATGAGCGTGGATGATATTTTATTTGACAGAATGGCAGTCTCCTCTTTGAAAATGTTTTAGCAGAGAGTGTTTTGTTTTCGTATATCGATGGAGATGAAAATACCGCTTTGCAGGATGATATTTCGTTGTAATCTAATGTAGTAGTTGCCTAGGAATAATAGCTTTCACAATTTGTGAGTTGATGGATGTAGATTTGAGAACATGCAGATAATTTCGTTTGTATTAATTATATCTGTATGTATTTATAAAGTTTTAAATGGTCATTATCATCTTCCTGCCCTTATCCTATGTTACTTGTAGTGTTTTCTATGTACCGTCTTTCGAAAATACAACTGACTTCCAAATAAAAAAAAACACTAAAAAGTAAAAACTAACTTTAATTTCGGAAGTCGGTGTCAAAATACGAAGAAACTAACAAAAATACCGGCTTCCGAAATTAAAGTTAGTTTTTACTTTTTAGTGTTTTTTTTGGAAGTCGGGTTTATTTATTTGTAAAAAGTTTTTTATTATTCACTTTTTAGTGGTACCAATGCTACTGCAAAATCGCAGAAAAGCAAAATACGCAATTTCGATTACTCGGATGACAAAAAACGATCATCCAAGAAAACGAATTCCATCTATTTCGATTTAACATCCAAACTACTTAACCGATTTTGATAAAATTCAAATGGGACCAGTCGACAAGTATATCCTTTCAGATAAAACAAGATTTTTTTTTCAAATCGGTTCATAAATAACGGAGTTATAAGTTAACAAGAATAAAAAAGTCAAACGAATTGAGAACCTTCTCCTTAGTGAGAAGTCGGTTAAAAAGGCTATTTTAATATTTCCAAACAACATTTCAAAAGACTAGTCAACAAATAGCAACAGAAATGCAAAATACACGTTAAACGCAAAGTTATCTTGTGAGGCAGTTCGCTTGCCTGTTTGTCTGTCATTTAACACCGTCACAAAGGATTGGAGACAAAGAAACAATTCAGGAAGCCGACGCCGGTACAAATTATACAGTTTGCTCTATATTTATCTTGAAACTTGCTCTGATACTACGATTAAAGTTGGGAGGAATGATGTGGGGTTTAAGTATGTATGTCATGGTTTAATTTTGACTACTGCGAACTGAGAAGTCATCATCATCTTCTTGCCCTTATCCCAAGTTCCTTGGGGTCGGCGGAACACGTTTTTTTCTTACATTCTGTCCTATCAGCCGTCGCACAAATTAATTAATTGGTTCTAAATGTTAGTAGCATACCTACTTACATTCTGTTTTTTTTTTTTCAAAATTCTCCCGCCAATTATAAAACAAATTATGAAGTTACTCTTTTTTATTTGTTTTTAAACATGTTTCCATTTAATTGCTTTAAGTATAGCTGTTGGTAGAACATTAATAGTACATTGTTATCCAGGGGTGAAAGTAACAGATTTAGTCCCGAGACGGCGTTTGAACGTAGCGAGGGCGCCAATAATTCGAGGGACTAAATAAGTCTAAATAGGTCTTTCACTGTGCTTTTCATTACGAATACAAGGAAAGTAAAAATATAACACGTATCTTCAGATAAAAGATTAGGAGAAGAAGATCGTTAGATCATTAGATTCATCTAATGATCTGACTCATCGTGCTAATAGAAATCTCTGCCATACGAAAGTATGAACAAAACTCAAAAAATCTGATGAAGCTATTCCGACTATTTTGTTTTTTGTTCTGTCACCGGTCAGCTATTCAGCCATAACATTTTCATCATTGTTTTTTTTTATTATTTGACGGATGTCAGTTGAAAACGATTCTCCCTAGGGCTGCAAAGTAATAGTTTCAACCCGCTCCTCAGACATATATACTTTAGTGAAAACTCCTAATTCCTAATTCGCCTAATGAAAGCACGTTGACACACAAGCATGTTTTTGTGGTCCCGGTTGTCATTTGGAAATCTTTGGCAGTCGTTACGAATAGTCAGAAGTCAGTACATCTGAATCCAGTCTTGGCAAGGAGTACCGTGTTACCCAGTTAATGGGTTGTGGAGGTCTGGTAGGCAGCCGCTCCACGTAAAATACTGGTATACAGCTAAATCCGGTGTGACTGGAAGCCGACCCCAGTATAGTTGGGAAAAGGCTAGGCAGATGATGACAGACCAAATCAAACTGTATCGAGGTCAAGCCGCCTGAATTGATTTATCCTTCTATTTATAACAGATTTTCCACCCACGACTGATCTCTGGCTTTCTTGTCATTCATTCAGAACTATTTCTGGACGTGCGCTGAAAAAGGTTTGGTAGAAAACGTTTCTTATGGTGTAGGTTTTTTCTTTATAAAGGTCTATATTTGGAATATGAAAAACGAAAAAAAATACCTTTAACTTTGTTTTTCCTAACATTTCACCGATAGGAATCGTTCGTTTTTTTTTTCCAGTATTTAGTAAGTAAATGACAATTACTTAAGATTACTTTTCTGAAATAAGATTTTTTGTTTCTCCGCAAAAGCCTTTCATTAGATACTCATATGGGTAGGTACATAAAAATAACTAGTGTTCCATTTTCTTTGCGAGTGTACCATATTGGATTAAGAATTATATTGTTTAGTCTCATCCAAGCAAAATGCTTGGGACTAAGTTTTAAAATTCAGTTCAAAGGTGTGACCGTCAAGGAAGTAATGATTTAACTGGAAAGAAAAGTATTTTTTTACTGTTGATAGGCACGCGTTTGACCACTATCTCACCTGATGGTAAGCGATGATGCGGTCTAAGATGGAGTACGCTTGCCTAAAAGTAACCTTTTCACTCTTGACTTAAAGACTAAGAGCGGATTTCACCAATGAAATTGATCGCGATCAGTCCATCTAAACTGCGTTCAAGAGCTGGTAGCGTCAATATTTCACAACAAAAATTTGACACTGACAGCTCGCAAACGTGATAATCTGAACGCAATCGGCAGATCGCGATCATTGATGAAATCTGCCCTAAGTCAAGTGTCTTAAGTTAGATCAAAGCTTTTAAAAGCTCTTGACAGCAACACTTAGTGCAGCTTTATTAGTGCAAGCAGTTTCAACATCGGGTCCTTGCTTGCAGAGATTAACCTAATACGAACTAAAACAAACCTAAAGTTGATTCCTCACATTTTTATGCCTGGTTTCTGATGTACTTTAGCATTCGTATATCTGTCTGTAAATCACTAACCAGTCCAAACCATCCAATGGCGGGACGACAAGTGGCGTTAATAGACGAATAAACAACTGAAGGCCAATAGGGAATATGCATAAAAATATATCTATTATTTAAACACTTTATCTAAAAATATACAAAAATATATTACTAACAGTGGAAATAGAATCAAAATTGCTCGCAAAACAAACGATATATAATTGTTTTAAACAAATATATCTATCCCTCTCGCGAAAACGGTGTTTTCTATGGCAGATGTATAGACGTCACGTAATGTGACGTCAAATTCCATGTCGGACTTCTCGTTCTAAAAGTAATCTTTGAAGCGTTATAACTTCATCGCTGATGAAGATATTTAAAAAATATTTTCTAGAGTGTTTACTGGAGCTTGTAAGTAATTCATTTTATAAATAAAAAAATCGCGTGCATATTCCCTATTCAACAATTTTCTAAACAACTTTCGCTTTCGCATGTCAATCTCGAACTGTCAAAAGAGCCTTAATTTTCATACATTTTGGACAGTTTTCGATTGAGATGCGAATGTGAAAATTGAAAAAGAATAGAATAGAAAACATTAATTCGACACAGATACAACACAGCAGCAAAACAGATTATAAAATAAAAATAAAAAAGAGAAACAAAAAAAACATTTCTATTAATTGCCACTCTAATAAAAACCCTAAGAAACCAAGCAGAAGACAACAGGTTTTCAATTAAACAATTTAATACCTACCCTAAGTATTTTCAGGTGTTTCACTGGTGTTCATTCTAGGAACATGGCAGAATTCCTCCTACGTTCTATTTAAGGTATTTTAGTTCTCCATTGAAATGTTAAAAGCAGGAGCTCTAGCATTTGAGGTGTGCAGTGTTAAATGTCTGAATGCTTTTAAAGCGAGTGCACATAGCTATGTCTGCGTTCCGTTTCACGAATAACTCTGTGACTTTCAGAATGTTGCGTTATTTAGTGAAATGTTATGATTTTATAATATGAAAGGCTGTAGGGGAACATTTGGCTTGAGTATTTTCAAAGACCTAACATTTATTTATTAAAACTATATGCATTGGGAAAAGATTGCGATCTTTGGCAGTCGTTACGGATAATCAGAATCCAGAAAATCTGACACCAGTCTTGCCAAAGAATTCCCTTTTACCCAGTTAATGGGTTGTGGAGGTCTGGTAGGCAGCCGCTCCACGTAAAATACTGGTATTGAGCTAAATCCGGTTTGAATGGAAGCTGACTCCAATATAGTTGGGAATAGGCTAAGCAGATGATGATGCATTGGGAAAATCACAAATGCGGACATTTAGTCCGCATTTGTGATTTTCTACCTGAACTTGCCTTAAGTATTTTCTACCTGACAACCTTAGGGGGGTTGAAACAGTGTAAATTTTCTGCGCACAATATAGGCTCTTCATAGAGCTGATTTAAAGCGGATTTTATTAATGAGAAACTGAACGCGATCAACATAAGAAACACGTTTACAAGCTGTCAGTGTAATTATTTTCTATGGAATATTGACACTGATAACTTTTGAACGCAGCTTGATCGCGATCAGTAGCATTGGTGAAATCTACTCTCAACGACGAACATTCAAAATAACAAACCAAGTGGATACGTAAAGCGACAAATAAAACTGCTGTGTCCTAACTTAGAAACTACAAGAAATTAAAGAGGAAATGGAGAAATTAAATAAATATATTGGCGAGAACCGCCCGAATTCACATCAATACAAGTTCTTTTATAAAAAAACATCCAATTCTTTATCCTTTTTTTTTTTTTTTTTTTTTTTATACAAAACGGGGAAACTCTTGCCCCAAATCTCACCTGATGGAAAGTGATGATTAGGCCGAAGATGGAAGCGAGTTTCACCCGGATTCCTCTTACACAGAGGAACTGGCTATCATATATCCTTCCATTTTAAACCTATGCTATACTTTTTAACTGACCGTTCCAAAGTTTTACAAATGCCAATGCCAATCTCATAAAACCTTGAACATACAAGATGACACACAATCGTCACACTACGTTGTGAATTTTATTTAATTTTATTTTACCTCTAGTGTTTTGTTTTCCCGTGGCTCCGCCCCCGTCTGCCTCAGGGACCGAGCATATTTCCGAGAATAGCCTATGGCTCTCTGTGATAGTGTAGCTTTCTGTAGTGTAGTGAAAGAAAGTCCATAAGAGCGTGTATTCCGTCCACTAGCGCCGCCAATCGTTTTTTATTATTTGTGGTAAATTTAAGACACGTAGATAAAAAACCGCTCTGTAGTGCACTGAAGAAATGTATTTATTATGTTTTGAGAGTTATGTTTTTGAGTTATGTTTACTTGAATTATGTTTCCCTTAGAACATAAATAATTGCCAAAGTCGATATTTTTGCTAAAAGTGGCCATTTTTAGCAATAATTGCCGTTTTGGCTATTTAGCCATGAGTTATGTATTAAAAATAGATGTCAAAAAATAATAGATACATTTCTTCAGTACACTACAGAGCGGTTTTTTATCTACGTGTCTTAAATTTACCACAATTAATAAAAAAACGATTGGTGGCGCTAGTGGACGGAATTCACACTCTTAATAAGGTCAGTTATTCCAGAAATCCCCTCCTCAGAGAATCTTTCCTGACAGAAAATTACATCTCAGCAAAAACATTTCTTGGAAATAGATGCTAAGACTCACAAGCTAATTAAATATTTATTAAAGTACTTTTCACGTGGACATAACGTCACTTGAAAATTCAATGCATTGTGTCATTTTAATTATTGGTTTTCGTATTTAAAAAGATGTGAAATTGAAAAAGAGAATGCCCATTTTGTTAGGAGTTTTGGGCCCCTAAAAAACTTTGCATGTCACGATGGTTTTAACTTGGTTTCGTAGACCTAGAATTACCTTTTCATATCCTGAAATCGAATTTCAATTTTTCACCCTAGTTTAAGAGAAATCTTATATTTTCGGATGCTGAAATTGAGGTTATAAAAACAAGTTTTTTTTTTTGTTTTAAACATATTTGAAAACACTACATAACTTCTTCTTCTCTTTTATGTAGGTTAAGTACAAAGTGCGCTTATAAATATCCCTTGCCGTGCCGTGCCGGCAGTCAGCGTTCAATAGGCTGTACCCTCACTACCCTCACAACTAGTAGATAGTGTTGTCAAAAACAAATACTTATCTACGACTAAAGCCTAAGATTAGAGGAGCTCATAGCTAAGTTACAAACGAAGGAAGACTCGATAGCTTCAAATTGTAACGAACAGAAGTATAACAACAGTAAATACGGAGGAATAATTCAACACGACGCAAAACGAACGGCACGAAACAATTTGATTGATGCATTGATTTGACAGATAGATCTATCTAAGTGTGACCATGTAAAATATTTTGGAAATCGATTTACCAAATCGATTTGTAATAAATTATATTATTTACATAATTAAAAAGATAATTATAAACGCTATTTAGGTATGAATGGGAGCTACTAAGCTAAGTACTAACCACAATAATGTCTGTGGTACTAACTTTTGTTTTTTAAAGAAAATAATCAGGTATGAATGTAGCGGAATATTTCTGACGGTAGGAAATAACATATGAAATACATGATAATTATGTGGAAATATGGGCGAACACAGACGCTCCGGTTGCTCTTCCGATTGTCTGATCAGACTATCCAGACTAACCGGAGCGTCTGTTTCCGCCTTAGTTCTTCGCTATCGGACAGACGACCTTCACATCATTTCAGGATCGTACTTTAACTTCAAGTACCGTAGAGCTAAGACCGCTAGAATCTCCTGGTTATAATATTATGTCTGTACAATCTCTCAAATTATAATTCCTTCGTGTTTTTTTTTAGTTAGTTTTAGTGCTTTTATATTCTTTATTTCGGGAAAAAAGCTATTGTAGTCTATCTCCGGTCATGTTAGTCGGCGGATTAGTAAAATATCGATAATTCCAATCGATTACAATTATTTAATTGAGATAGTCTGTACTCTGGCAACATTCAGGTTAAGTTTTAATGGCGGAACTGATATAAATTCAATTAAATAAATATTAATTATGTTAGCCAATGCTAGGGTAAAAGAAATGTTGATAAAATTAGCTTGAACATGTAAAAATATGACTTAATTTTTGAGAAGTAAATAGTCTTGACACGGTACCAAAACTAAGGGGCCCATTGGTTGGCTTTCTCCTTTCACAGAGTGTGTATTTCTCCCATACAAGAAATGTGTTCCAGGGGAATGGAGCTGAAAAGCCAGTTCCTAATGTTTACGCATATTTTGTACTCATTTTTTATACAAGTAGGTACTGCTTACTCCTTGCAAAAGCAACAGTGGGGAGACACATGAATTCGAACTCATTATTAGAAACCTTACGACCTCGCATTTCGAGGAAAAATCCGATTGTGTCGTACTTGAGTTTCACGTACTTTGTTTGTACCCTTATGCTTTGAGCAAAAATAATAAAGCTTTCGCCTCGAGTTTCTTTGAAGATATTTTTTATAGCAAAAAGGTTATTCATATGTGATCGATCAATCGTGAAAACCTTTGTTCTGATAGCATAAGAACTTATTTGTTATATTGTGTCAAAGGAAAATGGATTCTATGACAATGGAAAAAGGATTGTTGTTGGGTGATTAATTGAGGGGTAAAAAAGCAAAATGCCAATGCTTGTATTTATAGAAATGGGGCGCAGAAATGTTAGGGTTATAATTATGAGGGGTGGTCGTAAATTATCCATGTCAGGAAAAGTGGTTGTTTTTATTTATAAAAAGTTCATAAGCATCCGTTGACTTTTATAGTCATTAACTAGCTGATGACCGCGGCTTCGCGAGCTTAACAAAATATATACTAAAACCTTCCTCGAAAACCACTCTATCCATTGGTGAAAACAGCATGAAAATCGATGCAGTAGTTTTTGAGTTTATCGCGAACAGACAGACAGACAGACGCGGCAGAGGACTTTGTCTTATAATATGTAGTGATTTTTTTATAGTTATTATTCGGAGTTAAAAATCTGCTTGAAAAAAATACTTAAATTCAGTGGCAGACCATATACCTACAACCAAAAACGCCAGCCAAAATTTAGTTTTGCAAAATAATTCCTAATGCGCAAGCGCCAGATGATGATTTTACGGTGGCGGGAATAGAGAATTTGCATGCGATTTTTTTACTTGCAAAATGAAATACTTATTAGCTCTAGAAAACAAGCATACAATAATTTTTAAAATACCTTCACCAGCGATGAAGTTATAAAGCTTCAAAGATAACAATTAGAAAGAGAAGTCCGATATGGAATTTGACGTCAAAGTCCGTGACGCCTATACAACTGCCATAGCAACCAGCGTTTTCGCGAGAGACAGATATATTTGTTTAAAATAGTTATATCTCGTTAATTTTTTCAGCAATTTTAATTCTATTTTCACTGTTAGTATTAAATTTTTGTATATTTTTAGATAAACTATTTAGATAATAAATATTTTTTTTCATTCATATTCCCTATTCATCAAAGACTCCTTTGAAGAATTCCTATCCTTCAGTGCCAGGCTTACTGTCTTCTTCAGTGTCAGACTTTCACTGACAAAACTCATCCGTGTTCTTCCTTGCGTTCCAGGTCCGCAGTGACTCTTTCGAACAAATTCCTTAACAGGGTCACACTTACAATTGAATTATAAAACAGGTCCCACGAAGTGGATCGATAACCTGGTGGGGGTTTCGGGTAGCTGACGGATGCGAGACGCACAGGACCGTTTGTTGAGGCGACAGTATGGGGAAGCCATGTCCAGCAGTGGACCTCTTATGACCAAAATGATGATAAAGTAACACCAGTTGTGGACCAACTATACTCAGCGAGCTATCAGCGCCCTACGGGTCCAGTATAATAACGGGTTCAGGATGTTGATGGGGCTGCCCCGTTTCTGCAGTGCATCCGGTATGTTTGCACAAGCACACGTCGATGGCTTTCATGCCATCGTCAGACATAAATCAGCCTCTTTGCTCGGCAGAGTGCGGGTCAGCTCCAACTCCATCCTGAAGACCATAGCGAACTCCTTTGTTAGGGGATGTTGTTCGGAAATGTATCTCGAACAACATCTTTGTTTCTAAATAGATTATAAATAAGTTTACTTAACATAGGAATAAGTTATCTTTTTGTTTAATAACCCATAAGGATGTTACTTATCAGAAATAAAGTTTTTTTTTTATTTTTTTATTTATAGTATCGGTAGATTAATTTCAGCGTTGATATATAATCCGTGGTGCTTGGCAACTGGGCTTAACCCAGTTGTATATGTCCCTTGATGCCTATTGGCCTAGCTCTAATCTGTCTCCTGCTTGATAAGGAGGGAAGTGGAAATTATTTTTATTTTTTCCTAGTAACTCCTCCGCTGTACTCTTCTGATTAATTTCGATGCGGGATCCAAGACAGTTGAATCGTTTCTCCGGGACTCGTCGAGCTTCATTAGCTCGGCGTTTTTCTGGTGATCGCCACTGTTGATTCTGGCTTTCAGGAGATCTGCAGTGGTAGGGAAAATGTGGCGGGCTTGTCCAAAAAAAAAAAGTCGGTAAGTAGATATATTAATTTACAACAGTTTGCCAAAAGGAGGAGCTCGTGGCTAATAATAACAGCCGCACAGGTCGATCTTCAAGATTAAGCAACGCTTGCCGTGGATGGTCTGTGGATGGGTGACCATCTTAACATACCGAGTTTCCTCCGTGCCTCGGAAAGTACGTTAAACTGTTGGTCCCGGCTGTCATTTGGAGATCTTTGGCAGTCGTTACGCATAGTCAAAAGCCAGAAAATCTGACACAGGTCTTGCCAAGGAATACCGTGTTACCCAGTTAATGGGTTGTGGAGGTCTGGTAGGCAGCCGCTGCAAATTAAATACTGGTATTCTGCTGAATCCGGTTTAACTGGAAGCCGACCACAATTGAGTTAGGAAAAGGCTAGCCAGGCAGGCCGAGAGAGATGACATTTTTTTTTTTCTTTAATACCTATTGGTTTTACTAGTCTGATGCTTAAGCATCAGATTAATAAACTAAGTCTTCTTCTTGTGACATAATATAACTAAATCATTCCATCTCCCCAATTCCCAGCCACAATGCTACAAGCTGCAGCCAATCCCTCACAGAATACCTTAGCAACCATTCTAGAGTTATGCCCAATAAACCTTGTTGGAAGCGCCTATGAAGACGAAGGAGTTACAACTAAACCCGGCATCGAGAAGGACTATAAACTGTGAAATATTATAGTTATGTTACTGTATCCTTTCGTAACTATTACGTTATTTTCAGGTTTCATTGTGAAACTAGCTGGGTTGATCTTAATTTAAAACAGTTTGCCAAGAGGAGGAGCTCGTGGCTAATAATAACAGCCGCACAGGTCAATCTTCAAGGTTAAGCAACGCTTGCCAAGGTTGGTCTGTGGATGGGTGACCATCATAATCAGAGGTCGGAATTAGGTAGAGTTATTTATGTACTTGCATCGAAATGTTGATATTCAATAATTAATACAATCCTGTGTGGCCAATAATATTACAAATTTCAAATTTTCTTTTGTTCTCACAGGTACGTAGTAACTATGTTGTGCGAACTACAAATGTGGCAACATCGCGCGTGTGCGCATTGGAATTTTGCAACTTCAGACATCCGATGTCGGATGGTTTAAATTGTGTAAAAGTAAATGACTTTTTTATTTAACAAATCACGGGATTATTCTGGTCGTTATAATTAATCCACTTTATTCTTTCGCTGTATGAAATCAGTGTAAGTACATAAATAACTCTACCTAATTCCGACCACTGATCATAACACACTGATGCTTCTCGAGGATGGTTGTAATCTATATTAGTATAGAAGTATACTTCTATACTAATATTATAAAGAGGTAAAATTTGTTTGTAAGTTTGTAAGTTTGTATGTAAGGGGGTTAATCTCAGGAACTACTGGTCCGATTTGAAAAATTCTTTCAGTATTAGATAGCCCATGTATCGAGGAAGGATATAGGCTACATATCATCACGCTAAGACTAAAAGGAGCCGAGCATTAATGGAAAATGTGACGCAGACGAAGTTGCGTGGGTCAGCTAGTATTGTATAATTTGTCAAGCGGGTGACGCCGCGGGCATCAGCTTCTGGCAATAAACGGCGAGTGGTCGACAAACCTATTCACTCTTGGCTTAAAGAAAGTGAGGTTACAGCTACAGGAAACACAGAGTTCCGTAGGAGGTATTCACTCCCAAGTTAGGCACGATTAAATTACTCTTGAACGGTTTTCCAACTACATGTAGAACATTTTATTTTATTTTTATTTGAGATGGGTTTGCTCTTGATTCTAGTTTTGGTCAGAGATGACAGAGGCAAAGTCTACGATAGAGCGAGCTTACCCAGAAGGAGCCTGTTTACTCTAACTCTGAAGAGATTAAGGTTGTAAGCGTTCGGAAACACAGACGCAGGCAGAGAGTTCCACTCCTTTGCTGTGCGCATTATAAAAGACGTTTGGAAACACTTAGTGCGAATTGGTGGAATAGCAACATGGTAGGAATGTTAACTTGCAGTGCGACTCGATGTTTGATGTCCGATATTCGCTGCGTCGTATCAACAGGTACCAAAAACTCCGGCAGGGAATTCAACTCTTCAGCTGTGCGCACTATGAAGGTAGGTATTCTCAAACAATTTTGAGTTTCAACTACATAAGACATCCTACAATCAGGTATCATAGACTCCGGCAAACATTTTCGCTCCTAAGTTGCAAGAACAGTGAAAGTTATCTCAAACAGTTTCCAGTTTTTCAACTAGAGTTGGGCCAAACTCTTGTTAACCCTACTACGGCACAGTATATTTACATGAACCATTTTGAGCCCTTTTCAAACCTTCCCGTGAAAGGGTCCTTGCTTAATTACGCAAACTGGACTCGAGGACCGAATTTGCATAAACAAAATTGTATAACCCTGTAGAATGTCTTCTTGCCTGCCTCTTATAAAGCTTCTGAGTCATTGTGCCTGCTCCGTTTTGTTGGGTGTTATTCATATTAAACAAAACAAGCTCATTAATTTCATACAGTACTAGCTAATGCAGCTTCGCCCGTTTGACAAATTATATACTTAAACATTTCTCGAGAATCACTCTATCCATTAGTGAAAACAGCATGAAAATCGGTGCAATAGTTTTTGAGTTTATCGCGAACAGACATACAGACGCGGCGGCGGTTTTATCTATACTATATAATATTATAAAGTAGAAGAGTTTGTTTGTTTGTTTGCTTGAACGCGCTAATCTCAGGAACTTCTGGTCCGATTTCAAAAATTCTTCCAGTATTAGATAGCCCATTTATCGAGGAAGGCTATAGGCTCTATATATCATCACGCTAAGACCAATAAGAGTAGAGCAGTAATGAAAAATGTTACGCAGACGACGTTGCACGGGTCAGCTAGTTTTATTAAATGTAGTGACTAGCTTTTGCTCGCGACTTCATACGTGTATATTCCGTTTTTTCCCGTTCCAGTATGAATTTTGGGAAAGTCTCTCTTACCCCTACAATCCCCAAAGGAAGCTACATATCATTTTCAGCTTTCTACGACCAGTAGTTTTGGCTGTGTTGTCTGTCAGTCACTCATTGGTAACGAAAGAATTTTATACATTAGAAAATTTAACCCAATACGGAGTCAAATAATCATTTAATATTACAATATTTATTTAGTGCGTCTGTCGATGAGAGACCATTTAGCTTTCAATTAGGTTCTTAACCAGTATGTGGCCACTTTGAACATTCTTTCGTAAGCAAAGAAAGTGCAGATTAACTCATTTTCTTTCGTCTTCTTTCGCTTTCCTTGCTTGCTTACCCACCTATATTCCTACGTAGGTGGGGCATATTCTGTAAATGGAGCTACACCATAGATATAACAAACAATGACTGTTTGTTTTTATAATTGTAGAATATATATTTTTATATTTCTTTAGCAGAATGTTCAATGCTGTAGTGCGATTCACTAAGGCAGAACATCTTTACAACCAAGAAATCATCGTTGAAACATCTGATGTGGCATATATTTATCAGATGTTTCAACGATTATTTCTTGGTTGTAAAGATGTTCTGCCTTAGTGAATCGCACTACTGCACTGCTGTTGAGATGGGTCTGAGATACTCAAGTGGTTCAATTTCTGAATGCGAACGTATTCTACAAAGATCAATATAGTACCTCCTAAACGCCTAGCTGATATAATATCTGCCTCATTTTCAACCATACTGTGGTTAGCTTCCAGGTTAAACGGATGCAACTGACCATTATTTACTCGGACTGCCTGCGTACCCTCCACAACCCAATAAATGGGAACCACGAGACCCCTTGGCAAGAGTGCTAGGTCCCAGCAGCTTTTTTTAGGCGGAGGTGATGGAAGTGTTAGATTCTTACAGACTAAAACACATTCGCGTTCCTCTAAATGCCCTTTAGCCCTAGCAGCTTAACGCGCTTTCCGGGGCACAGAAGAGTCCTTGGTATCTAATAGATGGTTAGTTATCCAAGCACTGACCTCGACCAGTATTGCCTTCACTCAAAATTTTACGGCATGAAGCTCCTTATTGGTTCTAAAATGAGCTAATCGACTACTGACCAAGGCTCTCATTGACTAGACAGGTCTTCTCAATTCTGTGTGGTTCTTTCCTCAAAAGACCATTAATTTCAGATACTGATCTGCATGGTACTCATATAACGTGCGGACCATGTAGATTGCTAGTTAGGGGTTTATTTCACTTAATGTTAGTCTGTCAGTTTGAGTTCTTAATGCGGCCTACACAAATGTCCTTACTTTGGTATTGTTCGTCAGTTCGTTGAGCTCCTTTAAATTCTAAGTTTGAGCTACACGATAACTGGCAAATGCTTGCACCGTCTGGACAGGTCCACTCAAATTTGTGTGGTACTTTCCTCAAAATACCACTTCAAACATTAACCTACATGGTTCTCATATGATTTGACCAGTACGATTGTATGGACTTTAAAAGAAACTTTGACCTCTGAGTTTGTTTAGGTGTTTCTTCTCAGAGCAGTCAGCTAGGAAACCCCCAAAGGCCTCATCTAGTTTAAAATGACCAAAAAAGATTGACGTGTAAAAGTGATATTTACAACCTACTTGATATTTATTTATGATATTTATTTTGTAAGTTTTTTAACCAACCATTTTTGGCTTTGTGGCTGTTATTTTTCTAACGTTTTTAAATCTTGACCAACACCTACAATAAATAGCTCAACATTCATAAAGGGAAACTCTTTTATCCCAAAGTATCGTTTCCAACTCAAACCGCCTTCACAATGTTTTCAAAGGACCATTTAGGCAGATCAAAATGCTTCAATTCTGGGAAAACGATCCACGATTTAACGGTTCAAAAGGTCTTAAAATAGTTCGTTTGACACACAATAATAGACCTTATTCGTTACGTTAACACTTAATCTAATCTGTAATCGCTGATTATCTTATCTTTCACATGGAATTAATATGGGTTGAGTTTATCTCTCCAGATCTTGAGTAGGCGACAAATGTATCAAGATGTTCGGCTGATAACGGAGATGTTTTTGATAAGAAAGTTCTAATTGGAAGTTCGGGACATTTGTTTTGATGTTTATATGCCTCATTTAGTTACATAGTTATGTGGGGGAAGTAAAATAAACTTGGATTTTCTTCCCACGTTGAGTATGTAGTGGAGTGGGTGTCTTTGGGTTTTGTCTTCTGCGATTTTGAAGTACGAAAAATATTTAGGTATAAAAGTCTTGGATTGAGTAGCTCGCGGCTAAATAATAACAGTTAGGCCTCTTTTCCTGTCATGCATGTTAACGCCCGCGCACGGATCTGGTCCGCAAGCGGGTGATACGTGTGACACGGTACTTCTTGGCAAGACTGGAGTCAGATTTACTGGCTTCTGATAATCCTTAACGACTGCCAAAGATCTACAAATGACAGCCGAAACTAACGGCTTAACGTGCTTTCCGAGGCACGGAGGAATTTCAGTATGTTAAGATGGTCACCCATCCACAGACCAACCTTGGCAAGCGTTGCTTAACCTGGAAGATCGAACTGTGTGGCTGTTAATGTTAAGCCATGAGCTCCACACTCACGGCCCTTTAGATAAGACTAAAATGCTTTTTAGTCTACTGCCTGCCAATCATATGTGCGTCGTCGGTCGGTGCGTTAAAAAAACGCCATGTGTGTAGGTACTATATTCATTGGATTTGGAAATATTTTTGTGTAATATAATAATTTTATTCATGAGGAAGGCTATATACAGGAATAAACGGGATGTGCACGTACGTAGTTGCGGACAAAAGCTAGTTAGCTAATTTACTAGCGTCATTAATTCCCAAAAATATAATAATTAATGGTATTACAGTACACAAGTTAAGCTGCTTTGAGACTACGCTATAGTATAATAGCATAAAGTACAACAATATCGCGCTCCATACATTTTTAAGGAAACGTTCACACTGTACTCTACTATATATTTTTGCCAATGTATGGTGCGCGATATTGTTGTGCTATGAGCGATATACTATATGCTATTATATAATAGCGTAGTTTTGAAAGCAGCTTTACGTTATGCTACATGCTAGATTATAGAATCATAAAGGGACAAAGAGAAAAAAAACAAAACTTATTTCACAATTTGCAGTTTATTGTGAAATAAAAATACATGCCAAACTAATAGAAACAAAGTCCAAAATAATGCTGAGTTCTATTTACCGTTATATTATACTTGTAGCTTTCCTTTTCGTCCTAGTTTGACAGTGATTGTAGCTGGAGGCTGTTAGACCGACGCAGCAAATTATTCACATTCAACGAATCGTTGTCCAGATTGTTGTTGTTGTTCTGTCGTAAGTTGTTAGTGTTCAGATCCAAGTTGTCCAAATTGTAACTGTTGTTGTTTTTGCGATTTATGTTAATTAGGTTGCGTCGTAAGTTGATGTTGTTCAGATTCAAGTTGTTCAAATTTTTATCGTCATTGTCAAGGTTGTTGTTATTTTGCCGTAAGTTGTTGTTGTTCAGATTCAAATTGTCCAAATGATTGTCGAGGTTGTTGTTAATTTTATTCGGTTCTAAATTTTGGTTGAGGTTATTGAGTAGATTGTTGTTCTGTCGCAAGTTGTTGTTGTTTAGATTCCAATTTTTTAAATTGTTGAGATTGTTGTTTTGACGTAAATTGTTGTTGAGATTGTTGTTCTGTCGTAAATTGTTGTTAAGGTTGTAGAGATTATTGTTCAATCGCAAATTGTTATTGAGATTGTTGTTTTGTCGTAAATTATTGTTGAGATTATTGAGATTGTTATTCCAATTGTTATTTTGTCGTAAATTACTGTTGAGATCACTGAGATCACTGAGATTGTTATTCCAATTGTTATTTTGTCGTAAATTATTGTCGAGATTATTGAGATTGTTATTCCAATTATTGTTCAAAGGACTGGCTAGCCCATTCTGGGCTGCCATCACGACGGCAAAACCAATCACAAGTTTGAACATGGTTACTTCTTGAATCGAATCGAACCAACGACTGATGGAACTCGAATGCATTTTTCAGATTCTAAACGTTCAATTATACCTTAGGTGTAGTAATCGATTTACGTTGAACATACCGTTTTGAATATTTTTAAAATCGATTTCATACATTTCTATTATTTGGCGTTGTAAAGATTAAATTAAGCACATAAGTAGAACATTGTTATATTTTAATAGTGTTTTGATATAATTTTCAGGATGACAATATTTTAAGAAAAAACTGTCTCAACTGAAAAATGCAAATAATCTATTGATCTACAGATAAATATTTTTACGAGCTTTTGGGTTCCGTGACAACCGATAATATCAGCTTTTAACGATCAAATGAGTAAGTATACCTACTTATCTGATCGTTAAAAGCTGCTAATTATCATTCTTTATAGAAAAACTTTTAATTAATCAATTCATTTTGGTTATTAAAAACAGCTTTAACAAACCTTTACTTTACTCTAGGAATTATTTACACATAAGGTTAAATTTTAATTATTACAACAGGGTAACATTATTATAATAATTAGTGTCCTTATACATACAATTAAGGTGAAGGCCCGTAAGCATATTCGCAAGAAGTTGGAAGAATCACTACAGCGGTAATTCGTTGGTTTCGCGATTTCTTAATAACGTTGTTAATTTTGTATATTTTGTATGTACCTATGTCTGCCATTTGCCTAGCCTTTTCCCAACTATATTGGGGTCGGCTTCCAGTCAAACCGGATTTAGCTGAATACCAGTATTTTACGCGGAGCGGCTGCCTACCAGATCTCCACAACCTATTAGCTGGGTAACACGGTACTTCATGGCAAGACTGGAATCAGATTAACAGTCAACCGGGACCAATGGCTATTTGGTATGATGTATATGTATCTATGTATTTATTTTAGATTGTATTTTTATTTCTCTTCCTCACGGTTTGTTTTTTCATTATGTTGCACCTACCGTGCTTTCTCTGCCCTACCCTAAAGTCGACTGGTAGGAAATGCATATGGCATTAAGTCCACCTTTGTGCAGTTACTTGTGCGTAGTTTTAATAAACAAATAAAATTATTCCGTTACTGAGTGACTGACGGACAGACTGAACGCACAGCTGAAACTTTTGAGGGCTAATTCACGTAATGTTATGACGCACCGATTAAGTTTTAGTGCAGTTGCAATTAAGTTTAAGTTCGAGTGACAAACGGTATTCTTGTAATCTTTGAACTGCACGTAAACTGCGCGTGAACTGCACGTCAATTGCACGACAACCAAACGGTAGTAGAAAGCTGAAACCTTCGTCAAGAAGGTAGGGCATGCAGCATTGTGTCTGTTGCATTATAGCTTTGGCAACAATCCTCCATTTTGAATTGAACCTCATTTGTTTGAGCCGAAATGTTTCCTTTTCTGATAGGTATTTAAAATTCTAAATTTAAAAAAAAAATCTATAAAAATTTGAAAAAAGATGATGTGTCTCGTGCTTTCTAAATATAATACCATACCCTTATAATTATGGGAGTTACGTGCAATGATAATATATAAAACTATAGATACGTTGTCCGCACTCTAAAATGACAACATAAAATGAAGCCAATTGGCCACATCGCGCTTAGTTACGCACCAACCTGTCGCGCGACACTACGTTTGTTTTGATGTCACTTTGACTATTACTTATCCTGTGACGTAACTGAAGATGTACCTATATTTATCTCTCTCTAGCAACAGGCATCCCGCCGTACGGTGACATATTTTATTTCCCTTTCTTCATGCGTATTAGTAGCTATCCAGTATTTTCGCCGTTTTTAAGCGCCGCGATGTTGGTTTATGACGTGTCTATAATACGTCATTGCTGTTGCATTATAGCTTTGGCAACAATCCTCCATTTTGAATTGAACCTCATTTGTTTGAGCCGAAATGTTTCCTTTTCTGAAAGGTATTGTAAATTCTAAATTTAAAAAAAAAAATGAAAAAGATGATTTGTGTCAGATGTCTCGTGATTTCCAAATATAATACCATACCCTTATAATTATGGGAGTTACGTGTAAAAACGTGTGATTTTTGGCGAAGACATTTTTTTATTTCGCTACAGGGAGCACTAAGAGAATATTTCCAGAAATTCCTAAGTGTTTGAGTGTCGAGCTCCAGTTGTGATGCTGGTGGTATCAACTATATGAAACTGCTGCTTTTCGATATATATGAAGCCTGTATATTTCTGGTTTAACAATTAAAGTAAGGGCCGTTGTATGCGAAAATATATGAAAATGGGATACGCGCTTAGGAAGTCACAACCAAATATAAATTCAAAAACCTTTATTTCAAACTAGCTGACCCGCGCAACTTCGTCTGCGTCGAATTTTCCATTAATGCTCCGCTCCTATTTGTCTTAGCGTGACGATATATAGCATATAGCCTTCCTCAATAAATGGGCTATCTAACACTCAGATCAAGAGTTAGGAGTTAGTTAGTTGAGATTAGCGCGTTCAACCAAACAAACTCTTCTGCTTTATAATATTATAAGAATAAGAATAGATAGACCAGTTGCAGGCACTTTTGAATAGTCAAGGTCTGTCAGTCAAATAGATGAAGCTAATTCTGCCGCGCTAGCGACAAGAGCAGCAAGTTGTTCTGTAGCAAATAACTCTCACCGACCCTATCTCCAGCGCGGCAGTTGCACGTTCCAAAGAGAAGATCCTATGGAGAAGAACGTGCAAGAAACTCCATGGACACTCTATTAAATCAGTGTTTACAAAATCAAAGTTACATTATTACCCAAATTGAATAATGTAAAATTATTTTTTTGCATTATTTTTGAGCTACAGCTGCATGTTGTCGGAGGCGTAAAATTAATTATTATTGCTATGAAAAAGTACGATTTCGTCTTATCGGACGTGTAATAGAACTCTATTATATTTTACAAAAACATTTTCTGTTTTTTGTGTTATTTCAATATACAATCGGCTGGACAAAGAGGGTATAATTGGTACGGTTTCACTGAAAACGCTGAAACCATATTCCAAGCCAGTTTGAAGGACCTTCACTCGACTATGCCATGGTAAAAGAAAAAATACAAAACTAATTTAAATAATATAATTAAATAGCTATAACTATCAATTTTGAGGTGCTCGTGGCTAAAAAATAACAGCTGCACCGGTCGATCTTCAAGGTTAAACAACGCTTGCTAAGGTTAGCCTGTGGATGGGTGATCATCATAACATACCGTTAAATTTCCTTTTGTTTTCCAGGGCCACGGTAACTCTTTTAAACAATTACACAACGAATATTCGACTTAAAGTCCGTATTCCAAGTCATGTCCTCCAAGTGGACTCAACCTAGATTCATAAAATCTTTCAAATTCATCATCTGCCTAACCTTTTCCCAACTAGATTGGGATCGCCTCCCAGTCAAACCGGATTCAGCTGAATACCAGTATTTTACGTGGAGCGGCTGCCTACCAGACCACTACAACCTATTAACTGGGTAACACGGTAGTTCTTGGTAAGACTGGAGTCAGATTTACTGGCTTCTGACACTCCGTAACGACTGACAAATGAAAGCCGGGACCAACGGCTTAACCTCTCGGTTTGGAACACCGGTGGGTTTGACGCGCAGACTTTGAACTCTGAATGGTTGTATGCCTGCTTAGAGTTTATTGTAAGTCTGTGCAGACATTTTTGATCGGAGTTCAAAATCTGCGCAGACTAAAATTGGTGATGTTCGGATTCGTTATTAGTCAGTAAGAGTTTAAAACTCCCTTCCACTCCGCCTGGAGAAGCAGAAGTCGTTTAATGGTATATCTTCCAAAAAAAAAAAGATCGAAACGTCTGGTTTTTTTTTGTTGTATTTTTCTGATAAATTTTTAATTTTTATTTTTATTTGAGATTGGTTTGCTCTTGACTTTAGTCTTGGTCAGAGATGACAGAGACAAAGTCTAAGATGGAGCGAGCATACCCAGAAGGACCTGTTAACTTTGAAGAGATTAGGGTTGTAATACAGACGCAGGCAGAGAGTTCCACTCCTTTGCTGTGCGCATTATAAAAGGCGTTCCAAAAAGGGGACGAGGAGTTTTTCTGGTGGTCACCACTGTTGATTCCAGCTTTCAGGAGTATCCGTAGTTGGGAATGCGTGGCGAGCTTGTCCCAAAAAATATTTTCTTAAACCGAAACGGCAAGATTTTTTTTTATTCGAAACAGGGATCTCTTGGCCCAAATCTCACCTGATGGAAAGTGATGATTAGGCCGAAGATGGAAGCGAGTTTCACCCGGAATCCTCTTACACAGAGGAACTGGCTATCATACCTCTAACTGCCGGAACACAACAATGCTGTTAACATTGTTGTTATGGCGACAGACTTAGACATGATGGTGGTAGCTTGCCAGGCGGACTTAGAGCAAGTCCTACCACCAACCAAACCGAGCAAAAAATTTTGCCTCCGCTGGGAATCGAACCCGGGACCTCTGGGTCTGAATCAGGTGGTATAACCACTAGACCACGGAGGCGGTTAGTGTCACCTGTTTAGCACCACCCGGGGACCACGTGTAGGGATTCGCTGAAGGGTATTCTCCTACGGACGCGGGTGACTCGGCCCCCAAAAGATAACCTGAGATATAATTTAAACACCATTAATGTGTTTTTACCCTCTAATTCCAATAATACTAACACCTCACACCGCTTTGCTTAACCCTCCACTACCGCAACACATTATCGTTGCAAGACAGGCAAAAATGTTCGCAGAGGTCTATAGAGCCCGGAAGATAATAGATGTTCCTTTATTTTACACTAGCCGCTGACCCGCGCAACTTCGTCTGCGTCACATTTTCTATGAATGCTCCGCTCTTGTTTTTCTTAGTGTGATGGCAATCCTTAATAATGGGCAATAAAAATCAATTATTAAGGATTGCCTAATACAAATCTATACTAATATTATGAAGCTGAATAGTTTGTTTGTTTATTTGTTTGTTTGCTTGAATGCGCTAATCTCAGAAACTGGTCCGATTTGAAAAAAAATCTATCTAACACTGATTTTTTTTCAAATCGGACCAGTTTATCGAGGAAAGTTGTTATATCACCACTCTAAGACAAATAGGAGCGGAGAATTAATGGAAAATGTGATGCAGACGAAGTTGCGCGGGTTAGCTAGTTAATTAATAAAAATAGCAAAGAAATGGATGTCAATAAAAATAATAAAATAAGTCATGGAGGCCAGCAGTGGACGTCTGTCAGTTGAAATGGTTATGGTGAAGAAAGCATCACTCACTGGCCGATTGTTTTGAATGGAAGGTATTAGGTGTCGCCTGTAGGAATTCTAAGACTCTGTGCTCTGTAGGCGTGGCCGAATCTCGGAATAACCCTTAATAAGGTGAATGTGCCGAATTATGGAGGGTTGAAATGCGGTCGTAGGAAGGTGTTGTAATTATGTTTGTTTTTTGTTGTTTTGTAAAGGGTGGGATGGGATCTTACGGCCTTGAAGTATGTAGACATTGCAGGTATATGAAATTGGTTTTAATTAGAAAGGATACTGCTTTTTTCTGGAACGTCGTGTACGTCAAACTGTAACTTTTAAGTACCACTGCTTACACCTGTTTTTAAATATAATCATCAGCTTCTAGCTCTTCACTACATAGTATATATTATAAACCTAGCTGACCCGCGCAACTTCGTCTGCATCACATTTTCCATTATTGCTCCGCTCCTTTTTGTCTTAGCGTGATGATATATAACCTATAACCTTCTTCTATAAATGGGCTATCTAACATTAAAAGAATTTTTCAAATCGGTCCAGTAGTTTCGGAACCTATTCAATTCAAACAAACAAATCTTTCCTCTTTGTAATATTAGTGTAGATAAAGTCCTACGCCGCGTCTGTCGGTCTGTTTGCGAGAAACTCAAAAACTACTGCACTAATTTCATGCTGTTTTCACCGATGGATAGAGAGGTTCTTGAGGAAGGTATTAGTATATAATTTGTCAAGCAGACGAAGCCGCGAGTATCAGCTTGTATACTATATTGGGGTCAGAACTACATGTTTTTTGCTTCCATTCCTATCAGCCGCCACAATATCTCTCTCCCTTTTCATTTACATGACTCTTCACACTATCCATCCATCTTTTCTTTGGTCTCTTCCCTGATATCCACCATTTTTAAATAGTTTTTTTTTTTTACTAAAACTAGCTGTAAATTTTTGAGGCAAAGATAACTTTCCATTGCATAGATTTTTTTTGTTATCAGATCTTAACTTAAGAGATAAGAACATCAAAATTAATTTATTCAAACTAACTCCTAAACGAACCATATCCGCTTTACCACTGCAAAGTCTTTTAACTGGAGTGAGGAAAAAATTAGTAAAAAAAACTCCCAAAAAACGGAAAGTATACACATACATATAAACACACTTTACCTATATTATTAGTTCATATATTTCATAAATCAGCTCGTGGCTAAATAATAACAGCCGCACAGGTCGATCTTCGAGGTTAAGCAACGCTTGCTGGTCTGTGGATGGGTGACCATCTTAACATGCCGAGTTTTCTCCATGCCTTGGAAAGCACGTTAAGCTGTTGGTCCCAGCTATCATTTGGAGATCTATGGCAGTCGTTACGGATTGTCAGAAGCCAGAAACTTGGACACCAGTCTTGCCAAGGAGTACCGTGTTACCCAGTTAATGGGTTGTAGAGGTCTGGTAGGCAGCCGCTCCACGCAAAATACTGGTATTCGGCTGAATCCGGTTTGACTCGTAGCCGACCCTAATATAGTTGGGGAAATACTAGGAAGGGGAAGATGATGATCCTACTAATAATCTATACTAATATTATAAAGAGGTAACATTTGTTTGTAAGTTTGTATGTAGGGGGTAATCTCAGGAACTACAAGTCCGATTTGAAAAATTCTTTCAGTATTAGATAGCCCATATATCGAGGAAGGATATAAGCTGCATATCATCACGCTAAGACTAAAAGGAGCCAAGCATTAATGGAAAATGTGACGCAAACGAAGTTGCGTGGGTCAGCTAGTAATAATATTATAAATGAGAAAGCTTGTGAGTATGTATGGATGTTTGTTACTCTTTCACGCAAATACTGCTGAACCGATTACGACGAAGTTTGGTGTGTAGGTAGCTGAAGACCCAGAATAACACATAGGCTACTTTTTATCCCGGAGTTCCCGAGGGATCGGGATTTACACGGGAATAACGAGAATTTATACGCGGACGAAGTCGCGGGCGGCCTCTAGTATTTCATAAATCACCTCTAAACCACTAAAATTCTTAAAACAGCCAGATTACATTCCGTACAGCATTCCATTCACTCAGGCATGTTAAGAATGTCATCCATATAAGATGGCGGCTCATTATTGTCAAAGTGTTCTGTCCAATCACAAGTCAAACAACAGAGAATCGTGGCACAAGTGTCAAACAATTTGTCATTTACAAGTCTTTGCTTATTGGGGATCTAATGCTTTGAGTCAGTAGAGGAAGGGTATCGGAGTATAAGGTTATGGCACGTGTTCATAATTAGCTCTAATTTTTAGGATTACGTACCAACGGAACCCTAATACTAAGCTTACGTTGTCCAGCTGTCCATACGTCTGTCCATCCGTCTAAGAATAATAATATTTTATTTGTATAAAACATGGCACATTATTAGGTCTTATTAAATATAGGAAGATCTGACATATTTTGCCATTAACTGGCATACTAAATATTAGAACAATATGTAAATCGTTTTTTTCTAAATTTTAGGTACATTCAAATTATAAATATGGTAATACTAGCTGACCCGCGCAACTTCGTCTGCGTCACATTTTCCATTAATGCTCCGCTCCTATTTGTCTTAGCGTGATGATATATAGCCTATAGCCTTCCTCGATAAATGGGCTATAATATAATGAATCAATTTTTCAAATTGGACCAGTAGTTCCTGTGATTAACGCGTTCAAACCAACAAACTCTACTCTACAGCTTTATAAAGATTTATACTAATAGTATAAAGCTGAAGAGTTTATAAAAATATGTTTGGTTGAACGCACTTAGGAAATAATGGTTCGAATTAAAGTTAAATAACCCATTTACTGAAGAAGGCTACAGGCTAAACGTGAACGGGAAAAAACGGTATAAGCGCATACAAAGTTGCGGAAAATCAAGTTTCTTTATTAAATCTTTATTCAAAAATTCAAATTCAAATTAGTACAATAGAACAATGTATCTTAGATATTTTTTTTATACAAAACGGGGAAACTCTTGGCCCAAATCTCACCTGATGGAAAGTGATGATTAGGCCGAAGATGGAAGTGAGTTTCACCCAGAATCCTCTTACACAGAGGAACTGGCTATCATACCTCTAACTGCCGGAACACAACAATGCTGCTAACATAGTTGTTTTGGCGACAGACTTAAACATGATGGTGGTAGCTTGCCAGGCGGACTTAAAACACAAGTCCTACCACCAACAAAACCGAGCAAAAAATTTAGCTCCGCTGGGAATCGAACCCGGGACTTCTGGGTCTGAATCAGGTGGTATAATCACTAGACCACGGAGGCGGTTAGTGTCACCAGTTTAGCACCACCCGGGGACCACGTGTAGGGATTCGCTGAACGGTATTCTCCTACGGACGCGGGTGACTCGGCCCACATAATTAATGGTTAAACGAACTTACCTTAAGTGATGTTCGACCATAATTATACGAGACGTTACATCCGAAGAGATTTAATAATTACTATGTAGTTTCACTTCTCAATGTATAGGCGTCGCACATAATTTTTAGAGCTGTGGAAATAAAAATCAAAATTATAAAATTCTTATTGGTTCTGAAACGATACCCATAGATGCGTAGACTACAGCGCCATCTCCGGCGAACTTCATTATTTTTAGAGACATACATCTCGTTTGATGATAATATTAGTTTGTTACATATTATTATGGGCTTTAGTTTATGGGTCCGGGTGGGACTTTAAATCTCTTCGGATGTAACGTCTCGTATAATTATGGTCGAACATCACTTAAGGTAAGTTCGTTTAACCATTAATTATACTTACGACGTTACATCCTCAAGATTTAATAATTACTATGTAGATGTTCAGCGCTTTCATCTAAACGAGATTGTCAAGGATAAAATAAAAACGATTAAGTAAGTACTAATCAAGTCGAGTTATGTTTATTAAGTAAACATCAAAATAAAAAACGGATTTATTAACAAACTAACAAAAAAATTGCATCCTATGCATAGTGAACAATTATTTTATGTATTTATAATCTTAACGTAATTTACACCTTAAATTAACAATTGTAAATTGCCTCTGCAAATACATTGTCATCATCAACTGTAATCGGGCGATTATAGAATTTGGCAAATGTCAATGAATTACCCGACCAACCCGCGGTTCGTTTAATTATGTCTACTGGGACCCCTTTACGACTAGCCGCCGAGGTTGACGCGTGGCGGGTGCTATGAGCTGTAAAAACCCCAGTATCAATACCACTTTCAGTCAAAACGTTTCTAATCCATCTACTTATAGTGGCAGCACTAGCATTATGGATCGGTTTCTTGGCAGTAAGGATGAGTCTATCTGTTAGTGGTAAGCTCCTATAAATCTTAGTCGACTCAATATAGGAGGACAATGTCTTTGCAGGACATATTTCTTCTCTATTAGGGAAAAAAGGTAGAATTAAATTAGGCGCCGATCTGTTTGGAGCCGATGTTTTGATTAAATCATTTATGTTGATTTCTATCCTCGTGCTACTTACTTTAATACTAGACAAGCGTATCAACGATAGAGTCTGCACACGTTGTGCTGTTGATAATGCGAGTAGAGCCACTAGTTTTTTGGATAAAGAGGCCAAAGGTTGGCTCTCGTTTGGGTAATGATTTGAAAGGTAATCTAAAACTGAATTAGGATCCCATGTATATTTATATCTAGGGAAGGAAGGTTTAGTCCTATAAACTCCTTTCATAAACCTTATAATTCTTTCGTCTTGACTTATACACTTACCTAATATTAATGCAAGTGCAGAACGACAAGTGTTGAGGCTTGAATAATTAGCGCCTAACTGATATTCATTTACTAAAAATTCAAGGACATTTGGAACACTGTTATCAAAAATATCAATCTTCTTTTTAATACAAAAATACCACCATTTTCTTAAAACTACATTATATTGTTTAAGAGAGCTGTCAGCTAACGATGCTATTATTATTTTAATAGCACTCTCTGGCAACGATTGTTTTACGTACGACTGCTCGATAATACTGACGACACCAGGGTAAGTCCTTTCCAAAGTGGGTGTGGAGTCCTGAAAGGTGATAACAGCAATGAGGGACTCGGCTCAAAATAAATAACTTCATTTTGGGTAAGAGATAAAAAGAGTGGGTACCATGGCTGGCTAGGCCAATAAGGTACTACCATAATCCCAGTGGCTTTATCTGTCACTATTTTTCTTAGGCATTTAAGAATCAATGAAAATGGGGGAAATGCGTAAAAATAATAAGGCGACCAGTCTATTGTGAATGCATCAATATTGTACGCTGAAGGATCTCGTTTCCACGATATGTATTTCTTACATTTCGCGTTCAATCGCGTGGCAAACAGATCGATCTGAGGTGTTCCGAAAGTATTTGCGATCTTATCAAAAACAGATGAAGCTAAGTCCCATTCAATATCAATATTAAAACGTCTCGATTCCTGGTCGGCTTCTGTGTTATCTTTTGACTTAATGTAGGAGGCAAAAACAAAGAGTTTCCTTTGCTCACACCATTGCCATATTTCTCTGGCTACGTCATTAAGGTGTGTATATTGGATTCCTCCGTACTTATTTATGTAAGCGATAGCTGTAGTATTGTCAATCCTAAGTAGAATTTCCTTATTATACAGGTTTTTAGCGAAGCACTGTAAGCCTATATGGGCTGCTTTTAATTCTAAAAGGTTTATTTGTTCTTTGGATTCTGTGTCACTCCACAAACCATGAGCACGTACTCCATTGCAATAAATACCCCAACCCGTAAGAGATGAATCTGAGAAGATTTCAATAGCATACCTACCACTATGTATTGGATTTTTTAATGTCAAAATATTATTTTGCCACCAGGAAAACTCTGACTTAAGTTTGGGACAAAGATTCATGACACAATCATAGTTGTCCTCAGACTTACTCAGAGCTAGAAATTTTTCACGCTCAAACCGTTTTGTATATAACCAACCATAACAAATTGCTGGACAAGCTGAGCAGAGTAATCCGAGATACTTTGCAAAGTCTCTAATTGTTATTGAATTTTTCCTAGCAATTTTCTTTGTTTGGTCTAATATATTTTGACGTTTGCTATCTGGCAACATTAGACACATGTCTTGTGAATTTAATTCAAAACCTAAAAACCTTTGAATTTGTTTTGGTACCAAACTACTTTTTTCTTTATTTATGATGAATCCTAATTTCTCAAGAAAGTCCACCGCTGTTGCTGTACTTTTAAGGCAACTATTAAAAGATTTATTTATGCACAACAAATCATCTAAATATATAACTAGTAACAACCCTTGGTTTCTAAGATAAGATACTACTGGCTTCATTAATTTTGTGAAAATAAAGGGTGCTATAGACAAGCCAAAAGGGAGACATTGAAATTCAAAAGTAGAACCTTGAAATCTAAATCTCAGATATTTTTTACTAGAATGGTGAATGGGCACTAAAAAATATGCTTCCTGTAGATCCATAGTTGTCATGAAACAATCCTTACTAATTAACTTAGTAGCAGTACGAATGTCTTCCATTTTAAAATGTTCCGGACTAATAAATTTATTAAGTGATTTCAGATTTAAAATGAACCTAAACGACCCATCCCTTTTGGGAATCAAAAAAATATTAGATATAAACTGATCAGACACATCACTACATTTTTTAATAGCTCCTGCAGTCAGTAGTTTTGAAATAGACAGCTTTAGATGTTTAAGTTCTGTTATACTGAACCTAGGGTTAGATGGCTCAAACTTTTGAAAAGGAACCTTATCAAAAGGAATTTTTACACCTTGAATATAGTTTAATACTATTGGATCTTTAGTTATAGCTTTCCAGATGTTAACAAAGTGGCACAATCTACCAGCATGAACTTTTACCTCTACTGATTCCTGCGAGTTCTGTAATCCGTCTTCTGGACAGGATGAACTCGATTCGGAGCTGGCTGCCTCCGACCTTGCTGTGTTGTGTGTCCTTGAATGAATGTGTACCTCTGCTTCGGCCCACCCCGTTTGGTAGCCTTGTTTGGTTGGTATCTGGGTGGGCCTCTCCAGTTTCCCTGTTGTCTGGATGTGGATGGAATGCTAACATTGCTGCGCTTAATTTGAAGTCCTGATTTTTCTGCTGTTTTTGTGGCTTTAATCTTTTCTCCAAGGCTAGCTCCAAAAAGAAATGAATCCCTCTTAACATCAGTAATAGCCGTGGAAAACTTTCTGTCCAATGAAGAAGTTATTAATTTTCTTCGATGTTGTGTATTCTCATAGTGCAGGTCAAGAAAAATCTGGCTGACTTCTGATACTCTTTTCAAGATTTCCACCTTTGTGTGGTCTTCTTTTATCAGTGATGAAGCTAAATTAGTAAGACCAGCAATGCCCAACCCTAGTTGGTTTTGAGCTCTTTCGAGGAATTTATCCCGATGTTTAATGTTATCACTTATTACAGCAGAAATTTCTAAATTTATCTTTGGCGCTTTTGCTAAAGTAAAATTCTCAGGTATTAAGGTCTTTTTTAAGGTAGCTTCCTTTACCTCTTTGGTCAGCCCTTCTATCAGGACCCTACCCCAACGTTTAGAAATCTCCTCATTGATAGGAGGGCCTAAAACCTCTTCTTTGCCTATTGGATCACCCAATGCCTCTAATATTTCAGGTGGTAAGACTTCGGAATCAGGGGCCTCATTTGCGCTAGGACCAGGATCCTGAGGGAGCAGGTTGGATGCGTCTGCGTCGGCACGTGGTGGACTAGCGCAGACTACTGCGCCAGATACGATGGGGATATTATTTTCTGACCCATCTGAATGAGTAGAAAATCGCTGTGATTCTGGTGTTGGTGACCTTGAGTAGCACTGGTCATGTTCTGTAAGTTAAAAGAATAGAACCACTATTGGAGTGAATATAATCTTGCCTTTAGCCTTTGTACGTACTCACGTTACGCCACTAGACTATTTGACAAGCTGCTGTATGCAGTACATAAGAATATATATATTTTTATTGTTTTAAGTCGTTGTACGTATTCACGATACGCCACTAGACTAGTTAGTTATCAGCCGTGCTCACGTCACGCAGTATAACTACCCTCCTTACGAGAACATGTGTCAATGTCAATGACCTTTGACAGACTTTCATTTGCAGTATTCGACAATAGCTAAAACCTACAAATGTAACAAACATACGAACCTAATCCTTTTCTAGGTACGAAACAACAATAACATTTTTACCAAAATTAAAAAGGTAACATACCTATAGCCGGCGATCTGTCGACCGCCATAATAGGAATTGTAAAACGACATGTCGAAAGAAAAGTAATTCTACGACAAATTCATTGATATGTACATGTGCCATTCAGTAGCAAATCAATAAATTGATAAATATTTGGCTAGTACTATTTAAATTAGGAACAAATATGTAGTTCAATAAGTTATTATTACCGTAGGTACTAACCTTCCTCATCCGTTGACGACTCGCGTTCGCGTAGCTTTCGCTCCAAACGTTTTATTTTTCGTCGTATTTTTGAGTTGCTGCGTTCCCTTTTCCTTTTTCCCATTTTTCACTATACACACACCAATTTCTTTACACTTTTACTTAGTTTTGCGAAATGCACGAAGTTGCGACGCCCGCACATAAAAAAGGAATGAAGTTCGCCGGAGATGGCGCTGTAGTCTACGCATCTATGGGTATCGTTTCAGAACCAATAAGAATTTTATAATTTTGATTTTTATTTCCACAGCTCTAAAAATTATGTGCGACGCCTATACATTGAGAAGTGAAACTACATAGTAATTATTAAATCTTGAGGATGTAACGTCGTAAGTATAATTTAATATAGGTAAGAATATGTTGAATGCCTGTACTACGGTCCTGTATCAGACGGCAAAGGTGTCAGACGTAAAAAAACGCCGTAAGATTGTAAAATAAATAAACAAGTTTTATTTTTCAAGCTTAAGGTGTTTGCCATTTTCCGGTGACATCTATAAATCGATTGGTAGACCTAGTTTTCTGCTACTCAATTTCAATTTTTTTTTTTATAAGAAGGTTAATAATTTTTTCCCACTGCACACAGGTCCGTAATGAAATGCATGACTCTCTCCTAGTCTCCCAAAACCCCGTGATTTACAGCGAGTTAAAACGATGATAAACGCTCTCCGTGATTACAATGACAGCGTCTAACAACACCGGTAACTTATTATGCCGGCCATTCTATACGATTTTAATTTTGACTCTAAACATATCGTAAATTATGGTGTTAGGGTGTGCAAGTGACGGGAGGTCGCGGCTTGGATAATAATATTATGGTTGCATTTTCAAAATAAACTAGATTATATTGTCACTTAAGTCCTTCGGTGTCAGGCATAGTGATACAGTAGTCCAAAATGTATGCAATTGATACGCGCAACTGAAATGTTGCGTCAGTCTATTTCTATCACCTTACGACAATCGTTGTTGTTGATAGAATCCCACATTGTTTAGAGCTTCCAATAAGATGCAGTTCTGAATACATTTTTGATGACCAATTCTGGAGTGTTTTTTAATTTTATTTTATCCCAAATTAAAATGCAAAGAATCCTATACTATAATTCAAGTTCATAGGTACTATTTTCGAACGTAGTTTTTGTAGGGAATGATGTAAGTAACGTAAGTTTGTCTCATTAATGTTTTGCAGTGTTCTTTTCTTTTGGCTTTCACCTGCACATCGCGCACGTAAAATCTCTGCTAACTTCGATCAGACTACCCGCTACAGCTTATGAACTGTGCCATTGAAAAATCAGCTTAAAGAAACAGTAAATAAACATTATATTTCTCAATCTGACTGTTGTTACGGGCGACTGTTTATAAGAGCAATGTTTTACCCATAATAGGCGATATAACTATACTTTAGTTAGAAACTATGCCTGTAATTACGTAAACAAATATTCAAAGAGAAAATTATATTTCCTGCGTTAATATACTGTGTTTAAAAAACTGTTAAGTTGAGATATGGGATTGGTGTACCTCTATTCATTTTATATTTCCCGTTGGTTTTGTGAAAGGGCTTATTTATAAGTAAAGACGATCTCCTTCAAATTTATCTTCGTTTCTTAAGGATTATACATATAATATATAGAACCATCATGTCATACGCTTTTCGTTTTTTATTCTGCAGAAAAGAGCCATCAAAGCGATATATAATCTCCGCCGGCGCGATTCTCTCAGGGAACTGTTTAAGAATATTAACATCATGACGGTACCTTGTCAATACATTTACGAAAACATCATGTATGTCAGAAAGAATTTACATCTTTTTAGTAAAAGAGGCGAGAGACATAATTATAGTACTAGAAATAGGGACCAGTTAGTTCAACCAGGCTTCAGACTGGCTAAAGTAGCCTCATCTTTCATGGGGTACTGTTTAAAATGTTATAATAAGATACCTCCCCATATATTAGAACTAAATGAGACGAAATTCAAGTCTTGTATTAAACGCACACTATGCAGGCAAGCATATTATAAGTTGGGGGATTATATTGAAGATAAAAATGCTTGGCTGAATGCTGGTCCTGCTCCACAGCCACTAGGGAGCCCAAACTAATCTGTAAATAGTTCGGAAACATTGTTGGACCGGCTGAAGATTGTAAGAAAAATTTGCATTGTTAGAATCAACTTACTAAGCATTGTATAATTTCAGCCATTAACAGCACATGTGTGAGTACTGTGTACCTTTAACTTTAACTTTAATTATCAGTTTTAGGTATGTTTTTGACTTGAATGTACCCTGGCGGTTGGGAGTGTCATGCTCACTCAAAAGTCTAGCTGATGGTGGCGTATGCGTTGGATCATTTGGCTCCCTTCAAAATGGTTGAGCCGAATGGTGCTGGCGCATGCGTCATGTTCGTGAACGGGCGCCGTCAGTCGGGACTGGTCATTTCTTAGCTGCCATGGTTAATTTTAATTATTTCTTTGAATTGTTCCTCTTTTATTCCGGACGCTTTTATCCTGCTCGTTTTTTACATCGTTCTCACATGTATGTATAATGTCAACCCGATGTAAATAAATCTTTGTAAAAAAATATTATTTTTAAAAGAGTGTCCGTGGAGTTTCTTGCACGTTCTTCTCCATAGAGATCTACGCTTTGGAACGTGCAAATAGCTTCAACTTTTTGGACCGACCGACCTTGACAATTCAAAAGTGCCTGTAAATGGTTTAATTGAAATAAATGCTTGAATTTTGAATTTTTGAATTTTGAATTTTGAATTTTTGAATTTTTCTAAAATTGCGATTATTTCAATATCGGCGAGGGGTGGGGGGGGGAGTCCATAGCACCGAGTATCCCAGTTAAGATTCCTGACTCCCACAAACCTTTGTACCTCCGGTATTTTTAACACACGTCTATATTGTAATTTTTAACTTTTTAAGAGAACATAATCTTATTACAAATTATTGTCAGTCCTTTATCAATTGAAAACTGATGCCCGACGCTTCGCGCGCTCGAAAATTTATACTTTATTCATTACTGAAAACAGTATGAAAATCGTTGCAGTAGTTTTAAAGTTTATCGCGAACAGACAGACAGACGCGGCGGAGGACTTTGTTTTATAATATGAAGTGAAAGTGATGGTCGGTCAGGCAAACCTTGTTCATTAATAATTTCTGTTCAACTAATCTTATAAGCAACGTTTTATCATTATCAATCTAACTAAATTTAGAATACCTTGAGGGTTTTTTACGAGAGATGCCAATTCAAACAATACTTAATAAATTGTAGAATTGTCTCTAAGAACAAATTAGATATTATTTATACTTTATGTTTGTTTGTATGAACGCCCTAATCTCTGGAATTATCAATTTAGATTTGAGAAATTTGTTTTGCTTATGATAGCCACATTCATGAGGACCCCTCCTCATGAATGTGGCTATCATAAGCAAAACAAATTGGCTACGGAATGGGAAAAAAACGGGATATACACGAAGTCGCAAATAAAAGCTAGTACATATATTGTATATCATAAAAAAATGGCTGCCAATAGACAAAGAAAACATAGAAACAGCTACAGACGTGACATTTCCTAATAAAAATGACCGAGATAAAATAAATATCAAGACAAAAGAAAAACGAAAAAGTATAACTAAGAAAACTTGAAATCGAAACACACTATCGTAACTTTACTTCTTGAAATGTCAACAGAATAAAGTAAGGAAACTTTTTTCAACTTCGAGAACATTTGCCAAATAAAATAGTAGCAAAGATCAAAGTTGTATGGAACCAATCACATGGGAACCCGGGTTTCTGTTCTACTCAACGGTATAAAGGACACTCTTCACAGTCCCAAGAAAAACGAGTACTAAGGCTGTTTACTCACTGGGTGACAGTACGATCAGCGTGTCTACAAAGGCCACTTAAGTAGAATAGTTATTCTTTAATAAACGATTCATTATCAGTCCATTAAACCACCCAAACCCATAGCTTTTCATCTTTTGTTTCCATATTCTGCAATAGTACTGCTCCAACCGGGGATTGTCCTTGGGAATACTTTCACAGTGCATACAGGGATAATCGCTGGTTGGTACCCCATTACATTTAAAATGTCTAACGGGGCCTCTGCGAGTTGGTTTCGGCCCCTCGTACGCCTACCAAAGGACCGGGTCTCCAAAGACATGAGAAATTAAAAAAAAAGGATCATACAACAATCTGGAAAATTTAATAACGTTAAAATTTAATTTAATTTATTTTTATTTATTTTTTAGTTTTATGTAAGTTTAATTTTTATTTTGTTTATTTTTTATGCAAATAAAAGATTTTATTTGATACTTTAATAATATATAACTAGCTGACCCGCGCAACTTCGTCTGCGTCATATTTTCCAATATTGCTCAGCTTCTATTTGTCTTAGCATGATGATAGTCTATATATAACCTTCCTCTATATAATGGGCTATCTAACACTGAAAGAACATTTCAAATCGGTCCAGTATTTTTGGAGCCTATTCAATTCAAACAAACAAATCTTTCCTCTTTATTATATTAGTGTAGATTACGTTTGCAGCATTATTTTTATTTTTCTGAGAATTCAATACCATTAAACTATTGTTAAGTTGTTAGACATCACCAAGCTAGATAAAATTCACAGCTGCACCAAATCTTCCTCTTAGACTGGCATTTTGTAAAATAATTCATGTAAAGAAAGAAAGAAAGAACGAAAGAAAAATGTTTATTCAGGACTCGCACAGTACACATAAAAGTAAAAATATGTAAAACTAACTTATAAAAATAAGTTGACACATATAAGCTACATCCTGAAATGTTAATTCTTATCTGTGCGAGACCAAAAAAGGTACCAGTTGAGATAAACAGACTAACTGGTAATTGGTCAAAGTTGCTAGTATTTTCCTCTCGTTTTATAACAACAATAGTTATACTCGTATTAAACGTTATATCCTACCTAACCTGGTTATTAAAATATTAGCTTTTGCCCGTTTCGTCCATTTTTTATACCTTCCGCGTAAGAATTCTGGAAAATCTCTTGTTATTTTTCCTCTAAGGAGTGTAAGGAAGCTATATGCCAAAGGAGATGTTTCAAAATGGGCCAGGTCTATGTACACTACCTTAAATAAGAGAGAAAAATCCGTAGAATTCGGGAAAAATACAGATAATTCATTTGAGTGTTTATAGTGGTAGTTAATTGATGTTTATAAATTATTGTTATCGATTTTCAATATGGCGTCACACCGATTTAAACCGTTGATCATAGAAAGATAACTGTCAGCTGTCACAGCAATGTCACTTCAGACACTTTGGTCTCGTTGTCAGTAAATAAATGTGTCATAATGTCAAACGTCATTAATTAATAAAAATGACAGCTTACCGCCATTAGGGGTTTTGTTGTGTGTTGCAATTTCAAGTGTAATTTTTTGTGCTTTACCAGCAAACAACGCTATTTTAAAGAAATTGGACAGTTGAGAACTGTTTCAAATGTATTTCCCTATTTTTTTTGTATAGTGTACAAGGACCTGGCCCAGGCTCCATACATTTTGGAACATCTCTTGTCAGCTTTCTACGAACAGTAGTTTCGGCTATGCATTGTCTGTCAACCACTCAATTAGTCGCTAACACGGGCAACATATTCGCTTCCACAAATCTCTCGCCCAGTACGCAGCCAGCCTTATTTCTAGAACCAAGCACATCACTTTGACTGTTGAAGCGCGATCGCTCGTCAATTTCACTCGTCGCCGATTCGCGACCCTATCGAACGTAGCTGTCTTTTTACTTGTCCGGCTTAAAATATTGACAATGTGTTATGAAGCATCACTTTACGAGTATGAGATAAAGTTTAATCGAGGAGGAACTAAATGTATTGGTGCATTTTGCTTAAAGTTTTTGTTTATGAATAACATATTATTTTTCATTTCTCATGCTCGGAAAGTCGGCCTGATTTAGCCTGAGGAGCTGGTTGAAAGTATAACTTTGCAACCCTAGGGAGAATCATTTTCAACTGACAGCCATCAAATCATAAAAAAAAACAATGATGAAAATGTTATGGCTGAAAAGCTGGCCGGTCACAGAAAAACAAAACAAAATAGTCAGGAAAGCAGCAATCCGATCTTCATTTGTTTTTTCGAGCTTTGTTCATATTTTCGTATAGCAGAGATTTGTATTAACACGATGAGTTCATCAGATGCAGATTCGTGTTTTTATTTTTACTTTCCTTGTATTCGTAATGAAAAGTGTTCACCTTGGGTGAAAGACATATTTAATCCCTCGAACTATTGTCGCCGTCTCGGGACTATATCAGCTACTTTTACCCCTGAATAACAATGTACTATTGTACTAAGTATATGTAGCTGTTAGTATGTAAAATATTGACGATGCGTTATCAAGCATCCTTTAATGAGGAAAATTTTAATAAATGAGGAGGAACAAAGTGTACTGGGCTCTTTAGCTTTAGGTTTTTTTTATGATTTTTGTGAACTAGGCTTTCTCGTATCAGAATGTTTGTGCTTGATCTATGGATCAAAATCTACCTAGCCTTTTCATAACTAGGTTGTCACCACCTCCAGTTTTACTATATGAAGCTGAATACCAGTGTTTAATATAGAAAGAAAGAAAGAAAGAAAGAAAGAAAATTGTGTTTACGCGAATAGTTCACCCAAAATCACACCATTCCATTTTTGAGCTTCTAAAGTAATTTTGTATGGTGTACCAGTACATTACAAAGTATTTCTATTCTACTTTGTAGTTCAACATGAAGTTAAAGATATAGATGACGGTTATGCAAGACTAAAGTGGACCGGATAAATGCGTACGAAAACTTTAATTTAGTGTCGTTATTCATAAGGAATTTTAAGAAGATTCAATGAATACTATTTTATAATCGAAATACTTCTACCTATAGTCTTGTAAATCACGTTACCATAACAAACTTTTTATCAATATCTAAATCTTGAAAAAAGAGTTTCCCAATTTCGATATTTATGTTTAAACTAGCTGACCCGGCGCAACTTCGTCGTGTAACTCTAACTTACAAGAAAGAGACTGGCACTATCGTTATTCAGGATCAAATAATTAAAATATCTTACTCCTGCTGAAAATTATAGCGTCAAAAATCATGAATTTCCGTAAAAAATGTAATAGGACTCTTAAGTATAGATTCATAAGTTTTCGGTTTTGGTACTTTTGCCGCCTGTAACTACCTACCCCCTGTTTCTAGGGCTAACACATTCTTAACTCTGCGCCGAAAAAAATACACATTTTATCCTCAAGTACGTACAAATCCCATACAATCTTGGTACAGGACATTTTACGATGGTTCTCCTATCCTTTTATATCCCAACCCTGATTGCCTCGCCCTGAGGGTACCGCCAGCAAATGAAATGGGGATACAAATTTATGACTATATTTTTTTACGTTACAACCCTAAGGATTTTCATAAATGGTAACAAATCGGTTTTTGTGTAATACGAATTGGGTGTTCATGTTTGTTTGTTGATCTTAGATTTGAAAGGGCGTTTGTCACTTAAAATTGGGGTTTATTGTGATAGCTATATTGTTGTGGGATTAGGGTCGAGTTATCTGTGGATATTATAATTGTAAATATTTTTTTTTCACTTCTATATAAGCTCCAAGTCTAGATTTATTGTGATTAAAAGACTTACACATCAACAATGTTGTGAGCTTGGTAATCATTCCAAGCAGATTGTAGTTTTACCGAAATGAGTGCGAATTCTACTAATTTATAAGCAGCGTTCGCATAGACTTCGTCTGCTGACCCTACAGTAAGTAATTTTCCTGTTACTTCTACAGATATTGAAGGAAAGCCTGTGTTTCCTGTCTCTACATCCTAGAGCTTCTATCATAAATTTAAACAATAGACATATTCTTTTTTAATTAAATTTATCCTTTTCTGCCGTCGCTACCTCGTAAGCTCTGTTCGACTTCGTCTATATAAAGTACAGGAAGAAAAAAACAGTTGTTCTAATAATCTTCGTCTTACAATGGCTTTTGTGTGAGAGAAGGTTCTATATCTTCTGTTGTGTTGGCACAATAGGTCGTTGTCACGTCGTCAATATCGGTCAGTCAGTAAAGTTTACTGCCTAGGGCAGAGATGGTGAAGCTATCGCACGCATGGCATGCAGCACATTAATTTGGGCACGCCTATTCAAGATTATCAGAAATTTACTTTTATTTGAAGCAACAAAGCTGAATCATTACAGCGGTAATTCGTTGGATTCGTGTTTTCTTAAGAACGATTGTTAATTTTGTTTACAAAAAAGTACAACCAACTTTCAAAAAAAAAAACACTGCAAAGTAAAAAATAACTTTGATTTTGGAAGTCGGTGTCAAAATACGAAGAAACTAACAGAAACATCGACTTCCGAAATTAAAGTTATTTTTTAATTTGTAGTGTTTTTTGTTTAGTCAGTTGTAATTTTTTTTTCCAACATATTCTATTATTTGCCTATGATTGCATACAATCCGAAAATACAAATCCCTATTTACTCTCAGTAAGCTTCCAGCATACATTTACTTGTGCAGGAAATTGTTATTGTCAAAACGTCACCAAGTTGTTATGGCTTATGGTTCTGTTTACTCTCGAAACGAATAAAAGCCTGAGGATGTGTTCATAAGCTGAGGCGAATCGTCTGGGGACAAGTGACAAGCTCGCGCGACTTGATGTTACCTTAGTAGCGCAGGCGATTTTCACTTGCGACAGAGAACTGGGTGCCAATTCTAATAGCAACGCGGCGCTATATTCGCTTATCAACGCAATCTGTCAAAAAAGTTTGAAAGATGAGGCTCTTTTTACAGATTGCGTGTGATTTCCGAATGCAAACGTTGTTTAAAAATAGTAGAACTGGCTTTCTGAACTTGCCAGTTCCTCTGTGTAAGAGGATTCCGGGTGAAACTCGCTTCCATCTTCGGCCTAATCATCACTTTCCATCAGGTGAGATTTGGGCCAAGAGTTTCCCCGTTTTGTATATAAAAAAAAACACTTGCGTTCTTGGCGAATTGGCCCTCTCTGTCAAGTAGCCAATTGAATTTGGTCAGTCGTGCGGCCAGTTTCTAGAATTCTGATTGGTCCAAGTCACGAACTTTCAGAGCCTGTGTTCCCTGATAGCTACAACCTGGGAGTCTTTAAGTCAAGAGTGAATAGGTTACTTCTAGAAGCGTGCTCCATCTTCGACCGCATCATCGCTTACCATCAGGTGAGATAGTGGTCAAACCGATCAATAGTAAAAAAGACACTTACCTAGTTACCTAGTTCACTACGCCTAAAGGTAGTGTTTGTGTCTTCCTACGGATTAAAAAAAAAAAAATTGCTATGAAAAAAAAAAATATATTTTTCCCTCTCGCAAATACTTTGTTTTTGTATCAGCTAAATGAACGTATCGAACTACACCTCGACGTGAATCATCTCAAAATTCTCATTTCCGTTACCTGCAACTTATTTTCATCCGTTTTTTTACACCACATTCTGATCCTTACATTACGATAAGTTTGATTGCGGACTTATAAATCTTCCCTTAAAATTTTAGGGACACAAGTTGTTTCCTTGATCTGTCGCTATTTCATCTATTCTGAGTTGATCCGGTGCTCTTATCCAGGTCACCCGTATACCAAAACTCATCCAAATCCGTTACACATTAAATCAAGTTAACAAAATTACTAAAAAGTTTAAGTTATTATTGTTATCGACTGAGAACTCTTCACCGGAATCAAAAGCTGTAAATAAAATGACATATTTTAGTGTCATAATACACGACACAACCCCATTTTTCCCTATTAAGAACCCCGTCACAATTAATGATTCACCGAAACAGGCCCAATAATTTAACAGAGACACCCTGTATAATGTCAAGGCTCATTCAAAACCATTTACATAGAAAAATTATGCATAGCGCTGTTAACTTTTATCACAATTGTTATGGGGTCGCCATGGGCTGTTTATGGGGGACCTAATTGATGGGGTCGCTATCTGCCGACTCGTATAAGGAAAAATAGAACAGTGGAATGTCGCATTAAGTGATTGTTGTTTTGCGGATCGATAGAAATGTCGTTGTTTTAGTTAAGTGTGTGGAAGAAAGGACTTGAGAGTTCTGTGCTCAACAGTATACTTACTAATGGTTGGAAAATATGATAGAATTCAGAAAATTTGCAAATAGAAAAGGGGCTTTTTTTTTTTGGAGCGAGCTACCCAGAAGGAGCATTATTTTTTTCGGTTGGAAAAAAATGCATTATGCATACCCCCCACTCGGGGGAGTGGTTATGTGGGACTCCCGGGGCAAGCCCGGTATACCCACTAAAACAACCCAGCACGAAATTCCCGCATCGTCTGAGTGGGGGTGGACTGGGAGATCGGCGTAGCCTTTGCGTCCAGTCTACACCCAGAAGGAGCCTGCTCACTCTAACTGACATTAGGGTTGTAAGCGTTCGGAAACCCAGACACAGTCAGAGATTTCCACTCCTTCCTGCGTCTGGATGTCCGATGGAACAAGGGGGCCGTCGGGATGAGGTCGGGCGCACTCACCGAATTGACTCTCAATAAAGTTGAATTCTGTCAGCTAAATCGATTATTAAAAAGTTTATTAACTTTTGCGAATTTTTATACTGTAAACTGTATAATATTAAATTAAATATATCTTTATTTCGGACACACAAACATCCATATAGTGTTAGTAAACACACAAAAATGACTTACTGCCTAGTGTTAGTACAAATCAACCTCCTCACAAACTGCTGCACAATCGGAGAACCAAAGCTCTCGGCTACAGTTTTCAGGATGCTGTTTTGACTGTCTCTCACTCTCCTCAGTAGTGACGCCGTTTTCTTACGAATAATTGCAAAGAAGCCGTCGGTACGGGCTTGCACAAACATTTCCGGCGCGCTACAGTAACGTGGTAGCCTTAACAACATCCTGAAAGCATTGTTATATTGGACGCGCAGGACATACAGCGATCTCTTAGCATAATTGACCCATAGATTGCCCGTATACAAACTTTGGCAATAAGCCTTGAAAAGTGTTACTTTTACTTGGTCTGTACTGTATTGGTGTAGAGAAATACAATAGTGACTAAAATTAACAAATACACTAAACTAACAACAAACTAAAACATAACATCAGAAAATTCGTCCTCAACGCTGTCAGCTGGTAATGCGCCCAAGAGACTGTCGGCACGTCTGAAGTGCAAAATTGAGTGTATCTGTGTGTGCCAAATAAATTTGTTTTCTTTCTTTCTTTCTTTCAACGCTTAGCCTCTGGCCAAAGTAAAAGCCAGCTCTTGGGTCACGGGAAGTGTCAACCAGCCGTTTCAAAGTATCTTTGAAAAGGCAGGATGGAGGGATTGATTATGTTAAATCCCATGCATTTTGGAAATTTTACTCGTACAAAAATAAGTGAATTTGCAAACATTTGGTCACTCTCTTTACCTATGAATGTGTCAAAGCGCTTAAACATGAAACAAATTGATATAACATCCCTACTAATATTAAAAATGTGAATGTAAGTTTGCTTGTTACGCTTTCACGCAAAACTACTAAACCGATCATCATGAGACTTTGTACACATATTCTTGGAGGTATTAGAAGTAACAAATACTTCTTTATATAAAAATAATTGTTATAATATGAGTGTAGTTATTTACAACAAAATACCAAAGAACTTTAAGGAGCTACCTAATAATAAATTTTTTGTAAAACTAAAATTATGGCTGCTGGATAAACGATTCTACTCTATAAATGAATTTATAAATTGTAATAATGTTTTATAATAATATTTTGAATTAATGTGACAACCAATATTGAATGCATGGTGAAAATTAATGAATATTATGGTCTAGTTTTAAGTATCTACATTGTTAAATTTGCATGTCAAATGTCTGACTATGTATTCGGAACTTAATTACTAACTTTAAGACCCATACTGTACCAATACTTAATGCAAATAAATGATTATGATTACGATTATGATTAACATAGGATAGCTTTTATTAAAAAAAAAAAAATGTTTTTACACGCGAACGAAGTCGCGGATAACAGCTGGCTTATAATAAAAACATCACCTGAACCTGTACGTAAACTAAACATCAAAAAAACTTTTTACAAAAAAATACAACCGACTTCCAAAAAAAATCACTACAAAGTAAAAATTAACTTTAATTTCGGAAGTCGGTGTTAGTTTCTTCGTATTTTGACTCCGACTTTTTACTTTGTAGTGATTTTTTTTTGGAAGTCGGTTGTATTTTTTTGTAAAAAGTTTTTTATTTTTCACTTTTTAGTGGTGCCCCACACCTAACAACACCACTGCAAAGTCGCAGAAAAGCAAAATACGCAATTTCGATTATCAAAGAATCATCTAAATAGTCAAATTCCAGCTATTTCGATTAATCCAAAGTTCGTAACCGATTTTGATATGATTTAAATGGGACCAATCTGCAAGTATATCCTTTCAGATAAAACAAAAATTTTTCAAATCAGTTCATAATTGTCGGAGTTATGAGGTAACAAACATAAAAAAAAAAAACATTAACCGAATTGATAACCTCCTCCTTTTTGGGAAGTCGGTTAAAAAGCCTCTACCAGTCAGTTATAAAAGATTTAATAACGGGCCCCAATAATCGTTTTCCCACAAAAAAAAAAAAAACAATACTTCCGGATAACAATAACAGGCGCCAATAATCCTTTTTCCTGAATACACTTCCGGAAAAGCTACCAAAAAAAATTCATATAAATATATTTCATTCATGAAAGAGTCCATAGTATTCGCAAAAATTGCTAAAAAAAAGTTATGACGACAAAATTGGTAACCTGTAACATACTCCCCAACAGAGGCCTTTTGTTTGTCTGTTGCTGAATCGCTGATAAATTGAAAGCGTTCCCAGTAAATCACTTCATTGAAACAGGCGTACCGTTACTCTATTTAAAAAAAAAGCTCTTTCGCTAGCTTTTTTGTTTAAAAAAACAGGCCCACGTGAGAGTCGAACTAGAGAGGTGAGGGTTCCGCGTTGACATACTCATAACCTAAATAGGAGTATTAACAGTACTTACTTACTTTAATAGTAGTTTTTCCAGTAGATCTGCAAACGGCTCCATCCGCATGATAGTCGAACATATTCCTCGGAAATGTTACAGCAAAGTAAGCCCGATTATCAAAGCCAAGCACAATCAATTCTCAAAATCTGTCATTGAGGTGGACAAAAATAAATAGACAAATCATATTCATAATTTTTATAAAATACTACCTTCTGCTAGTGGCTTCACCCACGTTATCTCTAGGGAACATACTCCCGGGATATAATATATTATTATAGCCTTTGTGTTTTGTGCCAAATTTCATGAAGATCCTTTCAGGCGTTCTGACGTGAAAGAGTAGGTAACAAACATCCATCCATTCTCTCAAACTTTCGCAGTTAGAATATAAGTAGGTGAAACGATGGCCTAGTGACGACCACGGTTTGCTAGAATTACACACAGAACTGGTCAAAGTAGAGACACATGGAGGAGGATTTTGTCCATCTGTGGTCGTTTTTCGGCTCAAATGACGATAATGCAGATGAAAACATAGGAATATAATTGTGACGGAAAGACAGACACGTAAACTGTGGTCCCATTCTCTCCTATATAATCTTCTTTCTTCTTTTTCGTCGTGTACCTCCGTCCTCTGCAGTGTCAACTCTAATTATACAGAACCCTAAAACGAACTACAATAAATAACAACGACAAATTTTTAGACACAAACTCTTTGTATAAAAAACAAAATGTAGAAAACATGTTTTTGTTTTCAATGACGCCGGTTTTGATGGACGAAAAGCGATCACAAAGAAAGGGAAATTAATTTGGAAGGCGGTGACCGCTGGTTTTGACGTGCGATTCATTACGTTATAGAAAATAGCGGGTTAGGGTCCGGACACAGTGTGCGGGGGAAGCGATTAAGTGTGCTTGATGAATTGTGGCTGGGGAAAGAAATGTATTAAGTTATTTAAGCATGAATTAGGAAATCGATTATTTATGTTGTATGACTGAGGGCCAGTGTCTCAAGTCTTACCTATGGACTACAAACGTCACCATGGGTTTTATCAGCAGGTGTGTGGGGTGTGAGAGAGACGGAGCTATACCTGCAGAATGAATAGTACCAACCATCTCTTTTTGGAAACTCAGAACTCTTTTTAGATGGAATCATACTGCCATTGTCACTTTGTGCCCTGAAAGTATTTCAAGTGGTTAAGTTTTTTTAATTAAGACAGATAGACGGCCTAAAAATGTTGATTTGATTTTTGACTTTGATTTTGAAACCAACACAAAGAATTAAAAAAAAACACCAAAAATTGTTGTCTGACAGCAGAATGTTCTGTGCAAAAGGACCTCATCAGAATGCTTAAAGTCACTCAAAGAGCTATTGAGAGGGTAATGCTTGGAGTTTCCTTGGGTGGCCAAACCAGGGGGGCTACTCTCTAAGCCCGACGTCCGTAGTTTCGGGCTTTTTTGCGGGCGTATTCTTCTCCGTGTTATTTAACCACTAAGAATTAATGATAACAAAATTCGAAAGTTACTGTCAAATCGTGTTGTCATTAATTTATAGTTAGGGTTTGGGACTAATCGTCAGTCCGTAGGTGATACGGAGTAGAATACGCCCGCAACTAAGCCCGAAACTACGGGCTTCGGGCTTAGAGAGTAGCCCCCCAGGAATGATGATATCCGCAAGAGAACAAAGATTACCGACATAGCCCGAAGGATCGCCAAACTAAAGTGGCAGTGGGCAGGGCACATTGCTCGCAGAACAGATGATCGATGGGCCCAAAAATTTCTGGAGTGGCGACCGCGTACCTACTGGAGGACTCAACGTTGGAAGGCCTCCCAAGGTGAACCGATGTCCTGGTGAAGGTACCGGGTAGCCGATGGATGCGAGACGCACAGGACCGTTCGGTGTGGCGACGCTTGAGGGAGGCCTATGTCCACCATGTTTTGGGGGCCGAGTCACCCACGTCCGTAGGAGAATACCCTTCAGCGAATCCCTACACGTGGTCCCCGGGTGGTGCTAAACAGGTGACACTAACCGCCTCCGTGGTCTAGTGGTTATACCACCTGATTCAGACCCAGAGGTCCCGGGTTCGATTCCCAGCGGAGGCAAATTTTTTGCTCGGTTTGGTTGGTGGTAGGACTTGTTCTAAGTCCGCCTGGCAAGCTACCACCATCATGTCTAAGTCTGTCGCCATAACAACGATGGTTGTGGTGATGTAACAGCATTGTAGTGTTCCGTTAGTTAGAGGTATGATAGCCAGTTCCTCTGTGTAAGAGGATTCCGGGTGAAACTCGCTTCCATCTTCGGCCTAATCATCACTTTCCATCAGGTGAGATTTGGACTAAGAGTTTCCCCGTTTTGTAAAAAAAGAAAAACCAGTTGTCGTCTGTCAGCTGACATGAAGAGGATGATGTTACATAAATTTCCCATTAATTTTCCGATTAGGTATGTTGTTAGACGCCTGGTAAATAGAAAATCGCTATCAGCAATCTTTCAACTTTTTTGTTGAAATTTAAATATTTCACGTTACTTAAAAGGGCGATAAAACATTGTATAATTAGTTTACGTCAATCAAAATACCTTTTAAAGGAATCGGCAGATTACTAAGCTTTATTCATTTGCCTAACCATTTCCCAACTATATTGGGGTCGGCTTTCAGTCAAACCGGATTCAGCTGAATACCTGTATTTTGAACTTAAAGATAATTATGTACCTAATATATAATCAAATTATGTATATCAGAAAGGAAATGGAAATATTACTTCGGGGCCGTGCAACCTATATTGCTGCACTAAAATAGAAATGGAAAACGTTAAGGTTAGCGCAGTGGTTTAGCGACTGGCTGCTGTGCTGTGTCGCGGGTTCTATTCCCGCACGGACCAAATATTTGTATGGCCCACAGATAGATGTTCCGGGTCTGGCTCTTTGTGTATGTATGTGAGTTTGTATGTTTGTGAACGCACCTACGACACAGGAGAAATTCCTAGTGAGGGGCACGTTTTTTAACAAAAAAAAGTATTGCATTTCAACACTTGGTTTCCGAGGATGAAGTTGTGGAGAGTACCTCCTATGGACGGGATTTGTCACAAATTAAATCGCTGTTGAAAATTAATTCAGCCAATGTCATTCATTGGAATAACATTAGATATATATAGGCTTAAACTCTAACAGAAGGACTCTTATAATTAGTTAAAGCCTATATCCCTGACTAGCTGACCCGCGCAACTTCGTCTGCGTCACATTTTCCATTACTGCTCCGCTCCTATTTGTCTTAGCGTGATGATACCTTCCTCGATAAATGGGCTATCCAACACTGAAATAATTTTTCAAATCGGACCAGTACTTCCTGAGATTAGCGCGTTCAACCAAACAAACAAACAAACAAACTCTTCTGCTTTATAATATTAGTATAGATACGATCGAAATTTGTTCGAAAGAGTCAACGCGTCCCTCACCAATTATCCAATGCAATTCCGATGCCTATCACGTCTAAATTCAAACAAAGAGAACCAATAATTCCACTTTGATTAACACGCTGGAATTTGAAGCTAAAATTTGGGAATTTATAGGAATGCTCTTATCAATGAAGCTACTCGTACATTTAATATGTTGTTGGGAATTTTTTTAGGTTACCTTGTGACCCATTTTTTCCCGGAAATGACAAAGTTGTATAACCGAGAATTTTTAGTCGAACAACAACGTGACATTATAATCAAGGCACTCTATCCCGGGACATAGGCCACTTCAAATTTACGACTTTTCCAGCCACTATAAAAATATACAACTTTATTAAAATCAGAACCTTAAAAAAGACCCCCGGGATTTTATTATTTAATATAGTGAGTTAAGGCTGCGTTACACGAGTCTACGGGATTCTCTGTCGTCCCCCGTCAACAGTGTCGGGGCCAGTAACTTTGTTTTGCCAATAAATTTGTATGCAGCCCGGGGCCGTCTCCCCGGCCTTATTAGAGGAAGTAAATATAACCGAAGTTAGGATTATTTTGATACAAACTGGTTGAGAGTAAATCGTTGGGATTGGATTTATTTTGGTCAGATTGTGGAGTTTAGTTTTAGGAAATTGATGAAGATTACATCAAAAGTTTGTAAAGGGGATCAAGTCTTTTTTGAATGTGCGTAGATATCGCATTTAATTCTCACAAGATTTTGAATAAATAGTCTAATGCCTACTTGGGCCCTGTTAGAGTTGGGATTGCGTGGTGATAAATTCTCGAGCTTACGCTGCGTAAAAATAAGTGTTCATCCTCTTGGTCAGTTATAAGGCTAAATTAAGGTAAAGGGAACAAATCAAACCTAGCACATGTTTGTATAAAATACTGATTAGCAGGTAGTCTATTCAAATTGTGACTACTTATAGAAAATTATCCCGAGATAAAAAGTACTAGCAGTCAATGTGCTATGCAGACTGTAATCTATATCTGTGCCCAATTTAATCCAGATCTGTTCAGCCATTTCGCCTTGATTTGGTAACAAATATCCATCCATCCATTCATACAAACTTTGAAAATAATGCGTAGTATGTAAAATTGAATTTTAAATATTTAGTATATTTATTTAAGACTAGCTTCTGCCAGCGGCTTCGCCCGCGTAATCCCTAGGGAACATGTTCCCGGGATTAAAAGTAGCTTATGTGCTATTCCAGACTATAATCTATCATCATTCTAAATTTCATTAAGATCCGTTAAGCCGTTCTGGCGTGATTGAGTAACAAACAACCAAACTTTCACATTTTCATTTTTTTTTTAAATATTTTTCTATTGATTGTAGCGTGTTGAAAAGTATACTATAACCAACTCCTGAGTGACTTGGTATAATTATTTTTGATACTCCTGAGTATGAAAAATAATTATACCAAGTTTCGTTAAAATCCGTCGAGTAGTTTTTGTTTCTATAACGGTTATACAGACAGACAGACAGACAGACAGAAAACAAAAATTTTACTGATTGCATTTTTGGCATCAGTATCGATCCCTAATCAACCCCTGATAGTTATTTTGGAAATATATTTCATGTACAGAATTGACCTCTCTACAGATTTATTATAAGTTTAAATTCAATTTAAGTACTTATTATTTACAGTATCAATCTAATCTTATGCTTCCTTTATCCACGAAATAACCTGTGTATGCATTTTTAAATAGTAAATAGTGGGGAAGCCTAAGTCCAGCTAACGTCACAAGCAAAAAAAAAAGATTTTTCGTTCAGTCAATTCATCAAAGAAGTCCTTTCTCATTTACCACGCAGCAGCATCCTTTACGTGTGTTACCCCACGCTTATAAGCTTATAAAGCAAGAAAGTATCACAATATGTGTGTTGTGTACGGGACAACGCCTGGGGGATTTGTTAGTGTAACCTATTTCCTGCTAACACGGCCACTAAGGTGAAAAACAGCAAAAGTACTGAAATACTGGTTAGTTTTGTGTAGGCCAAATCCCCTAAACATCTTAATACATATTACTAAAAAAAAACCTCCACCGCTTCTGTCTGTCTGTTTGTCTGTCTGACTGTTCGCGATTAACTCAAAAACTGCTGCACCGATTTTCATGCTGTTTTCACCACTGGATAGAGTGGTTCTCGAAGAAGGTTTTAGTATATAATTTGTCAGGCGCGCAACCCGCAGGCATCGGCTAATCTAATATATAAAAATCTCGTGTCACGGTGTTTGTTATCGAACTCTTCCGAAACGGCTTGACCGATTTTTATGAAATCTCAGTGTATAATCGGTTGTATCAGTGTATTATAGGTCTAATAATAGGTTCTAGGGTACTTATTTTGTTTTTGGCAAAACAATTTTTGCCCGGTCAAGCTAGACATCTGCCTAGCCTTTTCCCAACTATATTGGAGTCGGCTTCCAGTCAAACCGGATTCAGCTAAATACCAGTATTTTACGTGGAGCGGCTGCTTCTAATTATTACCCGGTCAGCTAGTAATATACAAAAGTTTCCGTTAGTGAGTGACTGAAAGACAACATTCAGCCGAAAATACCTACTGATCGTAGAAAGCTGTAATTTGGCATGTACGTTCCTTGGGCAGTACTTGAGAGACTACTACAACGGGATGGGATATGCGCGTACGAAGTCGAAAGCTGGTCTATACTAATATTATAAAGAGGTAACATTTGTTTGTAAGTTTGTATGTAGGGAGTAATCTCAGGAACTACTGGTCCGATTTGAAAAATTCTTTCAGTATAAGATAGCCCATGTATTGAGGAAGGATATAGGCTTACGGACATATTATCACGCTAAGATTAAAAGGAGCCGAGCATTAATGGAAGTGACGCAGGCGAAGTTGCGTGGGTCAGCTAGTGCATTATAAAAAGCACAAGGAAACAAAAATTTGAAAAAAAACTTTGAAATTAAACTTAATTTTGAACTTAATAGTTATGACAATAAGAGCCAGTCGAGTAAATAAGGTAAAAAAATCTTTTGTCACACGTGGGCAAGTGCCATTACAGTTGCTCGGCTGCAGTGTTAAAGTTTGCCCACTTCCTTCAAGGTAAGCGTGCTCCATCTTAGACCGCATCATCGCTGGGGAATGCTTCAACCAGCCCGCGAAATTAAAAATTTCTTGCGATTTTTGCAATTTGCAGGCCAGTGCTAGTTTGTATGTTGATTCAAATATTATTCGCGGCTGTAAGACGTATGTAGTTACAGAATTATAATCACCAATACAACCCTCCACGTTCATAAAGGCGCAGGAACAAAAAAAAAACAGAAATAGTAATTCCTAGAGCTTTATGAACTAAGAACGTTATGTTGATGATTTTGATGATTATAATTATGTAACTAAATATGTCTTACAGCCGCGAATAATATTTGAATCTGTATGTTGATTCAAATATTATTCGCGGCTGTAAGACATACCTATTTATTTAGACTGACAACCTAGCACTGGCCAGCAAATTGCAAAAAACGTAAGAAAATTTGAATTTCGCAGGCTGGTTGGAGCATTCACCTTAACATCTGAGGGCCAATTCTAGTAATTTAAAAACAACTTTCGTATTCGCATGTCAATCGCAAACTGCCAAAAAAGCCTTAATTTTCATACATTTTTGACAAATTGCGATTGAGATGCGAATGTGAAAATCAGTAGAATTGGCTCTCAGGTGTGAAATTGGTCAAACGTAAGCCTATAAATAGTAATCATAAATAATAATCATAAATAATAATCATAATCATTTTATTACTTTGCAAACATGGTTATGGTACATACATAGTTGTTTTTATAATAATAGAGTTCTCCATATTTTACCGTCACATGGGTATGCAAAGGTTTACAATTTCAAATAAAAAAAAATACTGGTAAAAATTTATAAAATGTCAGTTTGATTAGGTACATTAATTTTTTTTTTTTATGCAAAACGGGGAAACTCTTGGTCCAAATCTCACATGATGGAAAGTGATGATTTGGCCGAAGATGGAAGCGAGTTTCACCCGGAATCCTCTTACACAGAGGAACTGGCTATCATACCTCTAACTGCCGGAACAAATGTCAGCGTGATTACATATTCAATTTTAAAAAAAAGTACTTTTTTTGTTAGTTAGTTACAAATGCAAAGTTCTTTCGTGCGAATACTATCCTGCTTATCATCCCTCCCAAATAACAATAAAAAGTCAAAATTAATAAACCAAACCTACTCAAACAAAACAATCATCCCGTTATGCAAATAGCTGGCACTTTCCTCTCCGCTTTGATTAAAACACTCATAACTCAAATATCATAAAACTTAATGGGCCGAACCGAAATCCCTGTCCCTTAGCACTTGAGTCCCACATTTTTACATTTCTCCCTCGTACCTAATTACAAAAATTAATTCATTTATTCCTTCCGATAATTAGTATTCGAGCCCCGCTCCAAACATCTGGGCCTTTATTAATGTCGCCCGGGATACGGGATCCCGGCGATCCCGGGATCGAGACGGGATTCGTGTAACGTCATTTGTCCGGATACGTCCCGTGTTAATTTGTAATTTCCACGAAATAAGGCTCTGATGTGGCGCTAATGGATAACATTTTCGTCAAACTGCTGTTTCTTATTTATTCTCTTGGTGCTTTGATGTATGAACCGATCTTTGTTTACACTCAGACTTGTATACCTAAGCGTGTATGTGTTGTTTTTAATTACAGTGTGCCCTGACGGATCGCGTCATGCTTAAAGTAACAAGTTTTCATGTTTGCTCAATTTTAACGAATGAATATTAAACGTTTTAATTAGGATTATAATTTCAAATTCAAATTCTGTATTCGTAGAGGTATTTTAATCTGCTTATATTTTTTTGTAAATAAGCTTATTTTATTAGCAGAGGGCTAAAATTAAATTGTGTTTCGCCATTTAGAATTTATCTTGTAATTTTCTTTTAACGTTTTTGTTTTAAAATAAATCCATATAAAACATACATCTACGCTTGCAACAGGCACAGAAAAAAACATAATCATGCGGGACACGTCCACAGCGGCCATTTTGTCAGCCATTTTTCTTTTCAGCCGTCCGTTCGCCACCTGTCAACTGGTTGACCCTTGCATTTGTCACTCGGCGGCGTTCGAGCAACATCGTGACGGTTCGGTTGTTTTCGGTAATTTATATACTTTTTTTGCGTTACCCGAATGATCATTCTCGTCCTGCGGGGAGTTATGTGTTGAGATTTTTTCGGTACCATCGGTTTGTGGGTGGTAAGAATTATGTTGCACAGATTTTTACAGCGGTTTTCGAAGGAAATCGTTTTAAAAACCCTTGTACGGCCTCATTTCTTTGGACACATACTAGTAGTTAAATGTTCATGAAAAACGTAGAGACATTGGTAGCAATTAGGTTGCCTGCTTGTCGCTCTTCTACAGATTTTACTTCGGTGAGTGTACCTAAGAACTCCACGACCTCATCCCACCAACCCCCTTCTACCATCCAGACGAACTGCAACTTACCATCCCTAACTTGTTGCTATTCCACCAATTCGCACTAAGCGTTTCCAAACGTCTTTTATAATGCGCACAACAAAGGAGTGGAACTCTCTGCCTTTTTTTTTTTTAGGGATGGGAAATCATCAAATAACTCCTCCCGCTCTGGGTGTAGCGGGAGGGAGTGTCAGACTTCTACTGACTAAAACCCATCCATGTTCCTTCATTGCCCTTTGTGTTCCGGAGCCACGGTGTCTCTTGCGAATAATCCCGCGACTCCGGCAGGCGTCGGCCCTTTCGGGCCCCTTTGTGTGCTGACTCTCTTTGAGGCGCGCGTGGAACACTAACGCGCCGTCGACACGGCCTGTCGTCACTAGACGGACGGACGGCGAGCCACCCATAGCTCGCCGTCCACAGGCCCGCGCCTACGGTGGCCGGAGGTCACCAGGTGGTGGCCCACGACGCCCGCGGCGTCTACCACGGCGGCCGGGACGAGAGTGTCTCCTCTCCCTCTCCGCCACCTCCTTCGCTAGCATGACTGCTTCGCAGAAGGAGGCAACGGCGTCCCATTCCATCTCGCTCCGGACCATGGCTTGGACCAGGGCCGGACGCGAGAAGTCGCCGCCGATCGCCGTTTCAAGGACACGGCGGTGCGCCGCCCAAGCGGGGCACACCTGCACAGTGTGCTCCACCGTGTCCTCCGGTCGATCCTCGCAGTGGTGGGAACTCTCTGCCTGCGTCTGTGTTTCAGTACGCATACAACCCAAATCTCTTCAAAGTTAGAGTGAACAGGCTCCTTCTTGGTAAACTAGCTCCATCGTAGACTTTGTCTCTGTCATCTCTGACATCTCTGACTAAGACTAGAGTCAAGAGCAAACCCATCACAAATAAAAAAAAATAGGATAGTAGGTACTATTTACATGTCAAATACGATAAAAAAAAAACAAAAAGCGCTCTTGTTTTCCTAATAATTGTTTTCCATCGCCCGAAAACCTTAGTGAAAATAACTCTAACCCTTTATTGTTTAATAAACGTAATCTTTAGAAAGAAGAAATCTATTAACAGTCGAACCACATTGTATCTCTAAAAGTATCACTCGCCATCAAAATAAAACCTATTCCTACGCCTAACCGTTAACGCTGCGCTGCATTCAAACTCAATTCTATAAACAAGTAAATTAATTAGAAATTCGAGCAAATCTGCTCGCATTCCCACAAAGCCTTTGTTTAAACACAACACAAATTCTCTGAGCACGGAATTGATATCCGAGCTGTCAACAGCGATAGTAAAAGAAAAAAGAAATTCCAATTAAGCTGAAAAATGTAATGAAATAATTGGAGCTTAATATCGACTCAGGCTGATAGAATAATGCAGCAGATTTGACTCAAGCCAATAGAATAACGCAGTAGTTTCTATTGAATTGAGTAGATTCGAGTGAACTAACATTGTTTTCAAAGCTCGTACGATTCAGTAATTCGTGACGGAATTACTTCAATCGATTTGGGGTTATTACGTGATCGAGCGTTTGCCGATATGTATAGTTGATGTGGAAGATTTGTCAATAACGTTTGATTGTTTTAATTTTTACCCATGCAACTTCAGATGTTTAATGTGATTAACGTAGATGTCTTAAAAGTTATACAATTAACAAAGTGAATCTGATTTATTGACCTCTCAAAAAAAAGTAATTGGACAAAACATGTTTATAAATTGATTGACTTTGACTTGAATTTGACTTCTGTTACAGACCTCTGCGATGACATTAGGATGTGCCTATCTATTCATGACTAACTCACTTAATTTACTTATAGAAAAAAGCCATCAAATTCTGATTCAATCACACAGAATAATATAACACAGAGCCCTTTAGGTGAAACCACTACATATTATAAAAAAAAGTCCTCCGCCTTGTCTGTTTGTCTATCTGTCTGTTCGCGATAATCTCAAACCAATAGAAAGAGTGGTTCTCGAGGAAGGTTTTAGTATATTATTTGTCTAGCAGGTGAAGCCGCGGGCATCAGGTAGTGGTAAAATAAATCACAATAACATTGCAATATTATCGTTATGTAATCTTGTCGTTGACATCAACCGCGTCCCACATCTCCATGGGGAACTGTCACATGAAATTGGATTGTCAACTTAGGATTACATAAGTTGTAACCATTGATAACTTGATTAATATCCTGGGTATTGATATGGATGCTAGGGTTCCGGAATTTATTCGAAAGAGTCACGCAAAGGGCATTAGGAGGAACACGGATGGGTTTTAGTCAGTAAGAGGCTGACCCACCTTTCCGCTACGCCCAGAGCGTATTGAGTGATTTGATGATTTCCCACCCATCCTTCAAAAAAACCGGCCAAGTGCGAGTCGGACTCGCGCACTGAGGGTTCCGTAAGCAGAAGTTGCGATTTACGATTTATGACGTATTAAAAAAAAACTACTAACTAGTTCAAACCAATTTTCGCTGGTAGTTTACATGGTAATGTACATCATATATTTTTTTTAGTTTTATCATTCTCTTATTTTAGAAGGTAAAGGGGGGTGGGGACACACTTCCACTTTGGAAGTGTCTGTCGCGCAAACTATTCAGTTTAGGAAAAAATGATCCTAGAAACCTCAATATCATTTTTTAAAACCTATCCATAGATACACCACAAGTATGGGGACGATAAAAAAAAAAATTGAGATTCAGATCTAAGTATGGGGACCCCCAAATTTTTTTTTTTTCTATTTTTATGTGAAAATCTTTATGCGGTTCACAAAATACATCTACTTACCAAATTTCAACGGCGTAGTTCTTATAGTTTCGGAGAAAAATGGCTGTGACATACGGACGGACGGACGGACAGACAGATAGACAGACAGACAGACATGACGAATCTATAAGGGTTCCGTTTTTGCCATTTGGCTACGGAACCCTAAAAAGAGGTTACTGGTATGGACAAGTTGTCAGAAAACTTAAATGTTACACAAGGGAAATCATTTTCCGGTATCCCATCTTTATTTAATTTCGTATCTTCAGAATAAGTTTCTTTGAAATTACACGAGGAACGTCTTAAAAAGTTCAGGTATTTTATTAAAAAAATGTTTAAGACATTAGGATTTTTTTCTAATCAGGTATCCTATGGTTTCTGAAAGCCTTCAAACTCAAGTAGATATTGCGTAAGAGTTGTGAAAGACGATTAAGCGATCTTGAAAGAAGTCCTTGAAGAGGAACCTCCACCTCCACCTCCGGTCCTTTTTCGTGAACGAAGCCGCTGACATTAAAATAAGAATTGGATATTACCCTGGAATTAAAATTAAAAGAGTAATGAATATAAACGTGGATGTAAGGAGAGGGAGAGGAAGGCCAAAGAAAAGATGGATGGATTGTGTGAGGAGCGATATGAAAGAAAAGGGAGTTTGTGAAAGTTTGACGGCTGATAGGGCAGAGTTGACGAAAAAAAACATGTTGCGCCGACCCCAAGTACCATGGGAATATTACCCTGGAACGCAAAGGGCCGAGTCACCCGCGTCCGTAGGAGAATACCCTTCAGCGAATCCCTACACGTGGTCCCCGGCTGGTGCTAAACAGGTGACACTAACCGCCTCCGTGGTCTAGTGGCTAGTCCACCTGATTCAGACCCAGAGGTCCCGGGTTCGATTCCCAGCGGAGGCAAATTTTTTGCTCGGTTTGGTTGGTGGTAGGACTTGTTCTAAGTCCGCCTGGCAAGCTACCACCATCATGTCAAAGTCTGTCGCCATAATATCTATGTTAAGAGCATTGTTGTGTTCCGGAAGTTAGAGGTATGATAACCAGTTCCTCTGTGTTAGAGGATTCCGGGTGAAACTCGCTTCCATCTTCGGCCTAATCATCACTTTCCATCAGGTGAGATTTGGGCCAAGAGTTTCCCCGTTTTGTATAAAAAAGGGCATTTAGGGGGAACACGGATGGGTTTTAGTCAGCAAGAGTCTGACACTCCCTTCTACTTCACCCAGGGCGGATGCAATCATTTAATGATCCCCCATCCATATCATTTCTAGAAGTTTAGTATAAAGTCTTGACGAAAGAGAAATTTTCAAAATGAAAAACCCCAAAACCCAAAGAGCCCGAAGCACGAGCGTGCGCGAGTGATTATGAAAGTTAGTCAACAGTAACCCAAACAAATAAAAAAAAACACTACACTATCAACACATCTACACACACCAACATCGAAAATACATACAGAAACACACCAATATGCACAACACACTACATCACAATTTTACTTTTATATCTGACATTTTTCTATTTTTTTTTTATGTTGTTAGAATGTTTTTTTAATTTAAAATCACATGTTTATATATTGCTTTTTTATGTTTTTATTAGCTACTTACCATGCATGAAAACAAAATGAATTATGTAATTAGGAAGGAAACTGTCTCCTGAGATACAGGTAAACACTTATTTGTCAATAAATGAATGAATGTATGAATGAAATGAAATGTCCCAAAACTCCATATGCAAAAACAAGTCGAAACGATTACTTTTTTACGGATTTCCTAGGTTTTATTGTTTTCCCAGCTCGGCGCGGTTAGCTAGTGTTTTTCTGGTTGGAAAGTTGGATGAAATGGAATTAAAAAAGGCAAGTTGACTTTGTCGCGGCATAGGGGCGTTTGATAAAACGTCATGTGGCCGTCAACTGAAACTAGTGCTTGCATAAAAGTATCCGCGTTGCAGTGTTTTCGACACGTTTTTAGTTTTTTAATGGTTTGCGTTGATTTGGGGTTGTGGTAGTAGCACTCATTTTAGTTTAGCAAAATCGTTAAGATGTATGTTGATGATAAAACAAATGTGGCTTAACACATTTCAGTAGAGATAACCAATAGTATCAGTAGGTATTATCTTTTATAAATGTAGTTTTGTCTTTTAAAGCAAAGTTTTTAATATTTTGTCTATTTTTCGATGAAGTTGAGTTCTTTCTTTTTTTTACTATAGATAGGCACGCGTTTGACCACTATCTCACCTGATGGTAAGCGATGATGCGGTCTAAGATGAAGCACGCTTGCCTAGAATTAACCTATTCACTCTTAACTCCCAAGTTGGAGCACAGAGTCCAGCAGGGAATTCCACTCCTGTACGCACCATGAATGTGTTCCCAAAACGTTTTGTGCGTGTGGGTGGGAGGTCCACCATGTACCGGTGGCGCGTCGCCGTTCGTCTTGTGGTCCGATGATGGAACGAGCTTGGCGGAATTAAATTATGCAATTCCGTCGCACACTTCCCAAAATCAAACCGATAGAAAACCGATAGGCCAGTAACTCGGCTTCGATGCTCAAGACTTTGGAGCTTCGATTCGACGACCCTGTCATTGCCGATGATCCTCTTGGCTCATTTCTTTCTCTTTCTGTTTGAAGAAAGCAGGTTATTGCTTATAAAGTTACACCATTTCTCAAGGGCCATAGTCTTTACTTACAGAACGTCACGCACCAATAAGGTCTGTATATGTCCTTCTAAAGCTGCTTTTTCAAAATTATTTAGAGTTCCGAACGTCCGTATAAAAAAAGGGAAAACTTACAGAATCATTCGGATGTCTGTCGGTCCGGTTCTTTCTGTACCTTCACAATTTAAAGGCCAAGTTTATATAGTCCTCGAGGCGGCGAATCTCCTTGCCAGATTGCCGTCCATCTTATGACGACAGGCTGTGTCGACGGCGCGTCCGTGTTCCACGCGCGCCTCAAAGAGTGTCAGCATTAGGAGGGACCCGAAAGGGCCGGGCCGACGCCTGACAGAGTTGCGGGACTATTCGAAAGAGATGCCGCGGCTCCGGAACACAAAGGGCAATGAAGGAACATGGATGGGTTTTAGTCAGTAAGAGTCTGACACTCCCTTCGCTCCGCCCAGAGCGGGAGAAGTCATTTGGTGATTTACCATCCTATAAAAAGGGTTTATATAGTCCTAATCATCGTCTGCCTAGCCTTTTCTGAACTATATTGGGGTTGGCTTCTAGTCAAACATGATTCAGCTGAATACCAGTATTTTACGTGGAGCGGCTGCCTACAAGACCTCCACAACCCATTAACTAGATAGCACGGTATTGGTATTCTTAGAACTATACATACACATATATATAATCAGTACACCGCATAACCATTCATTCTCAAAGTCGATAACCAAACCAAATCCCATACATTCTCAATCGATCGCTCCACAGCAGATATATCGCTGAACAATCTTAGTACATACCCTAATTGTTCCCATGCTATTGTGCCAAACTACGAGCTATGAATTATGGCCCATTATGGCTGCTTGCTGGTCACTGCCAATACGAGCAGGTATGGCAATACAGGGATATACGACGCTGAACAGGGCAAACAATGGGCTCTCTTATGTGGTACACTAGCATAAAAAGTAGCTACACGATAATTAAAAAGGATTTGAAAAGGACATTGTGTGCGGATTTGTATTTGATTTTGGGTTGTAGCTGTGCTTATGTTTTATATTTCCGATGTGTTTTCTGGTTGGCCTCTATGCGGAAATATTTTTTCATAGATATAAAGGATGTTTCAGAAATATGTAATCATATTTAATGGATACGGTTGGTGGCATTTATTTTAATGAAATCACAGAGTTGATGCTCTCTTCTGAATTTAAGAGTGGAACTGTCTGCCTGCGTCTGTGTTTAAAACTAAAAAAACGCAAAAAATCGAATCTATTCAAAACTAGAGTGAATCGTCCCTTTTTGGGTTAACCTAATCTGTTCAAAATAATAGTGATCAGGTTCCATCTGGGTGAGCTCGCTCCATCATAGACTTTGTCTCTGTAATCTATGACCTAGACAAACCCATCTCAAGTAGGATAATTTAAAAAATCTCGACTACTAAAAACTTTTTACAAAAAATACAACCGACTTCTAAAAAAAAAAAACTACAAAATAAAAAATAACTTTAATTTCGGAAGTCGGTGTCAAAATACGAAGAAACTAACAAAAACACCGACTTCCGAAATTAAAGTTATTTTTTACTTTGTAGTGTTTTATTTTTAGAAGTCAGTTGTATTTTTTTGTAAAAAGTTTTATATTTTTCACTTTTTCGTGGTGCCCCACACCTAACAACACCACTACAAAATCGCAGAAAAGCAAAATACGCAATTTCGATTATCAAAGAATCATCTAAACAGTCAAATTCCAGCTATTTCGATTTAAAAGCCAAAGTTCGTAACCGATTTTGATATTATTTAAATGGGACCAATCTGCAAGTATATCCTTTCAGATAAAAAAAAAAAAATTCAAATCGGTTCATAATTGTCGGAGTTATGAGGTAACAAACATAAAAAATTAGTATTTTGGGGTCTAATTTTTTGAGACCAGTCACGGCAAAAAACTTTTTTTTGCAATTGTTTTTTACCGCTTAAGGTACAATTCGGATCTTGCCGACCGCGACCGGCAACAATGGCGACCGCGACCAGCGACAATGACGTGCGACCGCGACCTACTGCTTTGTACGAATTACTATAGAACGCTTACGGGTCTTGTCGGTCGCGTACACCCGTAAGTGTTCTATCCAAGATCGGAATAGGCTTGTGTCCTGAAAAAATTTAATTAGTCCTTCAGTTATCAAAAAATATTTGACCCGTGTTTTTTCTTTTGTTACGGGAACCAAAATTAACGAAGTTACGAACGCTTTAAAATTCTCAATCCGTCACACCTTCGCATAATTTTTACTGTGTCGTGACGTCACGAGCCCCCACTCCTGAGTTTTGATGCGTTTTATCTTTGTCAATATTCATTGATTTACAAAAACAAAAATAAAGTGTCCATTATTTTTCAATATTCTAACTGACGGACTAAATAGTTGTGCAATTTTTGGATGGAATCAAGCCCATTGTACCTTTACAGATACCAAAAATAACCTTTATACATGGTGTAACGAAAGGGTACTATGAGGTATCATGCTTCTGCCAATGTAGTTGAACAGCGTTCTTCTAGAAAGGCATAGTCAATTCCCTCAACTGGGCAAAGGACACCTTCTAATCTTCGCTTCTTCTTGTTAATTTACCCCTTATAAAGGATAAAGATACTGAATTGGATGTATTAAATACTCAACTAAGTCAATGATCGTCTGCTATGGAAGAATAAGTCCTGTCTACGTCACTTCCTCCACTCAACGTCATTCAAAGAGCTCGTTGACAAAGAAGTCCTCAAGTCGAGGACGTTTTGGACAAATTCTGAAGTTGATACCCATATAACTTTTATTCTGATTGTATTATACTGTAACAATTGAATTTCAAATCATTATTTTTATGTATAAACTAGCTGACCCACGCAAATTTGTCTGCGCCACATTTTCCATTAATGCTTCGCTCTTTTTAGTCGCAGCGTGATGATATATAGACCCTCCCCCCCTCCCCCCCCTCCTCCTCCTCTCCCTCCTTCCTCGACAAATGGGCTAACTAACACTGAAATAATTTTTCAAATTGGTCCACTAGTTTCGGAGCCTATTCATTTCAAACAAACAAACAAATATTTCCTCTTTATAATATTAGTGTAGATATAATAATATGTAATTTTACTTCAGCAGATTTATACAATTGTGTAAAAGAATATTTTATTATGTACTAGCTGATGTTCGCGGCTTCACCCGCTTGACAAGTAATATCTCTGGTTTAAGAACTTTATTTCCTCATGAGAATTAACAATAATTCACTTCCACCTAAAACCTTCCTCGAAAACCAGTCCATCCATTGGTGAAAACAGAATGAAAATCGGTGCAGCAATTTTTGAGTTTATCACGAACAGACAGACAGACAGACGCGACAGAGGACTTTAATTATAATATGTAGTGATATTAACGTGGCGATACTTGAAACAGGCTTAATGTCTAGCACTAGACATCTTTCTGCTGCTATGAAGATGAAGTAACTTCAATAGTTAAACTACTACCTTTGTTTACTAAACGTAATGATGTATGTAAAAAGAACAAAGTAAAAAATAACTTTAATAGCGGAAGTCGGTGTTTTTTTTAGTTTCTTCGTATTTTGACACCGACTTCCGAAATTAAAGTTGTTTTTTACTTTGTAGTGTTTTTTTTTATTTGGAAGTCGGTTGTATTTTTTTTGTTAAAAGTTTTTTATTTTTCACTTTTTAGTGGTACCCCACACCTAACGAAACCTCTGCGAAATCGCTGAAAAGCAAAATACGCAATTTCGATTACTTGGATAACACAAAATCATCATCCAAGTAAACGAATTCCAGCTATTTCGATTTAAAATACAAAGTTCGTAACCGAATTTGATAAATGGGACTAATCTGCAAGTATATCCTTTCAGATAAAACAAGAATTTTTCAAATCGGTTCTTAATTGACGGAGTTATGAGGTAGCAAACATAAAAAAAAAAACATACAACCGAATTGAGAACCTCCTCCTTTTTGGGAAGTGGGTTAAAAATTACACTAGTTTTCGACTCCAGATTACGCGAAATTTGGTCTGAAAAACCGGCAAGCGCCCTAAAATTTGATAAAATAACCAAATAACGATACGATGCTACCCAACTGTAATGCAGTCTCTTAAACTTCGACTTAATAAATTATCGCTTTTGGAACGGATATCACTATGTCTAAATCCCTAGCAGAACGTTTCAAACAGCTGCAGCAAAACCTGTAAAACGAGACAGCTCACAAAAGCTACCTATTAAACTGCACAGGTGATGAAAACCTATTCTACCGTATCGTCCATACATGTTCCTTTACCACTCATTGTTCAATGGGAACAATTATTCGCAGCAGGGCGACCAAGCGGCAGCAATTAACGAGATCAGTTCCGGACAGCGATCGGTAATACTCCTTTGATTGTCCGAGCGATTCGTCCGCGGACAATCCAATTTTGCGGACGCCAAGTCCCATTGTGTTTGTCCGGTAGACTCAGTGTTTCATTTGTCTTGAAATTTGTGGCAATTTATTGGTCACATTAGTTAAGTGGTTCGCATTGCGTGTTTCATGGGGAGCGGATTAATTATGGAATGGTGTATGGTCCTTTTGGTTTGGTATCGCTAGTTGTGTTTCAGTTATTAATGAGTGGGGTTGAAAGCAGTGCTCCTTTATGGGTAACTATGCCAAATAGGATGACGTTTGACCACTATAAATTTCGATGATAGGTTGTCTAATATGTCAAGTAATAAAAAGTAACAAGTAATAAAAAAGTAGCTCACAATTTAGGACCCATTAATTTCAGTGTTAATATGTAATCCGTGGTGCTTGGCAACTGGGCGTAACCCAGTTGTATATGTCCCTTGGTGCCTATTGACCTGGCTCTAATCTGTCTCCTACTTGATAAGTAGGGAAATGGAAATTATATTTATTTTTTCCTACTCCTCCGCTGTATTTTCTGATTAATTTCGATGCGGGATCCAAGACAGTTGAATCGTTTCTCCGGGACTCGTCGGGCTTCATTACCTCGGCGTTTTTCTGGTGGTCGCCACTGTTGATTCTGGCTTTCAGGAGTTGCAATGGTTGGGAATGTGTGGCGGGCTTGTCCCAAAAAAAAAAGTCAAATAATCACAATTTAGAATAGTTGATATTCAGTTTTCATACAATCTAAGTGCTGCACTATATTTAGGGTAACTAGATTTTCCTTGGCTTCAATCCTAATGGACAGGAATTTAAACATTAGGATAAAACTCTACATTAAACGATTGTGTAGCTTTTTACCAATGAAATAATTTTCTTATTCGGATCAATAGTTCTAGAGATTTTCTACGACAAGCTGATAAAAAAATATATTAACCCTTTTAGATTAGTTCTTCATCACTCTCACAGAGACAAGCTATGTTCCCTTGCAGTGGAAACCTGAATGCGCTTATGCTTATATTAGTTTAGTTTACTTGTACTCCCAAGAGATCTGCCCACTACCATCATCTCTATTTTACCATGTAGAAGGTCAGACTATTTTTTTTTTTTTATACAAAAAGGAGAAACTCTTGGCCCATAACTCACCTGATGGAAAGTGATGATTAGGCCGAAGATAGAAGCGAGTTTCACCCAGAATCCTCTTACACAGAGGAACTGGCTATCATACCTCTAACCGCCGGAACACAACAATGCTGTTAACGTAGTTGTTATGGCGACAGACTTAGACGTGATGGTGGTAGCTTGCCAGGCGGACTTAGAACAAGTCCTACCACCAACCAAAACGAGCAAAAAATTTGCCTCCGCTGGGAATCGAACCCGGGACCTCTGGGTCTGAATCAGGAGGTATAACCACTAGACCACGGAGGCGATTAGTGTCACCTGTTTAGCACCACCCGAGGACCACGTGTAGGGATTCGCTGAAGGGTATTCTCCTACGGACGCGGGTGACTCGGCCCCCTAAATAAAAGACTATTAAAGTCAAAAGTAATTTGGCTGAGTCCAAGCTGTTTTTTTAGGATAAGCCCGCCACACATTCCCAACCACTGCAACTCCTGAAAACCAGAATCAATAGTGGCGACCACCAGAAAAACGCCGAGCTAATAAAGCCCGACGAGTCCCGGAGAGATTCAACTGTCTTGGATCCCACAACGAAATTAATCAGAAGAGGAGGAGTAGGAAAAAATTAATAATGTTCACTTCCTTCCGTCTGCTTTGACTGACTGACTGACTGACTTCTAAAAATGGCCCGCCCGTCACCACGTCCTAGTCCTAGTGTTTTGGCTAGGAAGAAGAAGTGGCGTAACAAACTCCCCAGCAACATAATATCTGTCTGATGAGTTAGAATAACTCGCATTTTTTAAATAGTATACAAAGAATACTACTACTATACACTCGGCATGAGTTATACTCTATTATTTTATTTTATTATATTATTTCTCAGAAGAACCATTGCAAATAGGGACTCAATTAACTGTTCCAATCGTACAAGGTAATTACAAATCCACGCACGCCGCGTCTTCAAACAAATTAATTAATTGTATATCTGTATTGTAATCTTGTGTGTCAATTAACTAACTACCTGCCGTGGGATTACTTGTAAGAAATAAAGGCTTGAGATCGTGCAACTTTTGGTCGATAAACTGAGGGTTGTAGAATTTCTTCGAAAGAGAGGAGGAACACGGATGGATTTTAGTCAGTAGGACTCTGACACTCCCTCCTGCTTTACCCAGAGCGGGAGGAATCATTTGATGAATTCCCATCTTAAAAAAAAAATTGTTAATAAACCCCATTGTTTACGACTTGACACCAACTACGGGGCAGTTTTTTTCTTTCTTTGCTATTGATAGGCATAGGTACGTTTGACCACGATCTCACCTGATGTTAAGCGATGATGCGGTCTAAGATGGAGGACGCTTGCCTAGAAGTAACCAATTCACTCTTGACTTATAGACTCCCAGGTTGTAGCTATCAGGAAACACAGACTCATGCAGGGAATTCCACTCCTTAGCTGTACGAACAAAAAATCAAAATTCAAGCATTTATTTCAAACCATTTACAGGCACTTTTGAATTGTCAAGTAAATACAAATACAAAATCCTTTATTTCAAATAGACCAGTTTACAGGCACTTTTGAATCGTCAAGGTATGTCAGTCAAATAGATGAAGCTAATTCTGCCGCGCTAGCGACAAGAGTAGCAAATTATTCTGCAACAAAACAAACTCACCGACCCTATCTCCGGCGCGGCAGTTGCACGTTCCAAGGTCGGTTGGGAATACATTCGTTGCCGAACAATGAATGTATTCCCAAAACGTTCTGTGCGTATAGGTGGGATTTCCACCATGTACCGGTGGCGCGTCGCCGTACGTCTTGTGGTCCGATGATGGAACGGGCTTGGCGGAATTAAATTATGCAATTCCGTCGCCACACACCAAAATGCAACCGATAGAAAACCATCAGATCAGCAAGTTACAGGTCTACATAAATCAATCATTATCTCTATGAGATCTGTGTAACACAGTGCGTATGTAAGTACGTGCCAGCCATCGTGAGCCATTATCAGAAGCTCTGACTCAGAGGGAGGGGAGAAGTGGGTTGAATTGATTAAGGGGAGGACGGGAGAAAATTGATCACGAAGTAATTATAGCGTGATTGCTGTTATTAAAAGATTGTAGTACGTCTTGTGGCCGTTTGTTTGCGTGTTATTGTGTGAACAATATTTAGTGCTTCGTAATTTACAAAAATCGGCCAAATGTGAGTTGGACTCGCACACGAAGGGTTTCGTACCATAATGTTTTTTTTATAGTGGCAATATTAATACACACGCTGTGAACATTTCAACTATCTATCTATTACGGTACTTGAGATACAGCCCGCTGAAAAACGGACAAACGGAGGAATAGATTTCCGTTGGTTTCACTATGGGTATGGAACCCTAAAAAATATCGGCTATTAGAGATTTTCAAATTGTTTGATCATTTAAGCATTTATCAATTAAATCATTGGCTAAACATAGAAAATATTAAGACTAAATCAAAATTTCCAACTGTCATAGTGAAAAAAATTCTTTTAAACCCACTCTGAATTGTAAACCCTGAAGTCTTTGCAATCACACTTATCCCCAACATCGAAATGGTACATTAAATGTCGCTTCAAATCATAAGTATCACAAAAACCCCACATTATTATTCTCGAAACGTAAAAACAGTCCCCTGTCAAAGAGCTTGACACGGCCATTACGGTGACTGTCCGAAGCATAATAGAACAATCATTCTATTATGCCCAAAATTATTTAAACAAAAGCCCCTAATTGACCCCAAACCACTAATTGGACCCTAAATGTTTGTAAAATTAAATTAAACATGTAGTTTAATTGACTTTTCTTCTGAGGGGAAAAAATTGAATTTACGCTGTATTAATTTTAATCGCCGTTCAATTTATCTGCGAGGGTCTTTTTGGGGTCGCTTTGGACCAGAGTAATAGTCTTTTTTAAGGTTCAGCCTTTCGAGGAGTTTAGTTAGAAATGTATAAAGTTTTGGAAGCGCTCCGGGCTGTCTCTTGTCTGAGATTAACTAGGGGACAGTGGCGAACGCTTTTGTTAAATCCGCGCTGAAATAAACTGTCGTTCTGTGGTTTGATCGGTTTGTTTGAAACAGTGTGCCAATTCTACTAATTATCACATTTGCATCGCATTCGCATTGGTCATAGCGTGATGTTATCATAGCCTATTTTAGCCTTCCTCGATAAATGGACTATCCAACGCAAAAAGAATTTTTCAATTCGAGCCGGTAGTTCCTAAGATTAGCGCGTTCAACCAAACAAACAAACTCTTCTGCTTTATAATATTAGTATAGATAGAACTGCTGTATGCGATTTCCATTCCAGACACCCTTTTTAACATTCACTATAAAATAAAAGCTCCCGAATGAAAGCCATATAAATAAATCGAAAGCAAAACTGCAGTAATCCATTACCTGGTATTCAATTTTCTAATACGATTCCTAGTAATAATAATTACATTTCCAATTCTCGGATAAGCCAGACCCAAACTCGCAACTATTATTCAGTTCGTTAGCGGATGTAAATGGATATATTTTGTATTCAACTTCATTTCCGAGGATTTATAAATTACTAGGTTTCTGCTCGCGCCTTCACCCACCATTTTTTTTTAGCATGGGAAATCATCATGAGTTCTCCCACTGTGGGCGGAGCGGAAGGGAGTGTCAGACTTTTACTGACTAAAACCCATCCATTTTCCTTCTATGCTCTTTGTTTCCGGAGCCGCGGTATCTCGTTCGAATAGTCCCGCAACTCCGGCAGGGGCTTCGCTCATCTGGAAATAGGTTTTGATTTTTTTTGCAAGAAACCCTTATCTTTGTGTCGATATTATATGTCTCCTTTAACTGGCTGATTACAAAATACTCTTTATAACATCAGCCAGTGAAAGTCCCGTCTAAATCGGTCTCGCCGATTCGGAGATTATACGAAACATACACACAGACAGACCGCAAAAAAGGGGTTTTTATAGTAGGCATAGTTTTCACGTTTGGATGACCACCGCCAAAAACAGAAAGAAATGGAATTCTTTGGAGGAGGCTTTTACCCAGAGGGGTTCCAAAATTCAAAATGCATTTAATATTTTAACTAACTAATAATTTGTATCCTATTTTTTTTTGTGGAAAGATATAAAGTCATTTTATTATTCATTATTATAGTTTACTCCTCTTTATGTCTTATATACATTTAAAATTCTCGTGTCACAATGTTAGTAACCTTACTCCTCCGAAACGGCTCCACCGATTTTTACCAATTTTTTTTTATATACCTACATATTCAGTAGGTCTGAGAATCGGCTACTACCTATTTTTCATACCCCTAAGTGATAAGGGTTGTCCAACCCTATCATTTTTTTTAAAGTTTGGACAAAAAAAATCTTGTTATTTTTCTATAACGTGGCATTAAAAAATACATACAACCCTAATTTTTTACCCTTCTATCACCAAACCTTATTTTTTAATAATCATTTTATTCATGAATAATGTGTCGCAAACAAAGATGCGTGGGTCAGCTAGTATGTGATAAAAAGCTGTAACGTTGATACTACAAACAGACACACTTGAATTATATTTATACGTATACTAGCTGACCCGCGCAACTTCGTCTGCGTCACATTATTCATGAATAATATAGCCAAAAAATAAAAATAAAATTAGGGGTGGACTACCCCTAACATTTAGGGGGATGAAAAATAGATGTTGGCCGATTCTCATAGATACCGGATAAGCACAAAAAATTTCATCAAAATCGGTCAAGCCGTTTCGGAGGAGTATGGCAACGAAAACTGTGACACGCGAATTTTATATATTAGATAAATTCAACTCCGAGGATTTATTAATGATTTTCGTCGTAAAGTGAGCTAATTGGGGCTTGCAGCCAGTATCACTCATATTTTGATTTCATTTGTCGGTAGCCTCTAAATCGGTTATACACGATCTATCGGGCCCGATTTCTAGGGCGCCCTATCCCTGCGGCAGGGTGCCGATTATTACACTGCGCTAGAAATCGCTCCCTAATAGCAATGGCGGCGTAAAATGGGGGTGGATGAGGCTGGTCCGCCCTGGGTGCCTAGCACCAAAGTGACAACGACCACAGAGGGAATATTTGTGCGCCTTCTTTGGATGTACGCATCCAAAGAAGGCGCACAAATATTCCCTCTTAAGACATCAAATAATAAGTAGTTACCTAATGTTGTACTAAACTGTCATAGTTTAAAACTGCCTACTGTGATAATGAAATTCGAATATTTTGATTTTGTGTGCTTCTTTCGTTTAAATCCATTCAAAGGTTGTCTGTAAGAGATTACCCTGTGCGATAAGACCGCCCATTGTACACTTGTTTTTACAAGCGTATTTCCTGTATTTGTTATGAGGTGTACAATAAAGAAGTATATTATAAATAAATAAATAAAATAATCAATCGTTAATCTCTAAATACAAATCCACCCAGGGTGCCAATCTACCCTATGCCACCACTGCGGCAGGGCCCTGCTTCCCTGTCTCTTACATATACGATAGACAGAGTAGGGAGATCGAAGCCACCCGATCACCCGGTGGCAGGATCTTTACTCCCTGTTTCTTACAGATACCGGCACGGTTCTTGAGCGCTCGGCGGAAGAGTGGGGATCGCTTTTCGCATCGTACACCTTATGACAAATAAAACGTCGTCGTGAGGTACGTAGTACGTAGGTGGCACGTATTCCACAAGAGTAAAGAACAAATCCCGAGTGACGGCTATGACGGGCGATGTGCTACGGGCCAATCACTGCACTTTTCCCGCGCCTCCGCGCCTCACTTCATAACCAAAGGGACCCAGTAACTCACTTTTGCGCAGGTGAAGGTCAGCGTTCAAGAATCCTGCCGATGATTGTATTACACTACAGTGTCCGTGCAGATCGAGCCCGATAGATCGTGTAGTGTAATAAGCGCTTTTAAATTGAAAACTAAATCGTATGCAAACAGGGTCATATTTCAGTCAAGCGGTCAGTCGGGTGTTGTTTTTGATTTATCGGTTTAATTTCTTTCTATTGCTGCGTCATTATTAGTGTTCGGAGTATTGAGCTGTGGTGTTGATTGAACATTTTTATTTGAAGCAAAGTCTTCATTTATAGATACTTTAAACAATATTGAAACCATTTTTAAATACAAGATCGCAGAGAAATTATTTATTTATTTGCTGGTTCTGCGGCTTCGCCCACTCGATAAATTAAATACTACTTAAAACCTTCCGCGAGAACCACTCCATCTATTGGTGAAAACATCATGAAAATCGGTGCAGTAGTTATTGAGTTTAACTCTAACAGACTGACAGACATACAGACACACAGACAGACATACGCGGTTGAGGACTTGTTTTATAATATGCAGTATATATTATATGTGTATTCATTGATGATTTTCTTAGTTACAAAATCTGTGTTTTTTTTTTTTATTTGTATCGTGTAAAGCATTTTTCATAACAGCTTTCATAACAGCAGGGTGCTAGTTTTACACTCAATACCTCGCAGGTTTCTTCCATGAAATGTGATGTCCTTGTGCATTATACAATTTGGATATCCACTTTTGGTCAAACTTAACATCTTTTCGAGACCCTTTTTTATTTTCTTTTATTTGTGATGGGTTTGCTCTTGACTCTAGTCTTGGTCAGAGACAAAGTCAGAGATGACAGAGACAAAGTCTACGATGGAGCGAGCTTACCCAGAAGGAGCCTGTTCACTCTAACTTTGAAGAGTTGTAAGCGTTATAGAACATGGCACATTTTCCGGGCGGAAATCTAATTTGCGACCTCATGCATAGTTTAGCCTTCTAAAATATTCAAGGACATTCTTATTCCCCGTGCTCAACTTAATTACAGCAAAAACGAGGGTCAAAACTAGCCAAGACTCCAAGACACATAAAATAAAACAAGTAATTAAAAACGAACTGTGACTAAACTTGCGTAGAACTTCGTGTTAGTGTGACAGAGGTCAGTTTAATTTGTAATTCAAACTTCGTTTGAGGTCAACGAGGTCTCTATTTGGGCGGTGGACCGACATTAGGCGTACCATGAAATGTCCCTTTTCCGCCAAAACGACCCCCATTTGCGATACCAAATAATTATACCTTGTTTGTGGCAGTCCTTTCAGACCCTTGATAATATTTTAGGATCGAGCGTCGTTTAAATTTTTTATTGCCTTCGTCTACGTCTATAATGAATTTATTTGGGTCATTTTAAAATATTGTGCCGTTTTATGTTGATGTTGGAACTGAATTTAACGTCTGTGTGGACGGTAAAATATGTCCACATAACAATCTCGCATGCTATTTTGTATTTGCAATACTTAGGGCGAGTTGTTTCAAACGGTTGGTTAACGTAACATACGTACGTTAAAAAGTAACGATTACGGAAGATGTTTAACGTTCGTTAAATAACAAGCGTTGTTTCAAAACATTTTGGTATAAATTCCTACTCACCCCAATAGCTCAAGTTATTAACACGGGTCCTACCTTAATACCTTTTTTTGCATTCTACCACTTTTTAGTTTCATCAGAAGAAATTTCACAATATTTTTCTATTTGACGTAACTAAATTAACGTTAACCAGTGCTCAGACCATCTGTTAACGTAATCGTTATTTTTTCCGTGCGTTAACGCTGACATATTGAAAACCAAACAATTTTTTGATTTGCTGATTGGAAACAACCCACCCTTAGAATGATAACGCATAGAAACCTAGTACGAGTGCAAAAAAAAACTTTTTACAAAAAAATACAACCGACTTCCAAAAAAAAAAAAACACTACAAAGTAAAAAATAACTTTAATTTCGGAAGTCGGTGTTTTTGTTAGTTTCTTCGTATTTTGACACCGACTTCCGAAATTACAGTTATGTTTCACTTTTAAGTGGTGCCCCACACCTAACAACACCACTGCAAAATTGCAGAAAAGCAAAATACGCAATTTCGATTATCAAAGAATCATCTAAATAGTCAAATTCCATCTATTTCGATTTAAAATCCAAAGTTCTTAACCGATTTTGATATGATTTAAATGGGACCAATCTGCAAGTATATCCTTTCAGATAAAAGAATTTTTCAAATCGGTTCATAATTGTCGGAGTTATGAGGTAACAAACATAAAAAAAAAAAAACATACAACCGAATTGATAACCTCCTCCTTTTTGGGAAGTCGGTTAAAAAGTGAGGCAACTAAAACTTAGCCTAATCCGTCAATCCGTCAAACTAAGCCGTCAGTACTCAAGGTCACGTTCCGTCGAACACAGCTCGCGAGTAACCGCCTCCGTGGTCTAATGGTTAAACCACCTGATTCAGACCCAGAGGTCACGGGTTCAAATTTTTTGCTCGGTTTGGTTGGTGGTAGGACTTGTTCTAAGTCCGCCTGGCAAGCTACCACCATCATGTCTAAGTCTGTCGCCATAACAACAATGTTAACAGCATTGTTGTGTTCCGGCAGTTAGAGGTATGATAGCCAGTTCCTCTGTGTAAGAGGATTCCGGGTGAAACTCGCTTCCATCTTCGGCCTAATCATCACTTTCCATCAGGTGAGATTTGGGCCAAGAGTTTCCCCGTTTTGCATAAAAAAAAAGGAAAGCAAAAAAAATGTGATAAAATAACATTTCACAAATAAGTACTCACATTCTATGCACTATTTTTACGTAAATCTATCTATACTTATAATAAATCTGTAGAGAGGTCAATTCTGTACATGAAATATATTTCCAAAATAACTATCAGGGGGTGATAAGGGATCGATACTGATGCCAAAAATGCAATCAGTACAATTTTTGTCTGTCTGTCTGTCTGTCTGTCTGTCTGTCTGTCTGTATAACCGTTATAGAAACAAAAACTACTCGACGGATTTTAATGAAACTTGGTACAATTATTATTAATACTCCTGAGCAGGTTATAGTATACTTTTCATCACGCTACAATCAATAGGAGCAGAGCAGTGAAGGGAAATGTTGGGAAAACGGGAGAAGTTACTCCATTTTTTAAGCTTCCGTCGTGTGTGCAACCTTAATGGTGAAAGCTACACAGAAATCATGTATGACGGAAATGTTCTCATAAATCTGTAGAGAGGTCAATTCTGTACATGAAATATATTTCCAAAATAACTATCAGGGGGTGATAAGGGATCGATACTGATGCCAAAAATGCAATCAGTACAATTTTTGTCTGTCTGTCTGTCTGTCTGTCTGTCTGTCTGTCTGTATAACCGTTATAGAAACAAAAACTACTCGACGGATTTTAATGAAACTTGGTACAATTATTATTAATACTCCTGAGCAGGTTATAGTATACTTTTCATCACGCTACAATCAATAGGAGCAGAGCAGTGAAGGGAAATGTTGGGAAAACGGGAGAAGTTACTCCATTTTTTAAGCTTCCGTCGTGTGTGCAACCTTAATGGTGAAAGCTACACAGAAATCATGTATGACGGAAATGTTCTCATAAATCTGTAGAGAGGTCAATTCTGTACATGAAATATATTTCCAAAATAACTATCAGGGGGTGATAAGGGATCGATACTGATGCCAAAAATGCAATCAGTACAATTTTTGTCTGTCTGTCTGTCTGTCTGTCTGTCTGTCTGTCTGTCTGTCTGTCTGTCTGTATAACCGTTATAGAAACAAAAACTACTCGACGGATTTTAATGAAACTTGGTACAATTATTATTAATACTCCTGAGCAGGTTATAGTATACTTTTCATCACGCTACAATCAATAGGAGCAGAGCAGTGAAGGGAAATGTTGGGAAAACGGGAGAAGTTACTCCATTTTTTAAGCTTCCGTCGTGTGTGCAACCTTAATGGTGAAAGCTACACAGAAATCATGTATGACGGAAATGTTCTCCTTAAAATTATATAAAAAATATCCAACAACAGCATATGTCTATCTTTTATGATTGACGAACAATAACACGTGTAACTCCCGATAGCTTAGCGCTCTTACGTTTATAAAACTCTCAGTCGTCCCTAATTACATATATTTATGTTACATTAATTATTATTAAAGTTAACTTTATTAACTATTCCATAAAAAAAGAATCATAAAAATCGGTATAGAAACACCAAAGTTATACATGAAATACGCTAATAATAAGCCATCGCGAGTGAATACTGAATCATGCTATAAGGATTATTTTTGTATAAGGTCGCGAACGCAAAAGCAGGCGGCTAGCTTGGCGCCTAGAGGCTAGCGAGTAGCTTCGGAAAACGGCTTACGACAGTTTGCAATATCCTATATATAATGTCGAGGGGAAGATGGTTATAATTTCGCTTTACACCAAACGCGTAATACCTATTATAAATGTGAAAGTTTGTTTGTTTGTTACTCAATCACGCTAGAACGGCTTAACGGATCTTAATGAAATTTAGAACAAAGATATATTATAGTCTGGAATAGCACATAAGCTACTTTTCATCCCGGGAATATGTTCCCTAGGGATCACGCGGGCGAAGCCGCTGGCAGAAGCTAGTCGATAAATAAAACAAAATTCTAATAACCTAACTTGTCATAACACAGTGCTGCTATTTGTGAGGAAAAAAATACCCACATTGCTTTCATTCATGTTTTTCATTTTTGTAATTTTAAAATACAGTACTTACTGTTAATTCATATCAAACCCGATGTTTTAACATTGATTATAATTATAACCCATCAAGCATTCTAAACGCATTGAACAATATCTCATTCTTTATGCGATTTATTTCCTTTTATTTTGAAATAAATTGAATTAAACCTTCCGAAAAAATATGTCACATTACATGAAAAATCATGTTTACCTTTTCCAGTTCCCAACAACATAAAATACTTGCCTTGATAGCAAAATAGTAGATAATGCGTCTTCCCATATTTTGTGGGTAACGGCTTGGTAATGGTATCACTGAAAGCTATATCTGTGTGCGTTAGAGGAACGTAGACACATTCGGCTCACGCACACAAAGAAAATGAAGTGGACACACGATTTTGCTCGGGTTTTGTTCTAGACGCGGCTTCTATGCGTTATTATTCTAAGAACCCACCCTTAGCTTTGCGTAACTGCCGCGCTGGCGATTGGGTCGGTGCTCTTGTCGCTAGCGCAGCAGAATTAGCTTTATCTATTTGACTGATAGACCTTAACAATTCAAAAGTGCCTTTAAATAGTATGATTTCAAACACAGGATTTTGTATTTGTATTATACAATTTGAGGATAAATGGCACACAGGTAACATAGTTTGTTTTTTTTTATACTCACGGAAATATCCTCAGTATTAAATTCCATTTCCATATCAAAGTTACGAATGCGAAAGTCTACCTGACACAAGACATGTCGAAGAGATCACTTAGGTGGAGTGAACATAAATGAGCTGTCATGCCATCTTGTTTGTATGGTTTGACAGCTCACTTGTCGTTCACTTATCGTACTGCTGTTTGTTATCTTTTCACGCTTGATAGTTAAGCGGATTCAGATGAAGCTTGGTATAAATATAGAAAATAGGATAACAGCAAATTACCCACATCAAATAAAAAAACAATGTTATCTCGGGAGTACTTTCCTTTAGGTTTACTGTACTTTGATGCGAGTGAAACCGATTGTAGAAGTAAGTAATTAATGCGATAGTACATCTGTCCGTCTGTCTGTCTGTCATGCTAAATCTCTGAAACAATTTTGAATAACAGGGCCAAATCTACTCATTTTAAAACAATTTTCGCATTCGCATGTCAATCGCAAACTGTCAAGAAAGCCTTAATTTTCATACATTCACAGCCACAACAACACAACAGCCGGGACCAACACGTTTTTTCCGAGGCATGGAGGAAACTCGGTATGTTAAGATGGTCACCCATCCAAAGACCAACCTCGGCAGGCGTTGCTTAACCTTGAAGATCGACCTGTGCGGCTGTTATTATTTAGAAATTAGTAGAACATACTTTGTAACGAAACGCAAAACTGTCACGTAGTTATAGAACTTGACGTTCACGCTTCATATTCGCCCCCGAGCCTGACCGCTGCACAATGTTCCGTGTGGTCGCCGCGGTCTGCGGCGTACTGACCGCTGCGGTTCACATGCAGAGCGGATTCTAATCTAGATGCCAAATTGATATAGAGCTTGCTACTTTTAACCGACTTACAAAAAAGGAGGAGGTTCTCAATTCGGCGGGGATTTTTTTAATAAATGTAACCGATTGAGTACTCCGAGGTTTCTGATTTGTGTGATTCTTTTTTAGTTCGATATGGGATTAGAAGTTTTTATTTTATGTGAAATTTTGCTTATTTAAATTTCTGCGTAGACGAAGACGTCGCGCGTCGTCCAAGTATCACCACCAAAAAGTGAAAAATATTTTTTTTTTTACTAAAAATATAACCGACTTCCAAACAAAACACTACAAAGTATTAAATACCTAACCTTAATAGTAGAAGTGTTTCTTTTTTTAGAAGTCGGTTGTATTTTTTTGTTAAAAGTTTTTTTATTTTTCACTTTTTAGTGGTACCTATCCCACACCTAACAACACCAATGAAACAAAATCGCAGGAAAGCAAAATACAATGCGTTTCAAATAAGAATAGGATCGACTTAGCGCCATATTGTGACGTCATAGCTGTAAATTATTATATTTAGCTCATTTACGAACGTTTTTATTTAAATTTGATTTAACACTTATTTAAACAAAGTAAAATAAACCGTATTTGATTTGCATATCGGCTAAGTTTTCTTTTTCCGTTCTTCTCAAGAGACATTTGACAGATAGAAGTCATTGACGTTCCTATTCTCATTTGAAACGCATTGTACGCGATTTCGTTTACTTGCATGACACAAAACCATCATCCAAGTAAACGAATTCCAGCGATTTCAATTTTAAATCCAAACTTCCTAACCGATTTTGATAAAATTTAAATGGAACCAATCGACAAGACCTTTCAGAAATACAAGAATTTTTGAAATCGGCTCTTATATGACGGAGTTATGAGGTTAAATATTACTACTTATACGGGTACCTACAGACAGTTCATCAAATTATATTTTAATTGGCTTGAGAAGTACGCTTATTATTTTGTTCTGTAGAGCAAGACTTATAAGGGTATTGTTTGCCGTTTATTCCTTTCAGTATCCAAAAATATTCACCACAGTCGTATTTATACTGAACGAAAGAGTACTCAAAATAATTGCAGTAATTAAGTAAAAGCTCGATTCCCATCGAAGTTATTTGGGAACGAATGTTTTATTCCAATGAATGTTTTATTTCTTTATTATAGAGGCCAACAATGATGAACTTAAAACGAAACAAACAATGTTTTTACTTTAATTTCGGAAGTGTATTGTGGAGCTCGCTCATTTCGGATGGATATTTTTTTGAGTTAAAATAAGATTGCAGTTGTTTCAATAATTGAACTTTTGAAATTTCAGTTATGTCTTTTTTATATATTCATAATATGTATATAGTTAAGTTTAGTGGCTTTTTCTGTTTTTAATAATACATAATTATGGTTACACGTTCGATAAATAAATATGAATTTAATCTATTTGAAAGAAAAATATTGTTCTTAAAATAGTTGATAATGAAACAATAGAATTGGCAGATTAGGGGAGGCATACGCCTTTGAAGTAATTTATCTAGCCACAATATGTAACGCAACGCAAAATGTTATTTTAACTTGATGGCACAAAGCTATGGGTAGAAAAAAAAGTGGTTTGTTTTTTACTGTTTTTTTTTTTTAATTTCTCATAAATATATATAATTATGAGAAATAAAATAAATCTTTAGGTAAAATATTCTATTGCGTATTGATTTTTTTGACACTCGGCTCACTTTTGTAATCTTTCTGGTTAATTCAACAAAATAATAGAGCAATAAATAATTCAACAAAGAATATTCCAACATTTGTATTCGCATTTGTTTCGAATATTTAATGTATACAGTGTGTACACATTAAACATTCTAAATAAAATAAAAATACAAATTCAATTGTAATAGAAACCACAATGTTATGTTATTTGTCAAAAAGTCTGCAACCATTTTAATTTCTACAATATTTATTTTTCGTATCACGCGAGTGACAAAAATTCAAATAAATCGAATAGGACCAGAAAACCTGCGGGAATGTGTTCTATTTTTAAAATAAATTCTATTGCAAAAACGGATTCAAAACGCACCGTGTGTGTTGCCAGGTCAAATAAATGGCTTTGGTCACTAGACTAAAAGTTATACTTTTGAATGGGGTTAGCTGAAGTCAAAATTCAGATTTTATTTGCACTTTTTTGAATATTTTTATGCTGACTAGTAAATTTTTAAATATGATTTTTAGTACGGTTGCGTAAACGGAATAGGTACATAGATTCATATTCCTTATATAGAATTTATTGTTACAATACTATACTAGTATTTTGGGCACACATGCATTCGAAAGTGATGCGGATGATTTTTAATCTTTTCTTATCCACCAGATTTTCATTTAGTTTTAGATTAGCAATTTTTTTTTTATTTGAGGTAACTAACCATATTCAAATAAAAAAAAAAATGTATTAAAACAAGAGTCGATTGTTATTAAAAAGTGACACTATAATTATAATGTGTGTTTATAAATTTAAATTAACAAATATAGTATTAAGTGTTACCTACTATTACCTGCTCTGTATCAAAAAGTTGTATAAACTTAATAAATCAATATATTTAAAATCCTTCCCTTACGGAGTGACTGACATACAACACACAGCTGAAACTTTTGGTTGTAAGAAGCTGAAATTTGGTATGTAGTTTCCTTGGGGAGTGTACGAGAGCACTAAGAAAAGATTTCCCGAAATTTCTAGGGAAACGGGATAAAACGGGATACTCGTGTACGAGGAGGGGGCCGAGTCACCCGCGCCCGTAGGAGAATACCCTTCAGCGAATCCCTACACGTGGTCCCCGGGTGGTGCTAAACAGGTAACACTAACCGCCTCCGTGGTCTAGTGGTTATACCACCTGATTCAGACCCAGAGGTTTCCGGGTTCGATTCCCAGCGGGGGCAAATTTTATGCTCGGTTTGGTTGGTGGTAGGACTTGTTCTAAGTTCGCCTGGCAAGCTACCACCATCATTTCTAAGTCTGTCGCCATAACAACAATGTTAACAGCATTGTTGTGTTCCGGCAGTTAGAGGTATGATAGCCAGTTCCTCTGTGTAAGAGGATTCCGGGTGAAACTCACTTCTATCTTCGGACTAATCATCACTTTCCATCAGGTGAGATTTAGGCCAAGAGTTTCCCCGTTTTGTATAAAAAAAGAAGTCTTGGGAAAAAGCTATTATATATATATTTTTTTTAACTTTCTCAAGTCCCTGGAGACCCGGTCCTTTGGTATGCGTACGAGGGTCCGAAACCAACTCAAAGAGGCCCGTTTTCTTTATTAATGAAAGTTAAAAAATATCATTTGAATTCCCAACATCAAGTGGTCCAATTGTTCCCAACCTCCCCAACGTTTAATAGACCAAGTTTAATCTTGACTTTACTTCTTTTCCAGGTAATCGGGCGTTTAAGTGAAGATTAAAAGTAAGTACTACTGCTTAAGAGATGTGCTCCAAAAACAAAAGAGCACCGGATTTCCGAACTGGCTAAGTGGTGCTTAGCCTTTTGCTACCGGTCGTTTAATGTTAGACTAAGGCCGGGTTTCACCAATGAAATTCAAAAGTTGTCCATGTCAATATTCCATAGAAAATAATTACACTGACAGCTCGTACACTTGGTTCAATATGTTGATCGCGTTCAGCCGGTCGATTTTGTCGACATCTCATCGTGTACACTTAAGTGGAGTGAACGACAAGTGAGCTGTCATTCCATCTTGTTTGTATGGTTTGACAGCTCACTTATCGTTCACTTCGCCTAAGTTTTCATTTTGACATGTTTACAGAATCGACCGGCTGAATCGCACTGCTGATCGCGATCAAGCTGCGCTCAAGAGTTGTCAATGTCAACATTTTCACATTTTCACAAGTCTCATTTCTCCGAGCGATATAGTAAAAGCTGTTGCCAGAAATTGGGCTCTACCCTCTTAAAACAGAATGCGAAAGTGATTTCATGAATTTCGATTCAGAGAAAGATTGACGCCTGGAAGTGGAAAAAACTACTTTTTTGGGGTTCCACACCCTTTCCACACCCAAAAGGGAACCTACGGAACCCTACTACTGAGCCTCCGCTGTCCTTCCGTCCGTCAGTCTGTCAATGGGCTGTATCTCAAGAACCGTAATAAGTAAACAGTTGAAACTATCACAGATTTTGTATTTCAAAAAAAAAAGATTTATGGTACGGAACCCTTCGTGTGAGAGTTCGACTCGCACTTGGCCAGTTTTTTTGTAAAATAGATCTTAACACAAGCAAATCCGCGGGCAAAACCTAGTTTTTAATAATTCCACCTTTTCTTCCGTCCCCAAAGTAATCAAAACCCGTTAAAATATACAGCGTTAATTTGAAACAGCGGCAGATGTATAAATGACAAGCCAGGAGGCAGCGTTAATATTAAATAGGCAGTCTCAGGTTTCATTAGGTTGGTACTAAAAGTTTAATGCGTGACGTCATGAATGTCTCCTGGCGATCATTCAGATGTTCTAGTGTCGATTAGTTGGGGCTAGTGAATAACAATTTGAGTAACTACACAGTGAAAATAACTATGCAATAGGGAATATGCATGCGATTTTTTTATTTGCAAAATAAAATACTTATTAGCTCTAGTAAACAATCATGAAGTTATTTTTTAAATACCTTCATCATTCATGAAGTTGTAAAGCTTCAAAGACTACAGTTACAAAGAGAAGTCCAAAGAACTGTGACGTCAAATTACACGACGACTTAACAGCTGCCATAGAAAACAGCGTTTTCGCGAGAGGGACAGATATATTTGTAATCACAAAATGACAGTTCACTTCACCTATGTTTTCACGGTGTTTTGTTTGCAGAATCGACCAGCAGTATACAGGGTGTAAGACACATCGGCGCATAATTAAATACCATGAATATTATCGTCAACCTTTTCTTATTTCTTTTTTCATAGAATAAAAAACACAGACCAGTTTTTTTTTAAATTTTGTATGTTATTTGTAGACCAATCTATATAGGTTTCAGGTTCCATTGACTCTAAAATAAAAATTTAATGCTTGACATCATGAATGTGTCCTGGCGATCGTTTCGGTATTGTAAGAGTTGGGGCGAGTGAGTGACAATTTGAGTAACTACACCGTGAAAACAGCTATGCAATTCTGTAATTCCCTTGAAGTGATTACTAAATGAGCCTTCAATTCTTCAAAGAGCCACAAAACTGCCCAACAGTTCGCCACAAAACTGCCTTGCGGATTGTATCTCTCTTTGTCTGGCCCCTCACCCTAGCTATGACCTAAGGTCCATCGGAACGCGAAAGCCCCACCACGACGTCAACATAGAGATACTGCGGTAGGGTAGTTATTCTTCTTTATTACAATGACATTTTATATAACAAAACTTAACTTTTCCAATTTCAGCTTTCCACCGGCTGTACCTACGTTGTCTGTCACCCAATTAGTTGTTAGTTACGGAATAGTTTTATCTCTATGCATATTAATTTTACCATTTTACAGACACCCTGCACATCAAGAATCATAATCTGACATATTTCTTTATTTGATTTTCAACTCTAAAGCAATAGTGATTGGGTTCAAATTTGATTGGGAAAATTTGACAGGTTTGGATGGCCTGATGTGAAAGAAAGAAAAAATATATTTTATTTAGCACATACATAAATGTTCTGGCGACTGTACATAGTGGTTATATTTCTGTAAAGGGCTTATGAAAATTTTCCTAATAAAAATAAAAAAATATCGACCTATCTATACTATACTAACATTATAAAGCTGAAGAGTTTGTTTGAACGCGCTAATCTCAGGAAGTACTGGTCCGATTTGAAAAATTATTTCAGTGTTAGATAGCCACTTTATCGAGAAAAGCTATAGGCTATATATTATCACGCTAAGACAAATATGAGCGGTGCATTAATGGAAAATGTGACGTAGACGACGTTGTACGGGTCAGCTAGTCTTTTAATATTTGCCCACAAAAAAATAAACACAAAAGAGAGTCTAAGCATCTTTAAAAATAGCGACCTCGTTCCTCGTTTTCCACCCACCTTCAGGAGTTGTCATCGTCGAGCTAGTTATACAGAACTGGCTGGAGAGTAGAGCTGCACTCGCTCTACAAAACTCGTGAGGTGCGGTCATTATAATAGTAATAGTATTTACAAAAAAAAAAAATGTATATAAGTAGTTTATCAGCCATCTCGTTACCATAACACAAGCATTAGGTTGCTTAGCTTGGGACTAGATGGCGTTGTGTGAAATGTCCAAGGATATTATTATTATTAGGTGGTTAGTGTGGGGCCAGGAGAGCAGTGAGTTGGAATAGGGTGGGTATGTATTTTTTCAATATTTTTTATATATTCACCTTAATGTAAAAGCAAACATTGTATTTTGCTTACTACATCTTTTAATACGCTTGGTGCAGTAACAACAATAGTAATGAGAAACTAAGACTGTGATATTAACACTTTTTGGTAAGCTTCTTTGAACAGATTAACAGATAAAAAATCGCGTAGTGGCAAACGCCAATCTAGCTAGGGAAATTGGTTTGCGATGTGCATTACCACCACAATATTTGAAAAAAAAAAAAACGTTACCAACTCAATATTTTAGAATTTAAACTCATGATAATCAATCTATTCAAATTTAAAATTCAAGCAAAACAAGATTTTACGAGAATTTTAAAATTAAATCAAAACCACAAGATTGCAAAAGACCACCGGCAGCGCTTGCATAAAAACTAACTAGACAACCGTGTAAGTTAGTTTATACCTAAAGTTAAATTGAAGTATTTCAGAACCCAAGTTATTTTCAGTACATAATTTTTTTACTGTGCTGGCATGCAGCTACTACTCGTATAAATATTTATTTTACTGAAAATAAACGCTGTTCTAATGGCCCCAAGTTTTATCGCTCAGTGAACTACTGTAGAAAAACTAAACCCGTGTTAAGATTCCCCTTAAATCTTAAAGTATTCGAGTGAGGTGACTCAAAATATTACTCTATGAAGTCCGACTTTTTATTTAAAATGTTGGATAAAATGTAGATTAGTGGAATGGGTGGAACATTTCCATGTTAAGTGCTCGTTATTATTGAGCTTTAGAATGAGGTTTGTAGGGGCTTTTGGCTAAGTATAACTGCCACACCGGTCGATCTTCAAGGTTAAGCAAAGCTGGTCAAGGTTGGCTCGTAGATGGGTGACGGATCGTTACCTACTCAGAACCGTCCTTTTAGGGAGTTGTGGAAGATTACGAGACGGTGCGAGGATGTATAACGTAGCTGAGAAATTTTTCACTCTTTTGTATGTAGAAAAACTTAGCCTTTTTTCACCAGCGCTAAGCCTGCCTATGAAAATAAAGTGATCTAGCTTTTTTCGGACTATAAAGTCATTTTTTAGAATCAGTATTATATAGCTGACGAGTTTGATTGTTTGGTTGAACGTGCTAATTTCGGGAACGACTGGTACGAATTGAAAAATTATTTTTGGATAGCCTATTTATCGAGAAAGGTTTCAACCTATAGAAGTGAAGTATTCATGAAAAAGGTGACGCACACGAAGTTGCGCGGCTCAACTAGTGAAACATTCAAATCAAATCAAATCATTTATTTTCTTAAGTCTAAATTACACTGTAGTACATAAAATTGCAAAAGGTATTAATATCACTGTCGCCTGAACTAGGAGGGAGGGTCCTGTGTTTCAGGCGAAGAAGTTCAATATTGTATACATTCTTAAAATAATCACTTACACAGTATATTGCTTACTAGGAATAACAACTTTACTTTTGCCTACCTATTAACTCTAAAATTCTAAAACGATATAAATGACGTAAATAAAGAATACTCGATTTACGCAATTACTTTATAACTAACAATAGCTTCTCTGTTTCTTCATAGTCCATGTTTTGTAGGACATCCTTTATGAGTTCTTTACAACGACTGTGCTTAAGCGCATAAATGTCCCTTAGAGCATTGAGTCTATTGTATAGTAGCGGTCCAAGAAAAACAAAGAATTTGGATGTAAAAATATGTCTAGTAATAATGTTTCGAGGGCAAACTATGTCTTTCCGTCTTCTATTTATGTAATCAAGGTTGTGGGGCAGGGATATGTGCTGCTTTAATACTATGTTCATAATAAAGAGCTGCCGAGCTGTCAATACTTTACAAGACTGATAGAGGAGGTTCGTGGGAAAGAGGAAAGGGCAATTAGAGGTTCATTTGCAAAAAAAATACAACTCTAACCCGGCGGCACCTGGGTCTCATTTCATCTAGCTCTGTGCCAAAATAACTCATCCTAAATCGATTCAGCTATTTAGGGAGACTTAAAAGCGCAAGAAACAAACAAATTCTTTCTCGAATTTGTAATATTGGTCTGGATTATCCTGAGTTGAAACCTCGTAATGTCACAAATAAAAAATCAAAGGTCCATATTAAAGCACTTGCCTCAACGCCGGCGATCAGCGAGTAGCGCGTAAAGTTTGAAACTCGGAACGAGTTGGCAAGCAGCTAGTAGCGAGTGAAAAGTTTTGATAGTTTTTGTCGCTCGACTTTAAGCGAGTGCTTTTGTGCGAGGGACGATTAGTTTTTGTCGCTCGACTTTAAGCGAGTGCTTTTGTGCGAGGGACGATTACTCAAAATACTCGCTCCGGCTCACACTATACCTTGAAATCACTGCTGGTTGGTGAATTCTGACCACCAAGCGGGCATAGGCCGAGCGAGTGTCGCTAAGCGAGTACAATCTTTGATAGCTCTTGTCACTGCGATCAACTAGTGTTAAGCCGGTTCGCCGGCAGTGTCAACAGCCTGCTATCGACTATAAATGAATGTGTCTCTTTTGTTCACATGAGATCTATATGTTTTGTCCCTTTCTTCAGCGAGAAAATAGTCGATAGCTAATCGCTTCCTCGCCGGCGGTGAGACAAGACGTGCCTAAAGGTGTTTCTTAATATGACAGCTTTCTAATGTATTGTCGTGGCCCATAAGTAATGTATCTGTTTATGATAGACATAAAGGAATGTACACGTTTACAATAATGTGCTTTTACTCGTAATGGGATTGTTGATGGTGTTAGTCATAAAAAGTTATTCGTGCAGTACTTTTGATTATTCAATCCTTTCATCTTGTGAGAGCAATGGTGTTGGTTTTATCCCCGTTTTTCCTTGTACAAACTGACACCTGCCTACCAATCTTTACGTGTCATGTAACTCAAAATGTGTTTACATCAAGTATGAGTTGTTCTGAGGTTTTTTGTGAAAGATGTTGATCAATGCTGGCAAGCATTGATTAACAGTTAGTTGGTCAGTTAATGGGTTACCATCTATATATACCGATATTAAAAAGTACCTTATTTATCATATGACTCTTTCCGCTCTGGGTGGAGTGGCTTGGAGTGCCAGACTCTAATCGACTAAAACCTATCCATGTTCCTTCATTGCCCTTTGTGTTCCAGAGCCGCGGTATCTCTTTCGAATAGTCCCGCAACTCCGGCAGGCGTCGACTCTTTTGGGCCTCGCCTAATGCTGACACTCTTTGAGGCGCGCGTGGAACACGGACGCGCCGTTGACACGGCCTGTCGTCATAAGACGGACGGACGCCCCTTTTGCGTTCCAGGGCCGCAGTAAATCTTCTCGAACAAATTCCGCACACTTGGCAGGCACTGGTCCTAATGGGTTATAAAGCACCTCAAGCTGTTGGTCCCGGCTGTCATTTGAACATATTTGACAGTTGTTACGGATGATTAGATCCGAAAACTCTGACCATTCTTACCCAGAGATTTGATGTTTTGGTTAAGAACAGACACAGACCCCACTATAGTTGGCTAAAGGTTAAGCAGATTAATTTATTGTTGGATACGACTGATATAAAACAAAGTCATCAAACATAATCCCACTAATATGGCTAACTCAAGCTTTAAGCTGCAAAAGGATGCAGAAGTCTAACCAATGTAATCGCAGGATTTACAAAAAACTAGAACTATGTAGTCTTAGATAATTAACTATGTGACTGGAAGCTGATCCAAACATACTTACTTACATTATTAATACCTAAGAGGTTTCCGGCAATTGCGTTCCGAGTTGCTGGGACCATATAATTTTAATATTTTTCTCTACCGACTTGGACCCATTAATTAATAAAAAAAACACTATTGTTGAAGTCAAAAACAGTATAGTGAAACGAAAACTGTTAATACGCATGTAAAAATAAATGACAGTTTTGAAGCAAAGCGTTTTTTGTGCTATAATATATTGTTGTAACCATATTTTCATTAAACTATACTGGTCCCAGTCGCCGGCATAAAAATATTAAAATTAAATGGATCCGCGAACTGGCACCGCGGTTCCAGTTAATTGCGGTCCCAATCACCATAAACCTCATACAAAAAAAAATTTGATTGATGTCTTTGCATTGATGCATATTATGAGTCATCTGTCCAATGACATTATAAGGAATGCTTTCTTCAGATAAACAAGCATAACACCTCGCTCTCAGGTAGGCATACAGATAAAAAATAACACATTATTATACATACAAACACTCAGTCTTATCTATGTAGCTCGCTTTATACTTTATCTGAGGAATTATTGTGAGCCATGAGCGGGAATATAATAATTATGTTCGACATTTTGATAGGATATCGTTGGAAGGTAGCTAATGGTGAGATTGACGAGTGAATCCGAAGATGTTCCTGTTATATTGAAGTACTAGCTGTTGCCCGCGACTTCGTTCTCGTATATCCCTTTTTTTCGTTCCCGTAGGAATTACAGGAAATCCTGACGATGGATGTTCCCCGGCACTCACCAAGAAACCTACATGCCAAATATCAGCTAACTGCTAACAGTACTTACGGCTAAGCGTTGTCTGTCAGCCACTCTCTCATTCAGTAACGGAAGAATCTATATCTATACTAATATTATAAAACAGAAGAGTTTGTTTGTTTGGTTGAACGCGCTAATCTTCGGAACTACTGGTCCGATTTAAAAAAATCTTTCAATGTTATATAGCCCATTTATCGAGAAAGGCTAAAGGCTACATATATGTCTAGGCTATTTCCAAAAAATGTCTAGGCTTAGACAGTGTTATGTGTTAGGTCTGTGTTGATAGGAGCTGAAATGAGAACCTGGAGTATCTTCAATACTTTAATTTTCTTAAACCTTTACAATTTGGTTATTTTTACGATTTACCTATAAATGGCTACATATCATTACGCTAAGTCAAACAGGAGCGGAGCATTAAAGGAAAACGTGACGCAGACGAAGTTGCGCGGGTCAGCTAGTTTTATATATATTCAGTTTTTCCGTTCCCGTGGGAATTTCGGAATATTCTCTATAAGGGCTTCCCTATACTCCCCAAGGAATCTACACGCCAAAGTTCAGCTTTCTACGACCAGTAGTTACTACGGCTGTACGTTGTCTGTCAGCTACTCAAAATTTTTTTCGTTATTTTGGTATGAATCTACATCAACACTAATATTATAAAGAGGAAAGATTTGTTTCTTTGTTTGTTTGATTTGAATAGGCTCCGAAACTACTGCACCGATTTCGATGAAATTTTGTACAAAGATAGTTTGAGACCCGAGGAAGGACATAGGATAGTTTTTATCCCGGAAATCCCACGGGAACGGGAACTGTGCGGGTAAAACGGGAGCGAAGTCACGGGGGACAGCTAGTTTTATATATGACTAGCTGACCCGAGCAACTTCGTTTGCGTCACATTTTCCATGAATGCTCCGCTCCTATTTGTCTTAGCGTGATGATATACCGCGTGTATCTGACATCGACGCACAAACGATTTCCATGGGTCCAGGGCATGATTCTGGACACCCTAGACTTAGAATTTTTCGTCGGCTTTTTTCTCATTTTTTTTCAAGGGTTTTTTTACTTTAGACTGCTCATAATCGTTATTCTCTAAAAAAAAAAAATTCTCTCTTGAAAAAAATTAAAAAATGAGAAAAGAACCGACGAAAAATTCCGACACTCCCCAGTGTTGGAATTTTTCGTCCAGAATCATGCCCTGGACCCATGGAAATCGTTTGTGCGTCGATGTCAGATACACGCGGTATAGCCTATAACCTTTCTCGATAAATGGGCTATCTAACACTGAAATAAATTTTCAATTTTTCAAATCGGACCCGTAGCTCCTGAGATTACCCCCTACATACAAACATACAAACAACAAACTTACAAACAAATGTTACCTCTTTATAATATTAGTATAGATATATTTATAAGGACTAGCTCTTGCCCGTGACTTTGTACGCGTATACATCGTATTTTTACCGTTATCGTAAGAATTTCGGGAAATTCTCTCTTTGTGCTCTCCTACATTTTCCAAGGAGCCTTTCAGCTTTCTAACACCAGTAGTTCCTGCTGTGCGTTGTCTGTCAGTCAGTTAGTAACAGAAGAGTTTAATATAAATTGACAAGAATAAGGAAAGGATAGGAAATATCATTTTTGGGGGCCGAGTCACCCGCGTCCGTAGGAGAATACCCTTCAGCGAATCCCTACACGTGGTCCCCGGATGGTGCTAAACAGGTGACCCTAACCGCCTCCATGGTCTAGTGGTTAAACCACCTGATTCAGACCCAGAGGTCCCGGGTTCGATTCCCAGCGGGGGCAAATTTTCGGTTTGGTTGGTGGTAGGACTTGTTCTAAGTCCGCCTGGCAAGCTACCACCATCATGTCTAAGTCTGTCGCCATAACAACAATGTTAACAGCATTGGTTTGTTGGTTGTTGTTTTTTTTTTGCATTGTTTTTTTTTTTGTTTGGTTTTGGTTTATATTATATTATTATTTCATTCTGTTTTTATTTTAAATTTATGAATTTTAATTTTAATTTATTCTTTATTTATTTATGAATTTGAGTTGATATTTATGATTTTCATTGTATTTGTTTTCATTTTATTGTGTAATGTGTACTATGATCCTTTGTTGGTCGAATTAAACGTTATTTAATTTATTGTTGTGTTCCGGCAGTTAGAGGTATGATAGCCAGTTCCTCTGTGTAAGAGGATTCCGGGGTGAAACTCGCTTCCATCTTCGGCCTAATCATCACTTTCCATCAGGTGAGATTTGGGCCAAGAGTTTCCCCGTTTCGCATAAAAAAAAAGAACATCACAGAGCTTGTTATAAAGATTACAAGATCCCGTTCCTTCTCAACAAATTCTTTCGTCTCTAAATCGTCTTAACCATATCACAGTGACTGCAGCGTGTCACAATCCCTGCGCAAACACGCCATGTTTGCTTTCGCAGTTTGTTTAACGCATTGTCTTACCTCTCACCTGCCCGAGGACGGCTAGAAGGGATACGTTTCCTGTCGAGTTTGGATTCAATGTTTTTAAGTGGGCTTGGAGGATTTTTGGGAGTATGTTCGAGAGTATATGCCGAAGATTTTGAGCATAGTGAAATACTTTGTTTATTTTTATTTTAATAATTTATTATGACCAACTTGCATTTACAGTATAAAACCACACAAATAAGTTACTGGTCTATAATAAAAATATTGAGCGTAGTTGAAAAGTTATTAACAGAAAAATATTAATATGAACATAACCTGACTTTATACAAAAAAAAAAAAAGAAATTATTACATAATGCCACTGAATTAAAACGAAATTTATAACATACGATCAAAAATAAACAATAATAGATAAAAAATCAAAAATTAAACAATTATTATAAATTAAGAATCATACAGAATAATATGTATAATGATAAAAAATAATACAGTGCTTTGCTCAAAATTTTTGGTGTTTGCGAAGTTTTGTGAAGAAATTCGAGCGTGAAAAATTACTAGATTTACGTAACATAATATAACACCTATCATAACAGACGGGGCATAGAAATATAGGTACACCTGTATTAAGCTATATTTTTGTCCAGTACTTTTTTAATTATATTTTTGAAAATTTGTTTTATGCCTATTGCCAACAAGCACAAAAGCTCTGGATTGTTACTAAGAAATTCAAGATCGGAAAACTATGCCTATTTAAGTGTCTATTATAAAATACGTATTAGCACACTATTTTGCCCAATAATATCATGAATAAAAAATCTCTACGGCACTTGACAAAAATAAAAAGTTAACTGCAAGATTCGATTCCAGCTTACCCAATTCGATTAATAACACCTTTGGTCTCAAATTATTCATAATAAAGTGTTCCATAAATATAAAATTTTTCTTATAATATAAATAAACTGTATATTAACAATATATAAACTGGGAGAGAGCATCGATTTCCGATAACCCTTCTTTATTACATACCCTATGCGACCTTCCATAAATATAACTAGATTTCGGTCCGTCCTCTCCTTGGGTAAATACTTTTATTTATTTTTATGAGGCTTATGTATTTTGATTAAAAAATATTCTGGGTAGGACCCGTGTACTTTGATGTAAGGTCCTCTTATGCGTTTAAGCATGAATGTATTCATTACACTGTCGTTCAAAGAACTTTGAACTCTTTCCGGTTTGAATATCCTGGGCGATATTAAAGACACAAGGTAAGGTACAGAGAAAAGTTCGTTGTAGACTATGTATATATATCTTTTAAATGGTTTCGCATTACTATTTCTGTGTATTTCTTAAGAAAAATTAAAATTCGCTGTGATATGATCTACACGACGCAGTAATGCCAATTAACTAATCAGTTAATTTTTTATTGCTGAATACTGTACCTATATACAACAACACCACTACCAGATGAGAGCAATTCACTTTAAACAACATTTATCCAAAATAAAATTAGTACAAGTCTAAAAAGAAAGTTATATCATATAGGTTAATGCAAACAACACATAGACAATTTTTAAAACAAAAGTAAAAAGATTGTTGAAAATCGATATGCCCCCCGTACTATCACTAAACGTGATACACATAATGTTTCCAAATCTCTCAAAATAATATTAATTAATAATAGTAAACACTTCCACTTGCTCAAACACAATGAAAAACTGTTCTAATTTCCGTTCCCTTGTACCGAAATATTACCAAACCGCTAGTGTTGTACCTTACTAATCATAGAGTATAGACCCAATGTCGATATGTTTAACAACGGTGTGGTTTCAACAATAGTTTAATTTCCGAGCGTAAATCATCTTGTTCAGCCTTGATTGTGGCACGGGAGATGGATTTCTGGTTATTAATATAACAATGTGTGTACACTATTGTATAAAATAGACTATACGAATATCGAAATAATATGTTAGTCGCAGCCTACTGACTTAATCAGCCGTTTAATTATCAGCCTAGCCTTTTCATTGAATGACCGCCATTTAATTGAACAGCTACACTATTAGAATATAAAATTATGACTATACTTATTTTATAAATGCTAAAGTAATAATAACTCTGGCTGTAGTTAGGAATAAGGATACGTTTCAACCCGACTTTCAAGCGGGTGATCTTCTTTTTTTATTGTATGGGTAGTTAAGGTCTAACGACCCCACACATCCTAGTGTCAGAGTTTCTAAACCGCCTCAAGGACCGGGCAATGCCGCAGACAGAAGCTAATTTTCTACACTAATATTTAAAAATCTCGTGACACGGTATTTGCTAACGAGCTCCCCCAAAACGGCTTGACTGATTTTATGATATATATTTGTGAATACTCAGTTTTGTCTTTGTATGGTCATGTGAAGAGGAGGGAGGAAACGCATTTAACTAAAAGAGTAATAAACATAAATGTGAATGGATGGAGAGGGAGAGGAAGGCCAAAGAAAAGATGGATGGATTGTGTAAGAAGCGATATGAAAGAAAAGGGAGTTAGTGATAGTTTGACGGCTGATAGGGCAAAGTGGATGAAAAAATTGCGTTGCGCCGACCCCGAGTAACATGGGATAAGAGTAGGAAGATAATGATGATTTGTGGATACTCAGTAGGTCTGAGAATACTTCTTAGGGTACTTTTTTTTTATTTAGCAAAGCAACGTTTACCGGTACAGCTAGTATCCTATAAAAACCTCACACAGTGGTGACTGGTGTATCAACAAAATGGTCAAAAATGCTTATTCAGCCTATAAATAATGCTCTCATTGTTGAGACACATGCCTGCTCTCTATGAGAAGGAGTAAATTACACACTTCGCGGACTTAGTACGAATTTGTAGATTTCATAATTTGTGAACGATTTTTTTGGTTCTAGGATATGTCGATTCTGCAATGTTTTCCTGAGAGAAGAAGTGATGAAATAAATTGTAGAGTAAGACACCTGTTTGAGTTCGGACCCATAAACTATAATTCATAAATAGGGGCAGTTACCTATGGGCCACCAAAGTAGATCTGTCTGTTCTGTTAAAAAGATCACAATGAAAACGTACAAAAAGTGAAGGAATTGTCATTCCAAAAGACAGGTTCACTTCACGTTCACACAAAAGTAACTTCATCTATGTTTTTGTGGTAACTTTTTAACAGAATAATAGGCTAGTTTCCAACATAAAAAAATGCAAATCTATTTAGTCCGTCACCAGTATTGAAAAATAATGGACACGTATTTTTATATATTCGTAAATGAATGAATATTGACAAAGATAAAACGCATCAAAACTCGGGAGTGGGGGCTCGTGACGTCAGAACGCACAAAAATTATACCACTGCGTGTCGTAATGAGAATTTTAAAAGCATCGTATCTTCGTTAATTTTGGTTTACGTAACAAAAGAAAAAACTCGGGTCGTATATTTTTTCATAATCTATCTGACAGACTAATTAGATCTTTTCAGTGGACAAGCCCATTCAGCAAATTTTACGTATTGGTACGTCCAAAACGCACAAGTGCGAAAAGACAACGTTACTAAACAGTGCAATAAAACAGCTCTGTTCAGTAATTCAGTATAATTTGTAAGCACGTAACTATGTTTCTTGTTAAAGTCACCACTATTCCAAATTACAGACTATTAAGTACCGCAGAAGTCAATTATGGGCTGGCTAATAGTAGGCACTTGTCTGGGTCTGGAGGTTTATTGCTCCTGAAGACGTTCCCAAAATATTTAACTTTTGAATGAGATAGACGGGATCTCTGGCTATGAGAAGGTCACTGAAATTTGTCTTACATTGAATTTTCAGCCCAGTTTGGGGTTGGCTTCAAATCTTACAAGCTCAGTGCTCACTTTACGAGCCGAGTCATCCGGGTCCGTAGGAGAATACCCTTCAGCGAATCCCTACACGTGGTCCCCGGGTGGTGCTAAACAGGTGATACTAACTGCCTCCGTGGTCTAGTGGTTAAACCACCTGATTCAGACCCAGAGGTCCCGGGTTCGATTCCCAGTGGGGGCAAATTTTTTGCTCGGTTTGGTTGGTGGTCTGGCAAGCTACCACCATCATGTCTAAGTCTGTCGCCAGAACAATAATGTTAACAGCATTATTGTGTTCCGGTAGTTAGAGGTATGATAGCCAGTTCCTCTGTGTAAGAGGATTCCGGGTGGAACTCGCTTCCATCTTCGGCCTAATCATCACATTCCACTAAGCGAGATTTGGGTCAAGAGTTTCCCCGTTTTGCTTTAAAAAAAAACTGCTTTTTATAATTGATATCTTATTCTGTAAGTAGGTTGTAAATAACACTTTTACACGTCAATCTTGTTTGTTCATATTATTCTAGATGAGGCCGATGTTTCCTAGCTAGACTACCTTGAGAAGAAACACCGAAACAAATTCAGAGGTCTTGGTATCTTTTAAAGTCCAGACAAACGTGAATAATATGAGAACCATGTGGGTTCACGTCTGTGGTGGCTTTTTGAGGAAAGTACCACGCAGGTTTGAGTGGACCTGTTCAGTCACTGCAAGCATTTGTCAGTAGTCGTGTAGCTCAACTCGGAACTTTGATTTAGTTTGGAACGGTTCGGAACGATGTTTGTGTGCGTGCGAACTAGACGTGCATGAAGGCTAGTGTCTAACTGCTCATAACTAGTACTATCTCTGTCAGGCATAGTGCGAGGTGAGACAGCTTGCTTTTTGGCCATGCCTACCACTGAGTTCGAGCCCGCGACTAGTGACACCTTAAGGAGCTCAATGATCCGGTGAACAATACCAAAGAAAGAGCATTTGGGAAGGCCGTACAAAGAACTCAAACCGCCAGATAATCGTTAAAAAATACATGTAATAAAAAGAAATCTACATAGTCCTCACTTTCAAACTAAAAACATAATACTTTATAAAATAACTAATAATGTTAGTGTATAAAAATAAATAAAAATTTCAATGTCAAATTGTTTAAAAACAATTCAAATTGTATATAAAAATGTGAAAAATGTTTTAGTTTAATAGGAGGATTCCCGGGTAAAAAAAATATGATTCTATTTACTCCGTCAGTAAAATTAATGAAAAGTATTAGACTGATACGTATTTTTTTGCTGTATCAAATGACTAAAAATTGACGAAATTAAAACAAATCAAAGAAATGAAATAAATAAAAAAGGGGTTTGACGTCATTTGTCACTTTCGAAGTGACAAATGACATCCAACGCATTTTCACCGCACAGTATCGTCAATATTTTTTTGTTTACGTGAAAACAGAAAAAAAATACGTGTTCAATATTTTTGGAAATCTATCTGACGGACTAATTAGTTTTTTTTTAGTGATCTATCCTATTCTGAGCAGAAAACGCAATAAATACTTGCAGTGGTTATTCTGATAATCTACGAGTAAGCAAAGTAAGACACATTTTTAAATAAACAAACTACCAGATGCAGATACGACTATTGATTTTACATAAATCTATAGATTTAAACTTGAACAGACTTCCCAAATCTAAAATCAATCTTAACCACCATAAAATTATTAAAAAAACAACATTTTCTTATATTTTCGTTCCCACCTCCCGTCCTATTAAACAGGAATTAAGAGGATGGTTAATGAAATTCCAAGGTACCTATAATCGACGCCATTTTGGTTTGTTACAACCATTGTGTGTTGAACAATAAGTGAGGTGTCTAATTTATGGCGCCCTTTTGTTATGGCGGGTAAAAAATATGTGTAGCGATGTTTTGGCAATGAAGTGTAATTAATTTTTGAGTTAACTATTCTTTGTTGGTAACGTAAGTCAGTTGTGTTTTTTTTTATGTTGTTCTTGATTACTTGTTAAAATTTTTTTAGGGTTCCGTACCCGAAGTCCAACGTAACCCAATTAAGTACTAAGCCTGGCTGTCTATCAGCGGGCTGTATATCTGGAACCGTAATAAGTAGACAGTTGAAATTTTCACAGAGTGTGTAGTTATAATGTCGCTATAACAACAACCAATCAAAACTGGTCAGGTCATCTATAAAAACTAAATCTAGCTATCGCAGTTCTTGAGATACAGTCTGGTGACAGACAGACGGATAGATAGACGGACGGACATACAGCGAAGTCTTGGTAATAGGGTTCCGTTTTTACCCTTTTGGGTACGGAACCCTAACAAAGGTAAAGCAAAAAAAAAATAAACAGAGGCGGACACAAGAAACATTATTCGGTTCATCATACGGAACCAGAACCGACAAATCCGACTCGCACTTGGCCATTTTTAATGAAAGGTATGGTTATGGCTTGTTAATACTTTTTTGAGTTTGAGTTATCGTGGTTGGCCGCTGAGAAAATTATTCCTCGCTCAACTCAAACGCAGTGCCAGTGCGGAGCCTCTTCACAGGACATCAGGACATGCATCACCTTCTTCACTGCCCATCATGCACGACCACCTGCACCATTCAAGATTCAAACGAGGCCAAAGATAGAGTGGTACTGGATGCTCAATACTGGTCGGACATAATTTGATACGAATCCATAGAGACAATTTTTTTTTAAATTGTTTATCCGGACTGCTAAATAATAACAGCCGCACAGGTCGATCTTCGAGGTTAAGCGACGCTTGTCGAGGTTGGTCTGTGGATGGGTGACCATATTAACATACCGAGTGTCCTCCGTGCCTCGGAAAGCTCGTTAAGCTGTGGGTCCCGGCTGTCATTGAAGATCTTTGGCAGTCGTTACGGATAGTCAGAAGCCAGAAAATCTGACACCAGTCTTGCCAAGGAGTACCTACCGTGTTACCCAGTTAATGGGTTGTGGAGGTCTGGCAGGAAGCCGCGCCACGTAAAATACGGGTATTCAGCTGAATTCGGTTTGACTGGAAGCAGACCCCAATATAGTTGGGAAAAGGCTAGGCAGATGATGATGATCCGGTCTGCCAAGAAGGGTTATGTTTTTTGTGTATCTACACAAAAGTACGTGCGTCATTGTATCACTCTTTACTGTCTCGTATCATCCAAACGGAGCATTTAAACAATAATGGTAGGTATAGCTGCATTTATCTTAGACTACTTATATTTAGTCGCGGGATTACTCGCAAGAGACACCGTGGCTCCGGAACACAAAGGGCAATGAAGGAACATGGATGGGTTTTGGTCAGTAGAAGTCTGACACTCTCTTCAAATCATCCAATGACTCCTCCCATCCCTAAAAAAAAAAAAAAAAAACTACTTTTCCTAGGCTAAATAATGTCTAGAAAATCAGTGTTGAACTTAAAATATAAAAGAGTGTTTCGAAAAAGAATCTAACGCTTTTTTTTCACACTGTCATAACTACTTTAAGGATACTATATACTATGTAGATTCTATAGGTACCTAAGTTTGTATGATGTTCAATTTAGTTAATGAATTGTTCTGAAAGGGTTCTAATAGGAACACAGTAATTGTGTACAAATCGATTACTTGATTGACTCTGGAACTGATGGCACAAAGCACAAAATATGAACAGAGGGCCAAGCGCGACTATTTTGACGTTGAAGTAAATAAATTTTGAATGTAAAAAACTACAACCCCACGGTATTTTGCTTTAATTTTATGGGATATTCACAATTGATATAATTGAAAAATATGAATATAAGATACAATTCAAAAGTCATTTATTCAAATAAGGCTGAGAGCCAGCACTTTTTGAACGTCAAGTTTTACAAAAATGCCCGCCCGTCACCACTTCTTAGTGTTTTAGCTGTGGAGAAGAAGTAGCCAACAAACTCCCCAGCAACAAATCTGTCTGTTACGTTTTATGAACAAGAATTTTACAATAATTAGTATGCAAAGTAATAATACATGATAAATATGATGTGCGATACGAGTATTGCAGCTATGGCACTCTGAAGACTAGCTACGACGAAGATGACAAACGACATGGCAAGACACCGCTTTACTTATTTTTTTATTTGAGATGGGTTTACTTTTGACTCTAGTTGAGGTCAGAGATGACAGAGACAAAGTCTACGATGGAGCGAGCTTACCCAGAAGGAGCCTGTTTATTCTAACTTTGAAAAGAATAGGGTTGTAAACGTTTGGAAACACAGACGCAGGCAGAGAGTTCCACTCCTCCTATTTTGTTACTTATAAATAATTTTATTCGAGACCGGAAAGTAATAATAATTTTCGAATAGTTCAACATAAATGCTCAGAAACCTCGGAATAATCGGTGTGCAAAACATTAGAAAAATACCCGCCGAATTGAGAATCTCCTCCTTTTTTCGAAGTCGGTTAAAAATAAAACTTAGTACAAGAACTTTATTCAGAGCGATACTTCTGGCTTTACTTGCTACATGGCTACAAAGTCAACACATGAATTTAGTTGTTGATATCAATCCAATCTAAGATATTGCGTATAATTAGTTGAAAGGGTGTTTCTTGGGCTCTATTGAATTTGTGCTCAAACTGACACAACTCTGACTTTTGAGCCATGTTTGTGGGTTGCCCTGGATTGCTTTGGAGTCACCATGGTCCTTAATTATGTACTCTTCATGTTACTGGACCACAAGATGTCAAAGTTTGGCCTCTAGGGATCTGGTGTAATCATATTACAGTGTTCGGGAATGTAAATAGGCCGTCCTATTTTCATGTATGACAGGAATCCTTTAGGCCAGGGATGGTGGTACTTTCTTGGCTATCGTGAAATTTCTCGTTAATAAAAAAAATATGAAAAAAAGGTACGATAGAGGACCGCTATTTATCTTTAGACGGATCGGGCGACTCCGATTTTATTTCTTTATAATTTACTAGCTGACCCGCGCAACTTCGTTTGCGTCACATTTTTCATTACTGCTCCGCTCCTATTTGTCTTAGCGTGATGATATATAGCCTATAACCTTCCTCAATAAATGGGCTATCTATCACTGAAAGAATTTTTCAAATCGGACCAGTAGTTCCTGAGATTACCCCCTACATACAAACTTACAAACATACAAACTTACAAACTTACAAACCAATTTTACCTCTTTATAATATTAGTATAGATTTATTATATACTTTAAATTGTGCACGTCACATTTAAAACAGGATTAACATTTTATAAAAACAAATGTACAGTGGGCTGCCTTATCAATTCAATTAAATTCAAAACATTTATTTCAGACTTTTCGGTCCATAGAGTGTTAGTACATCAAGATAACTTAAAACTATGTTAGTAATTTTACACATACCTAGACAATAATAAACAAAAACAAAAAAAAACGCACAATGCCCTACAGCACAATGACATGCAAACCTATCCAATGCCTCCAAATAGGACTATGGATGTAACCCGCAATAACACTCAGGTAGCTGTTGGGACTGCCCCTCACCCTTCGCATCAGCGATGCTGCTCTCTTTCGCATAATGGCATGAAAGCGTTCCACTTTAGCATCAGCAAACATCCCTGACGCACTGCAGTAGCGAGGCATTCCCATCAGCAACCTGAAAGCATTATTATATTGGACTCTTAGGGCGCTGACGGTTCGCTGCGTGTAGCTAGTCCACAGACTGCAGGTATAGAGGGACGGGCAGTATGCCCTAAACAGCGTCTTCTTTACCGCTTCGGAACATCGGGCAAATCTGCGCGCCAGCATATTACAACGAATCGTCAGCCCCCTGCGTTCCCTCTCAATGTCTGCCTCATCGGTCAGGGTCTTTTTTTTTTTTTTTTTTAGGGATGGGAAATCATCCAATGACTCCTCCCGCTCTGGGTGTAGCGGGAGGGAGTGTCAGACTTCTACTGACTAAAACCCATCCATGTTCCTTCATTGCCCTTTGTGTTCCGGAGCCACGGTGTCTCTTGCGAATAATCCCGCGACTCCGGCAGGCGTCGGCCCTTTCGGGCCCCTCTGTGTTGCTGACTCTCTTTGAGGCGCGCGTGGAACACTAACGCGCCGTCGACACGGCCTGTCTAGATGGACGGACGGCGAGCCACCCATAGCTCGCTGTCCACAGGCCCGCGCCTACGGTGGCCGGAGGTCACCAGGTGGCCCCCGACGCCCGCGGCGTCCACCACGGCGGCCGGGACGAGAGGGTCTTCTCTCCCGCTCCGCCACCTCCTTCGCTAGCATGACTGCTTCGCAGAAGGAGGCAACGGCGTCCCATTCCGTCTCGCTCCGGACCATGGCTTGGACCAGGGCCGGACGCGAGAGGTCGCCGCCAATCGCCGTTTCGAGGACACGGCGGTGCGCCGCCCAAGCGGGGCACACCTGCACAGTGTGCTCTACCGTGTCCTCCGGTCGATCCTCGCAGTGGTGACACCCGGGCGTTTCCTCCCGCCGAATTCGGTGCAGGAACCTCCCGAAACATCCATGTCCGGTGAGGACCTGCGTCAGGCGGAAGGTGAGGACGCCGTGGCGCCTCTCAAGCCACTCCTCAAAGCGGGGACTTATCGCCGCTATTGTGGCGTGCCCTGCGCTGGGTTGCGATAGTCGTCGTCTCCATGACGCCATGAGATCGCACCGGAAGTCCGTCCGCTGCGCGACAATTTGCCGCGTCAGCGGAGTTTCCCCCCGGCTTAGTACCTCCGCGCGCCAATCATGCAGGCGCGCGAGGACCACCACCTCCAGATCCCATGGCGGCAATCCGGCAAGGAGACCCGCCGCTTCGCGCGAGATCGTGCGGTACCCTCTGGTCATCCTGAGGGCCACCACCTTTTGGGGCGCGTTCAAGTGGTTCGCAGCACGCTGCCTCAATGAACGCGCCCACACCGGGGCCCCGTAAAGGGCCATGGACCGCACGACCCCCGCGTATAGCCTACGGCAGGAGGCGTTCGGTCCCCCCAGGTTGGGCAGGAGCCGCCTGAAAGCAGCCCCGGCCCGCTCCAGTTTGGGGACCAAACGTCGGAAATGCTCCACGAAGTTCCATCGGCTGTCTAGGACGAGCCCCAGGTATTTCAGCGTCGATTCGACGCCGATGGAAACCCCTCCTACCGTCAGCAAGGATCCCGACGGTGGCGCAATGCCTCGGCCATGAAAACACATGGCTTCGGACTTGTGCAGCGCCACCTCGAGACCCAGTTGCCGGATCCTCTACACGACTATCGCAACCCCGCGTGTCATTACGTCGGCCGCCTCCGCGTACGACCCCCCTTGTGTTAGCACCAGCGTGTCGTCAGCGTAACAAATGAAGGCCTCCTGGTCTTCATTCATTATCGCATCTATTTTGTTATTTGTTATTTATCTGTGAACAATAACGATACAGTAGAGACTGCGCAATACGAAAAGATAACTTTTGTGATTTCTTTATCTATATTATTCACAATTTCATCAAATCTAACTTTACAGTACGCCCTTAGCAATATTCTAGAGTCCAGTTATGAATGAATCAAGGATTTACATGAAATACCTACTTTGGGGCTAAAAAGGACACTTTAGCAGAATCATAAAATTAAAAAAATCTGTCAAACTTCAGTTTCATCTTTATTGCTAACGCATTAGGTTCAAGGTTGATTGTGAAAATTTGACAGTGACGGGTAGCGTGGTGTGCTTTCTGATTCTGCTAAAGTGGTCTTTTTAGATCCCCTGTAGCAAGTAGCAATGTCATTCTTTCGGATTGGTATATGATACGGCACCTTTTGTGTATCATATACAAGCTGACGCACGCGGCTTCGCCCGCTTGACAAATTATAAACTAAGTCTTTCCTCGAGATCCAATCTAAACAAAGGTGAAAAGAGCAAGAAAATCGGGGCACCAGTTTTTGAGTTTACCACGAAAAAAATACACTACCTACAAAGTAAAAAATAACTTTAATTTCGGAAGTCGGTGTTTTTGTAAGTTTCTTCGTAGTTTGACACCGACTTCCGAAATTAAAGTTATTTTTTACTTTGTAGTGTATTTTTTTTTTGGAAGTCGGTTCTATTTTTTGTAAAAAGTTTTTTATTTTTCACTTTTTAGTGGTACCCCACACCTAACAACACCACTGCAAAATCGCAGAAAAGCAAAATACGCAATTTCGATTACTTGGATGACATAAAAATATCATCCAAGTAGACGAATTCCAGCTATTTCGATTTAAAATCCAAAGTTCGTAATCGATTTTCATGAAAATTAAATGGGACCAATCTGCAAGTATATCCTTTCAGATAAAACAAGTTTTTTTGAAATCAGTTCATAATTGTCGGAGTCATGAGGTAAAAAACATATAAAAAAAAAAAAACATACAACCAAATTGATAACCTTTTTGGGAAGTCGGTTAAAAATAGTCAGACGCGGCGGAGGACTTTATAACAATTATGTAGTGATTGCTTTTACTGTTTAACTGTTCATATGGCTGGTATTTATTATCAGGTTACATTAGAAGACGATAATTAGTTTCGGAACAGAGTCCTACATAACCATTTAAATTTGCTTTCGCACACCGTGCATTATGCTAATTGTAAAAATTATTAATGTAGTCACGGCCGTAACAACAACATTTTTTTGTTGTAAAACGTATTGCAATCATTCGTGCAATTTTAAATGATCATGTTTTGCCATAAAACGACATTGAAAAAAGGTTAAACTCGTTGTTCCAACATAGTTCTCCACTTCAGTATCTATATTTTTGCCTCAACTGAAAAACATGGACTATTTAAAGTTCGTTCATTAACTTTTTCGAGTTGATGTGCAAAATGAAAGTCGGACTGCAACGAATGCTGATGACCAACGAGCTTTTGATTACTACCCGACAGTGTAATACTGGGAATATGGACCTAGGAACTGTGGGCTGACCTATTTCTTCAAGACCTCTTTAGAAGTTCCGTAATTTAATGGCACATTTTCATCATCTGCCTAGCCTTTTCCTAACTATATTGGGGTCGGCTTCCAGTCAAACCAGATTTAGCTTAAAACCAGTATTTTACGTGGAGCGGCTACCTACCAGACCTCAACAACCCATTAACTAGGTAACAAGCTTCTTCTTGGCAAAACTGGTGTCAGATTTTCTGGCTTCTGACTATCCGTAACGACTGCCAAAGATTTCCAAATGATACCCGGGACCAACGGCTTAACGTGCTTTCCGAAGCACGGAGGAAACTCGGTATTTTAATTTAGTAACCCATCCACAGACCAACCTCGGCAAGCGTTGTTTTACCTCGAAGATCGACCTTTGCGGCTGTTATTATTTAGCCACGAGCTCTTTTGACTATCTTCAAAACTATTTATTAAAAAAAAAACAACCGACTTCCTAATAAAAAAAAACACTACAAAGTAAAAAACTACTTCAATTTCGGAAGCCGGTGTTTTTGTTAGTTTCTTCGTATTTTGACACTGACTTCCGAAATTAAAGTTATTTTTTACTTTGCAGTAAGTTTTTTATTTGGAAGTCGGTTGTATTTTTTTAGTAAAAAGTTTTTTATTTTTCACTTTTTATTGGTACCCCACACCTAGCAACACCACTGCAAAATCGCAGAAAAGCAAAATACGCAATTTCGATTACTTGGATGACAAAAAACCATCATCCAAGTAAACGAATTCCAGCTATTTCGATTTAAAATCAAAAGTTCGTAACCGATTTTGATCAAATTTAAATGAGACTAATCGGCAAGTATATCCTTTCAGATAAAAAAGAATTTTTCTACTCGGTTCATAATTGACGGAGCTATGAGGTAACAAACATAAAAAAAAATACAACCAAATTGAGAACATCCTCCTTTTTGGGAAGTCGGTTAAAAAATTAAGAAAAAATATTCACAATGGGCGCTTTCATTTTAAATATCAGCTTATTAATCCAACAGTATCTCATCGATATATCTCACTACTTATTATTTGATTATGGACGTATTGAATCTATTCCTAAACCCATAGACCACAATATCTAGGTAACCATAGACCCCTCTCAGTAAGCAGTAGCACATTACCCACTAAGTCCACTTTCTATTGACATCACCTGTTGCCTGGTCACCTGGTCAACAACCGTACAGCAAAGTGTTTGCATCCAGCTTGTGAACGCTGTGTCGCTACAGCCTTACAGCTCGAAGTGAGCTCAACTGTTGCTTCGAATACAAGCTGCAGCAGGCTGACTTCGAACATCCAAATGTGGCTTGGAAACTATAGCTTAAATCGGGATGTAGGTTGAGGCTGGAATTTAGGCTGAGTGACTACTTTTACTGAGGATGTCGTTTTCTCACAAATATGAAGTCTTGAAGATAAGTAATTTTGCAGATACGTACTCGTATTCAAATCCGTTTTTCTTTTTAGGGCGGGTTGTTTCACGTTCACTTAACGCATGCGTAAACGTTAAAAATGGTGCTATCTATCGTTAAATCGAAAAATTGGGTTGTTTCACAAAATGTCAGCGATAACGCACGTAAAATATAACGTTTACGTTAACAGATGGTTAACGTTACTTTAGTTGCATCAAATAGAACAATATTGTGAAAATTCTTTTGAATTCCTCAATATCAGTTCTTCTGATGACATAAAAAAGTGGTGGAATGCAAAACAAGCTATTTAGGTAAGACCCATGTCAATAATTTAGCTAATGGAATGAGCAGGAATTTATACCAGAATGTTTTGAAACAACGCTTCTTATTTACCGAACGTTAAAGATCTTCCATAATTGTTACTTTTTGACGTACGTATGTTACGTTAACCAACCGTTTGATACAACCCGCCCTTAGTATTGTATGTTCTTGACTTTTGTGTAGGTCAGAGGCGACAGTGCACAGGCCTCTTCTGGGTAAGCTCATAGGAGTGAGCTTACCCAGAAGAGCGGCTCTTCAGCTTTCAATGACCAGCAGTTTTGGCTGTGCATTGTCGTCAGTCACTCAATTGCGGAAGTTTTAGTACCAACTAGCTACCAAGTAAGGATAGGTACTTAGTATTAGCAATTAAAAGAGATTTAATTAAAAATTAATCATGTAATCCCATTTTAGACTATAGAATACAATACAGTCGAAACAATAATGCCGCCAAATCGTTGAATGTCAAACAGCAATATTAGTGATGTGACACATGGTGTCCTCACGTAGTGCTGTGCTGTATCGATTGAGTAGGTTTTCCGCCTAACATTAGGTACCTACATGAAAAGTACTAGAATAATTATTTTGTATCTATTTCCATCGAATGAAAGTTAGAATAGTTCGGCAATACTCGTATTAAAATAGAGTTAGCACCTGAGTTCAACCGTACCGGTACACTATAACTTTGAAGAAATAAGGTCAACCCTAATCGCATCGAAACACAGAGGCAATTCCCGTTTATATTAACACTAGCAGTAGGTACTTGCCCGCTACTCCCTTATGGGGGGAGTAGATGAGTTGCTAGAGCAGGTTTAAGTTGCTTCGTTTCAACAAAATTTTAAAACTGGCTGGCTTTTTTTATTGCCAAATCATGCTATACGACCATACACAAAAAATACAACTTGTTCTTTTCAATTCCACCTGTACCACAAAAACTATCAACCCTTAATTGCTATCACAGTCGTCAAAAAAACGTCTTCCGACAAAAGCACTTATGTAAGTAACCCAAAAATGCAGACGGCATCCTGATTTGTCACTTTTAGCCCTCACTCTGGTTCATTCTTTTCGGGAATTCCATACAAAATATTTTAGCCACAGTAAAAAATTGTGCCAAAAATCAAATAATATCGTGTGATGTAGTTACTTGTGGAGGTTACATAGGCAATTGCTCCTTACAAAAAACTTGCACTTACTGGTATTTAGATTAACTTGTAAAATACTCTTATTGATTTTTAGATTTACTGGTATTTTACCTCAACATATTTGGCTGAAGTCTCGACTGACATGACGATAACAATTTATTTTCTGTATTCGATAAATTAATTTAATTTTACTGTAGGGTTACGGTTCGCTCAAAATTCCATTTCGCTAATTTTTATTCAGAAAAAAAAATTATAACTGTAACTTTAAACAAAATTTATTATAAAATGTATATTTTTATCTTGAGTGACATTTTGAAAGAAAAGGTTTTTTTGCCAAAAAAGCCCGGAAGGATGTATCAGGGATGCAACCGCAAGAAGACGTGAAATTTTTTGTGACCATTCAAGAACTTTCAAGCTGTCGGGAAGTTGCAAAAAACGGCTCTACACATCTAAAGTAATAAGCGCTCTTGCCATATCATATCTCCTTGCATACAATTTTGCAAGTGACCCCTTACAGACCGAAATGAAAACGTATCACGTCAAAATTCAGCCACTTATTTTTTTAAATCTTTGTATGAAATCGACCCCAACATCGAACCTTACCTTTAAAAACAAACCCCGTCTAATCCGAGCAGGTAGAGCATCTTATCGTGTACTTAAACAAATACTCCTAAACCCCGTGTTATGCCGACTAATCCCATGGATTCCTTAGAGGGTCTGCGGGGGAACGCTGTTTTTTGTGGTTGATATTCGTTGCTCCGAATCGGGTTGAGTGTGTTTTTGAAAAAGGGTAAAGATGTTAAGTTAAAATGTACAGACTAAAAATGTAGTGATAGGCTTTTGTTTTAGTGACTTGTGGCCTAGCACGAATATTTTAACCGACTTCCCAAAAAAGAGGAGGTTCTCAATTCGATTGTGTTATTTTTTTTTATGGTGGTTACCTAATTACTCCGTCAATTATGAACCGATTTTAAAAAATCTTGTTTTCTCTAAAAGGATATACTTACTTGCAGATTGGTTCCATTTAAAATTTTATCGAAATCGCGATCGGTTACGAAGTTTGGATTTTAAATCGAAATAGCTGAAATTCGTTTAGTTGGATGATGGTTTTTGTTTTCCAAGTTATCGAAATTGCATATTTTGCTTTTCTGCGATTTTGCAGTAGTGTTGCTATGTGTGGGGTACCGCTAAAAAGTGAAAAAATAAAAAACTTTTCACAAAAAAATACAACCGAATTCCAAATAATAAAAAAAACACTACAAAGTAAAAAATAACTTTAATTTCGGAAGTCGGTGTCAAAATACGAAGAAACTAACAAAAACACCGTTTTTTGTAATTTTTGTAAAAAGTTTTTTTGACGTATAGTTTTACTATTACGTAAAATTTTGTCATAGCTGCAATACTCGTTTCGCACATACATAATATGTTTATTTGAATTAAATAAATACCATATTCAATAATCATATTTTTGAATGATCTAAATTGAATGTCTCATAAAATGAATCTAGAATACTATGGGGTTGTAGTTTTTCACATTCAAAATTCACTGACGTTAACGTTACTAACTATAACCCCTCTCTGGTCTCGTGACCAATCGTGAATAATTTGTCAAGCGGCTGAAGTCGCAGGCATCAGCTAGAGGATATACCAGAAGCTATTATCCTTCATTTCAATATTTTCAAGGACTATCATAAAAATTTTAATCTGGGTTTTAATGACTTGTGGGTAGTCCTTTTTTAAAATTAATCATTATAAAATTATCCTGTTCCACTAAATCCTTTTCCTATCAAAGAGCGGTATAGACAAAGACGACTATTTCGTTTGCATAACACTTTAATAGGAACGAAGTTAAGATAAATGATTAACCAGAGTATAACTCAATTCAGTTTTATTACTTACCCTTGGAGATAACGCGTCAAGTTTAGGGTTCCGTGTCAAAATGCGAGGAAACTAATGCTTCTTGTTAAGGGTTCCGGGTCAAAATGCGAGGAATCTTATGCTTCTGTTAAGGGTTCCGGGTCAAAATGCGGGAAATCTAACGAGTCTTGTTAAGGGTTTTGTGTCGAAATGCGGGTAATCTAACGCATCTGGTTTAGGGTTCCGTGTCAAAATGCGGGGAATCTAACGCGTCTTGTTTAGGGTTCCTTGTAAAAATACGGGGAATCAAATTAAGTCAGTGTTTAAGTAGCTGTGTCTAATTGGAAGGTGATTCTCTCAGAATGGCGTTCAAAACAAATACACATAATAACTTTTTAGAGCAAAATTACAAAAAAAAAATGACAAAGGGAAAAATAAATGAGCAATCTTTTAAAATAATTTTAATTCGGCGGTAAACATAACACAAACTAAATTTCACGTAACTAATATGCTTGTCAGTTTGTTTTGCACCAACTCAAAATTATTAGAAACTTATTAATTATTAGTACAATTTATAGGTACCTACCCAGTTTAATCATAATAATCTATTTGTTTTTAGGTTATATAGACCCATAGATAAATAAACACCTTAAACTAAGTAAACATAGTTTATAATCACAATTGTGTTAGTAAATAGAACTTAAAAATTACCAATCTTTTCTTTAGGCCACTGTTGAAAAATCATAAAATGCTTTTTTTTTTTTTTTTTTTTTATGCAAAACGGGGAAACTCTTGGCCCAAATCTCACCTGATGGAAAGTGATGATTAAGCCAAAGATGGAAGCGAGTTTCACCCGGAATCCTCTTACACAGAGGAACTGGCTATCATACCTCTAACTGCCGGAACACAACAATGCTGTTAACATTGTTGTTATGGCGACAGACTTAGACATGATGGTGGTAGCTTTGCCAGGCGGACTTAGAACAAGTCCTACCACCAACCAAACCGAGCAAAAAATTTGCCCCCGCTGGGAATCGAACCCGGGACCTCTGGGTCTGAATCAGGTGGTTTAACAACTAGACCACGGAGGCGGTTAGTATCACCTGTTTAGCACCACCCGGGGACCACGTGTAGGGATTCGCTGCAGGGTATTCTCCTACGGACGCGGGTGACTCGGCCCCCAACTACTTAACCGCTTATACCTTACACATGGGTATAAAAATTTAATAAATGTTACTATAGACATGCTACGGATACGAAGACCTGAAGGACCAATTTAAATTGCATATTCATGCATCCACGATTTCTAAAGAAATGTCTTAGAGGTCATCCTTTCAAAGTTATCTATACGGAACGCGATACCGTAAATCCTGGCTGGCACTTCACTGTTTTTAACGAAATTCATCAGCAATTACCGTCCATTTTCCTAAATGGTTCTTACCCAAAATATCTTGTCGTCCCCAAAATGTTAAAAAGAAAAAAAAAACAATTTACAAATGTACACAACTAACTAGGTACTTGCAAAACAACTATAATTCAGGACGCCATCAGGAAAATGGGCCAAGTCGCATTTCACCCATTTACCCTTACAAGAAAACATTTTCTAAAAAGGGGAAAAAAGGAAATCTAGTTGACTACATATCTTTATTTGGACACGCCGATAAAAAAATAATGTCCGACATTAAGGGGAGGACTTAATTTAAATATTTCTGACGCATTCGCCCTCTCGCTTGCTCTCGAAGGTTTCTGTATACGTTTGTCTCTTTTTCTCTGTCGGCGATAAGTCACGAAAGCGTCGTTGGGTAAATGCCTTTTTAAGTGAACCCCTACAAAGTTAAAGAGAGATTTTTTGTAACAAAATGTAACGTTAGGTTATTATGGTTGCTCCGTTACCCCGATGATTACTTTATGTTAATAGTAACGTTTTATGTTAGTTTTAACTGCTCTTCGTTTGTCCGTGGTGTTATTGTTTTTTTTTTCTTACGTTTTTATTCAAGTTTATGTGATTCTCACGCTTTTTTTGAGGTTAGTTAGGCGCCAGTTTTGCTAAACAGTTTTGTGGTTCATTAATTACAACGGTGAATATATTTGCATGTAAATGTTTTTTGTTACCATTGTTTTTATGTTTTTATGAAATGAAAATACTGATATTGCATAAATATGATTTACAAACGGCAAAATACGGTTATTTGATACAAATACTAACTGTCCAGAAGGGCCAACATAAAGACGTTTATGAAGCTGTCAGTTGCTAAAAATTTGATTGGACTCATTCATTCATGTTTTGATTATGGATAGACTTGCGTTGACCACTGTATCACCGGACGGAAAGTGATAATTGTCGGAGATGAGTGGTCAAAGATGGACCACGCTTCCATAGAAGTAACCTGTTCACTCTTAACTCAAAACCAAAAGGCCACTCTAGCAGAATCAGAAAGCACACCACGCTACCCGTCACTGTCTAATTTTCCCAATCAACCTTGAACCTAATGTGTTAGCGATAAAGATGAAAATGAAAATTGATAGATTGTTGTGAGGTTAATATGATTTTGATCGAATGGCCTTTTTAGACACGCAGGTTGTAGCTACCGTAGGCGCGGGCCTGTGGACGGCGAGCTATGGGTTGCTCGCCGTCCGTCCGTCTAGTGACGACAGGCCGTGTCGATGGCGCGTTAGTGTTCCACGCGCGCCTCAAAGAGAGTCAGCAACACAGAGGGGCCCGAAAGGGCCGACGCCTGCCGGAGTCGCGGGAATATTCGCAAGAGACACCGTGGCTCTGGAACACAAAGGGCAATGAAGGAACATGGATGGGTTTTAGTCAAAAAAAAAAAAAAAAGGTTGTAGCTACCAACCAGGCCCGGGTCGACAGCGCGTTGTGTTCCACGCGCGCATCAAAGAGATGTCAGCATAGTAGACGGGGCCCGCTAGGGCCTGTGCCTGCTACGGTGGTTGCGGAGTTTGTTCGAAAGTACCCTTTGCATTAGGAGGAACACGGATGGGTTTTAGTCAGTAAGAATCTACACTTCTTTCTGCTTCGCCCAAAGTGGGAAGTGTCATTTGATGATTATTCCCAACAATAAAAAAAAAAAATTGTAGCTACCAGGAAACATAAACTCCAGCAGGGAGTTCCACTCTTTATTTCCGTGTGTGTTGTGAATCAGAAGTGCAGACGCTAAAATTCCTGACACATTAACCCGTTTTCGAAACACCCGTTGTGTTTCCGTTTCCAAAGAAATAGCGAACGTTTTTCATAGTTGCAAAACGAAATAAAATAATACACCATCTGACATAACATACCAATTACAGCGTGTGTTACCCTTTCAGCGAAAAACAACAATATCTCACACACGAGGAAACATTCCATACAAAATAGTCGCAGAATGCGATACGGAAGACATTTTGTTGGTGGGAGACAAATTATATGACATAGTATTGCAAGTTAGTGACGTAGACAAAATATTTCTTCGGTTAAATCGTTATAAGGAGAATAGGAACGTAGAAAAAAGGGGATATTCTATTAATCTTAAAAATTCATATTTTAGTTCATCAGGACTAGGTATATCATTATAACTGACAACTGACGTTTCGGCGTTTACCACTACCTTAGTACTACAATACTCAAATCAGCAACGAATATTATTATTAAATAATATCGTTTTCCACGACTTATACAAAGTAGCATTCTATCTGCAATAACGAGTCTGAAGAGTCCAAAATTAATGGGATTCATTGACATGTACTATTTAAATATCCCAAGGTCAATCTCATACATTTTTTTAACAGAATGCCACTTTGCCTAAGTACTTATTACATGTATGTTACGATTTATACGTAAGTCTAAGTTGTTTATTAAATACTCATTGTTTTTAAGTGATCAAGTTTATAATTACTTGTTGCAAGTCAAAAACTAAAAATATCGTAAATCAAAATATGACCAGTATCCTTTTTGTATACGGAAGCGAACCATTAACCATAATAAACCAAGTCACTTAACATCCACTTTTATTCACAAAACAGCCCATAATGATTGAATACACGCCATTGAACAACTTTTGAACATAAATTATAAACTTTTTCGTTCAAAACGGTTTACAAAAAAAAAGTTTTTATTATCAGCCAACATGTGGGGGCGGGCTGATTTATTCCTACAATTTTTTGTCGATTAATTCAAAATAAGGACTTATCTCGGTTTCGTTGGCGGTTAATTGGGACATAGATTGACTAATGTATTTTTAACAAACGTGTCTTTTCTTGTTTGTCGTTTGTTTTGGACGGCTTTGGAATGTTTTGGGTTGTTTGTGACATTTTTAGGGTTTTTAATGATTGTTACCACGTTGCCACGTTATGTGGCAATGCTAATCCTCTGTCCGAGGTAAAAGCCAGCGCTTGGGTCACGCGAAGCGTCAACTAAGCGTAAATTAAGTAGCTAGGTAAATTAAATTGGCTGGCTTTAGTCAGCATACATATTTTTGCCGATATCTACACCTAGGAACGTTGGGGTCTGTGTTTCCTGATAGCTATAAACTGGAGGTCTTTAAGTCCAGAGTGAATAGGTTGGTGGTATTATTATAGGAAACGTGCTCCATTTTCGACCACACTACTGCTTACCATAAGATAAAATTCTTGCCAGACGCGAACCTATCAATATTAAAAAAAAACTAATGTTGCAATGGTTGGATATGAGCCTTTTTGTCTCTAGAATTATCAATGTCAAAAACCCACAAGGATTGACAACGTAATAATGTCGATAACGCATGACGTCAATCTCATTTTTTTTTTTTTAACTAAAACTATGGACACAGAGAAGGAATGCCATTTTGTCTATACCACCTTGTATGTTTGAACTTTGGAACTATTTTTCAAATAAAGATAAATGCATAACGGGATTGTTTTAAATGTAAATGATTGTCAGCCATGGTTTTTAAGTTAAGTGTCAATATTATATTAGCTTATGGCTTTTGAATATAGAGTAAGAACTTCGTAATATGTCATTGACCAGTTTTTTCCTGGCACGTGTCAGGCCGCCATCTTTCTAAGGCAAAGAAACCTGGTATTTAATCCTTTTCCCATTTATTTTCTTTTATTTAAGGCCTGTTGAGACGCAAGCGGTATTTGCGATGAATTTCGCTTGGTTTCGCGTGTATTATCTATGGAGTTTCGCGGCTTAAGCGAACCGGTTGAAACCAATATGGCCATACCGCCCAGGTAGGACGGTATTCTTTTTAGTGATTGGCCAAACAGGTTCCACCATGGCCACGGCGCTTTTAATAGGTTCGTCGTATATAAGATTTGCTACCTTTAGCAGTAGCGATGTCCGCCTAGGATTGAACAGCCGGTCTAAAACGATCACTTAAGTAGAATCAGCCAGCATATCAAGTTACTCAAAGCTGTCAATTTTTTCCAATCAACCTTGAACTTATGAAGAGCTAGAGAATAACAGCCGCACGGCTCGATCTTTAAGGTTAAGCAATGCCAAGGTTGGTCGGTGGATGGGTGAAGATCTTAACATACAGAGTTTCCTCCGTGCCTCGTAAGCACCTTAAGCCGTTGGTGGCTGTCATTTGTAGATCTTTGGCAGTCGTTACGGATTGTCAGAAGCCAGTAAATCTGACTCCTAGTCTTGCCAAGAAGTACCGCGCGTGTTATATAGACAGTTTATAGGTTGTGGAGGTCTGGTAGGCAGCCGCTCGACGAAAAAGACTGGTATTCAGCTGAATCCGATTTGACTGGATGCCAACCCCAATATAGTTGGGAAAGGGCTAGGCAGATAATGAACCTTGAACCTAATGCGATAAAGATGAAATTTGACAGATTACTGTAAGGTTCATTATTATGATCATAATACAATTCTACTAAAGTGACCTTTTTAGACCCGCAGTTGGGTTATCTACTAAGCTTTAGTTAGCACTGTGAGTAGCAAATACCGCGTTGATCTGAAACGGCCTTTACATCTTGGTATAATTTTTTGTCTCTTAAATATCCAGTTACATTTCTTATTACATATTTCTCTAATAATTTTGTTTTGTACAATAAATAAGTTTTAAGTCAGAAATCGGTAAGGGTAACCCATATTGAGCAATCATTTTGACTTTATGAGTAATAGTTAATTTTAACGACACGGTTGGCGCAGTGGTTGAGCGATGAACTGCTGCGCTGCGTGTCGCGGGTTCGATTCCCGCACGGAACAAGTATTTGAATGGCCGACAGATAGTTGTTCTGGGTTTGGCTGTTCGTGTATTTGAATTTGTTTGTTTTTAAACGCACCCGCGCGATACAGGAGAAATTTCTAGTGTGGGGCAACGTTTTTGTATTTAGAGAAAAAGAAATTGGTCATGCCGTCTCAGTATGGAAAAAGGGATTTGCCCAGCAGTCGAACAGTAAAATTATATATTGGTATTAAATTAGAAAAATACACATAGTATTGTTTAAAATATTATTTTCTTGTGAAACATGGCGATGATACTCGTACCTCTATGTGATATAAACAAATGAAATACACTATTTTAAAATATTTTTTTTATTAAAAATGATATTATACAAAATGTATTTACAAAATATTTTGTTCTTATTATGTTACTCCTACATTTTATCGTTATCATAGTTTGATTTATTAACATTTTTTAAAATTGAGTCTTATTTTAAATGCTGTCAATTTTGTTAAGTACAATCTGATTTTTGTCAATTTCTGACAACTTTTTGGTTACGTTTTGGTTTTATGCTTTATTCTTTAAATTATTAACTAAATTCTTAATTTAATACAAGAAACAATATGTACAGGAGTAAGGGTGCCTATTCATTATAGCAGAGCGAGGCAGCGGAGCGGAGAAACGGAGAAATTTCAACCAATGGAATTGCTAAAATCCCACACAACGTGAGTCACTGACATGTTGACTGATATGATTGGTTATTATTTCTCCGTTTCTACGCTCCGCTGCCTCGATCCGCACAAATGGACAGGCACCCTTATGGACCGATTTCTAAATTGAGTATTTCGAGTTAAGAATATGTTCAACAATAATTCAAAAGTTTGACACGTTGTCAGACTAAAGAAGAGATTGACAAATACTCAACTTCAAATTCTTAATTCAAAAAGCGAGGGGCATATTCACTAAATAAAAAAAAAAATTAGTAATGAATTCATCGAGTAGGTATTCTTTGAGGGCAGCATTCTGGGAACGGTTGACTGAGGTTCCCGTATCGAAAGTAACCGGGAATTGAGTAATCGGAATTGCACCTGGAAATAATAAAAATGTGAGATTATTATTTATTTTTTTATTAGATACTTTTTGACATAAGAAGACAAAGTGCATTCAACACGACCTGACCACCACGGCTTATTCAGTAACGAATTCTGTGTAATAGGATAACAGACAAGTTCTCATACTATATTATAGTAGGCGCTAGATAAGCGTGCAAAAAAGTACATTAACCTTTCCCTTATATCCCTTCGTAGATACTCGAACAATCAATTATGAACCATTTTTATGACTAGAGAACGTAAAAGGTCACGATAGAAGTCGATTTATGACAACTTTATGTCATTATTTTTGTGTTTTATTTTAAGAACGTCAATTAGTGTATGTGGGTCTGGCATAAAGCAGGCTATGACTAAGTAGTATTCTGACAGCGATTTTGACCGTTGAAACGCCACATCGTCAAAGATTGATCACTCTAATAATGTTGATATTTTGATCATTGTAATACTGTAGTACCAATAAAGTAGTGGGAATTCATCCAAATAATAAGTATAGTAATAAATAGTATTATGTAGTAGTAATTCATACAAATTTCAACACAAAGAAATAAAAGCTGCTACATTCTAACACAGGGGTAAACCGTCCAATATTTGGCAGCGCACCAATTCTGCCTCAAGTGACAATAAAAAGTAACAACATTGCAGCGAATTCAATTTAACTTAATTTAATGAGTTTCATGTAATTTAAAATACCTTCGGAGTTATAACAGTTTTTCGGCTGCCAAAAGTCACGGAAATTCGTGAAATGAAATCCGAAATTGTGAATCCTCATTATTTTGGCTCGTACATTTCTTATTCGTTACTGATTAATATTAAGGATTACGTATTTAAAACCAAAAAAAAAAAGATAAATGAGGTGGAAATGTGTGTTACTGTTATCCCTGGAGGTATCCAGGGATCCAAGTGCATGAGAGTACCTACAGGTTGCGAGAGAGAGAGATAAAGCTATATAGACTCATAGCACATTCCCTTTGTACAATGTAATCATCATGGCATTGACACGTCAGTGTAAATCATGCTGGCTGCTCATCTGATTACAAACAGTTTCTTATTGACAGATAGCTGTACACTATGAGTGCCATAGATTGTTTAAGCTGACTGAAGCTCGGATTGTGCAGGATACGCTACTGGGGCAAAGTCGAAGGAAACAATTAGTTGAATCATAACATGATTATGATTTATGATTAATCGATACTAATATTATAAAGAGGTAACATTTGTTTGTAAGTTTGTATGTAGGAACTACTGGTCCGATTTGAAAAATTCTTTCAGTATTAGATAGCCCATGTATTGAGGAAGGATATAGACTACAATAATCACGCTAAGACTAAAAGGAGCCGAGCATTAATGGAAAATGTGACGCAGACGAAGTTGCGTGGGTCAGCTAGTTTTTGAATACGATTAATTGTTCATTTGATTTTAAATATATGCGTATTATGGACTTTTATCGTCCGAAATAAAAGTATTGATTGATTGATTGATATCAAAGCCACATGATCAAATGGCGATACGGTGTGAGCTTAATAACATTGAAACGAGAATCATAACTTACACTTTCATACTGACGAAACTGAAACGTATTGTCTAATATTGTGAAAGTAGAAGTGAGTCATCAGTTTATTTATAAAATGCTGATAAATGACTGACGTGTCTTTCAAAACACGAATTGTACTAAGGCAAAGAAAATAAATCAATTGGATCCGAAAACATAAACTAGTGTAATTAGAAAAAAAATTAAAACAAAGTCATCCATTTTAAACTTACTAACAACTGTTATATTTACCCTTTCACCATAAATCATAATTAATTTTATACATCACTAAAATTACTGAGACTTTTTTACAGTCACTTGGTTTGTAAAACTATGAGAATTATGTGACAAACAAAAGTAAAAAAACATCTTTTTTACCCATCATTGATAAAATATACCACCATGAAAGGGTTGTACAAGGGACGAATTCCTGTGACGGTTTTTTTCCCTAATTTGTCAAGTTTTTTGAGTCAAGGTGTTACTTTGGTTCTCTGTTATTTGAAGAAGGCTACAAGCAAATTATGAAGGAGCGGACTTAAACGTGATTTTAGAATTAATCAAATTTACCCTCGGATACTGGACAAAAATCATCGACGCGCACAAATTAAAACGCAAAAATGCGATTGATTGCTTGAATACTTTATCAACCAATAACAGCTTGGAAACGTGCGTTTGACAACTTGTCACAATAATTTTGTGATGATTTTCTTTCGTGAAACTGGGTTAAAATCTGTTTGACCAAAGCAGTATTGAGGTATGAATACGGTAGTTACAGTTTGGAATTGAGTAAGTATAAATACCAAACATTGATTTCTAAGCGACAGAGAGTGATGAATTAAAGGATATTACAATCAACATAATTGGGTAGCACTTTTCTCACTGACGGCGATCAGCGAGCAGCGAGTAAAGCTTGAAACTACGTACCGAGTGGGCGAGTAGCGAGTGAGTAGTTACGTTAGTTCTGACGCCCGGCTCTCAGCGAGTGATTTTGTGCGACGGGCGGTTACTCACTCCACTCGCTCCGGCCTGCACTATAGGTAGAAATTACCGCTGTTGGTGAGTTCTGATCGCCCAGTGAGCATCGCCAAGTGAGCATCGCCAAGTGAGTTTCGATGAGCAAGTACAATCTTTGGTAGCTCTGTGTGTGAACAGCCAGCAATCACAAATTGTATGTGTCTCTTTTATTCACATGTGCCTTTCCTCAGCGAGAAAATAGTCGGTAGCTAATAGCTTCTTCGTCGGCGGCAAGACAAGTGCCTTATACACCAGACAAAAATATTGCCAATATAAGCTGACCTTACATTTCATGAATCTTCGCGTACAATAAGAGCTCATCTTATATTAGAAATTTAACTTGGGCTCTATTTCTTTTTTTTATTTACTTGTGTATTAATTTAAACTTACTTTGGACTCATCAAGATTGTCTCTAAAGTCTAGTCTAAAGCTAAGTAATATCAAGACAGGAGTATTTTTGTTAGTTTTTAATACTGATGATGATAACAACTGAAATAAGAACTAAGCTTGCAATAACTTTATTTCACTAAATACAGACAAAAACATAAATTTACATTTGCTCAGTCTACTTACGTTGTGCTTTCAATATAAACTTCATATAATTCGGGTTGCAATGGCTCATCTATTGGACTCTGTTCCTCTGCAGATCTTTTTCTTCTCATGTTGTCCATATTGAACAGCTTGGCGACTCTTTCGAGTTTCACTTTTTTTCTTAATGGAATAGGGTGGATGAAGAGCCTCTGCTTCTCCTGAATGTGAGCTCGCACTTCTTCTAATATTTGCTGTGGCAATGAGTCTGTCTGCCATTCAGGCCTGCGTCTCTCTATCGGTCTTCGATCTTTCTCACCTTCCTCTCGCTTTAAATTCGTGTTTACAACATTATCTTCTTTTACAGACGAACCTATTTGTAGATCTTGGAAATTCTCCAAATCGGAATTTATAAGAATAGCATTGCTCTTTTTGTTCGCTTGTTTCTTTATTGTTATTGTATTTTTAATATTTGTGTCATCCTTTCGGCGGATTTCTATTATGTCGAGGTTTTTCTCTTTTTTCTGCGGTTCTAAATTGAATAAGTCTTCGTCTTTTGTGAGCAATTCTACTTTATCTAAAATACTTTCTTGTTTTCTGCGTGGTACTAATTGATTAGCGACGTTTTCCTCTTTTCTGTGCGGTCCTATTTGATCGCCGTAGCTTTCCTGTGTTCGGTGTGCTCCTAATTGATTAGCGACGTTTTCCTCTTTTCTGTGCGGTCCTATTTGATCGCCGTAGCTTTCCTGTGTTCGGCGTGCTCCTAATTGATTAGCGACGTTTTCCTCTTTTCTGTGCGGTCCTATTTGACCGTCGTAGCTTTCCTGTGTTCGGCGTGCTCCTAATTGATTAGCGACGTTTTCATCTTTTCTGTGCGCTCCTAATTTGTCGATATTTTTTTCTTCTTTTCGGCTTTTTCCTAATTGATTGAAGAAGTCATCATCTTTTATAAGAAATTCTATTTTTTCTAATGGATCGACGAAGGTGTCCCCTTTGCTGCCCCTTTTTACTTGATTAAATAATTCTTCTTCTTTTATGAGCAATTCTATTTTGTCTAAGACACTTTCTTGTTTTCTGCGTTTTCCTAATGGATCAACAAGGGTATCTCCTCCTTTTCTGTCCGTTTTATATACGTTTTCCTCTCTTCTAACTAATTCTAATTCGTCGAAGAGGCTTTCCTCTTTCCTGCGGGTTTCTAATTTGTTTCTGTAGTATGTATTATCTGGAAGGGACCTGTTGCTTTTCATTATGCTAGTAAAGGGATACGGGAGGAAAATGGAAGGCCCGACTTCTTTTTGGTATTTTGTATATGCTTTTTGTACTGTATTTGGAACTGGCGGCGGAGCCAACGTCGGGAGCGGATTGACCGGTGCGGTCGAAAACGTCCCAGTACTAGCTATATTTTTTTTATTTTGCTCATGTTTATACGAAGCCATTCGCTGAAAATTTGACATCGGATAGTAATAAGGTAGCTTACCAAAGTCTGTATAAGTGAGAGGACCATTAAAAAATGTATCACTGATTTTCCGCACTTTGAAACCTGGTATTGGAGGTATTATATCCATTTGTGCTATGGAGGCTAGTTTCGTAACTGGAACTATATTTACTGGCGCCGGTTTTGTAACCGGAATCACATTAACTGGAGCAGGTGGCTCCAAAGCAACAGTTAACGCTGGCACTTCAGGATTTATCTCAGTTCTTATAACATAGGGTCTCAATAGGTCAGTTAACCTTGTTTTACCACTAGACAGGGGCTCATACCAATATGAAGCTTGATTTTGTTTTGTTATCTTTTTGTACATATCCGAATTAAACACTTGTTTGCTTAAAGTTTCTGCCGTGGTCATCGCTTCTTTTAGCACATGGTCCGTGCTTGTTTTATCAAGTTCTTTATAAATATCTTGTGCTAAATTATATATTTCTACTATAGCATCTAGGTCACCCTTCTTCAAAGTGTGAAGTAATTCTGTTAAACTTTTTATCTCTTGTTCTGATAAAAACCTATCCTTGTCAGATGTGTTTTTGCCTTCAATAATATCATCTAGTGTTATTGCTTGGGATTCCTTCGAAGTATTACTACTTTCTATAATATCAGGTTCGGTTTTGTTATTATACACGGGTTCTTCTTTTTTAATAACATCCTCTATCTTTTGTACATTCACCGTAGTGAGGTTTTCTCCTAATAGCTGAATGTTTGTGATGTTAATATGTCGCTGTGGTGCATAGTGTGAGCCTGTGATGTTTTTCCTCTTCAGTTTGCAGTGGTATTTGCCGCAAAACGTGCTGGATGTCCAAGTGGAGTTTGCAGGGTGTAGTTTGCCAGTATCGGGATCCCGGCAGAAGAACCCTGGAATTTAAAATAAGAACATAAATTTTAGATTAGCTACACCTTAAACTCAATCACTGGTAGAGAACGTATAGTAGCAAGGTCTAGAAACATGACGCTTTACGAAGAAGAGGCGAAGCAGAAGGGAATGTCAGACTCTTACTGACTAAAACCCTTTCGTATTCCTCCTAATGCCCTTTACGTTCCAGGGCCGTGCAGGTATCTCTTTCGAACAAATTCCACAATCCGACCACGAACGGATGCTCAATCCTTTTGGACATGTGGTTAATGTTCAGGCATACTTCTCCTTAAAAATATTGAGGACTATATCGATCTAGGCTTTAGTCGAATAGGATTACACTGAGGTATATACAATGATTGATAGTGCTGCAGTCAATAGGTACTATAACTAGACCAATGCTTCCATACAAAAGGGGCCCTGACAATAGACTAGGAAACCCGAATAGAATTGCTTTAGATAGATATCGAGTTACGTAAGATTCTTGCATTGGTTTGATTTAGTGACTTCATTCTAAATGTTGTTGTTTTGGTAATCTCAATTACAGGCACTGATGACCTAATGCGTGATCGGCAATTGTTCAAATATAATATAAACATTACGTCTATAGTTCACAAAGAGTTTAAGCAGAGGCGTTAATCTATACTAATATTATAAAGCTGAAGAGTTTGTTTGTTTGATTGGTTGAACGCGCTAATCTCAGGAACGACTGGTCCCATTTGAAAAATTCTTTCAATATTAGATAGCCCATTTATCGAGGAAGGCTATAGGCTATATATCATCACGCTAAGACAAATAGGAGCGGAGCATTAAAGGAAAATGTGACGCAGACGAAGTTGCGCGGGTCAGCTAGTAATATTATAAAGCTGAAGAGTATGTTTGTTTGAACGCGCTAATCTCAAGAACTGCTGATCCGATTTGAATAATTCTTTCAGTATTAGATAGCCCATTTATCGAGGAAGGCTTCCGGCTATATATCATCACGCTGAGACAAAAAGGAGCAGAGCATTAATGGAAAGTTGCGCGGGTCAGCTAGTAGTTAATATTCTTACTAGATTTTGCCTGCGATTTCGTACGCACAGTTCCCGTTTTTCCCGTTCCCGTGGGAATTTTGAGAATTCCTTTATAACGGCTCTTCTACAGATTGTAGGGAAGCTACGTGCCAAATATCAGCTTTCTACGACTAGAGGTTTCGGCTGTGCGTTGTCTGTTTGTCACTCAGAAACTGGAGAATTGTAGGTAAATATAAGGATGGTGAAAATGTCGTAGAGGTTTAACAACTGAGTGCAAAATATCGGGGACCAACTGATGGGAATTTTCAGAGACTTTGTCATTACTTCAATGTACCAAAAAGGGTTAACCACCAAGACTGTTAGTTTTACTAAGAATTATTTTTTACTGCACAAAAAACTAGCAAAATTTAAAAATCATATCTGCTGCAGGCTATTAGCTGGGCCTGTTACCTTGCAGCAGTGATGTCGCAAGCTGTTTTGGTTTTTGTACTTGTTAATGTTTTACTAAAATAGTTTTTTAAGTATAGTGTTACTTACGAACACTATGAGTCTTGTTACTCGAAATAAATGTTTATTAATTCATTAAAATGTAACTACTGTCTCTTTTTGTGCCTCTGGTATTTTATCTTTTGACGTTTTGATTACTTCTATCTGAGCTCGTGGCTAAATAATAACAGCGACACGGGTCGATCTTCAAGGTTAAGCAAGGCTTGCCAAGGTTGGTCTCTGGATGGGTGACCATCTGGACATATCGAGTTTCCTCCATGCATCGGAAAGAACTTTAAGACGTTGGTCCCGGCTGTCTTTTGTAGATCTTTGGCTGTCGTTACGGATTTTCAGAAGCCAGTAAATCTGACTCCAAATTTGCCAAAAAGTACCAGAATGTATCCCCCTAACGGGTTGTGGAGGTCTGGCAGGCAGCCACTCCACGTAAAATGCTGGTATCCAGCTGAATCTGGTTTGACTGGAATCCGACCCCAATGAAGTTAAAAAAAAGTTGGGGATAGGCTAGGCAAATTAAATGATTAGTCCGGTATACCGTAGACTCTAGGCAAGTAAAATTTAGTCAATGATAGCGTGGTGTAGATGATAGTCAAACCTGCTTCAAAACGTAGTTAAAGCAACACGTGAATAATTCCTTATATTTTGGCCTTTCGACAATCGTATTCGATAGTAAAATAGCAATTAGTACAGAGCCTCTTGTTAACACAAACGTTAGCACAATTTTTGTAAGATTGTAAATTAAAAATCAGTAAACCATTCAAACCATTTCAATAAGAAATGCTTGTTGCTATTCTGCCAATTCGCACTAAGCACTTCCAAACGCTTTTATAATGCGCATAGCAAAGGAGTGGAATTCTCTACCTGCGTTTGTGTTTCTTTACAACCCTAATCTCTTCAAAGATAGAGTGAATAGGCTTCTTCTGGGTAAGCTCGCTCAATCGTAGACTTTGTCTCTGTCATTTCTGACCTAGACTAGAGTCAACAGCAAACCCATCACAAATAAAAAAAAGAAGATCTAGAAATCAGGACTTCCTCTTAAACTTCTCTGTACTATCAATTTGGCAAACATTTCAACATACAGAAGATTGAAGAGCAGTAACCTAGAGGTTAGTGCTCTCTCTTTCCCTCGCAATCTAAAGGGCTTTCTCACTAATGCGATTAAGTCACTTAACTTGGCTCGCAGGCATAGGTGTAAGTTGACGGATACGTTGTTAAGGCCCTCACAGGCTGGGACTTATCCTATACAATCAAAGGAGACAAGTGTCAACTAGGAGACGTGGATGAAACTCAGTTGGTAACTAAGTACATGTGACGAGCATATCGTGGACGGGTTTTAAATGAGGGAGGGAACTTGATTTTTGATACTTAGGTATATAAAATTCTTCCGATACTGATGAATGACTAACAGACAAAGCACAGCCAAAACTACTGGTCGTAGAAGGCTGAAATTTGACATGTAGGTTCTTTGAGGAGTGTAACTTGAACGGGAAAAAACAGGATATGCGCGTACAAAGTCGCGGGAAGCAGCTAGTTTATAATAATTTATTTTCTCAGACATGCTTGGAAATGTGAGCATTATTTTGACAACCTTCTTCGAGATAAATCAAAATTGCCGTACTGGCCGAGCAGCGAAACAAAATTGTATGAAAATCCATATCTATCGTGTTTTGCTGCCAAATAAATTACATACTAAACTCATATATATACTGCTGTGTAATTTAAAAAACTTTTCAACCAAGGAGGTAACTTATGAAAGGTTTTATTTAATTTTCGAACTGACTTGCAAATAGAAAGTTGTTTATTGAAATAAAAAATGAACACTTTTGCGGGAATTATTAGGTATTTTTGTTGGTTGTTCGACATTGATTTTGAAATGTAATTGTATTTTAATTTACGCGCATTTTTTGAGAAAAGTACTATACAAGTCTTGGCCACAACTAGGCATTGATGGACTTACGTATGTGTGCCTCGACTACGCCTCGGCCCACATTTACACGTCGTCCATCAATGCCTCTTTTGCTGGCCGCTGCAGTAATGTACTATTAATCTCAAAAAACTGTACTAACAACCAAGAAAAAAAATTGCAGGGTCATCAGATAAGCAATCATAGCCAACCCGAACATTTTAAAATTTGGGAAAAGGCTAGGCAAATTGATATGTTGAGACGTCAGTACATCAAGCAACAACTTGTCAAACTTTTTTAATTGATTTTCAACTTTATTGCAAAATGTTACGGTTCAAGTTTGATTGGGAAAAGTTGACAGTTTCGGGTAATTGGCTGTACTTAACTACTATCTATGTACTTTTATTTACAAGACACAAATACCTAATAATATAAAGTGATTAGTTGCACAATGCTATAATTAGCCAGCTTGCTACTGCTGCCACTTTATAAACAGATCAACAATCACAATGGTGCTCTTATTTCATCAATGTGAATCAAAGTAAATATTTTTGTTTGCTAAAGATGAATGTGTCTGGCTGGAAACGCACGGAAATTACTTCCTTTATAACTATGGCTGTTATGAAAAAGGGCTTGCATCAGAATAGGAACAGCGTATATCTGTTATCGTATAATCTTAATAATTATTTAATAAAATAACAGCGCCTATAGATAGTTTATATCGGCTACATTAAGTGGTTCGCCTTTGTAAGATGCCCCGTGTTTAGTTTGTTATTGCTGTGAGCAGAAGTATCTACCGAAAATCAGCGCCATGCTGTGAGTCCGCTGGAGTCCGCCTAGTGTACAGTATCATACTGAGAGGAAGCGTTGTGGAAACAGGTACGACGTTTACCTGCCTGCCGGCAAACTACCACAAATAGCTAAAAATAGTTTAGTTTTAAAATGTTGTATGCATTTCAGTTCCAAGTAAATAAATAGGTAATTTTTCTTTCTTTACTGTTCTCAAAAACAGGAAACGTATGGAGAAAACTAGCTTGTTCTTTTTAAAGATGGGTAATCATCAAATTGCTCCTTTCGCTCTGGGAGTGTCACAGATTGACTAAAACCCATCCGTGTTCCTCTTTTGCGTTCTAGGAACGCGGTAACTCTTTCAAAACAAATTTCGCAACCCTGGCAGGCACTGGCCCTAGCGTGCGTCTACTATGCGACTAGCTAGCCACCAGATGAACATTTAACGAAAAAGAGGGGAAGGGATTTTTTGTCATGCAAAAAAGTATTCGTTTTTCAACATGGCGTCTAATTGATTGCATTATCTGCTTTCGTCTTGAAATCATTTCTCATCAAACCGTAATATCACAGGCGATAAAATATAAAAGGTATGTTTTCTTGTACTATAAAGCTTATTATTATTTTCTTATACATCTTTTTGAATAATCATAAGCAAGTGTGACGATTTCATAGTTATAAAAATATTTAACCTATTTTGCTAAAGTGTACCTCTTATTGTAAATTAAATATTCAAAATGACCGTTTGTTTTGACATACCACTGAGTCTGTGTCATTCTCACAAACGTCAAACATTTTTTATTTCATTTATGTACATAAAAACATTTAACAATATGAAATAAAAAATTTGCTTTTTTCTATTCATGGGGTAATCTCCCAGCAATGGACCTGTGTGGTGGACTACACCACTAGATAGTCGAAATAGTGAGAACATTATCGAGTGGTTCTGAGATCTGTTATGTATTTCAACTATTCATTGATGGTCGGGAATGTCCTTCGTTAGAAATGTGAGAAAGTAATAACTAATAACATTCTATTCTATGTAATAAAATAACGTTTAACGATCACAAGAGAATGTAATTATTGCAAAACAAATGTAATGGATAGTGTTTTGTGTTCAGAGAGTAATTAAATTTCTGTGTACAACAACATAAAAAGAAAAAATATGGTGGCAACAAAATTCGTATGAAAAATACAAAAGATCAGCGGGTCCAAAAAGGCCACTTTAGCAGACTCAGAAAGCACATCAAGCTACCTGTCAAATTTTCCCAATCAACCTTGAACCTAATAGGTACGTTAGCAATAAAGGTGATGAAAATGAAAAACCTCAAAAAAAGGAGAAAAATCTGTAGAATTCGGTAAAAAAACAGATAATTCATTTAAATGTTAGCTATTGTGGTAGTTAATTAATGTTTATAAATTACTTTTATCGATTTTCAAAATGGCGTCGTACCGATTTAGTTACTCTGTGCTTTAAAACAATGGCAGTAAACCATAGGTCTTAGAAATGCCACTTGAGTCATTTTTGTCTCGCTGTCGGTAAATAAACATGTCAGAAATAAAAGTTTGGGTTCTTATTGTGTTTAAATTTCAAATGTATTTTCTTGCACCACCAAGCAAAGCTATTTTAAAGTAATTGGACAGTTGAGAACTGTTTTAAATGTATTTTCCTATTTTTTAATTTAGTTTACAAGGACCTGGCCCAAGTTTCATACATTTAAGAACATCTCCTTTGACAGATTGTTGCGTGATTAATATTATGATTCTAAAATGATTCTTATAAAGTGGCCTCTTTATACCCCCAGCTCGTACCACTAATTGTGTCCGGGCTAGGTTTAGAAACCAAATAATTTATGAGGTTGCATCGTGGCCAAAAAGCGATTGTGTCAAACGCATTTAAATTAATTACCTATATTTTTTCCAAATTCTACAGATTTGTTTCCTTGTTTTGAGGGTTTTACATTTTTATCACCGCTAACGTATTAGGTTCAACGTTGATTGGGTGATTGCTAAAGTGGCATTTATAGACCCCGAGCTCGTACCACTAACTGTGTCCGGGCTAGGGTTGGAAACCAATGATTTATGAGGTTGCAGAGTGGCCAAAAAGCGTTTGACACAAACCTTAGGCCAATCCTACAAATTTTAAAGCATTCGCATCTCAGTTGTAATTTATCCAAAAAAATCCTCTTTTGTTTTTCATTTTTGACAGATTGCAACTGACATACCAATGCGAACGTTGTGTGTATCTAAAGAGAGTTGGTACTTAGAAATGTGAAGAGAAATGAAATTTTGAGAGAATTAGAGAGGACTTCTTGAAATTCCTCAGTGAACGGGAAAAATGCTCGTATAAATTTGCGAGCAAATGCTAGTTTAGTGCTCATTCACACTAATCCGTCAAACAAACGTCTTTTTCACGAATCGTTATTTTGATTTGTACGGGTGGCTATACATTTTAATTGCCCGTGTTCACACTATTACGGAATCGTGAAAAATGACGGATACGTCTTAAATTACGTTTCTTCTTTTTTTCAAATCCCTTCAGTTTTCAATCACGAATCGTTATGAGTATGACGGATCGATCCGTCATACTGCACCCACACACTACGACCGTTCGTGAATTCAGTGTGAACCACTATTCGGATATTTTGATGAATCGTGAAAAAACTTGATTCCGTATGCAATGTGAACGTTCATCCGTCATAACATATCGTCTTTTTTGACGAATCGTCGTTAACGGACCCAGTGTAAATGAGCCCTAACATGACATGTCTAAAATTTTTCCGTTACTGGCCGATTGAGTGACTGACAAACAACGCCGAAACTACTGCTGACACCATCACCATCCTAATACATAAAATTCTTCCGTTATCGAGTGAAGGATAGAAAACGCAATAGCTTCGGGTGTGCGTTGTCTGACGTAAAAAGTTGCAATTTGGCATGTAGGTTCCTTAGGGAGTTTAGAGAAGCACTGTAGTGTACTTCAAATAAATGAAACTATATTTCTTGAGAACGACAACTTTATTCTTGCAAGTAATCAGGGTGATGTTCAGTTCAGGTCCGGGTGCGCAATGGACGCATGCGACCCGCCACTCGCATAACCTCTTAAATTGCTAAACTTAAGTTACTTAGTGCATTTCCAGTCTGTAGCTGTCAAGCTACTTTTAATAGTGCATTAATTCCAGTCTGTAGCTGTCATGCTACATTTAATCCAGTCTGTACTTGTTTGCGTTCTGATACACACATATTACAAGCACTAAGGGAGTATTTCCCAAAATTCGGACGGGAAAATCTAAAAAGCACGGAACATAGTAGTATTTTAGTAATTCTAATAATGATTCAATACTACATAGACACTGTATACTGGAGCTATGTTATGAGTTATATTGGTGACTACTTAGAAGTTGACGGACAATGTTTGTGGTGACTTCCTAATACTTACTGTATGAGAAGTTCAACAACGTATTGTGCAGTTCCATTCATAGAAAAAGTAGGTTTTAATGTTGCTGTAGCCAGAAACAGGGCAGAAGGCCAAATAACTATCGCAAGGCCTGTGTGAATAATGGCTTATCCAAATACTACAAATAATAACTGAGATGATGACTAATCGAAAATTACAAAATATGATTGAGCTCCTTAAAGTTCTAAGTTTGAGCGACTCGATCTGGCAAAAGCTTGCACTATCTGGACAGGTCCGCTGAAATATGTGTGGTACTTTCCTCAAAATACCACTTCAGACATTAACCTCCATGGTTCTCAAATGATTTGGCTAGTACGATTGTATGGACTTTAAAAGAGACTTTGACCTCTGAGTTTGTTTCGGTGTTTCTTCTCAGAGCAGTCAGCTAGGAAACACCGGCCTCATCTAGTTTATAATGACCAAAACATATTGACGTTTAAAAGTGTTATTTACAACCTAATTACAGAATAAATATCATTTATCATTTTCATTATCATTTATGAAGACAAAAAGAAAAAAAATCTTATAAGTGCAGGTGAAAGATAAGGGCAATGCTACTATCAATCACTCGTCTAACGTACACGCACGTAGCCAGATGCAGATGTAGAAAGATGAAGTCAGATGTAGAGTTAAAAACCGGCCAAGTGCGAGTCGAACTGGCATGCAAAGGGTATCCAACTAATTTTACTTTCTCCGACTATAGATTTAATATCGGTTTTCCTATATTCTATGGGCTAACTATATATTCTATAAGAAATGGTAGTTTTTCAACTAATGTCTTAAACATTTTCAAAGTTACTCATTTTAAAATTATGCATATATTTCGAAACACGTCTATCCTCGCCATAAGTTATTTCATTTGATATGTCTGATGGCACAGTTAAAACCTTTGTTGTAAGGTTTCTAATTTTCCCCCCATTTTCTAAATTTATTTATTTTTGTTACTCGTCCATGTTTGGCTCACAAAAGATTGTAGTTATGTGTATCGAATTTCAACCCTCTTTTACAAGTTAATTCCAAATTATTGAAGATTTCGTCATTGGAAATGACGCAACGCTACCAATCAAACTAATTTCTAGAATTTAATCATAAAGTTCCAAATGTTTTTATCCTTGTACGTCAATACATGTAACTCTTTTTGATAATCAAGTAGGTATGTCGACCCTGAATGTCAGGAACGAATATTAAAAAGAAACATTTTAATATAAGGGACGCTATCTTGATTCCTTTCCCTCCCATGAGCGGGGATCAAAGCTATGAGGAATATTTTGTGTAAATATTATAACCAAACTCTTCCTGATTTCCCTACCGCCTGTACCGTCTATAACAGAGCCAATCTCTTGGTAAATATTACAGAACTGGATTTTTTATTGCTTGACAAAATCTCTGAGGGTTTATACCAAAGGGTTCGGGGAACGTCTTACGTCTTCCTTGTCATGTAACTTCGATTTAACTGAAGAAATATGAGTGTACAGTACAAGCACAGTTGCTTTACCCTTCAAAGACTTCAGGCATGTGGATGTTTATATGATAGGATTTGCCATTCCATGATGCGATCGATGTTATGTCGGGTTTGTGGTGGTCATTTTCGCGAGATTGGTGATCCATGAAATAGCAAATTCATTTGATAAAGCTACAACATCTACACCTATATTGTGAGTTAAAATAGTTTGTTTTTAGGAAGTAACCCATGGAAGTACTGATTCGATCCATTTCAAACGCAGTGACAGTGCGGAGCCTCTTTACAGGAAATGCAAAATCAAAGATTTGAGCGAGGCCAATGAGCTGTATAGGTTGCTCAATACTACTCTGACAAAATATGAGTCAATCGACACGAAAAGAAGATGTTTTGATAGATAACAAAGAATGCATCACTATCGCTAAAATACCATACACTTTTCATTCCAAAATGCACTATTTTTGTACCATTGACCAAGGCAGTGAAGCCACCTGGAAAACGGGTTGCACTCCAGGAGTGCAGGCAGAAGTGAAAACTTGAACATTAACGTTGTACATTTTTGAATCATCCGTCTTACGAATTTTCGATCAGGTCACGTGTTCTGACACGAGTTTAACATTTTATACCCATTTCAAAAAAAGTGCTTCCGCCGCTAAAGAATCTTTCACTTCCAAAACTATTGTAGCGTGTTATGTATAGTAGACAGAGATGTGATTTATTATAAAACTAAGAATGTTTGCGGTGAAACATTCTTATACATCACAACATAATAAGATGCTGAGTAACACAGTAATATCGTATCTGCGTATATTAAGAATTATAACAACTGTGTTATAATTGCTTACACACACCGTTCGGATACAATAATGTTATTAAAAACATGCAATTAGCATTCGCTTCATAAGCACATAACTTAGTTTCAGTTCGATTTCAAAGCAAAATATTATTGACCTATATTAGATCGTATGAAATAATGAAACGAAGAGACTTATTTTTTTAACAAAATATGGTCGCGAATAGTTTTAAAAGCAGACCTATCTAGCTGGACAAAATAATAGTTGAAGGTTTATAGTAGCCAAATAAATTACGAGGGGTGCGGAATTTGTTGAAACGTCTAACTCAAAGGGCGTTTGAAGCAACACGGGTGGGTTTTGACTTTGACTGACTAAAGTCAGTAAGAGTCTGACATTCCCTTCCACTCCTCTCAAAGCTGAAGGAGTCATCGGATGATTTCCCATCCAAAAAAAAACCTCAAGAATTAGGGGATATATAACTTGAGCTGGAGCAAGCAGTTTATCTAGTCTACTGGAAGTCTTAGGGTTAGAACCCTGGTTAGAGCCTGGACCCCTGGTTAGAACAGCTGGGTCACATCTAGTGGCATCACGTTAATTAATCGCAGATATTGCTAACAGATGATCGATTGGGCCAAAAAAAGTTCTGGAGTAGCGACCACGTATCGGAAGCGTGGGAAGGCCTCCCACAAGGCGGAACGATGATCTAGTAAGGGTCGTGCCAATAGATGCGAGACGCACAGGACCGGTTGTTGTGCCGCACTTGGGACAGGCATATGTCCAGCATTGGACTTCCTTAGGCTGATATGATGATACCTCTCTCTAACTCGTCCTCAAAAGCTTCTAAAGAAACGTAAAAAGCGAATAAGGAGACTCTTGCTCAACAGTGGAAACCATACAACATCAGACTTTACAGTTTTCACTGCTGGAACTCAAGCCATCTCCCAAAAAGTGGGCCATTGTCATCATCTACATTGGGGTCGGTTTCCAGTTAAACCGGATTCAGCTGAATACCAGTAATTTACGTGGAGCGGCTGCCTACACAACCCATTAAGTGGGCCATAATGTACCACACAAATAGCTGGCTTGTGGATGTCACCAATCACATTATATTCAAATGTCTGTTTCTAGAAAAAGCCTGATTTGCGCAGGCACTTACGATTCATGCTTATCAAAATTTTGACTATTTTATATCTCAAGTTTAAGTTTGTTTTTTTTTAAATCAAACACTCCTTCACACCAAGTGCGGTCACTTAGTTCATATTTGGAACAGGAGTTTGGTCTATGGCCTGGATAAGGGCACAGGATACTATTGTCCAAGTACCACGTTCCCATGGAAAATTATTTAACTTTCACGCAAAGCCACTTTCAAAGCCTAGTTTTATAAGTAGAATGTAACTGTTTTGCTGAAGAGCATAGGCTTTTTTCACACAAAAGAAGTACCAGCATTAATTACCACGTTTGCAATTTCAGACCTATACAAAAAGTAAGTAATGGGTTTCCCACGATTTCCCTCACATATGGCAGTGCTATCCGATTTTAGGTTGTAGTGTTAGAGGTATAAGGGACAAACCTCGTCCGCTGAGTCCGCCAGCTCCAAACACGCACACCAACACAAGTACAACACACTCGCGCAACATCCTAGCACCTGCGCCTGCGACTGTTCACTGCGATCTGTTCCAAGCCGGCCGTGAATCTTGTTATGATTTGATTTGCTGACATCCGCCACACTTGAATGGTTCCCAAACTTCTATAATAGAGCTGTTGTTCGGTATTGTTTTTGACAGAAAATTGATTGTTCTGTGAGAATATTACTACAATTCACAGGAATGAAATGAATTTATACTATTGTTTTTATCGTAGAAAATATTTAGGTCAACCTTATACCTTATTAAATCAGTGCCAAAAAATCCATAGATGGTTAAAACTTTTCGTGATCTGAATTATGGTAGTGTCGAATTATGGTAGAGTGTAGCCTAAATATGGTAGTGTTTTAATACGCAATGCTATTGATTGGTAAAAAACACCCAGAAGAAACAAAAAAGTAAAGAAAGTGAAGTAGTGTAGTAGTGAAATTAGTTTTAAAAGAGCTTAAATAACACAGTAACACAAACATTTTCGCTCAAAGAACCCTCAACAAAGACGCAAACGGCCCAAAAATATCACTAAATCATCCAATTTCCTGAATTCCATACTTCACTTGTCCGCCCGTAATTCAGCGACAAATAATAGTATCAATAACCCGGCGGGGTGCCGCAAGGAGCTCTCTTAGGGCCGGTAAAGTTCTAACAATGCGGACTTGGACAAAGGCATTGATATCCGAGTTGCTACGGCTTTGTACAACTTGTCCGGTCGGATATTTTTATTGGATTACAGATTTAATAGTACAATATGAGTTTTAATATTTATTATTACACTTTTCTGCGATTTTCAGTAGCATTGTTGGGGTTTAGGTTTCTTAAATGTGAATATGAGAGAATGTACGATGTGTCTTTCTTGAAATTCATTGAATTTGTGATATTTCTATGAAATACTATTGTTTTTAACACTTCTTCGTTTCCGGGACCTATCCTCAAGGGACCGTGCTTACTTCAGGAAAAAAGTAGCCCATGTATGATACAAAGTAAATTTTAATAATAAATTACTTGACTAATATTGACACTAACATAAAAGTGATTTATTCTCACATAGGTAGGTACACAGAACTAATTAAAATAGTATTATGCATTTCCGCAAGTTTGAGAAACGCATTGGTTTAGAATTTAGCGAACGTGTGCCACCTTCTGTATCGTAAGCAGTTTTCACAATGGATGAGCAAAACTTTGTAGTTGATATCATTGATTATGTACGTCATATTGTTACGACTGGTAACTTCATATAAACGTTCTATGCTGAACACGAATCTGTAAGGGCTTTCTATGGATTGTTTGGGCCCAATAACTGACAAAATTTAACAGCGTCGTTGGCATTCCTTAAATCACCAAAAGTACAGATGAATGGGCATTGGAGGCACGTGTGGCTGATGTTCTGAACAGCCTCAACACACTCATAAGGGATAACTTGTGAGTGTGGTCCGTGTAGTGTTACTGTCGTAAAACCATGCTTGATATCCTTGAGTCAGTTGAGAAACGAGCCAAGAGCATCATCGGATCCGACGCCGAGTTGCAAGCTAGCAACTCGGCGTCGGTTTTCTGCCAGTTGCATTTTGGGGAATGTGCGACGGAAATGCATAATTTAATTCCTCTAAGCCCGTTCCATCATCGGACCACAAAACGAACCGCGATTCGCCACCGGTACATAATGGATATCCAACCAATACGCACAAAACGTTTTGGGAACACATTCACTCTGCGTACAGGTAAAGAGTGGGATTCCCTGCCGGAGTCTGTGTTTCCTGGTAGCTTCTAGCAAGAAATATTTAATTCAAGATTGAATTACTGCTAGGCAAGCGTTCTCCATCTTCGACCGCATCATCGCTTACCATAAAGTGAGAAAGTGGTCAAATGGCTACCTATCAATTGTAAAAAAAACACTATTTCGCTGAGTTGTGTTTATAGTGATCTAAGGTGTGTGAGTATCAGCCGAGTGCTACACACTACAGGTGAAAGAGCAGTCAATGAGTCAACTCTTGAGAAGATGTACGTATGTACACGTATAGCAGTGGACTCCCGAAATTCTTACGGGTACGGTAAAAAACGGGATATATGCGTACGAAATCACGGGCTAGCTGGTTAGTTGCATAAGCGTGGCAATTTAGCCCGTTTGGGAAGTCCGCGGAGGCGTGCGTTGACGGATTCGCCGCGATCATGCGGAAGCGATGCGCTTCCAAGATGGCGCGCTTGCGTTCTACCCCTAATAGCATTCTGAATATGTTTTCAGATAGGTGCGACTCTCTCCTTTTGCGAAGGTGGATAAAGATTCAGACACACTTGTCCGGGTGAACTGATGTACCATTGCACCTTCGTTCAATGGTGAACCGGTTTATTTGGGCGAGTATGTTTATTTTATTTTTTATTTATTCATTTTATTTTATTACTAACATTAAATTAAGTCATGCATTTACTAAAATTAAATGGATTGTCTGATCTGAAATAAGTAAAGGGATTTTTTTATTTTTTTTACTTGAAATTGGCTTGCTCTTGAGTCTAGTCTTGGTCAGAGATGACAGAAACAAAGTCTACGATGGAGCGAGCTTACCCAGAAGTAGCCTGTTCACTCTAACTTTGAAAAGATTAAGGTTGTAAGCATATTGCATTTTTGTCTGGTTAATAAAGCGATCATGTAGCTCTGTCCTATGAGATATGTGATATGGAAGTTAATTGGGCAGTCGCCAGCAGAGCCTGTCCAACTTGTATCACCCTTGTACCTACTTTTGTTTCCTTTTTTTTAATCTATTTGTGAGTGTACATAAATTGTTAAATAAATAAAAAAGAAGAGGTCTGTCAAGGAACAAAGATATCAATGATAATGCTACCAACGTCAGCATTGGATTATTAGTTATCAACATGTTGTCATTGTTTTGTTTATTTGATGCAACAGTAACGTCAATGATAAACAAATTACTCGATGGGTGTCGTAACATATCTCTAATAGTATAGAACAAAGTTTATCTATTTATCCGTTTATTTCTTTTAAACAGATCCACGGGTTTTGGAATGATTTTCACTAACAGAAAGAGTGATAAATTATGAAGGTACTTATGTGTTCAATTGTATCCGTGCAAAGCCGGGGTCGGACGATATTTTTTCATTTATTTATCACTACATAATATAAAACAAAGTCCTCCGCCGTGTCTGTCTGTTCATGATCAACTCAAAAACTACTGCTCCAATTTTCATGCTGTTTTCATTAATGGATAGAGTGGTTGTCGAGGAAGGTTCTAGAGTATAATTTGTCAAGCGACCGAAACCGCTTGCATCAGCTAGTTTTATTTATTTAAGAGTTTAAAAGAAGGAAATAGAAAAATAGGTACAAAGGTGATGCTTATTTCTAAAGAAATTTCTTCCGACATACCTAGAAGGAGAACCGAATAAAAGAGATGTAGACATTGTATGTAAAAGTTATAATGTAGGTACTTAAAAATAAAACAATAAACTTTAAAAAATATAAAATACAAAATATATTACTAAAATAAATATGACAGATAGGTACATATAAAGATAATTATCATTTAATAATTAGTTGCTGATTTGAGTATTGTAGTGGGTAGTGGTAAACGCCGTGACGTCAGTTGACAGTTTTAATGGGGGCACGTGGACAGAGTCGTATTGGAGAGTGAGTGGGGACTTTGCCGAGCGCACTTTGGCTCGAGACACCGACTAGGACACTCGTCCAGCCCGAAACTGTCGGTTTACCTATTTTAATTAAATTAAACAGACTTCTTTAATAATGTTATAAATGCTAGTTCTTCTAACTCAAAAGACAGATGTGTTGCTATGGAGTTTTTTGGCCACGTCTTCTCCATAGCTAAAACACTAGGATGTGGTAACGGGCGGGCGTTTTGGGGGACTGTCTATTTGTAAAGTACTAGCACTCAGCCACAGTTAATAAAGAGAGCTTAGTACTGTATTGAGTGTTTTATTCTACAATGATCCTGATACCACCGAACCCAAACGATGATGGGTGACGCCTTCACATACATTAACTAACACTAAGACATTATTAAGTTTAGAGCATTGTATAAACGACCAAAACACGTTAACGGCCAAATTAAAATCGTCATCATCATTAATAAAAATCCACGAGCAAGTGTAGTATTTAATTTCTTTGACCATATAGGTTACTAAAACGCTCAAATTCATTGTAAAATAAACTGTATCCGTACAGACTTTGCACATCTACAAAAATCTGTCAAATTACTTTAATAGATTTTCAACTTTATCGCCGAAGCATTAGGTTCAAGGTTGGCTTGGATAGCATGATGTGCTGGTCACTGTACAAGTATTGATTTTGAAAGTGCTATTATTTAGCACAATTCCTGATTTTAAAACCTTTCGTTTTGTAAGATCTCTCCCAGAGCTCAATACTTAAGCTAAGTACTTATGTAAACCTAATCTTACTAATGTTATAAATGCAAAAGTTTATGAGGATGAATGTTTGTTACTCTTCCACGTCAGAACGCCTGAAAGGATCTTCATGAAATTTGGCACAAAGGTAGATTATAGTCTGGAATAACACATATTACGCTACTTTTTTATCCCGGGAATATGTTCAGTATCTATAGTATTCTAGAATTAAATAATTATGTAAAAGTGAGTTTATTAGTTTCGCTTTCACGCCTCAATAGCAGAACCAATTTTGATGAATTTAAGTACATAAGTAAATAGAGGAGCTCGTAGCTAAATAATAACAGCCACACGGGTCGATCTTCAAGGTTAAGCAACGCTTGCCAAGGTTGGTCTGTGGATGGGTGACCATCTTAACATATCGAGTTCCCTCCGTGCCACGGAAAGCACGTTAAGCCGTTGGTCCCGGCTGTCATTTGTAGATCTTTGGCAGTCGTTACGGATAGTCAGAAGCCAGAAAATCTGACACCAGTCTTTCCAAGGAATACCGTGTTAGCCAGTTAATGGGTTGTGGAGGTCTTGTAGGCAGCCGCTCCACGTAAAATACTGGTATTCAGCTGAATCCGGTTTGACTGGAAGCCGACCCCAATGTAGTTGGGAAAAGGCTACGCAGATGATTAAGTAGATACATAAATAAAATGGGACTCTCAAGACAATTATAAGCTACTTGAGAACAAAGCCGTAGACAAAAGATTATTTTATATAAATACAGTTAAAACTTTATAGCGTTGCCAGCACGGACATTCCATGTTCTATGATCAAATTAGAATTCCTCCTTAATGAATCAACACTAAACGAATACCCTTTACACATATTTAAATTCGGAACTTCAAAAAACAAAAGCCGACCAATCAGCGCGCATTATTTACAATTACACACTTCTCATTTCTCGCGCCTGCATGTAAGGAGGTTTAATTTATTTTTTCCACACCGAGGAACCCCGTGGAGACCGCATGCTGTGAACTTAAAGGATTTCTGTAGACCTTACCTTTCTTTAGGGTTCCTTTAACATTTAGGGCTGGTTTTTACGTTGGCTACAAGCTAAACGGTGTGTGTTTTTTTTTAACTTTGCCCCATTTTAGAAATTTCTCCTGTATCGTGGGTGCGTTTACAAACATACAAAGTCACATACACAAACAGCCAGACCCGGAACCCAGACCTGGGAGTCTTTAAATCAAGAGTGAATAGGTTACTTCTAGGGAAGCGTGCTCCACCTTAGACCGCATCATCGCTTAACATCAAACATCAGGTGAGATAGCGGTCAAACGTATGCCTATTAATATATAAAAAAAACCATCTGTAGGTCAAATATTTGTTCCGTGCGGGAATCGAACCCACGACAAGCGACGCAGCAGCCGATCGCTCAACCACTGCGCCAACCGTACCGACAATATAATATGTGTTTGATTTACATAATGGTACACCAGCACTCTAATAAAAGCTAAATTTTACTGCGCCAGGAAACGGTAGATAGCAAAACCCCGTAATGGACCCGTAATAACCTAATAACAACTTAGTCTAATTCTATCACACTTACATAAACTACTGACCCTCACTCCCACGCACGACTCACGCTTGACCGATTCGCATTGTTTTGATGTCCCAGCGAGGATATAATGTTCTTTACACTTAATAAGTGGCTTGGGTCACACAGGTCTGCCCTGTTCACACCTTAAAGGAAACTCTACCTTGCGTCTCAAAACACAGAGTATAATTTTAAGTACAGGATTGTTAATTACGATTTCAATTTTAGTATAATTCGAAGTGGCTCAAAGGACCAGTTTTGTGCCGTGGCGTTAAGCCAGGTATGTTCCTGTGAGCTTGTTATTGTTCCGAAAGGGCAGGTTCTCCTTTTGAATTTAATTCGGAATGTTGGCATTAAATTAATTATTTAGAGTAGGTTGGCTATATTTTCCAGTGACTTTCTGTTTTAGGGATGTAAATAAGATTCTTTGTTTATATTGTTTTGATCAGTGAAGCACGTTTGTAATTAATAATGACAACAAAATAATTTCTACTGGGCCAATATAAATTCAATTGTAAATATGAGCCTGTGTTTCCTGATAGCTACAACCTGAGAGTCTTTAAGTCAAGAGTGATTAAGTTACTTCTAGGCAAGCGTGCTCCATCTTAGACCACATCAACGCTTAACATTAGGTGAGATTATTGGTCAAAAGTATGCCTATCAAAAGTAAATAAAATAAAAAATGTGGATTTTTATTAGACAAATCTTGAAGACACCAGAGATAGGTTTGAGAAAGAAACAGGTACACTAGAAATAATGGAAAGCTAGAAACATAGTGGGTAGACCTGTTCCCATCAGTAGGCAGTTGTAGCCTAAATTATAATACACTAGCTGACCCTCGCAACTTTGCCTGCGTCACATTTTCCATTAATGCTCCGCTCCTATTTGTCTTAGCGGAACGATATATAGCCTATAGCCTTCCTCGATAAATGAGCTATCTAACACTGAAAGAATTTTTCAAATCTGAGATTAGCGCATTCAACCAAACAAGCAAACTCTTCAGCTTTATAACATTACTAGATGACCCGCGCAACTTCGTCTGCGTCACATTTTCCATTACTGCTCCGCTCCTCTTGGTCTTAGCTTGATGATATATAGTCTATAGCCTTCCTCGATAAATGGGCTATCTAACACTGAAAGAATATTGGAAATTCAAATCGGACCAGTAGTTCCTGAGATTAGCGCGTTCAACCAAACAAACAAATGAACTCTCCTATAATATTAGTATAGATATAGTAAAGAAGTATAGATAGAAGATTTTAACCTGTTGGTGGGCCCACTAACCGATGCGTCGATTAGAATCAAAACTCAACGCAGTATCTGATTGAGTTAAATAATAATCACAACTAAGTATCTGTAAGTAGTAGATTACTGGCCCATTCATTAAGTTCTACGATAGATAACACAACAATATTGAAACTATATGGTTTATCCCTTAATAAGACAAAGAGATATTATTGCCCATCATATTCTTCTGCTCATTAATTAAATAATGAGTAGGTATACCATTGTTCTACAAAGGTTATTTAAAGACAAGTTATCAATCACTCATTAAACATTCAAAGAACACGTCTTTTTAGGGTTCCGTACCCAAAGGTTAAAAACGGGACCCTTTTACTAAGACTTCGCTGTCTGTCTGTCACCAGGCTGTATCTCAAGAACCGCGATAGCTAGACAGTTGAAATTTTCACGGATGATGTATTTCTGTTGCCGCTATAACAACAAATACTAAAAAACAATAAAATAAATAATTAAGGGGGCTCTCATACAAAAAACTTGATTTTTTGCCGTATTTATAGATAATGGTACGGAACACTTCGTGCGCGAGTCCGACTTGCACTTGCTAGTTTTTTACATTTAAATTTATATTATTTTCGTATGCTTATTTTTGTGTAAGTATGCTTATTTGACTTTATTTTCCAATTCCCAAAAAAAGAATCAAAAAATTAAATTCAAAAGTCATTTGTTGAGAGCCAGCACTTTTTGAACGTCAAGTTTTAGAAAAGACAGTTCCCCAAAACGCCCTCCCGTCACCACTTCTTAGTGTTTTAGCTGTGGAGAAGAAGTGGCCAACAAACTCCCCAGCAACATATCTGTCTGTTACGTTTTCAGAACTTGAATTTATACAATAGTACGTATCCAAATAAATTAATACATAACACAAAAAAATATATTTAGTTATCCTTAGACGGCATCTCGACAGACCAAGACGAAGGTCGAGAGATGAACTCGATTCTTGGGAAGGTCTGGACTTCCATAGACATGCGGTCTATGTGTGGAAAATGAGAGAGAAGCCTATTCCCAACGGTAAGACATGCTAGTGTGATACCCCAGTTTCTCAACGCTGGGATATCACTTGATATTTGTAGAAAACAAACAACGATTCAAGTTCAAGTATTAATTTATTGGAGCACTTGCTCAGTTGAAAGCTAAGACATGAGTTAATAAAATAAATCTACTTTATTCATTCTAATTTATTTGGATCCTATTTTATATTTTTCATTTCAGAAGTCAAAATGTTTATTTCAATAAGGCTATTAAACGGCATCATAATGCCGTGACTGAAAAAAGTGACTACTCATTCCTAACAAAGCTTTGTCGACTGGTCAGTGGCCAATTCAACCAAGAAGGTCTGCAATAGGCTCATAAGATTTGATTTGAAGTAGAAGTAGGGAACGAAATCTAACTTTAAATTCTATTTTATATAATTCTATTTAACTTTAAATTCTTTTTTATGTTGTTGTGTGTTCTTCTTCTTTTCAAAGTAAGAGTAAACAGGCTACTTCTGGGTAAGCTCGCTCCATCGTAGACTTTGTCTCTGTCATCTTTGACCTAGACTAGAGTCAAGACTGAGGTGTTTCGATTTTTTTGATGAAAAGTATTTTTGTATTTTTGTCTAATATTTAGCTTGAAACAGTGTTATTTATAGATAATAATATTCAGCGCATTTCAAGAGCAAACCCATCTATACTATAATAATATTATAAAGAGGTAACATTTGTTTGTTAGTTTGTAAGTTTGTATGTTTGTAAGTTTGTATGTAGGGGGTAATCTCAAGAACTACTGGTCCGATTTGAAAAATTCTTTCAGTGTTAGATAGCCCATTTATTGAGGAAGGTTATAGATTATATATCATCACGCTAAGACAAATAGGAGCGGAGCATTAATGGAAAATGTGACGCAAACGAAGTTGCGCGAGTCAGCTAGTCTCAAATAAAAATAATAATGATCGTCTTTTGTGAGCTTTAAAAATACTGTCTCTCATAAGTGATATTTTAATCCCTGGTATCCTACATCAGGCTTACTAAAAATATTACCAACCTTGATGGGCAGACTAATCATTTAATAATACGTTATCTATTTCTTTAAACTAGGCTGCTGGCCATAGCAGAATAGGTATATATGTAAATAAGACACGGATAGATTGGAAAGTATTGAAATCGGATTACATTTATCATGTATAAAACGTATTTTTCCTATTATAACGAAAAAAAATTAATCTAATCAAGATTTATAACAATCTTACGGAGTCTTCCATTTTCCGTTAACATATATAAGTGCTTTAACTTCTAACAAAAACTGGCAATTTGCTTCCGTATCTTATCCTACTGGAACCAAGGATTTTTAAGTACAGACGCCTGAACATCAAGTTACAACAATCGTCAAATTCTTTAATATATTTTCAACTTTAATCCAAAGACATTGGGTTCAATTTCATTGGGAACATTTTACAGTTTCAGATAGCCAAATGTGTTTTCGTCTCTACGAATGGAAGTAACCAATTATATTTAAAGATAGTGTAGCTTTCTATTAGTGAAAGGTTTTTAATAATCGGATCTGATTTCCAGTTCTTTTACTTTCTTCCTAAAAAACTATCATAAACAATTGAACTCAGAGAGATTCCTACTGCTTACCCGCCTCGACTACGTACCTGATAGCAGAGTATATTATAATCAAGACTCTACTTATTTAATATACTAGCTGACCCGGCGAACTTCGTTCCGCCTAACAGTTGATTCTTTTTTTTTTTTAAATAAACGTAGCCTCAGTTACTCCTTATAACATCAGCTACCTGCCAGTAAAAGTCCCGTCAAAATTGGTCCAGCCATTTCAGAGATTAGCCGGAACAAACAGACAGACAAATAAAAATTGAAAAAAATGTTATTTTGGTGTATGTAAGTACCGTAAATAAATTCATTTACATGTAGACAAAACGGTTATTCCAATATTACAAACAGACACTCCAATTTTATTTATATGTATAGATCTATAGATAATTATGATATTATAAAGCTGAAGAGTTTGTTTTTTTTTTGCTTGAACGCGCTAATCTCAGGAACTACTGGTCTGATTTGAAAAATTATTTCAGTGTTAGATAGCCCAATTATCGAGGAAGACTATAGGCTATATATCATCACGCTAAGACAGCATTAATGGAAAATGTGACGCAGACAAAGTTGCGCGGGTTAGCTAGTAAAATATTAACTTCAAGTCGGTAGGATTGTTTGCGACATCTTCAACAATTATCATCATATTACAGTCAATCAACAGAAAACTGTAATTAATTTATAATCCAAAATCTTCCCCATGAACCACTCCGACCATTGGCAAAAAATGTATGAAATACGAAAACGTGGAAACTGAAAATTTCCTACTAGATACAACACAATTTCCTGTTACATTTTTAACATCTAAATTCCCCTAACCAGCACCATGATGATGCATTAAACTCTCTTGTCGGACTGTAGAGGGCTCTACACACTGTCACAAGCGGCGTCACTCCGCTTGGCAGCCTAAGCCGCTGGTTACCTACACGATTACCCGAGTTAATGCCACCGGCTTTGGTGTGTGTGTGGAGGGGCCATTACTAACTAGTGCTGACTATGTGCTGGTTAGGTTGAGAATTCGATTCTGGTCAGATTTGTATAAATTTATGGAGTTTCTTGCCCATTCTTCTCCATCAGAATCTACCTTTCCGAATGGACTAAATTCTAGTTCCTAAAACCTAACAGACAGATGTGTTGCTGGGGAGTTAGTTGGCCACTTCTTATCCACAACTAAAACACTAGGAAGTGGTGACGGGCGAGCGTTTTCGGGGACTGTCTTTTGTAGAACTTGACGTTCAAAAAGTACTGGCTTTCAGCCTAATTTGAATAAATGACTTTTGAATTTTGAATTTTGGACCGTAGCGTAGAGTCACTTTTTTAAATATAACTAGCTAAACCGCGCAACTTCGTCTGCGTCATATTTTCCATTAATGCTCCGCTCCTATTTGTCTTAGCTTGATGATATAATAGTCTATAGCCTTCTCGATAAATGGGCTATCTAACACTGAAATAATTTTTCAAACCCGACATTAACGCGTTCAAGCAAACAAACAAACTCCTCAGCTTTACAGTATTAGTATAGATTTTAAATGTAACGATGACGTTCAAAAGTGCCGTTTAATGGCTTAATTGAATAAACATTTTGCTTTTTTTTTGTTTCTTGAATAATGGAAGGAGTTGAGGAGCTCGTGGCTAAATAATAATAGCCGCACAGGTCGATCTTCCAGGTTAAGCAGTTGGTCCCGGCTGTCATTTGTAGATCATTCAGCAGTCGTTACGGATAGTCAGAATCCAGATAATCGGACACTAGTCTTGCCAAGGAGTACCGTGTTACTCAGTTAGTGGGTTGTGGAGGTCTGGTAGGCAGCCGCTCCACGTAAAAACACTGGTATTCAGCTGAATCCGGTTTGACTGGAAGCCGACCCCAATATAGTTGGGAAAAGGCTAGGCAGAAGATGAACTGTAAATTTAGTGTAACGTTGAATAATATTGTAATTTTTCAAATCACCATGACACCTGTTATAATAATTAACACTATTGTTTAATTAGTTTAGTCTATAAGTGACCTATATGTTGATAGCAATAGAACAAAAATATTATCACAATGTATTATACAATTTATTATAGTACAGGCTAACAATGAATACGGCTTTAGTGTACCTATATTGTTAGTGGTCAGGCAGAGGCCAATAGTTCTTCTATAATAAACGATTATCATTCCACTAAACTGCCCAAACCCATAGCGTTTCATCTTTTGTTTCCATATTCTGCAATAGTACCTACTGCTCCAACCGGGGATTGTCCTTGGGAATACTTTCACAGTGCATACAAGGATAATCGCCGATTGGTGCCCCATTGCATTTGAAATGTCTAACGGGGTCTCTGCGAGTTAGTTTCAGCCCCTCGTACGCCTACCAAAGGACCGGGTCTGCGGACCGGGATCCGACAATGTAAAAAAAAAACGGCTTTTGTGTTTGTTCTAGAGATGGGTAATCTCGTATCCGGGGAGTGATTCGAATCACTAAATCCGGCTCCGCTATCGGTACCGACTCCGCTTATCACATCACATCGGACTCGCTTGTTTCAATACAAATCCAGTGATCTGGTTGGTTCTTCGACTTCTTTGAATCCCTCAAACCAAATCGCTCCGGACTTGCTTGTTTCAAAACAAATCCAGTGATCTGGTTGGCTCTTTGACTTTTTTTAATCCCTCAAACCAAATCGCTCCGGACTTGCTGGTTTCAAAACAAATCCAGTGATCCGGTTGGCTTTTCGGATCATTTGGTTCTTTTAGCTCTGGATTTTATTGAATGACATGAAAGTAGGCATTCTTTTTGTTCGGGCTTGTTGTTTTTAGAAAGCGACGTGCAATTTTTCTAATAATATCTAAGATTAGTCAATATCATTTTATCAATTTTATTGTAACGTATTGACTAATGATATACATTTATATTTTGGCTCTTCTTTATACATATATTTGACAATAATAGCCTATAGCCTTCCTCGATAAATGGGCTATCCAACGCTTCATTTATTATTCATTTTGAATCAGTAGTTTCTGAGATGAGCGGGATCAACCAAACAAACAACAACAAGATATAACATCCCTACCAATATTATAAGCTAGCTGTTCCCCGCGGCTTCGCTCCCGTTTTACCCGCATAGTTCCCGTTCTCGTGGGATTTCCGGGATAAAAATCCTATGTCCTTTCTCGGGTCTCAAACTATCTTTGTACAAAATTTCATCCAAATCGGTTTAGTGGTTTAGGCATGAGGAAGAGACAAACGGAGTTAATTTCACATTTATAATATTAGTAGGGATTATTCCTTTGCTAATGTAACGTTTCACTAATAAATTACAACTTATCAGATAGATATTACAATAATTTATTAAGTTCGCATAACTCGTTTTTGCTGACGCTACAAAAAGCTCACGTACGCGATTAGCATCGGTTTATCTAGTGGTGAGTGTTTTATGCTGTATGTACGTAGCGTTGGCATAAGTTTGTTTATACGGCCAGTTTGTCGTTTTATTTAGCTTTTGTATTTTAATTATGCGTGCTCTAAAAACCCATGAAAGTGGTCAAAGAAACGATATTCGTGCAATAAAAACCTATGATACGATTCCGAATTTTCAATTAGTAGGTATTGCTCATATTTTTTTATTTTTTTTTCAATATTGATAGGCGTACGTTTGACCGCTATCTCACCTGATGTTAAGCGATGATGCGGTCTAAGGTGGAGCACGCTTGCCTAGAAGTAACTTATTCACTCTTGACTTAAAGACTCCCAGGTTGTAGCTATCCGGAAACACAGACTCAGGCAGGGAATTCCACTCCTTAGCTGTACGCAAAATGAATGTATTCCCAAAACGTTTTGTGCGTATAGGTGGGATGAATGTTAATTCTACTAATTTCCAAGAAACTTTCACATTCCCGTCTCAGTCGCAAACTGTCAAAAAATATTGGAAAAAGTTTTTTTTTTTTTTTTTCACTTTTAGTTGTAAGTACCCCACACATCTACCAACACCACTGCAAAATCGTAGGACAGCAAAATACGCAATTTCGTTTGTTACTCGGATGAAAAAAAAACCGGCCAAGTGCGAGTCGGACTCGTGCACCGAGGGTTCCGTACAAACCTGTAGGTATTATATTATAAGCAAAAGTTGCGATTTACGATTTATGACGTATTAAAAAAAACTACTTACTGGATCTCGTTCAAACCAATTTTCGCTGGTAGTTTACATGGTAATACATCATATATTTTTCAGTTTTATCATTCTCTTATTTTAGAAGTTAAGGGGGGGGGACACAGTTTACCACTTTGGAAGTATCTCTCGCGCAAACTATTCAGTTTAGAAAAAAATTACATTAGAAACTTCAATATCATTTTCGAAGACCTATCCTTATACTCCACACGTATGGGTATGAGAGAAAAAAAAATTTTTGAGTTTCAGTTCTAAGTATGGGGACCCCCAAAATTTATTGTTTATTTTTTTTCTATTTTTGTGTAAAAATCTTAATGCAGTTCACAGAATACATCTAATTACCAAGTTTCAACAGCATAGTTCTTATAGTTTCGGAGAAAAGTGGCTGTGACATACGGACGGACGGACAGACAGACAGATATGACGAATCTATAAGTGTTCCGTTTTTGCCATTTGGCTACGAAACCCTAAAAACCATAGTCTAAGTAAACAAATTCTAACTATTACGATTTAAAAGCCAAACTCCCTAACCGATTTTGATCAAATTTAAATGGGACCAATCGAAAAGTATATATCCTTTCAGATAAAACAAGACTGAGTTATGAGGTAACACACATACAAAATTCCAACCGAATTGAGAACCTCCTCCTTTTTGGGAAGTCGGTTAAAAATGAGTTTTTTTTTTACAGATAACAACTGAGATTCAAAAGCGAAATTTTGTAGATTCGGCCCTCAGATAGACGCCTCAAAATCCTCAAAAAACGCTTTAAAATACCGGTATTCAGGTTCATCTGATGAAACTGGAATCCGAGATAGTTTGGTGCGAAACCATGGATGAATGTTAAATGGGAGAAAAGAAAAATAAAGAAAGAAATGACGTATATTTAGTCCAAGCACACAATAAGTTTTCAGTACAATACAACTTTTAACTCTTCCACTACAAACTAGGTAGTACAACGGTACTATCGCCTTTTTGACGATCCATTAACGCTTCACGACCAACTAAACAAAATCACTCTCGAACAAAAGAAGCATCGGACATCAAATTGCAGTTACGTTCCACCATCGTGCAAAGCACCCATCAACATTAAAATTCTAAGCACCTTTAATTTCGCACCTCACCTACAATACACGGACAATAACAAGCAATTAGCTGTAAAGCGACCAATTTAACTTGACACACGGCGTAAAGTGGAACTGATATCATTTCTTCGTATTTTGAAATGTTTGCCAAAGAAAGTGGCGCCACCCTGAAGTACCGAGTTAAGTTGGTAAAATAATTATGACGTCATTAAGACACGTCAGCTTGCAATAAAGGCTAGATCAATACATTCTGGCCGAGGAAGTAATGTTTCAAGAAATTTGCGTGATTTAACTACTTTTAATGGACGTGTTGCAAAAAAAAAACTGCGATTTTGTATCTTTTATTTTTTTTTTGTGCTATCGGCAATAGAAATACACAATCTGTGAAAACTACAACTGTGTATATGTCATGGTTCTTGAGAGACAGCCCGCTAACAGACAGACAGACGGACGTACAGACAGACGAAAGCACGGGCGGACAGTCGGACAGCAGAGACTTAGTAAAAGGAACCCTATAAATTGTTTTTCATATTTTAGATAATTTCTAATTCACGGGTCAATCTTCAAGGTTAAGCAACGCTTGCTAAGGTTGGTCTGTGGATGGGTGACTATCTTAACATACCGAGTTTCCTCCGTGCCTCGAAAAGCACGTTAAGCCGTTGGTCCCGGCTGTCATTTGTAGATCTTTGGCAGTCGTTACGGATTGTCAGAAGCCAGTAAATCTAACTCCAGTCTTACCAAGAAGTACCGTGTTACCCAGTTAATGGGTTATGAAGGTCTGGTAGGCAGCAGCTTCACGTAAAACACTGGTATTCAGCTGAATCCAGTTTGACTGGAAGCCGACCCCAATGTTGTTGGGAAAAGGTTAGGCAGATGATGAGATAATTTCTAATTACTTCCCGATGTAAGCAAATTACCTGCAATCAGGGGGCTACTCTCTAAGCCTGATGTTCGTAGTTTCGGGCTTAGTTGCGGGCGTATTCTACTCCGTATTAATTACGGACTTAGGATTAGTTCCAAACCCGAACTATAAATGAATGAGAACACGATTTCACAGCGACTTCCAATTCGAAAAAAAAGTGTTGACATTAATTCTTATTGGTTAGGTAATACGGAGCAGAATACGCCTGCAACTAAGCTCCAAACTACGGACTTCGGGCTTAGAGAGGTAGCCCCCCAGGTACTTTGAGTGTACCTATAATTTGCAACATTTTTCAAAGCACACAACTGCGCAGCGGCTGATCGCGTGATCTCAGCTGTTACCCCCGATAATATGCGAACTCTATAGTCAAGAACATTCAGATATTGCACATTGTCTTCGAACTCATAAATCTTTGCCGTTTCATCGTTTCGTGACTTCGTTCTGGCAGTTTTTTCCATTATTATATGAAGTCGATTCCAACTTGTTCGGATTGGAAGATAAGTTATTATTGTAGCAAATAATGTGGTACATGTAGGGTTTAGGTACGATTTTTTGTTAGGTAAATGGTATTTTTTGGGGGTGTTGAGGTGGCTTTTGGTAATATTTGCTTCGTATCGTTTTTTTGATTTGTATGTTTGCCCAAGGTAATCTTCAATCTTTGCCATATTTTTCTTTTTATTTTACACTTGGCCGTGGACAGTATCCCATGGGAGACACTTACTTATTCTAACTATAAAATTTTATTTGAGAACTCTTCTAGATATTTCATTTTATTTTATTTTATTCAGGTTAACCAACAACCGTTTACACCAGTACATTAGCAGCTTATTATTTACTACTAGCTGACCCACGCAACTTCGTCTGCGTCACATTTTCCATTAATTCTGCGCTCCTTTTTGACTTAGCTTAATGATATAGCCTATAGCCTTCCTCGATAAATGGGCTATCTAACACTGAAAGTTCCTGAGATTAGCGTGCTCAACCAAACAAACAAACAAACTCTTCTGCTTTATAATATTATAACTCAGAGGTTCTCAGATTTTGTTGTGCAAGGCGTTGCGAACGTTCGACACTCGACTCTCGTGCGCGTACCTGAGAGTTTCTCTGATTTTGTTCAGCAAGGCGTTGTGAACGTTCAGGTGAAGATTCTCCCATACGGCGTATTCTTGCTGCCCGTGCTTGAGAACTATGTTTAGTAAGTTGAGACATGGCTCTCTTTAGGCATTTTCAAATGTTTAAGAAAATGTTAATAGCGTGTAATATTCTAGCTCTGAAAAGAACTGTTGTGTAGCCCTGAAAAGAACTGTTGGTTAGCCCTGAAAAGAACTGTTGTGTAGCCCTGAAAAGAACTGTTGGTTAGCCCTGAAAAGAACTGTTGGTTAGCCCTGGAAAGAACTGTTGCTTAGCCCTGAAAAGAACTGTTGTTTGGCTCTGAGAAGAACTTTTGCGTAGGTGTAGTTTTAAGAACGAAATCTAAAGAAAATCGCACGAAAATTATTAGACTTCGCGCGCGACCGCTGCGTAGGGAGCCGACGTACTTATACTTATCTATGGAGCCGACCTCGCGGCTGAGCCGCGCGGGTACCTTACTCATAGATCTAAACTCCCCTCCCGCACGCGCATCCCCGCCTTGGTGACGTCCACTTCGCAACGGGTCGTGCAGCAGAAATCGTAATATTTTAATTTCGCCATAACTTCAAAACCAAACGTCCGATTTTAATCATTACAAGACCAAATATTATCTACATAAACTGTACTTAGTGATGAAATACTTTATTTTGATAAAGATTAATAGCATGAGTAAAATAAACGCGTTTAAATGTAGTCCAAAAAAAATCAAGATTTCTAAATTAAAAAAATGGTTGTTGTGCCTCACTCGACATAGATAGGTATAGTGTGTCGCGGACTTTTTTGTAGATATTTATAAGATCTACAATTAATTAGAACAATGTATGGTTCTATCTTTTATATTTTAGGCAGCGTACACAAAATAAGTTACTTTTCTGGTTGATTTTTACACCTTGTGTCCGAAAAACCCAAATATCTTACGGAACCCTATTTTTTTCCAAAATAAAATATAGCCTATGTTACTCGTGGATAATGTAGCTTTCGAATGGTGAAAGAATTTTTAAAATCGGTCCAGTAGTTTTTGAGCCTATTCATTACAATCAAACAAACAAACAAACAAAGTTTTCCTCTTTATAATATTATATTATATATTATATTATTATTATTAGTGTAGATAGCTGACCCGCGCAACTTCGTCTGCGCCACATTTGCCATTAAATCCTCTCAGCTCCTTTTAGTCGTAGCGTGATGATATCCTATAGCCTTGCTCGACAAATGGGCTATCTAAAACTGAAAGAATTTTCAAATTGGTCCAGTAGTTTCGGAGCCTATATAGTTCAAACAAACAAACAAACAAATATTTCCTCTTTATAATATTAGTGTAGATAGAAGGTTTAGGTCAATTAATTATAGGTTAACACTGCTAGCACAAATAACAGTGGTAAATCAATAATTATGCTACTATGTTGACGAACTTTGGTGCAGAAGTAGACCACTGGAAACGGGTTCTCTGCTACTTGGGCTACTTCTACAAAAACAAAGCAACGGATAAAAGCTATTTTGTCACGAAATTGGCTGTGAACCAAACATTTGAAAGACACGTCTTCAAAGGTGCATAATCGCACATATCGCAGTGCTGGATACTGTCTTGTCTATGACATTGACAGAGAAAAACTAACCATCTTTCGCATCCACAACTTACCAGCCAACCACCTTCCTCACACAGAACCCATTTACCCAAAATACCTCACACACACGCTATCTAAGATCCTACAGATAGCAAAGTATCAGAGAAAACAAAAGAACAAATACGAGTAAATGTCCGCATAAACGTTCAGTTCGCGTGTCGGAGAACCATTTGATAGGCGTATCACGAACTCAGACGCTTTAAGACGTGCACAGCAAATCACTGTGTTTTACACATTCGGTGTATCGTGTCGGTATTTTCGGTAGAGGTTTTTTTAACGCGGTGTTGTAATGGTTGAGATTTTTGCGTACGTGAATTATTTTTATAAGGTTTGAATGTAACATTCCACAAATTTGTAACAATATATTGATTTTTAAAAAAATCCATGGAGTTTCTTGATCCTTCGTGTCTCATAGCTGTATATTTTTGACTGAGTCACCGACCTTGACAATTCAGAAGAACATGCAAAATTAAAAAAAAAAACTTTGAGTTTTAAGTTGTAGTTTCGGTATGCTGTGTTGGGTCGGGTATTTTGGTATCAATCACAAGGGCCTATCTTATAGACTAACTAGCTGATTCTCTGCCACCTCCGTTTTCAATCACCAGAGAAAGAGCAGCAGAGTATCAGTGCTAATGGGGTACGAGCCCATTTATTAACATTGTCAGTATTCTGCTTATCTGACCCCCACTATCGGGGTAACGCAGGTAAAGGGGTAAACGATAGTCTTTGGCAAGACTGAAATCTTGCTTCAAGTGTATCTTGCTTCTGACCACCCGTTGACTGTGAAAGATGTTCAAAGATAGTCAGGACTTGACTGTTTAGCGTGTCTTTTGAAGCACGGAGGAATCTCGGTATGTTAAGATGGTCTCCCATACTCAGTTCGACCTCGACAACCGCTGGTTACCTTTGAAGATCGATCCGTGTGGCTGTTTTTATGTAGTCACTAGGTTTTCACCAGTTCAAAATCAATTCTTTACTTAAAACACTCATTACTAGCTTCACACTTAGCTTATAACTATTCAGCTTCAATGTCTTTGCGATCACCATTCCCTCTGACATCTCCTTTTGCAAAAACCAGCGTGAAGATATAAAACACAAGAGTCAGGCAGAGTATCAGTGCGAACCCATTTGTTATCTTCTGCTTTTCTGACTTGCATAACCCATTAACGGGGTAATACGATACTCTTTGGCAAGACTTACTTTCAAATTTTACTTCTTACTACCTGTGGACTGCAAAAGATGTTCAAAAGCTAGTCAGGACTAACTCTTTAGCATGCGTTCTGAGGCAGAAAGAAAGCTTGATATATCCAATTGGACACCCATCCACAGACCTACCTTGACAACCGCCACTTACTCTTGAAGATTGACCCGTGTGGTTGTTCTAATTTTGCCACTTCCCACTAAGTTTTTCTCCATTTCAAAATAATTTATTTAGTTAAAACACTCATTACTAGCTTCAAACTTAGCTCTAAACTATTCAGCTTCACCAACTTTGTCTCTGCCATCTCCGTTTTCAAAAAACAGCGTGAAGATTTAAGATATGTAATACAGGAGTCAGGCAGAGTATCAGTGCTAATGGGGTACGAGCCCATTTATCAACATTGTCATCTTCTGCCGTATCATGCCAAGTAATCGCGTCTTCATATTCCCAGGTAATGCTTTCTCAGGTTCGAAGGGTTATTAGTAGTAGCTTTGTGTCGTCCATTATTGTGTTAAAAATTGTTTTTATTTTTGCAGAATATTTATGGATTTAATATAATACTATAAAGCAGACGAGTGTTTGTTTATTTGTTTGGTTGAACGCGCTAATCTCAGGAACTACTGGTCCGATTAGAAAAATTTTTTCAGTGTTAGGTAGCCCATTTATCGAGGCAGGTTATATTTTTTTTATTTAGGTTCACCTACAGCACATACATATAATAAATACAAATGGTATATTAAAGGCTATATATCATCACGCTAAGACAAATAGGAGCGGCGTAGTAATGGAAAATGTGACGCAGACGAAGTTGCGCGGGTCAGCTAGTATTTTATAAAATGTTTTACCGCAAATTATTTTTATAGTCAATGGAATAGTCTCAGGATGCGCATTTTTTATTGTTATGCAGAGAAAAGGCTTCCCTTTTCTCCTTCCAAATCTCTCTGTCTTGGGCGATATTTTTTTTAATAAAGAAAGATAATACTTTAACACCATGCTGCCAATATTCTGGGCACTTTTGCCATTGACAGCCATGTGTATTATGTTTTTGATGCCCAATGATTTATTTTGTTTTTATACGCGTTTGTACATAATGAAGATGCTGTAGACTGATATTTAGTGTATATTAATTAAAGCCTATAAAATATTTTTATCTAAAAAAAAAACACCTAAATCTACACCACACACACACACACAACATCATCATGGATCATCTAAAATATATTTGTCAGTATAACTTTGATCTTTCTAAGCAAGTTGGCTAAAAAACACTCTGAGAAGAAAAATCGAAACAGATTCAACAGATTCTCTATTATTATTGATAGATTCACTTTTTATCACTATCTCATCTAAGTATCTATACTAATATTATAAAGCAGAAGAGTTTGTTTGTTTGGTTGAACGCGCTAATCTCAGGAACTACTAGTCCGATTTGAAAAATATTCTTTCAGTGTAAGATAGCCCATTTATCAAGGAAGGCTATAGGCTACATATCATCATGCTAAACCATATAGGAGCGGAGCAGTAATGAAAAATGTTACGCAGACGACGTTGCACGGGTCAGCTAGTTAGTGATAATCTGATCGACGATGAAGCAAGCTTGCCTAGTAACCTTTTCAGGATATAGCTACCAGAAAACACAGACTCCGATACTCAAGGAGAGGAATTCCCTCCTCTCCTAGAGTACGCACTATGAAAGTATTATAAAAAGGTTTGATGCGTATGAGTCTACCATGTAACGGTCCATCCATCTTTATTTCAATAATTATTATCATCTTGATATTCTATTTTATTAAGTTATTGGGTATTTCTATTATTTTCACTTGTTTTAAGTTTTTCGTACTGTTTTTTTTTTATTTTGAAAAGTAATGTTCTGTGTAGGTATGATGTTTCTATTTTACCTATCAATTTCTACACAATGCATGTTGTTATAAAACAAATTACTATGGCTCACCATTTCCTAATACCTACATAAAATTCTTTCGTTACCGAGTAAGTGAGTGACTAAGTGACAGACAACACACAACCGAAACTACTAGTCATAGTAAGCTGAAATTTGGCATGTAGTTTTTTTAGGGAATGCAGTGGAAACTAAAGAAGGATTTCCCAAAATTCCCACGGGAACGAGAAAAAAACGAGATATGCGCGTGCGGAGTCGCGGGATAAAATTAGTTACAAATAATATTTGAAACTAGCTTAAAGTACATGTACTGACGGCAGTACATCAACCTACAACAATCTGTCAAATTTCTTCAATAGATTTTCAACTTTATCACTAACGACATAAGGTTCAAGGTTGATTGGGAAAATTTGACAGTTTCGGGTAGATTGATGTGCTGACTGTACATGATTTTATAATCGAAGCTATCAGCAGCTTTCAGCAGCTTCCAGCATTCAATCCGCAGTCTACTTCCACAATAACTAAACTTAAACGTTAATTTCAAAATGTAATACTAATTCAAAACTAATGACAATATTTATTCTGCCATCAGTACCCGAGGGAGATTCTAAATGCTAGTTGGGATTTATCATGATTTATACATGAGGGTTATTCCAACGATTTATCGTTGGTCATACGGCAGGCAAATACGTTGTTTGCCTTTATTTAGGGGTTCTGCCCGTATACATGACGTTCTTGCTTTTTTTGTGAGAGTTTCGGGTCGATATTGAGGAGGATTATGTAAGAATCGTGTTGAAAAGGAGTTAATATCTTGTTAATATGTGTAACATACCGAGTTTCCTTCGTGCCTCGGAAAGTACCGTGTTACCCAGTTAATGGGTTGTGGAGGTCTGGTTGGCAGCCGCTCTACGTAAAAAACTTGTATTCAGCTGAATCCGGTTTGACTGGAAGCCGACCCTAGTATAGTTGGGAAAAGGCTAGGCTGATGATGACTCTTTGAAACTTGCAACTGCCGCGCTGGAGATTGGGTCGGTGAGTGTGTTTTGTTGCAGAACAACTTGCTGCTCTTGTCGCTAGCGCGGCAGAATTAGCTTCATCTATTTGACTGACAGACCTTGACTGTTCAAAAGGGCCTGTAACTGTTATATTTGAAATAAAGGATTTTGTATTGTTTTTGTTAGACAGGCTGACGCTCCATACGTCACCGCGGCCCTGGAACGCAAAGGGCATTAGGAGGAACACGGATGTGTTTTGACACTCCCTCCTGCTTTACCCAGAGCGGGAGGAGTCATCTAAAGATATCCCATCCATAAAAAAAGGATATACAAGTATCACAGATCAACTTCTAACAGCGGAAGACCAGAGTTCATATTTATTTTGTACACACACTTGTGGAATCTCTGGCGATGATGACTAATATCTGCCACTTTGACCGAAATTCGGTCAGAATGAACTAAATCGGTATTTAATCTTGGTGCTCCTGTGGATATCCTCATTTCAGAAACTCCAAGCAAAGCTGTCTCCGTTGCCTTTTAGTCAGTAATTTTAAGCCTTGTTCACTTCCATTTTAGCCCAGGATCTACAACTGGTCTACTCCAGGATATACTAATCCACAATGCACTACCTAAATTAAGGTTAGGGCTGTTCTTAAAGCACCAAACAGCATTCATAAAGGGGAATGCTCCAAGCAGCCCGCGAAATTCAAAATTTCTTGCGTTTTCTGCAATTTGCAGGCCAGTGCCAGGTTGTATGTTGATTAAAATATTATTCGCGGCTATAAAATGTATGTAGTTACAGAATTATAATCATCAAAATCACCAATACAACCCTCCAAGTTCATAAAGGCGTAGGAACAAAAAAAAAAAAACAGAAATAGTCATTCCTATAGCTTTATGAACTTAGAGCGTTGTATTGATGATTTTGATGTTTATAATTCTGTAACTACATATGTCTTACAGCCGCGAATAATATTTTAATCAACATACAACCTAGCATTGGCCTGCAAATTGCAAAAAAACGTAAGAAAATTTGAATTTCGCGGGACGGTTGGAGCATTCACCTTTAAGAGTGTGTATTCCGTCCACTAGCGCCGCCAATCGTTTTTTATTAATTGTGGTAAATTTAAGACACGTAGATAAAAAACCGCTCTGTAGTGTACTGAAGAAATGTATCTATTATGTATTAAAAATAGCTGTCAAAAAATAAATGGCTAAATAGCCAAAACGGCAATTATATCGACTTTGGCAACTATTTATGTTCTAAAGTACAAAACATAATAAATACATTTCTTCAGTGCACTACAGAGCGGTTTTTTATCTACGTGTCTTAAATTTACCACAAATAATAAAAAACGATTGGCGGCGCTAGTGGACGGAATACGGTATTTAGAACAAGACTCACTCCGTGTCTACATGTGACCTTACAGGTTTTTGCCCTGTCAGTATCCCTTTCTATCTCATTACTGTAACTCAATTACAATGAACAAAGCGAGCTTCAATTAAAAGACAACATATTATGTTCTGCGACAGCTTTTAACTTAATTTTTAACAGGCGCTAAATTACGTGAGTCAATTTAAAACAACTCATTATTGTAAGTGGAATACGCTGAAGAGGAACGAGTGAGTTTCGAGTTTATTTTGATGGGGAAAAGGTGGAATTTGGCTTGTGTGGATTTAAATGTTATGTGGAAGTGTGAAGGTGATATTGTAAGCGAACAGCGATTTTAAACGGAAGTGTAGTTTTATGAATGGTATAATTTAATTATTTTAATGGAGTTCTTAATATTAGATTATTAAGCTTTTGAACTAAAAACGAAACAGTACGCTTCCCAAAAATCTATGGGTCCTTGATTTACAGATAGAAAACAAATCTACATTCAGAACAACTTAAAATAGACAGGAATGAGAGAAATATAATTCTACCTAATAGTGAACATCATTTATGTTCCTAAGCAAATTCAGGCCAAGAATTTGAAAGCGAATGTAGTCACAGATGTAGCTTCTCTTGGGATTAATCTGGTCTTTATTTTTCAGATAATTAGCTCGTGGCTAAATAATGTCAGAGGCACGTTTCGATCTTCAAGGTTAAGCAACGCTTGTCAAGGTTAGTCTGTGGATGGGTGACCATCTTTACATATCGAGTTTCCTCCGTGCCTCGGATAGCACGTTAAGCCGTTGGTCCCGGCTGTCATTTGTAGATCTTTGGCAGTCGTTACGGATTGTCAGAAGCCAGTAAATCTGACTCCAGTCTTACCAAGAAGTACCGTGTGGAGGTCTAGCCGCTCCATGTCAAATACTGGTATTTGGCTCAATCCAGTATGACTGGAAGCCGACCTAGTTCCGAAAAGGGTAGGCAGATGATGAACTGATGTTGTTAAATTTACTTTATTTTGATCAATCTCCAATCGCTCGCAGTATGGCCAAGCCTCATCACAGCGCCTTTCTTCAACCAACAATCCGCCGTATATCAGAGAAGAGGCAATAGGCTCAAAAGATGAATAATTTAAAAGAAATAAATTTTATTTCTACCTCAGTTCGTGTCTGACGGCTCAATAATGAGTTTTGCGTTTACGAGGTTTTTTAAATTGTTTGCTTTTGTCTCCGTTGATGCGTTCCGACTGTATTTTATTGGTGACTGTTAATTTTTAACTACTAGTTTTCATTATACCGCGTGTATCTGACATCGACGCACAAACGATTTCGATAGGTCCAGGTCATGATTCTGGTCACCCTAGACTTAGAATTTTTCTTCGGCTTTTTTCTCATTTTTTCATTTTTTTCAAGGGGTTTTTTACTTTAGACTGCTCATAATCGTTATTCTGACCTAACCCAATGAGATTTTTAATAAAAAAATAATTAATTAACTACTTTCACTAAAAAGAGCAATCTGAATAAGACCACAAATAGATATCAGCTCAGCTGAGCTGATACCTATTTGTGGTACTCTTGAAATAAATTAAAAAATGAGAAAAGAACCGACGAAAAATTCCAACACTGGGGTGTCCAGAATCATGCCCTGGACCCATGGAAATGGAAATCGTTTGTGCGTCGATGTCAGATACACGCGGTATGATCCCATTTTATTTAAAATGTTTAGCTTATTTCATTCGTATTAAGTACAGCAAAGTAGTGGAATTCCCTACCGGAGTCTGTGTTTCCTGATAGCTACAACCTGGGAGTATTTAAGTCATGAGTGAATAGGTTACTTCTAGGCAAGCGTGCTCCATCTTAGACCGCATCATCGCTTACCATCAGGTGATAAAGTGGTAAAACGCGTGCCTATCGAAGGTGAAAAAAGGGTGACTCATCAGCACCTGAAAATGATGAACGAAAACATCGTGGTTAAACTTGGTGCACCTTTTCTCAACTTGACGGGGGTATTGCCAAGGTACCAAATGAGTGACCGTGTTCCTGCCTATTTTCTCTCACAAATCCCATCCTTCAGCATTTCTAGTTAAAATACATAAGTGCATGTCAGTTCTGAACCAATTTTATGCTTGCTTTTATACGCTGTTTATGGTTATAAGAAATCTTCTTGTTCGCCTTTTTAGGGTAACCGATGGAACCCTATTACAAAGTCTCCGCTGTCCGTTCGTCCGTCTGTCTGTCAGTGGGCTGTATCTCAATAACCACAACATGTAGACAGTTTAATTATTCACAGATTGTGTATTCCTATTACCATCATCTGCCTAGCCTTTTCCCAACTATATTAGGGTCGGCTTCCAGTCAAACCGGATTCAGCTGAATACCAGTATTTTACGTGGAGCGGCTGCCTACCAGACCTCCACAACCCATTAACTGGGTAACACGGTACTCCTTAGCAAGACTGGTGTCAGAATTTCTGGCTTTGACTATCCGTAAAGATAACGACTGCTAAAAATCTCCAAATGACAGCCGGGACCAACAGCTTAACGTGCTTTCCGAGGCACGGAGGAAACTCGTTATGTTAAGATGGTCACCCATCCACAGACCAACCTCGGTAGGCGTCGCTTAAACTTGATGGGCGACCTGTGCGGCTGTTATTATTTAGACACGAGCTATTCCTATTACCGTTCTAGCAAAAAATAATACACATTATTAAACAAAATTAAAATTTTAAGTGGGCTCGCTCCCATACACGAGTGGTATTTTTCGGTTTGCGGCACGGAACCCTTTTTGTACGGGTTTTCGCTTATTATTCTTCTGAGAGATTTTCATGTTCGCCTTTATTTAAGGGAAGTCTTCGGTGAATTCATCCGCTCCGGGCGGTGCTGGTGGGGCTATCAAATTCTTACAGGCGGTCGATTCTGTCAACATCTCACTGTGATCAATTAGGTGGAGTGAACGACAAGTGAGCGGTCATGCCATCTTGTTTGAATGGTTTGACAGCTCACCTGTCATTCACTTCGCCTAAGGGTCCATCTCCACGAGCGAGAGAATCGCGGCGATATTATCGTCCGTGCCACGTATTTCTATAATGAGTCTACGAACGTGTCTCCTCCACATGGCGATTCGATGTATGAACAAACGTCAACTCACCGCGATTCTCTCGCTCGGCGCTCGTGGAGACGGTCCCTTAGTGTTCAATTCGACATATTTACACACACACTTACGACACAAAACTTCCCCACGTTAGAATACGCCACTGACATTTATTTCCAATTAAGTTACCACACAATAACAAGTGAAATGAAGCTCAAAGATAACCCAGCCCAATCCTTCACAGTATTTATCTAACAATTCAATCAATTACGAACAAGATCCCAATTACACCCATCACTTGCCGCGGCGCCGCTCGCTGTAACAATATGCTTAATTTTATTAATTAACTGGCTCTGGAATTTGTCATCAGTAACGAATAAAATGATGAATGGATATAGGGAAGACGAATAAAATGGAAGAGTTTAACGATTGCTTTATTTGTATAAGGGCAGGTTGTTTCAAACGGCTGGTTAACGTTACACACGTACGTCAAAAAATAACGATAACGGAAGAACGTTCGTTAAATAAGAAGCGTTGTTTCAAAGCATCTATACTAATATTATAAAGCAGAAGAGTTTGTTTGTTTGGTTGAACGCGCTAATCTCAGGAACCACTTGTCCGATTTGAAAAATTCTTTCAGTGTTAGATAGCCCATTTATCGAGGAAGGCTATAAGCTATATATCATCACGCTGAGACCAATAGGAGCGGAGCAGTAATGAAAAATGTTACGCAGACAACGTTGCACGGGTCAGCTAGTATTATTATAAAGCAGAAGAGTTTGTTTGTTTGGTTGAACGCGCTAATCTCAGGATCCACTTGTCCGATTTGAAAAATTCTTTCAGTGTTAGATAGCCCATTTATCGAGGAAGGCTATAGGCTATATATCATCACGCTAAGACCAATAGGAGCGGAGCAGTAATGAAAAATGTTACGCAGACAACGTTGCACGGGTCAGCTAGTATTGGTATATATTCCTGCTCATCTCAATTCCTCAAGTTATTAACACGTGGCATACCTAAATACATTTGTTGCACTCTACCATTTATTTGTCATCAGAAGAACTGCTATTGAGGAATTCAAAAGAAAGTTCGCAGTGTTAAGTTGTGCCAAGTGTTGTGTTGTGTCAAGTTGACGCAATTAAAGTAAAACGTCATAAATCTTTCAGTTTTACATATTTAAAGGACAAACTATATACACTAATAGAAAAAAAAAACTCCTAACTAAAATATGGCGTCAAAAAATTCGTCCCCATCGCTACCGGTGTTTTTGTTAGTTTCTTCGTATTTTGACACCGACTTCCGAAATTAAAGTATTTTTTTACTTTGTAGTGCTAGTACTTACTAGATTTCGTTCAAACCAATTTTCGCTGGTAGTGTACATGGTAATGTACATCATATATTTTTTTTTTAGTTTTATTCATTCTCTTATTTCAGAAGTTACAGGGGGACACATTTTAGCACTTTGGAAGTGTCTCTCGCGCAAATATTCAGTTAAGAAAAAAATGAGAATAGAAACGTCAATATCATTTTTAAAGACCTATTCATAGATACCCCATACTTATGGGTTTGATGAAAAAAAAAATTGAGCTTCAGTTCTAAGTATTTTTTTTGTGTTTTTTTGTGAAAATCTTAATGCGGTTCACAGAATACATTTACTTACCAAGTTTCAACAGCATAGTTCTTATAGTTTCGGAGAAAAAAGTGGCTGTGACATACGGACGGACAGACAGACAGACAGACAGACTTGACGAATCTATAAGGGTTCCGTTTTTGCCGGCTACAGAATCCTAAAAACCATCATCCAAGTAAACGATCCCCAGCTATTTCGATTTAAAATCCAAACTTCGTAACCGATTTTGATAAAATTTGAATGGGACTAATCTGCAAGTATCCTTTCGATAAAACTTTATAATATACATAGAATATTATTCAAATCGGTTCATTTGACGGAGTTATGAGGTAACAAACATAAAAAAATACAACCGAATTGAGAACCTCTCCCTTTTTGGGAAAACGGTTAAAAAGAAAGAATAAACTTCTACAAGAACAATTTATTACACGGACAATACCTATGAAGCTGTAAAACTATATCGAATAGGTGAGAAACAATCCGATTTAGTTTTCAGTATTAAGATTTAAGCAATTCTTTCAATGTTAATATTTTTGGGTCAAACCGATTGTTTCTGATCTCACCTAACATTACAATCACTAAAAGTATAGCCGGTCGATTCTGTCGACATCTCACCGTGATCACTTAAGTGGAGTGAACGACAAGTGAGCTGTCATGTCATCTTGTTTGTATGGTTTGACAACTCACTTGTCATGAGGAGGAGCATGCCAGAATCAACCGACTGGTCCTTTACGCGCTAAAAGCTATATTTATCCAATTAGAGATTTTCAAGCTTATTACTATAAAGCAAAACTAAGTACCTATGCCCTTTTTTGCATACCATCATCTTTTTTTTTTCGAAGATTTTGAGCAAATAAATACACTTCATATCAAATAAAAAACATTTTACAAAAAAATACAACCGACTTCCAAAAAAAAACACTACAAAGTAAAAAATAACTTTAATTTCGGAAGTCGGTGTTTTTGTTACTTCCTTCGTATTTTGACACCAACTTCCGAAATTAAAGTTATTTTTTACTTTGTAGTGTTTTTTTTTTGGAAGTCGGTTGTATTTTTTTGTAAAATGTTTTTTATTTTTAACTTTTTAGTGGTGCCCTTTCACCTAACAACACCACTGCAAAATCGCAGAAAAACAAAATATGCAATTTCGATTATCAAAGAATCATCTAAATAGTCAAATTCCAGGTATTTCGATTTAAAATCCAAAGTTCGTAACCGATTTTGATATGATTTAAATGGGACCAATCTGCAAGTATATCCTTTCAGATAAAACAAGAATTTTTCAAATCGGTTCATAATTGTCGGAGTTATGCGGTAACAAACATAAAAAAAAAAAAAAAACATACAACCGAATTGATAACCTCCTCCTTTTTGGGAAGTCGGTTAAAAAAAAAACAAGTTTCCCGTTGGACAGGCCTCTAGAACAAAACCGAATATACTACGATAAATTTGTTTCATTACAAATTATCCAAGAAACAATTTCAAAACCGAGATTACGGCATAAATTATCTTCTACCTTAATTGATATTGACATAGACAAACAACATAAAATAATGAAAACCGAACCTGTCGGAATGATTTAACTTAATTTTATACAAGTGTGTGTTCTCTCGCTGCCGCCTACGCTTGTCTGTGACCGCAGGTTTACGAGCTTAATTTAACAGACTGGTGGAATATTTTGGCTTGTTATATTGTATAGCTGGGCTTGTCAAAGGCTCCTGGTGATGGGTGGGGCGTAGCGACAACGCGACAGCCCTTTTTAAACCCCGACCAAAAAGAATAAGACATTGTTCAATGCGACTTCCTCAAAAGTAACAGTCCTACGATGCGCCGATAACATGTTTTTTGGCTTCTTATTTAACCGAATTTATTTCGTTCAATGATTTGTATACCTATACATAAACATTACATTTTGAAATATATCTTTAAAACAAAAACATTAAAAAATACATTTATAAATATAAAAAAATAGTAGTCCGCCGGTGTCGAGAGCAGGGTCCTAGCTACCGGTAGTTAGGGCTCCAGAGAAAGGAACCTCCTCAAAATACGAGCCGTATCGAGGAGTACTGCCTTCTGTATCAGGCCCTTCACCCAACTGCGTAACGCCAGCTTCAACAGCGTCGTCGCTTTATCTATTTAATTGTTATTTTTTTCAAGCCCATTTAAATTTGGTTACCTGTTTTATTACTTTGCAAACCTGTATGTTTTACTTAAGAGTGTGTATTCCGTCCACTAGCGCCGCCAATCGTGTTTTATTAATTGTGGTAAATTTAAGACACGTAGATAAAAAAACCGCTCTGTAGTGCACTGAAGAAATGTATCTATTATTTTTGACAGCTATTTTTAATACATAACTCATGGCTAAATAGCCAAAACGGCAATTATTGCTAAAAGTGGCCACTTTTAGCAAAAATATCGACTTTGGCAACTATTTATGTTCTAAAGTACAAAACATAACTCTCAAAACATAATAAATACATTTCTTCAGTGCTCTACAGAGCGGTTTTTTATCTACGTGTCTTAAATTTACCACAAATAATAAAAAACGATTGGCGGCGCTAGTGGACGGAATACACGCTCTTAAACAGAGAAATTATTAATTTATTTTATTTTATTTTTAGTATTATTTTTTACCCCCGACCAAAAAGAGGGGTTTTATAAGTTTGACAGCTATGTGTGTCTGACTTTACAACCTCTAATAAAATACTTACCTAGTAAATTTATACAAAACATTTGTAATCTCCCTAAGCGAAGACGCTTTGTCCAAAGAATAGTACCTTATTTATTTAAACTTTATGCACAATAGTGGTACCTTTTGTGTACCTATGTGTTTAAACAAAAATAATATTTTATGTGGGAGTTGTTGAAACCCAATTAATTGTAATTAAATATAAATATTCCGTCCAAAAACGAACGAAAACTTATTATAGTATTAGTCTTAAATCTATCATTTTCTAACAAAGAAAGAACATATTTTTACCAAAACACGATTTTCTAACCCTTTTTTCTATCCCCACGAGTTCAACCACCACCACCTAATTTGTCTAAGTATTAAATCTGACAGTACAATATTAAGCGTTATTCTTCACAGCGTCGATAGTTCGATTCTGACAACAAAAGCACTAAATCTCAATGAGTATGCAAGGGGTCATCTATTTTAATTAGCTCTTGAATTGTTAGTGCGGTTGATGAATGTGGACCATAGACTGAGGAAGAAATAGAAGGCGCAAGAACTATTCTTAAAGCAGGCTCATTTTAAGGTACCCAAAGGATAACGGAACCCTATTACTAAATGATATTTATTTTGTAAGTAGGTTGTAAATAACAGTTTTACACGTATTTTTTTTTTGGCAATTTTAAACTAGATGAGGCCGGTGTTTCCTAGCTGACTGTTCTGAGAAGAAACACCAAAACAAACTCAGAGGTCAAAGTCTCTTTCAATGTCCTTACAATCGTACTGATCAAATCACATGAGAACCGTCAAGGTTAATGTCTGAAGTGGTATTTCGAGGAAAGTACCACACAGATTTGAGTGGACCTGTCCAGACAGTGCAAACATTTTCCAGATATCGTGTAGCTCAAACTTAGAACTTAAAGAAGCTCAAGCCTCAGCTGTCCGTCCATCCGTCCATCCGTCACCCGTCAGTCTGTCAGCTGTACTCCTGAACCGTAACAGGTAGACAGTTGAAATTATCAGTGTGTATTTTTATTGTGGCTATAACAACTACAAAACAATGATTTATGGTACGGATACCTTCGTGTTAGAGCCCGACTCGCACTTGGCAGGTTTTTTGAGATTTAAAAATATTTGTCCCTTTCAAATGATTCTCATCATCATTTCACTCAAAAGAAGTCCATTGCAGGACATTATGCCTTCCAAAGTCTTGCCACATGGTCATATCATGCCTGGATGCAAGACCATGAGAGAGGATGAGAAGATGGTTCGGTCTTGCATCCAGCCATCTTAGATTATGTACTAATTGTTTTTGCTATTTACCTAGTTCATTGGTTTGTGTACGAATAAAAAAACCTTAGTTGAATTTAAATTTTTGAAATTAAATTTAAAAGCTTGGAGATGAGTTAATTCTGCTACACCGTTTGTATACTCTAAGATCCTTATAAATAAACCAGAATAACATTCTAAAAACTCCTTCTATATTAAAATTTTACAATATTCACAAAGACATAATAGCAGCAAACATTCCGTGAGTCAAACAGAGATCATCAACACTTGAAAATGTCACTTTTACACGAAACAAAGACAGTTGTTTTACATTAAACTCACAAAATTCCACGAAATATCTTCCTGCTAACAATTCTGTTCCAATGACCGGTTGCCACCTCTATTGAATGCCTAGCTCTATGCAGCTAGTTACCCTCCAATTTAATTGGTAGATTCTTCGACAGATATTGACTGTCGCTCCTCTTATAATTGTATATGTCTTTTATACTATATAGCTCGTATACATTGTATCGTTCAGCAATAAATCCTTTAGATTTATAAATGTACTGTTGAGTAATGAATCTCGGTACTTAATTAATTTTGATGTTTATTGACTTAAATTGGAGAAACGCGGGTGATTGTCAGGCCCAGACCAATTGAGATACTATTGCAACGATAAAATCAAAAACTTTTTACCTAAAAATACAACCGACTTCCAAAAAGGAAGTTTTGGAAGTCGGTTGTATTTTTTTGTAAAAAGTTTTTTATTTTTCACTTTTTAGTGGTACCCCACACCTAACAACACCACTGCAAAATCGCAGAAAAGCAAAATACGCAATTTCGATTACTTGGATGACATAAAACTATCATCTAAGTAGACGAATTCCAGCTATTTCGATTTAAAATCCAAAGTTCGTAACCGATTTTCATAAAATTTAAATGGGACCAATCTGCAAGTATATCCTTTCAGATTTTCAGATTCAGATAAAACAAGATTTTTTCAAATCGGTTCATAGTTGTCGGAGTTATGAGGTAACAAACATAAAAAAAACACAACCGAATTGATAACCTCCTCCTTTTTGGGAAGTCGGTTAAAAAGTGCAAATTGTTTGGCAACTTCAATATATTTTGAAATTTTGGCTCCCTTTGACACTGTGGAATTTTAGGCATAAGACATTTTTAAACGAAGCGGCAATTCTTGTATTTCTTTCGCAGTCGCAAAATGTCAAAAACACAACCATAAATAAAAAAAGACAATAAAAAACCCATCCAAAACCATCCATCGTCGCCGTCGTCGTCGTCGTCATCGTCATCGTCCATGTTTCATTTCTGGATGTCAAATTCCATACTTTTGTACCATATGCTTTTTAAGCACGAGCATTTTAATTCGGGTATTTTGACTTTGCATCTGTATGAAATAAAATGTATAGGAATTCTGTTTATAATAAATGAGAAGAATAGGCATATCCACTGAAAAAATCTAATTAGTCCGTCAGTTGGATTACTAAAAAATATATGAACCGTTTTTTTTTCTTTTGTTACCAAAATCAATTTTGGTAACAAAAGAAAAAAAAACGGTTCATATATTTTTTCTAAGATACGACGCTTTTAAAATTCTCAAAACGTCACGCTGTGGTGTAATTTTCATTGCGTTCTGACGTCACAAGCCCTCACTCCCGAGTTTTGATGCGTTTTATGTTAGTCAATATCCATTGATTAACAAAAACAAAAAATACGTGTCCATTATTTTTCAATACTCTTACTGACAGACTAAATAGGTTTGCAATTTATTGAGGGTGGAAACTAGCCTATTATGTTGTTAGCTATCTAGTATAATATTTAGTATAATTCCAATACATCTAGTCCCAGATCAAATAGACCGCCCATTGTACACTTGTTTTTATAAATGTTTTTCCAGTACTTGTTATGAGGTGTACAATAAAGTATATAATAAATAAATAAATAGTTACACTCTTCGTACATACGTGCTATAATACACGAGGCCCACAAAACACACTCAAATATCCACCACAGACCTAACCATCACAATTGATATACCTACTCCCAAGCATATTACCTACTCGAGCACAATACCCCTCTTTACGCCACAGTCGGGCAAGGCCCAAACGGTTTTACCCTCAAAGAGCTCACAATAGAAGCCTGTGACGTAGGCAGCGGAAGTCGCCGCCGCTCGCTGCTACCGGCTTCTGGTGAAAGTCGCGACAATTAGCAGAAGTTCAACTTCACTCGGCTTAGTTTAAGTTACGTTTAAGTTGTAGTTAGGCAAATTGTTCGGTTTGCGGTTAATAGTGTTTATTGTTTTAGGTATGTCGTGCTGTTTTGGTGTTTATAGAAATTGAATCGTTTGAGGTTTGAGAGGTTTTTTAAACCATCTTTGTAATACATAATATGGAATGCAATAAATTATTGAGTATTGAGATTTAATTATTAAGAAATACTAATCTTGACTTACCCAACTAAGATATAAATGCAAAAGTGTTTTTGTTTCGCGTTCACATCTTACTCGCTAAAAGGATTTGAATTTTGGCACAAAGATTAAGATGGAATCTTGGAGATGGTTATACGCTCCTTTTTTTTGATAAGTCAAGTACCCGAGCAAATTATCGGGCAGATACAAGTTTTTTTATGATACTAATAATTTAGTGTTATAAGATTGATTTATTTATTTATTTAAACTTCTCGCACAAACAGGTACAAAGGCGGACTTAATGCCTTAGGCATTCTCCATCAGTCAACCAAGGGTGGTGAAGAAATTAGATGGCTGGTGCTCTCTTTGAGAGGAACAATGATAAAAAAATAATAATAATAAAAGATGTCATAATGAGCTAATGATGTATGTGATGTGTATGATATTATGTGATGTGATTAGGAGCTTTCAATGATAAAAAAATGTGAAACCAATTTAATTTGGATTCTTGTGAAGAAGCTCGCGAGTTCGTTATTACTACCATTATGCCTATTTTAGTGGGTCTAAAAGGCCACTTTAGCAGAATCATATTAGAATCATAATATTATCAAATTTCATTTTCATCGTTATCTCTAACGCATTAGGTTCAAGGTTGATTGGGAAAAAATTACATTGACGGTTAACGTGATGTGCTTTCTGATCCTGTTAAAGTCGCCTTTTTAAACACCCTAATAACAAGCAGCTCTTCTTTTATTTCAGTATGGCTTTTGAGCGTGAGAAAATCTGACACCAGTCTTGCCAAGGAGTACCGTGTTACCCAGTTAATGGGTTGTGGAGGTCTGGTAGGCAGCCGCTCCACGTAAAATATTGGTATTCAGCTGAATCCGGTTTGACCGGAAGCCGACCCCAGTATATTTGGGAAAAGGCTAGGCAGATGATGAACAAGACAAGTGCACGATATCATCATTCATTCATCTATGACATTGGTAAAAACACCTTGAATGCATTGTATCGATATAAAGCAGTACAATTCTGTAAACAAGTCGAAGTGAACGACATGAGAGCTGTCAAAGCGTACCTACTTTGATGGAATGACAGCTCACTTGTCGTTCATTCCACCTAAGTGTACACAGAACAGACCGGCAAATTGCGATAACATAAAAAGTGACGTTAGCATATTTTAAGCATTCCAATTTAAAACCGTATTTCGGAAGTGCAAATCAATCCATTTGATACAGTTAGTAGCAATTATTTCAATACAACCAGTAATGTTTGTACAAACTCTCGAAAAAAATCTTTTTTGTAGACGCAGTTGGGAATAATGAAGCTAAATTAAAGTCCAAACCTTTTGCCTAACCTGTTCAGTGACGCCCAACGAATAAAGGTTTCATGTTGCGCCCTGTTCAGCTTGTTCACAACATGTTGTAATCTATCTTTATCATACAACTTGTTTGGACAAGTCCAATCTAATGGATCGCGCATATTGATCTAGAACAGATTTGCTTAGTTATATAGCGTGGTTTTAGTGTTTCTGATTGGTTATTTACTGGAGATTTTTACGTTTCCGATATCCCGTAACCAAAGGTTTAAACAACGGAACCATAAGAAATTAAAAATGAAATAAACCAATCGCAATTTGTCCAAAATGTAGGGGTGCGGGCCTGTGGATGGTGAGCTATGGGTAGCTCGCCGTCTTATGACGACAGGCCGTGTCGACGGCGCGTTCGTGTTCCACGCGCGTCTCATAGAGAGTCAGCATTGGGAGGGGCCCGATAGGGCCGATGTCTGCCGATGTCACGGGACTATTCGAAAGAGATACCGTGGCTCCGGAACACAAAGAGCACTGAAGGAACATGGATGGGTTTTAGTCAGTAGAAGTCTGACACTCCCTCTCGCTCCGCCCAGAGCGGGAGAAGTCATTGGATGATTTCCCATCTCTAAAAAAAAAAGGTATCTATTGCTTTAGCCAAAGAGGCGTACTAACCACCTTGTATAGCTTTTGTACCCGTATTATCATTTGCAAGCCTTTAGTAGCAAGGGCTACTGCAAAGACGCAAAGTAGGTTTAATTGGAACATTAGTTTCGCATTGATAAATTTGGGATTACAATACAGACCAATTTTCCAAAGCGTTTGAATTTGGCCGAAAAGGACCGATTATTTATTTGGTCACTATGCGTGTGATATCAGATTTGAAAGACAGACATTACTAAGGTTTATAATATCTATTGATTTGTTAGTGACAACCTTGTACAATACTAGTTTTTTTATTCAAATGAAATTAACTAATACAGCTATGAAATAAAATTATGAACACCAATTTTGTCCTATATAATTTTCAGAACAAATTTACATGAAGTACACAAATTACTCCTAAGAATACTTTATTCTAAAGAATATTATACTTAGAGCGGATGAAACTGATCGCGATCAGTACATCTAAACTGCGTTCAAGATGTCAGTTTCAATATTCCATAGAAGGCAATGACACTACGCTCGTAAACGTAGTTCATATGCTGATCGCGTTCAGGGGGGCTACTCTCTAAGCCCAAAGTCCGTAGTTTCGGGCTTAGTTGCGGGCGTATTCTACTCCGTATCACCTACGGACTTACGATTAGTCCCAAACCCGAACTAAAAATGAATGACAACACGATTTGACAGTAACTTTCGAATTTTGTTGTCATTATTTCTTAGTGGTTAGATATTACTGAGTAGAATACGCCCGCAACTAAGCCCGAAACTACGGACGTCGGGCTTAGAGAGTAGCCCCCCTGTTTCATTGATGAAATCCGCCCTTTGTATCAAATGTTTAGTCACCCGTGTATCCCCAACCATTAGTCAGAGTTAGGTATCATATTATAAAGGCAAGCCTATTGCCATCAACTAGACACTCGGTATCCAACAACACGAGCTCATCCCAAGAATCGAACCCAGGATCTCAGCAGTAGTGCTAGCACCCACTTAGTCTACAACGGCACCATGTTTCACAATCATGCCATAACTTAGACCTTCCTTGCACTTTACAAGTTAAGCCAATATTAAGTGTTCCCATACATGGTCAGAGATATTGTCCTGTCCCAGTGCCTGGTGCCCTCGGGTCAAGTCGTGAAGATGCGGCTATTGTAATACGAAACTGCGTTATTAGCTATTCTATTGTCAGAACACAAATTGGTTTTGTCTTTTAAATTATGGGAAAGACTTAGTGGCTTCTCCGGTGTCAAAGTGGGGTAATGGAATTTTTTCTGGGATAATGTAGGTACAGTCCTCATCGAGGATATGATCTAGCCATGTGTTCAGCTCCTTAAAGTACTAAGTTTGAGCTACACGATAACTGGCAATATTAATGCTTGCAGTGTCTGGACAGGTCCACTTAAATCTGTGTGTTACATTCCTTAAAATACCACTTCATTCATGGTTCTCATATGATTTGACCAGTACGATTGTATGGACTTTAAAAGAGACTGACCTCTGAGTTTGTTTCGGTGTTTTTTCTCAGAGCAGTCAGCTAGGAAGCACCGGCCTCATCTAGTTTAAAATGACCAAAAAAGATTGACGTGTAAAAGTTTTATTTACAACCTACTTACAGAATAAATATCATTTATCATTTGTGCCAATTTTCGTCAAAATAAATCCGTCCAGAAACTAAGATGTGAATGTAAAATTAGTGATAACCAACAGAAATATGAAAGTTTGTTAGGGTGTATGGATGGATGAATGTTTGTTTGATACTCTTTCAGGCAAAATACACTGGATCACATATGTAAAGGTAGCTTAAAATTTGGACTAAGTATTAATACATTTTTATGTTTTCATTTTATATGTTTTTAAACGCACCAACAATAGAAGAGCAATTACTAGTGTATGGAAACTGATTTTTTATCTTGTATTGGTAACATTGAATACTTAAATTTATCCAAGTTCCCTTGGTACTACATACTTCATTCTTAACTAGCTGTACTCCGCGGCTTCGCTCCCGTTAATTGCAACTTTCTTAATTTTTTTCTTCCATTAGAACCTTCTGCTGAGAGACTTTCTCCAGAGGAGCTCGTGGCTAAATAATAACAGCTGATCGATCTTCAAGATTCAGCAACGCTTGCCGAGGTTGGTCTGTAGATGGGTGACCATCTTAACATACCGAGTTTTCTCCGTGCTTCGGAAAGCACGTTAAGCTGTTGGTCCCGGCTGTCATTTGGAGATCTTTGGCAGTCGTTACGGATTGTCAGAAGCCAGAAAATTTGACACAAGTCTTTGCCTGAAAACCGTGTTGGTACCAGTTAATAGGTTGTGGAGATCTGGTAGGCCACCGCTAAAATATCGGTTTTCAGCAAAATCTGATTTGATTGGAAGTCGACCCCAATATAGTTAGAAAAAGCTAGGCAGATGATGATGAAAACTTTCTCCTGACAATAACCAACACAACAAAAAAACCGGCCAAGTGCGAGTCGGACTCGCGCACCGAGGGTTCCGTACAAACCTGTAGGTATATAATTATTATAAGCAAAAGTTGCGATTTACGGTTTATGACGTATTAAAAAAAAACTACTTACTAGATCATGTTCAAACCAATTTTCGCTGGTAGTTTACATGGTAATATACATCACTTTTTTTAGACTTATCATTCCCTAATTTTAGAAGTTACGGGGGGGGACACACATTTTACCACTTTGGAAGTGTCTCTCTCGCAAACGGTTCAGTTTAGAAAAAAATAATTTTAGAAATCTCAATATCATTTTAAAAAGACCTATCCATAGATACCCCACACGGATGGGTTTGATGAAAACAAAAATTTTGAGTTTCAGTTCTAAGTATGGGGACCCCCAAAATGTATTGTTATTTTTCTATTTTTGTGTGAAAATCTTAATGCGGTTTACAGAATACATCTACTTACCAAGTTTCAACAGCATAGTTCTTATAGTTTCAGAGAAAAGCGGCTGTGACATACGGACGGACGGACAGACAAACAGACATGACGAATCTATAAGGGTTCCGTTTTTGCCATTTGGCTACGGAACCCTAAAAAGAATTAGCGAAATTGGCCCAGCCTTTCACGCGTGATGCGATGACCAAGGTTAATAAGGAGTCATTTTTATATATAAGAAGATAGAAGAAAGATTAACAGTACCAAAGCCTCCATATAATCAACTTAGACTTAATACATCCATCATCCCTACCACCATACACTCCCCTACCACAATGTCCCATAATAAACACTCACCATGATATAGCCAACCGACAGGGTCGGCAGTGGCCAAACGGTGTCAATCATGGTCGCCATCCCATTACACAATGGTCGCCTGGCCGCCAGCCAAATACCCACTATTGGACCATCGGCCCGGGCCGAGAAGGTCCACGGCTATTTATTAGGCCTATATTTCGCGAACAGATATTATGAGGTGGCCTAGTTTTGGTTGAATGACGTTTTTCGTCTTGTTTTTGGAGATTATTTTTTGGCTGCGTGTGTGGTATTGGGAATTTGATTTCTGAGTTTTTGGTTCTCATTAATGGTTGGATGTGATACAAGATTTTGTTTATGATAAACACGCCATACTGTATGAAATGGGGCATTTGGTATAACGGTAGGATGTGGTAACAAGAAACTTTGTTTTTAAATATACCCGGCAAACTGTAAAAGCCAGAATTAACTTTGGCGAACACCAGAAAAATGACGACTCCAGAGAAAAAATTCAAATAAAAAACACTTTACCGTCTCTGTCACCTCTAACCTAAACAGTAAAGGTGCATCCTCACCGCAGTTACTTTTTATGGAGCAACGTCTCCAAGTGTCAGGAGCAACAGGCGATAACAAAAAAATATTTGTTGTCAGTATATAACTTACTCATAAGTTGAAGAATCTTACCAAATGTTATCGTGTTGCATGATGTTGCTCCACAAAGTCTATTCTATCATTTCTATCATATCGTGTTGTTATATTCATTCTTAGTTCGGATTCATAGTCATACGGAGTAAAAAACTCCCGCAACTACGGATTTCGGGCTACGAGAGTAACCCCCCGAAAAAGAGCAAACCCATATAAAAAAACCGGTTTTTGAATCCTGCAACGAAATCAATCAGAATTAAAAAAAACAGCAGAAGAGTAAGAAAAAAAAGGAATCTGTATGAATGCTCAGCCACATTGATTGCAAGGCTTTTGTCAGTTAAAATTTGACAATGTATTAAAATCACAGATTTTTAAATAATCTATAATAAATTTAGCAGGCATGATCTTTGCTTAATGTTTCGATGAAAAACCGTATTGTAAGTTGACTTGAACCTTTATTTTATATTTCTACACCGGCAACGGTAGTGTATGTGAGACTGTTTAATACCTTAAATGTACCATATTCCTTATAAGTATACAATTCTTCTTCACTAACAAATGTGATATATCTTTAAAGACCCTGTATGTCATAACTGCAGTATTAGCTTGTAAAAAATTAAGAAAACCACAGTCGTCTACTATCATATACTCAGAAATAAATTATCATAAACATTATAAAAATAGTCGGATTTTATTTCATTTCGACTGAGAGTTTTACGTTCAAAAACCCTTTAAAAAAATCTGGAAACCTTTAGCTACACCAGTAGGTACTTTTCCAAGTACTGGTCATTCTTTAAGAAGCCTTGTCAGCTTCAGTTTTTTTCGTAGCTAATTTTTTTTTGTTTCAATTTCACGAGCAACTCGTAATCGGATTCTCCTTTACTTACTGGGGACTAACAAAATTATTTCTTTTTTTTCTCTTTCCTTCTTTGTTGTTTACTTTCTTTCTTCAAAGCATCGCCTTTTGAAAAGTTTTAACTTAATTGGTCGACTTAATTTTTGTTTGACTACGGAATCTTTTTGCTCATTATCCCTTCAATTTTTGACATATTAAAAGCTTACTTTTTAAAAACTGTAAATTACAATTTTTAAAACGGACCAATCGATATATTTCTATCAGATTTTCGAAAGTCACACTCTTTAGTCGAAAGACTTTGCGCATAGATAGACAAATACACAACCTTAAATTTTATTGTAATAATCAAATTCTCAAAATTTCAACTAACAAAAATAATTTCAGTTAAAAGTAACTAGTTTAAAATCGCATAAAAATATATAAGTTTAACTTTATTTTGAAAGATTGATAGATATAAAAAAAATATAAAAATACAAAACAAAAACGCTTTTAACTTTAAAAGACAAGATTTTAGTTGGAAAATTATACATTTAAGATTTAATTTTGATACTAGAGTATCAGTCATTCTAGTCCATTCGCTATTGGATTTATATTATAATTTATTATTATTGAATACATCACTAAAATTAACTTCGGACTCAATTATATTTGAATCGAACTTTATCTTTAAGAACGACTTTGATTCAAATAAATTCTATTCAGCCAGAGTTTTAGTCGCAAACAATAATGACGAAGGAGGTCCAAGCGAGCTCAATTAAATCAGACGATTCTCTTTTGAAACATAAAAGAAACAATTAATTGTAAGAAAAAAGTTTCAGTGAAGGCATGGTAGTGTAGGAAGATGAGCGAGAAATAAAAAATTGGAAAGGATTAAGATAATTGTTTTGATAAACTGAAAAACTGTGATTTATGGAAAGTCCAATTAAAGAAAATATATTGCTACTGTCATGTTATGGATTTTATTTCTTCATTTGACGCTTTAAGAGCGTGTATTCCGTCCACTAGCGCCGCCAATCGTTTTTTATTATTTGTGGTAAATTTAAGACACGTAGATAAAAAACCGCTCTGTAGTGCACTGAAGAAATGTATTTATTATGTTTTGAGAGTCATGTTTTGTACTTTAGAACATAAATAGTTGCCAAAGTCGATATTTTTGCTAAAAGTGGCCACTTTTAGCAATAATTGCCGTTTTGGCTATTTAGCCATGAGTTATGTATTAAAAATAGCTGTCAAAAAATAATAGATACATTTCTTCCGTGCACTACAGAGCGGTTTTTTATCTACGTGTCTTAAATTTACCACAATTAATAAAAAACGATTGGCGGCGCTAGTGGACGGAATACACACTCTTAAGCACACAAATGTACAGATGTGAATCTATATGGTGGTCTTATGCATTATCGAAGCTTTGCAATTTTTATGTCATAATTTATAGACTTTCTATCGAAATATCTAGAGTAGGTAACTAAACAGCATTTTTTTATCATTTAAAAGTTAGATACCCTGCATTAACACACCTACAAAATGAGATGATATTAAAAGCATGCAGTATAACTTACCTTGGTTTAAAACAATTCTAATTTACCACTTTGCGCAGCCAGATACCAGATACCTAAAAGCAACTTTATCGCGAGACACAAAACAAGTTTTAACCAGCATTTGGCTAACATCCCAAAACAGTTTATCCCGCCCAAAATCAGGGCCAAGCACACTGCATTAATAAGTTATCTGATGGAGCTGAGCGGAATTGGGCGGTGCGGAGCGAAGCGAGGTCGCTGGCAATTAGACCTCGCCTTACAGGTGGGGGTGAAACAATCTGGAAGTCGCTCCTCGGATAGACTTCATTAAGTCGGTCAATAGCAGAAGTGCGTTATTTTGTACTCTCTTTGCTATTCATTAAAATCTGTGTTTGCGTTTGTTTTAAGTTGGGTTTTTAATTTGCACTGGAATATTTGCCTGGACGTGTGTTGCGAACTTGCGGAGTTTGTGGCAGAGGTTATTATGAACTTTCTTTTTTTTTTTATATGAGTTTGGTCTTGAGTCTAGTCTAGATCAGAGATGAAGGAGACAAAGTCTACGATGGAGCGAGCGTACCCAGCTTTTCTGGTTTTGGGAATGCTTCTTAACATGAGTAGACTTTATCACGTTGGCAATCAATAAAAAACCTTTCTAAAAAACTCATTCTGGAAGTAGGTCTTCGTATAGGGAAGGCCATCAAAATTCAGGAAAAGGAATTTTAAACTTGGTCTACGTTTTTTTTTAAATCATCAAAATATGACACCTACTCTGGGCCGGGCAGAAGGGAGTGTCAGACTCTTACTGACTAAAACCCATCCGTGTTACTCCTAATGCCCTTTGCGTTCCAGAACCGCGGTGACTCTTTCGAACAAAATCCGCAACTCTGGCAAAAAGTCGATCTACTTGTAAAACTGGCCAAGTACGAGTAAGAATCGCGTGCAAAGGTTCCGAACCGATTTATTTTTTTTTAATGTTATTTTAACACTACAGACTTATCATAAGTTTGCGTTTAATCTTTAGGTATAGAACTAATATGCTTTTTTTTTTTAATTTTATGCTCCGTAGTTTCGGAGATAAGTCTAATTTATTGAATATCTTCCAAAAAAATATTTTAAAAATAAGGAATAAAATATATTTAAAACCCTCACAGCAAGCCTTTTGATTTGATATATCTTAAGATACAGTTTTTCTAAATTTCCTAGTTTGACACCTAAAGTGACCTCACAACTCAAAATTATTTTTTTACGCAACGCGTCCACCCACACATCCGTCTTTTTTTTTTTTTTTTAGGGATGGGAAATCATCCAATGACTCCTCCCGCTCTGGGTGTATCGGGAGGGAGTGTCAGACTTCTACTGACTAAAACCCATCCATGTTCCTTCACTGCCCTTTGTGTTCCGGAGCCACGGTGTCTCTTGCGAGTAATCCCGCGACTCCGGCAGGCACCCACACATCCGTCTGGGTTACAGATGTCCATACGTATACCAAAACAGAATCGTTCCAGTAGATCTGGGGAAACTGGTTGTGCCAGACGGACAGACAGACACCCAAGTGATCCTATAAAGGTTCCGTTTTTTGTTCGGAAGCCTAAAAATTTTCATCAAGAGATTCATATGATTTTTTTTTCTACGATTTCGTTTTCAAGATTTCAATAGTTCAAAATTCAAAAGTCATTTATTCAAATTAGACTGAGAGCCAGCACTTTTTGAACGTCAAGTTCTACAAAAGACAGTCCCCCAAAACGCCCGCCCATCACCACTTCCTAGTGTTTTAGCTGTGGAGAAGAAGTGGCCAACAAACTCCCCAGCAATACATCTGTCTGTTATGTTTTAGGAACTAGAATTTATACAATGAGTAGAATGCAAAGTAACATGACATAATACAAAAAAATTAAAAGCTAACACATTATGATACTGTACAACAAAATACACACTCAAGCAAGTTTTGACCTTTGTAGAAAGATTGACCTACATAGTCAAATAAATAAATAATACCGCGTGTATCTGACATCGACGCACAAACGATTTCCATGGGTCCGGGGCATAATTCTGGACACCCTAGACTTAGAGTTTTTCGTCGGATTTTTTCTAATTTTTTTTTTTCAAGGGTTTTTTTACTTTAGACTGCTTATAATCGTTATTCCGACCTAACCCAATGAGATATTTAATAAAAAAATAATTAATTAACTACTTTCACTAAAAATAACAATCTGAATAAAGACACAAATAGATATCAGCTCAGCTGAGCTGATACTTTGTGGTACTCTTGAAAAAAATGAGAAAAGAACCGACGAAAAATTCCAACACTGGGGTGTCCAGAATCATGCCCTGGCCCCATGGAAATCGTTTGTGCGTCGATGTCAGATACACGTGGTATAAAGACAAAATAAAAAAAATAAAAACGGACACTATTTCAAGGCGTTTTTCGCTGAAAATATATTTCAAATATTTTTCAACACGAATTTAGACCAATAAGTAACACCAACTTACTTTAATCGACTTCCTAACTACCACAAATATCTTGAGAAAATTTCACAGAATTTTAGGGTTAGCTATCACCGAGGCATAAAGCAATGCGATGCTACGATATTTTACGATAACGATAGGATAGGAAACTTTTTTATCAAACAAAAAGGTGGAGATAAATCTCCTAACATTTTTAGGGTTTCATGCCCAAAGGGTAACCAACGGAACCCTATTACTGAGCCTCCGCTGTCCGTCCGTCCGTCTGTCTGTCAGCTGTCTGTATCTCAAGAGCCGTAATAGGTAGGCAGTTAAAATTTTCACATATCATGTATTTCTGTTGCCGCTATAACAACAAATGTTATTAATGTAAAAATAAGGTTTATGATACGGAACCCTTCGTGTGCGGGTCTGACTCGCACTGAGTCGGTTTTTTGACGTTCTGACAATCGCCTTTAAATAAATAAATGAATAAAATAAAATGCCTTTATTTGCAGACATAACAGCCCGTACGTTTTTAGTAATGAGTTAGTACAGATTATGCATATGCTAAGTTAGTATTATTAGTAGGCCTTTGCCACGCTACCGCTAATAGAATGTCACTTATCTACAGCCTCAGGGCCCTTTTTAAATAGCTAACAATGCGACAAATTTGTTAAAAACCGACATAAATGTCACAATTTCGCAACATTATTTAATAAAGCAGAGAATGTACGATATGAACGCACATCATTGTACAATTGTCAGATTGTCGCTTGTCACTTGTTACCAGGGCCCCAATTCTGCTAATTTAAGAATGGCTCAATTGAATATCAATTGGATCTCAGTAGCAGTTTTAACTAAATTTGGTATTCCGCTACTAATTTAAGACCAATGGTTTTCCATTGACATTCCATTGAACTGCTATTGGAATATTTGCTAGTCTGCTCTTCAATCGTGTTACAATTGTAAATCGATTGTGGACTTTATCGGTATTCTACTCTTATTTGACATTTATATCAATGGACACTCAATTGAATCTGAGTGTCAATTTTACGATTGAAGTACGATTGTGCAACAATAGATAATCTTAGGATTTTACAAGCCACTCAACGAAAAATATTAAAAAAAATACTGAAAAGATGCTGCGGTTATTGTTACGATGGCGTATTCTAGCATTAGCTAATGCGCAAGATCGCCGTCGGCGTCGTCATCTTTTGGCTCAGCGCCGTAAAAAGCGGGCCTCGATGAGGGCAACGGTGGATGCCGTGGAAGATTTACCCAATGCGGAATTCCGCGTTGGAAAAGTGGAAGTGAGAGCCCTGACAATAATTATAGGCATGGAATGGAAAGGAGAGAGGAGAGAGGCCATTGCTCTCCTGTCTTTTGGACGCAGTCTGACGATATGCTGTTAAGAACTCCGGCGCACTCTTGCCAAAGCCTTTTCGACAGACTGCGCTCTTCTTTGGACCGTGAGCAGCGTCCAAGGTCTAGCTCCTGCTGCCCTTCTAAATACTCTATCAGAGCTTCAATTTGTTGGACGCTCATATTATTAGCCTAAAATATAGAAGAAAACAGTTATAAAACTTTACAAAAAAATACAACCGACTTCCAAAAAAAACACTACACAGTAAAAAATAACTTTAATTTCGGAAGTCGGTGTTTTTGTTAGTTTCTTCGTATTTTGACACCGACTTCCGAAATTAACGTTATTTTTAGTAGGTATGTACCTACTGTTTTTTTTGGAAGTGTGATGTATTTTTTTGTAAAAAGTTTTTTATGTTTTACTTTTTAGTGGTAGGTACCCCACACCTAACAACACCATGCAAAATCGCAGAAAAGCAAAATACGCAATTTCGATTACTTGGATGGCATAAAACCATCATCCAAGTAGACGAATTCCAGCTATTTCGATTTAAAATCCAAAGTTCGTACCTAGCCACCGTATTTGAAATAAACTCTTTCTAACATCGTTAAAGTCATGTTTTATCGACAAGGCGATTCATTGCAGACAATTTAGTTCGTAATTGAATCACAGAAATGGATAAATCGTATATTTAAATCAAACCAATAGTTTCATTTTCTTGGTAGATTTTGAATGGCAACACCTATAACTGTTCAACTGAGAGTCAATTACAATTACACTACGATTCCATTACGACTCTATTGAGCTTACATACAAGTTTTTGCAGAATACCAAATTTGTTCTGATCGTAATGGAGTCGTGATTGACTCTCAATTGAATATCAATAGCATGTGAGTTAAATAAAATTAGCAGAATTGGGCCCCAGTCTGTTTTGTGGTTTTATTAAATATGCCTCTGGCTCTTAAGCTGCTTTCAGACCACGCTATAATATAATAGCATATAGCTCATAGCAAAACAATATCGTGCACCATTCATTGTTATGGACACGTTCACACTGTACTGTACTATATATTATTGACAATGTATGGTGCGCGACATTGTTGTGCTATGAGCTATATACTCTATGCTTTATATTATAGCGTAGCCTGATAGCAGCTTAATTCAAGCATGGTCGCATCGCGTCGCGTATCAGTGTGAGCTCACCCTTATACTTAATTACTCAAGAAATAAATTGAATTCCTTTCACTCGATAGCTTCGTTCCCAATGATTGCTGGTCAGTCTGTTATTTTAATAACTATATCTAGGGTCTGTATTTATTCAAAACTTTATCAATTTGATCATTGTTCAATTTACAAAGTTTTTAATCAAATATTATTTATTTGGTAGGGCGTTTGAAAGTGATTAGGTCTTCTGTGACCTTTACAATGACACCGGTAGAACAAATGAAGAATACGCGTGTACCGGTAAGACGGGGTGAATAAAAACAAAACTTTGAATGGTATTTTAAACTGACTGTCACTTTCTTAAAAATAAAGGAAAAAGAAAAAGTTTGAGGCATACCAAAAATATAAAAATTAAGAAAAGAAGTATGTAACAATCTTTAAAAACTAGTATGTGTGGAACTCTCTGCCAACGTTTGAGTTCCCATCCACATATAACCCGTCTGCCTTCGAAGCAAGAGTGAACAGGCATCTTCTGGGCAAGCTCGTTCTATCATAGACCTCATCCAATTGTTTCCAGTTTGGCTGGGATATGGCAGGCTTGAATCACCTGATTGTCTGATAATAAGATGATTCCGTGCTTCGGAAGGCACGTGTGTGGGGTCGTTTATACCTTACTGCCCATACAATAGAAGAAGATCTTTTACACACACCATCCATCGTTAACCATCATCCAATCAACAACATCACCAACACCACCAACCAACCAATCACCATCATCCAATCATTAGTTCAACCAATCACAGAAAAGGTTTGATAAATTAAATGAAATTGTTAGTTTTAAGTTCTAATTTATAATTTTCTATTTAATATTTGTGTCTCTATTTAATTTAATTTTAATATTGGGATTTAATTTTAATATTGGGACATTGGGATATTGGGACAAAAAATTTCTTTATTAAGGCATCAGCCTTAATAAAGAAATTTTTAATTTATTTATATTGATTTTATGATATTTTTCGTTTAAGGACCCGGAGCCTACTGTTCCATCATAAATACCCACTCATCAAAATACCCTGACATCAATCCTACGACCGCAATTCGACACAACACTAAAACCATACGCGTATAATTCTTCACAAAACAAAAGCTATAAAAAGAAAACACCGATTTATTGTCCCTTCGCTTATTACCCGACTGCTGCCATAAAGAAAGGAGGTATGTGTATTAGCATGTGACCCCGGTGGGCTGAATATTTAATGGTGGAAAAATCAATGTTAGACTCACAAGTCACGGCAACTCTTTGTGTGTTATCGATCTGATTTTGTTGGGGTATGGATGAGAGAATGTTTTGATTTCTTAAGTGGTGTGCAAGATGTTTGTGGCTCTTATTAAAAATTTGATAAACTTTTTTTACGTATTTGTCAAGATTACCTTGTGTTCTCAATGTTCAATGAAATGGTCTCAGTGATTAAGTGTTTACAGACGAATAATACTAATTTAAGTTGGTAACACCACATTGGAAAAATTTGAGCTCCTTATACTGAAGTGGCATTTCGCATGTTAACATGGCGTTAAGCATATTAACAAAATTTATTTCTACGTTTTCTAAGTTAAATATTTTCAGTTAAAAACGTTCGAAATCTTATGAATGCCAACTTGTGACAGCTGGTCAGGTTAAAGAAGTGTTTGAGAAATACTCAACTTCAAATGCTTAATTCAGAAATCAGGGGTTGTAGGTACTTTTATTTTCACTAACTTAAGCAAATCTTGACATGAAAATACACACTTTTTTCTTTACTTCGCTAGCAATTGATTTAAACTGCTTTGGCCTTGCATGGCTTGCCTTATTCATACCCTAGATTTTCACAAATCGTTAATAATCGATAGTTTATTGACCTAGGAATACATAACAGCACTTTATTATAGAGTCGGCTAAGGCTTAGTCATTTAATAATGGTGGGAGTGAAGCCAAATAATTTAGCTGCCTTTAATACAATACTGAAGTGGTATTGATTAGAGAAATAATTATTAAGCAAGAGTTTCCTTTGGATTCCATTAGATTTTTTTTTAATAAAACAGGAGTGTGGTCATACTACATATTATAAAACAAAGTCCTCCGCCACGCCCGTCTGTCTGTCTGTTTGCGATAACCTCAAAAATTACTTACATGTTTTCGATCATTGCTCCGTGATCATGGCGCTTGCAACAGTGCCCAAATACCTATCGGAAACTCGCAAATAAAAAGGCAATAACTATTCTAATGTTAGTGACCATGAAAGTTTCAAACAAAATATTACTTATTACTATAAAATAATATTTAATCAACCTTATATTATAAATGAGAAAGTTTGGATGTTTGTTACTCAATCACGCCGGAACGGCTGAACGGATCTTGATGAAATTTCAAACATAGATAAATTATAGACTGGAATAGCACATAGGCTACTTTTCGTCCCGGTAATATGTTCCCTAGGGAACACACGAGTGAAGCCGCTGGCAGAAGCTAGTTATGAATAATTAACCTATTACTTACTTTCAAAATCCCCAATCAAACATTTGAAATTCGCGCTAACCTCCAGGTAATGGTCCTTTTATATAAAGTCGGGCTGACTTCGCGGAAATTTGCTAAATTATGCATTGGCTTCAAGAAATATTGGCTTGTGCTCGAATTGCTGAAATTATTGATGAATGAGAACCTTCTCCTGACAATAACAAACACAACAAAAAAGAATTATCGAAATCGGTTCAGTTGTTCTCGAGATTTGCACTTAGCAACACTTTCAGCGATTCATTTTTATATTATTCTCGATTAATATTTTTTTTATTTATTAATTTTTGTTTTTAGAATATTTATATTGTAATTTTAATCTGTTAAATATTGACAACTCATTTGTTTTTCACATCACCTTAGTTTTCAGTTTGACATGTGTCTTTTTCTTTGTTTTTTTTTTTTTTTGATTGCGTACGCGTTTAACCACTATCTCACTTGATGGTAAGCGATGATGCGGTCTAAGATGGAGCTCGCTTTCCTAGAAGTAACCTATTCAGTCTTGAATTAAAGACTCCCAGGTTGTAGCTATCAGGAAACACAGAATCCGGTAGGGAATTCCACTCCTTTGCTGTACGTACTATGTTTACAGAATCTCACTACTAATCTGCCTAGCCTTTTCCCAGCTATATTCGTATCGGCTTCCAGTCAAACCGGAGTTCGCTGAAAACCAATATTTTACGTGGAGCGGCTGCCTACCAGACCTCCACAACCCATTAATTGGGTAACACGCTTCTTCTTGGCAAGACTGGTGTCAGATTTTCTGGCTTCTGACTATCCGTAACGACTGTCAAAGATCTCCAAATGACAGCCAGGCCCAACGACTTAACGTGCTTTCCGAGGTACGGAAGAAACTCGGTATGTTAAAATGGTCACCCATCCACAGACGAACCTTGGAAAGCGTTGCTTAACCTCGACCTGTGCGGTTGCTATTATTTAGCCACGAGCGGGTTATGTACGATGGAATAACAGCTAAAGGTCAATCTACTTTATTAAAGTTTGTCTAGCGCCTACCACAGTACTTATCTAATAACTTAAGTACCTATAAACCTAATTAAATTCCGCACGCCCATTCCCCTAAGGGTTAGGCAGTCCTATCACCAATATCAACCAACATTACCGTTTCTTATGGCCAGGTGCAACCGTAACCCAATGGTTATAACCATAATAGGCCATGAAAAATAATGGTTTGATAGCCCATCGTCGCCTTTTACGTAATCTTCATAATTATGGTTACGCTACACCTGTATGGGGATTGGCAGAATAGTAGACTGATTGTCCTGTGGTAAAATAAATGAGTAGGCAGGGAAAATCACGTTAATGAAAATAATCAGAGTCATTATTTGCAAATAAAATGCGAACTTGTAAATAATTATAATCATGTATCTTGGCTCGCGAGGTTGTCGACATGTGAGATGTGAACACAGCAGTCATTGTGCCGATAGTCGTGACGGCCAATGGCATTATTGCCAAGAGCCTCGACAAACACCTTAAGGCTCTCGTTGGGCAGCTGGATCAATTAAGGGCTTAATCCAGAAAGCAGTACTCCTGGGCACGGCGCGTATAGTGAGGAGGTTCCTCTCTCGGGAGCCCTGACCACCGGTAGCTTGGACCCTGTTCCCGATAGGTACCGGTGGGCTACTATTTTGTATATTTTTTAAATGTTTTTTATTGTTTTTATGGAAATATTTAAAAATTTAAATTATATGTATATAGAAATAAATAAATGGAATAATCATGTTAACAAAGGCGCGGATAACCATGTCAACGGATATTAACTCTAAATAACAAAAAAAAAAATGTGAATTCCCTTTTAAGGGTTTCGCACCCAAAGGATTAAATAACGGAATCCTATTGCGAAATTAAATAAAAAAAATATAAGGAGACTCTCGTACAAGAAACGTGATTTTTTCGGTTAATGGTACGGAACCTTTCGGTTGAGAGTCTGACTCGCACTTGGCGGGAATTTTCTGGCTGCTCGAGGATTGACTGTACATACTTGCCTAGTAAGATGGAAATTAGCACTAAGTGTTTTCAAACGTATTTTATAATGCGCACAGCAAAGGAGTGGAACTCTCTGCCTGCGTCTGTGTTTCCGAACGCTTACAACCCTAATCTCTTGAAAGTTCGAGTTAACAGGCTCTTTCTGGGTAGGTAAGCTCGCTCTATCGTAGACTTTGTCTCTGTCATCTCTGACCAAGACTACAGTCAAGAGCAAACCAATCTCAAACAAAAAAAAAAAAAAGAAAACATTCATGTCTGTTTCTAAATTATTGAACTTTTGGCCGACAACTAAAACGCGAGTCCGATTTTGCAGAAACCAAAACCTGCATTGTTTATTTTTACACGCTTTCATTATAACCAGAAATCGAATCCCTATCGTTTTACAAACAAATCCCACTATCCCAGTCCCAACTGCATTGACCGATACCGTTGCTGATAACCCCACACACTGCAAATAATCTTTATCAGTAAAATCAAAATAAATCACATTGCTATTTTTAAATCATCATTCACCCTCGCCCAATCTCCTTTTTGCAATAAATACTCCGATAAAAAGCTGACATAGAATCGCAATTTCCCTTACACTGGATTATAAGTGAACTACAAACAAATTGTTAGTAAATAGCTTTCATAGTGAATTGAAGAGCCCCATCTAATGGAAGCGTTTGATACGTACCTTATCGTTATGCAAAGTGGACTGCGGAATACACGTTATGGCAATTTCAGCATTATCTCTACTTACATTATTTTCCTATCAAACGGTGTATTTTTATTGTGGTTTATTTTTGTACTTGAAGCAGAGATAATTTATTACTAGGCATATTGTATTTTGATATCATCAACCATTTCACTATCTGCTAAATTGCATTTTGATACGTATGAGGCCGTTGGCATCTGTCATTGCAGTAAGAGTATTTTGGCTTTACAAAAAACTGCGGATCTAAAAAAGTCACTTTAGCAAAATAAGCCTTCAAGCTAACCGAAACTGTCTTTCTCAATCAACCTTTAACCTAACACTTTGGCAATAAAGATAAAAATGGAATTTGACAGATTGCTGTACGATTTATATTTTGAGCCTTTGCATACTATTGTATACCTAAATACAAGATCTTAAAAAGTTTGTTGGGCACTTCTTCTCCACAGCTAAAACACTAGGAAGTGGTGACGGGCGGGCGTTTTCGGGAACTGTGTTTTGCAAAAACTTAACGTTCAAAAAGTGCTGGCTCTCAGCCTAATTTGAATGAAATGACTTTGAATTTGAATTGAATTGAATTAACCATGTTGGTCAAACTTCCCAGAAGCCTAAAGATTATAGATTATACCTAAGGGTTATGATTATTATCGATGCTACCGAAAATGCTTGGGAAAGCACATCTGGATTCTCCTTTATGAGATAAACAACTGATCTTAGAACAAGCGCAAGTGGCTGGTGGATGCCAACATTAGACTAATGAGGCGTCTGCTGCATCACGAGTAACTTCTGAATTAAACATCACAAGTTCACAATAGCAACGTCTGCGAACATTGCAAAGTCGCATTTTTAATGGCGCAGGCCAGACATCACATCTGCTTTAAACGAATTTAAGCTTTTGAAGAACTTTGTCTACCCAGATCCATAGTATCTAAATATAAAGATAATTATTGAGTCAACACTAGGCAAAAATAAAAGTTTAAATTTTTATTTAAAACTGCCCATCTGTACGTTTTGCCAAAACTGCATTACCAAAACATGTTAACGCCTGACACATCCTCATAGCAACATGTTGCATCAGCACAACAATATTCTCTAACCGTTAGTAAGATGCTAGGTGCCAGGAGCTAAAATTATTTTTAATGTAAACGGGAAATGCTAAAAACCTTGTTTTTAAGTTACTTAGCTACACTGTAGTAATACTTACGTGGCTTATATGCATTCATAACACGCCATCTGTCACAGAATGAAAATATACGAGCGAATTATGTAACTGGAAATTAGCTTTGGCCCATTTATGTGGATTACTTAGGCGTTGTTTTTCTGACATTGTTCTGATTTCTTATATGGTATGTGCGGTAGTTATGTTTTACTACATTTGTACATACTTGTTTTTACAACAGGCAAGACAGCATTTTCAAAATGTATAGGTAATATTAAAATGGCTTGCCAACAATTTTGTGATTAGAAAAAATGTTAGTAAAGAATAAATCATTATCTCAATGAAAGTGTAACAGGATCTTAAATAATTAAAAGAAAATCCAAGAGAAAACAGAAATAAAAACATAAAACTACAAAAAACAAAATAGTACCTACTCAAATCTATCTCGCAAAACAACAGAAAACATCTAGCAACAACTAACAGATAAATAATGTTTATATTTCCATGTTTTCTTCAGCGATTGTCGGGTATCCGTGCCGATTCGATGAATCCTTTATTCGAAACTTCGCCGAAACTTTGTGAACAGCTCACGGATTGTTTGACGGAGCCTTAGTGATGGGAAATGTCGATAAACTTCAAAGGTAAATGTTTAAATGTTTATTCTGCCTTTATGGAGGTTTGACTTGATTGAGGGCAGGTCGGGACAAAGGTTTTGGAGCATCAGTTGAGAAAAGATAAACGAAAGTATTAGTTTAACTTCCTGATCGCTTTATTTGTTACTAGCTTCTGCCCGCGACTTCGTACGCGCATATCCCGTTTTCTCCCGTTCCCGTAGGAATTTCGGGAAATCCTCTCTTAGAGCTCCCCTAAACTCCCCAAAGACCCTACATGCAGCTTCATACGACCAGTCAGTAGTCTTGGTTGTGTTGTTGCGTTATCTGTCAGTCATTCACTCAGTAACGGAATAATTTTATATACCAAATGAAAATAAAACTAATATAAAAAAGTGAACGTAAATTAGCCAAAACTTATAAACCTGTCGGTATCTAAAACTATATACTACTTCACCTGAAAAGAAATAAAATGTAAACTATTAATAATTTGTAATTTGAACGAATATTTAAACACTACCAAAATAACCAATCCCTATTTTATAAAATAACAACAAAAGGAATCTAAAAATAAATTATCAAAGACTAAATAAGGTATTGTCTGTCAATAAAGTCGAACGCTCTGAACGTCTATTCGCATCAACTGGCAAAAATTGTATGAAGCTCGCGCTTTTTTTTTAATTTTTTTTTGTGTGGCCTCTCGCAGGTCAACCTGAGAAGATTGGCTTTTGCTTAACCGGACTTCCCTGTGAAGGCCTTAATATAGTAATAAAGCCTCCAGCCAGGCTTTGAAGCTCGCGCTCGGACGCCCTGCCTTTTTATACCTTCGGCCGCGAGCCTCCTCGAGCGCGGTGACCACAGGCGGCGACCGATTCTCGAACGTTCGCGACCGGCCGCACTGCGCGCTTGCCGCCTAGCTGCTAGGCCGGTCGCGAACGTTCGAGAATGTTCGTTTTACGAAGCTACTCGCTAGGTGACTCGCTAGCCTCTAGCAAGCTGCCTGCCTGTGCGTTCGTGACCTTATACAAAATAATATCCTTAAAGCATGATCCAGTATTCACGCGCGATGCATAAGTATTATTAGCGTATTTCATGTATAACTTTGGTGTTTCTATACCGATTTCTATGATTTTTTTTTTTGGAATAGTTAATAATGTTAACTTTTTTAATTAGGGATGACTGAGAGTGTTATAAACGTAAGAGTAGACAAACATAATCAGAAAGCTTCGAACTGCTAAGCTATCGGGAGTTACACGTGTTATTGTGAGTCAATCATAAAAGATAGACATATGCTGTCGTGGGATATTTTTTATATAATTTTAAGGAAACATTTCCGTCATACATGATTTCTGAGTAGCTTTAACCATTAAGGTTGCACACGCGACGGAAGCTTAAAAAATGCAGTAACTTCTCCCGTTTTCCCAACATTTCCCTTCACTGCTCCGCTCCTATTGATTATAGCGTGATGAAAAGTATACTATAACCAGCTCAGAAGTATGAAGAATAATTGTTATAAGTTTCGTTAGAATCCGTCCAGTAGTTTTTGTTTCTATAACGGTTATACAGACAGACAGACAGACAGACAGACAGACAGACAGACAGACAGACAAAAATTTTACTGATTGCATTTTTGGCATCAGTATCGATCCCTAATCACCCCCTGATAGTTATTTTGGAAATATATTTCATGTACAGAATTGACCTCTCTACAGATTTATTATAAGTATAGATAGATATAGAAGAAGATAGATAGAAGATAGATGCGTAAACATATTGCAGACTGATTGATTGGCAGAGCACAGTCCAAAGCTGTTTAAATTCATAGTGCACTAAGAAAGTACCTACCTAATTATACATTTTCGAGTTTATGGTGGTAGGTCTATGAAAATAAAAACTTGTGAGCATACCTTTTCATCTAAACACCCTCCTTACATGTCCATTTACACGGATCACAATATGGTGCAATTATTAAAATGATGAACTAAACACTAAAAGATCATCTTTTACGAAAATACTTATAGTTTTGTTATCATAATATTAATTTTTATCTATTTAAATTGTTTGATAATTTTGGTTATGTACATGTAAATTACACTTTAAATTATTCAAATCGGACCAGTCGTTTAAAATTTACGACGCGTATAGAAATACTCTAAGTAACAAAACTGTGGTGGGTTGAGCGAACTGCCCTAATTTAAATATTTTAATAAGTAATTTATACATCACTCTTTTTGATATATGGTAGAGGGGTAGGGGGGAAGGAGTTGAGGATGAAGTTTGTAGAATATCAACTAATGAATAAAATAAAAAACTATTAAGCCCTAGCAAATAGACATGCGCTGACATTTTTCTTCGCGACCCACAATAGGCTGCCTGCAAAACTATTTAGTCCGTCAGTTAAAGTATTGAAAAATATTGGACACGTATTTCTTGTTTTTGTAAATCAATGGATATTGACAAAGATAAAACGCATCAAAACTCGGGAGTGGGGGCTCGTGACGTCGCGACTCACTAAAAATTATGCTAAGGTGTGACGTATTGAGAATTTTAAAAGCGTCGTAACTTCGTCAGTGTTGGTTCCCGTAACAAAAGAAAAAACACGGGTCAAATATTTTTTGATAATGTAACTGACGGACTAATTTGATTTTTTCAGGACACAAGCCTATTCTCACACACTCGATAACAAAGGCACTCCAACATGACGTCCCCCATCACTAGCCGGGATTCCAAGGGGCTCACCCTTTCAGCACACTTTTCAGTCCTATGTTCGGGGATTAATAGTTTTTTTCTCCAAAACTTAGGCTTTGCCGATCGTTCAGGTTCTTTCGAGTGCTTTGGTGATCGTTACAAGTGTTTTTACGACGAATGGTTTTTGAAATTCTATTGATTGTTAATTTTTTTTCGTTGATAGACTATAATAGGGTATTTGACTGGATTTTTTATTACATTTCTCAAAAAAAAATTTGTGAGCGCTTTCAAATTTGTGATAAACAGAGACACCACTATTTCATGTGAAGTCTTTGGTGAGTCACGCCCTATCTGTTCCAACCAGTGAATTAAGAAAACATAACCCTCTTTCTGGCGCAGTCGGGTAAAAAGGTATTTAAATTATAAATCAACGTTATTTAATGCTTACTTGAAAAATAGTAGTAGTACGTTTTAGTATTAAAAAAAGTTATTTAGAATTCCAGCTAAACTAGACGTAGCTAAATTTTTTTTAATAATAACACATCTACATGGCTTAACTAACATCCTACTCACGAGAATTAGCCTGAAGGCCTTGTGAAAATTTTATTATATCAGCTAAAATAACTGTCGAAAAGCCAAGTTGTTTGGGATTCACTCCCTTTGACAATTCAGCTGTTCACGTCTTGTTAATAGCTAGAGTTCTAATTTTGACAGCTGAAAGTCACTGGAAAAGTGGCAGACACTAGAGTGCTAATAGGGAATATGCATGCAATTTTTTTATTTGCAAAATAAAATACTTATTAGCTCTAGTAAACAATCATGAAATTATTTTTTAAACACCTTCATCATTTATTAAGTTATAAAGCTTCAAAGACTACAGTTAGAAAGAGAAGTCCGATACGTAATGTGACGTCAAATTACACGACGACTATATCCTACAGCTGCCATAGAAATCAGCGTTTTCGCGAGAGGGACAGATATATTTGTTTAAAATAATTGTATCTCGTTCGTTTTTCGAGCAATTTAGATTCTAATTTCACAGTTAGTATTATATTTTTGAATACTTTTAGGTAAACTGATCAGATCTTAAATACTTTTTTCATGCATATTCCCTATTCTACTAATTTCAGTCGCGCAATCTGTCAAAAAAATTATCGAAATGGAGGTTTTTTCGGCCGATTGCAACAGAGGTGCTCATGCGAACGTATAAAAAATAATAGAATTAGCCCCCTGGGAGCCTAAAAAGGCCACTTTAGAAGAATCATATTTGAATCACAATATTAATCACACAACAATCTGTAAAAAAACATTTTTATCTTTACCGCTAACGCATTAGGTTCACGGTTGAATGGGACAATTTGACATTGACGGGTAGCGTGATTTGCTTTATGATTCTGCTATTTAGACCCGCTGGTGTCAGAAAGATAATATCAAGCGTGTGTCATAGTTCGTCACGTCTTCAAAGACATGTTTTCTCAGAACTAACTGATCGATACCGCCCATCATTTTTCTTCGGCCGCTGCGTTACATAAGCACATGCCGAAAGTTCCACAATACGTTCAGTTCGTTCTACTGAAGGGCGAATGGCTGCCATCAATAAGAACGGATCGGATCGGCGCCGGAGAGCCGGTTACATACGGCGTACGGCACGCGATGACGTGGATCTAACGGCATAGATGTGTTGCGGAATTTATTTGAAAGAATCACCTCGGCCCTGGAACGCTATGGGTATTAGAGAGAACACGGATGGGTTTTATTTAGTCAGTAAGAGTCTGACACTGTCTTCTGCTCCGCGGCAGGAGTCATTTGATGATTTCCCAGCCTTAAAACAAAGGGGGCATGGACGTGGTAGACCTTTGGGAGGTACAATCTTAGAAACTTCGATTTCCTCCATTCGTCCGGCCGTATCCAGTAGTCCGCGTCAAGCAGTATCGGCCGGTACCTAGTGAAAGCGACCACAATATCAAATGCGGCACCGAGTCGATGAATTTTAGAAAAAACGCTGGACTCGGAGACCCAAAACGTCAAGAGCCCTAAATCCCAATATGAGCAATCTGCCTAAATCTTGAATATCATTTTCGTCAAGTTATTTGTTATTTTTATATATTGATAGATTTTTTAATAAAATCCTAACAATGCTTTGATTGTTTTCAAAAAAGGCCATATTGGAATCATGTCATGAAATGAGCTAAAAAGAGGAATAGCAGCATCCACAAATTTTGCTGATGACAACATATTGCATTTACCTACTGATTTTCTGGACTTACATACGTGCGGCAATTTGATTTTTGTGAATAATATAGATTTATTACTGTGCTGTGTGCTGTGTTATTCAATGAATATAAAATAATATTTTACTACTAGCTGACCCGCGCAACTTCGTCTGTATCTCATATTTGTTTTAGTGTGACGATAGATATTTATAGCTACAACCTTCCTCGATAAATGGGCAATCTAACACTGAAAGAAAACCGGACCAGTAGTTCCTGAGATAAACGCGTTCAAGCAAACAAACAAACTCTTCAGCTTTATATTTTTAAGTATAGACATTATATTATATATTATAAGTATCGATTTACTATGAAACGGGCCAACTATATTCCTGGCAATCAAAGAAATCAGATTGGACAGCTCAGTAGAAAGGAATAGCAGATCGCTCTACCACTAAGTGCAAAATAGATTTATTTAACACTTACTATTAAAGCAATGTATTGTCGGCACGGTTGGCGCAGTGGTTGAGCGATCGGCTGCTGCGCCGCGTGTCGTGGGTTCGATTCCCGCACGGAAAAAATATTTGTATGGCCTACAGATAGTTGTTCCGGGTCTGGCTGTTTGTGTATGTGACTTTGTATGTTTGTAAACTCACCCACGGTACAGGAGAAATTCATAGTGTGGCGCAACGTTTTTTCCAAAAAAAAAAGTTGTATCCAATTGCTTTTAGATTTTCCCGAATAGATTTTGCTCTTTTGTAAGTATATATCTACCTCTTCCAAATTCTCTAACTCTCGTACAGTCTTCCTTAGCTACAGTTTATGTTCTGGAGAAAGGTAAATGATATACTTAGACACGTCAGCGTGATCCAGATTACTAGGCTAAGCTTAGACTTAGACTCAGGATATTTTGGAAAATACAGGCTACATTTCCAAGCATTTCTTTCTTTGAGAAAGAAAAGTATTGGAAAATTCGAAATAACGTTTGTTTTATTCAACTATAACGTTGAGCCTTGTTTTCGGGATTAAGTTTCAAATCCCTGGATAAATCTAAAGATATTTTTGATAAATTAGAGTTTTTCTAGGTGATTGATTAACGTAAATAGTATTGCTGAATGTTTTCAATTTTGTTTAAGCAAGTTTTTATTTCACGTAAAGCGATGCCGACAGCCGATCTAATCGAAAAAGGTTTTAAGCAATACCCAGGGGTCTTTCGTACTGGTATTATCATTTGAGGTACCTAAGTATTTGTTTTTAATTTCACTGGCACTCTTCAAATTGGAATATAACAAAGATGCTTGTTTCAAAGATGATTTGGTTTTTCTGCAGTTTTACAAAAGGTTTAAATTTCTGTAGTATTTTCTCTATGTAAACTATTCTTTGGTGATCCACAAAATAATTAAAATCAAGGCTATCAAGTCTCATTCCTAAGTTCAGTGTGCTCTATAATGGGTATTACATATGCAAATTTTCTTTCTCTTTTAAAGCAGGCCATACATAATTTTGCACTTAGCTGTCATATTCGTCCAAATATTTTCTAAACTACCTTGCATTTCCAAAAACTGGTAACCAATAAAAATCACTAAATCGAAGTCTGTTTGTTTTCAAATTTGGAACGTTCTCGTGGCCAGCCAGTCCGTGATATGACGTCACACGCATTCTCCCGTGTTTCTGAGCCAAAATTATGGAATCGTTGAGGAAGAAAACTTTAGACGGATTCCTAAGGGCGAAGCTTAAGTTGAGGTTTCAAGTAATCTTAGATGCTGGTTTGATTTATCATTAACTAGCTATTGCCTGCGACTTTGTTTTATAAGATGTATATGTCACAGGAAATTGACAAAAGCCCTAAGATTGTAAAATATTGTGTAAGATTGTAAACTTTTCTTTCTAAATAAGACATAGACTAAGGTAACAATCGAATTTGGATGGGATATATTAAATACAAAACGATTTTTTCATAACATTTTGAGAAATTATAATCCAATCAAGATTTATTAAAATCTTACAGATTCTGCCACATTAAAGACAAAAACAATAAGACTCGCGATGACATAGATGCCTACTGCAAATACTAATTCAGAGGTGCTTGGGATAAGATTACATTTATAATGATATGGGGAAAACCTTTCCCTGCTGGGCAAAAATTTTCGGTTTGTAGTGTCCTTTTTAGCGATTTTAAAAATCGCTCTCAAATAACACCATAACAGCTTTAACGCCAATGTGATGTTACTAAAATAAAAAACAATGAAAATGCAATTAAAATTATAAATACAAATTCAATACAAACAACTAGGTATAAATAAAACTAAAAACTTGTAAAAATAAAAAATAAACAATTAAAATACAAACTCAACGAGAGTAAAAAAATACAAAAAAAAAAAAAATATGTACAATTACAAACGAAATAAAATAACAATTTATAATAACAACTTTACTGCACATTTCCAATGCACTTCAGTGCTACTCATGTGAATTTCGTCAGGCTGCAGTGAAATAATAATATGTCTCATGTGTGGATGGATGAAGAAAGAGAGGAATCCCAAAATGTAGAAGGATTATGATAGAAATAATATGAAAGAAAAAGGGACTCAGGTCGGGGAGAATATAATCGCATAACAAAAGATTTATTTTTGTTTTTAACGTTTTTTTCCATTGTTTCAGTTGCAAATGACTTAGTTTGGTGAACCGTGATGTGAGGAGCGGATCAGACACCATGCTTTTACGGTGCTTACTACTAGTGTTGTTATGTGCGGTGAGTAATTAGTTATAGTAGATAGTACTTAGTTATGAACGAATACGTACTGGTTGGAAATCCGGACCCATAAGCTTATTTCATCACTAAAATGAGCTTATGGGTCCAGATTCACTCAATGTGTGATTCTCATAATAACATTTCCACTTAAGAAATTGTCTTGTGACTTATCCCCGGATCACACGGGTGCAAATTATAATATAGTTAATTCTCGTTCAATCAGTGTAACAAAAATATCATTTTTGTAAAGCTCATTGAGCGAAAAAAACAGCCTTCCTAAAATATTTTTTGAGCTTCAATAACATCTACACCACGGTCGAATTTAAATAGCTTTTCAAAATAAAATTTCATTTTGATCCAGTACCTACAGTATTGCATTTTGAAATTCTGTATAATTTATCGTAGTTTCGTTGGCATAGTTAAATGCCTTACCACTACTACTTTTTTTTTTTTTATGCAAAACGGGGAAACTCTTGGCCCAAATCTCACCTGATGGAAAGTGATGATTAGGCCGAAGATGGAAGCGAGTTTCACTCGGAATCCTCTTACACAGAGGAACTGGCTATCATACCTCTAACTGCCGGAACACAACAATGCTGTTAACATTGTTGTTATGGCGACAGACTTAGACATGATGGTGGTAGCTTGCCAGGCGGACTTAGAACAAGTCCTACCACCAACCAAACCGAGCAAAAAATTTGCCCCCGCTGGGAATCGAACCCGGGACCTCTGGGTCTGAATCAGGTGGTTTAACCACTAGACCACGGAGGCAGTTAGTGTCACCTGTTTAGCACCACCCGGGGACCACGTGTAGGGATTCGCTGCAGGGTATTCTCCTACGGATGCGGGTGACTCGGCCCCCAACTACACACTCAACTGTTCCATTTCACATTTTTATTTTTGACTAGCTCTTCGCCCGCGACTTTGTTCGCGCGGGTTTTGTAGGTAGTAACTAGCTGACCCGTGCAACGTCGTCTGCGTTACATTTTTCATTACTGCTCCGCTCCTATTGGTCTTAGCGTGATGATATATAATGGGCTATCTAACACTGATATAATTTTTCAAATCGGACCAGTAGTTCCTGAGATTAGCGCGTTTAACCAAACAAACAAACTCTTCTGCTTTATAATATTATATAGTATAGATGTGTAAATTACTTATTAATAGGCGGACTTACAGGTTATAATGGATTATTTAATTATGTAATATATTATTTATAAATAGGTATCATCAATAGTTTTCTCAGCGCACGTCAAATAATTAATTTTATAGACAAAATTTTGCTACTTTCGGTGACATTACTTTAATTTTCTAAGATTCAATTAATGGTGAAAGAATTTTACAAATCGTTCCAGTAGTTTCGGAGCCTATTCATTTCAAACAAACAAACAAATCTTTCCTCTTTGTAATATTAGTGTAAATGTATTCTTTCGAAATATCGGTTCTGAGAAAATCTGATTATTTCATAGAATACATTAAGGGATGCTTTGCAAAAATAACCTTTGTTTTACAATATTTTTGATAGTGAAGAAGTCAGTCTCAATCGTGCTCCAGTTCTGAAATATTCGGGTAAACTTACACTGACATTAGTCGATGAGTTACGGCAAACTGAATAACCACCAGCAGTAAGGACCGTATTTTCAGAAATTTGTTTTAGCCATAGATTTGATGAGAATGCTGTCTGGTACCTCTTCACCTCTTAACGGCTTAGCCAATTTATATAAAACATGGTATAAGACAGAATTGAACGTATCCTGTAAATAGGACATAATGGTAGATTGAACAAGGGGAGAAAGTAGTGTCTTATGACACGGGCGTCGTATTGAATCCTGAACACAATGAACGATTTTGGGAGGTTTGCTGGGAGCAAACTCAACTTTGAGTTAAGCTCGCCTTTGTACATGTACTTTGTTATGACTGTATCATAAAAGTTGTTTTGGTGTACAATAAAGAATAAAGAATTCGAGAGTTAACTCCCGAGCGTAGCGAAGGGCTTTAAAGTTTAACTCACGAGGGAAGCGAGGGAGTTAATACAAGAATCCTGAATGCAGCGAGGGATTGAAGCTAGCCCAAGTCAAAGACACCTTTATCCCTGAGGAGCATGCTCCACTTTTCACACCTACTGCGAGAAAATTGTGGTAGCAATGAAAACAGGTGACGCGCGTCGGCACCCGCCAAAGGAGCAGGTCGCGCGTCCGAAACTGTGGTGGCTCCAGCCTTTTGCCGTACCTATATTATAATATTGTACTGAATTACATTATAACTCGCCGGGCAATAATGTGATTTGAATTCGGAACGCATTTTGTTTGACTGCGCTCGCTGCACCTAGTAGTGGAGGCGGACGGGAGCTGCTCGCGGGTTATAATGACGTACTTAATTTAGGTTAAGTTTGCACGTCAAATAATTTGACGTTTTCGTTTGAGAGTTAACTCTCGAATACTTCATTGTATTCGGAATTCAATATGACGCCCGTGTCATAAGACATTATTTTATCTCCTCGTTTCTTAATCTACTATTTAATCTTGGGAGACTTTCATGCAGCTGATAGAACCTATTTGTCTTGTCCATTTCTCATCTTCATAATTCCCAAGACACCCTCAAATGCAAATACGTAATGTTCTACTCACAGCCATGAGTAACAAGACCATTGTACCCCTTAACCTACCTTAAAAAACCTTAAGACTCCCCCAAACTCAAGAATTAAGCAACACCTTCATTTTATTCGTGTAATAATCGTTACTCATCTGGCCGACGTGCATAATTCTACAGAGGCAATAAAAGCAAATGAACGGAGCTCCGTTGTGACGTCAGAGTCGTAAACAGCCAATCATAAAGAAGAACTGCTGTTATTTGTTGTACTGTGGTGTTAATGTTGCGAGAGCTGATATTTTGTTTTTTAGTCTTTTTTGTTGCCCCACACTAGGAATTTCTCCTATATCGTGGGTGCGTCTAAAACATAATAGATACACAAATAGCCAGACCCGGAAGAACTATCTTCAGATATTTTGTTACGTGCGGGAATCAAACATGACACGCAGCCGCACGCAGCAATCTGTGGTCTGTTTTAGTTGTAATGAAAAACTTTGATCAAACCAAAAAATCAATATCTCGTTTTTTTGCCACCACAAACGAGGAGCTTGTAGCTATGTAGTTATTATTTATTCACGGGTAGATATACAAGGTTAAGCAACACTTGCTTAGGTCGGTCCATGGATGGGTGATCATCTCAACATACCAAATTTCCTCTGTACCTGGGGAGCACATCAAGCCGTTGGTCCCGGCTGTCATTTGCTGATCTTCGACTGTCGTTACACGTAGAGCAGACATGTGTTAGAGTGGAGACCGCATATGGGCAAACGTAGTGTGGGACGCGCTGCGGCACGATGGACCGATGGTTTAAAGAAGGTGGCTGGCAGCGGATGGATGTGGACTGCTCAAGACCGGGATGGTTAGCGCTCTCTGGAGTTGACAGCAATAGGGTGAAATGTTGACACGTAGTCAGAAGCCAGGTTTTCTGACACCAGTCTTGCCAATAGGGAATATGCATGCGATTTTTTTATTTTCAAATTAAAATACTTATTAAGGTCTAGCAAACAATCATAAAATTATTTTTTAAATACCTTCATCACATTAAGTTTTAAGCTTCAAAGACTACAGTTAGAAAGAGAAATCCGATACGAACTGTGACGTCAAATTACACTACGACTATAAAGCTGCCATAGAAAACAGTGTTTTCGCGAGAGGGACAGACATATTTGTTTAAAAATAATTACATCTCGCTCGTTTTTCGAGCAATTCAGATTCTAATTTCACTGTTAGTATTATATTTTCGAATACTTTTAGATTAACTGTTCAGGTCATAAATACTTTTTTCATGCATATTCCCTATTGATAATCTTGCTACCAAGTTACTGTGTTGTAGAGGTAGAGGTTAAACAGACAGTCGCTTCTTATAAAACACTGCCACTCAGCTGTATCCGGTTTGACTAGAAACCGACTTCAATATAGTTGGTAAAAGGCCGGGCAAATTCATTTACAGTTAACTAGTGAGAGGTGTTGTCAATCCGTCGAAAGAAAACACTGTTCTGCTGAAATTTTCCAAGTTGCCCTTTTAGGTAGCGGGTCTTACTCATAAGTGACGTCATATTTTTTTGGCTTATGTTTAACTTACCACCAGATATTTTTTTTTTTTTTTTTTTTTTTTTTTTTTTTCTAAACAATTACAGTTTATTTAATAGGAAGTACTATGTAGGTAGGTACTTACAATTTATACAAAGGTTTATCAGCATTTTAACTGACTCCCTAACGCGTATTTCCCTTTCCGTGCTCAATATAGTAACATTTAGCAGTCAAAAATAGTAAATGATCACCAAAATTAAACCCGCATTTTAATGTAAACTTATAACCAAAGTTATAACATCTTGCTATCATATTTAAGCAAACCAACTCCAAAAAAAATATTCTAACCCAAAAATAGTTAAAATGATACGCAAAAAAATAACATCTCGTTATCCGATTAAACCAAATGATTCACCAACAATAGAAGGGATCGCTAATGGTCATGGTTTTGTTCTAACCTAACCTAACCCACATGTTTCACCAGCCATAGAGGGGATCTGACGCAGACACGTTACTATAGAATTTGAATATTATACTAACTGAATATTAATTTTCTCGCTAAGATTTGGTGATCATTTACTAAATTTGGTGGTCGAATACAATTTAAAGTGGAGTCGTGACTAAAATAGCTGGTACTATTGTATTTTTAGACGTTATTTTTCTGGTGTTAAGTAGATATTTTTGGTTACAAAACTAAGGGTACATTTTATGGTGGTCATTTTATTTATCCCCTATTTTTTTTAATGGATGGGAAATCATCAAATGACTTCTCCCGCTCTGAGCGGAGCAGAAGAGGTGTCATACTCTAACTGTGTTCCTGCTAATGCTTCTTAGGGAAGACTTTTTTTTTTTTTTTAGGGATGGGAAATCATCCAATGACTCCTCCCGCTCTGGGCGTAGCGGGAGGGAGTGTCAGACTTCTACTGACTAAAACCCATCCATGTTCCTTCATTGCCCTTTGTGTTCCGGAGCCACGGAGTCTCTTGCGAATAATCCCGCGACTCCGGCAGGCGTCGGCCCTTTCGGGCCCCTCTGATCTTAGGGAAGGCTGCGGTGACTCTTTCGAAAAAAATCAACAACGGTAATTCTTCTTGTAGTAACAACACTGAAATAACTCGGGCTTAACTTTATGCTAAACTAGTTGATAGCCGTGGCTTTGCTCGTAAAATTATATACTAAAACCTTTCTTGAGAACAACTCTATCCATCGGTGGAAACAGTATGAAATCGGTGCAGTAGTTTTTGAGTTTATCGCGAACAGACAGGCAGACAGACCGACGCAGTGGAGGACTTTGTTTATTTTAATAAATAGTGATAATAATGTAGTGATAAATAATTGTTTAATTACTGAGTCAACCAGAGGAAATAATAATAATAATAATAAACCACCTAAACCGCCCAAACCCATAGCGTTTCATCTTTTTTTTTTCCATATTCTGCAATATTCTTGCTCCAACCGGGGATTGTCCTTGGGAATACTTTCACAGTGCATACAGGGATAATCGCCGGTTGGTGCCCCATTACATTTGAAATTTCTAACGGGGCCTCTGCGAGTTGGTTTCGGCCCCTCGTACGCCTACCAAAGGACCGGGTCTCCAGAGACCCGAGAAAGAAAACAAAAAAAAAAAAAAATGATAATAATAATAATATCCTTGGACATTAGAAATACAATTTTAATATCAAACCTAAACTTCAGGAACACCGATAATCCGAAAAGTTCTTGCCAATCTATTTTACGAGTATATGTAACTTCGTACCAAAAAGCCACGCAAACATTAAAGGCAATTATGAGAGTGTACCTTCAGGAAGGCTTCTATACCCAACCTGCGGTAAGCCATCGTTATAAGTTCATAACGGGTGATGGATCCCTTTGATTTCTATGTTTACTTGGGTAACGTGTTTTCGATGAAATTTGGCTCCGAACCATGTTATGTGGTTTTGTCTACTGAGAATTAATCATATAGGGATAACTATTTGTAGTACCGTTTTACCTAGTTACTGAGGTTGTGGAGGTCACAGCATGTTTTTTAACTGTGATAGGCACACGTTTGATGCGAAGATGCGTTCTAAGATGGAGCACGCTTGCCTAGGAGGAGCTCGTGGCGAAATAACAACAGCCGCACAGGACGATCTTCAAGGTTAAGCAATACTTGTCTAGGTTGGTTTGTGGATGGGTGACCATTTTAACATACCTCCTTTTCCTTTCCATTTCCTCCGTGCCTCGGAAAGCACGTTAAGCTGTTGGTCCTGGTTGTCATTTGGAGATCTTTGGCTGTCTACTGCTAACTGATCTTTTTTTACCACTGTCACTGTTCTACTAACGTTTTTTTTTTTATTTGTGATTGTTTTGCTCTTGACTTTAGTCTAGGTTAGAGATGACAGAGACAAAGTCTACGATAGAGCGGACTTACCCAAAACAAAAGTTAAAGAAGTGTGAGTGTGTGTTTGTGTGTGTTTGTGTTTGTAGTGTCTAAAGTAAGAGATCACTAAAATCACACAATAGCGCCCCGTCTTTGAAATGACAGTAGTGTGAAGTATGGACCTGCATTCGGGTAACACAAATGGTCTAGATCTGAAACGGTTTCTATTTTGTGTATAACTAGAATTATTTATTTAAACTTTATGCACAATAATGAAACATGGGCGAACTTAATGCAACAAGGCATTCTCTAATTATTGTTGTCGTAGGTATGTAATTGATTTGTTGTTGTTTGCTTTGTAATTGTTTGTAAGCGTTTTCTTACTGTCTCTTTCATATCAGCTCTTGTCTAACGAGCCGTTAAATATAGGAGCCAGTCAAAACACCAATTCCCCGTCCTCCAAGTGTGACTAGCAAACAGCTATAAACTGAGGTAATATGTTTGCTATGCTAATACTGTGGACCCGCCATGTTTCAATTCACTCAGTTCATAGCCTTAATAAAAACACAGTTATATGATATTGTCGTAGTGTAGTGATGGGACCGAGAGACGCTCTATAAAATCGAATAGTTTTAATATCGGAGGTATACTGGCCTGAAAACGATTCTATCGATAGTAGCAACTATAAGGACAAGTTTAATTATAATTACTTATTGTTCTATTGTTACATATATTATTAACAATACACTTTTACGTTTCCTGTTACACTCTTCAAATAGCTAAACCATTTATTGGATTTGGCTATTTGAAAAGTGGTCCCCAAACTGTGCCCCTACATCATGGGGACACAAGTAACGTTTATCTTTTATTATTTGTCCCATTAATGTAACCCTGGATTTAAAATATATTTATTTTAGTAACGCATACGTATTTGGGTCACAGAAGTTCATAATTATGTGTAATTTTTAAACTGAATCGGTGCAGTAAATTTGAAGCAAATTCTATAAGGATCCTATAAGGCCGCGGACACGAACTCAGCGTACAAGGAGCGGCGGCGGCGCCGGGGCAGGCAACTGGCGGGAAGCGGCGCGGCAACTCAGACCCGTTCACAAAGCCAGCGGGCAGATTGCACGGCGCTAGAGCGGCGCGCATAGTGTTGTGTTATGAGAAGAAGTTGCCTATCTATGATTACGTCACTGCAGGCGCACAGGCACCGCTCGCCAGGCGCGTGCCGCTCGTACATCGCCGCAGTGCCGCTCCCGCTGCCTTCGTGATCAGTTCCATATTTATAAATCTATGCATTTGAACGCGTCGCGCCCTCGGCCTAAGGTTTCCTTTTGTTCATCCGGAGCTCGAAATTTAATAAATTTAATAATAACTTGGTTAGCGCTCTAGTCTAACATGTAACTAAAAATTCCTTTTCCCAGAGAGCGTTCACAAAACGAACCCCGTACGTCTAAACCTTTATTCGATTAGTAAATTAAGTATTAACAAATCGACGAACTAGTAACAACATCCCGAACATGTTCCATCCCTAACAATGTAAATTAGTCTATCTCCCCAAAGCGTTGTATTTTCGTAACGGTAGCAGAAACTCTCGAAAGCTCCATTTAAATAGATTCGCTAATACTAATAACACGTTACAGTTTGTAATACGACTGTTGTCATTTTCTAGATAGAATTGTTAAACTAATTTCTTCAACGGTGTTTAGTTGGGAAATGAGGGTAATTGGAAGGGTTCTTGAAATGCTTTAAAAGGGATGTCAGGTTTACAGTTTGTATTTTAAATATCTTGTTATTTGATTTGGCCACCAAACATACTAAGATTCCTCTGTGCTTGGATAAGCGCGTTCAGGCGTTAATCACGGCTGTCAAACATTTTGTTGAACTTTGGCAGTCGTTACGGATATTGAGAAGCCAGAAAGTCTGGCGCCATCGTTGCCAAGGGGTATTGTGCTACCCAGTAGGTCTGTTGGCAGTCGTTCCTTGAATAATACCTAAATAATTATTATAAATCATACGAGCAAAAAAGTCTAATAGTTGTAACTTGTATAAGACAACTCCTATGAATTTTATGATCGCCTAGTACATGTATCTATCTACGTAGACTGTAGGAAGTAACGCTTACTTCCTACAGTCTAAAATAAATATATATGTTACAGCAAAAAAATGTTACTAACAACATATTTTAAAACGTATTCCACGAACCTCATTCTTCAGTTATGAAAACAACGTTACCTATTCTCACTTCACAAAATACAGCGAGTTTTCCGTCCATTTTCTTTCACCTGCAGTGCATTTTCCGTACACAGTGGATTTTCTAACGTATAATATAATAGCGGAGCTACATTATACTTGCATTAGAGGCGGTAATTTGTGCTGAATCTGTATTACAGTGCAGATTGAGATTGTTAGCCTAGTGGTACGAGATATGAGCGATCGCGTAAAGATCATCTTTCATAATTGCGGCTTGTTCTCGTCAGACCGATGACATCAAGTGATCAGATCACTTTAATATGGTGCATGCAGCCGGCCTGCGCTAAACAAACGTCAGTCGACTGTTGATAATCTTGTTGCATCTTGATGTTGTTCTAAATGTTCAATGTTGCCTGCGTATCTCTTCTCCTGCTCAGTCGGATCCATCCAAATATTATCTGTTAAAGATCGCTTATAGACGCCCATCCTGTTACATTCTATTATTTTCAAGCCATTATTACTACCGTTTATAACGATACAATATCTATATTAACATAGACAGTATAACGAGAAGTGTTTATAAATAATTACAGTAATCATTATATCCCTGCATAAAAATCGAGTAAAACAACAAACTCACATTTTTCATGTCGCCAATTTTGTACAGAATTGTTTTAGCTCCAGTTTGAGCGTATTTGGATACAACGTTTTCCGAGTTGTAGAATGTATGAGAATGGCAAGCGAGAGAGACGTGACTATAAAGTTGTGCTGCTCTATAATGATCGTGCAAGGTACTCAATATTCTAAAATTGCTAATACTGTAAGAATGAATATCAATGCAAATTGTTTCTGCATGGCTAGATATTTCGTCCTACATTGTGCAAATCACTGTAATTTATAAACCACTAGCTGATTTCCGCGACATCGCCCACTTCGTCTGCGCCACATTTTCCATTAATGCTCCGCTCCTTTTAGTCATAGCGTGATGATATATAGCCTATAACCCTCCTCGACAAATGGGATATCTAACACTGAAATAATTTTTCAAATTGGTCCAGTAGTTTCGGAGCCTATTCATTTCAAACAAACAGACAAACAAATATTTCCTCTTTACAATATTATAGTGTAGAAAACCTTCCTCGAAAACCACTCTATCCATTGGTGAAATCAGCATGAAAATCTGTGCAGCAGTTTTTGAGAACAGACCGACAGACGCGGCGGAGAACTTTGTTTTATAATATGTAGTGAAGTCCTCTATCCACATTACGCTTGTATGCGATATACTCAAAAACTACTCGACAATTTTTTAGTCAGTTTTCACCAATTGTCGGAGGTGGGTCATTAGAAAATGTTTAGATGAACAATTAATTAAATTCTGTATTAATTGATTGAAATATAACTGTGATTGTTGAAGTTGTCGGAAAAATTATGCTGTCTCCCAATCGGCCAGATCCCAGTTTCCCAGTTCGATATTTTGGGAGATTATATATGCGCCCAACAATATAACTACAAAATTAACAGCGCACCATAAACCACGTACCTAATTACACACAACTTAATTAACTCTAAGTTTAAAACTTCAGTTAAAACTACCACGGAATCGTCGCGAAAATTCTCACTATGTCGCGCGGTATTTCCAGTATGTGTGTAGCACGTAAAGCGACCGCGTACTATGCAGAGCATCTACAACACGTTATGATGCTAACATTATTATAATATGTTCTAGCAGTATTTTGTGGTGTTCTGTGGTTGTAGGAAGAACAGCTATTTGTACCTATATGTAGTGTTAGAATATGGGGTGCTATGGGTTTATTGAATGAGTAACAACAAAGTAGGGTTGCCTCTCTGAATATTCTATAAGTTATTCTTATTTCATAGAGAGTATTTCGATTCTAGTGGAAAAAGCTTTTATAGCTATTAAAAAGCCCGAGATTTTGGGTTTCGGTTTGAGCCTAAATGATATTTTAAATGCGAAAGAGATTATGTTTGTTAGTTTGTTGCCTCTTCACGTCTTACTGGCTGAACTGAAAGATGGAAATTGTCGCATGGGTAGTGGAATAGAAATACTTTTCATCCCGAGTGTATGTCCCTTTTCATCCCTTGGGACATTTTTCTGCTTTCACGTGAGCAAAGCGGCTGGTGATGGTAGATTCGTGCCTAAAACTATATTCAAGTCAATTATCGTCGTTGTCACTCTTCAACTATACCATCCATGCTTTCTCCAACTTGCTGTAGATAAGTTTAACTCACTTCAACTTAAAAAAAGTGATAATTTCTGACCCAAAGTCCAACAGAATTGAGACCTACAGTATTTTTTTTTGTCATATAAGTAGAGCAAGAATATGTTTCTTTTTTTTTCGATTATAGGCGAACGCATTGAATATGTCTTCAGACAGATTTTCGAAAACATCCATTCTTTGCCGGTCGTGTTTGAGGTCATTTGAATTGTCTGGATGGGATCATGCGTAGTTTATTACAAAGGTCTGATGCTGAAGAGTAAAAAGATGGCAAGCTGTAAAACGTGTTGGTCGCCATTTCTTCATTTCGTCCAGGCTGTATCTCATGAATCGTGATAGTTAGATCGATGAAATTTTCACAGATGGTATATATTTCTGTTGCCGCTGTAACAACAAATACTAAAAAACAGAATAAAATAATATTTAAGAGGGCTCCCATACAATACACAATGATTATTTTTCGTTTTTATAGTTAGGTATTGGTACGGAACCCTTCGTGCGCGAGTCTGACTCGCTCTTGGTCGGATTTTTCATTTTAGGGGTCCCGCTATGATTTCATCAACAGCAGGGATATGCTTGTGATGTAGCAGACAAAGAGAAAAAGTAATACGTCATTCTTTCAAGGTCATATGAAAAACATGCAATGCCTCAACGCTCGGAGATGACCTGTGAGATTGGGTAGCACGCAACCTGCAACCTATTTAAATCGTATTTTGGTACAACCGTCAACGACACGAGTCTTTTTAGGGTTCCGTAGCCAAATGGCAAAACGGAACTCTTTTATAGATTCGTCATGTCTGTCTGTCCGTCCGTCCGTATGTCACAGTCAGCCTTTTTTCTGAAACTATAAGAATATGCTGTTGAAACTTGGTAAATAGATGTATTCTGTGAACCGCATTAAGATTTTCACACAAAAATAAAAAAAAAACAAAAAATTTTGAAGTCCCAATACTTAGAACTGAAACACAATTTTTTTTTTTCATCAAACCCATTCTTGTGGGATATCTATGGATAGGTCTTCAAAAATGATGTTGAGGTTTCTAATATATTTTTTTTCTAAACTGAATAGTTTGAGCAAGAGACACTTCCAAAGTGGTAAAATGTGTGTCCCCCCCCCCCTTAACTTCTAAAATAAGAGAATGATAAAACTCAAAAAAATATATGATCTATATTATTGATGATGTATATTATACCATGTTTAAAACTACCAGCGAAAATTGGTTTGAACGAGATCTAATAAGTAGTTTTTTTTTAATACGTCATAAATCGTAAATCGCAACTTTTGCTTATATAATACCTACAGGTTTGTACGGAACCCTCGGTGCGCGAGTCCGACTCGCACTTGGCCGGTTTTTTTAATAGTAGTAGTGACAACATTCACGCCTGATGGAAAACGATCGATGAGGTCTATGATGGAACGAGAATGCCCAGAAAATGCCTGTTTACTCTTGTTTTGATCTATTTCTAGTATCTAGTGAGTTTTAAGCATGTGTTTTTATTCTTATTCATGGTTTAATCTTTATTACGCTTCAAGACAAATCGTTGACGTGGCACAAAAGGCTGCGCAGCTTAAATATATAAAATGAGGCAGGACATATCTGCCGTATGCCTATCGAATAAAGGAAAGGACTCCAACACGGTCTCCCTTTGTTCAGCAGACTGGATTTAAAAGTATTTAATTATCAATATCAAAGCCATTCACAGGGTATCCACTACGATTTCCTTTTTATTTGAGATGGGTCCTCTTGACCTTAGTCTTGATCAGAGATGACAGAGACAAAGTCTACGATGGAGCGAGCTTACCCAGAAGGAGCCTGTTTACTCTAACTTTGAAGAGATTAGGGTTGTAAGCGTTCGGAAACACGGACGCAGGCAGAGAGTTCCACTCCTTTGCTGTGCGCATTATTAAAGACGTTTGGAAACGCTTAGTGCGAATTCGTGGAATAGCAAAAAGGTAGGGATGGTAAGTTGCAGTGCGTCTGGATGTCCGATGGTAGAAGGGGGCCGGTGGCATGAGGTCGTGGAGTTCTTGGGCACACTCACCGAAGTACAATCTGTAGAAGACCGACAAGCAGGCAACCTTGCGGTGATGAGCCAAGCTGTGAAGCTTGGCATCCACCAGTTTTTCGTCGCCGATGAGCCTCTTAGCTCTGCGTTCCATCGAGTCAAGCGCGGCAAGCTGGTACTTAGCTGAGCCATCTCAAAGGTGGCTGCAATACTCCATGCAGGATCGGTCTTGTGCTTTGTAAAGGGTTAAAAGCTGTTCAGGCCTGAAGTATCGCTTCACTTTATTCAGGATGCCCAGCTTTTAGGCTGCAGTTTTGGCTTTGTACTCAATAGTGGCGCCGAAGTTCAGACTGGATGTCAACGCCATGCCTAGAAGCTCGAGCCGATCAGTCACAGGAACAGATATACCCAATGATATATAAAACTATAGATACGTTGTCCGCACTCTAAAATGACAACATGAAATGAAGCCAATTGGCCACATCGCGTTTAGTTACGCACCAACCTGTCGCGCGACACTACGTTTGTTTTGATGTCAATTTGACTATTACTTATCCTGTGACGTAACTGAAGATGTATATTTATCTCCCTCTAGCAACAGGCATCCCGCCGTACGGTGACATATTTTCTTTCTCTTTCTTCATGCGTATTAGTAGCTATCTAGTATTTTCGCCGTTTTTAAGCGCCGCGATGTTGGCTTATGACGTGTCTATATATAATACGTCATTAGATATACCCCGAAAAATAGGAGCAGAGAGTCGAAACGACTCCTTTTAGCGGTAAAAGACACGCCTGAGTTTTGGTGGCGTTAAAAGTGACCAGATTATCGTTACCCCACTGGGGGATAAAGCTCAAGGTCAAATTTATGCTAGAATACCCGCTTCTGAGTCTAACTGAACCCCACCTCACCGTCCCGCCGGAAAATTAGCCAGGCAACTCCACACGTCACAACTACTAGAAAAACATAATAAATATGGGGAACAAAATTACCAATTTATAGATTGCCTTATTTATCGCCAGCCAACCTGCAAATTTAAACGGCACACGAAATTGCCAACTAAACTCTAATAAATTAATTAGGACACAAATGATTGATTAGTTTCCCAATCAGTTAATAATAACTAATAGTTACTAATTATAACACTTCGCTTTGCACGCTATAAATGTTCCTAATAATCATTTCTGCCGTAAATTATTCACTGGAATAAATTTTGCGGCATTATTGCCGCTAAGTTTACGCTTTAGTTGCACTGCGTTTTAGTAATATTCAAATTACAATGTTGCAGTTTTAATGTTTGTTTGTTTATTAGTACAGCAGAATAAACATTCACAATTCCTTCCTCCCGCCCGCTCCGCGCAGTACGGAAGGAGTCATTTGATGATTAACCATTAAAAAAAAAATGGGTAAAGAAAACGGAGTAAAAAAAATGTAGGTACCGATCTCTACATTAGCTCTTGGCTAAGCTACGCAAGTTTTCTACCTAAGCTTCGTTCCACCTTATGTGGACATGCTGGATGTTTGAGCCAGTGTGACACAAAGGTTTACCTGGTGGAGAATCTTTTGTTGCGTTTAGTCCGCTTTTGTACAACTACTGTACATAACTTTACGTCCAAAATCGTATGTAAATGTGGATGGTCAACTTCACACGTAGGTACAAAAAAAATATCTACAAAGACGATTTAACAATTAAATTAATCATTTTAATCTATATCTATGTATACTTCTTTACTAATATTATAAATAGGTTACATTTCTTTGTAAGTTTGTATGTAGGGGGTAATCTCAGGAACTACATAACTAATCATCACGCTAAGACTAAAAGGAGCCGAGCATTTATGGAAAATGTGACGCAGACGAAGCTGCGTGGGTCAGCTAGTAAGAAATAAAACTTACCACGTTGATATTAAGGAATCTTATTTTTAGGAAAACTATTTTTGGAGTCTTATATCATTTTATACAGCCAAAAAAGATGCAAGCTCTCCCTCTGTTCACTGGTATTCTCGAAAGACACATGATTGAGTTATGGACTCTCTGAAGATCAGAAATGCTTGGCTTATTAGATCAATTTTGGGGGCCGAGTCACCCGCGTCCGTAGGAGAATACCCTTCAGCGAATCCCTACACGTGGTCCCCGGGTGGTGCTAAACAGGTGACACTAACCGCCTCCGTGGTCTAGTGGTTAAACCACCTGATTCAGACCCAGAGGTCCCGGGTTCGATTCCCAGCGGAGGCAAATTTTTTGCTCGGTTTGGTTGGTGGTAGGACTTGTTCTAAGTCCGCCTGGCAAGCTACCACCATCATGTCTAAGTCTGTCGCCATAACAACAATGTTAACAGCATTGTTGTATTCCGGCAGTTAGAGGTATGATAGGCAGTTCCTCTGTGTAAGAGGATTTCGGGTGAAACTCGCTTCCGTCTTCGGCCTAATCATCACTTTCCATCAGCTGAGATTTGGGCGAAGAGTTTCCCCGTTTTGCATAAATAAAATAAAAAAAAAAATTGTGGGCCAAGCATTTTTCTCACTACTTTTTGTAGGCCACACAATTTTGTTTTTTGTGTATCATGTCTTTTTCCAAGTAAATGCTAGGAATGATAATAATTCCTGTCATTTTAATTTTTGTAATTCACTTCTCTGATTTAATCCTTCAAATGCTCTCAAGAGTGGCTTGCATCCCAAATTCAAAGATTTTATTGTCGTAGGTAAATTATTATTTCAAACTATCAACTAAAAAAAATGATTTTTCCGATTTTTTCTTTCAATTGTAGCCTAAGACCTATCTTTACACCAAATTTGAATTTGCCCCATAACTTTGATGAGTCAGTAGCAAAATCTTTACTTTTTGGTCCCCTGTAACATTCCCTACGATTTAACCTAGTGTTTTGAAACATCCCACTATTCAAACAAAGTTATGAAGGGGGTATAAACGGCTTGAAATATTTTGTGTAAATACTGTTACTTGGCCCGGCGCACTACCGTGAGCCTAGAAAACCAAACATTTGATCCATCTGCATACCATTGACAATAGGGAATATGCACGTGATTTTTTTATTTATAAAATGAATTACTTATAAGCTCCAGTAAACACTCTAGAAAATATTTTTTGAATATCTTCATCAGCGATGAAGTTATAACGCTTCAAAGCTTACTTTTAGAACGAGAAGTGCGACATGTAATTTGACGTCACATTACGTGACGTATAAACATCTGCCATAGAAAATAGCGTTTTGCGAGAGGGACAGATATATTTGTTTAAAATGATTATATCTCGTTTGTTTTTCGAGCAATTTTTATTCTATTTCCACTGTTAGTAATATATTTTTGTATATTTTTAGATAAAGTGTTTAGATAATACATATTTTTTTATGCATATTCCCTATTCTCTAAACATTGCCATCCATGACTTTAAAAATATATCTCACGACTTAAACAAAATTTAAGAATTTCGAGCAGGTGTTTTTCTTCGACCTCTTCAATCATAGGTCCTGTCTACACCGGTTCCCTTGCCATTTGTAAGCCAGGCATACAATGTAGCACAAATAAATTTTGGCCTAATACGCTACGTGTTGTGATCGAAATACGTAACAATACCGTATTGATTCTAACCGTCTGACTTTGTCTGACCTTCACTTATGTATAGTCACGAACATAAATAATATGTACACAGCTACAGAACTCATGTTTTCCTATTCTCCTAAGATTTTGGCAGAAATAAATAGTATAAAGATAATAAAGTGTTAGTTATATTTAAACTTATGCCTCACCAATTAAATAGATAGATTCTTTAATGAACACCCAAAAATAGTTACATAATTCTTTATTTACTTAATTTACTTAAACTTTGGCTCAGGAACGCAGAGAGTTAGGAGATAAACTGATGGATTTTAGTCAGTAAGAGTCTGACACTCCCCTCCTCTCCCCTCAAGGCGGAAAAAGTCATTTGATGATTTCCAATGCCATCAAAAAAACCAAACAGTGTAGTAGGAATTTCCCGCAGAACAATGGTCGACACTCCCGAAAGGTTCTGGAGTGAGCGACTGCGTACCGGAAAATGTCCAACAAAGTGGACCGATGAAGGCCTTGAGATTTCGTTGGATGCAGGACGCACGGGACCGGTCGATATGGTGACATTTTGGGGAGACCTTTGTCCAACTGTGGTCCAGTTTCGGCTGAATTTTTGTACAATGCGATTCAAATAAGAATAGGATCGACTTAGCGCCATATTCTGACGTCATAGCTGTCATTTCAAACCAAATAGGTAGGGTGAGCAAAGCAAGATTATTATTTTATAATTATTATTTACAAATGATGAGTGAAATGTGTTATGGTTTGGTTTAAAATAACTAATAATGACTTTAAATAATTACATATTATATTTAGCTAATTTACTGCTATGATCTAAGACATAATTAAACAAATCAAAGTAAACTGTTATTGATATGCAACTAAGTTTTCTATGCAAACCGTGCAACCGTCAAGAGACATTTGACAGATAGAGGTCATTGACGCGGCTATTCTTATTTGAAACGCATTGTACACCTGTGTACACCTCATAATAAGCACAGAACAAATATTTATAAAAAAAGTGTATATTGAGCGGTCTTATGTCAGATCTTGCCTCAAAGTTGCTTTTGTAAATCTTCTGTTAACTTGGCTAACTCAATAAATATTGATGTCCATGACTGTACTTGAGGTGAAAGTTCTGCACTAATTTGACACCAAGTCTGACTCAGATATTTTAGTTAGCAAGTTATTTCGCTAAGTATTTTGGATGTTAAATGCTTCACTGGCTTTGAAGGTTTGACTTTGACTCTGCAAGAGATGCGTCTAACTATTGTTAAGTTTCGTTTGTCGATATTTAAACGGTCTTGATGTATTTAAATAGAAGAAAGTTGTTAAAAACTTCACTATAAACTTTATACTGATATCATGATGATTGAAGAAAATGGCGTAGCGTTGTTAGAGTAGATTTGAGTCCAGGAGTAGCTGCTAAGGATGCGGAATTCGTTCGAAAGAGTCACCGCGACCCTGGAACGCAAAGAGCATTAGGAGGAACACGGGTTTTTTTTTCAGTAAGAGTCTGATACTCCCTTTTGTTTTTCGCGCAGAGCGGGAGGAGTCAGTTTAGGAGGGTCATGAATTCCCATCCTTAAAAAAAGGGCCCAGCAGTAGCTAGTGATAAACACTACAAAGTATAAAATAGCTTCGTTTTTAACAATTCCGAAATTAAACTTATTTTTTACTTTGTACTGTTTTTTTTGGTCGTTTTTTTTTTGTAAAAAGTTTTATATGTCTTCTTCATTCTTGGGTGGTGGTACTTGGACGACGTCACACAAATCGGACCAGTAACCTCAGAGTTATCAGTGTGTAAAGATAAAACCTGCTTGCTAAGTCTGGTTGTCGGTCTTTTTTTTTTTTTTTTTTGTCTTCTACAGATTGTACTTCATTGAGTGTGCCCAAGAACTCCACGACCTCATTCCACCGGCTCCCTTCTACCATCGGACATCCAGACGCACTGCAACTTACCATCCTTACCTAGTTGCTATTCCACCAATTCGCACTAAGCGTTTCCAAACGTCTCTTATAATGCGCACAGCAAAGGAGTAGAACTCTCTGCCTGCGTCTGTGTTTTCAAAAGCTTACAACCCTAATCTCTTCAAAGTTGAGCAGGCTACTTCTGGGTAAGCTCGCCATCGTAGACTTTGTCTCTGTCATCTTTGACCAAGACCTAAAAGAGAATCCTTTTATGGAAGTCAGATAAAAAACTGATTTTAGGTTATGGATTTATAATTATCAATGGCTCCTTCAATCTGCCTAGTCTTTTCCCAACTATATTAGAGTCGTCTAACAGTCCAACCTGATGAAGCTGAGTACCCAGTATTCTACATGGACCTGACTTCCATAACCCTGTAACTGGGTCACACGATACTCCTTCGCTGGACTGGTGTCAGATACCTGTACCTAAAAGTTTTTAAGTCAAGAGTGAATAAGTTACTTCTAGGCAAGCGTTCTCCATCTTCGACCTCATCATCGCTTACCATCAGGTGAGATAGTGGTCAAACGTATGCCAATCAATAGTAAACAAACAGAATTTCTTATTTCTGATATCCATTACGACTATTTAATGCTAAAATGACCACCAGGACGACGGTTTAACGTGCTCTGCGAGGCGTCTAAATAACTCGATATGAAATAAATGCGCCAACTATCCGCGGACGAACTTCGCCAATCGTAGCTTACGAATAAATAATAAAAAATAATCGTAGCTGTCGATCCGTGTGGCTGTTTTAGCCACGAGCTCCTTTGTGAAGCGTATTGGTAGGTACTATTTTACGTACTTCCATGCAACACCCATCTTAAAACAAAGAAAAAGTCAATCACTTCATGTCTTTACTTCACCAAAAGCATTATATCAAAGTTACACTCATTGAAATCAGACATCATACCCCACTCCCACTCTTGCATACGAGCCGGTTAAAACAGTGGTTCTCAATAATGTACCAGTCTATTATGCACTAAGCTCTACGCCGGCTGTCGGCAGCCGACTGCATCCTCTGAATAAATATTGATTTGTCACAAACTACGAGCTTGAGGTGAGCCCGGAACTAACTGATTCAAGTTTTTGAAGTTGGAGTAGTAATTTGGCAAGGTGTAGTCTGAATTTGTGACTCTACTGTGGAAGTCGAAAGAGTTGTATAGACTCATTCAAAGAATGTAATTACGATTTTTGTAAACACTGACAACTGGTTTAAAAGAGCCTCGATGGTGTTTCTTGCACGTTCTTCTCTATAGGATCTACTCTTTGGAACGTGCAACTGCCGCTCTGGGTATAGGGTCGGGGAGTGTTTTGTTGCAGTACAACTTGCTGCTCTTGTCGCTTGCGCGACAGAATTAGCTTCATCTATGACTGACAGAACTTGACTATTCAAAAGTGCCTCTAAACTGGTATATTTGAAATAAAGGATTTTATATTTGTATTTGTTTATATTGTATTTGGAAGAGGTTAAAAGAAGTGAAAGCCGTGTATATTTTCCCTCTCTCTCTCTCTCTTAGTCTCTTTCACCAAAACACCACTTTCGTCTTAATGCTGACTTATTGTTTTATTTTGAATCTATACTACTTCTATACTAATATTATAAAGAGGTAACATTTGTTTGTAAGTTTGTATGTAGGGGGTAACCTCAGGAACTACTGGTCCGATTTGAAAAATTCTTTCAGTATTAGATAGCCCATGTATCGAGGAAGGTTATAGGCCATAATCACCACGCTAAGACTAATAGGAGCGGAGCAGTAATGAAAAATGTTACGCAGACTACGTTGCACGGGTCAGCTAGTAGGCTATATATTAACACGCCCAAAGACTTGGGTGCGGGTCAGCTAGTAATTATAAATACTAAAGCTGATACAATTAATCGCAAATATAGAATTTTTGATCAACTTACTAACCCTTAATGACGGACACTAAGCCAAGTTTTCATCACTTTTGACGACTCATATTACCAACTAAACCCTTACGTAAAATCTTACATAACCCTTCTAGCACGCTCTACATTCTTCAAACCCCAACGCCACGTCTAAGAGGATAGCACTTATGGAAGGTCGGGGCTGTTATTGCGAGCAAGTTATAATACATCCTTGCCTCGCTCCAGGTTGGTTCAGTTCGCATGCTCATTTAGAAAACGAATATTGAACGATGTGGCTGAATAGACTGATCTATCAATTTAACCTTTTGCGTGAGAAATGTTGGTTTTAGAGTTTGGTTTGAGCAAGGTAAGGGAAAGGTGTATTATTTTAAAAAGTGCTTTTGCCCGTGTACATGAAAATCTTCCTTGAAATAAGTCAAAGCGATAAAAAAAGGTCAGCTCACTGTAAATTAAAGAAAGAAAAGATACGTTGAGAAAGAAAAAATAAAAAAGAGCTTATTCACACTAAACAAAATTAGTGACTTAAATAGAGGTTAGCAAAAATTGCGTCACGTCGTACACTGGAAGCTGACCTTTACACAGCCGGGAAATGGTGTGGCAGCTGATGATTCGACTGTCTCTAACCAACGCTACTAAATAAAACGAAAATGATAACAGGAAAACCCTATACGAATAGGGAAAAGGGAATTGGCTTCCTGTCGTAAACATCACTTCCGATAACCGACACGGTTCCAATTTATCATCTCCTGTAGAAATCGTAGATAACAAATTGCAATCATACTCCTAAATGCCCATATTTCTGTGCTTTTCTACGGGTTTATATCATTTTTAGTGTGCTTTGCCACCTCTGCTCGATTTCTCTTTATAATATGGATGTTTCTTTTACATCTGAGTGGAGATTCTCGTATTTTTAAAGATCGTTCGCATTTGCATCGTATTTGTTAACAGTAAAACGCTCGCCCGCTTGACAAATTTTATACTAAAACCTTCCTCGAGAACCACTCTATCCAATCGTAAAACAGCATAAAAATCAGTGCAATAGTTTTTGAGTTTATCACGAACAGACAGACAAACGCGGCGGAGTAATTTGTTTTACAATATGTAGTGATAGTGATTGCAACATATCTCGTTTCCTACCCAGGCTCAACCGCAGGAGAAAACTTTAAAAATATGTTTGTAAAAAGTAATCTTTGGATCAAAATACATTTATTAATTTTATTCACTGATGATAGAAACCAATACTATTGCTGAATGTTATGCTACTTTTACCTCGAATGCATGTTTCTGTGAAAAAGGCCGCAAAAGTGAATCTGAGGGGATATAATACCTATTGCAAAGTAGGTCCTACAGTATTCCTCAAACCTTGAGGGCAGCAGTCACGTACCATCATGACACTAATCCAACTAGCAGATTGTCGTGGATCCAGCCTGTCATAACACGGAGTCCGAACTCCGATGGTTATTGAATAAGTATCGATTGAGAGCCCGCTGCAAACGAAAACGGGGCCAAACGGAATGCTGACTAGGTGGGATTGAGGAAATTCGGAGGAGGGAAATGAATTGTTTCAATGGATTTTTCTTCGGAGCATTTGTAAAAGTACTGAACTGTAATAGCTATTTTTTACTTTTTATAGACATTCGCCTGACCACTATCTCACCTTATGGTAAGCGATGATGCGGTCTAAGATGGAGCACGCTTTCCTAGAAGTAACCTATTCACTCTTGACTTAAAGACTCCCAGATTGTAGCTATCAGATCAGGAAACACAGACTCCGGCAGGGAATTCCACTCCTTTGCTGCGTGTTTACACAGTGCGAGCTAACGGGCGAATCAAGCTGCCTAGTAGCTGCAGTAACTTGTAGCGTATGGACGTATCATACGAGTAACTGTGTTGGATAGTAGTTCGCATCCAAGCCACTTAAACATTTTATGTTTTTACTCGACTTACTTACTGCGATTCTGCTGACATCTCACCGTGATCACTTAGGTGGAGTGAACGACAAGTGAGCTGTCATGCCATCTTGTTTGACAGCTCACTTGTCGTTTACTTCGCTGTGTGCACTTCGATTTGTTTACAGAATCGCACTGCTGTATTTTTTAAGTGTTGCGCCTCGCAAGAGAATACGCAGCTACTATCATCGTGAAGACAGCTAAAGCGAGCCGAGCTACTGGCACACGAGTAGGCAATCAAAGTATCTGTCTACTGTCAGCAGCTCGCACTGTGTAAACTAGCCATTAACCACGTTTATTTGAGCAAGCGTTGACAAAAAAATACAACCGAATTAAACCGAAAAATTTAAGTTATTTGGAAGTCGGTTGTTTTTTTTTGTTACAAGTTTTCTTTTTATGTTATAACTAAAAACAGTAAGCTACTTGTACGGAATGTTGCTAGCAAAAAAATATTGCAAAATCACATAGGGTATCTGCAGCAGTTCACAAGTGATAGTTTAATATTCCACGAGCTTCAAATATATTAAAAATTCTTTAATTCTCTTTAAACCCCGTAGAGCCATTTGTTGACCATGACGTCACAAAGCCCAGGCCGAAGCATCACGAATTCAATCGAATCTGATCGAAAGTAAACACGGGAATTAAAACTTGGTTTGTTCTGTCACAGCTGTTGTGATGCATTGTATTTTGAAACTTAATTCTGTTGAGATAGAGTTGGAATTATTAGTGTTTTATTAGTTGTAATATTTTTCGTTTGGTATGATGTCGACGTTGGGTGGGTAAATGTGGTGTTGCCAGATTGATTTTGTCACAGTTTCCCTTCTATGACGTTTTAAAATAATTATCATGATTCCAGCTAAAATTCAAAATATCAAAATAAAAAAAGTCATTTATTCAAATTAAGCTAAGAGCCGGCACTTTTTGAACGTCAAGTTTTACAAAAGACAGTCCCCCAAAACGCCTGTCGCGTCACCACTTCGTAGTGTGGAGAAAAGTGGCCAACAAACTCCCCAGCAACACAACTGTCTGTTGAAGAATTAATGCAATGAGTAGCTATGTTTCAGATGCATTTATGTAGTTCCGTTGGTGTGCAGATTAGAGTTGTAATTTCTCTTCCCTTTCAAACCCGTCTTTGTAAGCACCATTAGACAAAAAACTAGTAACAAGCAAACTTCTCGTACCATTAAACTCACTATGCCAACACGCCAATACGCCAAATAAAATCGAAATGGGGTCAAAGCAAAACGACAAAAAGATTCACTCGTACCGTTTTAGTTACCCCCTCGACACGACAAAGATTGCAGTGAAATTTTCTGACTCGATTGTAGAACGCGGGACTTCCCGAGGGCATTCTGCGGAAACAGATTAGGCACATAATTGACGTGTGCATTGTCTGACACGGGCTGAAAACTTGTGGAGGGGCGAGTCGGGTATAAACTATTTATGGGAAGGGAGTTCTGTTTTGATGCGGATTAAAATAGATTGTGGGTAGGGTTTGGGGTTAATGACCGGAGTGATATGCGGCACATTAGGGGTATGTAAAGCCTGGCCAAATCTATGATTAATTTAGATATCCTACTAGTTGTAACTTGTTGTTTATTGTATACTAGCTGATGCCCCGGCTTTGCCCACTTAGCAAATTATATACTAAAACCTTACTCGAGATTCACTCTATCCATTGCTAGAATCAGCATGAAAATCGGTGCAGTAGTTTTTGAGTTTATCGCGAACAGACCGACCGACAGACATACAGACGCGGCGGAGGACTTTGATTTATAATATGTAGTGACTCGTATATTCAATCAAACAACTTATTACCCAACAACCCTTAAACAACTTGTTACTCAGACTAATAGTTAATTTGTTTGTAACAAAAATATATATTAATAGTACACCCAAGACTACCAACAGTACTGTCTTTACTTCTCTTTATAAATCAATCCAAAAATTTTCTTTATTAAAACATCGATTATAGCGATAAGGCCGCCCATTGTGTCACTCTATGTCATGTTTCCATCATCTATCTTTTCTGTAACTTATATGGTATACATAATAAAGAATATTCTATTTTATTCTTGTTAGTTCTTTTGGGTCATTGAAAACCCAAAATCAGAAAATGCTCTCATTCAGATTGCTGGCACAACAGTACCTAACTTAGATTTGTTTGGTGCAAGGCTACTTTTTTACTTGCAAAGCAACTTGGTAGCAGCAGGTTTACATCTTTCTAGTGTTCTAGGGATTTTCAGGGCCTTTTCAGTGGACCACCGAATGTTTAACCCTTCTGAAAGAGTCTCGCTTGGAAATAAACAGTTAGTGAGTGGAAGAAAACTTTCCTCAGTATGAGTTTCTCGTTGAAGTCAGTTTTTGGTAAGAAATACCTTGTAACACCGTATAAGGCCACGTTTGCAGAATTATATTTCAATCATAATAGTAACTACACAACAATCTATAAAATTTCATTTATATGTTTATCGATAACGCATTAGGTTCAAAGTTGGTTGAGAAAATTTAACAGTGGCGGGTAACGTGATGTGCTTTCTGATTCTGCTAAAGCGGCCTTTATTAGACTTCCTGGAAAAGTCACATTGCTACGTGGATCCCAAATAACGTTATGACATGTGATTGATGATATCCGCATGTGATAAGTTGAAAAAACCGGCCAAGTGCGAGTCGGACTTGTGAACCGAGGGTTCCGTACAAACCAGTAGGTATTATATTATAAGTAGAAGTTGCGAATTACGATTTAAGACGTATTAAAAAAAAACTACTTACTAGATTTCGTTCAACCCAATTTTCTCTGGTAGTTTACATGGCCATGGTAATGTACCTACATTATATTTTTTTATAGTTTTATCATTTTCTTATTTTAGATTTTACCACTTTGGTAGTGTCTCATGTAAACTATTCAGTTTAGAAAAAAATGATATTAGAAACCTCAATATAATTTTTAAAGACTTATCCAAAATTTATTGTTTTTTTTTTCCATTTTTGTGTGAAAATCTTTATGCTATTCACGGAATACATCTACTTACCAAATTTCAACAGCATAGTTCATATAATTTCGTAGAAAAGTGGCTGTGATATACGGACGGACACACAGACAGACATGACGAATCTATAAGGGTTCCGCTTTTGCCATTTGGCTACGGAACGCTAAAAATCCACAGGCTAGCACTTGGGAAGCTCGTAAAGCTTTGATGTACCAATATGTACGCGGAACTGGGTGTAAAGTCCCACAAACCTCCATTAAAAAGTAAGGATCATCCAACCAGACGGATGATATGTCCGGTGGGCAAATGCCGGACGCCGCAAGTCACACGGAGAACTTCGATATAGTGATATAGCGATGTAGGATTTCTGTGACGTCAGATGTTTGGCAGTCCATATGTGGCAGTATAGATGTCTCTACACCACTATAATAAAGTAGGTCCACCTTAAAAACTAGAACAGAGACCTCATCGTTAAAGGAGCTCAAAAATGTTATTAAAACCCAGCACCCTGGCTGCACGCCAAGTCCATAGCACTGCAGAGAGCCACATAGTTCAAATATTGGTTATTTTCCGACGCACGGGTACAGTCGGCAGAAAACTTTTAATTAATATTCAGTTTGTACCGAAGTTTCTGGTTGCAGGTGTTTCGAAAAAATGTTGTTGATAAATAGTTAATTAGCAAAGTTTTGATCGATAAAAAAATATTTTCTGTTGAAGATATTTTTACTGTTCCTACAGAAGGCCGGTGCTTGATGTGGAATGAAATTGATACTAAAGTCTTTGATAAGTTTTACTCGTGACTTGGTTCTCGTGGTCTCTACCACAAGAATCGTGCATCAAAATACTCTTTATGTGACCAGAGGGCTGGCGTTTTTTTTGGCCAAAGAATCAGCATTGCCATTCAACCTGGCAATGCGGTCAGTGTTCTGGGCACTTTTCCCATTGAAAGCGATATGGACGGATTTTTCGACGCCTTATGTGTTTTTCCGGTCCCATTTTTACACCGCTTCTACATTTATACATATTTTCTACTAGCTGCCCCACGCAACTTCGTCTGCGTCACATTTTCCATTAATGCTCGGCTCCTTTTAGTCTTAGCGTAATGATATGTAGCCTATATTCTTCCTCGATACATGGGCTATCTAATACTGAAAGAATTCAAATCAAATCGGACCTGTAGTAGTTCCTGAGATTACCCCCTACATACAAACTTACAAACAAATGTTACCACTTTATAATATTACTAGCTGACCCGCGCAACTTCGTTTGCGTCCATTAATGCTCCGCTCCTATTTGTGTTAACGTGATGCCTATAGCATTCCTCAATAAATGGGCTATCTAACACTGAAATAATTTTTCAAATCGGACCCGTAGTTCCTGAGATTACCCCCTACATACAAACTTACAAACAAATGTTACCTCTTTATAATAATTATTATAGTATAGACTTGCTCTAATAAATCAATTTATATAAATTCTTCTGTTGCTGAGTGAGTGACTGCTAGACAACGCACAGCCAAAACTACTGATCGTAGAAAGCTGAAATTTTGGAATAAAGCTTCCTCGAGGAGTATCGGGGAGCACTAAGAGACAATTTTCAATAATTCCTACGGGAACAGGAAGAAAACGGAATACAACGTAACGTACAAAGTCGCGGGCAGAGGCTAGTTCTCTATATAAAAAGAGTCGCCAATGGTGCTCAGCAAAAGTGAAAGAACTTCAAACAGATCAACTGGCCTAAAAAGACCACTTTAACAGAATCAGAAAGCACATCACGCTACCCGCCACACTGTCAAATTTTCCCAATCAATCTTGAACCTAATGCGTTAGCGAGAAAGATGAAAATGAAATTTGAAAGATTGTTGTGTGGTTAATATTATGATTCTGCTAAAGTGGCCTTTTTAGATACCCAATAGTTAGTTCGAGAAATTATCTTAAAAACAAAAAAAATCCTCTTTAAAAATACAACACAAGATATCAATTTCAAACCACAATACAATAAATGCGAAAGTTGGGACCCAGGACGAGTGAACGGATCTCGATGACATTAATTTTGCGCAGGGATAGACTAAAGCCTAGATTTTTATCCAGCTAGTATGCGGGCGAAACCACTGGTAGAAGCTAGTGCCTTATAGAACAATCGTTTCGACAAGCTTAAATCGTTTTTTCTCGTTCCCGTAAGAACAATCGTTTCGACAAGCTTATATCGTTTTTTCTCGTTCCCGTAAGAACAATCGTTTCGACAAGCTTATATCGTTTTTTCTCGTTCCCGTAAGAACAATCGTTTCGACAAGCTTATATCGTTTTTTCTCGTTCCCGTAAGAACAATCGTTTCGACAAGCTTATATCGTTTTTTCTCGTTCCCGTAAGATCAATCGTTTCGACAAGCTTATATCGTTTTTTCTCGTTCCCGTAAGAACAATCGTTTCGACAAGCTTATATCGTTTTTCTCGTTCCCGTAAGAACAATCGTTTCGACAAGCTTATATCGTTTTTTCTCGTTCCCGTAAGAACAATCGTTTCGACAAGCTTATATCGTTTTTTCTCGTTCCCGTAAGAACAATCGTTTCGACAAGCTTATATCGTTTTTTCTCGTTCCCGTAAGAACAATCGTTTCGACAAGCCTATATCGTTTTTTCTCGTTCCCGTAAGAACAATCGTTTCGACAAGCTTATATCGTTTTTTCTCGTTCCCGTAAGAACAATCGTTTCGACAAGCTTATATCGTTTTTTCTCGTTCCCGTAAGAACAATCGTTTCGACAAGCTTATATCGTTTTTTCTCGTTCCCGTAAGAACAATCGTTTCGACAAGCTTATATCGTTTTTTCTCGTTCCCGTAAGAGTTTCGGAAAATCTTTTTTAATATATTTGTAATGGGTTTACTCTTGACTCTAGTCTTGGTCAGAAATGACAGAGACAAAGTTTACGATGGAGCGAGCTTACCTAGGAGTAGCCTGTTCACTCTAACTTTGAAGAGATTAGGGAATCTTCTCTTAAGAGCGTGTATTCCGCCCACTAGCGCCACCAATCGTTTTTTATTATTTGTGGTAAATTTAAGACACGTAGATAAAAAACCGCTCTATAGTGCACTGAAGAAATGTATTTATTATGTTTTGAGGTTTATGTTTTGTACTTTAGAACATAAATAGTTGCCAAAGTCGATATTTTTGCTAAAAGTGGCCACTTTTAGCAATAATTGCCGTTTTGGCTATTTAACCATGAGTTATGTATTAAAAATAGCTGTCAAAAATAATAGATACATTTCTTCAGTACACTACAGAGCGGTTTTTTATCTACGTGTCTTAAATTTACCACAATTAATAAAAAACGATTGGCGGCGCTAGTGGACGGAATACGCGCTCTTAATGCTCTCCTACGTCCTACTTTAAGGATGCAATACTAAGAATGCATTGTTCATAATTAGTTATAGATAGATTCGTTATAAGTATAAATTAACTTATGATTATTAAGGCGCATTTATCGCATTGGGTTAGCCTGTAATGGTAAATGTATGTAGGGAGATAAATAAATAAATAAACAAATAAATAAATAAATAAATAAATACTTATATGGTGTACATAATAAAGAGTATTCTATCTATCTATCTACACTTTCCATCTCAAATTCATCATCATCATCAAATTTTGAGCTTTCTACGACCAGTGGTTTCGACGGTGCGTTGTCTGTCAGTCAGTCAGCCACTCACCCAGTTTCGGAAGAATTTTATATATTTTGATTGATTGAGTGATGATTGTTATTAGTTTCGATTTAACGGAACCCTGATGGAAGTACTTCCAGATGATTATAATTCTGACAGTGTGACCCTCCATAGAATGACTATTGATTGTCTCAACCAAATAAAATAATATCACGACACGACGACACGGTTGGCGCAGTGGTTGAGCGATTGACTGCTGCGCAGCATGTCGCGGGTTCGATTCCCGCACGGAACAAATATTTGTACGACCTACAAGTATTTAAGTAGTAGTAAAAAAGTATATAAGTAGTTCATCAGCCATCTCGTTACCATAACTCAAGCATTAGGTTGCTTAGCTTGGGACTATATGGCGTTGTGTGAAATGTCCAAGGATGTTATTATTTATTATTATTATTTTTATTATTTTTATCGGTACAAACATTTTTTGTTTCCTACAATCTGCTAAAATTTTAGTTTCCGAAGTACAAGTGTTTCCACTTTCGACACGGCTATTTTTAAAGTTCCCCGAATAAAAGAGAGTGCCAAACACTTTACGCTTTGCAGATTTCCAGCTTTAACGCTTCTTTGAGCTTGTCCCAGTCTGCTGGACTTTGGTAGCCCCAAATTACTTTATTATTCAATCTTTTTTTCTCAAAGGTTAATATTATTAGAAATGTCGATGGTGTACGTTTTCTTTCTAAAGTTACGCCCAACTCTTTCATCGCTGGATAAAAATAAAAATAATTGTGAAACTTGAAACCGCCTTTCAAAACTTCCAAGGAAATCTTCCGTCGACGTCGAATTCGATCTTGCGTGCCGCTAACGCTATATAATTTCGGCAAATCAAAAATTTTTCGATCAAAATAACGCGCGAATATCGCTCCTACACACACGCCGCAAGCTATAACACTTAAAACGTATCGCAGGATAATGTTCGCTGTAGATTGCTCGGTGTCAATCTAATATTTATGTGGGGAGCGTTATTTACCCAGCAACGGATATTGCCGTGTCCAGGGAATCGTCTTGGCAGATCTCATCATATTACTGGGGCCGTAAACGGGTTAGGGACGGGATTATGAAAAAGTGATACAATTTATTTTTATTGTGGCGACAAATAAATTGGTACGTTTTTTGGTACGTGATATTTAAATTGAATTGGCTGTTTACTGGTATTTTGTTAGTGTTGCCCAAAGCTCTCTGAGTGTTTTGAATAATAATGTTTGGATCATACTGCTGTCCTTATAAAGTTTTTTAGTCTGTGATGTGACTAGTACGTAATGGCACATTGAATAAAAAGGCGAGAGGTTTAAATGGTTTGACAATGTTGCTATCGCGGATAGAATCTACTTAAGGCTGAGAAACGTTTCGGGGATCGGCAACGAACGAAAAGTCAATACCTATACTCCATTAATACTACATTATATACTACAAATAAATGAAATTGAAATGTCTGTTTGTAAGGATTGTAGAATAGAATAGAAAACATTAATTCGACACAGACAAAAGACAACAGCAAAAAATATATTAAAAAAAAAATAGAAAGAAAAACATAATATAAAAAAGATAGGTATAGTGAAATTTTGCCGAGCGTACCCACACCGAAAGGGCTACTATCTCAGCGTATACTGGGCGACAAACACCCAGCGCTGGTTTATCGTAGAAGAAACTTTTGAAGTTATCACCAACCTCCATAGGATAAAGGTGTCAGTTTATGTATGTATAGTTTATGCAACGTAAACAAAAACATACGCACGTATAAACTGAAAAAACTACCAGATAAACTCCATCACTTTGTTGATGCATCCTTTACACGGCAGATTAATTCGCAAACAATCCGAAATCGACGACCAACAATCCCAATTTATTTCATCACAATACTCTTTGCAATTTTGTTTAAAATTTATACAATATCTGTGATTGCAAGCAATCTCAGCGCGATCATTAAGTGGACAGGAATAAATAATTTATAATAAATGGTTCAGTCTCGCATGATGTGGTCGCTTCCGGGACATTTGGTTCGATTTCCACTTACTGATTTACGTGAGGCTTATTGCGTTGTAGCGGGATGATGTTGCCTCTGATTTTGGTACTTAGCTGCATTTTTGAGGGTTATGGTACACCTTCAACCACTATTTCACAACCTCATATTAAACAGGGTCCTGGTAAAATGTCACTTGTCATGAACCCCTGGAAACTTTTAAATTGAACGAAACCTGCACATCATTAAACTATAAGGTCTATAGGTAGTTTGACTGTTCCAAAATCAATTTCAAAAGAGGAAAACTTGTTTTTGCCTAACTCCATGGAAAAACAGGTTTTCTATTTAATGTTTTTTAGCAATATTCTTGTGAAAAGAATATTCACAAAAAAAAACCGCTGCTGGAATCTCACATAACACCGACCTCCAATCCCAATTCCGGCCTGATTCACTTTTACGGCATCTCTTAGTGGGCCACATTTTATTGTCCGGTTGATGGACCGGACCGCGGCCCAATGGACCGTCTCAAGGTTTACCGCTAATATGGACCGTTACGGGCAGATCCGTCATCTGTTTTTATTGTTTAGACGGAATAATGAATGTTATTTCTATCTATTTGACGTAACAGAAAATTTTAGGTATAGTGAGTGGTCTTCTTGTGTGTCCTCGGGTTTTCTTCATATAAAGTGCTGTAGAAGGAAAATGAGAGTTTCTTCCAAAATAACCTTCTCTATTTAATTTATTGTCACGTCTATGATTGAGAGTGTAAAGCAATCTGCGTTTAAAACAGAGTGCCAATTCACATTCGCATCACAATCGAAATCTGTCAAAAATGTATGAAAATTGAGGCTGACAGTTGTTGACAGTTTGCGAGTGACATGCAAATGCGAAAATTATTTAAAATTAGTAGAATTGGCCCTCAGAATTCACTTTCACACGCATCATGTACTTACCTATTTTAAGATGAAAATGAGACGAAAACTAGTGAGTTTTTGTCAAATCGTGTTTGTATTTGAAAGTAAGAAAAGAAAGAAAAAGCATTTATTCCGCCAGAAATGACACACTATAACCAAAAATAAAAGAAAATAAATTATCAACTAAAAAGAAAACTTATAAATAAAAAAATTAAATTAAGACCTATGTTGTCAATGTCAGGGCCGAACATCAACCTACCACGATTCTCTGGTCACACCACAGACACAGCAGAACACAGTTCTACACCATATTTACTATAATAACTATTTCAGTTTGGATTCATGGGGAACACGCAATTTTATTCGGTATGCATCTGATATTACTCTTAGTTCTCCTTAGATAGAGCATAAAGATCTTCCAAAGTTTTCACATAATTTGGCTGCCTTCTAGAAGTGCCACCTTCCTATAATTGACGTTTCTTCTTCTTGAAATAGTGTAAAGATGAATTTGTCGTTAAGAAATGTGGTGACAGCCCAAGTTTACGCCTCACCGATCGCATGTAGAAACTCTTTTAACACCCCAAAAATAAATTTCTACGACACCCTCACGCCTCGAAAACTGAAACCACGGGTGAACTCCACGAAAAAAAATTGTCACACATTCTCCCGAAAAATAAAATTGAGACCCGGGTAACTTTTTGTTTAAGCGTTGTGCTTCCACAAAACAATATCCCGGAGCATTCCTATTTATATTTGTTAACGTTGAAAGTTCTGCCCGGAAATAACTGCGAATTCAAACTATTGTGGATATTTCCTACAAGTTTTGGAGGTTTTTGGTGCCTGGATGACTGGGGCGGACATGCCTTAGGGAGGATAAATTATTTTGTTTACGTGTTGGTGCGTCTAATTTCGTCTAAAAGTTTTTAGTTTAGTAGTGTAACAGATTTCTGTGGTCGTGAGTAGCATCAAAGGTATTGTAGCGCATTGTTTAGCGCTAACTCGTGTGTTTTGAATAAAAGAAAAGCAAATAAGTACATTTTATTCATATCGATTTTTGAAACGATTAATTTACTGATAATAATAACTAAGTAATATTAGATTGTCAACCTAAAAATACGCGTAGGAGGCCGAAGAGGCTCTTGGCAAGTGCTGCGAGATTCAAAAAAAAAATAGTGCATCGATGATGTCCTCGAATGGCCTCTCGTAGCGTCTATGTATATTTTGTGGGGCCTGTGTTGCTACGGGTCACAGAACACAGACTTATAGAATAGGAAGGGTATTAGCCACTCAAAGGAAAATGGGAAGGATCCGAAATGCATGGGACCAGTCGATATGACGCGTCATCATCTGATGACGATGAGGCGGATGTGATGATTCACATCAGCCTTCAGATATCCACTGCTGGACAGTGGTCTCCCCGTACATATCAACACAACAACTGGTCCTCTGTGTCCTGCATCTATCGGCTACCCGCGACCTCCACCGTTTTCTCCGTAAAAATATCATGCTAGCTTTCTCGCGCTACTTCGTCTGCGTCACGTTGTTCATTAAATGCTCCGCTCCTATTAGTCGTAGCGTGTTATATAGCTTATAACCTTCCTCGATAAATGAGCTATGTAACACTGAAATAATTTTTGAAATCGGATCAGTAGTTCCTGAGATTAGCGCGTACAAGCAAAGAAACAAACTCTTCAGCTTTATAATTTTAGTATAGATTCTGTCAAAAGTCACCAAAACATATAAATATTATTATTAATTCATTTATTTCGGAATAATCCATATAGGTACCTAAATTATACATCATTAAAATACCAAGTCAATAATTAAAATATCAATAGATAGAATTAATTAAAAAACAAAAATGAACAAGAGAACAATAGAAAATAACAACTATACATTTTGTTATATTATAATTAACACTTTTTTATTATAATTAACAATATACTAACACATCTTATCTTTGAAAACTCAAATAGACCTTGAAAGCATAAGATTAGGATGATTTCATCATGACAATTTTGACTGTAGAAATCATTATAAGGGGAACAAAATGCGGCAGAGCATTCACGCGGTTTAAAATACGAAACATATTAAAACGTCTGCCTTACATAACTCTATCAAATGCAACACAGCTTGTGTCAGCTCCAAACCCATACTTTTATTCGTTAACATTTACAGTTTTCAACGAGAATTTCAGTCCATATTTCAGAAATTTTCCCGAGCTTGAAAATATACAAAGAATATTTCTCCTATTTCAGTTTTAAAATCTTGTTTGGAACCGAATTGTATTGTATCTGAGAAATACGTGCCAATATAGTTATGGAGATTTTTGAGTGCTATTGTTCCAAACTTAGATTGGTCCCTTTTAAAATAGAAATAGTTTTGAATGCGGGATCAACTTGTAGTGGTTATCGTCAATATTGTTCAATTTATGTAGATCCCTCCGGTCGTCGAGATGTTTTTGCTTGAGAGATCAGTTTTTATTGGGTTTAAAATCATCTGTAACTGCTGAATAATCGTTTCTTTCTTTTTGTAGCAATTTAATGATCGAATCAAAAGTCTGATGTTTATAAACTAGATATTGCAAGCGGTTTCATTCGCACGCTATGGGATTTTTTGAGAATCCATATCTTACGTCTATATGGTTTGAACAAACATAAACACGGGTACATTCTGTGTGCTACCTATACGGCTTGTATTCTTCTTAATCACGCAAAAATACTCAAACTTATATTGGACATTTTAGGACTCCCATTATTTTTATTTACACAAGCTTATTTCTGAGACCAGACCAGAATCTTTCATTTACCATTTAAGAAAGGAAACGGAAATACTGAAATACTGAAAAATGTCATAATCGAAACCATCTTCCAAATTGAAACCGTAAAAAACACAGCACAACACCCACACCTGAAAAGCCGTTCTAATCAACCTGAAAAATAACGCCATATCAATCTTCATCAAGGTATCGAGGTAATCCGAATAGATACATGACATACATGCCAGCCTACCCTCCGCGGGACCACCTTAATGATATGCTCTGCCTAATAAATCTGCAGACTGACACCGATGAATATTGATGAGCGCGTATCGCCAGCAAAAAGATTACAACACCAATATTTTTGGGTATTTATTTATAGAGTTTTTCTTTTTGAGGGTGGGCGTGGGCATAAATAATATTTTTTGTCAGAAGAAAAAAATATTTTTGAATATTTATGTTCTGTTAAGAATCGCCAAAGTTGAGTGGCAGTGGGCAGGGCACATTGCTCGCAGAACAGATATTTGATGAGGTCGAAAGGTTCTGGAGTAGCGAACGCGTGCTGGAAGAATAGAATAGAATAGAATAGAATACTCTTTATTATGTACACCATATAAGATACAGAAAAAATAGCTGAAGAAAACATTACATAGGGACACAATGGGTGGCCTTATCGCTAAGAGCGATCTTTTCAAGACAACCTTTGGATGGATTTTAAAGAGAAAGGAAATACATTACTGTAGGTGGAGTTATATGAATAAATGCATGATACTCGTAGATAAATAAATACAATGGGCTTGTGTACTGAAAAAATCTAATAAGTCCGTCAGTTAGATTATCAAAAAATATTTAACCCGTGTTTTTTCTTTTGTTACGGGAACCAAAATTGACGAAGTTACGACGCTTTTAAAACTCTCGATACGTCACACCTTCGCATAATTTTTACTGAGTCGTGACGTCACGAGCCCCCACTCGCGAGTTTTGATGCGTTTTATCTTAGTCAATATTCATTGATCTACAAAAACAAAAAATACGTGTCCACTATTTTTCAATACTCTAACTGACGGACTAAATAGTTTTGCAATTTGTGGATGATGGAATCTAGCCTATTATAATTATGAAACAAAAAGCATAGAACCTAGGTATAACCGATCAAAGAGAAAGGTAATGATGTTAGAAGATGCAATGTTGGAAACCTTCTCACAATGTGGACCGTTAATTTTGTGAGAACCGCATGAGTGAGTTGGGTGTGAGATGCGAAGGATCGGTTAATGTGAAGACATTAATGTCTGGCAGTGGAAGTCTTTCGGCAGAAATGACGATGATGGATATATTGTTCAGTCTCCATTTTCCGAATCATTTCAATCTAAAGCGGGGAATATACTAGACGGACTTACCCGTAAGCCAAGTTTACCAGACTTCGCCACTAGGTTATACCTGTGACGGTTACACACTAAAAATATATTCTAGTTGGGCCACGTCACAGGCTTGCTGTGTCACCTTCGTCTTTATGAACTACTTTTTTGTTAATGCAAAACGGGGAAACTCTTGGCCCAAATCTCACCTGATGGAAAGTGATGATTAGGCCGAAGATGGAAGCGAGTTTCACCCGGAATCCTCTTACACAGAGGAACTGGCTATCATACCTCTACCCCTGCCGGAACACAAAAATGCTGTTAACATTGTTGTTATGGCGACAGACTTAGACATGATGGTGGTAGCTTGCCAGGCGGACTTAGAACAAGTCCTACCACCAACCAAACCGAGCAAAAAATTTGCCCCCGCTGGGAATCGAACCCGGGATCTCTGGGTCTGAATTAGGTGGTTTAACCACTAGACCACGGAGGCGGTTAGTGTCACCTGTTTAGCACCACCCGGGGACCACGTGTAGGGATTTGCTGAAGGGTATTCTCCTACGGACGCGGGTGACTCGGCCCCCAAAGAAAACTACTGCAGAGAGACTAGTAGGACGCTTTCTACAGAATGTAATACAATGCGCCCAGGTTCATTCTATTATATGTTACCGGAAAATTGCAAACGTCGTAGAATTGTAAAATATCGCGTCAAATTGTAAAATATATTTTTTCTAAAAAGCCACGGACCAATTGGAAACTATTGAATTTGAGAGGGATTTGTCGTATACAAAACATTTTTTTTTATAAAAATAAAATATCGATCGAGAAATCATAATCTAATGAAGATTAACTACAATCTTACGGAGTCTGCAATTTTCCGGTGACATATATGGTAATACAAATACTCCGCCAGCCACCACAGGTACAGTAGGCAAACTGCTTTGTCGCACACGATATGACGTATTTTTTGTACAAACAGGATATAAGGTATTGAAAAGAATAACATTATTATTATTACCCATGCTACTATGTCGTTTTTACCCCACTGCCCCAGTTAGCCAAAAATATGACACAGCGCGAATATTATTGTATACAGAGAGGCCACGAAACGCATTGTCCCCAAACAAGTTTGTTTTTAAGGAAAACAGCGGACATGTTCCATGTAATAAGGTATATGATAAATGATAATATTATTTGTCGGCTTCCTGGGCGTTCGAGCGGTAAATTAGTTGTGAATATTTCCCAAATATTATATCGCAAATATTCGACGAAATATTTTTGGTATGTTTGGCATCGCAGAGATGAATGTAAGGGATTATTGAATAAAATATTACTAGTCTTAAAGAATTTTCGATCGTTAAACAGAAAACAATATTATATATCAATACTTAATTAACAGTTATTTCAGCCACCAATTTCAGATGCCAATCTACACATCGAAATATTATACCAAACAATCTGCTCACCAAACTCATACAAATATTTAGCCAATTAAACATGTATATTATTATGTCGCCGGAAACTGGAAAACGCCCTAACACTGTAAAACATCGCTTGAAATTGTGAACTTTTTTTCTAAATAAAACACGGATAGATTGGAAACTATTGAATTTATATGCAAAACGATTTTTTCATAATATATCGAGAAAACATAATATAATTAAGATTTATTACAATCTTACGCAATCTGCAATCTTCCGGTGAAATATACAACTTGCTGTAAAATGGAAAAAAGTATCTATAAACAAATCTCACTGACAGCAATGACAACATTTTTTGTTAACCCGTAAATTATTTCACTTTCCCCGTTTTTAAGCGCGCTTGTACGACATAATAATGTTTATTAGTTCTTTTTAATTTAAAACCAACAAAAAAGTAACATTATTACTTTAAGAAAATTATTTAAATCCCAGACTACAATAATTTCTTCTCATATCATAAGAAATATCCATCAAGTTAAAGCCTTTCAACCAAATTCAGCTTGGTTTAAAATTCAGAAACTTATAAATCCATATTTTACCATAATATTTCTGTAAGTAAGAAAATTGATCTGACTAGAAGAAAATTTAAGTACATTTAAAAAGCTAGATTCAGCATTACAGAGAGACGATTTCATTTAAAATAACTGAAACTGCAAAATGTTTCCATTACTAGGGATTTGCCGCGGCTTTGCTTCAATGTTTCTGGATAAAAATATCTTGTTCAGCAATAAACACTTACTCTTCTAGAAAAATATGAATAACAAATCAGTACTTTTACAAGGTTTGGAAAATAAAAAAGGTAATTGTAGGACAAAGGGGTTAAACTATAATTTTCTGGTCGGAATAGAGCTTTAAAATAGTCGAAAAGAATGAAATAGAAATTCTTCTGCCCCTATGAATCAGTCATTTTTTTTGGGACCAGCCCGCCACACATTCTCAACCACACGCCAGAATCAAAAGTGGCGACCACCAAAAAAACGCCGAGCTAATGAAGCCCGACGAGTCCCGGAGAAACGATTAGTTAGGTAGACAGTTTCATCAGATTTATCAGAAGAGTACAGCGGAGGAGTAGGAAAAAATAAGTATAGTTTCCACTTCCCTCCTTATCAAACAGGAGACAGAATAGAGCTAGGCCAATAGGCACCAAGGGACATATAACCCAGTTGGGGTTAAGCCCAGTGGCCAAGCACCACGTATTATATATTAACACTGAAAGTAATGGGTCCTAAATTGTAAGCTACTTTTGATTCCAGTAACAGGTATGGCAAAATCGCTTGAACGCACGAAAATTTATTTTAAATAAGGTCCGTATAGTAAACTACTCTAGATGTAACCTGAATACTATCGACCATTTTTATTTTTATCTATTATTAAGGGGTTTGTTGTCCCTAAATAAAAAAATAAAAAAAACTATATTACGTTCAGTCTACCAAGGAGAAGAAGTGGCGGAACAATCTCCCCAACAACACATCTGTCTGTTTAGTGTGAATATATCTTCCAAAGATTGGTCAATAAATGCAAAAAAAAAACATGGAAAGATCACCATTCAATATGCACACTGCACAGACAATGTACCTCGTGGTACATTGTAAATACGGGACCGCATCTGTTTTGCCGACGCTCCTCCTAAAACTATCCCATTTTAGATATTTCAGCCATCGTTGGTAACTCAGTAATGATAGTGTTACTGTGTGACGACGCGTCGCATTCTGCTAAAATATGGTGCAGCCGGGCGCAACATACTGCGTCAGGTTATTATACGAGAGTAAGTTTTGTTGCAGAATGGACCAAATGGGGTTGTGTAACGTTAATGTTAAATATGGGTTAGTATCCAGGTGTGTTTGGTAGAAAGTAATAAGTCCTGCGGGTCCATTCTTTCATCAAATGAGTCCTCCCACTCTGGGTGGAGCAGAAGTGATTGTCAGAGTCACTAAAACCCATCCGTGTTCCTCCTAAAGTCCTTTTGCGATTCAGGGCCGCAATGGTTTGTTTCTGACAAATAGGCTAGATTCCATCATCCAAAAATTGCAAAACTATAGTCCGTCAGTTAGAGTATTGAAAAATAATGGACTCGTATTTTTTGTTTTGTAAATCAATGAATATTGACAAAGATAAAACGCATCAAAACTCTGGAGTGGGGGGTTCGTGACGTCACGACTTACTAAAAATTATGCGAAGGTGTAACGTATTGAGAATTTTAAAAGCGTCGTAACTTCGTCAATTTTGGTTCCCGTAACAAAAGAAAAAACACGGTTCAAATATTTTTTGATAATCTTACTGACGGACTAATTAGATTTTATCAGGACACAAGCCTATTCCGCAACCTTGGCTTAGAACTGCGCCCTAAAATCTATAACGAATATTAAAAAGAAAAATACTACCTTTTATGTATTACATTTGAAACTGAGTTTGAGTATGTCACAGGTTACATTTTGTCCTGAACAAATTCACTGATCCTGAGGGATGACATCACAAGAGCGACAGTAGTGGAAAAGAAGATCATTATAAGATTAGCCTATTACTAATCTACTGTAGGGTATAAACCCCCCGGCTCGCCATCTGATCAGAATCAGGCCTGGGTCGACGGCGCGCTGTGTGCCACACGCGCCTCAAAGAGTTGTCAGCAAAGCAGATGGGGCCCGCTAGGGCCAGTGCCTGCCGGAGTTGCGGAATCTGTTCGAAAGAGTCACCGCGACCCTGGAACGCAAAGGGCATTAGGAGGAACACGGATGGGTTTTAGTCAGTAGGAGTCTGACACTCCTTCCTGCTTTACCCAGAGCGGGGGGAGTCATTTGATGATTTCCCATTCTTAAAAAAAGGGGTATAGACCCCCTCTTATGCTTGAAATAAAATAAATGTGCACTGAAAACCATACTTGTCTCTCTCTCTCTATCTCATATGAGCGTGTTCCCGGTTGCATCCTCAGCTGGTTTGCTTCGGAGCCCGGGGTCCGCTTTCCGGCTTTTTCTTCTCCAAAACCACACTTATCATGTTAATATTATAGTCACTCAGCCCAGGAATAGTTGCACGCTTCCATGGCTACTTTTTTAACATAACTGTTTTTTGTTTTATTCTAAAAATATCTACTCTTAAAATTACAGTTCGAATAAAAAGTATTTATAACTTCCATTACGGAAAAACCTTCACTCTTTTTCTTCTTACATTATTTTCTAAAGGTAGAACTGTAAGTAAGAAAACATCATTTCCCTCCGATGTTTTTCTAAAACAAAACGAACACAAACGAACCCTTACCTACACAGCAAGGGAGCTGATAAACATTTCTTCATAAATCGTTTGAATTACGAAGCCCGTCGACCCACCGAACTCGATTGTCTGAGAAGGTCACTTGGTATTATCAATATCTTCGGATCGGAACGCGGAGGGAGAAATCTGCAGTCAGCACGTGGCACGTGATGCCCATATTTGAAGAGGTAGAGCGTTTAGATGGGCTAGTTGGTGGCGCCAGTTAGGTCGGTCAACTAGTTTTAAAAGAGAGTTTTGTGAGTAAGGTTTGATCAATTCTAGGTAGGGACTGTAGGTTGAAGCTCAAAACGGTAGTATGATGCGAAGATGGTCTTAATTTTTCGGGAAGGAATCTAGTTGATATTTAGATCGAATTGGATTGGTAGTTGCCTTGATCTTTGATGAGCTACCCATCGAACTCGCTGTTCGATAAGGACTAGACCCTGGTCGATGGCGCTGTGTTCCACACGCCTCAAAGATATGTCAGCATAATTGACGGGGTTAGCCAGAGCCAGTGCCTGTCAGGATTGCAGTAATTATGATATGTTCTCATCCAAAAAAAGGTGCCTTGAAATGAGTCACTAACTCACCACCCACAAGTTAAAGACAAACTGTGAAAAAACAGACCACAGCTACTTAATAATAATCAATTTACATTTCTAGTTACGGCGAAAGTTTGCTAATCTAATATTACCGGTATCCTAAAACAATATTGCAAAATATAGCCTAAACGCTGATATGGAGCGTTTAGATTGTCAAGTTACTGGTGCAAGTAGATAGAATTGTCAAATAGTGGAAGTGAAAAAACTTGGCCTAGTTTTTACTGAAACAGAAAATGCCGAGATGGCTCTGTAAGCTAGCATAGAAATTGCATACATACAAATGACTGTTTCTATGAATCTTGTTATTTAAAGCAATGGGGAAAGGCTTGCCCAAGGTAGATCGCGATCATTATAAACTTTTTTTAACCGACTTCCCAAAAAGGAGGAGGTTATCAATTCGGTTGTATGTTTTTTTTTTTTTATGTTTGTTACCTCATAACTCCGACAATTATGAACCGATTTGAAAAATTCTTATTTTATCTGAAAGGATATACCTTGCAGATTGGTCCCATTTGAATCATATCAAAATCGGTTACGAACTTTGGATTTTAAATCGAAATACCTGGAATTTGACTATATATGATTCTTTGATAATCGAAATTGCGTATTTTGCTTTTCTGCGATTTTGCAGTGGTGTTGTTAGGTGTGGGGCACCACTAAAAAGTGAAAAATAAAAAACTTTTTACAAAAAAATACAACCAAGTCGGTTGTATTTTTTTGTAAAAAGTTTTTTATTTTAAAAAATAACTTTAATTTCGGAAGTCGGTGTCAAAATACGAAGAAAGTAACAAAAACACCGACTTCCGAAATTAAAGTTATTTTTTACTTTGAAGTGTTTTTGTTAAACAACAATATAAAATTATATTGTTTTAAACTTTAATGGGCACTAACATTAGAATAGTTAATATCGGGATTGCTACCATGTACCTTTTTATTTGCGAGTTTTCGATATTTCAGCACTGTTGCAAGCGCCATGATCACGGAGTCGGCGGTCTGATACGGTTAGTTTTCCAAAGGTCTTATTTTTTTTTTGTTTGTAATACGAGCACTATCCGCGGGGGAGGTCTGGTAATCTGTGTGCCAGGATTACCTAGTGCAGATACCAGTCTCCCACAAAGGATTATTTATTTATTTATTTATTACAGCTTGGAAGACTTACAGCTTAAAAAAAACTAAAATTAATAAACAAACATAAACGACAGAAAGCCACAAGTCCTCACGTATAGTGTCAGACTTAAAATTGTGAAGTGAGCATAACAATCTTTACTTCTTAATTGAGTAGTAACTAGAAACCTTTAGTTAAATAATAAAAACATTACAGAAAAATCTATACTAATATTATAAAGCAGAAGAGTTTGTTTGTTTGTTTGTTTGGTTGAACGCGCTAATCTCAGGAACTACTGGTCCGATTTAAAAAATTGTTACAGTATTAGATAGCCTATTTATCGAGGAAGGCTATAGGCTATAATAATATATCATCACGCTAAGACAAATAGGAGCTGAGCATTATTGGAAAATGTGGCGCAGACGAATCTGCACGGGTCAGCTAGTTGAGGATACAATTAAAGGACTACTTAAAAAACCTGAGGCTTATACGTCGTCTGGCCGACGCCACGCTAGTCATAAAGGGATCCAAGTCATGCTTACACATATTATTGAACTGTCTACTTGCTCGTATAATAAAACTATTCTGTCTGTAATTATTCTTTACTTATAAATAATAAGACGTCAGTTTTTAGGGCACCTTTGTGGAAGTTAAATAAATGTTTATGTTATGTTATGTTTATGTTAGTGTTGTGTGTCGAGAACAGTTGCGGGAAAAAAGTGAGTTTATGGACAGTGGTACCGGAGATGGTCGTAATAAAAGACTACGAAAGCGGGTAGACCGATATGTCTCCCAATAACATCCCACCCGTAAGATCTTCAATTACTCCGTGATCATGGCGCTTGCAACAGTGCCGAAATATCGGAAACTCGCAAATAAAAAGGTACATGGTAGCAATCCCGTTATGAACTATTCTAATAAAACATTAGTTAGAAAACCACCTAATACCAACTATTTTGAGGACTACCACTGTTACACGAGTATGAAGCTGAATACCAGTATTTTACATGAACCAGCTACCTATCTGTCCTCACAACCCAGATAGTATGATACTTCTCGGCAAGACTAGTGTCTGAATTTTCTGGCTTCTGACTATCCGTACTGACTCTCAAAAATACAGGTATATAACTAAAGGCCGCCCGCGACTTCGTCCGCATATAAATTCTCGTTATTCCCGTGTAAATCCCGATCCTTCGGGAACTCCGGGATAAAAAGTAGCCTATGTGTTATTCTGGGTCTTCAGCTACCTACATACCAAATTTCATCGTAATCGGTTCAGTGGTATTTGTGTGAATGAGTAACAAACATACATACATACTCACAAACTTTCGCATTTATAATATTACTAGCTGTCCCCCGCGGCTTCGCTCTCGTCAAGTACCCATTTTTTGCTATTAAACCTTCCCTGTATTCTGGCAAACTAAACAAAAAAAGAATTACCGAAATCGGCCCAGCCGTTCTCGAGTTTTAGCGAGACTAACGAACAACAATTCATTTTTAATAATAAAGATAGTAGGATAGTAGGATTACAGACGGGACTAACGCCTAAACAAGCTTCACTATTTATATATCCTAAACTTTAAAAATAAAACGCAGTTTCCAGAATCTTTCCGGCCAAAAACTAAGCCGTTTCGCTCGGTGTGTTACTCAAATATTAGTTTACAACCCCTATTTGAGCAGCTCATTGGCTATGTGGTTGTAAGTCAAGCGAACGTGTGTGCATTGACTTTAAAGTTTTCGTTTGCACACGGTTGGCATTCATATCTAAATACGATTTGATTTTCATAGTTAGCAGTGTTGTTACAATAATTGCACAACAATATTAATATTTGGCATGCTGTAACAAAAGCATAACCGTACTTAATAATGTAGTTTTTGTTACTGATAAACAAAATCCGATTAGGAATTTATTCAAATGCATAAATAACATTTTTAATTATTTGCAAGAGTATCCTCGTAACATTGAAATCATGTCCAAAAGTACCGCTTTCTGTATCAAGCCTCTGGTCCAGTTGACTTATACGTCCTAATGATGCCTTATAGCTATTTAATTGCTGGTACGAGTATCAGTACAATGCAACGTATTTCCTGTATTTGTTACTAGCTGACCCACGCAACTTCGTCTGTGTCACATTTTCCATTAATGTTCGGCTCCATTTAGTCTTAGCGTGATGATAATATGTAGCCTATATCCTTCCTCGATACATGGGCTATCTAACACTGAAAGAATTCAAATCGGACCAGTAGTTCCTGAGATTACCCCCTACATACAAACTTACAAACGAATGTTACCTCTTTATAATATTATTGTTTTGTTATGAGGTGCACAATAAAGTATATTATAAATAAATAATAAAAGTAGTGATCACTAAGTCCACTTCACACACATGTCCACAATCACACGTGCCAAGTCAAGATACTTTCTACTTATCTTTCTTGGCTCTTTAATGTAGAAAACTTCATTATTATAATCTTACAAAAATAATTTTAACGTCTCATATAATTCTTACTTCAACACAGCATCCAGCTCTTATTGTCGAAAATTCTTCATTTTCCGGGCTGAACTATTTCCAAGAAGTTAGTTTAGACGCTGGAACCCAGTAGCAAGTCAAATACAACTCAGTAGCTTACCTAGTCCACACCCAGTTTCCAGTGAGCTAGTAAACTAGACCCAGTAGCTAGTGAGCTGGAACGCAGCCCGCCATCTTGGCACGTCCGCAGCGTCACGTAGCAATACTTACCCGGATATAATTATTCGTTGAGCCGGGATCTGCGGCCGCAGCGCGCTGCTATTCAATTTTACAACAACTATAAATTGTTATATGATTTGTAACTGACTCCTGGGTTATAAAATCAAATACACTTCTGGTGAGTTTTTGTTGTGGATGGGAAGTTATCAAATGACTCCGTCCGCTTTGAGATTCTTCAAACACTTACTGACTAATATTTAAGATTAACTAAATAGGTTTTTACGACTCTGCGCAAAACAGCAGTGTATCAGGTATGTTTGCACAAGCACACGTCGATGGCTTTCATGCCATCGTCAGACAGAAATCTGCCTCTTTGGTCGGCAGAGTGCAGGTCAGCTTCAACTCCATCCTGAAGACCATAGCGGGAAGTTACGACTCTCGTTTGTTTGGGGATGTTGTTCGGAGATGTTTCTCGAACAACATCCTTGTCTCTAAATAGATTATAAGTTTACTAACATAGGAATCGGTTATCTTTCTGTTTACTAACCCATATATATGTTGTTTATCCGAAGTAAAGTTTTTTTTAATGCATTAAAACATATATCTGTAACATCTCGCAAACTGTTTTGACCTATGTTTACAAATAAATAATTCTGATTCTGATTCTAACAGCCACTCGTGTTCCTTCAATTTGCTTTGCTTTCCAGAGCCGCGGTTACATTTTCGAACAATTCCGAAACGTGAACTACATTTATCTAAACACACGTCAATCACATTGCCAGAGTCGCCAAACAGTCAATGTAAAAAAACACTAAAAAGTAAAATATTACTTTAATTTCGGAAGTTGGTGTTTTTCTTACTTTCTTCGTAATTTGACACCGACTTTCATAATTAAAGTTATTTTTTTACGTTGTAGTGTTTTTTGTATGAAGTAGGTTGTAATTTTTTGTAAAACGTTTTATTTTCACATTTTAATGATACCCCACACCTAACTACACCACTGCAAAATCGCAGGAAAGCAAAATACGCAATTTCGGTTACTTGGATGACAAAAAAACATCATCCAAGTAAACGAATTCCAGCTATTTCGATTTAAAATCCAAACTTCGTAACCGATTTCAATAAAATTTAAATGGGATCAATCGAAAAGTATATCCTTTCAGATAAAATGAGAATTTTTCGAATCGGTTCATAAATGACGGAGTTATGTGGTAACAAACATACAAAAAAAAAATACAACCGAATTGAGAACCTCCTTCTTGTTGGGAAGTCGGTTAAAATTTTTGACACAAGCGGGCAAACATTACAGCTGAGATGACATAAATAGCCTCTGGACTTTGAAGCCTTGGCTCAATCGTGGCTTTGCTTTTGGCTCGGCTAATTGCCGTATATTAGCGTTTTTCTAAGTGTTAACGATTTCAACACACTTGAATAAAAAGGACATCATCTGCCTAGCCTTTTCCCAACTGTATTGGGGTCGGCTTCCAGTCAAGCCGTATTTAGTTGAATTCCAGTATTTTACGTAGAGCGGCTGCCTACCAGACCTCCACAACCCATTGACTGGGTAACACAAGTACTTCATGGCAGGACTGGAGTTAGATTTTACTGGCTTCTGACTATCAGTAACGACTGCCAAAGATCTACAAATGACAACCGGGACCAATGGCTTAACGTGCTTTCCGAGGCACGGAGGAAACTCGGTATGTTAAGATGGTCACCCATCCACAGACCAACCTTGGCAAGCGTTGCTTAACCTTGAAGATAGACCCGTGCGGCTGTTTTTATTTAGCCACGAGCTCTTCACTTGCATAAAAATGAAAACAATATAATTTAGTAAAAATATTGTGAGAATTATAAAAACTGATAAATAGATTCTTTATACAATTTTATTGCGAATTACAATTTATTTTCCGCGAATTAGTGTTATTAATCTTAATAGTTACATATTTTTATGAATGACGATGTATATGGAGAAAGATGGTGACCTATTTCTAAGCCATTCACTAGTAACACTTTGACCTTTAGTTGGCCTAACTTACAAAGAAGTTTCAATACAACACGAGGCCAGTTTACACTGGCTTTATTCTTACTAACATGCAACCTACTGTAAACCTGTAATTCTAAATAACAGTACTAATTAACATGATGTAAAATTAATTAACAAGGCCTTTTGATGTAATGCTCTTAATTAACAGAGAATTGAACTTGTGTACATACGATTAAAGTGTACAGCTAATAGTGTATGTGTCTGTACTGTCAGTCAGTCAGATACAGTGTTTGCTCTCTTTGTGAATAGCAAAGTGGTAGTTTACTGTGAAATTGGAACATATCTGAGAATCTCGGGTCTTTGTGTTTCTTCACGTATTAACAGCAGAATGGGGTTTGGATGAAAATCACAAACGTTTATTTATTTATTTTTTACAATTACTCTCTGCACTTACAGTAATTACCAACACGTACCTACAGAGAGTCAACAAAAACAACTTAAATCATTTAAATAATCAAAAAACAATAATAATATTAGAAAAAACAACAAAAAATATAATAAAAATAATCAAAAAAATAAATAGGTACCTATGTTTTGCAAATAAATAAATAAAAATAATTAAAAAAAATATGTTTTTCTAAAATAATAAAAATTAACAAAATTTATTTAAAAGAAATACATTCTTAATCACGGGTCCATATTAGCTCACCTAAAGTTCTTTACCCGAAATTGTTCTTCCTAACGATTTGTAATCCGAATGATCACTCTTCCTAAAATTCTTCATCCTAAAGTTTTCATTCATACTATTTGTAGTGCTACCGGCGATGTTCATAACACTCATGTTTCCGAAAATTGTTATTAATAATATAATTAATGTTTTTTATCATAACGCTTTTATCCCTAAACATAATTACCATAATATAGAAAAATTACTACGCGCGGCACCGCTCGCTTCGCTCGCTCGGCTCGCGCGTTGTTGGTCACAGTTCTAACCTAACCTAACCTATGGATATCTTTGCAGGTACTATAAATAAGGCTATAAATAAAATAAAAAGAAATCTAGACAAAAAAGATATGACTTTGAATTATAGTGTAAAAGATGGATATGTTGAGAAAATATAGGAAAACAAATAAAAGTATAATAGATGTTTATTGCTACTGACATTGAGAAGTTGAATGCTTCGGAATATGAACATTAGAGACATAGTAGTTAGGAATTGTGATTGTTAGGATGAAAAATGTTAGGAAGAACATTTTCGGATTTCCAACTATCGAAGTTGAAAATTTTGGTGAACTTTGGCGCACCCCTTAATCACTAAAACAATCCTTGTATATTTAAAAAAATTGACGTACATTGATACACATCACTGATACACAATTATTCAATCATCACTGATCCACATTAAAGTCTGGAATAGCAAATAGGTGAAGTTTTATTCCGGGAATATTATGTTTCTTTGGGATAATTTTAGATTATCAAGCTAGCGAAACTTCAAGGAGAAAGAACATATCTGGTAATCTGGTCAGCTTAGTGGACGACGCCCGCTAGGGTCAATGCCTTCCAGCGATTCGGAATTTGTTCGAAAGACTCACCACGGCCCTGGAACTTAAAGGACTCTAGGAGAAACATGGATGGGTTTTAGTAGTAAGAGATGATTTTCCATCCTTAAAAAAAAGACTGGGCAGTCAGACTGTTTGTCTTGTAATTTAATGAAACAAAACTTTCCAATCTCTACTTAATAAATAAAATATTTAATGCACTCACTGACACGTTCAACACACCGTTTAAACAGACGCTACAGCATGATGCGAGGATCGTACAGTAGGCGGCCTGAGTATCCTAGGCACCAAGTTAGTAAGGAAATTGTATGAAATTTTCGCCTATAGGGAATCATATCAGGTGTGTGAGGAGATGAGAAATTCCTTTTTTGATTAATTTATATATTTGTCTAAATGTTTTAAGAAGCCACCAGCAGAGTCCCTAAAAAAGCGTAACTTTCTTCTCTACCAGATAAAAAATAACACAAGACAAGAAGAAGTAAACAGCTCCCATAAAGCTAGAAAACTCTTCGATGGCGAAATTTACAAGAGACGGTCATTAAAGTAAGCGAAAGAAATTAATTTTAAAACGAGGCGGATTGAAAAGTTGCCGAGCAGTGCTTTAACAATTTGTGCGCCGCTCTCTGAATATTAATCAGGTTTTAATACACGAAGGAAGTTTTTATGGGACTTGGCGTTTCTGTATGGTGTTCCGAAGATTTTGAGAAGTTTGGTGTTCTCTTGAGGGATAGGGTTATATGGAAAAGGCTGGTTTACTATTCTGTTTGGTAGCAGAAAAATGGTGGGTTCATCAGCGGCTACCCGCGGCCTTCACAAGGTCATCGGTCCATCTTGGGGGAGACCTTCCAACGTTGTGTCTTACGTTACGCGGTCACCACTCCATAACCCAGAATGAACGCCAATTGACTGAAGTGGCAGTGAGCAAGGCATATTGCCTGTAAACAGATGGTCGATGGGGCCGAAAAGTTCTGGAGTGGATATAGGTTCTAGGAGACAGACATAGTATTTTTCTATAAGCGATGCCAATTTTCAAAATTCCAAAATGTTAAGGATTGGCACGTATATTTCGATAGCGATCGATGTATTCTACATGTTTTCTGTTAACCGGCTTTGGGTCATCTTTTTTTGTTAGAATGTCCTTTGTCTAGAGTCTAAAGAGTTCTAAGGGATTTGGGAAAGATGCAAACAATTTTGACGGTTTGTAATGTTATGTTCAAAATAGGATGACTTTGTTTTCGAAAAGACATGACGAAGCTAATAATAGTTTAATTAAAACCCAAATAAGACTAGAGATAGAATTTTGTAAAAATCGGAGACGGATTCTAAACGCGCCCCTCTATTCTTACAAACCTCCTTATAATTTCAGAAAAGGGCACAGTGAACCCTTGATGTTCAAAAGCTACTCACCTGTACATTTTTCATTATGACATTACTGTCCCACTTCTGACGACAAACAAACATAATAGCCCATTGTGTGTTATCTGTGGAGTGTCAATTCATTGTCCGTGTCACTATGTGTGTGACGTATGTGCGAGTCTGACGTCACTCGCGGCCATTTTGAATTTACAATGAGTGGCGTATGTCAGTTTAGTCGGAAGGTTTTCCGATTTGACGGCTTGCTGTGGCGAGTTGGCTGGTGACGTAGTGGTTTAGGGGTTTGTGAAGGCCAGTAGGTATAGTGTGTCCGTAAAATTCTGCACGTAAAGACACAATTCAATGAGCATCTAAATGTTCAAAAAGTATAGTAGTGGTGTATAAGTGTGTCCATATTGCACCTACCACTTTTCTTTGCTCACCCAAAGGTTGACTGGTAGAGAATGCCTATGGCATTAAGTCCGCCATCGGACTTTTTTATGTGCTGAAAGATACTCAGCCGAATTGAGAACCTCCTTTTTCTTTGAAGTTAGTTAAAAATCGAAATTCACTAAATAGATTTGGCCACTGAAATCCAATCATTTATTTTGCATACACCATTCTACTGTTATACAACAGCATTTATATGTGTGACGGATGATAAAAGACAATTTTATAGTAATGCCGGCGAGTTTCTAGATCGAAAAAGACTAAACAATTGCCGATGCAACATGGATAGGTACGTATTTATGTTACAAAGCTTCCCGTGACAATTTTTTATTTTAAACATTCATTCAATTACGGGTAACAGCTGCCAGTTATAAACAAAATGACCAAATTGAATATAAACTCGATAAAACATCATCTGATGAAATGATTTCCAACATTTTGCGGATTTTAATGAATTCTAACATGCGTGCCAAACCGCAGGGCAAACATGTTGAAGGGTTTGCGTCAATTGACTACCACTTTAGTGAAAATATTGTTGGAATCGGTTTAAATAACTCCTCATTGAAGTTTCTTAAAAGCTGTTGAGGGTTAATCAGTTATTGGCACTGGAACCAAAAGGCTTGTGACTTTAGTAGTATCAATGCCGCTACAAGAAAAACTAATTAGGCAAAATTTGTACCGCAACACAAAAGAAAGGCAGCGTATTTATAGCACGAGCAACAAACTACTGACTAAAATCCTGCAACTGGTGGACGGACGGCGAGCTGCCCATAGCTCACCGTCCACAGGCCCGCGCCCACGGTAGCCCGGAGGTCATCAGGTGGCCTCCGACGCCAGTGGCGTCTACCACGGCGGCCGGGACGAGAGGTTTTCTCCCTCTCCCACTCTGCCACCTCCTTGGCTAGCATGACTGCTTCGCAGAAGGAGGTGACGGCGTCCCATTCCGTCTCGCTCTGGACCATGGCTTGGACCAGGGCCGGACCCGAAAGTTCGCCGACTATCGCCGCTTTGAGGACACGGCGGTGCTCCGCCCAAGCGGGGCACACCTGCACAGTGAGCTCCACCGTGTCCTCCGGTCGATCCTCGCAGTGGTGACACCCGAGCGTTTCCTCCCGCCCGATTCGGTGCAGGTACCTCCCGAAACATCCGTGTCCGGTGAGGACCTGCGTCAGGCGGAAGGTGAGGACGCTGTGGCGCCTCTCAAGCCACTCCTCAAAGAGGGGACTTATAGCAGTATTATTACTGCCAACCTGCAATGTGCACGCATTTTGGATGAAATAAAACCTCGTTCCTCCAACTCCCTCTCAGTAAAAGGAGTTCTGAATCCCAGTATAGACAACGTTGTAGCAGATTTCTCTCGCTAAAAACAGCTATAAAAATGAACTACCAATAATTTCAAGTAAAATCACCTAAGTAATTAAGATACAACATATGAATTATAGTTTCAATTAGTTTTTAGTTGAAAACGGGAAATTGCAGCATATTTACATAAACTCTGTGTTTGAACTATGAACCAACATTTTGTGGCTTCTATACGACTGTACTATAACTTACCTGTACCAAGATAACTGAACTAAAATTCATATCTCTTAGTTTAGCATGGTTTAGTTATTTCTGTTGTAGATAAATCTGTGTAGATTTTGGTACAGGTATGAATTACACAATATAATTCTGAGTTATTTGTAAAATTTAATATTTTTTAAAATGTGTGTTATTGTATTATTTTTTGCGACTAGTTTTTATTTACATGCCCTTCATTATGAAATGCTAAAGAGTATCCTTGTATCTCTATGCCAAATAATAGTAAGACCTAGAAAGTTTTATCGCATCAATTTTAATTTTAATTAAATTTTTATCTCTTTTAATTTTTAGATGACATTGAAAAATTAGACAATAAAATTGATTGTCGACTTGCCAAGTAAAACAGAGTTTTAGTTGTAGGGGTAAAAAAAGAGCCAAAATGGTTAGTGTAATATAACCCACGACCGACCGTGTCGCCTTTTTGCATCGCGAACTAGGCTGACGCACTGCCAAATGTCAATTAATTAAACTGTTTGATGCAGTACCTACAAAAAAAACCACTTATCTTCATCAACTATCTTCGAATTATGAAACTTTGGAAACACCACCACCATCCACGTTAAAGTGACGCATGTTTTCTACACCAAAATTACAAAATTAGCATCCCTTCGTATCTTCAGCCACCAAACCACTGACGCAAAATAATAACCTCCGCAAATTACTTCCTATTGAAGATGCCAATATCCTTTTCCAATCTACATATCGCTTTCATCTTTCCTAATTACCTTGCTAATCAAGACACATCGATGGAAACCTCTCACACACGCAAAGTCAGTCAAGATTAACGTGCAAACATTATCCTTCTTACACAGAGCTCATAACCGGATTACAGCGTTTCCGTCTGGTATAAACCAGTATAAACCGGAATATACCGGCATGAACCGCCTTTTTGTTGGAAACAAAGATATGCAGAAGGTTTATTTAATTTAGGATTGTTGATTGCCTTAACCATTATAGTAGTCAACTTTGCGGTAGAGTTTCTCATGATGATTTTGGATAACTTATAACTACACTTTCTAAGCCAAATTAATCAACAAGAAGAAATATTCGATAATAAAAGTGGCATTTTCCTTTTTGTTGTCATCATCTACCTACTCAGAATCTTCACATTATTCTCTGAACGCATTTCTACTTTTCTAAAAGAATTTCCAATTCATGATTCCATGCCACATTTCCTTCCCTGAATGTGATAGTTTTTACCATTTATTTAATTTGTTAAAGGAATTTTGACCCCATAATCTTGGTCAGTTGATTCTTTATGAGTTAATTTTCAATTTTCGACTCTGTCACTTTTTCCTTTAGTTCCTGACCTTCTGCATCCACTTGTTTCACGTCCCAAGCCAGCTGCAAGCGGTAATATCGGGATTGTCTCCGCTAATGAGCGCCGTAATTACGACATCTAGTACCGGAATGTGCGTGGGAATAATTGGCAGGGGATGTGAGCTTGTCATTGTGGCTGAGGGAATATTTAAAGGATAATATTGTGTCTCGGTTGTTGTCGTGATAAATACTGGGCTGCTCTTTTCTAGCTGCTATAAAAGGCTGCGTCGTGTTTTACTTTCTGTTGAATACCTCTTCATCATCTGCCTAGTCTTTTCCCAACTATATTAGGGTCGGCTTCTAGTACGGATTCAGCTGCATACGTTGAGCGGCTGCCTACCAGACCTCCACAAACCATTAACTAGCTAACTCAGTACTTGTAGCCAAGACTGGTTCAGTTTTCTGGCTTCTGACTATCTGTAACGACTGTCAAAGATCTACAAAATGTAAATTTATAATACCTGCTTTCTGAGGCACGAAGCAATCTCGGTGTATTAGGTTGGACCTATCCACAGACCTACCTCGGCAAGCGTCGCACAACCTTGCAGATAGAACCGTATAAGCTCCTTTGTGTTTAATCTACCTAAACTATGCAACGGTTTTTGTAACGACGGTCGTTGTACTTTTGTATCAGTAAAGTTAGAGTAAACAGGCTCCTTCTGGGTAAGCTTGCTCCATCGTAGACTTTGTCTCTGTCATTTCTGACCAAGACTAAGGTCAAGAGCAAACCCATCTCCAATAAAAAAAAACCTCAAGATTCGTCGTCAATTGAGTATTTGAAGAGAACATGAGCAACAACTTTTTTTCTGATTTGTAATACCTCTCCCGAATAAATACAAAGAAGCGAAATGCCTAGAGTGTGCTCGACTTTGAATGGAGATTTTGAGTTAGATATTGGACCGCTTTTACATATCAATAATATCAGAATGCTTGATCTACTAGAGAACATACTAACCTGAATTACATACTTACAATGGCCTAAAGAATCAATCATTTATACTAGAAAAAATAACATCTTTCTTCTAGAATATTATTTTTAAGTAACACAGAACGCACATTTGGCATGATTGATGGCAAGGGGTGTAGAAATGATTACACATAATAAAAGGAATCGTAAGAAAGATGTATCACTTTGATAATGGAGGGTGACACACGGACTGTTTGGATGAAAAACCAAAGACAAGATTGATTGTATGGGGAATTATATGAAAGAAACGGACTCAGTGATAGCGCGAAGATTGAAAGAACGGAATAGAGAAAAAACCGGCCAAGTGCGAGTCGGACTCGCGCACCGAGGGTTCCGTACAAACCTATTGGGATATATTAAAATCAAAAGTACGATTTATGACGTATTAAAAAAAAACTACTTACTAGATCTTGTTCAAACCAATTTTTAGTAGAAGTTTACATGGTAATGTACATCATATATATTTTTTTTAAGTCTAATCATTCTCTTATTTTAGAAGTAAAGGGGGTGGACACGTTCTACCACTTTGGAAGTCTCTCGCGCAAACTATTCAGTTTTGAAAAAAAATGATTTTAGAAATCTCAATATCATTTTTGAAGACGTATCCAAAGATATCCCACACGTATGGGTTTGATGAAAAAAAAAATTTTGGGTTTCAGTTCTAAGTATGGGGACCCCCAAAAATGTATTGTTTTTTTTTTCTATGTTTGTGTGAAAATCTTAATGCGGTTCACAGAATACATATACTTACCAAGTTTCCAACAGCATATTCTTATAGTTTCAGAGAAAAGTGGCTGTGACATACGGACAGAAAGACATGACGAATCTATAAGGGTTCCGTTTTTTGCCATTTGGCTACCCTAAAAATGTGTTGCGCCGATCAGCTACATAGGACAAGGACAGAATGATGATGATGCTTTTGGAACTCAAGCCAGAGAACTTTGTTTGAGAGACTAGGCCGTGTTTACCACACAACTGCAGTGTAGCTTGGTGTTATATGTCAAAATTTTCTCAAATCCCTCTTGCAAGGTGCAATAGAACGAGTCCAAAAAAAAGTCCTCCGAACTGTACGACAGTGTGTCGTATCAGAGATTCTATTTGTGATAGCGCCATACATCATCCCTTACTAATAATATTGTAGGCGGCGATGTTAGCTGATCTACCGTTCACGTGTCTACGAGGTTTAATTCTAAGGGTCGGCAGAGATCGGGCAGCGGAATTTGTTCGAAAGAGTCACTGCAACCCTGGAACGCAAAGGGCACTAGTAGGAACACGGAAGGGTTTTAAGGTTTCTGTTCTTTAAGGCTGGCGGTGCTAAATGTCCTGAGTATGTACCCCCGATTAAACTGAATGGGAATGCCATATTGCGAGTGTATAAATTCAAATACTTAGGGCATTATGTAACTGACGACCTGAGTGACCAGGCGGATATTGAGAGGGAACGTTGGGCGCTGGCAGTTCGATGTAACATGTTGGCTCGCAGGTTTGCACGCTGTAGTAATGAAGTCAAAATAACGCTTTTTAAAGCTTATTGCAAAGTGTTTTACACGTGCAGCTTGTGGACCAACTATACTCAGCGAGCTATCAGCGCCCTACGGGTCCAGTATAGTAACGGGTTCAGGATGTTGATGGGGCTGCCCCGTTTCTGCAGTGCATCAGGTATGTTTGCACAAGCACACGTCGATGGCTTTCATGCCATCGTCAGACATAAATCAGCCTCTTTGCTCGGCAGAGTGCGGGTCAGCTCCAACTCCATCCTGAAGACCATAGCGGGGAGGTACGACTCTCCTTTGTTAGGGGATGTTGTTCGGAGATGTATCTCGAAAAACATCCTTGTCTCTAAATAGATTATAAGTTTACTAACATAGGAATAAGTTATCTTTTTGTTTACTAACCCATATGGATGTTGCTTATCCGAAATAAAGATTATTTTATTTTTATTTTTTTTTAGTCAGTAAGTCTAACACTTCCTTTTTGTCCGCCCAGAGCGGGTGGATTCATTTGAGAAACACCTAAAAAAAATGGGGTTGGCAGAGAGTGAACTTGAAAGATTACAATGTAGGTACGTGTGAGGAATTTCATCAATTAATTCATACCCGGTTTTATTATCTATAGTGAGTTAAATGATAGTCCTAGTGATGTTCGTCAGACAGTCTAGGTATATGTGTAGTACTCTCAATTGAAGAACGTGAATGACTAGCTGGTCACACAAAATGATACGAAAGACGAATGAGCATCATCATCTGCCTAGCCTTTTCCAAAATATATTGGGGTCGGCTTCCAGTCAAACCAGATTCAGCTGAATACCAGTATTTTACGTGGATCGGCTGCCTACCAGACCTCCACAACCCATTAACTGGGTAACACGGTGCTCCTTGGCAAGACTGGTGTCAGATTTTCTGGCCTCTGACTATCCGTAACGACTGCCAAATATCTCCAAATGACAGCCGGAACCAACGGCTTAACATGCTTTCCGAGGCACGGAGGAAACTCGGTATGTTAAGATGGTCACCCATCCACAGACCAACCTCGGCAAGCGTTGCTTTACCTTGAAGATCGACCTGTGCGGCTGTATTATTTAGCCACGAGTTCCGAGACGAATGACCATAAATAAAGCAAAAGGGTCATGAAGCGATCGTAGCTGGTGGCGTTGTAAAGATCTGTCTATCCGTATCGGAGAAACGCGACAGTTTATATATATATGTATTTTTTTTTTTTTCAAATTTGAGAACAAGTCGTTTCCTGATTATTATTGAGCTTAGATAATCATGTTTTTAGGAAAGAGGAGATACATAGACAGATTTATGTAATATTTATTTTATAAAAAATTTGTACAGCATAAATAGGAATAGGTCTTATAATTAACTAGCCGAATGCCTGCGGCTTTGACCACTTGATAAATCATGTACTTTAACCTTCTTCGAGAACCACTCCATCCGTTGCACATTGGTGAAAACAGCATGAAAATCGGTGCAGTAGTTTTTGAGTTTATCGCGAACAGACACACAGACGTGGCAGAGGACTTTGTTTTATAATACACTAGCTGACCTGCGCAACTTCGTCTGCGTCACATTTTCCATTACTGCTCCGCTCCTATTTGTCTTAGCGTGATGATATATAGCCTATAACCTTCCTCGATAAATGGGCTATCTAAGACTGAAATAATTTTTCAAATCAGACCAGTAGTTCCTGAGATTAGCGCGTTCAACCAAACAAACAAACAAACAAACTCTTCTGCTTTATAATATTAGTATAGATATGTAGTGATGATGAATTTGCTACATGTTTTGCCATTTATGGCGTACAAAATCAGTTGAACAAACAAACAAAAAAAAGTATTTTAGTGACAAAATTTATCATAAATTGAAAATATAGTTTCAAAAATAAAGTGTCCTTTAAAATAGCCATGTCAAAATTTAAATCGAATTGAAATTAAAAGAATTGAAAAGTGAAAAAAATAAGCTCCAAACAATTTAATCTTAATTTACTTGGTTACTCAAGCATTCAAAATATTTCATATATAAAAATTAGAATACCTATTTTAATGAAAATATATTAAATTGAGGACTGAATATTAATATTCAAAGTCTAGACACTCTCGAGATAAATCCTAGCTAAGAATTCGCGAGCTAGATAATAATATCTCTACACTTATCAGGAAAATTAGTAGTCTGTAATTCAATATTAGATTGTTTTCAAGACGTCAACTTAACGGTATAACTCTGGGGGCACGGCAGTGCCCCGGCCAAGTCTCGAGCAAAGCAGGCACGGCCGTTACATCCTTTTCTTGAAGCCATTCACGGCTATTTCACCCCTTCATTTCCAAGTCACTTTAATTATAATAAAATCAATTAAAAAAAACTCGCAAATAAAAAGGTACATGGTAGCAATCCCAATATTAACTATATTCTAATGTTAGTGACCATGAAATTTTAAACAATATATCAATAAAAAAAATATTGAAACAGCCAATGTTGATTTTTAACTACAAAATAAGTTGAACAGGACTTGGCTACTATGAGATCTCAAAACTATTTACGGTGGAAAGATTGCATAGTGACTTGGATTTTTTTTACATTTAATGTTTTTGTTGGGATAGCAGCTTTTTCAATAAAACAACAAATTAATATAGACTAGACGGGCTAGATTTTGCCAGCTTCACCCGAGTGGAAGTTGAAAAAAAAATCGTTGGTAACAGTGCATGACCCAAAACATGTACTATGACTGCATGTTTTGGGGTACAAAAAGCAGGATAGGAGGATGATGCCGTGGAATTGGCAATGGGCTACTCAAATTTAAGTAGTGGCATGAAGCAGAAGAAGAAGATAAGCATGTATCTAGGTATACTCTTTCACATTTCCATTTACGTAAACCTGTTGGATGCTCAAAACTTGCCTCATCTAACACATCACAACACAAATCTTTATTGACACAAATTATACAAACATTTTTATGAATTCCCTAGCTCCTTTGCCCTCCCCTTAACAATGTTACATGCTTTTTATGACATCCCAGGATTACAAGGATAAAAAAATAGTATGAAAGAAAAAATGAGTAAACTAACATGCATAATTATTTAATTATTGTGTGGGCGAGCATTATGTGCTCGCACGTGTTAGTTGTGGTGTGTATGGGTGTGAATGAGTAAAGGCTCGACCGCACTGTGCGACACATCGCGGCAGCGGAACGACGCGACACGTAACAACGTTCGCACTTGAAGTGTCGCACGCTGCTGCGTAGTGCGTTAAACTTCATACAATTTCTTACAAAGAATATTTTGCCGTTGCGTGTCGCGTCGTTCCGCTGCCGCGCAGTGTAGCCAAGTGCGTTCAAGCCTTAAGGAATAAGGGAAGGGAAGGGGAGGGGTGTGTGTCTCAGGAGACCGCAACGCCGCAACGTTGCTTGCTTGTGCCCAAGAATTCCGTGACCTCATTCCACCGGCACTCTTCTACGATCGGACATCTGGACGCACTGCAAGTTATCATCCTACCTTGTTGCTTTTCCACCAATTCGCACTAAGTGATTCCAAACGACTTTTATAATGCGCACAGCAAAATGGCTACCTGAGTCTGTTTTCGGACGCATCAACCCTAATTTCTTTAATGTAAAAGTGAACAGGCTGCTTCTGGATAAGCTCACTCAATGATCGACTTTGTCTCTGTCACCTCTGACTTTATAGACTGGAATCACGAGCAAACCCATCTTAGAATAGCTCGTTTTAGTTAAAAAATGACTCACAGTGAAATAAAACACGAAAAGACAATTGAACACATCCTTTACTAAAAGGCAAAGAAGGCTTTTTTAAAAGGCAAACATGTAAATAGGTACATAACACGATATTAATGAAGAAAAATGAAATCACCAACAGAAGACAAAACGGTACTACTTCCTTATGGCAGAAGCTGCAGTTAATATCTATTTTTTAAAAGTAGGTCTCCAAGAAATATTCTGCAAGCCATGAAACTGCCTCTTCATATTCTGCTTATCAGACCACTTGGAGTCCAGGTAGCTGTCATCTTCGTCCTGCTCCAGCTTCTTCCATTCCTCTTGCTTCCTGTAAGCATGAAGGGTCAGCTGCTTGCGTTCTTCCTCAGACATGATGGGTTCCCGACCTGGGGCGCCCTCGGAGTTATTGCATAGCTTCACCGTCACTTTCGTCTTGTTGTTCCTGCCTGAAAACATTTGAGAGACCCATCAGTACTAGTATAATGCCACCACGTGCTTTATTTTAAGGATGGGAAAGTCATCAAATGACTCCTCCCGCTCTGGTCGGAGCGTAAGGGAGTGTCAGACTGTTTAAATCTATCCATTTTCCTCCTGATGCCCTTTGCTTTCCAGGGCTGGGGTACAACCCTGATGCTATTATATACTTAGAGTTGAGCTATAAATAAAGTAACACTTTTAGTGATGAAGATTGTCAAATTACCAAATTTTTGAGATTGACCTGCCGGTACCTTTAATCTGTCAACGTTACATCGTGTTAACTAAAGATGAGCATGAAGTCAACGGCATTCCATCTGGTTTGTATGGATTGACAGGTCACTCCATGTTGAAGTGACCTTGGAGTGAGTGTGTACCTCAGATATAGATAGACCTAGATAACGCAAGAGCAACTACTTCGCGTGCCGATTTTTGTACGTAAGCTACGTACAAAAATCGTAAGTGGCGACTCTCGCGCTCAGTCTGCATCGGTGTATAACGCTAGTCGGACGTCGGCTGGGTGAGCGCTGGTGCAAAGCGGGGGGTGGGGCGAGGTGAGCGGCGTCTTTGAATCGATTTGATTTTCCCATCACTAAATAGTGCTTGTGACGTCTTATAGTAATTAGCCAAAAATGGCACGCTTGGTTTTCATACAGATCGTGATACTTGCGTTATCTAGGTCTATCTTTAACTGTGGTGTGAAAATCGGTTCACAGCACATTCTACACGTTCTATCGAGATGTTTACAGAATCGCACTGCAGGTTACGTTTCGGTATTAGCGCAAGTTCGTTTCATTCTTTTTGGACTATTCAACAATTTGTTATCACAAGTATGATTGCATATCACTTTGGTCAAAAATGTAGGAGTTGGCTTCTATTGTCAACAAAAGCATCCAAATATCAGCATTTTGCATGAAATCACTGTCTACCCAACCTGAACAGCCCAATTTCTAGGCTACTCAATACCCGTAGGAAGGTCTGGAATATGGATGACCTAATATTTAAACCAAACATTTATTCAGTACCAATACTTCGCAAAATTTATGATTAATGACTCGAATTGAACGTTTCAATTCTCCTAAATCTACAATGTCAGTTTGCTGCGGTCGTTAGTCTGAAGATATTTTACATTAGGTTAATTTAGATACTGACTACATACTCTTGAAATCAAAAAGTTTGGACAAGCCGTTATTGAACTGGTCACGCAAATACTGTCTAGTTCTAGATCTACTACTGTCTGTATAGATCTTTTTGCAGCATAACATATAACGTTATCATTAAAGGGTCACAAGCCTCCTCTCTACATGAGTTTGCAGTCGAAATTTTGGTAACATTTATTACCGATGTTTTCTGTCACGGAATTGAGAACAGTCTGCAGTAGTAGTGACAAAAAAAATTGAATGAAATAATGTGCCTGTCTGGGTTTGAATCACGGATTCATCAATCAATAACACTGTTATTTTTCTTCTACTGACATTATGATCATACTTCAAATTTTCAAACAAACTTTGGTCACAACGACCAGCCTGCTTCCATTTTCTACTCTAGAATAAAGCTAAGCTATAAGACAAATGTATAATAATACCCAAATGATCACTCAGTTTGTTTCCACTGATGAACTTCTTCCCGCAGGCCCACAGGCAGGCTAGAGACGGGTCAATAACCTCGGTGGAAGCCTGGGTCCCACTGAGATCCTCCACATTGTCCAGTTCCATACGAACTGGGTCGTGCGGTGGAAGACCTCCAGGGAACACTATCTTGGTGGCTCCTCGGAGCTCATCTAGAGCTCTAGCTACATCTTTTTGGGTCAGGCATTTGCGGAGATCGACCTGAAAGCAGTTGGAACAACTGGTAGAATGTGATTATTTTGGGAGGGTATTAACAACTAATGACAATAGCAGACCGTGAGACCCGATGGTATATTAAGGTCATATGCTGAAGGTAAAGATAAAATACTAGTCCCCCACAAATGTACAATAAAATAAATACTTAAATATATGTTAGTTTGTATAGCATTTTGTGAATGAGAAAATAAATATTTATTGTTGCTACATTTAAAGGAGTTATTTTTAAATTCATTCACTGAATGTTTACTCTAATTTTATTTTCATCAAATGGAACGAGTTCGATATTAACGTTGGACAAGGACATCATCATCTACCTAGCTTTTTCTCAACTATATTGGGGTCGGCTTCCAGTCAAACCGGATTCAGCTGAATAACAGTATTTTACGTGAAACAGCTGCCTACCAGACCTACACAACCCATTAAATGGGTAACACGGTACTCCTTGGTAAGACTGATGTCAGATTTACTGGCTTCTGACTATCCGTAACGACTGCCAAATATCTACAAATGACAGCCGGGACCAACGGCGGCAGGAGGCACGGAGATATCTACGTATGTTAAGATGATCACCCATCCACAGACTAACCTCGGCAAGTGAGGTCTGTGAAGTCTACGATGGAGCGAGCTTACCCAGAAGGAACACTGTTTACTATAACTCTGAAGAGATTAATTACATTACACCTACATGTTTCTTACTAATAAACTCCTTGGCATCTTCAGTAGCCTTCTTGATGATCTCCTGCATGTTGGGAGGGGGGGCGAGACCACAGCGGCGACCCATGTCGTCCTTCACAAACACGTGGTTTGGCGGAGCGCAACGCTTCGCCCACGGGTCTTCTAGCTTTAACTCCATGATCTGGAATTTGTATATGAAAGACGTACAGCTATATAAGTGATGTAGGGGTGTACATCATCGGGAGCCGCAGGGGGATTCCTGGCCACCGTAGGCACAGGCCTGCATGCGGGTGGCTCGCTGTCCGATCAGAACCAGGCACGAGTCGACGGCACGTTGTGTTCCACACGCGCCTCAAAGAGATGTCAGCATAGTAGACGGGGCCCACTAGGGCCAGTACCTGACAGCGCGGCTACGAAATTTGTTCGAAAGAGTCACCGCGGCCCTGGAACGCAAAGGGCAATAGGAGGAACATGGATGGACTTTCAGTAAGTGTCTGACACTCTCTTTCGCTTTGCCCAAAGTGGGAGGAGTCATTTGATGATTTCCCATCCATAAAAAGGGGTATACATCAGGGTATGGTAAGATATAGCTTTCATAGAACCAAAGCCTGCCTATGCAGATCAATCTATTTAGATACCAAACCTTAGCTGTTGTTCCAAATAGCGTAAATTTACCAGAATATTGGAGATTAGGTTTTACCCGCGGCACCGCTCGCACTAGTATACATTTTCGCAAAAAGTAGCCTTTCGCCATCTCCAGACGTCCTATGCCTTGTTAGGTATTTTATTTCTGTTTAAATTCATTAAAATTGGTTCACCTATTTAGGCGAGAAAGCAAACAAACAAAAGACTTTTGTTTTCATAATATTAACTAGAATTAGAATAATTTGATTGATGTGAAAGAACCTCTTTTTTGGGGGCCGAGTCACCCGCGTCCGTAGGAGAATACCCTTCAGCGAATCCCTACACGTGGTCCCCGGGTGGTGCTAAACAGGTGACACTAACCGCCTCCGTGGTCCAGTGGTTATACCACCCGATTCAGACCCAGAGGTCCCGGGTTCGATTCCCAGCGGGGCAAATTTTTTGCTTGGTTTGGTTGGTGGTAGGACTTCTAAGTCCGCCTGGCAAGCTACCACCATCATGTCTGTCGCCATAACAACAATGTTAACAGCATTGTTGTGTTCCGGCAATTAGAGGTATGATAGCCAGTTCCTCTATGTTAGAGGATTCCTGGTGAAACTCGCTTCCATCTTCGGCCTAATCATCACTTTCCATCAGGTGAGATTTGGGCCAAAAGTTTCCCCGTTTTGAATAAAAAAAAAAAAAAAACCTCAAGATATCATTACAAGATTTGAAGACCCATATTTCCACTCTTATCTCGATTTTGAATCTGCCCAGAATATCTTTTACGTTTAACACTGATAACATTAAACACTTTTTTTTATTCACGATGGGTTTATTCTTGACTCTAGTCTTGGTCAGAGATGACACAGACAAAGTCTACGGAGTGAGCTTACCCAGAAGGAGCCTGTTCACTCTAACTTTGAAGAGACTAGGGTTGTAAGCGTTCGGAAACACAGAAAAACACGTTAACTAATTTCAACTAACCTGTTCATCAGTCAATCCCTGCATCTCCGGTGGCATGAACGTCCCGTGTTTCCTCAGTTCTTCCATCTCATGGCACAGCCTGGTCACCTTCAGCCTCCCATTGAAGATCGCCGAGATATCCTTCACAACTTCATCTACCTCTTTATCGACATCTGTCTCGTAAAGAAACTGATTCTCATCAGCTCTTTTAACAAGGAAAATTACCATTTTGATGGGAAAGGGAAATTGTTACAATGTCGTCAGAATGGTGCGCTGTTTATTGAACTAACAGGCGTTGCTATGGGGTTGCTATAGGAGCGGTTGTTATGGAAATAATTACGGTAGAGATGCGATCCAATTATTTTTTGGTATAGGAGTACTCTCGATGGGTGTGATGCTAAAATATAATCGAATTTGTACAAAAAAAGTGTTGATATTATCGAATAGTAAATAATGATTGCATAAAATATCTATTATTACATGAATAAAGAAAGAAAATGATTGTATTTGCGCCATAAATGACGCATACAAAATTGCGTTTAAAAAATAAATATATATTAGCTATGTATTTAGGTAGTATACTGCTAGATTTTGCCGACTAGTTCCATTGATTTTGTCGGGTGTAAAGGTTAATTTGGTATGTGATTGGGTTTAAAATACACTATTATGTTGATGCATACGTATTTTCAATCGTAGTGGGCGTTTGTGGACCAATATATGACGGTTAATTTTAGTGCTACAGTTGCAAATTAATTGTTTGACAGAGTAGTGAAATACCTAGTATTTTTGTATTACCATGACATTCATCAGAGTTCAATAACATTTATTTTGTTATAAATATAGGTAACTGAGCTGGGCAGCCAATTAGTTTTGTTTAATAAATACCTATTCATACAATAATATCATTGTTCTAATTCTAAAGTACCTACCTACTCAGAACCACTTAAAATCAACCATAACACAATCTGTCGAATAACCATCGAAAGTTATTAAAATCAATTCTCAAATCGAAATAATTACAACGTTTCGACAAATAATACAAATACAATCGATTGAATAATGGGTTCCTACAATTAATTGAATCGACGCTTCCCGAGTTCGTGCGAAGCATTGCTCTCGTGAAAACAATAGGCGCTTTTGTTCCGCCGCTGTTCTGACTTCTGAGTTTCCCTCGTACGTGGATTCATTAGACTGTGGTTATGTTTTGTATTTTTGTTTTTAATTAGTGTTTTATGGTTTCAATATGTTATTTGTGATTTTACTTGAATAGGAATCATGATTTTGTATTTTATTGAGTAAATATTAGATGCAGATTCAGAGCACTTTTATGTTTTCAAATAAAGTTTTCGGATGTTGTGATTTCGAAAAATAATAAATTCTTACCAAAACCTGTGGTTGTAAAACATCTCCTACCTTCCTTATTTAAGCTTTTTCTTCACTAAGCCTGGGTCAGAATCAAAAAGATTTACAACTTGATCTATCAAAAGACATAACAATTGCAAAATTGCTACCAACAAATAAATCTAAAATCTCGCTATGTATGACCTCTACGGCACAAAACCTCCAAGCCTATTCAACGTATATCACGCATAAAACAAAATAACGCGAGCCGAAAAAAAACATAAAATATAAAAATAAACAAAAAAAAAAGTAGCCGGCGCGCCATCGGCCCGGCCGGGTCAGTTAACCTAATGTAGCGAAGATGGTCACTGGGCCGGAAAATGCCGACCCGGCCTGATAAAACATCTATAACTATAATTAAATTTTTCGTATTTTTGCTCTGATACATAAAGAGAACTCATGAAATATGTAACTTACTGTTTGTCAAGCGTAGGTATTCCGGGTAGACTCATTGACCTTTTTTTGTATCGGTCAATAAATCTGTAGACTTGGGATAGCCTTTGATATAACAAAGTTCAAAGCTGAGTGACATCGAGTTTGGTAATCATCATCAAGTTTGTTAGTTAAGCAAAAGATTTGAGAAGTCTGAACACAAAGATGCTTTCAAAATTAGTGACCCACTAGCTTCGCAAAGGTGCAATAATATCGTGCACATACCTTTCTTGTTTATCGCACTATCTTTGAAAAACAGAAAGAGGGAGACATCGAAATTATCACTACATATTAAAAAACAAAGTCCTCCGGCGCGTCTGTCTATCTGTTTGCGATAAACTTAAAAACTGCTGCACCGATTTTCAAGCTGTTTTCACCAAAAGATCTGATACAGTTGTTCTTGAGGAAGGTTTTAGTAAATTATTTGTCAAGCGGAAACGCCACCAGAAGGCAATTCTCGTAGTTTAAGATGCTCTCGCAAACAGTCAAAATCAGCAGCAGTATTTTGTCTGCATTTTGACAAGTTATTGACGACATTGCTACTTAAAGTTCTACACTTTTAAAATGCGAAAATAAAAGAAAAAAGGCCTTCAGAAAATGGAAACAAACTAGTCATCCAAATTGCCAATAATAATATAACTTGCATACGTGAACACAATCCCTAAACACGAGTCCACCATAGATTACAGAACACAAATCACTCTGTTTATCGAGATGTCCCGATTCGAATAGATAATCGATTGTATCGAATATCGCGCACGGCCGATTGAACTGAATTGCATCCATTCTAGGGTTGTAGTGTCACACCTCCGCATCTGGAACAGCGGAATTTTTGCAAGAAATCGTAACACCGCAAGTTTTTAAGCAATACGTCTTTCATTTCGGTTATCAACCGAAGATTTATTAGAGGCTATATAGTTACTGTCCCGTACAAATTAATTAATGCTTTTTTAAACCGACTTCCAAAAAAGGAGGAGGTTCTCAATTCGGTTGTATTTTTTTTTTTATGTTTGTGTGCTCATAACTCCGATAGTTATGAACCGATTTGAAAAATTCTTTATCTGAAAGGATATAACTTGCAGATTGGTCCCATTTCAATTTTATCAAAATCGGTTTCGAAATTTGGATTTTAAATCGAAATAGCTGGAATTCGTCTACTTGGATGATGGATTTATGTCGTCCAAGTAATCGAATTGCGTAATATGCTTTTCTGTGATTTTGCAGTGATGTTGTTAGGTGTGAGGTACCACTAAAAACTGAAAAATAAAGAACTTTTTACAAAAGAAATACAACTTTAATTTCGTAGTCGGTGTTTTTGTTAGTTTCTTCGTATTTTACACCGACTTCCGAATTTAAAGTTATTTTTTATTTTGTAGTGTTTTTTTTTTTGAAGTCGGCTGTATTTTTCGAGGTCGGTTGTATTTTTCTGTGGATGAGGATGATGATGCATCATCACAGTCCGACCCCGCTCACTGCTGAGCATAGGCCTCTCTTTTCTTGTGCCAATCCCCACGCTCCTGTGCCAGCGTCATCCAGGTTCTTCCTCCGATGGCATTGTACAGCCTGGATGTCCTCCGTCGATCTCGCCGCCGGTCGACCAGCACTTCTTCTCCCAGTCCTCGGACCCCACTCGGTCACAGCCTTACTCCACCTATCATCACCTCGCCTTGCCAGGAGTCCTGCCCAGCTCCATTTTAGTTCACATCCACCTCCGCTAAATGGCCTTCCGTTACATCCCTAATATGAACACGGATGTATCAGTATATGCACGATTCATCGAGCGCCTGAACAAACATGAGGGGTTCCATGTTTTTCTTGCATTACGGAAATAGTTTTGAAAAGTGGAGAAATAGAATGCTTTTGCAGAATACGATGATATTGTCATGGAGAGCTTTGGTGTGCCTTTTCTTTGTAAAATGCTGTTTCTTTACTATATAAGGTCAATCTCCTTGATCAATAATAAAAAGTTAAAGAAATTAATACATTAATAAAATGTAAATATCTCTTTCAAGCTAAATATATTAACTTATCATATCGATAACGAGGTAATGTTCCTCGAATTCAAATAAATAAAAAAAGAGTTAATTTTAAATAAAGTATTAATCTTAAATTAAAACCACCTAAATATATTAAAACATGTAATATATAAAACTAAAAGAACCGTATTGGAAACTAGATACCCTCCCCCCCCCTCCTCTCCTGGAAAAACGAATAGCCGTCTCAATAATGTTTTATAAATAAAATTCTTAATCTCAAGGGGGTTAGAGTGAGTTCTTCGATTCGATTCCCACGTCAGGCAAATTATCATTTTCAATCAATCAATAAATCATTTATGTTGTAATCTATAATAATATTATAAAGCAGAAGAGTTTATTTGTTTGTATGGTTGAACGCGCTAATCTCATGAACTGCTGCTCCGATTTGAAAAATTCTTTCAGTGTTAGATAGCCCATTTATCGCGGCATATATGTATCATCACGTTAAGACCAATAGGAGCGGAGCAGTTATGAAAAATGTTACGCAGACGACGTTGCACGGGTCAGCTAGTACATAGATATAGTTCAAGATAGTATATTTAGGGTTAAAATATGAGGGTTTTCGATCTGGAAATTAGTGGTTCTGAGTCTGAACTTTTGCAGTGCCCTTTTTAGCGAGATATGGGTGTACTGACTATGTACACCGCTTTCTAATCCTTTAGGGTATAAGCTACGTTATACTTTCCATTCCAACTAGAAAAACAGACGACTATTAATTAATCATAATCTATCTTCCACCAACCAACCAACCCTAAGCAGAAACTGTCAGAGTCATCTGCATAAAGTTTTTTATGGTCCTGAAAGTGGACCATGAAACAGGGCCAGCAGTGTGGCACGGCTGGCCATTTAGCGCAGGTTTCCAACAAGTGATTTAGTGGGTGGGAAGCGCGCTGGTTTACACGTTTACGAGCAAAAAGAGGCACAGAGGGCGCCACTGTTGTAACAGTTGGGGCTGTTTTTTGGTGCTTGCACTTTTTTGGCGAAGTTTTTGTGGGAATTGGTACTTGTTGGACGATTGTGTCTTATTTCCGAAAATTGGTTGGTATCAGAAGTTTTTCTTTGTGTAGGTAGATGAAGAAAAAAGACATTTTGAGTTACCAGAGATAACTTCATCCGTGGCTCCGTAACACAAAGGGCAATGAAGGAACATGGATGGGTTTTAGTCAGTAGAAGTCTGACACTCCCTCCCGCTACACCCAAAGCGGGAGGAGTCATTGGATGATTTCCCATCCCTAAAAAAAAAAAGAGATAACTTCATAATTGATGGCACAGTTGGCGCAGTGGTTGAGCGATCGGCTGCTGGGGCGCGTGTCGTGGGATCGATTCACGGAACAAATATTTTTATGAACTACAGATAGTTGTTCCGGCGGGTTTGGCTGTTTTTGTATGTGACTTTGTATTATTGTTAACGCACCCACAATAAAGGAGAAATTCCTGTTGTGGGGCAACGATTTATATAAAAAAAAGACTTCATATTATGTAGATCGGCTGCATTTATGTAAGTTTTTAACACAAAACGACTTCCTATCTGATTTTCACAACACATTGCAGAATAATAAGTATACCCGTGAGTAAGTTTATCTAGTGTATATCCCCCAAACGACATCATTATCTATTTAGTTACCAGTTTAAAGCCATTCTCTTTCAGGTCTGGTAGGCTGCCACTCCTCATAAAACACTGGTATTCAGCTGAGTCCGGTTTGACTGGAAGCCGACCCCAAGGTAGTTGGGAAAAGGCTAGGCAGATGATGACTCATCAGTTTCCTTTTCTTTGCTCCAGATACCGCACATAACATGCGGCCACCGCCACGGGCACGACATCTCCACCGAGGACCCGGAGATCATTGAGCAGCACCACGACAACACCACGCACCATGGCAAGGTCAGTACAGAAACTCCATTCATTACACAGGGAACATGCAGGTACTGTAAGTGACAAAGGTGTCCTTGTCAAGTAAATTTTGCTATAAAGTTTCAAATATGCTACACGAGAAAGCATAGTCAACGGTGTGGTTCCCTGTATTGTTATTTGCAATAGTTGCTGTTGAATTAGTGTGTGAGTATCATGGATTGGTCCTTTAGGTCACTAAGCATTAGTACAAAAACACCACCTACCTTGTGACGGATCTGCCAAATACCAGCTTAATACCCTTGGGTCAATTGAGAAACGAGCCAAGAGGATCATTGGTAATTAATGATAGGCTCGTCGAGTCGAAGCTCCAAAGTCTTGAGCATCGACGCCGAGTTGCTAGCCGGTCGGTTTTCTACCGGTTGCAGTTCGGGGAAAGTACGATGGAATTACACAATTTAATTCCGCCAAGCCTGTTTCATCATCGGGCACATACATACATATACATGGTGGACATCCCACCCATACGCACAAAACGTTTAGGGGAACACATTCATAGTGCGTGCAAAGGAGTGGAATTCCCTACCGGAGTCTGTGTTTCCTGATAGCTACAACCTGGGGTCTTTAAGTCAAGAATGAATAGGTTACTTCTAGCAGTGCTCCATCTTAGACTGCATCATCGCTTACCATCAGGTTAGATAGTGGTTAAACGCGTGCCTATCAAAATAAAAAAAGGAGGTCAGTAAAGAAGCACTACTATATTAATAGCAGCAGTAAAATATTTTCTGTTAAGGCGGAGTGCGAGCGAGATAAGCTAACATGTCAACATCATGGAAATATCAGCTGATGATTCTTTATTCCAAAGTTTGGACCTATTTTTAACCGACTTCCCAAAAAGGAGGTTATCAATTCAGTTATGTTTTTTTTATGTTTGTTACCTCATAACTCCGACAATTATGAACCGATTTGAAAAAATCTTGTTTTATCTGAAATACTGAAATCCATTAAAATTTTATAAAAATCGGTTACGAACTTTGGAGTTTAAATCGAAATAAATGAAGAAATGTTAGGTGTGTGGGGTACCACCAAAAAGTGAAAAATAAAAAATTTTTACAAAAAAAATACAACCGACTTCCAAAAAAAAAAACTACAAAGTAAAAAATAACTTTAATTTCGGAAGTCGGTGTCAAAATACGAAGAAACCAACAAAAACGTAGTACGTAACGTAGTTTTTTTTTTGGAAGTCGGATGTATTTTTTTGTAAAAAGTTTTTTAAAGCAGCTAAGGACACGAAGACTTTTTGCATCGATTCAGTAGCACGTTTCGATATCGCATTACTGCATCGCTATATTTGGCAATATTTATAGACTCGGGTTTGATCCGCTCTTGATGGTAAGTGATGGTCGACGATGGATCGAGCTTGCCTAAAAGTAACCTATTGACTTAAATACCTCTAGATTGTAGCTATCAGGAAACAGACTCCGCAAAGTAATTCCACTTGAATATACACACAGTTAAAGTATTCCCAAAGCTCTATATACATCGTGGGCCTGCGGACGGCGAGCTTGGCTCGCCATCTGATCAGAACTAGGCCCGGGTCGACGGCGCGCTGTGTTCCACGCGCGCCTCAAATAGTTGTCAGCAAAGCAGATGGGTAGTGCCTGCCAGGTTTGCGGATTTTGTTCGAAAGAGTCACCGCCGCCCTGGAACGCAAAGGACATTAGGAGGAACACGGATGGGTTTTAGTCAGTAGAAGTCTGACACTCACTCACTCCTGCTTTACCCAGAGCGGGAGGAGTCATTTGATAATTTTTGATCCTTAAAAAAAGCCTGTAGTACATAATGCAATGTCCACCATGTCTCAAATATGTCTCTTAAGTTAAAATTATAAAAATACGATTTGGTGTTGCGTTATCAAAAAGCCTCTCTCCATCAGGTGAGCGCACAGTTTATTTTAAAACCTAGACTCATTTATCGAACTCGACAAAAAAACAGATTGTTTCCAAATATGCAAAATTGACTTTTTTCAAAGATTAAACCGTTCATTTTAGGCCCGTCAGCGAGCCGTTGATGAAACACATCGATGGAGCGACGCCCCAATCAAAACACTTTGAAAGCTGGTTCAAATTAAAACTGGGCAAAACGTGTTAGTTTTTTACAGAGCCTTGTTTCATAGATAAACATAGTTTTATGGTAAATTGTATTATGAAATGACACCATGTTTTTATTTTACTATTAATCGGCACGTGTTTGACCACTATCTCACCTGATGGTAAGTGATGATGCGGTCAAAGATGGAGCCCGCTTGCCTAGAATTAACCTATTCACTCTTGACTTAAAGACTCCCAAGTTGTAGCTATCAGGAAACACAGACTTAGGCAGGAAACTCCACTCCTTAGCTGAACGTACAATGAATGTATTCCTAAAACGTTTTGTGCGTATTGGTGGTTGAGATATGCAAGGAAAATGGAAATTTACTCAAAAACATAATCCTGAAAGATCCCAAATATACACAATCCTATAAATATTAGATCCGGAACAAATGTACGCCGAATTTAATTATCGAAATACAACGAGAGTTTGTAAAAGAGCAGGGTTAAAAATGGAAGTATGGGGTGGCAGCAGACAAATTGAAGTTGTACACCCGAGGGTTGAAATTTGCATACACGACAGTATTGTATTGGTGTTTGCACTGTAAGCGAATAGCGATTTTATTTTTGGTAGTTTTGCAAGCGATTTTGAACTGTAATTAACTAAAAGTGAAATTATGACTTGTCAGCAAAGTAATTCTGTAAACATGTCAAAGTGAAAAAAAAAAATTTGTCGAAGTTAACGACAAGTGAGCTGTCAAAAACGACAAAATGACAGCCCACTTGTCGTTCACCCCACATAAAATGTGAGATGATGACAAAATATACCGGATGGTCCTCCTCATGACACACTTAAACTGCATTTTGCTACGGCATTGCCATCATTTCACTAACAAGTACGAGTTTATAGCCCAATATGGAATGCTTGAACAGCGGTACTCGCGTCTGTGTTCCGAGCACGCCTCAAAGAGCTGTCAGCATAGAAAACGGGGTCCGCTAGGACCAGTGCCTGCCAGGAATGCGGAATTTGTTCGAAAGAGTCACCGCGGCCCTGGAACGCAAAAGAGGAACACGGATGGGTTTTAGTCAGTAAGTGTCTGACACTCCCTTGTGCTTTACCCAGAGCGGGAGGAGTCATTTGATGATTTCCCATCCTTAAAAAAAAGGGGTAGTCGCGTATGCATATTGGCTATTTTTACTTTTTGATACCTACAGTAGACATCGATACTGCAGTGCGCATGTCAAAGTGAATACTTCGGCGAAGTGAACGACAAGTAAGCTGTCAAACTATACAAACACGATGGAATGACAGCTAACTTGTCGTTCACTCCAACCAAGTGTACACGGTGAGATGTTGACAGAATAGACCAGCTGTTTGGTAGCAGAAGTAGATAATTTGGTGGTATAATTTATGTTTCATCTTGTTTGTATGGTTTTTCTTATGGGGTTTTTCTTTTCTTTTTTACTTAAAATGGGTTTGCTATTGACTCTAGTCTTGGTCAGAGATGACAGAGACAAAGTCTACGATGGAGCGAGCTTACCCAGAAGTAGCCTGTTCACTCTTACTTTGAAACTCTTTTCTTCGATTAAAACGTATCATATTATATCTTTAAATTAAATTAAAATTAATTTAATATCTTTATTTCGGACACACAAATATCCATATATCCTTTAACAAGGAATAATTTATTTTATATGCAGGTGGTAGCGTGGGCTACAGATGGATTTATAGCTTCAAAATAAATTAAAAAATTACGTACATCTCAAAAAAACGTTCTGCGTCGGTCTTTGGGTCATAGAAAATGGTATGTATATACCAAATTTCAACTGAATGGGTTCAGTAGATTTAGAGGAAATTCACTGTGACAGAGAAAGATGTAGTCAGACTGTCAGACACAAATGATCCTATAAGGTTTCTTTTTAGGGTTCCGTAGCCAAATGGTAAAAAACAGAACCCTTATAGATTCGTCATGTCTATCTGTCTGTCCGTCCGTATGTCACAGCCACTTTTTTCCGAAACTATAAGAACTATGCTGTTGAAACTTGGTGAGTAGATATATTCTACGAACCGCATTCAGATTTTCCACAAAATAAGAAAAAAAAAATATTTTGGGGGTTCCCTATACTTAGAACTGAAACTCAAAATTTTTTTTTGTCAAACCATATGTATGGGGTATCTATGGATAGGTCTTCAAAAATGATATTTAACAGTTTGCGCGAGAAACACTTCCAAAGTGATAAAATGTGTGTAACTTCTAAAATAAGAGAACGATAAAAATAAAAAAAAATATGTGCTGTACATTACCATGTAAACTTCCACCAAAAATTGGTTTGAACGAGATCTAAGTAAGAAGTTTTTTTTAATACGTCATAAATCGTAAACCGCAACTTTTGCTTTAATATTTTAAACCTACAGGTTTGTACGGAACCAACGGTACGCGAGTCCGACTAGTGTTTTTAAGTCGATCATTCGTTACCCTAAAAATGAATAACGTAAACATGTTGACAAAAAATGCGTCAATCCACACAAAACATCAATCGCTCAGAATAAAGCTTATCCGCTGATACCTTATCACTCACACCGCCACCCCTTTGACGGGTACGTTTCGATTGTAAATTTCAGCGCAAACCGTTGTTATTGCCGTCTTGTTGGCTAGCGCTCTAGTGCTCTGCTGCTAAATGTGCCGGTAGTACCGTCAGTGGTGTCAGGCCCGTCACTTAGTGCTCGTATATTGGCTAGGAGATTGCTCGCCAAAGGCGGGACTACACTCGTTTGCTTGCTGAGTTGCCGGGACTATGTCGGGTCTAACTGAAAAGGCTGAATGGTTGTGTGTAATGCAGTTGGCTAGTGTTTTTTTCGTGTTAACTTATTTTGTTGAAACTGAACATCTGAGACAGATTGCGATTGAAATGCGAATGTGATATATAGTATAAGTAGAATTGCCAATCTGTTATGTATTGTTGTGTATCTGTCCATTCTGTAAGAGAAATTATTAAAAATCCTCTATCCCATAACCTAAACATAAGTAGTTTATCTGAACCAATTTAGAACCCTGTGGTACTAGCAAAATGACCTGAATTTTCAACCTTTGCCAATCCAGATGTCAGAAAGTTTTTTTTTTTTATCTACAAAACGCGAAGACTCTTGGCCCAAATCTCACAGTGACGATTAGGCCGAAGATGGAAGCGAGTTTCACCCGGAATCCTCTTTAACAGAGGAACTGGCTATCATACCTCTAACTGTCGGAACACAACAATGCTGTAAGTAGTAAGTTGTTTTGGCGACAGACTTAGACATGATGGTGGTAGCTTGCCAGGCGGACTAAGAACAAGTCCTACCATAAACCTAAAATTAAAAAATTTAAAGACACCTCGTAAATGAAATTACATAACACGATTTTATAGATTTTTCGCCCATCTCCGCCCTACGTTCTCAAATGAAACAAGACCTTCTGTACAATAAAATAAAAAGAATATAAAGAGTAATACGAAGCTATAACATTCGCGGAAGGCGAACAATAGAGATAATGGTCTGAGTATGATATACCACAATAATGGGCCGGGTATGATGTACCGCGCGCTCAGCACGAGGATCGTAATCGTAACGCGTGGATTAAACATTTATAGATGGGTGTTCGTAGACCAGCGACTAAATAATCGCAGATGGTCATGGTTGCAAGCACAGCTGTGTTGGGTGGGTTCATAATCTGCTTATCAGACCGCTTGGAGTCCAGGTAGCTATCGTTTTCGTCCTGCTCCAGCTTCTTCCATTCTTCTTGCTTCCTGTAAGCATGTAGGGTCAGTTGCTTGCGTTAGACATGATGGGTTCTCGATATGGGGTGCCTTCGGAGTTATTGCATTGCTTCACCTTCAATTTTGTCTTGTGGTTCCTGCCTGAAAACATTTGAGAGACCCATCAGTACTAGTATAATGATACCACGTGCGTTTTCTAAGGATGGGAAAATCATGAAATGACTCCTTCCGCACTAGGCTAAACCCTTACTGTCTAAAACCCATCCGTGTTCCATCTAATGTCCTAATGCTCTTTGCGTTTCGAGGTAGAGGTGGCTCTTTGTAACAAATTCCGCAACCTTGGCAATTCCGCAATCATGCATTCTGATTCCGAGGCCAGGAAGAAAAGTAAGAAAGAGTTTTTCCATGAAGGTTTCCTTAGTTGCAACCCGGAGTTTGGAAGTCGGTGGAGTGATACCCTTTTTTTTTAGGGATGGGAAATCATCCAATGACTCCTCCCGCTCTGGGTGCAACGAGAGGGAGTGTCAGACTTCTACTGACTAAAACCCATCCATGTTCCTGCACTGCCCTTTGTGTTCCGGGGCCACGGTATATCTCTCGAATATTCCCGCGACCCCGGCAGGGGAGTGATATCCTTGTGGTTCGGAAAGCACGTAAAGTCGTAAGACCAGCGCTTGAACTTTCCCCGGTTGTGTCAGATTTCCCTCTCATAGGACTGTGAATGTAATTCACAGTGCGCACAGCAAACGCGTAGAACTCTCTGCCTGCGTCTGTTTCCGAACGTTTCAATCCTAATCTCTTCAAAGTTAGAGTGAAAAGACTCCTTCTGGGTAAGCTCGCTGCATCGTAGACTTTGTCTCTGTCATCTCTTACCAAGACTAGGGTCAAGAGGAAACTCATCACAAATAAAAAACAAAAGTAATGTAATGTAAGAGGAAGTGCGTCCACCTCAATCGTCAGCCTCCGTTGTATTTGGCAGGCGTGGCTGATATAGATCAGGAGGACTATTTTTGGCTTCTCCCCTTTACGACACATTCTCAATTCGATACTATGTCAAAAGTTGTAAAATAATTTCAGTTGAAGCGGCGGTTCGGCTCTGTTTTCTCTATCATACGTTCTTCTTACGTTCATGTATTCGACAATGATTTAAACTAAGTTTTGTTGCTGTGCAATCAGCTACTTAAAATCTTTATAAAGCTTGATCGTAAACCAGCAATAAAAATTGGAGAATATGTGACATTGAACGCCTAAACTGGGCTGGATGAATTAAAACCCACTGCACACAAAATTGCCATGTACTAGACCTGTGTGCCAATTCTACTAATTTTCACATTCGCATTGCATCTCAATCGCAAACTGTCAAAAATGTATGAAAATTAAGGCTTTTTTGACAGTTTGTGATTGACATCGCCTTCTGTCAAACAATGCTGCATCAAAAAAGTCGCAAGTCTAAGTCATCTTTTCACTCGCTCCCCATGTCTGTGTGGTGTAACATCGTCATCCCGTCTGCATGGCGGCGTCATCACAAAAGACATGTGAGCCACACAATACGAAATGACGACTTGTTGTATATTACTCATTATTTTCCAATATGGATGGAGTTACCTAGTAGCGTAGCACCGTAGCGCTACGGCGTAGAGGTGCTACGGTGCTACGAGTTACAGAATTACGGATTGTTACAATTTATTGTGTTTTATTCGAGACTAGCTGACCCGCGCAACTTCGTCTGCGTCACATTTTCCATTACTGCTCCGCTCCTATTTGTATAACCTTCCTCAATAAATGGGCTATCTAACACTGAAAGATTTTTTCAAATCGGACCAGTATTTCCTGAGATTAGCGCGTTCAACCAAAACCAACAAACTCTTCTGCTTTATAATATTAGTATAGATTGCATATACAAAATCTACGTTCAGTTACGTATCCTGATCTCTCTCTCGAATTAAGAATATAATTATGAAGAGGGTACCTAATGCAGGCCACTGTATCATCTCTATCGGTTGAAACAGCCCAGGTACCTAATCTCCTGGTACAAACTAATCTTGAATCAAAATCAACAAAACCAACTATCGAACGAATGGTGCTGAATCAAGTGGATTCTTAATTTCGTCCAGAACTGTCCAAAAAGAAACACATTTTCTCTGATTTTTACTGACAATATTGGTGATTGTAGATCACTGATTAATTTAATTTGTTTTAACATTTTATAATATCAAAAAAGTTTTACTGGGTTCATAGAATCGATTTATTAAAGAGGAGCTCGTGGCTAAATTGAAACAGCCGCACGGGCCGATCTTCAAGGCTAAACTATAACAGACGAACGCATCGATCTTCAAGGTTAAGCAACGCTTGCGAAGGTTGGTCTGTGGATGGGTGACCATCTTGACATACCGAGTTTCCTTCGTGCCTCAGAAAGCACGTTAAGCCTTTGGTCCCGGCTGTCATTTGTAGATCTTTGGCAGTCTTTACGGATAGTCAAAAGCCAGTAAAATCTGACTGAAATCTTGCATTGAATGAGTTGTGGAGGTCTGGTAGGCAGCCGCGCCACGTAATATACCGGTATTCAGCTGAATCCGGTTTGTCTGGAAGCCGAGCCAATATAGTAAGGAAAAGGCTAGGTTGTTATAATGGTCACCCATTCACAGACCGACCTCGGCAAGCGTTGCTTAACCTTGAAGATCGACGTGTTCGGCTGATATAATAGCCACATTGAAACATAATACCAAATATTCACCTATTCTGTTAGTAAATCAGTTTACTTATGGATACAGGTAACTCTCCGGAGATTACTCTCCTCCCAGTAAATCGAAAAACAATCTAGTCATTCAATCAAATCCATACTTCCATAATCCATAACTATAACTATTTAATTATATAATTTCAAGTTTCAACATTATACGACTTCAAAATTAAACAACTTAAAACATGGGGCTGACCTTTTGCTACTGCGGAGAATCATTCAGAAAAACGCGTCATAAGTACAACGCCATCTATCGATCTACAACGTAACTGAACTGTCTTTATACTCATAACTACTCGTAAGTTCAAACTTAGAAGCTTACACGTTACGATGAATAATGATAATATAATAAAATGTTCACTATTTTTGCTACATTTTAAGTTTAAATAAAAAATAACTCAAAAATACATTGTTTCGGGGTCTTTTCACACATTTCTTATTAAAAAAATTCTCAATAGATGGCATTGCAAGTATCTGAAGTCTCAATGAAAACAACCTATTTTAGCGCTCGATGAAGTTTCTTCGTAAACTTTAAAATTCGATATCTTTTGATTTTGTGGGTCGATTTTGATGAAATAAACACTAAATGTTGCTCCGATTATCACTTAATATTTCTAAGTACCTAAATTTTGAATCCAATCAGTGGTTTATGCGTGATGCTCCTCCAAACGCACAGACATACAGACGCACAGACAAACAGACAAACAGAAAAGAATTTCAAAAACTGCTTTTTTGTGTTCTATGTAATTTTTCTGACATTTCTATGTATTTTTTATGCGAAAATATTCAATGTACAGACACGGCAACTCTACGATTTTATTATATGTATAGATAATGACTGTAAACAACTAGGTACCTACTTCAGACGGCAAATTAAAAAAAAATATATAAATATCCATGGACATTTCACACAACGCCATATAGTCCCAAGCTAAGCAACCTAATGCTTATGTTATGGTAACGAGGTGGCTGATAAACTACATATATATACTTTTTTTTGTAAATACATACATAAATTATAGATATAAAAACCCCAGGCTCGGAACAAATACTTGTAGGTCGTACAAACATTTGTTCCGTGCGGGAACCAAACCCGCGACATGCTGCGCAGCAGTCAATCCGCTCAACCACTGCGCCAACCGTGTCGTCAAATTTAAGTCAAATCTCAGTGACAGTCAATATCAAAAACTCGTCAAAATGTAGGGAAATTAAAGGTATTTTTGACAGTTTGCGACTTTGATGCAAATGAATTTAAAAAAATACAAGAATGCCTCGCATAGCAATTTCTCATGTTGGCTTCTTGTCTGACCGGATGCAGCTAAATACCAGTATTTTACATGGATCGATTGGTCGGACATCCATAGTAACCAAAAATAACAAAATTCCTTATGGTAAGACTACTTGTGCCAGCACATGCCTTTTTGTAACGACTATAAAAGACCTTCGAATGACAGCCGGGATCAAAGGCTTAGGGCAGATTTCATCAATCTGATGATTCATCATCTAACATTTGGCTAGCCTTTATACCCCTTCATTGAGTCAAAAGTCGTCATTAAGGTAACGTAAGCTGACCTGACCTTTCAGACTATAAATTCGTTCTCTTAAAACAATTTCCCAGCTCTCAAGCGTGCGAGGTGCTAACCTACTTGTAGAGTGGCAGTTTATATGGTCGTCACGTTCCCCACTCAATTGCAGTTAATCTTGTTCTGTTTTGATGTGTTTTACTGATGTAAATTCGATGGGAAGAGAGAGAAGGGGTTGTGACCTTGTTGCTAGGGTTTCAATTGTATGATTACCATAGACATTATAGGTACAGCATAGGATGTAACTCTGTCGTGATTGTAAGTATGATTGCTGAGCATGTTGTTCTGAGTTTTTAAGCTATTATGGTTTTCTATAGTAATTTGATTATTTCATTTGATCGTTACTGATGTAAACTTACTTACTTTAAAGAGTCATTCATCATAATGAACAACTTTTAAAATGGGACCAAGTCTGAAATAGCGAAAAAAAATCAAATTCCGAATAAATTTATGTGCGCGTAACTCGACAAAATGAACAGCTTATTTATTTTGAAGTATTGCGTTTATTCTAAATAAGTATTTTTATCCATGGTGTTATTACACATCATGTTTCAATGTTCTTGTAAATAACTAGAAGTTATTATCAAGCAGCACGATCATTATTTATTGATGAGGCATTCATCAAATGTCTTGATTTACTCTGTACCTTCATAGTCAACAATGAGTAAGATATGATACATTCTTAGACAAGGCTGCATGAAGTTACAGTCCAAAACAGCTCGCAGAGTTCGCAACCCATTTTATCTTCCAAAACATATATCTTGTAAACAACCCAACACATGCTAAAAAAACTTATCGTAAAATTTAACAGATCCGACCAAATCCGCTCGAAACAATTACTTATTCGAGACAGGAACATGCAAAAACATCACGCGCTGGCAAATCTCTTCCTCCTGCGCTCACAGAATCGCAAATATGGCGACGAAAATATTGAGGGAACGCTGTATTGTTTCAGAGAGAGAGAAGATTAGGTGATGTGCAATTGTTTAGCGATGTTTGGAGCTGACGGCTCAACTGATTGGGTGAAGGTCCGTGGGTTCAAGTAGTGGGGGGTGCGTGTAAGTTGAGTTGTGGCTGTTAGTTTTAGAAGTCGAATACCTTTGATGAGATTTTGTTAATCTCGTGCAGAGATTTATAAGCACTCTCTGTGTAGCCACACCATAAACGATACTTTAACCCTTGTCTTACATTTTGAGTATTAGGGATTTAGACTCTCTGTGCCCCCTCAGTGTAAAATAAAATAAATAAAATAAAAAAGCCTTTTATTTCATGCATTAATAATTTGAAAACACATTGTAGATTATAGTTTATCATAGACTAGCACAATTTTAGTTTGATTTTTATTTTTTTATTGTAAATTACATAATTCTATATAAATGAACTTATACATAAACCCCTGTACCCTTCAGAGTACTTATAAATAAATAAAATGCCGATTTTTTTAACAAAACCGTGACCGTCTGTCAGCGATAACCGCTGTCGAATTATCTATATTCATATTCAAAATAATAAAATAAAAAATGGAACTACAAGCTCTATGTCTTAAAATACTGAGTTCAAACATTGCATAAAATAAAAAGCTTTGGTCCTTTTTAAAACAAAAGGTCTCGCCTAAATATATATGCTTGGTGGATTCAAATTAACTCGAATGATAAATTCAACCATAGATCGCAAGATCTATATTACACTCATAGGCACAACTGAAGTACCTATTTGTTTTCTGAGTAGGTAATTGAAATTAAATCACAAAAGTATCACGCTCGGAGAAACCTAAAGTGAATTTGAACGTCTCGAAAGCCTCTTACGCATGGATGTATCGTAAAGTACGCAGATTTTACTCAAGTTGAAACGTAGTATGTTAAAAATCCTCCCAATTACCCGCTCTGTTGCTCTTGTTCACGAGTCAATCAAAATATTATGTACTTGTATAAGTAGGTTATGGCATAATGTGAGAGCATGTCATACCCGGCGGTGTATAATGTTATACCGATAACATGGCGGGTGTGACACGCCTCAGGGTTTATAATGAGCTTGGTTTGAGGATCGAGATATTTTGTAGGTTATAGTAGTACAAACACCCTTTTTTTAGGGATTGGAAATCATCTGACTGACCGGTTCTGGGCGAAGCAAGAGGTAGTGTCAGACTCTTACTGACTAAAACCCATCCGTGTTCCTTCTAATGCCCTTTGCGCCACGGTGAATCTTTCGAACAAATTCCGCAGCCCCGGTAGGGGTGCATCATCTGCCTAGCCTTTTTCCCAACTTTATTGGGGTCAGCTTCCAGTCAAACCGGATTTAGCTGAATACCAGTATTTAATGTACAGCGGCTGCCTACCAGACCTCCACAACCCGTTAACTGGGTAACACGGTACTTCTTGGCAAGACTGGAGTCAGATTTACTGGCTTCTGACTATCCGTAACGACTGCCAAAGATCTACAAAAGACAGCCGGGACCAACGGCTTAACGTGATTTCCGAGGCATGAAGGAAACTCGGTATGTTAAGATGGTCACCTATCCACGAACCAACCTTGACAAGTGTTGCTTAACCTGGAAGATCGAGCTGTGCGGCTGTTAATGTTGTGCGAGCCCCAGTAGGGGTGATCATCATATGACTTCTCCCTATCTGGGCGGAGCGGAAGGGAGTGTCAGACTTTTACTGACTAAAACCCATCCATGTTCCTTCAATGCCCTTTTTGTTCCGGAGCCGCGGTATCTCTTTCGAATAGTCCCGCAACTCCGGCAGGAGGTGCAAACACCCTAAGGTTCAATGTAGACAGATTTAAGAGGTCTAAAATTCATAGAAAACCGAATCCTACGCTCAGCTAAAAGAACATAATGGCGACGATCTTGTATAAGTAAGGCCAATTGGTACTTTGAGTTGCTACCTTTAAAAAAATAGAAAGTAAGTTCAAAAAAGACCACAGAAAAATCACGCTGTTACTAGTACAAAACAAGAATATAGTTCAAAGTGATTGTCCCAAATCTCTTGATCGCTAACTAGTGTTAGAATATAATTGCAACTGCCGCGCTCGAGATAGGGTTGGTGAGTGTGTTTTGTTGCAGAACAACTTGCTGCTCTTGTCGCTAGCGCGACAGAATCAGCTTCATCTGTTTGGCTGATAATACAAAGAATAGGATCGACTTAGCGCCATATTGTGACGTCATAGCTGTCAATTCAACCAAGTAGCAAAGCAAAATTATTATTTTTATGTATTATTTACAAATATTGAGCAGGTAAATGAAGTTTTATGGTATGGTTTAAAGTAACTAAAAATAATGACTTTAAATAATTATTATATTTAGCTAATTTAGAACGTTATTATTTAAATTTGATTTAAGACATTATTTTAAACATAGTAAAATAAACCGTTATTGATATGCTACTAAGTTTTCTATGCAAACCGTACTTTTCAAGAGACATTCGACAAATAGAGGTCATTGACGTTCCTATTCTTATTTGAAACGCTTTGTACGGAGGATCAAAAGAAAACATCGCCAGTGTATACTGCTTTGGTTTGGCATACAGCCTACTCTATCAAAATAATTTAGTTTATTCTTGATTAAATATTAAGTGTAGGTGGTGGTGGTGGTGGTATGTACATGGATTCGTATATATTATTTTCCAGCTTATTTTTTATGTACCTACATTCTATGCAAATAAAGATTCTATTCTATTCTATTCTAGGAACTAACACAGAACTATCAAAACCATTTCTGCTCAAAAACGTAGTTTTGTTTTTTTTTTGCTGGAATTTAGCTCCAATGAAAAACGTGACCAAAAAAAACCTCCAATAGATAAATTGGTTTCCTATGTTCTAAAGCTTAGTTCCGTCACGAACGATGCAGGAGAATTTAACACAACTCTGTGAAACCCCGTCAATACCGTTGGGATGCGTCACTTTTACCGAATTTTCCGATTCAAGTAATCCGACAAAATTATGGAAACGTACGGCTGTGAATTGTGTTAAATGTCGCAACTGCGGCGGTTGTAATTTGGTTTTGTTCATAAGGGGATAATCAGTGAAATGGTTTAATGCATGTAATGCATTTGTATGGTAATAGTATGGTTTGTTGGACCCGTAGTGGATGATTCGATTGTGGTAAATAGTTTTCTTTGATTTTTACGTTAAAGGCAGTGCATAAATGGGTAGTTTTTCATTTTTGATCTTTAAGTGTTGCCATGGGTAGGAAACCAGAAAATCCGAAACTTTCAAACAAAGTTCAAATACAACTTATTTTTAGGGCCTTTTTTAACGATAACTTAATAAAAACAGCTTAAAATACGTACACTACTCTGAACTTGATACTTGAGTTAGCGTCGCTGTATTTTAATTAGATAATTGTCTTGACAAAACTCATAGCTCCCTTCCATTTTCCCTCAAATTAAATAAAAAATACATATATTTACTTTCATTATAAAATAAAACTATATTGTAAACCTATGCCTATCGTTAGTACTTTTACGATCAATATAGCTAGTCTGGAAATACTATTTTTCAAGTAAAAACAATAATAAAATGTCAGGCACCTATACTATACAAATTAAACGAGCGTCTACTATCGCAATATGTCCCCATGCGTTTCCAATCATGACCAGCGCACTGTCACATCGCATGCAATTATCGACGACTGTACCGAGACAGTCGATCACTCTGCGTCGTTGATGACTGTACCGAGCAGCTCATTGTTACTGAATAATGAAAGATTTATTTTATCTGCGTTTTTTTCCTTTTTGTAATCAGTTTCACTCATTTTTACCACAGTTTATTAAGTTATAAGCTGCGTTTACACACGAGATGTGCGAAGATGCATAGATAGCTAAGGGATACGTTGAGTAAGTACCAATAGAATCGCTTCATTTACTTAGCCTGGCCTAAAAAACACATCCCTCGCTATGCGGTCTCGCTCATCTCTGGTGGAAATTCAGTCTTAATTTGAGATTCTAAAGATTGAATCACCTTTGACATTAATTGCACTAGTCAAGGAAAAAATTGGTAATCAAAATGTATTTTTATTGGTTTAATACAATACGAGTACCTAACTGTAGGATAGTCGTTTCATGATTTCTTTCTTTACATGAGACTCTGAAACATTTGTTTAAAGTTAATTGAGTATTTCAAATATTTTTATCTTGAACTTTTCAAATTAATAAAAAAAAAAGTTTTCGACACATTTGCTCATAAAATGCATTTACGAAGCCTGTTTACATTGTTCGAAAGTTCAAAATTACGGACCATACAATGGAGCGTGCGGTAAAGTAGGTACTCTCACCTAAGTATTTACTTTACCGCACGCTCCGATGTACGGCCCCGTGCGTATTCTTTACGGTATTTTTTTAATGTCCATAAACAATATAATTATAAGAATTCAATCCGTCTGCATCCGTCAGCCAAAAATGCTTCCGTCTGCGTCCGTTCCGGAAGCGTTTTTTTTGCGAAGAACTTTTTGCTTTGTCGCACTTTAATATTGAAGAAAAAATTAGACAATAGATGTAGTTCTAATTACCCGACTGTTACACTTATGTTTTTTTCGAGTATATTTATGTATCTATACTAATATTATAAAGCAGAAGAGTTTGTTTGTTTGTTTGTTTGGTTGAACGCGCTAATCTCAGGAACTACTGGTCCGATTTGAAAAATTCTTTCAGAGTTAGATAGCCCATTTATCGAGGAAGGCTATAAGCTATATATCATCTCGCTAAGACCAACAGAAGCGGAGCAGTAATGAAAAATGTTACGCAGACGACGTTGCGCGGGTCAGCTAGTGATGTCATATTTTTTTGGCACACTGTAGCCTAACCCTGTGGCTTCATAGATTTTAGCTTGAAAGGTGTCGTTAGATTCGTCTAAATAGTGAGAATGATACTGGATAGGTATATAAATATTAAAATATCTGAGCTTCGGCCATCGAGCCATTTCAATGACTTCAGTTTTTTTACCTATCGAGTGGGGTGTCAATACAGGGTTATTTGTAAAACACCAGAAACCTCTTAGGCAGTGAAAGTACACATGATTATAAGCAACTTTTGTTTTGGTAAAACTCCGAAATCTCGAAAAAAATATCAGCTGTTTCATACATTTTCATTGGCTAAATACTGCATTTTGTATGAAACAGCTGATATTTTTTTCGAGATTTCGGAGTTTTACCAAAACAAAAGTTGCTTATAATCATGTGTACTTTCACTGCCTAAGAGGTTTCTGGTGTTTTACAAATAACCCTGTATAAAGGCTCGAGGAGACAATAAAAAATTTAACTTATTAAATAAATGATTATGTCAAAAAAATCCGATTGGTACAATATATAATACAATTTACAATATATATAACTCTACTAAAATGTTTCACACAGACGCAAACGGAAGCGCGTTCTTATTTTAAAAACGCACATTATTCCAAACACACACCCCATTTGCAAATTCGCGCCATTTTCAATTAGAAACGTCAAAGATAGTTGCGACTTTTAATTATAATTTTAATTAGAATATGTGTTCAAGCGAGGAATCAGATATAAATTAGGAATCTACTCCACCTGACATTTTGAATGAGGCGCCAATTGCAGAAGATGGTCTCTTGCCGCCAAAATCGCGAGAACGCTATTTAATGATTAACAATATTTTTTAATAGATACTGAAAAAGTTTGTTTAATTATCTATAATGTGTCGAAAAACGTTGTATGACACACGAGCGGGTATTGGCATTTACAAACTCGTGACTATGGTAAAACCTCGACTTCGTCTCGGGCTTACATTTGTCTACTCGTTTGTAAAGACTAAGTTACCGCTCTTGTATCATAAATAACTATTAGCAGCAGTAAGTTACTGAGAACATCACCTCCGTAACTTGTGATGTCTTGTCAGAGAATGGAGGTTCTTTAATTTTATTATTCTTTTTTCAAATTAATAAGTATTTTGGGTGACCCAATTCAAAGGAATTGAATTATTTATGACCTAAAATGCAAAACCACTGTCCAAAAAACACGTAAGATGTCATTAGGTATTTATCTTTATTTTTTTAACTAAAAATATTTAAAAAAAAATCTATGCATATTTCACACGCCGTGGCCAGTAACGACTATGTTTTTTTTTGTAAAACCTAACCGTTGACATCCATTCCACCTTTTAGTTTTTTTGAGACGTACAATATAATGTGTTTTTTTTTTGTCATACAGTTTGCTTCGTTGTTTCATACTCCGTGGTTTTCTTTTTTCGTTCACTCTGCATTCTTTTTAATTGCGTTTAAATGCGAATTAAAAGTGACTGATTGAAAATGAAATTATATTTTGAGTTAAAAAAATATATACTTATATATAAATATATTTGAAAATAAAAATGTATTTTCACTTTTCTGTCTTTTACGATTTTCCATTTACAGATTTGCTTCAGACAAAAACCGAATACAGTGCGATCAACATTCATAGTTATTATTTTCCTTCTAAATCGATGTCAAAGTGAAAATAAAGTCTTTTTGCGATGAGGTTTGCTATTTGGACTATTCTCAGAGGTTAAGTAGCAGTCCGATCTGCTGTTAAAACTAAGACAAAGGTTACTCGTTCCTTTTAATAACCAATTTCACTTATTCCACAGGACCGTGGCGGCTGGTCACAATGGAGCGAATGGTCGCTGTGTTCACGAACGTGCGACGGAGGGGTCTCGCGACAGCTTCGGACGTGTTCGTCTCCCGCCGGCTGCAGAGGGGAGCCAGTGCGCTACAAGATATGTAACATGCAGGTGAGTTCTGAGGCCCTGGTAGTTCCGATTACTGTCGCGGTGGTCGGTAGCAACGGAGCGACAACTTTTTTTTAAAATGAAAAACGGGGAAACTCTTGTCCCAAATCTCACCTGATGGAAAGTGATGATTAGGCCGAAGATGGAAGCGAGTTTCACCCGGAATCCTCTTACACAGAGGAACTGGCTATCATACCTCTAACTGCCGGAACACAACAATGCTGTTAACATTGTTGTTATGGCGACAGACTTAGACATGATGGTGGTAGCTTGCCAGGCGGACTTAGAACAAGTCCTACCACCAACCAAACCGAGCAAAAAATTTGCCCCCGCTGGGAATCGAACCCGGGACCTCTGGGTCTGAATCCGGTGGTTTAACCACTAGACCACGGAGGCGGTTACTGTCACCTGTTTAGCACCACCCGAGGGCCACGTGTAGGGATTCGCTGTAGGGTCTTCTCCTACGGACGCGGGTGACTCGGCCCCCATCACAACTTAGTTTTTTTCTTTCATAAGAATCTACTCTTGACGGTAGGAAACACAACAAAAAAGAATTAGCGAAATCGAACCAGCCATTCACACATAATGCGATGACCAAGAGAAATAGAGATTTATTTGAATAAATATAAGATAGATGTATCTATAGTAATGCCACATAGGCGCGCTTGATGGAACAAGAGAGTTCCTTTACCTTCATAGTCACACACTGTCATATAGGAATGGCAATCTGCCACGACCGGGAAGACATCAGGTGCTGGTTCAATGGTTTACGAGTTGTCAGAGGCACGGGCGAGGCCCTTGAGGCGGTTTAAAAACTTTGACACTAGGATGTGTGGGGTCGTGTCACTTATTGTGTGGGTATTAAGGTCTAAACCTTAAGAGTGTGTATTCCGTCCACTAGCGCCGCCAATCGTTTTTTATTAATTGTGGTAAATTTAAGACACGTAGATAAAAAACCGCTCTGTAGTGCACTGAAGAAATGTATATATTATTTTTTGACAGCTATTTTTAATACATAGCTCATGGCTAAATAGCCAAAACGGCAATTATTGCTAAAAGTGGCCACTTTTAGCAAAAATATCGACTTTGGCAACTATTTATGTTCTAAAGTACAAAACATAACTCTCAAAACATAATAAATACATTTCTTCAGTGCACTACAGAGCGGTTTTTAATCTACGTGTCTTAAATTTACCACAATTAATAAAAAACGATTGGCGGCGCTAGTGGACGGAATACACGCTCATAATACCCACACAATTAAAAGAAGAAGAGAGGTACGTGGGTGTCACAGTACCAACTTCTAAACTTGGGGTTACAACTGCGAAATAATCTTAATGGCAGAACTAGGATGTTCATTTTGGTTTTTTCAGGCAGTCTTGCATGTACACGTACATTACCACAAATATCGGTATTCAGGTGGCAAAACAGGGGAATGGTTGTTTTTTTAAACCTGGGAGTAGTAAATGCCCAGCAGTGGGCTGCGAGAGGCTTTTTGTGACTTTTTTTATCCGTGGTTAACTAAACCACCACTGTGTGCGAACAATTGTGTTTTCTCAAACATGCTTGGAAATGTGAGCATTATTTTGACAACCTTCTTCGAGATGAATCGTAATTGTCGTACTGGCCGAGCAGCGGCCGGCAAAAGTTGTGTGAAAATATATGTCAATCGCGTTATGCGGCCAAATAAATTACATATATCTATCGTGTAATTTAAAAACGGAACGATCTTATATTCCGAAACATGGCAACCAAGGAGGTAACTTATCAAAGTTTTTTTTAAATTTCGAACTGGCTTGCAAAAGAAAGCTGTTTATTGAAATAAAAAATTACCACTTACGCAGGAATTATTATTATTGTTGTTGGTTGTTCGCCGTTGATCTTGAAAAGTAGGTGTATTTTAGGTTCCGCGCTTTTTTCGAGAAATTGTGTTTAAATCTTGTTAAAATGCATGTTTCGATTCATTTTTAAATTATAGTAAAGCAGCCAAAACATTCAAGTCACATTACCAACATCACAACATTTTAAAGCCCCCTTAATTCCTCGTTCAACATTGATTTCTTTCACCAACATAACAGAACAAACAACGCTACTCGATATCGTGGCGTGAAATCAAAGTGTCGCATTCGACTCGATAATTACGCCCGTACACTGCCGGCCGAAATAAATGGGGCGTAAACTTAATGAAACTGTTTAGCTCGCCGTTCCATTCGTTTGTGGCGCGCTTAAATGATTAGTGGCTGTGCGCGGGGATTACTGGTTTTGTGTGTATTTTGAGGGATTTTTCGGTTGGGAAAATTAATAAGCGTGCATTGATATAGTTGATAGTTGAGTGAGATTGAAAACGACTGCTTGATTTTTTTTTCAGTATTGTTGTTTTTATTGTGTGCAAAATAAAACAACATTCGATGAGGCAGCTAGAAGATCATTCGTTGACTTTTGATATAGCAGTTTTTTTAAGCTTTGCCCCACACTTGAAATTTCGCCTGTTTAGTGGGTGCGTTTATAACATACAAAGTCACGTACACAAACAGCCAGAACCGGAACAACTATCTGTAGGTCATACAAATATTTGTTCCATGCGGGAATCGAACCCACGACACGTGACGCAGCAGCCGATCGCTCAACTACTGCGCCAACCGTGCCGAAGTAGTGAATAGTGTTCAGGGGATTATCTTCTATAATCTTAATTCTAAGTAATATTACGAAAGGGTTTAAGAAAAATTAGGTTTTCTTTATGATGTATTTTGTTTGGTTCAGACTGATGTGACTTTTGAGATAATTACGGGTTATTTTAAAGCATTATTACTGTTTTCTGGCTGACTATTTCGTGTGTGTGAACAAAATGTTCTAAGCCTGAAAAATCTCCTATATTTTAATTATTTTTAAAACTGAAACAAAGAAGCTTGAGTTACGTTACAGTTATAGACTCTCTAAATTATCTCTAATACCCATCTCTTAATTATACCACTCTCGTGATTTAATAGTAATTATTCATTATAAATTAGGATTCATTAGAATAGAATACCAGTTATTTGTTTCTATTAATGAATACGTATTAAATTCTAACTAGATGATGCCCGCGGCTTCGCCTGCTTGAAAAATTATATACAAGGTTTAGTATATAATTAAAATAGAAAACTAATGACTGGCATTCTCGAGAATCACTCTATTCATTGGTGAAAGCAACATGGACATCGGTGCAATAGTTTTTGAGTTTATCGCGATCTGACAGACAGATAGACGCGGCGGAGGACTTTGTATTATAATATTTAGTGATTACATTTACCTATTAATAGTAAAATAATTAGAGTAGAAGCTTTTTTTGTTCTCATCGTGTAACACATTTAATTAATATGAATTTCACATACACACACAGGTATATTTCACACATTTATATTTATCGCTTGATCAGCTCATGCTTGAACACTGTTTCACCTGAGGCCCTGCTATGACGTAAATACCGACATGATTCCGTTGTGAAAAAGAGATAGTACTACACGTCTTGTATAACTCTGTCTCCATCCCACTTTGGAACCATGATGGTTTTAGAAGTGATAGCGATGATAAAGTCGACTATGAAGCACACTCGCTCGCCTTGACCTAAGGACTCTTATAAAACAGATTCCCACAGGGTATGAGCTGTTATTTTCATGAAAACAAGACTCAAACTCAGTATAGTCCTCCCACAATTGTATTACTTCACATAATCTTAGAAACACGTCCTTTTCAACAATAAAACTAAAGGAAAGATTACGAATACGTCGCTCCAATAAATCAGCAGTACCTCACACATACAAAATTCACTGAAACAATTGTGTGCCTGGCACATTGTCCCCCAGTGTACGATACGGCGATACATTGTCGGTACCGGCTCGTTCTTTATTAAATACATGTAGGGCACATGCTTGTGAATAAAATGTGAGTGAACTGTTTTTTATGGCTACTATTAAGATTAACGAATGATTCTTTTACTTATTACTGTTGTGTAGTGAAGTGAGTCAGTTTGTCAGGTTCTTGAACGATCGCCGTCAGTGAAGAATGGTCATCTCATAACTACCATTCTTATTTTGATCTTTATAATGTTTTAAGTTCTTGTGATAAGTTTTTTATTTTCTTTTTAGGGTTCTGTAGCCAAATGGCAAAAAACGGAAGCCCTATGGATTCGTCATGTCTGTCTGTCTGTATGTCCTCCCTATGTCACAGCCACTTTTTTCCGAAACTGTAAGAACTATGCTGTAGAAACTTGGTAAGTAGATTCTGTGAATCGCATTAAGATTTTCACACAAAAATAGAAAAAAAAAAACAATACATTTTGGGGCTTCCCCAAACTCAGAACTGAAACATCAAAGTGGTAAAATGTGTGCCCCCCTGTAACTTCTAAAATAAGAGAATGATAAAACTAAAAAAAAAAAAAAATATGTTGTACATTACATCAAATATTTTTTTCAAAAACATGAAGCTATTTGCACGTTCCAAAGCGTAGATCTCAAAGGAGAAGAACGTGCAAGAAACTCCACGGACACTTTAAAAAATCATGTGATGTTTGCAAAATTCTTAGTTGCATACCGCGTGTATCTGACATCGACGCACAAACGATTTCCATGGGTCCAGGGCATGATTCTGGACACCCTAGACTTAGAATTTTTCGTCTGCTTTTTTTCTAATTTTTTCATTTTTTTCAAGGGTTTTTTTACTTTAGACTGCTCATAATCGTTATTCTGACCTAACCCAAAGAGATTTTTAATATAAAAATAATTAATTAACTACTTTCCCTAAAAAGAGTAACCTGAATAAAACCAGAAATAGGTATCAGCTCAGCTGAGCTGATACCTATTTGTGGTACTCTTGAAAAAAATGAAAAAATGAGAAAAGAACCGACGAAAAATTCCAACACTGGGGTGTCCAGAATCATGCCCCGGACCACAGTATAAATATGGACAGTACGGAAACTACCTACAAAGGCTCGAAACGGCTCACTCACACAAACATGCGCACCGACGAGACCTTTCGGTGCCCGTCGCGGTACTTTCAGTAGTGAGTGACGACTGCCGCCGGCCGCGTGAAAACGAGTTTAGCCCCGCGATCTTTTTAAAAATGCTACGAACGTATTGCGTAGTATACGGTTATTTGAACTCGGCTTCATCACAACCGGAGGGAAAATACGTTATATTTTAAACTTCCTGCTGATTTTGAAAGGTAAGAATCATTAATGAAATTGTTATTTAATCGTTATCGAATTATAAGTCCGTATGATCGATCAAAATTAATTCGTGAACTTCAAAACTATTAGGTATATACTACTACTTCTTGTAAATCCAAGATGGCGCCTGCTATAGGTATAAATTTTTTCGTCATGGGTGTCGTTTTCATGGTTTTCCAGGGTGTTGAAGCCGATAGCGCTGTCGAAACGTGAATCCAAGATGGCGGCTGCAATAGGTAAAAATTTTTTCGTCATGGGTGTCGTTTTCATGGGTTTCCAGGGTGTTGAAGCCGATAGCGCTGTCAAAACGTGAATCCAAGATGGCGGCTGCAATATGTACCAATTTTTTCGTCATGGGTGTCATTTTCATGGTTTTAGAGGGTGTTGAAGCCGATAGTGATGTCAAAACGTGAATCCAAGATGGCGCCTGCAATAGGTACCAATTTTTTCGTCATGGGTGTCGTTTCCATGGTTTTCAAGGTTGTTGAAGCCGATAGTCATGTCAAAACGTGAATCCAAGATGGCGGCTGCAATCGGTATAATTTTTTTCGTCATGGGTGTCGTTTTCATGGTTTACGAGCGTGTTGAAGCCGATAGTGCTTTCAAAACGGGAATCCAAGATGGCGGCTGCAAAGGTACCGAGCGCCCGAAACGTTTTCGTCCAACAGCAACTTGCGTACCTGCCAAAATTTTTAAAAGGTAACGCCGTAATGACAAAGTTAGTGCTACAAGTTGTTGTGTGTAAATATTAAATTGTTTTCCGTGTTTAAAGTATCATGTTTTGTTGAGATTAACCAACGCCATGAGATTACCTATTTATTGTATTTGTAAGCTAGTTATTCAAATTCGATTGATTGATCACTACAGAAGAAAATTGTAAAAAAAAAACAAACATTATAAGTGACAACCCTTTTGCTTCAATGGAGCGTAGGTAATTATATTCTCAACTAGGCTTAGTTTCCGTACTGTCCATATTTATACTGTGCCCGGACCCATGGAAATCGTTTGTGCGTCGATGTCAGATACACGCGGTATACATGTCTCCATGTGAGGACAGTGCAAAATAAAACAAGTGCGTGACGGACTCGCACACGCGTTTTTTTTTTTTTTTTACTTGGTATTGGTTTGCTCTTGACTCTAGTCTTAGTCAGAGATGACAGAGACAAAGTCTACGATGGAGCGAGCTTACCCAGAAGTAGCCTGTTCACTCTAACTTTGAAAAGATTAGGGTTGTAAGCATTCGGAAACACAAACGCAGGCAAAGAGTTCCACTCCTTTGCTGTGCGCATTATGAAAGACGCTTGGAAGCGCTTAGTGCGAGTTACGCGTACCATAGACTTTCTTTTAAATCTATAGATATTAAAATGAATTGCTGTTCGTTAGTTTTGCTAAAACTCGAGAACGTCTACGCCGATTTCAATAAATCTTGTTTTGTTTAGTTCGCCAGAATACAGGGAAGGTTTAAAAACAAAAAAATGCGTAGGTAATGTAGCCAGTTGACAGGAGCAAAGCCGCGGGGGACAGCTAGTTTTATATATTTGTTGTAATTTATTGAAATACACAATCTGTGAAAATTTCAACTGTCTACCTATTACGGTTACCGAGACACAGCCCGCTGACAGACAGACGGAAGGACGGACGGACGGACAGCGGAGACTTAGTAATAGAGTTCCGTTGGTTACCCTTTGGGTACGGAACCCCATAATGCCAAACTTTATTCAAATTTTGTTATACTCTATTTGACAACTCCCAAGAACATAGTCGTTACAAAACCGCTTATATGAAGAAGACGTCAGTATTAATCTCCCCTGCATAACTAAACGTAAAAGGATATTAAAACTATCATGAAACTATAACTCGGAAAGGATCGCTTCCCGCAAAGCCGAAGTAATATTCAATTAAAAAGTCCAAACTACCAATTTATCGGAGCCATGTAACGCTAACACAATCGGGAACTATTTGAAAACGATAACTTTTCAATATCACGCCATATCGGAGAATTATTCTCGATATAGAGCATAAAATCATCACAACAACTGGAAATGCCATTACTAATAATCTTGGTATGTACAAAAACAAGTTTTGGCTGTCACATGTCATTGAATGTCACTGAATTTTGTTATTTATTCTGTAACTTACTGAAAGGACAACCCATAAAACCCATAAAAAATGCTTAGGAATCGCTTAAAAACTCTAAGTTGTAAGAGTTTAAATCACACACAGAAACAGCGATAATTTAGATTAAGAATAATTAATTAATTGCATGTGACATCACTGGCAAGTAACGTCATACTGAATTTACATCATCTAACACAAAAGAACCCTCGGTGCGCGAGTCCGACTGGCTGGGTTTTTTTTAATGTATGTTACCTCATAATTCCGATATTTATGAACCGATTAGAAAAAATCTTGCTTTATCTGAAAGGATATATTCTGGATTGGTCCCATAGAAATGTTGTCAGAATCGGTTAAAAAGTTTGGCTTCTAAATCAAAATAGCTGGAATTCGTTTAATTGGATGACGATGTTTTATCATCCAAGAAAACAAAATTGCGTTACAAACAAAGTTTTGCAGTGGTGTTGTTAGGCGTCGGGTACGTACCACTATAATGTATTTTTTATTTATTTTTCAGAAATCTTTCTACTTTAATAACACCTTTCATATGAGTATTCATTCATGTAGATTTTGTTTACACAAAAACATAAAATTAAAACAAAATAAGTTACCAACTAAACACCAAACAATATTTCTTTGCATTATTACTGCCACGATCTGTCATCAACATTCTATCCTTGTCCCACGTTACTTGGTCTCTTTACCACACCTTCACCCCTTCCTCTCTTGCCATTTCCAGCAATACCCACTAACACATTTCCAAGCTCTATGGTGCTCGATGAGCGAGCATGCAACGAACTTTGTTTTGAACGTGATTAATAGAATGACTTAGCGAGCGAACTCATTACACCGAAGTGTACTTAGCTGATGTTTGATACAGTTTGACAGCTGCTGGGTGTAGAGACTGGTTTTTAGTTTAGGCATCAGGTTTAGTTTTATCATCGTGCCAGTCAAAAATACTGTGAAGATTTTCTACAAAATCTACTAGACTACTTATTGTCTCTGGTTGACTGGAGAAATGAAAATCTACTAGACTACTTATTGTCTCTGGTTGACTGGAGAAATGAAAAACATAAAAATCGGTCAAGCGTTTCGGGAGAGTTCGATTCCAAACACTTTGACACGAGATTTTTATAAATTAGGAGATATTACGCTTGAACTCTCCAAAAAGATAGATAGAGATAATTTAGACCAAGTCACGTACTTAAGTCTTTTCAAATTGAGGTCAAGCCTATTGCCTTTAATCAGGGAGACAACTAATATTATTTAAAAAAAAAAATTGGAAAAGGTTGCTATGTTAAAATGACATTGGGCGGGTCACGTCAGACCGACACACAGTGACCGTTGTGCTCTGCAAAGTGGGTGCTAAATGCTGGATAGCGCCGAGCCTGACCAAGGAACGGGGTGTTGATACAACCCAGACAGCAATTATAAGGGCTGGTTCGAGTTGAAGGATTTGAGGAGGCCACAGCCCCGTGAAGACCACGTTCCACCATCGTACCACAAAACGTACGGCGATGCTCCACCGGTACATGGTGGACATCCCACCTATACGCACAAAAAGTTTTGGGAATACATTCACTGCGTGTACAGCTAAGAAATGGAATTCCCTGCCGGAGTCTGTGTTTCCTGATAGCTACAACCTGGGAGTTTTTAAGTCATGAGTGAATAGGTTACTTCTAGGCAAGCGTGCTCCACCTTAGACCGCATCATCGCTTAACATCGGGTGAGATAGCGGTCAAACGTAAGCCTATCAACAGTAAAAAAAAGAAAGAAAAAAAAAACTTAAAATAATTTATTTATTCAAATAGCTAGAAAGAAATCTGAGACGAGATCACAAAAGATAGTTAGGAGCAATGGCCACAATCCTCATGGTTGTCGAAAATATTTATGATCACAATATTACGTTGTTCTAAAGTCGAGAAAATTAAAGATTAGTTTCAGTGTTGCTATGTTATTAAAACAAAAACAAGTATAACAAGTGTAATAGTAGACGAATAATAATCCAATTCACAAACATCGGAGAAGATTATTAAATTACTAGATACTTTTAGACAAGAAACTTAATACCTGTAGAAGGTCACAAATTTCTATTTAATCAAGGGAAATTAGAAAAAGTGCCAAGTGCCCTGTAGCTGAAAGTAAAATTAAGTTAGAGGGTAGACCCCTTTTAACAAAATTAGGGTCATCAGAAGCTCGTTAGCACTATTGTTTATTACACGAGAGACAATGGAACATTGTTTTATCATTTTCTAAATGTTAATCTTGTTGTACGAGAAAATGTGTGGATAGTTTGAATACCAGATGGCATTAAATATTTTAAATCGAATAAAAACTGTTAGAGGATCAGAAAAATGGTCAAAAAGACAGAAGATTTTAGATATAATAAAATAGATGGGCTCTTGATTAAACTGAAAAGCAACCTAATACATTCCACTATAGTCTGGTCCTTCGAGCCGGATGACAGGTCCGTAAAATCATGAAAATACACATTGATTGGTTATTTCATATCAGCCTTCAGACCCCCATTTGATAGGTACCTACACGCAAACTTTATTTTGACAAAACAGTATCTGCGTAGCCTTTTCCAATGATATTATGGTGGCCAATAGACGCTGAAGTTTGCGCGATGGTTAATAACCTTACAAGCTAGCAAACTTCACCAGGTCATCCGTCCATCTTCCATTCATCGTTTCTCCAAATATCGTCTCTTAATTATTATTTTTTTCTTATTTTGAATCTATTAATTATGTCATCTACAAATGCATTAATAATTTATTTCCTTATCTTATTATAGTAATCTAATTAATATGTTTTGTTTATACTTATTAATTTTATACTAATAGTTTAATAGTTATTGTTGTGATATTGTATTGTATTGAGTACTAGCTGACCCGCGCAACTTCGTTTGCGTCACATTTTCCATTAATGCTCCGCTCCTATTTGTCTTAGCGTGATGATATATAGCCTATAACCTTCCTCGATAAATGGGCTATCTAACACTGAAATAATTTTTCAAATCGGACCCGTAGTTCCTGAGATTACCCCCTACATACAAACCTACAAACATATAAACTTACAAACAAATGTTACCTCTTTATAATATTAGTATAGATATAGATTAGTATAGATTACGTGAAGTATTTGCTTGCATTGTTGTCCATCCGTGATTAACTGTTTCTGGAGGAACATTGGCTCCTAAACACATATTTTGGTGTAGTTTATAAGGCATTAGTTCGCTTTTGATAGTGCCTTAATGTACAACATTTTGTTTACATTTATTTGTCATTATGTACCTTGTGGGAAGGCCTTCCGACGTTGCGTCTTCCGGTTCGCGGTCGCCACTCCAGAACTTTTCGGCCCCATCGACCATCTGTAGGCTAATTCACGTAACTAAATAAGTTTTATTGCAGTACAGTTGAAGTTAAGTTTCGACCAAAACAACGCTTTTCGTATTCTCTACCGCTGTCCGACAAGCGCGCGTCAAGTTCGCGTCACGCGAGCACAATAACGGCATTCTATTGTTGCGCGTCTTTGGTGCGTGCTACGAAACGCAACATGATCGGTATTTTACTATTTGTTTGACGTCTCAAAATGACAGCTTATAAGTTTATGTTTTAATATTATAATAACATATTCATTGAAATGTAATCGATTCTATTCGATCTTTTGAGGCTGAGTCAAAACTTTCCTTTAAGCGTAAGCTCCGTAAACACTACTTAAAGGCATGTCATTCGTAGTTTGGTCTCGTCATAACTATTGTAAGTTCTCTTAATCAGAAATTATTATAAATCATCATATTTATTAGTATATTATTTTAGCAAATATATATGTATTTTATAGTATATGTATATATATATTATTTGTATACTTTGTTGTATCGATATGACTCAATTATATTTTATTTTTATTTGTTTGTTGTACACCTACCACAGTGTAGTCTTTTTAACCCAAAGGTTGACTGGTAGAGAATGCCTTGTTGCATTAAGTCCGCCCATGTACCACTATTGTGCATAAAGTCTAAATAAATAAATAAATAAATAAATAAATCTTTTAGTGAGTAATATTTTGTCTCACTTCCAATATTTATGTTCTTCACACGCTAGGAATCTGCGTTCTTCTAACAATCTTATCCTACTATGTCCTTCTCATACTTCTGACTTTGTACATTCTTCCTTTCATATTCAGTCTATTCTTCTTTGGAACTCGCTACCTCTTGATATCAGGACGACCACCAGTCGGTTTGCATTTAAGCGGAAATTGCAGAGCTATTTTCTAAATAAATAGCGCAGAGTTTTTTTGACACCTCTTTCTCTTGTTTTGTATAATAATATACAATATATGTATGTATATAGTATAGGTATATATTATAGTAAATATGTATGTATGTATATTATAAGTTTATAACTTATTTATGTACTGCGTACCCATTCTATATATCATTATGACATCTTTTATTATTATTATTTTTTATCATTGTTCCTCTCAAAGAGAGCACCTGCCATCTAATCTCTTCACCACCCTTGGTTGACTGGTAGAGAATGCCTAAGGCATTAAGTCCGCCTTTGTACTTTTTTTGTGCGAAAAGTTTAAATAAATAAATTGTTCGACACATTTGCTCATAAAATGCATTTACGAACCCTGTATACATTGTTCGAAAGTTCAAAGTTACGGACCATACAATGGAGCGTGCGGTAAAGTAGGTACTCTCACCTAAGTACCTACTTTACCGCACGCTCCGATGTATGGCGCCGTGCGTATTCTTTACGGTATTTTTTTAAATTTCCATAAACAATATAATTCGAAGAATTCAATCCGTCTGCATCCGTCAGCCAAGAATGCTTGCGTCTGCGTCCGTTCCGGAAACGTTCCATACGTGTATTTTTTTTGCGAAGAATATTTTGCTCAGAAGATTTGTCGCACTTTAATATTGAAGATAAAATGAGACAATAGATGTAGTTCTAATTACCCGACTGTTACACTTAAGGTTTTTTTCGAGTGTATGTATGATGTCATATTTCTTTGGCACACTGTAGCCTAACCCTGTGTTTTGATAGATTTTAGCTTGAAAGGAGTCGTTAGATTCGTCTAAATAGTGAGAATGATACTGGATAGGTATATAAAAATTAAAATATTTGAGCTTCAGTGCTAGTTTTAATGACTTCAGCTTTTTTTAACCTATCGAGTGAGGTACCAATAGGGTTCAAGGAGACAATTTAAAAATGTAACTTATTAAATAAATTATTTTGTCAAAAAATCCGATTGGTACAAAATATAATACAATTTACAATATTATATATAATTCTACCTACTAAAATGTTTCACGCAGACGCATACGCAAAAGGAAGCGCGTTCTTATTTTAAAACGCACACGTTTCCCCATTTGCAAATTCGCGCCATTTTCAATTACAGACTCAAAGATAGTTGCGACTTTTAATAATAATTAGAATATGTGTTCAAGCGAGGAATCAGATTTAAATATGGAATCTACTCCACCTGATATCTTGAATGAGGCGCCAATTGCAGAAAATGGCCTCTTGCCGCCAAAATCGCGAGAACGCTTTTTAATGATTAACAATATAATTATTAATAGATAATGAAAAAAATTTTTTAATTAGGATCTATTTATATGATGTGTCGAAAAACGTTGTATGACACACGAGCGGATATTGGTCTTTACAAACTCGTGACTATGGTAAACCCTCGACTTCGTCTCGGGCTTAAATTTGTCTACTCGTTTGTAAAGACCTTCTTACCGCTCTTGTATCATAAATAACTATTCTCTCTCCACCACACGTAGGTAAGTTTGGTCGAGTTTGGCTGTCGTGCAGTTGACGTGCAGTTCACGCGCAGCTTACACGCACTTCAAAGATTACAAGAATACCGTTTATAACTCAAACTTAAACTTAACTGCAACTGCACTAAAACTTAATCGGCGCGTCATAAAATTACGTGAATAGGCTAGATTCCATCATCCACAATTTGTAAAACTATTTAGTCCGTCAGTTAGAGTATTGAAAAATAATTGAACGTATTTTTTGTTTTTGTAAATCAATAAATATTGACAAAGATAAAACGCATCAAAACTCGGGAGTGGGGGCTCGTGACGTTACGACGCACTAAAAATTATGCGAAGGTGTGACGTATTGAGAATTTTAAAAGCGTCGTAACTTCGTCAATTTTGGTTCCTGTAACAAAAGAAAAAACACAGGTCAAATATTTTTTGATAATCTAACCGACGGAATAATTAGATTTTTTCAGGACACAAGCCCATTAACCCCCTGTTCTGCGAACAATGTGCCCTGCCCACTGCCACTTTAGTTTGGCAATTCTTCGGGCTATGTCGGCACACTTGCGGAAATCATCATTCCTTATTAGATCACGCAAGAAAACTCCAAGCATTGCCCTAGTGACTTTTAGCCTTCTGATGAGGCCCATTGTGAGCAATACAACAATACAGCACATGAACTCCGGATAACGATCACACCATTATGTCCAGGCTACCAACGAAAACTGTAATCCACTTTTATGTTACAGATAAATTTTAATACCAACGACACTCCATTTGTAAATTTAAATTTACAAAAGTTGCTGCAGTGGAGGATATAAGATAAATGTTGGGTATAAATTGGTCTGAAATCGCCAACATGTGGTCAGCAAGCGTGGTGAAATATTGTTTGTTCCTTCTCTGTGTGTTGAGAGGTGTTCATGTTGCTATGGGCTGAACTAATATTGTTACTGCTGTTCCATTTGCCTAGCCTTTTCCCAACTATATTGGAGTCGGCTTCCAGTCAAACCGGATTCAGCTGAATACCAGTATTTTACGTGGAGCGGCTGCCTACCAGACCTTCACAACCCATTAACTGGGTAGCACAGTACACCTTGGCAAGACTGGTGTCAGATTTTCTGGATTCTGACTATCCGTAACGACTGCCAAAGATCTCCAAATAACAGCCTCCCGACCAACGGCTTCACGTGCTTTCCGAGGCACGGATATGTTAAGATGGTCACCCAAACCACAGGCCAACCTCGACAAGCGTTGCTTAACCTTGAATATCGACCTGTGCGGCTGTTATTATTTAGCCACGAGCTCCTCATTGTTACTGCTAAGGCATGTAATAAAGGAGACTCTAGATTACAAGCTCTGTCGTCATCGTCATCATCATCACCTGTTTATCTTGTCCCACGTCTGGTCAAAGGTATCCCTGCTCCTTTTCCATACAACTCTGTCCTTTGCTGGTATGAGCCAATCTTTTTGGTACTAATCAAGTTATCATTGTACCAGTCTGAAATCACCCATTGATAAGTTAAGCCTTACTTTTTCTGCTGAAATCGTCGACAAAAACATGGGAAATCTTTTCTTTACTTTAATCTTTAATGAGTCTGCCACAAGCTGTAATACCATAAAAGGGGCCCGAAAGTGCCTACGCCTGCCGGAGTTGCAGGACTATTCGAAAGAGATACCGCAGCTCCGGAACACAAAGGGCAAAGAAGGAACATGGAAGGGTTTTAGTCAGTAAAAGTCTGACACTCCCTTCCGCTCCGCCCAGAGCGGGAAAAGTCATTTGATGAATATACATCCCAAAAAAAAAAACTGTCATTATTAATATTGCCTTGACAGGCATGCTGCTTGGTCTATTATGCCTAATATGACATTTAATCCCTTATTAGTCTATGTCTCTTTAATCATAAATGACAATGACAAGACCAAAAAAAACCGGCCAAGTGCAAGTCGGACTCGCGCACCGAGGGTTCCGTTCAAACCTGTAGGTATTATACCGCGTGTATCTGACATCGACGCACAAACGATTTCCATGGGTCCAGGGCATGATTCTGGACACCCTAGACTTAAAATTTTTCGTCGGCGTTTTTTCTAATTTTTTAATTTTTTTCAACGGTTTTTTTACTTTAGACTGCTCATAATCGTTATTCTGACCTAACCCAATTAGATTTTTAATAAAAAAATGATTAATTAACTATTTTCACTAAAAAGAGCAATCTGAATAATACCACAAATAGATATCAGCTCAGCTGAGCTGATGTCTATTTGTGGTACTCTTGAAAAAATTAAAAAATGAGAAAAGAACCGACGAAAAATTACAACACTGGGGTGTCCAGAATCATGCCCTGGACCCATGGAAATCGTTTGTGCGTCGATGTCAGATACACGCGGTATTATAAGCAGAAGTTACGATTTATGAGGCATGACGTATTCAAAAAAACTACTAACTAGATCTCGTTTAAACCATTTTTCGGTAGAAGTTTACATGGTATTGTACATCATTTATATTTTTTTATAGTTTAATCATTCTCTTATTTTAGAAGTTACAGGGGGGGGGGGGGACACATTTTACCACTTTGGAAGTGTCTCGCGCGCAAACTATTCAGCAGTGCGATTCTGTAAACATGCCGAAGTGAACACTTAAGCGTAGTGAACGACAAGTGAGCTGTCAAACAATACAAACAATATGGAATGACAGCTCACTTGTCGTTCACTCCACCTAAGTGATCACGGTGAGATTTCGACAGAATCTACCGGCTGGTGAGCTTTCAAACCATACAAACAAGATGGCATTACAGCTCACTTGTCGCTCACTCCACCCGGGTGATCACGGTGAGTTGTCAACAGAATCGACCGGCAGTTTAGAAAAAAAATATATTAGAAATCTCAATATCATTATTGAAGACCTATTCATAGATACCCCACATGTATGGGATTGATGAAAAAAAAAATTGGGTTTCAGTTCTAAGTATGAGGACCCCCATAATTTATTGTTTTTTTTTCTTATTTTTGTGTGAAAATCTTAATGCGATTCACAGAATACATCTACTTACCAAGTTTCTACAGCATAGTTCTTACAGTTTCGGAAAAAAGTGGCTGTGACATACGGACGGACAGACAGACAGACAGACAGACATGACGTATCTATAAGGGTTCTGTTTTTGCCATTTTGCTACGGAACCCTTACAAGCCGATGCGTCTTTCACTAAATGTCATTGACTATAATATAATTGAAGGTGACCTCCAAAACCCAATGACATTCACAATGTCTTTACAAAGTTTAGAATAGACCCAATATACATAATACATTTTATTACGACAAATTCTATTCGGCTAACAAGATAAAAAGAACAAACAAAAGCTAAAACTCAGACATACAAAATTATCTCAAAAAAAAGAACGTCGAAAAGCGACCAATCAGATTTAAAAAACGGCGGGAGTCAATAAAACCGTAGCGAGCAACTCATTATCATTCTGAACGCGTGCCTCCCTCCCTCCAAAGAAGAGCCGATTAAGTTCGTGAGTGGTTCGGACTACAATATCCTTTTCAGTGAATGCAAATTACGCTGCGGTGTGAGTGGCAGCCTCTTCAATGGGATTTAGGCGTTTAAAGCTTTTTGAGTTTTTTGAATTGTGGCGCGAAATATTGACGGTGTATTGCAAATGGCGGATAAAACGTGATTCAAACGTTTTAGACGTGAACAATGGAGGATATTGCTGTCAAATTCAAGTTTCAATTTCAAGTCAGGCAACCTTTAGAATTTGTACTTAACCACGTGCCACGTTAAGTATTTACCGAAAAAATATTGGTTTTTACTTTAAAACTATATATTCGTTTAAAACTATGTTTAACCTCATTTTGTTGATCATGCTTAATTTTTTTTAACACCAAAATAGCTTTTTTTACTTGAGGTGGGTTTGCTCTTGACTCTATGACAGAGACAAAGTCTACGATGGAGCGAGCTTACTCAGAAGTAGCCTGTTCAGTCTAAGTTTCAAAAAGATTAGGGTTGTAATCGCTCGGAAACAGACGCAGGCAGAGAGTTCCACTCCTTTGCTGTGCGCATTTTGAGAGACGTTTGCGATTTGATATGATTTGACGAAGGATTTTTTTATTTTTTACCACTACCCTCTACTACAATAATCAAATCAGGAACTAATTATTAAATGGTATCTTTATCCACGACATATATTTCTGATAGCAAGGCATTACCTTTGATGTTTCGTATAAGCTTGCAATTTCGTTTTGTCACAGTGATGTGACTCAACTGGCAAATGGCAATCCCAATATCCGAAAAAAAAAGTTGATTTTTTGTATTTATTCCTTGTCGGATCTATTGATGTTTACAGCTAACATCTGTTTTTCATAAACCCAAAATTAATGTTTATTTAATAAATATCCAACACATTTAAACACAAAACTATTGGTTGATTGACGATAACTTAATTCGATGAATTTAATCTCAGGAATTCAAATCGTTGGAAATCCAATGTTTGTTTGAAAATAACTGAAAACATGCTCATTAATAAAAATCAATACCTACGAGTTATTGAAATTCAAATAACCAGGATTAAGGGTACCTTATTAAGCGCATTTGCTTTCGCTTTGGAGTATGCTAATAGTTTTATGATTGGATCAGTGGGAACAAAAGTTAAAATATTCACTCCTTAAAGAATAAATTGATAAAGGAGATGCATACTCAAATTGTTCACTAATGCATACCGATGCATATCATTTATGAATTCAGCAATATTTGGATAAATCATGAACTAGAATTTAGCAATGATTTACTTTAATATTTATTTGCGAAAGTTTGGATAGATGGATGTTTGTTACTCAACCATGGCTGAACAGACTTTGAAATTTTTCACACAGCTAGATTAGAGTCTGGCCTAAGACATAGCATTACTTTTTCGATTCCAGAAGTATAGTCCCTTGGGATAATTTCAGATATTCACACGAAGCCAGTGTATAGTAAGCTACAATAGTGTTGGCCGCACTCTATACATAATGGCAACATAAAAATACAACCGAACTCCAAAAAAAAACACTACAAAGTAAAAAATTACTTTAACTTCGGAACTCGGTGTTTTTGTTAGTTTGTTCGTATTTTGACACCGACTTCCGAAGTTAAAGTTATTTTTTACTTTGTAGTGTTTTTTTTTTGAAAGTCGGTTGTATTTTTTTGTAAAAAGTTTTTTATTTTTCACTTTTTAGTGGTACCCTACACCTAACAAAACCACTGCAAAATAGATACCAGAAGATTTTCGAAAGTTCCCCTCGACTTCTCTGGGATGCCATCACCAGATCCTGGTTTCCTTATCATGGGACCATTTGGGAAGTATACCCTTTCCAACAAAAAAATCATTTTTAAAATCGGTTGGCAAGCGACGGAGTTATGCCCGAACAAACCTAAAAAAAAAAATACAAACATCCGAATTGAGAACCTCCTCCTTTTTGGAAAGTCGGTTAAAAAGAAAGTAACTAACTATTACGACCCAGTCATGCGATTTCAACATCTACTTGCTCTACATTACATATTTCGCATAGAAACTAAGTTTTGAATGCGATCGTGGCACATTTTGGAATCTTACAAACCACGAATTAGATTAAATCTGCCGTCTCTTGACTGCCGGGTATTCCAAGCAAAATTTTTATCAAAATTATTCTGAAAACCTATACCAAAACGAAAAAAAAAAAAAACTTTGTGAATATCATTTCGTACATTGAACTTTTTTCAATTATTTCAATAGATTGAGAGGGATTCCAATTGGCATTTTCATATATGAAATTCAAATATTGAAACAGACTGATGGACATAAATATTACTTTGAAAAATTTAGTAACGTTTGCTGATGATTTTTATTTTTCGACGGACAAAACTTGAGCGACTTTTATGTTTACAGTATCTACATTATGTACAAACGCATAAAAAACTAAATAAATCATTAGGCATCAACAAAATAATCCACATCGCTGTCAACGGCAAAAGTGCCCAGAACACTGGCAGCATTGCCACGTTGAATGGCAATGTAATTTAATAATACCCTAAATAAATGATACACATTCAAAAAAATTCTAAAAAATCATTGCAAATAGTCCATTAAATAGTACAATGGACTTGATACTGTATATAAATAATATTTCTGCTAAACGTATATTTTGCATTTAGTCTACATTGTCTCTGGGCGAAATCATTCTAAAATTAGCTTTCTGTTCGATATATATTTTTTTAAATTCCAATAAATATAACCTAAGACATCCGCAAATATCCGAACGTGATCTCAGCTCTATAAGACGCGGAGCACCGACTTTGAAGTCCGATAATGTACGTGTTCAAGATTTACTTCTACGATAGCAAACAAAACCGACTTCTTTCAGTAACCTAATTCCACAGTAATGACTAGTTTTCGATAATCGTATAGGTTTATTTCTTTGTTACAGTTAGCTTATCCAATAGGTACTATTAAAGGGGAAAATTTGTTTGTATGTTTGTCAAAGGTAAACTCTTTTTTTATTTGTTTATAGGCTTGCTCTTGACTCTAGTCTAGGTCTGAGATGATAGAGACAAAGTCTACGATGGAGCGAGCTTACCAAGAAGGAGAATGTTCATTCTGACTTTGAACAGATTAGGGTTGTGAGAGCTCGGATACACAGACACAGGCAGAGAGTTCCACTCCTTTGCTGTGCGCATTATAAAAGTCGTTTGGCATTTCAGGAAGGCACCTACGGACTTACAATTAGTCTCGAACCCGAACTAAAAATGAATGACAACACGATTTTACAGCAACTATCAAATCGTGTTGTCTATTATTCTTAGTGGTAAGGTGATATGTAGTACAATACGCCTGAAACTACGGACTTTGGGTTTAGAGAGTAGCCCCCTGATCTCTCATATTCAATGAAGTGAATGGTCTTGCATCCATGGGAAGATTCCAGCAATCTTTGCTCATCCTTGAAAATCGACTTGATTGTTTGTTTTATTTAGCCACAAGCATCTGTAAAATATTATTTGAAAAGTGGTTTGATCACGACCGATTTTTTCACTGATGTGTATTTTTCATAGGCCACTTTTCGTTCTGGAAACGCTACGGTTTCTTTGGGTAAACTCACGGGAGCAAAGCCACAGAAAAAACTAGTCATGTGATAATCTAATCTATTGTTAAACATACTTATTATTTGACTAACTTAGTTTTTGTATCGTTAGAACCTAATTATATTTATGTTCGCAATCGTAACAATAATTGCTACAAGACCTGGAATAATTAGAACTTGTAACAAAATTACTTTGTGGCGTGTGACCTCTGAAAGGGCTGTGGTGTGGTTGTTATGGCCTACTTTCCAGTAATTAAATCCCAAGGGTTTCTTAGTACCGCTTTACGCCCTTGGATGTAGGCTTTTTTACTCCTTCACAATGTTTTTCTGCCCTTTTCTATTCTTGAGCATGCATTAATTCCCTTTCAGCTTCATAGTACAGTTTTGTACATATTTACCACATACGAGTTTAGGCTCACTAGCTTCTGACCAGTTTTGTTCCAACTATATTGGTCGGGATCTAGTTTACCCAGACGCAGCTGAATACCAGTATATGACATGCAATTAATGCCTGTCTGACCTCCTAAACCTACTGAAAAACACAATATTCCTTGGTTTGATTGGTGGTCAGACTGACAACCAGTTGAAGACGAGACATGACGTACTTAACAAAAACTTAGCTACTTACTGTAACACTCTACAATCTTCTTATGAAAATCAATCACTGAATGTGTTGCTAAGCGCAAATCTTGAGAACAGCTTAACCGATTTCGCTAATTCTTTTTTTGTTGTGTTTGTAATTATCAGGACAAGGTTTTTAGGTAACAAAAAAAAGTTGCCAGTTGACGGAAGCGAAGCCGCGGGGGACAGTTATTCAATATTAATACTTGTTTTTTGAACAATTCGTGTAAAATTCACCTTCTCTTCCACAGCCATGCCGCGGGAACATCTCCCTTCTGGAAGAAGACATATGGCGCGAACAGCAGTGCAGCGCTCACGACGACACCCCCTATGGGGGCGAACTGTTCCACTGGCGAGCCCACAGAGATGACGCCGAGCCCTGCGCGTTGACCTGCCGGGGCGTCCCGCAGCACTCGGGGCAGAGTCCCGAGCCGGTATGTATTAGTTTACAGCTAGAACCACTATAGAGACCAGCTGTTCAACTGGTGTGTCCACAGAGGCGGCGCAAAGTCCTGTGCGCTGACGTGCCGAGGTATCCCATAGCAGTCGAGGCTAATTCCCGAGCCGGTATAGATGAGTCCGGAACCCCTGTAGAAATTAACTGTTCCACTGGCTTTCATAGGGACAAGATATAAACGAGATAACATTTTTTTTCGTTTCAAAACTCAGCTACAGCCATATTGTATTCTTTATTTAAATGTAGTATTTAACAAGATCAATGCCGTCATGTTGCAAATATTGTATTATTTTCTCTATTGAAGATGATGACAAGAAAACTTCAAAATTAGAACGCGCTTTAGATACTAAAAAAAAAAAATGATTTAAGTCCCAGAAAAACTGATATGAAAAAATTTAAATTGGTCTTTAAAAACGGCCATTGCAAATTAAAAAAACTCAATGGAGCCATAAAAAAGTAAAAATAAAGAAAAAAAACTTTAATGGCATCTAACAAGTTCTCTGCTTATAAAACCAATGCTTGTTGAAGGTTTAAGTGAGCTATGCAGGCTTTAGTCGCAAGATAAATTTGCAGAAAAGTAGGACAGAGAGCTTGCAGTTTAAGTCTTTAAAAATTCCAACTCACAGAACATTATTTTATTGGGTCTTCCATAATACCTATTAATTTGAAAAAAAAAAAAACAAATGAATTCTAAAATAGAAACATTTGAATTTGCTTGCGAATCGTTTACGTTTGGTGCACGGTTTTAAAATAATTATTTACTTTTGAGAAAATCGGCAAGAAAACTAACATCGTTACTTCCTAAATAGTTATCCTCACAATATTATAACTTCAGTGAGTTAGTAGTATGTGTATGATGTGTTCATGTAAAGTATTAGCCCGAATACAAAATATTATCAAAACCGCAATACAATTAGGAATCAGATTTCTATGAAACCCTAAGAATTTTGAAAGCTTGAAAAAGAAAGCACCTTTTTTCTACAATAGGGAGTAAAAAAGAAAGAACAGTAGTTTAGATTCAACACAAACAAAATGCACAAATGCAAACATAAAGTAACAAAATACTGACAAGAACATTTTAAAAATGTAGTTACTTAATTAAAATTGTCAAAATATTCTCTCCGGTTGAGCGTTGAAACTTTAATACATAATGCGAAGCTGAAGGCAACTTTAAAATGCCAAGACTAGTATTAAAGTGAAGTTTAAAAATAAAGTTACACTGTCAGAGGAAATTGTAACTAGGTTTTAAGGGCGGTCTTGGTACAGGGAAGTGATAATCTAGAGATTTTTTTATTTTATTTTATTGGGACAAGCCCGCCACACATTCCCAACCACTGCAACTCCTGAAAGCCAGAATCGACAGTGGTGACCACAAAAAAAAACCCAACTAATGAAGCCCGACGAGTCCTGGAGAAATGATTCAACTGTCTTGGATCCGGCATCGAAATTAATCAGAAGAGTACAGCGGAGGAGTAGGAAAAATTAAATATAAATTTCCACTTCCCTCCAGGAGACAGATTAGAGCTAGGCCAATAGGCACCAAGGGACATATACAACTGATACTATAACCTAGAGATGTGTAGTGGTTTCAAGTTTTGACATATTATTTTATGACCAAAACAGTATGAGATATATACCGAAAAATACTGAAAGGAGTCTTGGGCCCGATTTTGATGAGAAATAAAACTTAATAATTGAATTTTTGAATGCAGTATATATCACCGGAAAGGGGCAGACTCCGTTAGATTGTTATTAATCTTGATTAGATTAAAATTTCTCGAATTATGATGAAAAAATCGGGTTGTATATAAGTTATTCCATACATTCAGTAGTTTCCAATACCTACATCCGTGTCTTATTTAGAAAAAACAGTCCACAATTTCACGCGAAATTTTACAATCTGACGGCGTTTGCTATTTTCTGGTCACATATGCAAACGACATTTTGCGTGACAAGGATATAATAAGAACTTCATAAGCGTATAACTTCTCTATTATTTCCTCTGATTTTTTTTAGTTTTTCAGAAAATGTACTAGAAGCTTTAGTAACGTATTCATACTTGTAGATTTATGGAATATGTGTTGCCAGTAGGTATATAAAGCGCTTATGCGTATTCAATTCGTGATGTGGAAATTATTTGGATCCGTTTCCATAAAAACGAACACGTTTTTCAGTGCACAAACTTCCTCAGACTTGTCAACTACCTACAGTACCTACTATACCTATCGTTATCACGATCTTGATGTGCTCCCCAATGACTAATAATGGCCTACTCACACATATCCAGCTCTATTCAGCTTATGCCCATAGAAAACCACGATTTTGTATGGAGACGCGTACGCATCCGTTCACCTTTCCGCATCTATTCAGCTTTCGCGGCAAACAAGTATGAAATGAAGACAAATGTGTCATAATGTGGATCATGCGAGTGATATAGAAATAATTCAGAACTATTCTGCCGCTGCCGCGTTCTCCTTCTTACGACTCTGTACGCGGCTGATAGAAGCAGAAGTGTGACCAAAATCGTTCAGCGAAACGAATGATGCTGAATAAGTGTGTAGTCCCTATAGATATTTAAAGTCCATACAATCGTTCTGGTCATTTGACCAGAGGGCTAATTCACGTATTTTTATGACGCGCCGATTAAGTTTTAGTGCAGTTGCAGTTAAGTTTAAGTTTGAGTGATAAACAGTATTCTTGTAATCTTTAAACTGCGCGTAAACTGCGCGTGAACTGCACGACAACAAACTTACTGACGGTGGAGAGAAAAAATATTACTCACTAAATAATCGAATAGCATTGATTAAAATTCAATTAATATTACGTTATTATGATATTAAAAGTTAAACTTAATTTTATAATTTGTCATTTTGGGACGTCAAACAAATAAAAGAATACCGATCATGATGCGTTCCGAAGCACGCACCAAAGACGCGCAACAGTAGAATGCCGTTATTGCGCTCGCGTGACGCAAACATGACGCGAGCGTGTCTGACAGCGGTAGAGAATACGAAAAGCGTTGTTTTGATCGAAACTTAACTTCAACTGCACTTCAACAGCACTTATTTAGTTACGTGAATTAGCCTACAGTACGATTGTATGGACTTTAAAAGGGACTTTGACCTCTTAGTTTGTTTCGGTGTTTCTTCTCAAAGCAGTCAGCTAGGAAACGCCGGCCTCATCTAGTTTAAAATGACCAAAAAAGATTGACGTTTAAAAGTGTTATTTACAACCTACTTACAAAATAAATATCATTTATCATACCTTTTACTAACTTCTCCCATCAATTTACAGACGGTGGCCCTGGACGATGAAGACCGGGTGGTGGTAGCTGTGCTCGCAGCCAGGGTATCTGACGGCACCAGGTGCCGACCAGGCAGTCTGGATATGTGCATCGATGGCAGGTGCCAGGTCAGTACCTAGTAGCAGATTCTTTATTCTCAATATACGTGATAATAATATAATTACTCGTTTTCTAAGGACCCGGAAAATGTGACTTGTCTTTTTTTAATTCAAAACTCAAACTCGAGCATTTATTTCTTTTAAACCATTTACAGGCACTTTTGAATTTTAAAGGTCGGTCGGTCTAAAAAGTTGAAGCTATTTGCACGTTCCAAAGCGTAGATCTCTATGGAAAAGAACGTGCAAGAAACTCCACGGGCACTCTTTTAAAAATAATTAATTGTAACAAAGTTTTGTTTACATCGGGTTGAAATTATACATACATGTGAGAACGATGTAAAAGACGAGCAGGATAAAAGCGTCCGGAATAAAAGAGGAACAATTCAAAGAAATAAATAAAATGCAGCAACCATGGCAGCTGAGAAATGACCAGTCCCAACTGACGGCGCCCGTTCACGAACATGACGCATGCGCCTGCACCTTTCAGCTCAACCATTTTGAAGGGAGGCAAATGATCAAACGCATACGCCACCATCAGCTAGACTTTTGAGTGAGCATGACACTCCCAACCGCCAGGGTACATTCAAGTCAAACCTAAAACTGATAGTTTAAGTTAAAGATACACAGTACTCACACATGTGCCGTTAATGGCTGAAATTATAGGGTTCCGTACCCGAAAGGTAACTAATGGTGCCCTGTTACTAAGCATTCGCCGTCCGTCTGTCTTTCAGCAGGTTTTACCTCAAGAATCACAGTAGGAGGACAGATGAATTTTTGACAGATTGTGTACTATTTCTATGGCATATATAAAGAACTAGCTGACCCGTGCAACTTCGTCTGCGTCACATTTTGCATTACTGCTCCGCTCCTATTTCTCTTAGCGAGATGATATATAGCCTATAACCTTCCTCGTTATATGGGCTATCTAACACTGAAAGAATTTTTCAAATCGGACCAGTAGTTCCTGAGATTAGCGCGTTCAACCAAACAAACAAACTCTTCTGCTTTATAATATCATAGTATAGATTAAAAAAAAATAATAGCCCACTCCCATAAAAAAGCCTTCGTGTTAGTGTCCAACTCGCACTTGAGTGGTTTTTAAGCATCGTGTTTACCAACCATACGCCATAACTGTAACCTACATAGCTGGAGCATTTATTATGTCATGCAGCTCATTCCGTCTTAACTTCTGTATATGGCATACTTGGCAAGCACCCAAGATACGGTGAAGAGGACATATTATGACGTAGAATCTAGAAACTAGATAAAAAACAAATTATTTATTTATTTATAAAACACAAATTGTTGTCTTAATGAATAAACAAGGCATACCATTAGTCCCCTGGGGTCTGTCTTAGCATACCATGGTCTGGAATTTGATCAACGCGCTGGTAGTATAAAACCTAAGGTCATCTAAGGTGCAATCAAGTCGATGTAGTACTGTTTTAACTTGCTCTTTACATTTCTACGGTTCATTGAGTCTCTTATAACTAAGGGTATTTGGTTTAATAAACTAGGTACAACGACAGATGCGGTGCGTAAATGATTTACCAATCTTAGCAAATTTTTAACGCGTTGACGGCGTACTTTTTACGAACGCGCACTCGGCGGCGGTGCTGTAGATGACAAAAAAAGCAGTCTTGTTTGCTTGTCAATTTCGTATACAGCGCGTTAATGCGCGTCAGTTGTACGTTGTCGTTGACGAGTAAAAAAAGTTGCATGTAACGGCTCTTATTTTTAACGGACTTCAAAAAAAGATTCTTTGGTTGCTTTTTTTTTAATGTTTGTCACGTCGTAACTCCGTCTTTAACCTATGAACTGATGTGAAGTATTCTTGTTTTTTGAAAGGATATAAGTATTGCTAAGTGTTTTTTATTTAAAAAATAGCTGAAATTGCGTGTTTTGCTTTCTAGTGGCGTTGTTAAGTGTCTAACACAAAAAAAAATAATTAAAAAAAAACATACGACGTCCAAATAAAAAAAAAAAACCCTACAAAGTGCAAAATAGCTTTCCAACCAAAGTCGGTTTTTGGTTGTTTCTTCGTATTTTAACACCGACTTCCAAAATAAAGTTTATACTTATTTGTTTTTTATTTGGAAGTCAATTGTACATTTTTGTAAAAAAGTAAAAAAAAAGAATCTTCTCTCCCGATACACGACAGTCCATACATAATACCTGTAGGGTTTACATATACCTTACTATCTCTCAACAAAGCCTCTCAAACGGACATTATCTTGAAACCGAGTTCGTTACCCTAAATATAAATGAAGGTAGCAGCCGGGGTGGTCGCTGAAAGGCTGTCAGTGTCCATTCTGAAGGCGAGAGTTGGGATGCCAAAGTGTTGGCGAAAACCGAGCTTGAATCATACGTGTTGGGTTGGACGTACGTTTGAAGATTTTTTCGTAGTCTGAGAGAAGAGAACTGTTTTTTTAACTGCTGTTGAGACCACTCTAAGTCTTGACCACATTCTCATAAGTTCTTCATCTATACTTATAACTAGCTGATTCAAAAAACCTTCCTCGAGAACCACTCTATCCATTGGTGAAAATAGCATGAAAATCAGTGCTGCAGTTTTTGAGTGAGTTTATCGCGAACGTTATTCTGACCTAACCCAATGAGATTTTTAATAAAAAAATAATTAATTACCTACTTTCACTAAAAAGAGCAATCTGAATAAAACCACAAATAGATACCTATCAGTTCAGCTGAGCTGATACCTATTTGTGGTACTCTTGAAAAAAATGAAAAAATGAGAAAAGAACCGACGAAAAATTCCAACACTGGGGTGTCCAGAATCATGCCCTGGACCCATGGAAATCGTTTGTGCGTCGATGTCAGATACACGCGGTAATTATGCACGTAGTGATAGTGATATTATAAAGAGGTAAAGTTTGTGAGGTTGTGGGGGTAACCTCAGGATCTACTGAACCGATTTCGAAAATTCTTTTACTAATAGAAAGATACGTTTTTTGTGAGTGTTATAGGGCTACATATTAACCTGAAAAATCCCGCCGAACGAAATGGGCACGGGTCAGCTAGTACTAAATACAAAGGTAACTCTGTATATCTTTCAGAGTATGAAAGTATGTTCCCTGGAGGAAAGGAACACTCAGGTGTCTGTCTGCTTATCTGTCTATTACACAAACCACGGGTCACGTGGGTGCCACGTGTCTTGTGTTTGTGTTTGCCACAGTAATTTTTTCCGAATCTACTGGACTGATTCTGTTGAAATTTGGTACACATATGAATTTCTGTTTGAACTACAAAATAAATAATTTACTTTTCATAAGTGGTATATAGCTTCTAAGAAAACACTCTCAAGATAATTACGCGAATGCGAATACATGGTTTAGTGATACAATCACAAAACAAGATTCATTTTACTATCGAGTCTTTGATAAAATCTGCTTTATATCTATTCCTAATTTTTACTATATTAAACGTCAAAAACATTCTTACAAATAAAATATACATGAGTTTCATAGGCATTTCAACCAAATGAAAATATCCAATTATATAAAGTGGTTAGACGTCAATGCCAGCCCTATGTAGGATAGACGTGAATATGTAAAGAGAACATACATACATTGGGTACCTACAGCCACGACCGTAGTTATTAATAAGCTAGATTTTGACAGCGGCATTGCTCAATTCAATATAAATTTTCGCTAAAAATGTATCCTATATCCGTCTATATGACACAGTCCACCGTGTGCTAAGTTTCATCAAAATCCATTCAGTCGTTACGACGCGAAGGACTGACAAAAAACAAACCCGTATTTATAATGTTAGTTAGAGTTACTGTCTAATTTTCTGATGTCTTTTAATTGATATAATTATGCATTTGGAGGTAAAAGAAATGATTCGAGTACAGAATTTCTTGTGGTTAATTTGGCTGTGATTCAACAATATTAGCCTGTTGTGTGCCGCACAACAGGCTAATATTATTGAATCATCCTACTGCAGAGTAATGGTATTTTCTCAAGCCAAAAATCGACCAACTCAAGGTTTCGAAAAATCAGTCATGCGTATTGTTCTCAAATATTGAAAAAGAGCCGTACCTATATTCAAGTATACCTACCTACCTCAAGATAATCAAATTGTCTTTGAGTTGGCGAAAATGCTTAAAACGATTAATAGCTTTGGTGTAAATACACCGTTTTAATGTGTGTTGTTATGTTTGTTTTTTTTTGTCAACATTAACATCTTTACAAATCAATAACACCAATATGAAAAAAAAACGGGTACCTTACAGTCATTGGCTTTTCTATAGAAAATAACAATAATTTTTAGTATGTTATGATAGCTTAGATGACAAAAAAAAATCTTATTATCAGTGAGAGTATAGTTTTTAGTGTCTACTAATAACCTTTTTTTTTTATCTTGGAATCGGTGTTTTAGTCAATGTAAACCAAGAACCGTGTTAAAATCGTCATTTTTATGGATAACTAGCTGACCCGCGCAACTTCGTCTGCCTCACATTTTCCATTACTGCTCCGCTACTATTGGTCTTAGCGTGATGATATATATCCTATAGCCTTCCTCGATAAATGGGCTATCTAACCCTGAAATAATTTTTTAAATTGGACCAGTAGTTCCTGAGATTAGCGCGTTCAACCAAACAAACAAACAAAAACAAACTCTTCTGCTTTATAATATTACTAGCTGACCCGCGCAACTTCGTCTGCGTCACATTTTCCATTACTGCTCCGCTCCTATTTGTCTTAGCGTGATGATATGCCTATAGCCTTCCTCGATAAATGGGATATCTATCACTGAAAGAATTTTTCAAATCGGTTCAGTAGTTCCTGAGATTAGCGCGTTCAACCAAACTAACAAACAAACAAACTCTTCTGCTTTATAATATTAGTATAGATATAGATATAGATATATAGATATAGTATAGATAGATAATATGTTACCGGCAATCTTTATAATCCGATTTTCTATAAAGTACCTTGGCAATGTAAAGAATACCTTAAAAATTCAGGTGATGGATGAACTATTATTCATTGTCTACTTTGCGGTATTTTATAATTTATTCGGTATTGTATATTCTATATAATACCAAATACGCAGCCGACCATGTGTGTAAAAGACAATAGTAGGGGAAAACGGGTCGAAAAAATTATGACTCAAACCTAAGCTCGACGAAGACGACTATTTAATTTTTGTCTGCAGGGTTTAAAAAACTGGGGAGTGTGCTCGCCAACCGACCGACCGATTGAACTGAACCGATTTGGAGGTTTTTTTTTTAATCGACTTCCCAAAAAGGAAGAGGTTCTCAATTCGGTTGTGTTTTTTTTTTTAATGTTTGTTACCTCATAACTCCGACAACTATGAACCGATTTGAAAAATTCTTGTTTTATCTGAAAGTATAGACTTGCAGCTTGGTTCCATTTAAATTTTATCGAAATCGGTTACGAACTTTGGATTTAAAATCGAAATAGCTGGAATTCGTCTACTTGGATGATAGTTTTATGACATCCAAGTAATCGAAATTCCGTATTTTTCTTTTCTGTGATTTTGCAGTGGTGTTGTAAGGTGTAAGTTACAACTAAAAAGTGAAAAATAAAAAACACTACAAAGTAAAAAATAACTTTAATTTCGGAAGTCGGTGTCAAAATACGAAGAAACTAACAAAAACACCGATTTCCGAAATTAAAGTTATGTTTTACTTTGTAGTGTTTGAAGTTGGTTGTATATTTTTTTTTGTGTTTTGTTTGAAAGAGTTCCCGAACTGGTCCCATATCAATTTTGTGAAGACCCGACGAAAAAATTCGGAGGTAGGCAACGGAACTCTACAATTAATGATAGCAAATGGATCGAGATTGCTGAAATCGCGTTTCTGTTTATTGTTTACACCTCTGGTCAATTCTACTAACACTTTAACAGCTGATCACGTACTGAATACGTTATCAACTTTCATACAACTTGTTAAAAAAATCAGTACGTGATTGGCGTGCAAGGGTAGGTACGCGGGTACCAATTAAAAGTGAAAAACAAAACACTAAAAGACAAAAAACAAAACACCGACTATCGAAATTGAAGACATTTTGTATATAAAAAAAAAAGTTTATAATATAAAATATTCGCAAATCAAATTACTAAAGAATTAGTATTTTACTACATAATTATATGTATTTTTTTATGCGACTAGCTATTTATAAAATAAAAAAAGTCTTATTTTTGCCTTGTAACTAACAGAAAATAACCGTTATAATAATAACAGCTCCACAAATACATAACATAAATAACAAGCACTATTATTCATAATTTCGTATTGAAATAAATCAATTATTTCGATAGAGGACATAATCAAATACTACTGTTCTGGTACACATTAATTATTCAATATCAGCTTATAGATTTTAACGCAATCATCATGTATAATTTGTTTTCATATCCACTGTTTGTTTTAAATATTAATATTAAATGGGTTTATCGCAGTTGGTCACACACGGAGGCATGAATCTATCTGTAAACTCAGACAGACTGACTGACGATGAAAACGCTTGTATGTAGAGTGGTCAGACTTTTTAGAAGTGAGGTTTAAGAGCGTGTATTCCGTCCACTAGCGCCGCCAATCGTTTTTTATTAGTTGTGGTAAATTTAAGACACGTAGATAAAAAACCGCTCTGTAGTGTTCTGAAGAAATGTATTTATTAAATTTTGAGAGCTATTTTTAATACATAACTCATGGCTAAATAGCCAAAACGGCAATTATTGCTAAAAGTGGCCACTTTTAGCAAAAATATCGACTTTGGCAACTATTTATGTTCTAAAGTACAAAACATAACTCTCAAAACATAATAAATACATTTCTTCAGAACACTACAGAGCGGTTTTTTATCTACGTGTCTTAAATTTACCACAATTAATAAAAAACGATTGGCGGCGCTAGTGGACGGAATACACGCTCTTAAAAAACGCTTATAAACCTCGGGCCTATCGAGGTTGAGGTAAGCAGAAGGATTTGCGTCATCATTATTATCATCATGATATCAGCCGAAAGACGGCCACAGCCAGCTGGACAATACTGGACATAAGCCACCCCCAAGTCATCTGTGTCTCGCATCCATCGGCTACTATATATTAGTACTTTTGTAAAACGGACTAGCTTCATGCCAAATGAACAAAAAAAAGTATTTTACGCGACTAATAACATTAATCGCCGCCATCTTTGCGAAACTTTATGTCGTTTGAGTTTGAGTTTGCATGAAATAAAAATCCCTGTTTTATTTCTTATTGTAACATAATAAGTTAATGTAGGTCTGTAGGTTTAAAAAAATAACTTAACTACCTAGTCGGTAAGGCTGGTTTCATAGTCACGCGTTTGAACAGCGCCGTCCAGAAAAACTTGTTTGCAAATGCAAGAAGTCGCGTTTGAAACAGTTTCGTTTTCGTAGCGTTCCGACGTATATGATGTACATTACCATGTAAACTTCCACCGAAAATTGGTTTGAACGAGATTTAGTAAGTAGTTTTTTTTAATACGTCACAAATCGTAAACCGCAACTTTTGTTTAAATTATATACCTACAGGTTTGTACGGAACCCTCGGTGCGCGAGTCCGACTCGCACTTGGCCGGTTTTTTTTATTAATATTGTAGTGAAAAATCGTAAATAAGCAGCAAACTAATATGGAATGCAATACAAGCTGACTGAGAACTTATATGAGTTTCTTGCATTTATTTTCCTCCCAGCCGCTTAAGAGCGTGTATTCCGTCCACTAGCGCCGCCAATCGTTTTTTATTATTTGTGGTAAATTTAAGACACGTAGATAAAAAACCGCTCTGTAGTGCACTGAAGAAATGTATTTATTATGTTTTGAGAGTTATGTTTTGTACTTTAGAACATAAATAGTCACCGATATTTTTGCTAAAAGTGGCCACTTTTAGCAATAATTGCCGTTTTGGCTATTTAGCCATGAGTTATGTATTAAAAATAGCTGTCAAAAAATAATAATAATATACATTTCTTTAGTGCACTACAGAGCGGTTTTTTATCTACGTGTCTTAAATTTACCACAATTAATAAAAAACGATTGGCGGCGCTAGTGGACGGAATACACACTCTTAAGCAGTACCTAAAACGTTTGAAATTTTTGGATATTTATGAGTTTTGAGTTAAACTGGTCTTCACCTTACTTCACTTTCCTAGCTGTACCTAACATAATTTATAATCGTAAGAGCTGTGGTACAGAAATCAATGTTACAACCTAGCTCCTCACTTTACATCCTCCATTATCAACTAGACATTATAATATCAAGAAATTGCTTCAGCAATAATATTCCAAGATTGATATTAGTCAAGTATTACGGGCGCCTCGACTAGACCGCGCATATATTAATATTTCAACAGAATTACACGTTTCATGTGTCTGGGATGACACAGAATATTAAATCTCCAGTAGACCAATTATTTCTGAGATTTTTTATCTACACTAATATTATAAAGAGGAAAACTTTGTTTGTTTGATTGTAATGAATAGGCTCAAAAACTACTGGACCGATTTTAAAAATTCTTTCACCATTCCAAAGCTACATTATCCACCGGTTCCGTAAGATATTTGGGTTTTTCGGACACAAGGTGTAAAAATCAACCAGAAAAGTTCCTTATTTTGCGTACGCTGCTTAAACTATAAAAGATAGAACCATAAATTGTTCTAATTAATTGTAGATCTTATAAATATCTACAAAAAAGTCCGCGACATACTATACCTATCTATGTCGAGTGAGGCACAACATCCAATTTTTTATTTAAAAATCTAGATTTTTTTTGGACCACATTTAAACGCGTTTATTTTACTCATGCTATTAATCTTTATCAAAATAATAATCATATTTGGTCTTTGAATGATTAAAATCGGACGTTTGGTTTTGAAGTTATGGCGAAATTAAAATATTACGATTTCTGCTGCACGGCCCGTTGCGAAGTGGACGTCACCAAGGCGAGGGTGCGCGTGCGGGAGGGGAGTTTAGATCTATGAGTAAGGTACCCGCGCGGCTCAGACGCGAGGTAACAGTTTTTCTGTAGTGTATTTAGTATCAGCATTGCACCCGTGCGAAGCCGAAGTTTACTCTTGACTCTAGTCTAGGTCGGAGATGACAGAAACAAAGTCTAAGATAGAGCGAGCTTACCCAGAAGTAGCCTGTTTATTCTAACTTTGAAAATATTAGGGTTGTGTGCGTTCAGAAACACAGACGCAGGCAGAGGCTTCCACCTGCTGGGGTTGCGGAATATGATCGAAAGAGTCACCGCGGCCCTGGAACGCAAAGGCATTAGGAAGAACACGGATGGGTTTTAGTCAGTAAGTAGTCTGACACTCCCTCCTGCTGTACCCAGAGCTGGAGGATTAGTTTCATGATTTCCCGTCTGTAAAAAAAAGGCAGAGGGTTCCAATAAATAAAATAACCGTAGTTAAATATCTAGTTTTAGTTTCTGTAATGCTTTTAGCGATTTTACAGAAAGTACCTAATAGAGGTATGCTTATTTTATAAGCTCCAGCTTTAAGCACTAAAAGATGTGGGCATCGGTATGACAGTAACTGCCAGAAAATGTTAGTATCTTTAAGATTTACAGTAGCTTCTGTTCACGGCTTTGTCGGTGTGAAAAATTCTTTACTGTGCTACATTCCGGGGTAGAACGAATCTCTGCCAGGGTTGCGGAATTTGTTCGAAAGAGTCACCACGTCCCTGAGACGCAAAAGGCTTTAGGAGGAACACGGATGGGTTTTAGTCAGTAAGAGTCTGACACTCTCTTCTGCTTCACCCAGGGGAGGAGTCATTTGATGATTTCCCATCCTTAAAAAAAAGGGTAGAACGAACCTGTCATAATTCTTAAATCAGAAGCCAGAAATAGCTGACACCTGTTAAGCTAAGGTTTACCATGACGAGTCGATATCCCAGTAATTAGGTAATACGCAAGATACTGGGCTGCAGAGGTTAGATAGGTAATCATTCCATTTTAAATACTGGTTCCAAGCTGCATCCGGCTGGACTGAAAGCCAACCATAATATAGTTAGGAAAGGCCGGTTAGATTGTATGATTCATTTAAAGAACGATGCAACGCTCTTACCAAGACTAAAGTCAAGAGCAAACCCATCACAAATAAAAAATATACAACTACCAATGCAATATTCACTCATTTGGTTTTGGAAATTCGGAAATAACCTGTCGCAATTATTACGTATCTTAGGTGATGATCTGCTCATATTTTGAAATATTTCACTTTTATTTTTTGGCAATATTTGGCAGTGTGCATAATTAATTGTTCCACAGTATATTTATACCAGACAAGCTCTAGACGTGAAGACCTGGAATTGGCTGTCAAATTATCATACTGTTACTTATCACCATTGTATTTCGCTGTAAGTCTTCCAAAGTCTTTAAATAAATAAAAAAAAAAACTAGGATTAGATACCCTATTATTAAAATTTAAAATTAAAGTACTAAAATAGTAAATAATTATTTATTGAAACTTAAATAATTTGGCGGTATTTTAGTTCATTTAGAGGAAAATAAATAAAAAAAAAAATACAACTACCGTAACCGTGCATTGACGTATAAAAAATATCGTATTTAAAACACCTAGTCAATCTTCTAGCATTTTACTGTCCAAAATATGACAAACAACACAGAAAAAAGAACTTTGAAGAAAATTAACCTACTACATGTTTTTACTCTGTGGCACAGACGTGTCATCTCAAAAACGTACCGTGAATACGGCGCAATTCTAAGTGCGACTTAATGTACGGTTTCCATGCGAGAGCAAGACGGGAAACTGAAATGTGGCTTTATGCGAACGTGGAGAGGAAAATTTGGGTTATTTTACATTATAAGGTGTTCTTAGAAATACTGTAATCAAGGGGAATGCTCCAACCAGCCCGCGAAATTCAAAATTTCCGTCATTCAAAATCATCAATACATCTCTTGGCAAGTTCATAAAAGCGTAGGAACAAAAAAGAAAAAAAAAAAAAAAACATTCTTAGAGCTTTATGAACTTAGAGCGTTGTATTGATGATTTTGATGATTATAAACTACATTATGTCTTACAGCCGCGAATAATATTTTAATCAATTTACAACTTAGCACTGGCCTGCAAATTGCAAAAAACGTAAGAAAATTTTAATGTCGCGGGCTGGTTGGAGCATTCACTTTAACATGCTTCATTTAAGATGTTATTTAGTGTTGGATTGGAAGGAAATTACTTATTTTAGTCAATTGTGAAGGATACATGGCATGGTGGTAACAATAGGTGAAGTAAAGAGTACTATATAATTATTATATTACTCTACACTCTGACACTAGGATATGTGGGGTCGTTAGATCTTACTGCCCCCAAGATCAGAAGAAGACTTTATACTCTACTTCGGTGGAGTAAGGTACTTATTCGAATGATCCCCAATGAATGAAGGAAGAAATTATGGTCATCAGACGGCCAGACGGATAGATGACATTGTTGCATTTGCAAGAAAAACCCTGACTATTACATTAGAGTGGCCAGAGGTCGATAGATCGAGCATTCGATCGTCTACGCTGCACGATCCCTGGAGTTGTAGTGATGTCCCAGAGCACCCGGATATCGCTAAAAGAAGAGAGAATCCAGAGGCGAATACAGAAGAGGTCGTGTTCTACGCAGGATGGGTCGCGAATGTCATGCGTAACAGTGCTCACGGCCCACCCATCAAGGCGAAAGTAGGTGCACAGGTAAAGTTTTTGGTATGTGCAAGCCCCTCATAACCACGTTTTCTCCAGGAACGGCATGATATGCGTTAGACATTTTGTTTGCTCAAAAAAAAAGTGTCGAGATTGGCACAAGAAAAAAGACTTATGTTGTTCGTGCTCGAGATCCTACTTTGTTGCTATTTCACTAATTCGCACTAACTGTTTCCAAAAGTCTTTAATAATGCGCACAGCAAAGGAATGGAACTCACTGCCTGCGTCTGCGTTTCCGAATGCTTACATCCCCTCTTCAAAGTTAGAGTAAAAAGGCTTCTTCTGGGTAAGCTCGCTTCATCGTCGACTTTGTCTCTATCATCTCTGACCAAAACTAGAGTCAAGAGCAACCCCATCACAAATTAAAAAAAAAAGTGTTTCGTCAACAATGACTTCATAATTTATCAACTCTACCAAATCTAGCAACAATCTTGTTAAACACTGCCTTTAAGCAATTTAAATATATAAAAGCAAAAACTGACTCACTGATCTATGAACGCACAGCCAAAACTACTGGTTGTACAAAGCTGAAATTTGGCAGGCAGCTTCCTTAGATTCCCTGGGGGAGCACTTAGAGAGGATTTGCCAAAATTCCTATGGGAACGAAAAAAAAACGGGATATGCGCGTGCGAAAGCTCGTTTATTATAACGTTACCTTACAAATTTTATAATGTTAGTCATTGATATGTAAAAATATATTTTTTATATATCAATGATGTTAGTATCTAGTTTCTGCAAGGAGCTGTTTTTCATTATAACACCCATAATTAGGTACAACAACAACAGAATTTAAAACAAAAAACCCATCAAGCCCAGCCAAAGTGGCACAGACGACAAAGGGCCAAGAAAAGCTTGTTATATTTTTATCGTTCGCTCGCGTGCTAAAACCGTACCTTAACAGGTGTTTACCGCAGAGCGCCAATAAACAATAAACACGGTTCTTTTAACACGTCGCCTCGCATTCGGAGCGTGACAACGTTGGGTACAGGCGATGAAATTGCTTTGTAAACAGGCTTGAAATAAACGTACTTGCAGTAAGTAGCCCAGTGAATATTGTTTGCGCAGGCATAGGATTTCTGATGTTCTAACTTTGCCATGCCAACATTTCCTAAACTTGAAAGTTCGTACCAGATCAAATTCAAATTGCAATAAATGGACTCAGCGACAACCTTAACCAAAATAGATAAATCAATAGTACCAACATTTACAAATATGTGTGTGTTTGCATTGTATAGACTCAAGTACCCTGGCGGTTGGGAGTGTCATGCTCACTCAAAAGCCTAGCTGATGGTGGCGTATGCGTTAAATTATTTGGCTCCATTCAAAATAGTTGAGACGAATGGGCGTGGCGCCTGTCATGGCGCCGTCGGTTGGGACTGGTCATTTCTCAGCTGCCATGGTTTATTTTCATTTATTTTAATTATTTCTTTGAATCGTTTCTTTCTTATTCCGGACGTTTTTATCATGCTCGTCACATCGTTCTCACACGTTTGTATAATTTCAATACGATGTCAACAAAACTTTGTAACTATTTATTATTTTTAAAAGTGAATGAAGAGTGTCCGTGGAGTTTCTTGCACGTTCTTCTCTATAGAGATCAACGCTTTGGAACGTGCAAATAGCTTCATCTTTTTTTTTTTTTTTTTTTTTAGAGATGGGAAATCATCCAATGACTCCTCCCGCTCTGGGTGTAGCGGGAGGGGAGTGTCAGACTTCTACTGACTAAAACCCATCCATGTTCCTTCATTGCCCTTTGTGTTCCGGAGCCACGGTGTCTCTTGCGAATAATCCCGCGACTCCGGCAGGCGTCGGCCCTTTCGGGCCCCTCTGTGTTGCTGACTCTCTTTGAGGCGCCCGTGGAACACTAACGCGCCGTCGACACGGCCTGTCGTCACTAGACGGACGGACGGCGAGCCACCCATAGCTCGCCGTCCACAGGCCCGATCGACCGACCTTGACAATTCAAAAGTGCCTGTAAATGGTTTAATTGAAATAAATGTTTGACTTTGACTTTGACTTTGAACCAATGTCTGAAAATTAGAGGTGTTTTTCTCAGTATGCGACTCCGATGAGAATATGAAAGGTCTTTAAAAATAATAGAACTCCTGCTTCTTTGGCAATATATCCATATTGCCGTAGGCTTAGGAAACGTTAGTATGGCAATTTGGATTCGTTGGCAGATCGTCAAAAACAGGCAATAGAAACAGGAAAGGAGATGAAGATTTTAATTGAAGATAATTTTTACAGCTGAGTGATTCACGATTTGAATGTTTAAACCATGAATTTAGACACATAAGTAATCTTTTCTTTGGACTCGTTCTCCATTCATCTATATGAGTTTACATTCATTGACCAGCCAGCACACTCATCACGGTCATCGACTGTACATGTCTCAGTGTTCGTACACCCACCCATACACCCACAACCACATATCTATATAAATAACCACAGGGTAGCGACAAATGCAGTGATAATTCCAAGACATATTTCATGGCAATATGTGAGGAGCCCCGGAGCAATATAATTATGACACAATAAAAAATATCACTTGTCAGCTCGCACACTATGACACTAAAATAGGATACACACATATGCAAGTGTTGACGTATGTGGATTAAATAAGTATAAAAAAACCAAACCAAACCCTAAATCCTAACCTAACCTAATCCTAAATCTTATGTGTTTCTGTCCACCACTACTAACCAATTTGTTTTCTGTCAGCAGTTTTCGAGAAATTCAGTGCCTTCATGTCGCCACCAAACCATAAACCGAACTCCGTAAGCGTTGTTTTACGGTGTGGCTGTTATTATTTAAGCAAGAGCTTCCTATAACACTTTATCATAATATCATAAATTTATGTTGCATCATACAAGTAGGTATGAGTGTTGATACAGGACGGCGTGCATCTCATAGTTAAAAGTATAAGTCGTTATCAGTGCGGGGCATGTCTAGCTTCTCTTGTGGTGCGCTGTGTGGTGAATATTTAATGACTGCTCCGGGGTCGGCGTGAGGTAGGGGCAGGAGCGGGTTGAGTGGCCAACAAATAACACAGACGCGCAATTTTTTTGGAGATGCCACAATGTTACCTATTTTACTCAGAAATGTAAACATAGTGTGTACGATAGTCCTGCCGGAGTTGCGGGACTATTCAAAAGAGATACCGCGGCTCCGAAACACAAAGGGCAATGAAGGAACATGGACGGGTTTTAGTCAGTAAAATTCTGACACTCCCTCCCGCTCCGCCCAGAGCGGGAGAAGTCTTGATGATCCTACCTAACCCTAAAAAAAAATAGTGTATACGATAGTATGAATAAAATGCAAAAAAGTTTTTTTCTCAAACGTGCTTGGAGAGTATCATTTGGACAACCTTCTTCGAGATAAATCGAAATTGCTGTACTAGCCGAGCAGTGGCCGAAAATGTTGTATGAAAGTCCATATCTGTCATCTTTTGCGGCCAAAAAATTACATAGTAAACTCATATCTGACGTGTTACTTAAAAATGGAACGATCAATTATTCCCAAACATGGCAACCAAGGAGGTGACTTATCTAAGGTTTTATTTAAATTTCGAACTGGCTTGCAAAATGAAAGCTGTTTAATGAATTAAAAAATGAACACTTTTACACGTTCTTCCATGAATGCCTCTTTTGCTGGCCGCAGCAGTAATGTACCTTGTAAAGAGCTCATTGAATAGGCTATTGATACCATTACGCTCAGACAAATTATGAAAAAAGATACATTCATTTGTAATAATGACTCTTGAGTATCTAGTGGTTTTCAGACAGTTGTAATATTCCGGCAATATCGCCCAAGAGTCATGCGTATAGAATGGAGTTTTTATAAAATTCTATTGTTTAGTATGTTTCTCCGCTCCTTTGCCTTGCTCTGCTGTAATGGAAAGGCACTCTTAGGGCGGATTTCATCAATCTGAAACAGAACGCGATCCGCTAATGAACCACGTTTACAAGATGTCAGTGTCTTATTTTCTATGGAATATTGATACTGACACACACACACTCACACACCCACCCCCATACACACACACACACACACATACACACACACACACACATCTCGCACACTGTTGTAATTTGACCTATGTTTACAAATAAAGCATTCCGATTCTGAATGCAGCTTGATCCCGATCAGTTTTATTGCTGAAATCCGCTCTTAGTAGTTAAGAATAGCGGTCCCAAAACAAAAAGCCTAACGATCGTTACAAACTCCTTGACTTTAGTGAAAAAAGAGAAATAGTAGGTATCAATAACAGTTAATCACACGATCTTTTACATTGCACCAGCGCCGGTTATAACACCACACTGCAGTAATTCAGTTAGTTATGCTTTGCCAGCGGACAGGAGAATAAATAGGCTGTTTTTGTGTGAAAACAATGCTAAAACACCGTGTTGAAATAACTAATTGGGTTCCACATTTTATTATGTTATTTGTGACGATTTTAAACGTATATGTATGAGGTGGAAGTTAATAGCTGACCCACGCAACTTCGTCTGCGTCACATTTTCCTTTAATGCTCGGCTCCTCTTAGTCTTAGCGTAATGATATGTAGCCTATATCCTTCCCCGATACATGGGCTATCTAATACTGAAAGATTTTCAAATCGGACCGGTAATTCCTGAGATTACCCCCTACATACAAACTTACAAACAAATGTTACCTCTTTATAATACCTTTTTAACCTTTATATAACCTCTTTTAAATCTATACTTATAATTATAGATTGATATAGATATTAGTATAGATTAACAGAGTAGCTTGTGGCTAAATAATAACAGCTACACGGGTTGATCTTTACGGATAAGGAACGCTTGCCAAGATTGATCCGTGGATGGGATCTTAACATACCGAGTTTCCTCCGTGCCGGAAAGCTCGTGAAGCCGTTGGTCCCGGCTGTCATTTGTAGATCTTTGACAGTCATTACGGATTTTCAGAAGCCAGTAAATCTGACTCCAGTCTTATCAAGACGTACTTTGTTACCCAGTTAATGGGTTGTGGAGGTCTGGTAGGCAGCCGCTTCACGTAATACACTGGTATTCAGCTATAAGAGGCGTAGCTACAACCTGAGAATCTTTAAGTCAAGAGTGAATAAGTTACTTCAAGGCAAGCGTGCTCGATCTTAGACCGCATCATCGATTACCATCAGGTGAGATAGTGGTCAAACGCCTATCAAAGTTAAAAAAGTAGGTGTAGGTAGCTTAGTTAAGTAATCAGGGTACGACTGTAGGTACTTATTTTTAGCCATTCACTCGTGCAAGCTATTTTAAGGTCCCGACGGATTATGAAGCGAAATCTAAATATAAAACTAGATTATAACTAGTGGAAATGTAGGTTTAACTCGATTCTATATAACTGCTTGCCCAAAGGACCTGTAGTGGGAAAACTTTTTAACACAATTTCCAATTTGTGTTCGTACTGTAACCAGAAATAGAGAAGCGTGTTTAGATTTGTATTTATTAGTATTTAAAAACCGGCTTTTCTAAATTTTTATTAAATGTTTGTTTTTTACATCACAAATAGTTGTGGTCGATTGTAATCTCATAGTCAATTTTTATTTTAATTATAATAGAATACTTACGCGAAATAGGATTTCGATTACAGTAAAACCTACTTAAATAAATATTTACTAGAAAGATGTGACCAAACTTAAATAGTACAAATTACGAAAAAAATGTCATAGTTAAAATAGAGAACATGACACGCTTTTGAAGTTATTTTACTATCGTAATCATGTAAAATGTCAGTATGGTTGGCGATAATTTCAGTATGTTACTTGCAATTCTTGTAAGTACGAAATTAATGCTATCTCTGTTTATCAAATTATTATTATTTATTTACTCTTTCTTTACGGCATTTTATCCTCTCTCAAGCTTTTGAACAATGTGATAAAAATCCGGCAAAAACACCCTTATATATTTTTTATAACCCCATTTTATACATAAGTACATGTCATTCACCAAACGTCTGATAGTAAAAAGTTGCGTTTCGAAACAAACATTGCATTTTCAACCAGACGCAAAAAAAAAAAAATCGTGCACACCTATAATGCCTACAAAACAGTAAAAAAAAACACCCATCATAAGCCTTTTTGAAACACCCTTTTTCGTATTAGCCGAATACCCGGCTCAAAATAAAAGGGTTGCCATCTAATAATGCAATAAAACAAAACCTAAGTATGTTTGCAAAGGCCAAACCCCGACAGATTTGAATATTGAGCCCGACGCAGACGAGTGTTGATTTAAGTATTGACAACTGACCCACGGACGGAAAGGTGTACTTTTCCGTCAGCATTTACACCGATGTGTAACAAATATTTCTGTTTTGAGGACTTCAGGATATAGAATTTAATAATTTCAGTCATTAATTATTTCATAACGATTGTAGCCATGATTTTGTAAACACTGATTTAAAAGAGTGTCAATGGAGTTTCTTACACGTTATTCTCCATAGGATCTACTATTTCCACAGCTAAAACACTAGGAAGTGGTGACGGGCGGGCATTTTGTGGGACCGTCTTTTGTTAAAACTTGACGTTCAAAAAGTGAAGTGCTTTTTGAACGTCAAGTTAAGAGTTTTGAATTTTTTTGGAACGTGCAACTGCCGCGCTGGAGATAGGGTCGTTGAGTGAGTTTTGCTGCAGAACAACTTGCTGCTCTTGTCGCTAGCGCGGCAAAATTAGCTTCATCTATTTGACTGACAGACCTTGACTATTGAAAAGTGTCTGTAACTGGTCTATTTAAAATAAAAGATTTTGTATTTTTTTTTGAAAAATCCTCCAAAAAGACATAAAAACACTCGTGAATTACATCGCTGGGAAAACTGTACTATCGCAGTGACGTCAGATGAAAACACTGTATTGTCTTAATTTTTGGTTTACGTAAAAAAAAAACGTGATCATCATTTGCCTAGCCTTTTCTCAACTTCATTGGGATGATGATCTTAGGTATTATCTGATGGACTTAGGTATTTGATTTTTTTTAGTTAAATACCCAATTATACTCTAAATAAATTGTAAGAAGGACACTGATCGTAAAAAAAGCCTTCAATTAGTTACATTAGATAGCCATTTCTACACATTCGCATCTCAGTCGCAATTTGTCAAAAAAAGCATGACATGTTTGCGACGGATTCAGCTGAATACCAGTATTTTACATAGAGCGGCTGCCTACCAGACCTCCACAACCCATTAACTGGGTAACATGGTATTTCTTGGCAAGACTGGAGTCAGATTTACTGGCATCTGACAATCCACTTGTATCGTTAAACATGTAAAAACATTATCTTTGTACTTTTAACACTTTTTTACACACTACCCACACACACACACATACATCTACACACACACCTTACTCACCAACAGATACACAATTTTACCTTCTCACTAAACTTACTAAAACTGTCTTTAATATATTGTTTTATAAGCCTATTTGTTTTTTTAATTCTCACCTTTTTTTTACCTACTGTTATACAATATATTAAAATGAAAGTATTACCAAAGGGTGGAGACCTGGTGTCCTGAAATACAGTCCTCAAGTCTTATTTAGGCACCAGTCTCCAACAGTATAATTATTGCTGTTACGTATTTTGTATTGATACCTCTATACTGTACCTTTACTGTGGTTTTTCTTATCGTGTACTGCCCATAAGATCTAACGACCCTAATATCAGAGTTTTTAAACCGACTCAAGGGCTTCTGACATGGTTTATTTGACGACCGCCATTTGGCGGCCGGGACCACCGGCTTGTACGTGCCTTCCGAAGCAGGGAATCATCTTTTTATCAGACAATCAGGTGATTGAAGCCTGAACTGGAAATAACTTTACAAAGTATGCTTCCCATGGGAATCGAACCCACGACCACCGGGTCACTGGGTCACACAAGGCAAACGCCTAAACCAGTCGACCACGGAGGCAGAAATGAATAATAAAAAATGTGGTGTGAAATAAATAAATAAATCATTTAAAAAATCATAAATCATACTTTGATATATATTGAAAAAAAAAAAATTATCAAAAGAAAGAAAGAAAGAAAGAAAATTTATTCACTCCCCCAGAAGCGACACACAATTACAACTTAAATTACCAAACTAAAAAAAAACGCAATAAGCTAAAAACTAAACAAAACCAGAAACATTCATCTATGTCAGGATTGTCAGGCCGGGCATCAATCTACCTCGAGTCTCTGGTCACACCACAGACACACCAGAACATAGTTCAACAGTTGTCTATGGCGCGACCGTGACATCCGGCACTGACTGACATTGATTGCCAACTTGACAACTTTGACAAGTTGACAACCTAAACAAAAGAAACAAAAATTTGTACTTGAACAACATGAACAATATAAATGAAAATTAAAGTTGTGCGTCGCATCCAAGCAAGAATCGGCCTTTGCTCAGCATATGCTGCGACTCTGGACAAGTCCACCAGTCAGCAGCGCTGGTTTTCAGCAAATACCGTTTGTGTGACGTTCAGACGTCCCCCCGCTTGTGTAAACAAATACATAACACAGAACAGGTACGTAAATATTAAAATTATTCAAATTACACTACTAACTATTAAAATAATACCTATATAATACTAATTTCTAATTTACAACTAATAATCACACCATAATAGGAACTTTTTACCAAGTCGCATATTTAATAAATACCAATAAAAATACATGTGTACCAACACTCCAAAAACATAAAAAGAAAATATATTATACGAAATTGAATTGAACAAATAATACTACATAGTTATTAACTATTACATCTAAATAAACATACACAATTCCTGTTTGTTTTTTCAGCATGAACATCAGTGCTAAACGCACAGATTGCTATTGATGGCAGACAAATACACCATAATTTGCACCATAGTATGATGGCGGCCATTTGCATATTGGCTTGCTATATCAGTACTTAAACAAAATAAAAAGTATTCAAAACTTTCTTCGATGTAAAAACCTAAACCATCTTCGAAACTAAAGTGCAAAATATTTGCAATCAGAACGGAAATTAATAAACTTTGAGCTCCTGAAACATTTATGTAACCAAGATAAAACTAGGTACACAATTTCAGAGAGTTCCATCTCCGCATCTTTTACTTCTACAAAATGAGAATTCTCTTGTTGGGAACCTCCTGGGTCCTCTCCGTAACAATTGTAATTAATTTTATTGTTTAATGTGTAACAAGGTTTATTCTCACTGAGGTAATCTATTTGACTTGTAAATAACCTCTGTTTCGAAAGATTAGTATCAAAATTGTAAATATTTAACCGGTCTTAAGTGGATTTTGCAGTTGTTTTAGGTAATTCCGGAAGGCGTATTTGATTACCATTATCACTTTTTAGGTATTTTTATGATTTCTTACTCTACCTAGCAGAACTATAAATTTCGTAGCCTCAGTCCGTCCGTCTGTCTGTCAGCGAGTCGTTTCTCATGAACCGTAAATAGTAGACAATTCAAATTTTCGACGTGTCTTTCTGTTTCCACTTTAACAACAGAACGTATTAAATTAAATTTAAAAAATTTTGTTTCGGAACCTCAAAATTCATGGGTATAAATATATTTTCCTCCTTTACTAAACTTGAATCCCACCAACATTTACAAACCAAACCCTACGGTGTGAAAACCATCCGCCCAACACCATCCCATTTTTACACCTCCAAAACGAAATTTCCGTTGAATTTTATACCTTATACATAATGCAATAGGGGATTCAAATTGCCAAATTCAATTTGTAGATCTCACCTGAAAATCTAAGCAGATTGTAATGTATTAGTTATCGAATTTCCTGACTTCTGCCCTTATATTTCGGCGACTTTTACTGGCTTCCTCTTGGACTATCAATAAGGTATCCTTTTGCCTTTATTCTGTATTTTTGTGATTTTACTTGGAGACGTATTCTGAAATATGAATAAATAACCCCTTCTTACGGGTCTCTGTTGGAGTTTTATAGAGTTCCTGTTTTACATGAAAGGTGTATCAGATTCTGCAGTTTATATTTTTCTAGGAATTTAAAGTGTGTGTTAGAATGTATGACACTAGGCTGACTGTGATGTTTTTTAGGCTTGAGTTATTTCGATGCGAAAAATAAAATAGTATGAATATTAAAATAGACACAATAAAAGAAAATGAAAATTGTTATTTCAAACATAGATTTTTCAGAATTATATGAATTGTCTTCATTAATGGGTTGTGGAGGTCTGGTAGGCAGCCGCTCCACGTTATATACTGGTATTCAGCCGAATCCGGTTTGACTGGAAGCCGATTCCAATTTAGTTGGGAAAAATTCTCGGCAGATCATGATATGAATTGTCTTCATCATTCATTTTAAGCTTCCTACACAATGCTGGCAAAATAGAAGTTGAACTAATAAATACATTTTGTTGAGCAAATGGAGAGCTAGAGATATCATCCAAAGACTGTCTATAAAGGATTGCTTTTTAGCAATAAGGTCATGCACTGTATCAACCTATGATATGTTATTGTCATCTATATTTTCGGTTACTTATAATATGGTACATAATAAAGAGTATTATAATTGATTTACTATCAATACAGTTGGATTTTATGGTTATCTATTTATTTATTACGTATCTCATTCGTAAAGAACACTACGTTCATATTCTTGTTCACCTACCAAAACTAAAATAAAACGATTGTATTGCAATAAAGCTGAACGGTTGCCGCTTCGCGTATTCTCTGGCAAGTAGCGAATATTAGCGGTAAAAGCAAGCAGTTTGACGGCGCCTTTCAGCTGTAGCTATTCAAAGATTTTCACCGAAAGATTCAAGATTCGGACACACAGATCTTACAGTAATAAAACAAAATTTATTGTTTCTATTTAATTACTATTTTTTACGACGAAAGTCTATGACCAGTCCGTGTTGCCAGTGATGACTTATGGAACTGAAACGTGGTCGCTCTAAATAGGTCTCATCAGAAGGGTTAAAGGCACTCAAAGGACAATGCTTGGAGTTTCCTTGCATGATCAAATCTGGAATGATGATATAGGCAAGAGAACGAAGGTTACCAACATAGCCCGAAGGATCGCGAAACTGAAGTGGCAGTGGGCAGGGCACAACCCAATCTCTGTTTAACCGAAAAGCATAATTGTACGTGATAATACACCTCCACTGCCCAGTTGCTGAATAATACTAACGATTCTCCTTAGACATGTTCCCAGCCTTCTCTTGTATCAATAAACTTTCAATCAATTGTTAGGTAAAACATAACTCTGTCAATAAGAGAGTAGCAGGTTTGATTGTCCATATTTTGGTGGTCGATAATTTTAGCACCACTAGTGCAAGCCTTTGAATATTTAATCCTTTATGAACGTGGCTGACATCGGGCTTTCGACGGTTTTCAATGACACAACATCGAATTGCACTGCAGTGAACATTTCAAATCAAGTCAACGTTTCGATAAATGCTGTGAAATTTATCGACCCGATGACTGTTGAAAAAAAACAATGATTGAATGATGAGAGTAAATCTAAACCAGGTAATTTAAAAAGTAACTAATAATGTATGTATGATTTCTGAAAAAACTAAACCGATTTAGAAAATTCTTTGGCTGATGGAATAACTACACTAACCTTTGCCATAAGTTATCAGGCCTATGGTGAGTGTCCACGTTTCGGCTCCAGAAGTCATAACGGGTGAGACGCACTGGTTATAGACCCTGGTCTTAAGGGATTGTGGGATCAACGATTCAAAGATTTCACGTAGCTTCCCGAATGCCGCCTAGCCCAAGCGAATTCTTTTAGTCGCCTCCTTCTCAAAGTTGTGCCAACCAAGTTGTATAATTTGGCCTAGATATATGTATTCTTGCACAACTTCGAGGGTGGTGCCATTTACGATTACAGGTCTCGGGGTGACATGACCGCTGTACATGACTTTGGTTTTGTCCATATTCATCCAGAGACCCACCTGCCTTGAAGATTCGCTCAAGCTGTTCAGCATCACCTTGAGCTCGATCCGAAAATCGAAGGTGCGAGATGTACTGACCTTTGATATTTATGGCAGTCGATGAGACATCTCTGCATGGACTCCTCCTGGAAATCCAAAATTCGTAACCGATTTTGATAAAATTTAAATGGGACCAATCTGCAAGTATATTATTATATCCTTTTAGATAAAACAAAAAAAAATCAAATCGGTTCATAATTGACGGAGTTATGAGGTAACAAACATAAAAAAAAACATACAACCGAATTGAGAACCTCCTCCTTTTTGGAAAGTCATTAAAAAACAGAATTCAATTCAAAACTTCAAATCAAATTCAAAAACGTCCGCACAGAAACAAACTCAAAGTAAACCCGAAGCAATCACGGCGAGTATCTAAAAGTATCCGGCCTGAAATCCTCCAAACTTGCCGGCAATATCTACCAACATTTTACCACTTATTCCATTCGTGGAACCTCTCAAACTGATTTTATAAATGGTCTCTACCGCAGTTTTGATTTTCTATATTGAAAAGGCATTTCAAGTGAGCGAAGTGCTCTTTTGTTTATCAACAAATGCCTGAGAGCTACTTCAGCATTGGTTTTGGCAATAATTAATTAACTCTGATTGGATTATGGCAGTATGAATGAAATGGGCTAACAATTAGTATGTACCTAAGGACTATTGTTTTAAGTTTGTTGCTTGAATTTAGTCATTTATTTAATGCTTTTACTGATGCTCTCGTACTATTAGATAGTAATAATGATATTGGAGGATGGTCTTAAGAAATAGTTATACAATGTTAATGTTGATTTGGCAAATGCATGCAGAATGACCTAAATACAAAAAAAGTGAAGACGAAGTGACAGTTTCAAATACTTTTTTTGTACGTATTTGCACATGGCTGTAGTCTAGGTTAGAGATAACAGAGACAAGAGCTTACAAAATTTTAAGAAGATGAAATTTTATGAAGAAGAATCGGTGTATATAAAAGTACTTTAATGCCAACGAACGATTATTGACCTTCAAACCAAGGCATTTTACTTAATGCCAAACCAGTAGTTCATTTTCAGCAATTAAACAAACACCAAAGTTCTTACACCAAAACTATCAGCAATGCTAAATAGCGTTTATCTTACCCCAACACACCGTTTCCACAATTCTAACACTCCGAGTGCCAGACACAAACTTGCCAATGTTTTGTCAAACCGAAATGGTAATTATAATCAAATTCACCAGTAACACTGTTAGACGGTTGTATGCAAATTTCGTCGCCGTCTGATTGTACCCAACTTGCAACATACTTTTGCTTAATCAACTCGTCTACGAGATCCTGGACTAGGTTTAAACTTGCTACTGTGTTGTACATTTTCTTCAGATCTCTGAATGCATCTTTTGCTTTCGTTTAGAGATTGTCATCTTTTTCATTTTCTGTATGCTCTTTGGAACAAAAGTTTTCCTCTTCAGTTGTTTGGGTAAATAGTAATAAATGTTCTGAAGAAATCAAAATATTTGTTTTTTTTTTGTGAAGCTAAAATCTGTTAAAAATCAGTATTTGTTGGATCGCGATTTACTATACGACCTTCTTCCACTATAATTTTTCGTTTGAATCCCTCAAAACATTTTCTTTTGTATGTGAGACATCACCATTTTCTTTTCTTTTGCCTGGATCGGTGCCTCAAGTATATCTTCTTTTTCCACACTTTTCTACTGATTGTAGAAATCATTTCAACAGTCAACCCATTTCTAGACATAGACACACATTTCTTCTTTAGCAGATCTGCTGGAAGAAATTTCTTTAGAAATGAGCAATCTTTGTACTAATATTTTTATGCCATATCTACAACTGCTTCTCTGTGAGTACATAAATTATAAAACAAATACACTCTCTCGAATGGGATGGTTTGTTTTAAACTGGTGGTATTGGTTCTCAGTTGAAAGCACACCTATCCATAAGCAATATATCCAACATTTTAAAGAAACAAACATTCACGTACTAAAAACTTTCCACGGAGCATAAACCATCAGGTTTATTGCTCGCTAAACAAAAATTTATAATTCCAATAACAATATTGCTTTCACGTTTCAAATTCAGGAGAACCACGAAATAAAGAGGTACAGAAAGCTGGGTTTACACAACGGAGGAAAATACACGCACACATAAATGCGCTTCACATACATCGAGTAGAAACGCACTCACGACCGGCTTTTAATTGAGATTGCTGTGCGTACGAACATTCACACATAGACACGCTTCACGTAAAGAGAGTACGAGTGGACTCACGACCGTATTTGTGCGAGATCACCGTATGTACAAACACGCACACATATACACGCGTCACATACAGCAAGTGCAAGCGCCGGTGCGACTGACATTTGTTTGAAATCGCCACACGCACACATAAACACACTTCACGTACAGTGAGTGCAAGCGCATTCGCGACCTGCATTTGTTTGAGGTCGCCACACGTACGCATACGTACACATAGATACACTTCACGTAGTACAGCGAGTGCAAGTCTGTTCCCGCTCGTTACATGAAGCTGACCTTCTGTAGTTTAATTTTTTTGTGCCCAAGTCTCCGGTATACAACAATGCTTTACATCCATTTTTGTTGGAACACAGAAAATAAATATCCATTGAATTCTTTTTTCATTAAGCTGAAGTGAAAATAAAAGGAAAACTGTAATCTATTCTCTTGTAGCTGCAGTTGTATTGAAAGTTGTACTAAAATAATGGAAGGTAGATTTCTTTTTCAAACAATCACTGTTCTTCGTAGTGCTTTTTTTAGAGTTGAGTGTATTGAAGAAAGAGATTTCATGTCGTTAACGAATTTAATTTCTTGTGTAAATGAGATTTTACTTTTGCGACTCTTTTGTAAGGTGACCAAGGGGTGACCGTGCCTTAGAAGAAGTATAGGTTATCAGATGGCGAGATGACCAGATGACATTTTTGCCATTATGGGTTGTACCTGGATGAGGCTGACTCATGAACCGAGGGATTGACAAAAGAAAAAAGAGCTTAATGATTTGCAGAGTGCGAAATCGGACCCTCTCGTCCCGGCCGCCGTGGTGGACGCCGCGGGCGTCGGGGCCACCACCTGGTGACCTCCGGCCACCGTAGGCGCGGGCCTGTGGACGGCGAGCCGTCCGTCCGTCTAGTGACGACAGGCCGTGTCGACGGCGCGTTAGTATTCCACGCGCGCCTCAAAGAGAGTCAGCACACAGAGGGGCCCGAAAGGGCCGACGCCTGCCGGAGTCGCGGGATTATTCGCAAGAGACACCGTGGCTCCGGAACACAAAGGGCAATGAAGGAACATGGATGGATTTTTAGATTTCCCATCCCTAAAAAAAAAAGAGTGCGAAATCGGGCTGTGGATGATAACGATAATGAAAAATATGGTAAAATGTTTTAGGTCTTCTTAAGGTGCATTAGGTTGAGACTAGATAAATGAATAGCTTTTAAATGAAAAAAAATTGTAATGGTTTCAATCTGGACTGAATGTGTAGTATTTTTTCCATTTCTTGTCCTTGTTAAAGTTCTCTTGAAATTAAGTAATTTTCCTTGCACAATGTTATCAGAATACTAGTGAACTCAGTGGTCAGACGCTAGATAGTAATCTTTGAACCGTCTCTTGAAATAAAGGAGCTCGCTAAGAAACATCTACAAGAAGATACACTGAGGAAAGAGGTCATTGAAATAGGACATCATTACATTGCTTGCCTTATCTCACTGCTGGACAAAGATCTGTCCTCATACAAAGAACGAACATAGATCAACACTCTCGCTCATTATAATATATCATCTTGACAATTTCAGACGATCTTAAAGCCATAAACCCAAGATAAATTCTTTCACCGTTGAGAATACCTAAAAAATAACAGCTCCACGGATCAAACTTCGAAGTTAAGCTATGTTAGGCGAGGTCAGACTGGTGGATAGGTAATAATAGTAATAGTTTATTTGAAAAAACATACATTACAATCATTGTGAAGCCCTGACTCCTGAGCTAGATATGTAATACCTGTATTTCAGGAGACAGTTTCTTCTCATATATGCTTCTTATTGTTTGCAGTAGGTAATTTAATAGAAACACATAATTATTGTCCTAGTCTTTTACAACATAAATATTAATTTTTAAATTTATAGTTTGCACATATTATATTCAAATCCAATTAATTAAGAGATTTTATAAATTTAAAGTTACACATTATTATATTCAATTTAAGTTATATTTTAATTATTGTAATAAATATTATGTTTTTAGCTTAAGTTTACTTACATATACTATGACTAAACATAAAAAAGGAAAATAGTTAAAATTAACAATTCCACCGTCCGCAAAGCAGACACAATAATTAAACAATCAGCATGTATCACATGTGACTCATGGGACAGTGAAGTAGTCGAGCTGTAACATAGTATGCATTTGGCAAAACAAAATAAAAATGAATGAAAAATGAGAGTGGTGTGAAGGGATGTATAAAGATGTGAGTGTGTGTGTGGCCTGAAGTTGTGTGTGAAAGTGAGAGTGTGCGTGTGTAAGAGATTGTGTATGGGATAAAGTTTTTATTTAAGTAAGTTTGTAAGTTAAGTATATAATAAATAAATAATAAATACAGTTTGTAGCTGTTTGCGTAAATCAGAGATTTTTTTTTTTATGTGTCTAGACGAGATATACCATAATACGCTTCACATCCGCTGCAATAGTTTTTCGGTTATTTCATAATCATGTGAAAGCAACCAGGTTTTCACTGTTTGTCTCGTTTCGTGGATTGTTAGTGGATTAATATTTAGCGTCTTGTTTAACTTATTATATAGATAGGTGGCCTGGTGGGCACGCTGTCTTCTAGCAGACCAGGTGACCATTGATAACATACCGCGTTTCCTCTGTGCCTTTGAAAGTATTATAATCCGATGGTCCCGGCTGTCTTTAGAACATCTTTGACTGTCGTTACAGGTAGTCGGAAAAGAAGAAATCTGCCACCGGTCTTGCTAAGAGGAACCGTGTTACCCAGCTACTGGATTGTAGGGTCACACAAGGAGTCGCTCCATGTTAAATACTGGTACTAACTTGTAAACGATTAGACTAGATGCTGAACCTAACATATCATAACATATCGAGGAGCTCATGGCAATCTTCAAGGTTAAGCAACGCTTGCCAAGGTTGGTCTGTAGATGGGTGACCGTCCTAACATAACGAGTTTCCTCCGTGCCTCGGAAAGCACGTGTTAAGCCGTTGTTTCCGGCTGTCATTTGTAGATCTTCGACAGTAGTTACGGATTGTCAGAAGCCAGTAAATCTGACTCCAGTCTTACCAAGAAGTACCGTGTTACCCAGTTAATGGGTTATGGAGGTCTGGTAGGCAGCCGCTACACTTAAAATACTGGTATTCAGCTGAATCCGATTTGACTGGAAGCTGAACCCAATATATGTAGTTGGGAAAAGGCTAGGCAAATGATGATGCCGAACCAAACATACTTGAATAAGCAGATTTAATATTCCCACACTGTTAGGCAATGTCCAAACAACGAGACCACAAAAATGAAATTGAAAATGTCACACAGCCACTCCCAGTCAGATTGCTCACATCACACAATAACAAGCACAGGCCACTTTTACGTTTGTTTTAGAACCTCGAAATACAAAGCTAGTAGTATATGATTGGCAAAACGAAATATTAGCAGTGTATACGAGCTTAACATTCCGGGCCGCAAAGTTTTAATTTTAAAACGGGAGCAAACGTCGTGCCTAGGACAAAGGCGTACCGAGGCCTCGCGCTACTCAATGTGATGTAAGTTACAAGAGGTAGCGATGAAAATAAAATTGTACTTATATTATAGAGCAATGATAGAGTTTTTGACAAAAAATAGTCTTGAAAGTCAAAAGTCATTCATTCAAATCAGGCTGAGTGCCAGTACTTTTCGAACGTCAACCTTTATAAGTAGACAGTCCCCCAAAAAAGCCCGCCCGTCACCATTTCGTAGTGTTTTGAATCTTAAAATGAATTTGAACTTGTGTTGGCATCGATAACACAAGTTTAATCTTTGCTTGGATGCCAGAGGTCGATAACCTATGTTACATACAATTTTTACCAACATAAAAAAATCTCGTGCTTCAAAATTCTTGTAAAAATTGAGAAATAACCCGAGTTTTTCCGAGTTGGGGAGTTTGGGGGCCGAGTCAACCGCGTCCGTAGGAGAATACCCTTCAGCGAATCCCTACACGTGGTCCCCGGGTGGTGCTAAACAGGTAACACTAACCGCCTCCGTGGTCTAGTGGTTATACCATCTGATTCAAACCCAGAGGTCCCGGGTTCGATTCCCAGCGTAGGCAATTTTTTTGCTCGGAATTGTTGGTGGTAGGACTTGTTCTAAGTCCGCCTGGCAAGCTACCACCATCCTGTCTAAGTCTGTCGCTATAACAAAAATGTTAACAGCATTGTTGTGTTCCGGCAGTTAGAGGTATGATAGCCAGTTCCTCTGTGTAAGAGGATTCCTTCCATATTCGGCCTAATCATCACTTTCCATCAGGTGAGATTTGGGCCAAGAGTTTTCCTGTTTTGTATAAAAAAAAAAAAAGTTTTTTAGTATTACATTATATTATAAAGATTATTTACCAGGTGCGTTTCTGATTTCTCTGGTTGTACCTTCGGGTCTATGTTTATTGCTTCAATTTTAAATATCTTACCATAAAAAATACATTTTACATCTCCTGAAATTGAACTCTCGATTAAACAATCTTTGCATTTCTCTTTGAAGGTATGTGAATGCTTCGTATTTTTGGTGCTCTATCAGTTTTTTAATTTGACTTCCGCGTTTCGTTGTTATAATAAAATAAAAAATATACATTTTGGTAATTTTATGACTCCTGGATAGATTTATATCATCACGTCATACATTTATCTATTTTTATATAGGTACTTTTTAACCGACTTCCAAAAACGGAGGTTTGTACATAACGCGTTTGTCTATTATCAGCTTCTTCTTGCTCTCGCTTCATGTTACCTACTCGGGGTTAGCGCAACATAATATTTTCTCCTTCCATTTCGTCCTATCAACCATCTTTTTGGTTATGATTCATATGCCCAATTTCCTTTTGTGACAATCCACGCACAATCCATTCATCTTTTCTTTGGCGTCCTACTCCTTCTCACTATCTATCCTTTTGGTTTTCACCAATCTACATAATAATATATAATATTGGTGAATACAAAAAGGATATATTGGTGAACATAAAAAGGATATATTATAAGTAACATGCATTTCATCTCCCTCATCATCCATACTGTCCATAAATTTCTAGTAATCAACTGGTAATAACTGCCCTTACTAAATATTTTCTATCGCTTCATTTTACAACTTGTACCAAAACAGGAGCCTTATTATTTCGCGTCCCCATTTCCTGATGATGTCAGGTCTCATCCGTGTCAGGAGGTTTCAATACACTGTAGTTTTTTTTCTGTTTTGTTTCGCTCTGAAAGGACGCTGAGTTTAGAATCTTTTGCCCAAATACGTTAATAAGTTGCTCGGAAAGTGAATGAAGGTTCTCTGCAGTAGACAATGAATTGAATTTAGGTTGGAAAACATCTTGATCCTAAGGGAATATTGATTTTAGCAAAGCTTGTGTACTGATTCTTTCGTGACATAAGAAGCGATGTTATAACTTGGCACATCTTTGAATCAAGAGTCGCATTCTATCCACTTTTGTGCAACTCAAAACTGCTGCCTGGTATATTTGGTTTTAATGAGACTTTCAAAAATCCGTTCCCAACTAATATCATAAGTTCGAAAGTATAAGTTGTTCGTTATGCTTTGTTTCAAACGGTATTTTTTTTACTATTGATAGGCATACCTACGTTTGACCGCTATCTCACCTGATGTTAAGCGATGACGCGGTCTAAGATGGAGCACGCTTGCCTAGAAGTAACTTATTCACCCTTGACTTAAAGACTCCCGTAGTAGCTATCAGGAAACACAGACTCCGGCAGGGAATTCCACTCCTTAGCTGTACGCACAATGAATGTATTCCCAAAACATTTTGTGCGTATAGGTGGGATGTTCAACATGTACCGGTTCTAATAATCGCGTGGATTGGTAGACAAATCTCATACTCATTCAAGTTCCAAGCAAAGTATCAATACTTACCTGCTCTTTTAATTAACATATTGCCAACATTACCCAATTTATCTTCTCGTTCCTTGTTTACCACAGCACGAACAAAAACGCTATCTCAGTACGTCCATAGATCATCTGATCTTAAGTCAACTGTAAGAAAGTCCCGTTGGCAAGCTTCCAGGGCACAATCACGACTTAGTTTATGGCTCCAGTATTATCCTTGAACGTCTTTTTGTTATTCTGGCAGGGAAAAATATAGTGATACTGTAAGAGCATACATGTTAAATGTTGAAAGGTTTATGTTAATGTATTAAGCTTGTAGGTTTAGTAGTAATTTGTTAGAAAGTCACCGCGGCCCAGGAACGCAAAGGGCAAAATCAATTGCGTCAGGTGGCCTCAATGGTTCCACCGCGGATCTGACCGGTTAAGAGGAACACGTATGGGTTTTAGTCAGTAGGAGTCTGACACTCCCTTCTGCTTCACCCAGAGCGGGAGGAGTCATTTGATGATTTCCCATCGTTAAAAAAAAAAATTTTGTCATTTATTAAATCCGGAAAAACGTAAACTTAAAAGACGTAAGCTAAGATTAGATATTTAAAAAGTTTTTGATTTTCTTTTTTAAATTTGGAACACTGTTTTTTCAAATCATAGTCAAAAGCACCGAATGCACATAGAGTCTTCGGGACATCAGCAAACAACTTGTCGTGTGAAGAATTTAATCATAGTAATGATTAAAATATTCAGTTCAGATCTTCAGTTTTATAAGCAAAACAGTCCTGATTTCAGACTCTTGAAAAAATAAACAAAATGATCAGCCTATTTAATCAAATCACTTTCAGCGATGTTTTCGGTTCGTCGCACCACTCGAGAACATTCCTCGAATCTTGAACATAGCAAAGAAATAACATGAAAGTAAATCAAACAGTTTATGCCTTCTCAAGGAGCTTGTAGAGAAACTTTTTCCACAAATTCTGTATTCATAGCTCAAAACGATCTAGACTTTAAGAACGGAGGAAGTATGGTTGGCCAAACTCAAGGAAAAAATCACGAAGTTTCTAACTAAGTCAAGTACCGAGCTTTTATGGAAGGGTCTTAGATGTTAGACCATCGATGAAAAAAATACTTCTGATCTACCAACGATTTTTTGAACTTTCAAAACTACCTTCAGTAGACCGAAGTTTTCGTGAAAGTCATTCTGCTAAATCCCCAAAATTCTTTTCGACGTTCAAGGACGAAGTATTTTGGAGGCAAAACCACTCAAAAAGTGATACAACTGTGATTCGGAACTCGTCGTCTTCTGAACGTATTTTGCATAATTTCATATATTATTTAAGTGGAAACTTCTGGAGAGGAATTTACATAATCCCGTGCGGGACGTTACGAATACTTATTCGCGAAGTTTTGCCTCGGCTTGATTGGTCAATGGTTTTATGTTAAGATCGTGTTTCTTCGCTGAAGGAGAAGTTTGCTGAAGATGTGTGTTTTTGAAATTTGGTAAGTCAACTTATAACTAACTGACTTACTTCTTCATATCAAGTGGTCAAGTTATATGACTGAACTTTGTAAAGAAACTTTAACGATTGGTAATACGAATTCTAAGTACCTACATTTACTTTTCACATTATGAACCTGGAGATTAGTTTTTAAAAATGACTTGTTCAGTGTGTTTGGTCGAATTACTGATCCAAAATCTGCTTAGAAAGATCAAAAAACAACTTGTCTTCCCTTTCGTTTGTGAGCCAACAGGAAAATCCCTTTTAACGAATTCATAACACTATAGCACTTTGCCTACGACAAAACATCCCACCCTCCACCGATTAATAAAACATGAGCACCTAACTGCCCATCTTTGGACTCTCCATTCCACTCTCCAATTTATCTCAACCAGGACTAACAAATAAAAGTATCAAATCCCCTATATTTTTAAAGCTCAATAACAACCTTATGCCGTCCCATTCTCACATGAACTTACAAGGAAGGCTCGAAAAGGATAGCAAGAGTCTACTTTATTATGATAATCGGGAAATTCGCCGAGACTGTACGAATGCTACCCCCGAATTCAGAGGTCTGAATAAACGATGAGACACCCTGGAGGTACATATCTATGTAATTTATTGCCCAGAATGTGGTTCAAACTGATTTTCTGGATTTATTCTGAATGTATGTAGGGGCGTAGAGATTTGTACCTGCTTCGAGAATGAGTGGGTGTCGAATACTTACAGACGATACCAGTGTTCCAGATTGCGTATAAATTTGTAATAGGATTATTGGTATTCTCTTATCTACATTGTTATTTGATTTAATTTCGTATTAATTTTTTTTAATGTGGTTCAGACTTTTAAGAACCTTTTCATGAGCATATCAAGATGAATGTCATGCTCAAAATGCAGGTGTTTTAAAATTTAAGGACTTTTAGTGTTATACAAGAAACCCAGTATCTAATCATTGAAGCTACCACTGTTATGCTGCTTTTCTACCAGAGAATGCATAGCAAGGGTGTGTTTGTTGACCGGAGGACACGGTGGAGCACACTGTGCAGGTGTGCCCCACTTGGGCGGAGCACCGCCGTGTCCTCGAAGCGGCGATAGGCGGCGACCTCTCGCGTCCGGCCCTGGTCCAAGCCATGGTCCAGAGCGAGTCGGAATGGGACGCCGTCACCTCATTCTGCGAAGCAGTCATGCTAGCGAAGGAGGTGGTGGAGTGGGAGAGAGAGAGAACCTCTCGTCCCGGCCGCCGTGGTAGACGCCGCGGGCGTTCGAGGTCACCTGGTGACCTCCGGCCACCGTAGGCCTGCGCTGTAAGCATAGCTCACTATGGGTGGCTCGCCGTCCGTCCGTCTTCTGACGACAGGCCGTGTCGACGGCGCGTTCGTGTTCCACGCGCGCCTCAAAGAGAGTCAGCACACAGAGGGGCCCGAAAGGGCCGACGCCTGCCGGAGTCGCGGGACTATTCGAAAGAGATACCGTGGCTTCAGAACACAAAGGGCAATGAAGGAACATGGTCATGGTCATGGTCATAGTCGTCAGTAGAAGTCTGACACTCCCTCCCGCTCCGCCCAGAGCGGGAGAAGTCATTTGATGATTTCCCATAAAAAGAAAGGGTGTGTTTGTTAAGTACCAATAGAATAGCTTCATTAACCTAGCTTCGCTCAGCGCAAGCGACACATCCCCTTTTTTTTTTTTTTTTTTTTTTTTTTTTTTTAGGGATGGGAAATCATCCAATGACTCCTCCCGCTCTGGGTGTAGCGGGAGGGAGTGTCAGACTTCTACTGACTAAAACCCATCCATGTTCCTTCATTGCCTTTTGTGTTCCGGAGCCACGGTGTCTCTTGCGAATAATCCCGCGACTCCGGCAGGCGTCGGCCCTTTCGGGCCCCTCTGTGTGCTGACTCTCTTTGAGGCGCGCGTGGAACACTAACGCGCCATCGACACGGCCTGTCGTCACTAGACGGACGGACGGCGAGCCACCCATAGCTCGCCGTCCACAGGCCCGCGCCTACGGTGGCCGGAGGTCACCAGGTGGTGTCCCCCGACGCCCGCGGCGTCTACCACGGCGGCCGGGACGAGAGGGTCTCCTCTCCCGCTCCGCCACCTCCTTCGCTAGCATGACTGCTTCGCAGAAGGAGGCAACGGCGTCCCATTCCGTCTCGCTCCGGACCATGGCTTGGACCAGGGCCGGACGCGAGAGGTTGCCGCCGATCGCCGTTTCGAGGACACGGCGGTGCGCCGCCCAAGCGGGGCACACCTGCACAGTGTGCTCCACCGTGTCCTCCGGTCGATCCTCGCAGTGGTGACACCCGGGCGTTTCCTCCCGCCCGATTCGGTGCAGGAACCTCCCGAAACATCCATGTCCGGTGAGGACCTGCGTCAGGCGGAAGGTGAGGACGCCGTGGCGCCTCTCTAGCCACTCCTCAAAGAGGGGACTTATCGCCACTATCGTGGCGTGCCCTAAGCGACACATCCCCTGCTTTGTGTCCTCGCTTATCTCCGGTGGAAACGCTTACTCACGGCCTCTGGCACCATACAAGTATCAAAACTGTTTGTTGAAACTATACCGCCATTATAATTTAACGAAGCTGCTTTCCCAATATTAAACGATAGGAATTTAAGTGTAACTACTTTGTGGCAAACACAAAAATTATTCGCTTAATTTAATTATTCCATATAGGTAATGTATGCCCGCGAGGTTGAAGCAATTATCTACCTTATTACAAAAGCAATGTAACTCATTGCCGCTGCAAGGTAATGTGTGTTTATTGCCTAGTTAGTGCTAAATGAAAATAAACTGTAACGGCTTGCAATAAAGTTGTTTTTCATAATTATGTAAAGTCGTATATGACTATGGAAATTGCTCCCTGCGTGACAGATCGTTGGTTTTCGCTCATCCTTTTGGAATATTCATTGAGGGTGTGACACTTGTGGTGACGATAAATATGTAAAAAATGTTGGTCCTTCAGAATCTTTTAATTTAGTCCTTAAGCACGAAGAGTATCTCACACCTTGTTTTAGAGTCTGTGAGGTGAAAATATCTAAGGGAGGGAAAACTAACGAATGTTTTCAAGATGATGAGAAGTAATAAGCACATTTAACTTATAGTTAGAGGTAAAATGATCCTTGATTATTCTCCTATACTGGAGGAATATGAGCAGTGTATAAAACTCGGTCTTTGCTGTCTGAAGTAGTGATAGGAATTCCATGGGGTGTACAAGATTTGCTTTTGAAATCTAAAACTACAAAATAATATCTGTTTATGTAAGTATCCGCCAACATGCTTATGTAACTATAGATATTTGAAGTCACACGTGGTGGTTCGATCTTTGAGGTTGCACGTTTATGTAACGCCGTCCAGCTCTTGCCGAGGGTTGTCTGTGGTCCTTCTGAGTCTTGCCGTTGGTCCTAGCAGTAATTTCTTTACCAGGGTTGCGAAATTTGTTCGAAAAAGTTGCCGCGGCCCTGGAACGCAAATGGCATTTGGAGGAACACGGATGGGTTTTAGTCAGTAAGAGTCTGACACTCCCTTCAGCTCTGGAAGAGCCAGACTGGAGCCATTTGATGATTTACTATCTTTAAAAAAAAAGCTAATTTCTAGATCTTTGGCTGTATTTACGGATAGTCAAAAACCAGAAAATCTGACATCAGTTTTGCCAAAGGGCACTGTATTGCCCTGCTGGGTTGCGGAGGTCAGATAGGTAGGATGGCACTCCATGTAAAATACTGGTATTCAACTGAAACTAGTTGGACTGAATGGCGAACTAACGTTGATGGTCACTTAAAATAATCAAATTGTCAAGGTATTGTCTAAACCTAAGCTCTTGTCTCCAGCGCGTCGGCTGCGACCTTCGCGTGGGTTCCACTCGCCGCGTGGATGAGTGTGGTGTCTGCGGTGGTGATGGCTCCTCCTGCTCCAGACCCCGGTACCACTGGTTGGCGACGCCAGGCTCGCTGTGCTCTGCTACTTGTGGTGGAGGTAAGTTCAATTGTTTTTAACCGACTTCCAAAAAAGGAGGCGGGTCTCAATTAGGTGGGTATATATGTACATGCTATTTATGTACACTAATTACTTCGAGGTTTCTAATCCGATTTCTGTGATACTTTTTTAGTTTAATGCAGCGTACTTGCCATTTGGTACCGAAAGAATTTGATTGGGTTTGGATCAGCTATTTATATTTTATGAGCATTTTAGCTTATTTCAATTTCTGCGTAGACTATGACGTCGTCCAAGTTTCACCACTTAAAGTGAAAAATAAAAACTTTTTACCACAAATATAACCGACTTCCCAACAAAACACTGCAAGGCATAAAATAATTTTAATTTCAGAATTCGGTGTTAAAAACAGAGGAAAACCAAAAACACCGACATGTTGAGTTTATGACATTATATCAATTTCTATGAAAGTTTTCGTCAATTTCTAAATAATTATGGAATCAATATATCTTTGGAAGTAATATTTAAAAAGTAAGTTATTTTGATAGTGACATAACATGTACCTATCACTATCATTTTATTTGACTAGAAAATGTTAACTGGCTTTGGGAAAGGTTGCGCAATTTACGTCATTTCCTCTGGGGACGTATCAAAGGCATCGCACAGAAGGGGCACCTATTGCGTTAGTCCGAACATTTCCGGAACTAATTGCCAAAAAAAAGATATAACCTTTTTTTTAATCAGTGTGAAAATGTAGTCAAAGTATGGGACACTGAATACATATTGACTGAATATTTCAAAGCTTTGTAGTGGCATCTGTACCGCCTTATAACAAAAAGAGACATCCTACATTGCGGTATCAATTTTCTCCGCGCGATTTTTACATATCCCTACAATCGACAACACAACCATTAGGCAGTTGCCTGACACAACAGTCGTCTGTTTGGAGGATCCTCCCTTTTCAAGGTACACCCTTTTCCACCAACCTCTATACCTTGTTCAAAGTATCTGCCAATAAGCAAGACAGCAGCCATTTTAATAAAAGACAGTCAGACTTCAATTTTAATCAAGAATATCAATTAAATACAAACACAATTTAAAGAGGCGTTTGTACAACGAATTACATCCCGAACCAGAATTCTCACAGAGCGTTGTATCCAAATCTCTCCGATACATTAGGGCAGCATTGTTAATTGTCGGCCTCTGGGTTTGCCTGTAATTTATATCTGGAAATCCGCCATTACTCGAAGCTTACGATAAATCAGACAGCGAATTCCTTTTGTCTCCGAGCAACAGTTCCTTAAGTGGTGTGGTGTAGACGGGCGATTTTCTTCTTAGCTTTTGGCGAGTCATTGCGTTCTGATCGTGTGATTTTGTATTATTATTTGTGTGATACAGAATTAAAGATGGGTAGAGTTGCAGGTTGAGAAGATTAAAGTTTGTTAGGAAACAGTAATTAAATATTTAGGTATTCAATAAGTCCGAACAATACCACAATATTTAAAAGACCTAGAATGCTGAATTAGATTATGATTACCTTTTTATGAGCATATTTTTTTCCTTAAACTGATCACCAAAATATATCACTCGATATGACCCAATAAAAATCCGGTCAAGCTATGTTTAAATATTACCAGTGGCTTTAGAGAAGTGATATACGTCATTCTTGGTCTAGCTCTGAGCCTCTTGAACGTTTCTAAAGATAATATTTTAAGATAAAAAAATATTTTATTTATTTAAAACAAGGACTGTCGTTTGATTAAAGGTCACAACAGAGAGGAACTAAACCTGACAGAATTTCTTTTTTCCGCAACTAATCACATGGCCAACAAAAAGTCGCCCGTCTACCTTTCCCATTACGATAGCGAAATTCTCATCGGGCGATTCTAATTAAGAACCCTTGAAAGATGAATCTGAGATAAGTATTAACACAGTGGAATTGTGCGCCGGAGTCATTTGTTTCTGTTACCAGCTGGGCTTATGTAATATCAGGCTGGTTTACCGCGGGGGGAAGGCAGGGATGGAGGTGTTTGGCGCTCGATAAATGGGTGAATACGTTAACTTTAAGTAGGTAACCAAAATTGAAAGACGAGAGATACGAGAGAACGTGGCTATTTTAGGGTTCCGTACCCAAAGGGTTAAAACGGGACCCTATTACTCAGACTTTGCTGTCTGTCTGTCTGTCACCAGGCTGTATCTCAAAAACCGCGTTATCTAGATGGTTGAAATTTTGACAGATGATGTATTTCTGTTGCCGCTATAGCAAAAAATACTAAAAAATAAGAATAAAATAAATATTTAAGGGGCTTCCATACAACACACTTGTTTTTTTTTTCCGTTTTTATAGATAACTTGCTGAACCGCGCAACTTCGTCACATCGCTTCTAAATAATATTGCGACTATAAATTGAGATGTAAGCTACCCTATCTTTCAAGTTGGATCAAACTGCACACGATGTGTAAATTTCATTAAAATCGGTTAAGTAGTTTAGGAGTTTTTCGCGGACAAACAACGTGACACCTGATTTATATATATATTAAGATGGTACAGAACCCTTCGTGCGCGAGTCCGACTCGCACTTGTTCCATTATTAAGTTCGAATTATGTCTTAGTAAATCCTTACATATAAAATACGAAGTCACGGAAAAAGCTAGTCTATATTAATATTATAAAGCTGAACAGTTTGTTTGCTTGATTGAACGCGCTAATCTCAGGGAGCTAGTTCGAATTGAAGTCTTTTAGTGTTGGGTAGCCCATTTATCGAGGACGCAACGACCAAAAGGAGCGGAGCTTAAATGAAAAATGTCAGGCAGAGAAGTTGCGTGGGTCATCTAGTACTGGGCATCTACAATGGGCTTGTGTCCTGAAAAAATCTAATTAGTCCGTCAGTTAGATTATCAAAAAATATTTGACCCGTGTTTTTTTTTTTGTTAGTGGAACCAAAATTTACGAAGTTACGACGCTTTTAAAATTCTCAATACGTCACACCTTAGCATTATTTTTACTGAGTCGTGACGTCACGAGCCCCCACTCCCAAGTTTTGATGTGTTTTATCTTTGTCAATATTCATTGATTTACAAAAACAAAAAATACGTGTCCATTATTTTTCAATACTCTAACTGACGGACTAAATAATTTGTGGATGATGGAATCTAGCCTATTGGGCTATACGGTAACTGACAAATGCTTGGCATTGGAAAGCCCGTGGAATTCGTGCCCGTTCTTTTCCATAGAGATCAGCCAGTTCATTCTGACGACATCTCACCATGTACATGTAGATGGAGTGAATGACAAATGACTGTCATTCCATCTTAGTGCCGATTCTGCTAATTTTCACATTCGCATCTCAATCGCAAACTGTCAAAAAAGCCTTAATTTTCACAGGTTCTTGAGGCGAATGCGAAAGTTGTTTAAAAATTAGTAGAATTGGCTCTCAGGTTTGTACAGTTTTCCGGAGTCGCGGGACTGTTCGAAAGAGACACCGTGGCTCCGGAACGCAAAGGGCAATGAAGGAACATGGATGGGTTTTAGTCAGTAGAAGTCTGACACTCTCCCTCCTGCTACACCCAGAGCGGGAGGAGTCATTGAATGATATCCCATCACAAAAAAAAAAATGTACAGTTTCACAGCTCACTTGTCGATCACTTCGACATGTTTCCAGAATCACATTGCTGTTCTTTTGAACGTACCACTAACTTCCCATTCAGAAATGTAAATGGTTTATTTGAAATAAATGCTTTGAGTTTGAGTTGAACCAGTTCAAAGCAAAAACACTTATGACACAAAGTTGTCATTTACCTCTGAAAATCATCAATTTTTTAAATCGTTGCCCCACACTAGGAATATCTCCTGTATCCACGTTGCGTTTACAAACATAAACTACACAAACACAAACAGCCAGACCCGGTACAACTATCTGTAAGCCCTACAAATATTTGTTCTGTGCGGGAATCGAATTCACGACACGCGGCGCAGCAGTCGATCGCTCAACCACTGCGCCAACCGTGCCGCCTAGTCTATAACTAACATCCGTTAATAGAACTTCAGAGGTCACAGTGAATGAAAACCAATAAGTAATCCTACCATCTCTCAGTCTCAATCAATGCTGTCATTGCATACCACAAAACGTAAGAAAGCTCATTGTATGTAAGAACCCGTTTATCTCGATAACAATCCGACGTGTTTTTTTTTACTTTCTCGGGTCCCTGGAAACCCGGTCCTTTGGTAGGCGTATAAGGAGTTGAAGCCAACTAATGGAGCAACTACCGACGATTCTCCCTTTTTGCACTTTGAAAGTACCAAGGACAATCCCCGGTTGGAGCACGGCTACTACAGAATATGACTAGATTTTATAATTAATATGTTAAAATCCGAGGTTTTTTTTAAAAACTGGCACACGTCCCGTTGTTTGGTCACGAACAAATGGTCGATGGGGCCGAAAAGTTCTGGGATAGCGCCAGTATACCGAAAGATGCAGCGTTCGAAGGCCTCCCACCAGGTGGACCGGTGACCTGGTGAAGGTCGCGGGTAGCCGATGGATGCAAGGACCAGGACCGGTTGTTGTGGCGACACTTGGGGAGATCTATGTCCAGCAGCCGACGACTTTCCTGCCGGGATTATTCACAAGAGACACCGTGGCTCCGGAACACAAAGGGCAATGAAGGAACATGAATGGGTTTTAGTCAGTAGAAGTCTGACACTCCCTCCCGCTACACCCAGAGCGGGAGGAGTCATTGGATGATTTCCCATCCCTAATAAAAAAAAAAAAAGCCGACGACTTTCGGCTGACATGATGATGCTGTCACACTTAGGCGCAGGACAAATATAAGAGGCGCGGGCGAGGCGCGGGCGTGGTGCGAGCGCGGCGCCGGTGCAGCGCAGAACAGGCGCGAACGGTGTCGGAAAGACGTGGCGCGGGCGAACACAGTGGATGCATGCAACATGACGTCTTCTTGTGGTGCGCCGGGGGCGAGGAAGCGGCGCCCGCTCCACGCCCGCGCCCCGCCCGCGCCTCGCCCGCGCCCCGCCGTCTCAGTATGTCTTGCGCCCCACCTCTTCTATACATTTTGTATGAAATATCAAAGAAGTGGCGTCGCGCCCGCGCCTCGCCTCCGCCCGACGCCTGTTGTATTTGTCCCGCGCCTTATAGTGCCTTCAGAATAAAAAAATCTGACTGGAGAAATCAACTTCAACTCGAAACAATCTGGATCTTAAAGGAACACCTCTCTCACCTCCTTACAAAACTCACCGTCTAATTCACTGTTAAGGAGTTAACCCCAAAACGACTATTTATTACAGAAGAAGCGTTATACGCAGACTTAACCCTCACTAGATTACCTCTTGCCCACTGACCCGAGACGGTCTTGCAGACCTTCAGACGTTTCAATTGTTAATTAGGTGTCAGCGTCATAATGATTAATGGGGTCTGTCAGACCCCTTTGTCGGTTTAAGGGTTGAGAAACGACGGTCAAGCCTTAATGAATGGTTCTGACTTTTTGGGGGTGGACTGGAGATAATTTTCGCGGTGTTTTGATGCCGATAAGGATTTCATTGTTACGGTTAAGTTGGGTACTGAAATTCAGGATTTGAACATGCATGTGGGTAGTTTGCTGTTGATAAAAAACCGGTAGGTAAGTGCGTGTTGGAATCGCAAACGAAGTGTACCGCTGATGGAAACTCGTTGATTTTGAATGTCATTATTCTATGTCAACGGGTAGTACCCTTAAGGTTTTTCAAGTGTCAAAAATTACGAACTTTTAATTTGCGCGTCCGGCTTTCGAACAAAAATGGTTTCAGTTACCGTTGACAGGCAGATGGACGGACAAATGATCGGACAGCGGGGCTTAGTAACTGTCAAAGGCCAACAAGCCAAGTCTTTAAGTCCTCTTGCTGGGGTTTCCGAAGGGTAACCAACGGAAATATGGAAAACTAGCTGACCCGTGCAACGTCGTCTGCGTAACATTTTTCATTACTGCTCCGCTCCTATTGGTATTAGCGTGATGATATATAGCCTATAGCCTTCCTCGTTAAATGGGCTATCTAACACTGTATTATTTTTTCAAATCGGACCAGTAGTTTCTGAGATTAGCGCGTTCAACCAAACAAACAAACAAACTCTTCTGATGTATAAAATTAGTATAGATAGACGGACTAGTGTCTGCCAGGGATGTTAATATGTTTGAAGGAGTCACCGCGGCCCTGGAACGCAAAGGGCATTTGGAGAACACGGATGGGTTTTGTTCGGTAAGAGTCTGACACTCCTTTTCGCTCCGCTCACGGTAAAAGGAGTCTTTGATGATTTGCTTTCCTCAAAACGAAGATACAAAGAATAAGTGTTAATTTATACAGGGTTATTTTTAAAACACCGACAACCCTGCAGGACTGTATTACTATCATCATAAACAACAACGTTTATTTGATCTATGACTTTTTACGAAACATTTACCAAAACCAAACCTTCAAGATTTCGTAATACATTACAACTCTGTATTTTGGTGTGCCTACTTACGCCTGGCGCGCACTGTCCTCGTAGTAATAATTTTGGGTTAGTAATTATTTTGCTTCGCATAGACTTCGTAACATTTAGAGCGTTCAATTTAAATATTTTCATTTTTGTATGAAAACCTGATGAACTAAAATATGATGATTTTTTAAGAATCATAGAACAAGTTGTTGATAATTTAGTTTATTTATTAAAAAACTCAGAAACTCAGTTGTTGATTAGTTAATAACATAGTCCTGAGAGGTTTTACAAATAACCCTTTATAATCAAGACTTGTCATACTCTCTCAGTAAAATCTCGAAATTATTTCATAGTATTATTAAAATGCCTTCTCAATAAACTTCAACAATTAATACAACAATGTTTTAATAATGTTTAAAGCTAATATTTTGGATTAGAGAAAGCTCATTTTAGGCAAGTAATTAATTTATTTATTATAGAAACAAAACTCATTACTGTCAATCAGCTTTGAGCCAAAATAACTTAAGTAATAATTTTAGTTTGCCTTTATTGAAGGTAAAAACACACGTTTGTATGTGAAAAGCCAGCCAAGTACATCTATATCTAATGAGTATTTTTTATAAATGGACGTTTGGAGCATCTTTTCTTGTGCCAATAGGTACCCTCAGTTTGGTCATTTCTGAAACTATGAGGAACGATAAATACTCAGTTTTGGTTTTCTTCCAAATTGAGCCCGAGTCTCTTTTGATTCACGTGCTAATCTTGTTCCCAATAATGTTGAGGTCGGCTTCCAGTCAAACCGAATTCAGTTGGATAACCAGTATTTTACGTAGAGCGGCTGCCTGCCAGACTTCCACAACCCATTAACTGGGTAACACGGTACTTCTTGGCAAGATTGAAGTCATATATTCTGGCTTCTGACAATCCGTAACGACTGTCAAAGATACACAAAATGATATCCGGGACCAATGGCTTGATCGTGCTTTCCGAGGAAAGGAGTAGTATCGGTATGTTAAGATAGTCACCGATCCACACACCCACCTTGGCAAGCCTTGCTTAACCTTAAAGATCGACCTGTGCGGCTGAGTAATTCTTAAGGCAACAGGACTTTTGAGTATTTTTCGCTATTCCTAAGAGTTTTGGTTTTTTGGCCATCCACGCTCATTTGGAAAATCTATCTTGTAGGTGTTCCATAACCTATGTAGAAATCCGATTTTTCAAGACAAAACCTTATAAGCTGCCATTATTGTACGATAGATTCTATTTACTGTTGTAAACAATTATGAATAAGATCAACAACTTATTTTTTGTTTTAATTATTTTAATTTATAATTTAATGTAACCTTATTTTTAAATATGAAAATCAGCTCCAAATTAAACTCCCTAATAATTTTACCTGTACGTTTTCTCGTTGAGATGGTTTTTTGAAACCAACCAACGTGTATAATTTCCCCAAAATCCTTGAAACGTTTTTTTTTTATTCAGAAAACAAAAAAACAATCTGGTTTTCTTGCTGGCACAGAATTTAAAATTCAAGCTTTTTTCCTCTCATTCGAATATACAGAGTAGCGGATAGAATATATGTACCTACACTTTCAATTTGATACTTGGCGGAATCTCAAGAAGACTAAACGGATGTATTTACATATTTATGTATTCAAAAGAAGTTCTCAGGAGCCTGCGATCTTAATCGTTGATTAGCATAGTCGTTATTTTATTACTTTTAGGCTTTATATTCTTGCTGAATAAACTGTTTCATGAAATCGTAGCGAGTTACCCCTGTTTTTTTTTTTTTTTATGGATTTGCTCTTGACTCTAGTTCTTGGTCAGAGATGACAGAGACGAAGTATACGATGGAGCGAGCTTACCCAGAAGGAGTCTGTTCACTCTAACTTTGAAGAGAATAGGGTTGTAAGCATTCGGAAACACAGACGCAGGCAGAGAGTTCCACTCCTTTGCTGTGCGCATTATACTCGTTAAAGACGTTTGGAAACGCTTAGTGCGAATTGGTGGCAAATTCCGGACTTTTACCCATGGGTTGATTGCTAGAGAATGCCTTGTGGCCTTTAAGTTCGTCTTTATACCACTGCTGTACATAAAAGTTTAAATAAATGTTTTTAAACTTAACATACCGACTTTCCTCCGTGCCTCGGAAAACCACGTTAAGCTGTTGGTCCCGGCTGTGATTTGGAGATCTTTGGCAGTCGTTACGGAGAGTCAAAAGCCAGAAAATCTGACACCAGTCTTGCCAAGGAGTACCTTGTTACCCAGTTAATGGGTTGGGGAAGTCTGGTTGGCAGCCGCTCTACGTAAAATACTGGTATTCAGCTGAATCCAGTTTGACTGGAAGCCGACCCCAATATAGTTGGGGAAATGCTAGGCAGATGATGATCTAAGTTCTAAGAACCTACCTATACTGTTAACATGTCTCCTAAACCTACACTTAATTCGTAATAAAGAAATTTGAATTTGAAAAGTGAGACATAGAAACATACTCGCTAAAGCGAACTCGATAGTCCCCAAGCCAATAGGCGGCAGTGATATGACTAATTCAAGTGCGTAGGTGGGAGTCTGTTAGCCAAACAAATTAAAACGAAAACCTTTATATAAAGCGGTCGCTAACTAAACCTACGCCTATAAAAACCAAAATAACCTATTTCTAGGTTACAGTCAAAGGTCACAAAGTTCGCTTACGACGTTCAAATAAAACGAACATTTACGTTTCATTTTATTGGTAACAATTTATTTTTATCGACGAATGAGAGTTAGGAGTAATAACGTATCGATGGTTTATTACTATAGGTTACGCAAGAATCTAGAGTAAAGCGAAATTTAATAGATCACCATAAATAGCTGTCTTAATTCTCCTAATCGACTGTAAAAAAACCGTTGAGATTATGTTAATTTTCTGTACCTTCTATCACAGCATACGGATATCATTGTAATCACCAACCCAAGCATAAATAATCAAATTACTTTCACCAGGTGATGCTTTTAATCTTAAGGTTGTATACGGCTGTAGTGCCAGGGACTTTCTGTGGCGAAAACCTAGCAAGAAATCTGCGGCTACTCTTTAAAGTTTTGTTCCATCATCCCTGAAAACAGACTTCAATCAATCTTTCAAGACTAGACCCATCTATTTTGGAGCATAATCACAAACACATCCTCTCAATTTACTGCTTGTCTTTGCGTTGTAATTCTAACTCAAATCTGTGATGACCTTTCCTTAAAATATCACCTCAGACAATCATAACTTACTTGGTTCTCACTATGATTTGTTCATTACATGTTCGTTGTAGGGACTTTATAAGGAGTTTTTTATATTTGTAAATGGGGTTGCTCTTGACTCTTATTTTTTTATTGATTTTAAACTTAATGCACAATAGTGTTGCATGGGCGGACTTAATGCAAAAATGCATTCTCTACCAGGCTACAGACTCTTGTCTAGTTCAGAGGCGATAGAGACAAGAGAAACCCGTTTGTAGACTCCGTAGACTCTAACTTTGAAGTGATTAGGGTTGAATGCGTTCAGAAACACAGACACAGGGTAAGGAGTTCTTTGTCCTTTGCTGCGCGCATTATAAAAGACGTTTGGAAACAGCTTAGTGCGAATTAGTGGAATTATAAGCTAGGAATGGTAACTTGCAGTATGTCTAGATGTCCGATGGTAGAACAGGGCCAGTTGGACGACTCCGAGTTGGTCTCGGCGTTTCTTTTATTTACAAACTAATCATTTATTCAAGATTCAAAGTATTTATTAAAAAAAAATTTATTTGAATTGTCAAGTTTGGTGAGTCATAAAACACATAAAGCTATTTGCACGTTCCAAAGCGTAGATCTCTGTGGAGAAGAACGTGCATGAAACTCCACGGACACTCTTTCAAATCATTTGATGTAATACAAAAATCATGGTAACATTATCTTTGATTGCAAAGAACCGGAAAGTACATAGAACAATTCAAAAAGTACAGATAAAAAAGCCAGTGGCAGGTAAGAGATGACCAGTCTCAACTGACGGTACCCGTTCACGAACATGACGCGTGTAACAGCACCATCTAGCTCAACCATTTTGAAGGTAACCAAATGATCCAACACACGCGCCACCATCAGCGAAACAATTGTGTGAGGATGACAAGTAATTTTTATTCGAATCAATGTACCATTCACATGCCTTCTTCATATCCTTAAAATTTATATTGTTGGTTTTTATATGTTATATCTTTGGGCAGCATGATCAAATAATTGCACCGCTCCTAATGTAAATTGACCACAGCAGGTTCCTTTTACATCCGGTTCTTAATAATGTTCAGTAATTTTGTTTTTCAAACTCGCTTAATGTGAATTTAAATACTGCAAGTCCTGTAATCAATTCTTATTTCTTTTAGGGGCCTCTATCACTTAGAAGATAAAGGAATTAGGTTCATTTATATGTTTAAAAGAGATAAGCTTATTTTAAATGCGTATCAATTAACGAACGAAAAACGATAAAAAAACGATAAACATCATTACGAACTTTTTTAGTGATGTATAAATATTTGCATGCTATCATAGTATGGCGAGATGTGTCTAGCACTAAAAACCCATGTAACACCTTATTACCACATTTTCTTGCAAATAAAAAACTTACTTAATTACTTACATAATAATTAATTTATTTATTTTTAATAACCGTAAAGGAGGAGGTTCTCAATTCAGTTGTATTTTTTTTTATGTTTGTTACCTCGTAACTCCATCAATTATGAACCGATTTGAAAAATTCTTTGTTTTATCTGAAAGGATAGGTATACTTGTAAATTGGTCCTATATACATTTTATCAAAATCGGTTACGAATTTTGGATTTTAAATCGAAATAGCTGGAATGCGATTACTTGGATGATGGTTTTTTGTCATCCAAGTTATCGAAGTTGCGTATTTTGCTTTTCTGCAATTTTGCAGTTGTGTTGTTAGGTGTGGGGTACCACTAAAAAGTGAAAAATAAGAAACTCTTTACAAAAAAATATAACCGACTTCCAAATAAAAAAAACACTATAAAGTAAAATATAACTTTAATTTCGGAAGTCGGTGTCAAAATACGAAGAAAATAACAGAAACACCGACTAGGCCTTGGGGAGCGTAGGGTTTCAATAAGATTTCCCGAAATTCTTACGGGAACGGGATATGCGAAGTCGCGGGCAAAAGTTAGTATAGACATATTCCTCGTATTGCCAGTTCATCCTCATCTGTCTGCCATTGTTCCATGTTTATTTATTTATTTAAGGACAACCAACAACCTGCCAGAGTTGCGGGACTATTCGACAGAGATACCGCGGCTCCGGAACACAAAGCGCAAAGAAGGAACATGGATGGGTTTTAGTCAGTAAAAGTCTGACACCTCCCTCCCGCTCCGCCCAAAGCGGGAGAAGTCATTAGATGATCTCCCATCTCTAAAAAAAAGGACATCCAACAAAGCATACAACAAAAAATACAACCGACTTCCAAAAAAAATCACTACAAAGTAAAAAATAACTTAAATTTCGGAAGTCGGTGTTTTTGTTAGTTTCTTCGTATTTTGACACCGACTTCCGAAATTAAAGTTATTTTTTACTTTTTAGTGATTTTTTTTGGAAGTCGGTTGTATTTTTTTGTAAAAAGTTTTTTATTTTTCACTTTTTAGCGGTGCCCCACACCTAACAACACCACTGCAAAATCGCAGAAAAGCAAAATACGCATTTTCGATCATCAAAGAATCATCTAAATAGTCAAATTCCAGCTATTTCGATTTAAAATCCAAAGTTCGCAACCGATTTTGATATAATTGAAATGGGACCAATCTGCAAGTATATCCTTTCAGATAAAACAAAAAATTTTCAAATCGGTTCATAATTCTCGGAGTTATGAGGTAACAAACATAAAAAAAAAAATACAACCGAATTGATAACCTTCTCCTTTTTGGGAAGTCGGTTAAAAATACATGATGAAGTACAAGTATCTTTACATTCTGTAGTGTAGCCTTAATTGTAAGTTGCCACGGCATGCATTAAACATAGGATTAAACATAGAAAATTTAGTGTAGTTACAAATTTGATTTTACTTTAGATAGGTTGAATTAATCAGAACAATCAATTTATTTCGACGTTATACCAGTATAAAAAAGCAAAAAATACAAAATTAGTTAAAAAGTCAATAAAAAAACAACGGGTAGCACTCCGGGAGTGCCTTTTGCATTTTTGGTTCATCCGTCTTACGAATTTTCGATCAGGTCACATGCGAGTTTTACGTTTTATAGAAAGTGCTCAGCGCATGTTACAAGGACTCGGCGCAACACATTGTACTTCAATCTCCTTTACCTACCGCTTGTTTACCTCTTACAGTAATTCAAATTCTTTCCGATAGCAAAAAATCTAACATTTTCCTCATTTTATAGTCAACGTTTTCTACTTTTATGTTTTCTATTTTCAATTCACCCAATCAGTTCCAAAAATACGCGTTGCCACGGAACCTTTAACGGAACGAACTTGCTCGAATGTTTTTTTCTAATTTCATCTTCCAAATGAACGTTTCGTGTTTCCTAAATGGAAAAATAATTACGTTTTTGTACTTTTCCCTGCGGTCGTGGAGCTGCCTATCCGAGTTTATGGGTGGTATAGAATTACATTTTAGGCAAATGTAGTTGTTTTTAAGTGGTTCTTGTTTGGTTTCAAAATGGGTTGTTGTTATTGTTGTCTGTTTATTGTGTAAGCACTAAAAATATTGCAACATAATTCTCGTTTATTGTAGAGCCAATTGAATGAATAGAATAGAATAGAATAGAATAGACCCTAAGACGACCCACTGACCGAATAGAATAGAATACTCTTTATTATGAAAACAAAACAAACAAACCATGAATGAAAACAATTAAACAGTACGGAGTATTTTTTTATCTAAGGCATGTAGGTCGTTTTGGTGTCAAAAATATCTGCCCACGAACTGATGATCAAATCACTTAAAAGTAGAGAAAGTTGTTAAAAAAACATTATTATTAGAAAAAGTTTTGAAATTATGCCATTGCCATGTAACGTCATTCATATAAATTAAATGCTCGTTTACGGAGATGCGGAGCGTCGAGCGTTGCGTGCGGCGTGGTGGTCCGCACTAAATTCAAACATATGTCGTTATATGAGAGTGTTCACGAAAAGGCGATTTATCAGGCGTTTGTTTGAAATGAGGGCGGAGCCCGCGGCGGTGCATCCAGCGTCGCACGCGGCGTTTCACAAGGCGTCGCGTCGCCCGCGGCCGATGCCAACCCACCACCGCAGACAAGCGTTGCCAACACCAATTTATCAAATTTCCCGAAAATCCAAGAACTTTTGTCCCCCTTTTAGGAACAAAAAATCTATTGCTTCGCCGCTAAACAAGCTTATTTAAAAAAAAATTGTAAATTTTCAGATGTCAAATTATTAAAAAAAAAGGTCTAGTGTAATATATATATTTTTTCCAAAAATTAAGCTGTTTAGACGTGATTCTCATTTGCACGTTATTTTGCCAATCCCCAATAAATCACCAATCAACTTGAGATTCCCCGCAGTTTGGGGAATTTACCACACGTTGGCAACGCTGCCTTGAGTGTCAAGCGTATGTCGCCGCGGCGGCGGTCGCTCGACGCCCCGCGTCTCCGTAAACAGGCACTAAGACTCACAAAACTGATTCTAATTCTTAAAATAAACTTCAACATTTATACCGACCTATTGTAAAATAAAATGAACGTTATCTAACCGGGCTCCGAAATTTAATACACGACACGGTAAATTTCAACTTTCGAGTTCCATTCCAGGAATAAAAGCTGTCGATCCCCGGTTTCAGAAATTTAATTTTAAAGGATACTTCGCCTTGACTCTTGAATATATTTTCATCTACTTGGACAAATATAACTTTCAACGTCCTAATTTTGTTTAAAGGGAAGAGTAAAATACCCTTTGAGCTGGAATTTTGGGCAAAAGAGCTGAAATTTACACGGAGCCTTTTGCCAGTAACGAGCTGGAATAATACAGAAGCATAAATATGTACCGACATACCTGTGATAGAAGGTAGCTGTAATTTTTAGTCCAAATTTATATTTTTCTGACCTCGAGGGAAATTGGGGGCAGCGAAGCAGCCTGTATTTTAATTTCGACACAAAAATATATTAAATTTGGACAAATAGAGCAACGAGAAGTTTTGGGTATAACCGAAAGTGACTGTGTTATGTTTTGAGATAATTTAGATGTTAATTTTAATAAAGTGCTCTCATTTAAAAAAAATGTGTCTAGGTTAGAGAACATTTGTTTTGAAACCTACACACGAAAAAAATATATGGTTTTCGGTTATGTTGGTCCTTTAGAACATGGTCTTAATATCCATATCGTGTAAACCATAGCTGCTAATTAGATCTTCAAGTTGTAATTAAGGACTTATTACTTGGCAGGTGCGGTAATTCAATTCTGACTATCATTAAGCCCTTTTTATTATGTAATGGGATTACTCTTGGCCACAATAACCCCTGATGGAAAGCGATGCATGAGATCTATGATGGACCGAGCTTGCCCGGAACTTGCCTGTTCACTCTTGCTTTGAAAACAGCTAGTCTATTCTGTAAATAACCATTTCGATATCGACTTCACCTGAGTGACTAAGCTTACAAAGTGAACTTTATTTCACACATCATAAGGTCTTATATTTATACGAATTTCAAACTCACCTCGGATTCCGCTGTCGAGACACGAAAATGTTGTTACAGAATAGCACTGCAGATCCTACTAATATTATAAATGCGAAAGTTTGTGAGTATGTATGGATGTTTGTTACTCTTTCACGCAAATACTACAGAAACCGATAACGATGAAATTTGGTATGTAGGTAGCTGAAGACCCAGAATAACACAAAGGCTTTATACCGGAGTTCCCGAGGGATCGGGGTTTACACGGGAATAACGAGAATTTATACGCGGACGAAGTCGCGGGCGGCCTCTAGTGGGTTATATGTGGATGGGAACACAGCCGTTGGCAGAGAGTTCCACACTTTGGCTGTGCGCATAATAAATGTGGAGGAGAAGCGCTGTGTACGACTAGTCGGGATATCGACCAAGTACGCATGGTACCCTGCAGTACGTCTAGTATTCTGGTTGTAAAAGGCCGATGGTGGGATCAGGTCGTGGAGTTCCTGTGCACACTCGCCAAAGTATAATCTGTAGAAGACCGCCCTCGTTGATCTTGGTCTTGTTGGTACCCGCGTATTTAATTCAAAACTAAATGTATCCATTGTTGCAGGCTACAAGATGTCGCTAGCAGTATGTCGTGACCGCCTCACCGGATCCGACGCTCCTGAGCAGCTGTGTGATGCTTCCAGCAAGCCGCAGGCATCTGTCGTCAGGTGCAACACACATCCGTGTCCTTTCAAGTAAGTTTTATTTTTATGTTAGAAATTCGTAAATTTACTACTTTACCTAAAAAAAAGATACATCTTTTTCAAGACTTAAATTAAAAGATAGGGACATGAAAATCTTAAAACAATAACATTATATTAAGCTAAGAATTCAGCTGCACAAATTTCACTGATTAACGCTGCGACTCATAAACACTTCAAACATTATTCGTGTTGAAAAAAATATCATCTAGTAAAGTTGTTATTGAAGTTGATTGATCGGGGTCCACCAGACACTACACCAATAGTCACTAAATATGGCAGTAGGTAGTGTCACTAACATCATATTAATAATATTAATATTAATCATTGCGCTTCAAAGATTGAATTCACTGGAAGAATCATTAAAGTTCGAAAAAACACATAGCACGCAAACGTCTAGGCATCTGTTCGACAAGCTACAAAGTCATCATCATCTGCCTAGCCTTTTTCCAACTACATTGGGGTCGGCTCCCAGTCAAACCGGATTCAGCTGAATACCAGTTTTACGCGGAGCGGCTGCCTACCATACCTCCACAACCCATTAACTAGGTAACGCGGTACTTCTTGGTAAGACTGGAGTCAGATTTACTGGCTTCTGACATTCCGTAACGACTGCCAAAGATCTACAAATAACAGCCGGGACCAACGGCTTAACGTGCTTTCCGAGGCACGAAGGAAACTCGGTATGTTAAGACTGTCACCTATTCACAGACCAACCTTGGCGAGTGTTGCTTAATCGTAAAGATCGACCTGTACGGCTGTTATTATTTAGCTACAAGCTCCTCAGAAGAGCTGCAAAGTATCTTGCAGTATCGATTATCCAGCTCTTATCCAACGTCTAAAACATCCAGAATTAAACATTTTCTAAACTCTTCCTGTACGCCTACAGATGGTACGTCGGCGAATGGTCCCAGTGCAGCGTGACGTGCGGCGGAGGTGTGCGATCACGTCGCGTGCTCTGCGCGAGATCTGCAAACGTCACCAAGACTGATACTTATGAGCCTGGTAAGTTTTCTTCTTTTTTTATACAAAATGGGTAATCTCTTGGCCCAGATCTCACCTGGTGGAAAGTGATGATTAGGCCGAAGATGGAAGCGAGCTTCACCCGGAATCCTCTAACACAGAAAAACTGGCTATCATACCTCTAACTGCCGGAACACAACAATCCTGTTAACATTGTTGTTATGGCGACAGACTTAAATAAGATGGTGGTAGCTTGCCAGGTGGACTTCGAACAAGACCTACCACCAACCAAACCGAGCAAAAAATTTGCCCCCGCTGGGAATCGAACCCGGGACCTCTGAGTTTAAATCAGGTGGTATAACCACTAGACCACGGAGGCGGTTAGTGTCATCTGTTTAGCACCACCCGGGGACCACGTGTAAGGATTCGCGAGTTTTCTTCTAGGGCCGCGGGTGACTCGGCCCCCAAATCTTCTCAATCGGTTCAGGGGGCCTACTCTCTAAGCCCGAAGTCCTTAGTTTCGGCCTTAGTTACAGGCGTTTCTTACTCCGTATCACCTACGGATTTACGATTAGTCCCGAACCCGAACTAAGAATGAATGACAACACGATTCGACAGTAACTGTCAAATCGTGTTGTAAGATTTGGTTGATAGAAAACGCCATCCGAGGATGTTGTAATTGAAAATCAAATTCCGCCCTTAAGACGACCTGTTGTCATAATTAACGATTTTTTCCCAAAATTCCAATTCATCCTACTCCTGAGTTATTCCTTTGGCAACACTATAATAATAGATTACAAAAACTGCTGAAATAAATTTTATTATAATAGAGATAGGTACTTACATAATTATGTGAAATCAAAAACACGTTTCTCAAGTTCGCATGATATCGCTGTAACATAAGAATATGCACGACACAATAATTATATGTGATCTCTGTGAATTAAAAAATAGACCCTTACATTATTCAAATTTTACATCGCGATATCAAAATTATACGACTTGCAAAAGCTCGTCATCGACACAGCACCATTTGGCTGGAAGATCCTCCTTCTATGAGGTTGCGCAACTTTGCAACCTGTTTTGCATACCTCTTAGGACCTTTCGGTATTATAATCGAGACTATTTTTATTTTCTTCTCCTTATCTATTTGATTCTATCGTTTTTGAAAAAGCTGTGTTTCTTCCTTAGGAGCAAACTCTGAGCCTGGCTGCGTGTCTCCAGCCCCGCGATCGACTCAACCGTGCAGTCAACATGACTGCCCAGTGTGGGTAGCAGGACTGTGGTCAGGGGTAAGTAACATTTTGATCTACAAACACATTAGGTATCTCTAACTAAAACCTGGCTTACAGTATCACAAGCATGACGAAACATTTTTAAACTGACATATTAGTAAGGGTCTCCTCAATGCATATTTAGACGATATTAAATATCCCGTACATTACCGTATGGTGTCGGCCGGTGCCGCATGGTGCCGTAGTAATACCATACCATCACTACCTGTGGATGTCGTAAGAGGCTACTAAGAGACTCACCAGAGAATGGGCAGCACTGTAAGACTCAACACCATACACTGCAATCGCTATACCCGCCTGTCAAGCGTGGCAGTTATAACAACCCCTTTCCTCCCTTGGGTGCGGCCCATATCCGGCAGTCGATGTCTTTCGGCTGGTATGATGATGATGATGACATATCAAGAAGGTGCAAATTGTGACGAAACTTGGGTGTGGCGTGATGTGGCGATAACTGACCAGCTCTGTAGCCCTTGCAGCTCTGGCTATTCAAAAGAGCCTATTAAACACTACTGCAGCACATTAACTGCTGCTTAGGTCTCTGGCTACACATAAGTATTTGTAACAACATGCAAAATTTAAAATTAGAATCTTTTTACCGCCGTTGAAAGGACGTATTCTCGTAACTTACTAAAAACAATACCTTACTGCTCGAGGTACTTTTAACTCAAATACGAGTATTCATAGTATTTCCAAAGTACACAAAAGTCTAACAAATCCGATACAAAGTGTACAATAAGCGGCTCATGTTGTCGGTAAACTATTCTATTCTCACAATATGTAGTGCGAAACTTTATTGCGCTGGTGTACTCACGGAAAGTGCTGGGCGATGCAATTTCTTAGGAACGTATTACATACATTGTTCGAGGTTTTATATTTGTGACCAAGTTTTGTGGGGTCACCTTGAATGTCCTTGGGTTGTCTCTTATGAAACAGAGGATCGTAGTTTGTATTTCTAAAATAAACACACACAATATAAATATACCTTAGATGAATGATAGAATCAACAAGTATGGTAACAACTTTTTATAAATTACCTTTACAAACCCGCCACGTAGGACCAAATAAAAACAAAACGTTTCCATACCAACAAAACCCCTCAAAATCTAAAAGTACTCCTTACCTCCAATTAAAGAAAGTTCACCCTGTCTTTTTAATTTGTCCGCACCAACGTAAAGTCTTCAACTTCGTCTAAGTTCGGCAAACTTCGGAGCTTGTTAGCCTAAAGTTTAGACGTGGGTATTTGAGCTAGGTAAGTTCGTGATTACAATTTTGTGTGGCTCATTAATTTGTGTGGCTATGCGATATTGACTGCATAGTTTGAGTTTGAGATGTTTGGCTTTCGAACTTGACTTTGAGTGTCAAATTCATAATGGTTGGGTGACCACAGGAGTGTAGTGTGTAGAGCTAACAAAGGTTTAGAGTTGTCAAACGCTCCGATATTACTTTGAGCTTCAATATTACGGAGAAAGGTATCGCAATGCCTGGACTAAAATGGTTTGATTTCCAAACCGGTTCAGACTCAATTGGAGTTCTTATTTACAAACTGTAAACAATGCTTGAATCACTGACATACCTAATTTTCCGGGTGTTTTATGATCCAACACAAAAACATAGCCAACAACAAGTCGGCTAAACTATATGCATTTTGCAACTAGCACTGAATCCATAGTCGAATTTCTGTCTCCGTAAATTACCTTTAAGTGACAGAGATAATTAAAAGACTAAGGCTAGGTGTGCACTGGTGACTTTTGTCACCGTGACAATATATATCTCTGTTGCACGTCACGTTATTGCGAAAGAGAGAAATATACTGACACTGTGACAAAAGTCACCAATGCGCGCATAGGCTAATTTATGTAATTTCAAAAATGTTTTCGGTTTTAATTTTTTTTTAAATAGAATATTTTTTATGTACTTTATTGAAAAAATAGACGAAGATTTTAAGGGTGACACAATGGGCAACCTATCTCTAAAACCAATATTCCAAAGATCGAGAACCTTTGAATGAAAATGTGATTTATATCCTCGACTTGAGAATTAATTTTCCACTGTCATGGCGATTGAAACGAGTGGAGTTACCTTCAAAAGGACTTGGAATATGTGTATCTTTTGGAGACCCAAAATTATGTAAGTGTTTCACTCTTTAGCTCTACATAACGAATATGACCATGTCTGTCTATCCAGTGCTCAGTATCCTGTGGCGAAGGAGTTCAAGTTCGTGGCGTGGAGTGCACCCCCTCAGGAGGTGGATGCGACCCTGCCTCCAGACCAGAGATATCACGACCCTGCTCCACAGGCATCAGCTGTCCAGCTTATAGAGAATCTGATGAACCAGAGGTAAGAAGATACTGGAAAAAATCATTGAATTTTTCATTTCAAGTTCAAACAGGTGTATGTTAAGATAAAGTGTTGTATTAGAAGAGCAAGCAATACAAAATTCCCCAAAAAAGTTCAACGTTTAATGAAAACATTGATTCTTTGGCCGAGAAATATAAGTTTATATCATCAAATGTGTTGAAAAATTTCATAGGACTTAATATTACTTGCAAAATGGAGGTGTTACTATATGTTTACAGCTCTGCCTGATCATTCAGGAAATTCAGGCTTAATATTATGTGTTTGATCTTTTGTAATTGCCTAAGCAAAATGGATTACTGAATCGCTTCGTTGAATTCCATCGATCCATTTCATTCATTTTGTTCAGTCATGATTGAGAACTCGATTACGACTTCACGAGCAGTGATTGCGAGGGTTTTACGTTCAACATTGCAATTATGTGGCTATTTTTTTTATTGGTGGCGGTTTACTTTATTTGATATTGATCTACAGTTTTACTATTTCATACAAAGTATTTTGAGAAAATCGTTTAAAAATGTTCCCTATTTCTACTAACACTCATGACTGTAACCATCTTTCACCCAAACCTAATTGACTAACATTACCACGTGTTCTAAAATAACATCGATAGTTGTACCAGCAGGATGAGATAGAAGACCTGCTTCCTGGAGTAGTCTACCACACACAGCCATTGATCCAGCCGTATCCGATGCCCCAAGCGAAAGCTGAGCGACTGATTGGAGAACCCGATGTACCAGTAGAAGCCACGTAAGTACTAACTAGCTAAGTTAAAGTAGATTTGTATAGTGTGGAGGCAAAAATCATTGGTCAGTCTAAAATCATTCTTGTAGTAGAAGATGCAGATGTTATTTTTGAATATATAAATATTATATTAAATAAGGAAGAAGAAACCGCCAAAGTCTGACAGTCTCTTCTAGTTACAAGAAATTATTATTACGTTATCTATTAACAGGATTGTCTATAAGTAGTTTCTGTGATCTATTAGCCTATAGGCAGAAGATTGGAAGGCCAATTATCGTATTAAAAGTGTTAAAATTAAAATCCTAATATCACCACTGCGACAACCAATTCAAAAAGTTTTCAAGATTAAGGGGAATAAAAAGTATTTTAAACAGTTTGTGACTGTGATACGAAGATCGCTAAAAATACCAAAAATGCCGATCTGAAAGCCTATCTAGCTATGGAAGATATCAGACAATCAGATGCATTTGGTTAGACTTTAAGCCGACCCCAATGTAGTTGGGTAAAGGCTAGGCACTAATGTTAATACACTGTTACGTATACCTAAAAATGAAGATGTTAATATTTAAAATTATGAATTCAGTCAATCAGTGAACGAGCTCATCAAGCTACCCGAAAATGACAAATTTTCCCAATCAACCTTGAACCGAATACTTCAGCGATAAAGTTGAAAATCTATTAAAGAATTTTGATAGATTGTTGTAGTCTATGCTGGCGTCTGTACACTGAATAAACTTGTATTTCAATCAGTGTATGAAAATTTCAAATGGAAAATCTTGAAAGCGGCTATTAAAAGTTTTCTGTTCAGTACAGAGAAAGTCTTATGTTCGTTTATAACTTTTGATCAGAAGCCCGTCATATTCATTTTAAAGCCTTATTTCTTCGATAAAGATGTCTGAGGACTTGAGTTTTTCATCAAAGATAAGTTTAAAGCCATTTCATTATATAATCAGTTCAGTAGTTGTTGAATAACTACTTCTACATACATAACAAGGTATTTTAGGACTGTTAATAGCTTTTATCAGCAAAATAGACTATTTAATACAATAAACACGAAAACTAAAGAAGCTAATTTAAATAAACAAAACAAAAGACATTTCTATGTATAGAAAGTTTTACCCATAAAGGAAAATGCGTAGGGAAAGTAGCACAAAGTTTCTAAATATATGATCTTAGTTCAATTATTTAAGTTCCAACAAGTCTAGCTTCAGGCTTGTGGTGAGACATCCTTACAACTCTGCCTTCATAACAATTTCAGTTCTCAACTATATAATACTAACATTTACTTAAGAATTGACGACTCAGTCTTTCTTTTCTTCGAGAAAACGCTGAATACTTTTCTAAAGAGTTATTCTTGACATATTTTTTTATTAAACCATCAGTTGTAACTACGTCTGCCTCCACACTATTAGAATCATCTAGTTTTTGTCAGACCTTTTCAAAATCGTCAATTTTCTCAACAACGTCTAACGCAGCATGTGTCATTACAGTCTCAATTTTGTTCCCAACGATATTAAGATCAATATTCTTTGATTTCATTGCTCAATATCCAAGCTCAGAGTATTTTGTTGTTGTCTTTTCAGCAATTACAAAATATTCTTTGCGTGTGGCTGGTTGTATGTAAGGTATTGTACCTAAAACAGAAGTTTTTAAAGTTTCACTTCAAACATTTACACATTTTAAACAAGGAATGACATTGCCCGTCCCTTCAAATAATCCTGTTGCAAGTAGTCTTGATTTTTGGCTTGTGTGTTTCAAAAACGTCTTTAATTTCAATTTAGGGGTGTGATTACTAATTAGCCATTGATTTTAACAAGCACTCGTAAATTATCTTCCAGTAATTGTAAAATTATGACGTAAGCCATAATTCTTGCAGCTTTTTGAAAAAAACCCTTGGAATAAATCACTTACAAAATTTAATCTGTATAACAATTTGCCTGATTCAATTCTGTTACTCTGTTTTGAATTTTAAACAGAAGGCAATCTAAGTAAAGGCTTCCAATTTCTTTTAAAAATATACAAGAAGCGTAAAAATATTTCAGAGTCCACTCTGGCCCTATAAATAATTAAAGACGATTTTTGATAAATCTTTTATATTTTCTTTCTTAGAGTTCGTCTTAGAACCCACCTTGAGTGTTTATGGAAACCTGACCCTTCCTGGGATGTCTAGAATATTTTTAGTAATGATAAGAATGGGGATGTTACGGTACAGCATAATTTCAGCCTTATTTTCAAACGGCTGTCACTATACACCTTTGTCATTCGTCCCGGTTTGACAGAAGCAAATGATCAGTCACCATTCTTGCCGAGTAAGGTCGGACAAGCAGTCATTCCATGTAAATACAGCTGTATTCAGTCAGACTGGAAGCTAACCCCAACATAGCTGGTACAAGGTTATGGTTAATGTCCCTCCTGTGCATTACTGGGACACAAGTCACTTCTCTGTGAGACAAACTGCCGGTCGATTCTCTAAACATGTCGATGTGAAGTCTTCGGTGAACTGTTCAAGAAGTGAGCTGTTAATCCAAGTAATCAAGATGGATTGACAGCTCACTTCGTCATCACTTCGTTCAAGCCTTCACTTCGTCATGTTTAGTGAATCGACCGGCTGGGCTATAGGCCACCACGGGTCCAGAGGGCTAATTCACGTAATTTTATGACGCGCCGATCAAGTTTTAGTGCAGTTGCAGATAAGTTTAAGTTTGAGTGATAAACGGCATTCTTGTAACTGCGCATAAGCTGCGCGTGAACTGCATGGCAACCAAACTTACATATGGCGGAGAGAAAAAATATTACTCACTAAATAATAGAATAGAATCGATAACATTTCAATGAATATGACGTTATTGTAATATTAAAACTTAATCTTATAAGCTGTCATTTTGGGACGTCAAAAATTAGTAGAATACCGATCATGTTGCGTTCTGAAGCATGCACCAAAGACGCGCAACAGTAAAATGCCGTTATTGCGCTCGCGTGACGCGAACTTGACGCGAGCGTGTCTGACAGCGCGGTAGAGAATACGAAAAGTGTTGTTTTGATCGAAACTTAACTTCAACTGCACTGCAACAGCACTTATTTAGTTACGTGAATTAGCCTACAGTACGGGTTGATAGATGACAAATATCTTCGAATATTTTATGGTTCAAACACATGCCAGTTTCTTCACGATACCTAAAGGTACAATTTAAACATGAAGGTTAACCTCTGGCGGACTTCACACATTTCATACGTCACTACCCTTGCGGACCTTGCGTCCCGCGCCGCTCCGCGGGCGGTCGCTTACCGTAAGTGTAATCTGACCCGAGCCACTTAAAACGTTATCGCGGCGTTTCTGTAGCTTGTATCCGAGCAGTTGAAACGGTTTCGGGTTCCATAATTATGTCGTCATGAAATTAAGTATAAACAAAACTCTTATTAGTACTCGAGAAATAAATATATCCTATTGAAATGAGAGAACTTGCTGAATGTAGTTATGTTGCTGTTTATGTTATTTCTGACAAAACTATTGCATCAATTTACACCAATTTTTGGGATCTAGCTTATGAAAAGACAAGTAATCTAATGACAATGATCTTTTATACGAGTTCTATAGCCGATTATAGCAATATTCAAGCTCAAACTTCATAAAGCGCGGCGCCATTTGTTGTTTTTTATTGCGTAATTCAATGCGCTATTTTGATAACGATTATCAGAGTTATATCAAACAGATTCCAATTGGAAAAGCTTGTAGAATACTACCTATATATTCATCAACGCATTGTTAACTATAAATCGTTACAATATGCTTACTTTAATTGTAAACATTGCCAGAAACCCAAACAATAACAATGTTGACCTTAGCGAACACTCGAAATTACGTAACTTTTGTTGGCTCAACTAAACAAGTTTTGTTATGTTATTTCATGCAAAAAACTAGCTACATACTTGTAGGAAATAGTGATAAATGATTATTTATCCACTTACCTTAGAATATTGCACTAAAAACACACAAAATTCACTAAAATAACTTCACCATTGCGTGCGAAATCACCGAGACATAGAAACTTTTGACAAGAGTTTTAGAAATGTCAGGTGTCATCTTTTTAGTATGTTTTTTTTTCTAGAGTCGGCAAATTTTATACGCCATAGAGAATATTCGTAGACAAACGATTCTAAAGCTTACTAAACACGAAAATAAAGTTTTAATCAGTCGCGGTGTGCTGGGTCCAATTGGACCCAGCGGGGCTCAACAGAAATACTCACTTGCTGGGTGAAATTTCACCCGGCGGTCCGCCAGAGGCCAAGCCCACTCAAGCAAACTAAAACGATTATTCCAGTATGATGTCTAATGAACTGGAAATATTTAAAAGAAACACTTCGGAAGTCTTTTTAGAAGGATTTTTGAATTGTACCTATCAATAAAGGTTTTTAGGTACTCATTTCGATAGCAAGAGTTTAAATATTTTTTTGACTGAGGATGGTGTAATTCGATGAGTCTAATTTTCCGTCGTAGATGATTAAGTTTGGTTATAGTTATTGTAAAGTAAAGTACATTGTGATTGCTGTAAAATATTAAACTAACTTGGAAGTCTAGACAAAGTGAAATTTCATCAACGTTAGCGATTGTCAAAATGTTTAGGATTGACTATGAAAGTGCGTGTAAATGCCATACCGTATATTGGCATTTATGTTTCTAGCAGTCAAAGGTTGTTTTTGCTCAGTTTTCAAGAGTGGTAATTGTAATAATTGTCAAATTAAAGATTTCATGCAACGATTATAAAAACCAAAGAAAAAATCAGCTTACATAATAATTATTCTCATAAGCTGAGTGGAAATTATATTTATTTATTTGCTACGTCTCCGCTGTACTTTTCTGATTAATTTCGTTGCGGGACCCAAGACAGTTGAATAGTTTCTCCGGGACTCGTCGGGCTTCATTGGCTCTGCGTTTTTCTGGTGGTCGCTGTTGATTCTGGCTTTCAGGAGTTGCAGTGGTGGCAGGCTTGAAGCTGATTTTTTATTTGTTAACAGTAACTTCTTGAAATTCATTTGTCTGTGTTATGTCTGATGACAGAAATCATCAATTAAACCCAGCCCAGTACACTGATGTTTAGCGCACCTAAATGTTTGTGTTATATATTTAATTATGTAAATAAATGTTCACTATCTGTATCTATGTAAGTAATTTATAATTGTAAATACAACGCACACGTAAAAAACCTCTAAATAAATCGGTACAAATCTTTATCAAAGCAGAATAAAGATCTGTTTGAGACATGTTTGTAATTGATGCTACGATTTAAACTTTGGATAACAACTTTATTCAGTGAGAAAGTATTGTTGATCTTGTGGATATTTTACAAAAATACAAGTAACATTTTCACAGATATAAACCCGAGTAGATCACACGAAAAAAAGTAAATATAAGAAGTATTTGGCACTGCTTTGGAGCACGTAGCAACATACGATCAGAAATCCCAAGCCGATGGCAGATATGAAGGAACCTTATTATAAAACCGAATCACATAAAATCCGTAACATCCCTTCTGTAAATATTAAAAGGAAAACACTACACAGAGGAAACCTTCTTTCAAACTATCTACTCAACTATTGATGAACTAATTTGTATGCACAGTATATTTCAATTCACACTGACCCAAACCATCGCACACATCATCTCAACTTTACTCTGCCTCTGATTTCTATTTTTCTACTCTATGCACTGCACATAAGATTTATATTTCCTTGCACATAATAATTATACACGAAAGATTTGTCTTGCAAAGTTTCCTCGCTTACACTTTTACCAATTGGCACAAACATTTTAACACAAAATTGATACACACGAATTGATTTTTCAAATACTTTTTAACTGTGTTCAAATTTGCAGGTGTTGGGTGATTTAAATTACATTTAACACTGGTGCATACTTCTACATATACCAGCCCGAAATTATTTAGGATCTATAGCTGCCCTTAGCACCTCGCATGTCGATCTAATAATGACCCCGTGTGAATCTACTATAGATAGAATAGATTTTTTTCTTTTTAAATTCTGGGCGAATTTCGTAAGGTTGGGTTATTTCTGGCACATTAATTTAGGGTTTGTAAGAGTTTAATAATACTTTGTCTTCGGCGTAGAAGGTACAAATTTAATTAACTTATTAATATAAAATGTCAGATATCTTTGTAAAGCAATTATATTCCCAAGCTATTTTCGTATTCAACCTTTAAGTGAAATTCGTTTAAAAGAGCTAATTCTTATTATTTACTTTTGAAAGAATAAAAATAACACACCCAATATAAAAATTAAATGAGATACAATCTACAAATTATTTTCTTTGGCGTAAAAAAAAACATTCTAAGAAAACAAATAGAATAGACTCATACAAACCCAAAAGACTGAGCCAATCCTAAAAAAGGAAACCTTTACACCAACTAACAAATTGTTTTTACATACAGCTACATTAAAGATGATGACTGGGGTCCCTGCAGCGTCACCTGCGGAGAAGGTTGGCGAAAAAAAGAGGTCCATTGCAAGATATTCTTGGAGTTCAGTAGAACTATCGCCAAATTGCCTGACAACAAGTGTTTGGGTCCTAAACCCACTGAAGATACCGAGAGGTGTGTCATGGAACCCTGTTCCATGGCCTATGGGACTTCGTTTGGAGATTCTAGCGTGCCTTCTTACAGTGGTGGCGATAGGTGAGTTGATGACAAATTAATAGTAATTAATAGTAGATGATCATATAGACATGTTCTTAAAAAAATTTAGGCTGAAGATAGAATACTCTTTATTATGTATCTGTATCCATATAAGTTTAAAGAAAAGACAGATTAAGGAAATATTATAAACAATGGAGGTAGAAAACGATCTTATAATAAATCCTGTCCACATGATATGATTTATTACAAGATCGTTTTCAGCGATTAAAATAGAAATAAGCTGAAAACGATCTAATAATAAATTACAACCCATCGTTGGACTTAAAAGAAACCAGAACAGATAATAGGTTTACAGAAGAACAGGTTTCTCTAGATTCGGTACCGAATTTATTATAACTAATCAATCGAATAACGTAAATATCAATGACAGAAAAAATGAGTAAATTTTAAACATTCGCTCGTAAGTTTAAACAAGTTATACAGTTATGATAGACTAGCTTCTGCCCGCGACTTCGTACGCGTTCCCGTGGGATAAAAAATAGCCTATGTGTTATTTCAGACCATAATCTATCCCTGTTCCAAATTTCACCTCGATCCCTTCAGCCGTTTTGACGTGATTGAGTAACAAACCTACACACAAACTCACTCACAAACTTTTGCATTTATTATATTAAATAACAGCAGAAATCGTAATATTTTAATTTCGCCATAACTTCAAAACCAAACGTCCGATTTTAATCATTCAAAGACCAAATATTATCTACATAAACTGTACTTAGTGATGAAATTATTTTGATACGGATTAATAGCATGAGTAAAATAAACGCGTTTAAATGTAGTAAAAAAAAATCAAGATTTTTAAATAAAAAAATGGTTGTTGTGCCTCACTCGACATAGATAGGACCAGTGTGTCGCGGACTTTTTTGTAGATATTTATAAGATCTACAATTAATTAGAACAATTTATGGTTCTATCTTTTATAGTTTAGGCAGCGTACGCAAAATAAGTAACTTTTCTGGTTGATTTTTACACCTTGTGTCCGAAAAACCCAAATATCTTACGGAACCCTATTTATACCAAAATAAAATAAAGCCTATGTTACTCGTGGATAATGTAGCTTTCAAATGGTGAAAGAATTTTAAAATCGGTCCAGTAGTTTGTGAGCCTATTCATTACAATCAAACAAACAAACATACAAACAAAGTTTTCCTCTTTATATTATTAGTGTAGATATTGCAAACTGTCGTAAGGCGTTTTACGAAGCTACTCGCTAGCATATAGGCGCCATCGCCAAGCAAGCCGTCTGGCCTGTGCGTTCGCGACCATGGCTTATTATTAGCGTAGTTCATGTATAACTTTGGTGTTTCTATACCGATTTCTATGACTCTTTTTATGGAATAGTTAATATAACTTTAATTAGGGACGACTGAGAGTTTTATAAACGTAAGAGTAGACAAATATAATCAGAAAGCTTCGAACTACTAAGCTATCGGGAGTTACACGTGTTATTTTTCGTCAAACATAAAAGATAGACATATGCTGTCGTTGGATATTTTTTATATAATTTTAAGGAGAACATTTCCGTCATACATGATTTCTGTGTAGCTTTCACCGTTACGGTTGCACACGCGACGGAAGCTTAAAAAATGGAGTAACTTCTCCCGTTTTCCCAACATTTCCCTTCACTGCTCTGCTCCTATTGATTGTAGCGTGATGAAAAGTATACTATAACCTGCTCAGGAGTATGAATAATAATTGTACCAAGTTTCGTTAAAATCCGTCGAGTAGTTTTTGTTTCTATAACGGTTATACAGACAGACAGACAGACAGACAGACAGACAGACAGACAGACAGACAAAAATTGTACTGATTGCATTTTTGGCATGAGTATCGATCCCTAATCACCCCCTGATAGTTATTTTGGAAATATATTTCATGTACAGAATTGACCTCTCTACAGATTTATTATAAGTATAGATCTGGCCTGTGCGTTCGCGACCATGGCTTATTATTAGCGTAGTTCATGTATAACTTTGGTGTTTCTATACCGATTTCTATGACTCTTTTTATGGAATAGTTAATATAACTTTAATTAGGGACGACTGAGAGTTTTATAAACGTAAGAGTAGACAAATATAATCAGAAAGCTTCGAACTACTAAGCTATCGGGAGTTACACGTGTTATTTTTCGTCAAACATAAAAGATAGACATATGCTGTCGTTGGATATTTTTTATATAATTTTAAGGAGAACATTTCCGTCATACATGATTTCTGTGTAGCTTTCACCGTTACGGTTGCACACGCGACGGAAGCTTAAAAAATGGAGTAACTTCTCCCGTTTTCCCAACATTTCCCTTCACTGCTCTGCTCCTATTGATTGTAGCGTGATGAAAAGTATACTATAACCTGCTCAGGAGTATGAATAATAATTGTACCAAGTTTCGTTAAAATCCGTCGAGTAGTTTTTGTTTCTATAACGGTTATACAGACAGACAGACAGACAGACAGACAGACAGACAGACAGACAGACAAAAATTGTACTGATTGCATTTTTGGCATGAGTATCGATCCCTAATCACCCCCTGATAGTTATTTTGGAAATATATTTCATGTACAGAATTGACCTCTCTACAGATTTATTATAAGTATAGATAAAGACTTAACTAATATTTGTCTACATTGACAAACGATCTACAAATTAGTGAGCTATAAATGTTTCACGGTTATAATCTCGACAGTAAATAAAACAAAAAATACAATCAAACATTTAATTTCTCCAAAAGTCTATCCAGTACTCCATTTCCAACTGACTCTTTTACCACATCATTGACTCTGTATTTTAATAGTTCATTTTCTTCTGGATTCTCCGGTAGATCCATACTCAGGTCTAATCTCGAACCTCTAAGTAATGATTCGTCTTCAGAAGCCATGGTCACTATCCTTAGCTCAATCATAGCTATCAGCAAGCCATAAGCTTTATATTCCTCTATATCTGCATCAAAATCTTCCCGTTTGTAAACATTTTCTGCCTGTATGTCGAATTTGTTCAAGAAAACTTTTAGATTGTCATAGTATATCATTTTGAGGAGATCTAAATGTTCAGATCTGAATGCTGAATCGGTACAGATGTATAGAAAGTACATGATGTCTGTCACTGGATTTGCGTATCTCATTGCTTGGAAGTCTATGAAGCATATTTTTCCCGTCTGTAAACAAAATATTACATTATTATATAAACGATTTTATAGGGAATCAGGTCAGAGTCCAATATCAAGTATGCATTTATTTGCTAAATTAAATACGTATGCATTAGCTCTAGTAAACAATTATCGATGAATTGACTCTTAGAAAGAGAACTCCGACATGAACTCAGACGTCAAACTCCATGACGCCCATACAGCTTTTGCAGAAAGCGGCGTTTTCGCGAAAGGGACAGATATATATCTGTTTGAAATAGTTAAATGTCTCGTTTATTTTTCGATTAATTTTGATTCTATTTTCATTGTTCGTTTCATGTTTAGTCGATAAATCGATATTTATTGATTATTCTTGCATTTTTCTCATTGTGCATTAATTGTCTCGATCATTTAGTAACTTTCATAGACAAGTCTGTTCAAGTTTAAATAAATGAAGTGCAAGGACAAAATCAAGTGACTAGATAAGATTGGCTGCCATGATAAGAAACTACAAATAAACTAGAACAAGAAAATGTTGTAAATAATGCCATCATAAATTGAAAATCTTAATTGGATTAACATTATTAATTAGTGGCTTTAATTTGTATAAATAATTAACTTGAAATTCTATCATATCGCAAACGCTTGTAAGCAAGGTATACTTAGAAATCGTATATTACAGAGTTGCCAAGTTAGTAGTTATTGACTAGTTGAAAAGTAATAAATATACATAAAGTAAGCAGAGTCTTGATACGATAAAAGATTCTAAATCGTATTACAACATAGCATAGAGTTCAATTTCTAATGCAGTTCATTTAGTTTTTAACTGATTGCTAGTCTAAAATAAGCAACAGATGACTCACCTGAAATTTAAACAGCATGTTGTTGACCCAACAGTCTCCATGACATAGCACGTTTGTTTTACTTGGTCTCGTGTACATTTGTAACAAGTCCAACAGCTTAACATCTAATGACTCTAGCTTCCTCCTGGCACCCTCATCATTGATTTGTCTCAAAGACATTTCAAAAGATTCAAAGAAATAGTTCCTCAATTTAGTTTTATCCAAAAAATGATTCTGGTATAAAAGATCGTGAAATTCTGTTCTGACTTCATCGAATGTTACAGGTTCTTTCGTTTGAAACACAAACGATAGTGCATGGAATTTTGCTAGTTCACCTAGAACAATACCAACTTCTTTAATTCCCAAGTTTTCATACTTCGCCAGTTTCCCATCGATCTCATAACCTTTTGTCCTCAAATCGTCCAGAATAATTATCTCGTTGGAACTTTCTGTATTTGAAAATAAACAAGCGGAGAGCTCCAATCTTTCGTGTTCATACAAAACATGTTGCAGATCCTTGAACTTGCTTATAACCTTGTTATACGCAATCACTTCTCTTTCATGTAACTTGTGGAATAAAACCTGTCTTTCCGTATTCACTAAAGTCTTAACAATAACACTGATATCATTTTTGTCACTATCCGTATCTCTTATCTCCACTCGAAACACATTTGCTATATAATTCGCTTTTTTACCACTTATACAGTCCACGTTATATTCAAAATCTTCAATTCCTTTTGCGAGAGCTATCTCTTTGATGGAACTGTGAAGTTCTAGACTGTTGAAATCATCTGGTTCACTTAAATGGACTTCTAAAGACATTTTCTCTGTGAATAGTTCCGCTATCACTGACTGCTCATTGAGTATTAATCATCCGATAAGTCCCGTATCGTCTGATAAGCAGATATCAATACGTAAATGTTTGTTTAGATTACGTTTTGCGATACTTTGTAGAATGTCAACTATATTGGTATCGGGTGTGTGGAAAATAATTGAGTTTCAGTGATTGGTCCTTGTTCTAGTGTAAATGGCGAAGCTGACATTGGTTACGCTTAGATATAAAAATATTCGTCAATATTACAGGAAATAAAACGATGTGTCTAAATAGCACACTTTTTCAGAAATCATTTACTAAAATTACATTAGTTCCACTATCGGTCAAGAGATGGCACTGATCTAAAACTGCAATATACACCACAGTGTTAACATTTTCTGATAAGTACAGGGCTCGCCGATGAAAATTTCACATTTTATGATGGTATGGAACCCTTGGTGCGTGAGTCCGATTCGCTCTTGACCTGTTTTTTTTAGATTATCTACGTATACTCTAAGAAAAAATAGTCTATAAGTAAAAACGATTGTAAAAAAAGACGAAAAGTAGATATATCAAAACGTCATGAAGAAAAAAAAATTTTTATTGAAAACTGTAAATCACTAAAGGATTTTAGTTTGTTTAGAAAAAAAGTAAGTATCGCAAATTAATGATCGTCGTTTGTTTCCTACAGTAGATTACTCACGTTTGGAACTTCGAGTAACATCAGGGTGGCACCGGGGTCTCCGGGGAAGTCTTATTCTTGGAAAGAGAAAGGATACACAAGCTGCAGCGCCTCTTGTCTTAGTGGAGTCCAGGTAATGTACCTTCTCGGATTTAATCTTACCTACTGTCTATACATCTATACTAATATTATAAAGCAGAAGAGTTTGTTTGTTTGTTTGTTTGGTTGAACGCGCTAATCTCAGGAACTACTGGTCCGATTTGAAAAATTATTTCAGTGTTAGATAGCCCATTTATCGAGGAAGGCTATAAGCTATATATCATCACGCTAAGACCAATAGGAGCGGAGCAGTAATGAAAAATGTTACGCAGACGACGTTGCACGGGTCAGCTAGTTTAAAATAAAATATCACATCATTAAAAAAATGTATTTAATTGTGAGATACTATTATTCCTGTGTAAAGGTTCAGAGTCCCAAATGCTTGACCACCCGAGCAATGTTTGTCACGCCGCGCGCCGCATAGTTATTTGTACCTAAGGAATCAAACAGTATAATATCTGTAGATGATGACCTACCATTGATATAAAAAAAGAAAATTCAACTTAATACACGCACGTTCTAAATTCTTCTGTTATGTGACGTGGTTTGAGGTTAGCTCCCAATTAACCCGGTGCTATAATTTGCGATAAAGTACTTACATAATATGACCATATAATAAACACATAACTCCGTAGTAACAAACTTATATCTACGAGCGTATGACGTCATAAAACAAATTTACAGGAACTCATCATTCAATGCGTACGAGACGAAGATGGAAAGAATGCTTCTCCATACATGTGTGACCCGCTCACCAAACCTGAGAACAGAGTCAGGACTTGCAACGATCATCCTTGTCCACCCAGGTACGTAAGAAAGAAATAAAGTTTATTTGACACACACGGATATATTAATCGGTGCGTTGTGTTCCACGCGCGCCTCAAAGAGATTTAATCATTGTAGACGGGGCCCGCTAGGGCCAGTGTCTGTCATGGTACAGGAATTTGGTCAAAAGAGTCAGCGCGACCCTGAAGGGTTACTCTTTAAAGGGCTGTCCACACACATCCGGGTTCCTGTCCCTGACGGGACAGAAAACGGGACGGAGATAAAGCAACTTCGTACAAATCGTATGCAACCGATTTTTTTCCGTCCCACCCGGATGTGCAAAATGTGTCCGAAACAATATGAAAATCCTTTTTTTATATATGAAAAAAAAAAACTATTGAAACAAGAATTTCCAGTTTTTACAGATTTTTCTTATTTCCCAGGATTCTTTTCAAACATTTTGTTTCTCTATGCAACGTTGCTTACTTTTTATACATAACATTTTCCCTTGTGAAATATTACAAAAAAAAACATGCCGATTCAGTTCAGCAATACTCAATGCGCTTACTGACCAACTAGATTTTATTTTTATTTATAAATCACCGGAAACTTACAAAATTGTAAAATATCGTGTAAAATTGTGAAATATTTTTTTCTTAATTAGCCACGGGCACATTGGAATTTGATTGTATACAGAACGATGTTTTCATACATTTTGAGAAATGATAATCTAATAGAGATTTATTACAATCTCACCGAGTCTGCAATTTTCCGGTGACATGTTATACACGGATTCATAAGAACTACTGATAAAACTTTCACAAGACAACATAGTTTTTAGGGTTCCGTACCCAAAGGGAAACCTACCGGGACCGCTGTCCGTCCGTCTGTCTGTCTCATGAAACCGTGATAGACAGTTGAAATTTTCACAGATGATTATTTTTGCTGTTTTATAAATAAAGGTACGGAACCCATCGTGCGAGAGTCCGACACAACTTGACCAGTTTTTTATATTTTGTCCAAGATTTGCCTTCGACTTTTTCGACGTGCCAGACTTCCTCTTTTTTTCTACGAATCGATCTTTAAAATCGGCCTTGTATTTTTGTTTAGTCTATAGTATTTACAGTCCGTAATGATATTTATTTTCCAAGAAATACGAAAAGATAAAACAACTTTCTTTCAAATATTTTGTTTTTTACTTACACGTGTAATAAAATAAATCTTCTAGGAAACAATATCCAACACACACACACACACACACTTTTATATTTATTATTGAATTATTAGTTTCTTTTATTTTGTCTCAACTATTTTAAAGCTCTAGAAAAAAGGTGCGACGCGACCAGTGTGGTACGATATTTTCGTAAAACAAAGGGGATAGAAACTTTGTGGCTATCTCCCACAAACATTTTGATTTTTATCCAAAGTTGTGTCACCTAATCTAACATACATAATTATAATAGAGGACACTTCAACAAACAGAAAAGGTGCCACGTTGCCGAGATATTTCGAAGTAAAGTCATGATCAATACAAACTTCTTTTACCTGCCTGTGACATAATGTCACTTCCTTTGTTTTTTGTTGGCAACGCCATGGTAACATTATAGTTATTCTTTTTTTTACAATTATTAATTTGATTGTAATTTTTTTTTATTGTAATTTTTTTGTATTGTATTTCTTATTTGTTGTTACATCGAATTAATATTAAAATGATCTATCTTAGATGTCATGTTTTTGCGTCGCACAGGTTAGCTGTGAGACCCTTAACTTGACTCTTTTGGTTTTATATTATGATTTCAGCGTATGATTTGAATGATTAATGATATTTATTTCGTTAAAAGAAAAAAAAAACACCTTTACACTTAAACATTTCTGGTCACTTTAAACTGGCTGAGGCCGGAATGGTGGATATTCAAATCATACGAAGATTTGACATACATACATTTGACAAACATAGAGCCTCAACATCACACTCAAAGCACTATATACCTACCTTAATACCCTAATGATACTCCACAATCGAGATCAGGTAACAAAACAGCACAATAGCACTCCGCACGCGGCACAAAGCCAGCGGGTTCCAGTTGAAACTGCTCTAATCCAGATATGTCCTTTGTTAGGTGGAACTTCACGGAATTCTCTCAGTGCACTAAGTCGTGCGGCATCGGCATTCAGACGCGAGAGGTCACCTGTATACATGAGGTAAGGTTACTGGACGTTTGTGTGTTAGAGTAGGTATTTTCGAGTTGACACCATCGGAGTATGATAGATAACGCTTCCTTAGTACTTCAATCAAATCGGAAAATGTACTGTGTTTTGAATACAGTAATTCTTTTGGGCTTTCCTTTCTTACGCATCATTGGTACAACAGTCATTTTATGCATGTATCACAGTGATGATCGTAAAAAGCTTGATTGACTCATTAAATATACCAAAAACGAGAATATGCTCCTGACAATTGTCGAGCTGTGAATAGGCTAGATTCCATCATCCACAAATTGCAAAACTATTTAGTCCGTCAGTTAGAGAATTGAAAAACAATGGACACATATTTTTTGTTTTTGTAAATCAATGAATATTGACAAAGATAAAACGAGAATTTCAAAAGCGTCGTAACTTCGTCTATTTTGGTTCCCGTAACAAAAGAAACAACACGGGTCAAATATTTTTTGATAATCTAACTGACAGACTAATTAAATTTTTTCAGGACACAAGCCTATTCGATTTTCACAAGTAACCGATGTTTGCACGGCATTCTATAGGTATATATTTCACTTCTTAAGGAAGCGTTTTTAATTAATTGCACTTTGTTTAATTTTTAAGTAGTTAAAGGTACTCTAACATTTTTGGAACTGCTAGTCTATTCTGTAAATAACCATTTCGATATCGACTTCACCTGAGTGACTAAGCTTACAAAGTGAACTTTATTTCATAAATCATAAGGTCTTACATTCATACGAATTTGAAACTCACCTCGGATTCAGCTGTCGAGACACGAAAATGTTGTTACAGAATAGCACTGCAGCTTCGAAACAAGTATCTCGTTGGTTATGACTCTTTATTTATTTTTTTATTTGTGATGGGTTTGCTCTTGACTCTAGTCTTGGTCAGAGATGACAGAGACAAAGTCTACGATGGAGCGATCTTACCCAGAAAGAGCCTGTTCACTCTAACTTTGAAGAGATTAGGGTTTTAAGCATGATGAATTAGTCTATCGGTCATTTTATTTGAATCACAACACTCTAAGACACAATTACTATTAACTTTCTTAACCACATGCTTCTAACATTCACCAGGTGACCCGAGGCGGTACAAACACAGTGGTAGTCCCCAACAGTATGTGTCCGCAGCCACCCCCACCAGATCGGCAGTACTGCAACGTACTGGACTGCCCCGTGCGCTGGCACTCCGGCGAGTGGTCCAAGTGCTCCAAGACCTGCGGGGGAGGCATCAAGCAGAGAGAGGTAACTGTAAAACAAAGTAACAGCACGTGTCCACCAGACTATTGTAAGGATGCAACTCGATAGCCACTATATCCACTTCAAAATCTATAAAATTTATAGTCCGTACCGTTTTTGAAGCAACTTATGTAGACGAGAATTTACAACATCGCAAGAACGAGGGTAGACCGATATGTCTGCCAATAACATTCCATCCGCAAGATCTTCAGTTACTCCGTGATCATGACGCTTACGGAATGGGACGCCGTTGCCTCCTTCTGCGAAGCAGTCATGCTAGCGAAGGAGGTGGCGGAGAGGGAGAGAGAAACCCTATCGTCCCGGCCGCCGTGGTGGACGCCGCGGGCGTCGGGGGCCACCAACTGGTGACCTCCGGCCACCGTAGGCGTGGGCCTATGGAAGGCGAGCTATGGGTGGCTCGCCGTCCGTCCGTCTTCTGACGACAGGCCGTGTCGACGGCGCGTTAGTGTTCCACGCGCGCCTCAAAGAGAGTCAGCACACAGAGGGGCCCGAAAAGGCCGATGCCTGCCGGAGTCGCGGGACTATTCGAAAGAGATACCGTGGCTCCGGAACACAAAGGGCACTAAAGGAACATGGATGGGTTTTAGTCAGTAAGAGTCTGACACTCCCTTCCGCTCCGCCCAGAGCGTGGGAAGTCATTTGATGATTTCCCATCCCTAAAAAAAAAAGGAAGACCGATGACTTGGTGAAGGCCTTTGGTATCCCCTGGTGGCGAGACGCACAGGATCGTCTACATGGCACTACACGGGGAGACTTTTATTTTTTTTGGGGTTTTGCCCAGCTTTGACTTAAATGATGATGATTATGCTGCTGAACATTCTAGGTAATAAAACATTTATTTTCTTTACCCAGGTGGAGTGTAAGCAAATAATGGCACAATCCCACGTGGTGGAACGACCTGCCTCTCTCTGCAGTTCACCAAGACCTGCAGCCACTAAGTCATGCAACTCAAGACCTTGTCTCCTAGACACGGCTTCACCGGAGATATCGCTCGCCAATTCTTCTTATATACAGCACGATCCAAAGAAGAAAAAGGTAAGGGAACTTGTTGCATATAAAGGAATCGTATTCTATCAGTGATAACTATTGTCAGAACCCTCTGCCTAGTCTTTCTTCAGCTATTCAGAGATGCGTTTCTAGTATAACTGGATGTAGCTGAGTATTTTAGTTGTCAAATATCTGAAAATGTTAGTCGGGACAACAGCTTAACGTGCTGTTCGAGGTACAGAAGAATCTTAGTACATAATGTTAAGATGGTCACCTATTTGATTCACGGAACGACCTCGATAAGCCTTAAAGTTCGACCACACCGCAGTTACTTTTGGTGGAACAACGTTTCCAAGTATTTAGTGGGCAACATCCGATAACAAAAAGGTGACCAAAAAGTAAAAATATTGAAGAACTCGCAGACCCACGCAACTTCGTCTACGTCACATTTTCCATTAATGCTCTGCTCCTATTTGTCTAAGCGTGATGATATATAGCCCATATTTCTCGATAAATGGGCTATCTAACACTGAAATAATTTTTCAAATCGGACCAGTAGTCCCAGAGATTAGCGCGTTCAAGCAAACAAACAAACAAACTCTTCAGCTTTATAATTTTTGTATAAATGTTACCTTATGTTATCGTGTTGCATTTTGTTGCTGCACAAAAAGTAACAGCACCATAACTAAACCTTGCTAAGCTGTAATTACTTTACCACAAGCATCTTTCGTTAAGGCCGTACCCTGACCAAATAACCTTGAGCATTTTTTCCCTCAATAACAGCGCAGGAGATACGATAGCGAATACGCTCAGAATATTGAATAAAATTGTTACAAAATCTAATTTTGGTCGTTTGAAAAAAATATCCATTGGTGTAAGTACAAAATCAAAATAATCGTTAGTTTTCGAGAAGATGCATGTTTTCAGTATTTTTTTCTCATTTCTGTAGTTTCGTTGTGAGGAGATTAATTAAACATTATGATTAGTAATAAAAAATAAAAATCTACCATTTTGAAGCCAAGATTATGACTGTAGAAATTTAATGTAATTTTTATAAGTTGATACTTCTTTTAGATAACGAGTAGATAGCTCCAAAAAACTGCACAAAAAACGGCTAGCGCTGCGTTTTGCTCGGGGACGCGCCTTAAAAACGCTGAAAGCTTGGAATTCGCCATCGAAATTTTACGAGTTCAATCTTTTAAAATTTTACTTTTGAAAATCATTGTTACTGAATATCACCTGTCTAACTAGATCCGAAGGACTAAATTAAAATTCAATCAGTTTTAGACTAGACTAATTTGGCTGTAGTAGTCTCAAAATATAATTTACTAAAGGCAGGAAAGGTCAATCATGTACTTCTGTAATTAATTTCCTGTTTTGTTGTTTAGTCATGGATTACAAACAAGAGATTGTAAATGAATTTTAAGGGTGAAACAAATTGTGTGAAACATAATACAGCAGAAATAATACTTATTGTAAAAGAGATGTGTTACTAATTTTGGTTTACAGAAAAATTAAAAACCTACTACCGAATCTAGAAATTACTATTTGAGATATGGAAGAGGATGATTTGCAAGACTAAAATAAAATATGTTAAGGGCAGGAAACTGAAATAGTCATCAGACCTTTCTAACCTAGGAATCTCTTTAAATAGGATGATTCAAATGAAGCCTTATAAAATGGATATGCAAGTGGATTGTATGATACGTTACGTATGCATACTTCTCTTGAAGGAATATTCAAGACCATAAATATCTATGTAATGTAGATAGCCAATGAAATAAAAAAACATATTTTTCTATGCACTTTACACGACAAGCAAACTAGGATATGTTTGGTTACTGTTGAGATTAGAGCAATTCTGTAAGGGCCTTGACCATTATTTTTATTCTAGAGTCCTTACTTTCACGAGTCCTAATCTAAGTACGAAAAGATTGTAACCATGTCTCTTGTACACAGGTGACAGTAAAGGTAGGCGGTTCAGCCACAATATTCTACGGCACTCAAGTGAAGATCAAATGCCCTGTGAAAGGGTACAATAGAACCAAGATACAATGGGCCAAGGACCACCAGATCATTAGCAAATCCAAGAAGTATAAAATATCAAGAAAGGTAAGTTTCTCCTTTATATTTTTAAATTTAAAATGTTAAATTTTATCTCTCTGTGAAGCCGTTTTTCGAACGAGTGCAATTTTCTGCAGTCAGTGTGATAAAAATAAAAAGAGTTTTTGTAAAGCATTCAAAAGTGTGCCAAAAAGTTATGTCTGCGCGCGGAAAGTTAGACTTGCTTATAGAGATGTATCGTTATAAACCTGAAAAATGTGCAGTTAGTCTTTATTTTATTTTGTCCTTAGTACTAACAAAATATATGCTTTGTTGAAGTAACAGAAAACAATTTTGCTGTTTCTGTACCAGTCTTCTGCTCATTAATTGTATCTCTTTTATTCATGTTTTTTTTTTGTTTTCCTCACCGTCCTATCAGTCGTTATATTTATTGGATTATTAAAACTCCACTTAATATGTGCAAGTTCAGAGATTGCTGAACGTCATTTGTAACATATCTAAATCATTCAACATTTTCTAATACAGGGAGCTCTTCGAATAAACTCCCTCTCACTTCGAGATCACGGAGTTTACACCTGTGTCGCTGGTAGATCCAGTGCCAACCTCACGCTGCTGGTCAAACCAAGGCCTGGAGAGTTTCCTTCGAGCGAAGAGATTGAGAGGCACAAGGCTTTGGATGAACCGTCGTCACCGCTTTCTGATAGGTAAGATGATCGTGTTTGAGCCTCGAATAAATTTTTCCTACGGATTCATTCCCATACCCAGGGACCTGGCATTTTTTTTGTAAGAATCAAAATAGTTTACCTACTGTATGAAAAATTACATTCAAAACAATTTATACCTGGCACTCACATTAGGATTCCATGTGTCGTGAGTTCCAGGCTCCTTCTGCTCCTCTGAATCATTTCAGTGGTTTTAATTTTTTTCTATTCTTGCAAACATAAAAAACTCCTGTTCTGTATCTAAGGCCTGGTGGTCCAGGTGAACTTAAAATCTCAAAAGTGAAGTTAAAATCTTAGCCATTTTTTCTACCTGTCAACCTTTGGGTGACGCATAGACAGGGACAGTAGGTATAGATGAAGATTATGATGATTCAAATGATACAGCTTTGATTGATGAAATCTTTTTCAACAGCAGAGCGGACGGTCGCTACAGAGCAATGATTGGAGGCACGTCTGATGATCAGTCCCATGAACAGCGTCCGGGGGACTCCAGGAAGAACTATAAGAATAGGCAGAAAGGTGAGCTGAAAAAATAATAGAAGACCAATCCTTGTAATGAAGTCTTGTCTTGTCTTGTCATGTCTTGTCTTGTCTTGTTGTGTGTATCCTTGTTGTGTCCTTGATATTATATTTGTTGTATATTGAGTAAACAGAAGCAAGCCAAAACTGTCTCAGAAAAGGGATGGTAAAAATGTTAGATGAGATTAAATTATAACTTCCGCAAAAGTTTTGACGACCTCAATTATATTAATGGAGGTGCTACCAAAACACGCTGAAACGAATATAAAATAAATACGGCAACTTTAAGTCGTCACTCGCTTTTACCCTCTTCGCTTTTAATTAATTTTAAATTGCCATTTTATCAATACAGTCTTATTTAATATCAAGAACATCAATTTCGTTGGCCTAAAGATGTGTATTTTCAACAGAATACCGCAGTACTGCAACTAAAATTACAGGTTGCAGCAAATTCATTAAGTCCGACACTGCGGTGCTTCTCGAGTGCTCTGCAAACGCTAGATAAATTCCGAATTAAAGTCTTAATTTTTCGTACATTTGAAAATTTTAAAGCCCTGTTTAAAAATTGTTAACCTATTTCTTAATTTGCTTGCTGTAGTTCAGATATAAATATTTTATTAACTGTTGTGCTATCTTTGTAGTTTATTTCTGTTTTGAGATTGCCATTTTAATTAAACAAGCAAATAGCAAGCGCTAAAAATATTTCCTCATTATTTTGTTTACCATAAAATTTTCAGTTAAGTATTACAAGTATCAAAGGACCATTTTTAATCAAAACATCGAAAGCAATGTTCATGAAGAAATAGATTTTCCTTAATAACACTCATAATTAAATTGATTAACTAGAAAGAATCAATATTAATACATTTATTATGTTTTGTTTACTTCTTATTATTATTTTTATTTGAAAAAAAAATTAATTAAAGCTCGTACATAAATTAATACAAAAAAATAACACAACTTGATATTTTTTAATCACGTTGTTTCTTCAATATCGAAATTCTATGTGTAACTTAAGGTCCACACCGCATTTACTTTTTATTTAGCAGCGTTTCCAAGTGTTAGTGGGCAACATCCGATATCAAAAAGTAATTTGTTGTTAGTATATAAGTTTAACATAAGTTGGAAAATGTTACCCAATGTTACCGTGTTGCATTATGTTGCTTCACAAAAAGTAACTGCGGTGTGGATGCACTTTAAGGCCTGAAAATAAAATGGAGGGTTCTAACAAATTGTTATATGTTATTATAATACATTTCATTTAAACAGGAAAAATAGACAAAGTTCGAGACGCTCTCTACGGCAACACAGCAACCACTAGCACTAAAGCGTCACCGAGCTTCAATTCACAAGAAAGAGACATATACGATGAACACGAGGTAAGAGCAAGAGCACAAGAATTCTCCTTACAGTCTAAGATTTCTAAGGTCATTGTGTTGATAAATCGTCTGAGAAGCTAGACAAAGTAACGTAACTATTATCAAATATTTATAAACTCAGAAATGCTATGAACTTTATCAGACAGAAAACAAAGAAGATAGTTAAGCTTTTCTCTAATTAAATAAAGTTGAGGCGAAATGAGATTCATCTAAAACTAAACTAACTGTGGATATTAACAGCTAAGACTTCAGGGAACAGTCTAAAATTACTAATAAACATTGACTTTCATAAAGTATTCAAACAATAATGTCAAATAAAGTATACGATGCAGCCGAGAACTTGGATCTAGAACGGGCGTTCCATCTGTTACCAGTAATCACACAAAATCGTACAAAATCGTTTCCTAATAATATCCAACCCAAAATCAGTAATTTATAATCACAAACCGATAATCTTCGGCCTGTCTCTCCAGTGTAATGACAGTAATAAAATTTACAACCGATTTTACGACGGACATAAACTTGTTATATATAGATGATGTTGTTGCAAGATGACTTACTTATCGTACGCATAAATTCGTCATAATATATTTTATGGTAACTGTATAAAGTACTTTGTTACCTGAGATATTGTCTTAAGCCTTAAGATGTTTTAGGAGAGATTATTTGTCAATCATATTTTTATTGCTGTGAACATTTGCGTTATCCTTTTTATAGGCTTCGCTAATCGTAAGTCTTAAAACAAGCTCTGTCACTTCACTGACATTATCATTAGTAAGTTTACTCAAGTTGGGAACAAGGCAGTTAAGTAATAATAGTCAAATTTCAATCTTCATGCCGAAGATTGTCGATGGATGGGTAACCATTCCTCACATAACGAAATTTACCTCGTAAAATACATTAAACTATTAGCTACAGTTGTCATTTGTAAATCTTAACAGCCGCTACTGGTAGTCAGAAGCCAAAAATCTACCACTAGACTTGCTATAGATAGAGTATGGTGCTAAACAGTTTCTGGATTGTGTAGTTTAGGTAGGTAATCGCTGCATGTAAAATAATGGTATTCAGCTACATGAAGTTAGTCATTACCGCAAAAGCAGTTTTTCAATCCAATCGAAGGATGCACGCTCTAAGTGCTAACATCATTAGATCTACCCAGTAAGCCACTCTTAACCACAATTTATCAACACAAACCTAAGCTTTACCTAACAAACTTGCCCGCACGCTGCTTGGATCGTTCCTTATTGAAGAAGAGTGCCGTCTCCTCGCAGATGCTACCGCCCAAACGGAGCAGTGCCTCCAGGGTTCTGCCCTGCCTGCATTACATTGTGATGCAGCTTCAGGTGAGAAGTTCCCAGATCTGAGGGTAGATGGAAATTTGGGGCCAGCATGCATTGCATTTTTCTTGGTTATTTTGATTTTGGTGATTTTTTTTACTTTAGTTTTGGTTTTGTAGTGACGAAATCATCTGAGTAACCTTGTAGTCTGTTATCTATTTCTTTTTTAAATAATTTACAGTTCTCCTTCCGCTCTGGGCGAAGCGGGAGGTCCCTAGCTGATAAAACCCATTCGTGTTCCTACAAATTCGAAATTCGTGCCCTTGGCATTCCAGGGCTGCGATCACTTTTTCGATCACTGGTCTGTAATTACATTACAGACCAGTGATCGAAATCAAATATGCTATATAAATGTTATTCTAAAAGCAATCAACCAAATAAAATGCCTGATTGTAATTATTCAGAGCTGCTATGTTTAGACAGCCAGAATTCCATTTCTTTTTTCAATCCGACTATTTGGTTAACTCAAATATCTACTGGAAACTGGTGTACTAAACATTAAGATCGTTTTAATTTCCATTTGAGCATGCAACGTTTTCTTTTTTCATGATGATTTTGGACTAAATTCATTTTCTGATCTGTAACAGTTTTAACAAGACATCATTACTAATTCAAAGTTTCTTTCTAAATAACAACTTATCTTAATTAAGATGGTTGATATTTCACCATTTTAATTTCTTGATTTCATAATTACTGATTCATCACACATCATACAATCATCGATTTTAAGTAGGTACTGTGATTTCAGAGTTATTTTCTTTATCTCACAACTAAAAAACTCATTCCTACAACTTAGAACATTTGTAATTGATATGTTCAGATGTTTTGGAATTTTCAGACGGGCAACTCGAGGGGCCAACGAACCGTGGACTCGATCATCATGTACCAAAACTACGGCGTTCCTACTAAATCCCATTTCTTCAATATTGACGACAAACAGATAGTCTTTCCTGAAGATGATGACTCTGATATCATTATTGTAAATGAAGATTACAATAGAAACGTTATCAGGGATATGCCTGTTGAAAGTCTTCAAAATCTTGATGAGACTACCACGGAACGCAGGTAAGGTTTCCATTAATTTAACAATAAATTATTTGTTGTTTTTTAGATGGATATAGAGATATAAAAAAGGATTAGCAGCCGAACAGTTCGATCTTCAAAGTTAAACAACACTTGCTAGGGTCGATCTGTAGACCTAGATTCTTATTTGTATTGGGAATAACGTTAAGCCTTTTGTCTTGTCTGCCATTTATAAATCTTTGACGATCTTTTAGTCAAAATCCAGGAAATCTGACACCAGTCTTGCTTAAGGAGTTGGTTTTACCCCAGTTTTTCAGGCCAGAGAAGCAATTGCTTTCATGAAGTGAATGTTGAGGTGAAGCTAATCACTATCACTACGTATTATAAAACAAAGTCCTCCGCCGCGTCTAGCTGTCTGTTCGCGATAAACTCAAAAACTATTGCACCGATTTTCATACTGTTTTCACCAATGGATGGAGTCGTTCTCGAGAAGATTTTAGCATATAATGTGTCAAGTGACTGGAGCCACGTGTATCAGTTTGTACTAGATTTGAATCAAGTCAAACGTTGACTCTCTTCTAAAACTCGATGATTTTTATTTTGTCTAGGTTACAAGCGCCGGACGCTCACGAGTACGTATGGATGACAACAGATTGGTCTCCGTGCAGTGCTCTCTGCGGCAAAACAGGTCATCAGATCAGAGGAGCTGTTTGCCAGGTTTGTATATGATGAGTCAAATTCTTTTCTTTTATTGAACAATATTGTTGACTACATGCCGCCCGCAGCTCCAACTTTGTGGAATTAGTGCAATCCTCCTTTTTAAATTAGTTTTTGCTTTACCAATCGCTTCGTTGATAGATATCGCAAAAATAATATCCTATAACCATTGCAAGGTCCTTTTTGTCTCTGTACCAAAAAATCGTCTAAATCGATTAAGCGATTTAGGCTTCAAAACGTCACAATTAAAGAAACAAATGCGTGGTTCTGATGTTCAAACACTCAGTAGTTTTTTGCGTGAAAGAGTGTCAAAGCACGAGGATTCATAATTATAATGTTAGAATGTAGGTACTTTGTTTTTCTTATAATTCCTCATTTTTGTAAGAGTATTGATGTTAATCTATTTCCTTTCTCAATTCCTTTCCCAAACAGCACAAAAAAGACAACAGCACGACGACAGTTGAGACAGAAGAGTGTTTATCTCGAGGAGGCACTCCCCCCACCGTGGTGAGGGAGTGTGTCGGGGAGAGCTGTGCGGAGTGGAGGAGTGCGCCCTGGTCCGCGCCCAAGTGTCTTAGCAGTGGAGCTGGTAAGTCATATGGAATTGGCACCAGTATAACTGTATTCGTTGTATCGGTAGTCTAATTACTTACACACATATCTACAGATAATGACATTTTGAATTTCAAAAATTCTGCCCATGTTTTCAGTCTTTTCACCTCTCTCTGTATCCGAATTGTATCATAATATGATGTTTTCTTGTTAAACTCTTTTTAGTCTGTCAGTTAAAATGATGATTTTAACTGACTAACTCTTGCTTCTTCACGTGTACTTGGAATCGGCCTTCACTGTCCGTTTTCTTTCAATCTGCACGATGGAGATTAGTGATTAATTCGTCGAGTACATTACACACAATGTTGGAACCTTATTTGTTCTTTAAACACGTAAACAAGAAATCGACACCTTACAGTGCGTTGAAATTTGGCGGAAAGGTCACACATTGGTACACTTTTGCCCCCACGCACGGCTGGTGACATCACTTCGTTTTGTCCTGCATTTTTATGCGCTTTATCTTTGTTAATTTTTATTGATTTCAAAATGCTAAAAATACGTCCAATATTTTATGTCTTCTAACAGACGGATCAAATAGAATATTGATATGCTATGCAGGAAAACATATTCTCTAAAATAATTTGATATCTGTTGTCACAACCAGCCATAGTCCGTCGTCGCGTGGAATGCGTGTCTGAGAACGGCACTACTCTGCTGGAAGCGGCATGTGACTCCTCTACGAGGCCGGAGAAGACTAAGAGGGATGCTAGTCCTTGCAGAGCGGCCTGGGCTGTCGGGCCTTGGAGTAAGGTGAGATCAGATTCAAGAAACTTCTGCGTGTAATTATAACACTGTTGTCATTGTCTTTGTCCTGTATTGCTGTAGCAGCATCACGGCATTGATTCTGCTACAGCCACAACAAAAACCATCGTAGCAAAATCTATGCCACAACAAAAAGAACTGCAACGCCATCTATTCAACCAGTAGCACAATACTACTACAAAATTCTGCATCGCGGTATTAGTTACCCGTGTGATTTCAACATATACCTACAACAGTCCGCATATCAATTATTGTGCAGTTGCCCACCATTTTTTTATGTGGAGAAATCCTCATGGATGTCCTCCACCCAGGGGGCGGGCGGAGGGGTCTGTCAGACTCTTACTGACTAAAACTACCCCGGTGTTCCATCTTCCACCTGCGCCGGGGATCAACCGCCCACCCAAGTTGCCCACCTAACACAACAACCGTCCCGTCGGAGGATCTTCTATTTTTCTCTTTTTTGAACATGAAGTGTGCGATCAATCCTTGCAACCAGTATGCAATGATACAATTCACTTCAAACTCATTTCGCTATGCTTTCACGGTGAGAGGTTTACAGAATAGACCGTCAGCTCTTATCCTGGTTATGTAGATTCGAGGATTCTAGTTTTCTTCTTCCATTTCGTCCTGTAAACTCATCTTTGCGCTGATTTCCTTTTAAGGTGATATCAGATTCAAGTTACCTCTGTGTATAATTATAACAGTATTATCATCAACATCGTCATCTTGACCTTGTTCCAATTTCTCAGTAGACTCTTTAGTTCTCTTTCACAGACTCTCTTTTCTTTGATAACTATTCTCATAAAATCCATCTATCTCTTCTTTGGCTTTCCTCTGCTATAAGAGCAGCATAACATCATAATAGTGGTGGGAAAGGATGTGCGTCAGGGCGTAGGTTCTTTGTGACAAAGTGAAAAACTTAAAACATTACAGAGAAGAACTGAAAATATTAAAGGATTTTAGGAAGAGATATAAAGTGTGCTCTCATTTCGCTATAAAGAGAGTAAGAAAAGGCGCCACAAAGCTTAGGTCCAGTGCATGTGATAATTCGAGCAAGGAACAAAAAAAAAAATCTACACCCACTATCTGACTCCAAGAAGCAAGTAACGTCTTCGATAGGTTATCCTTAAGAACTCAATGCAGCAACACAAAATTTCAATGTAAATTCATAATGTTCAATAACGCTGTTATACAACAAAGTTCGTTGCAATAGCTTGTTCCGGGATCTGGAGCGAAATGAAGAACTCTTAACAAGCTGGTCCTGCATTGAAAAGTTTACAATGAAACTGTTATAGCCTTTCTACAGTAAAACCGATATTCGCTCGCTTTTAAGACCATTAGTGAAGTCGGTTTCTGCATAGTTGACCTTTTTTATGGATGATTTTCATTAAATGACTTCTTCCGCTTTGATTGAAGCAGAGGGTAGTGTCAGACTCTTACTGACTAAAACCCTTCCGTGTTCCTCTTAGTGCCCTTTGCGTTCCAGGGCCGCGGTGACTCTTCCGAACAAATTTTGCAATCGTACATAGTTGACCTAGAGATTGAATTTTGTGATTTTGTGTTTTTTCTATCCCTACAAGACGTTTTAGAAGTTCCCACTTTACCACTTTTTTCTAGTTTAATGCAGTTGGTGGCATTGAATCCGTGATTGATACAAAATAAATGCCACTGCATTACCCTTCAATCTGACCACGTCACAAGTCCCGCAATCTCCATTGAAAAGGGAGAATCCTCCAAAATGAAGGGTGTTGATGAAATCTGGTGGGCTAATGGATGTTGTCGGGCTGTAGTATATGTCCAAATTGCGTGATATTGGGCTTAACTATTTGAATGCAGTATGGCGTCTTAATTGCGTATACTAACTACATCAAAAACAGACGCGTTATATGCATAGTTATAATAAATACATTCAAATTAAGATACGACTATATCTTTCCTTTCAGACTGAAACACAAATCATACAATTAGCACGCCAGACAATCACATACGGAGTAAAATTTTGCCATACTCAAGGGGCTTCCTGCAGCAACTTTAATATGGTTTCATAAAATGAACGCATAAACTGAAGTTATTGCTCAAATTTTATGTATTTAATAGTGGCACTAAAATATCGCGGAGGAGATCTGATTTTAGGATTACTATTTCGTTTTTATGAGCCAGTTGCGTCACTCCCGGTCTTGATGTCTGACGACTTCTAACTGGGGCTAAAAGAACAATGAAATGGGTTAATAGAATTATGTTTTAAGGCGACAGTGGCTTTTGGTTTTGAACAAATTGTAGACTAATTTCTGAGTAAATTAAAATCACTAACACAACAACAAAACAATAGCAACAACATCTATGTCTTGTACCTACTTTCTGTGCTAATATATAATTCTGTTCTATTCTGTTCTATTCTTTTCTGTTCTACTTCGTCTGCGTCACATTTTCCATTAATGATCCGCTCCTATTTGTCTTAGCGTGATGATATATATAGCCTATAGCCTTCCTCGATAAATGGGCTATCTGACACTGAAATAATTTTTCAGAAGTTCCTGAGATTAGCGCGTTCAACCAAACACACAAACTCTTCTGCTTTATAATATTATTATATAGTATAGATGAGTAAAAAATACTGCTGTGGCGCGCGGATGACTCCCACTTTATCCAGATTTTGCGAGCCCGCGCTTTCCATTTCCAGTTTTAGCGACGTCTGTCTAATCGTCCCGCCATAATTCTGTTTATGGTCTACTACGTCTTCGTCTAAAACCGGCTTTCGAAGGTCCGTGATCTTGCGGATTTTATCACGCTAGGCCAATGACCACGGACTGCCACGCATCGCACAATAACTGCTTTCCACGGTTCGTGTCGGTCTGTGTGGGTCTAGAGAGAAAGTGAAAGAGAACTCACTTCGCAACTTGAAGTAACCGACTCGCGGCGGATCCAACGCACCGCGACTTATCTGCGGTTCTAAAATCGTCGGTGCGGGCTGGTCCACGTCCCGCACAATCAGCCACCAAGGAATGCCGGCGTGAGAAGTTTTTTCACAACTAAAACAACCACTTTATTCCCCAGTGCGTAGGCCCCTGCTCCTCCGTAGGCCGGCAGCATCGAGCACTGCGCTGCGTGTGGCGCGCGGGGGGGGCACGACGGCGTGGGCGGGAGCGCAGTGCGGGCGCCGCATGCGAGGGCCTACCGCGGCCCGGCGTTGCGCGGCCCTGCCAAGTACATGCCTGTCTTAATAAAGGTAATGGTGGAAGCGTAGTGGTGGCTAGAACGATGATGCTATAGTGTTGTATAGAATGATGATGCTATAGTGTATAAGTAAATGCTATAGTACTCACTTTTGCAAGGGGTAGTAGAATACACGATAAACCTGACAAGGGGTCATTTTACAGTCGCCAGCATTTCAGGTTATTCGAAACTGTCAAATTTTCCCAATTAAATTTGCACCACATTGGGTGCAAATTTAATTGGGAAAATTTGACAGTTAGAAATAAAGCTGAAAATCTAACAAAGAAATTTGACAGATTGTTGTAGCTTGATGTTTGGCGTCTGTACTCATCATCGTACATTTTGTCGAATTATAAACACATAAATGGAAAATTAAGGGTTGGTCTCACATTAAAAGTTGTTCATTGAATCACTAGCAGGATTAAGGTTTTTGCGTTTATTTTATTACTCGTTGTATTATTTTAGAAGCTCTGATTTTTCCATTGGAGCTCCTTCCAATTTGCTCTATCTTGGGCTATTCAGGAAGAAGTTTTAGAGAAGGAGGATAGCGCATACTACTATCCCTCCTAGCATGAGCTCAATATTGGGTAGTGGATATGTTCCATTATATTTGCTCAGTTTTTTAGTTACTCTAGTTTTTGTTGAGAGCTATTGTCAAAAACTGTCCACTATCCAAAGTTTCTAGCATGCTATTTCATGATTACTTCGAGGTAAAGTTTATTGAACAAAAACGTGTATTGAAGTATTTCTCTGTTTTCTAAAAGTTATAAACCTTACCTAGAAATTAACATGTTATTGGGACCAGGGAATATGAAAAATAAATGATGGTCTTATTTTTTTACTTGCTGAAATTAAACCGAATATTATGTACATACTTCCCCCTTCCACCTTGACCACAAACTACCCTCACAAACATCACTAACCCCCATTTCTTTCACAGATGGCATCTGCCGCGACAGTTCCCGCTTCTGCGAGAACGTGAGAGCCATGAACATGTGCGCCCTCAAGCGGTACCGACAGCAATGCTGTAAGACGTGCTCCGATTGAGCTGACTCACTGGTTGGCTAGGACACTCAGACCTGAGTACCAATTCTTCAATTTTTAGGCAACGCTCGCATTCGCGTCTCAGTCGCAATCTGCCTAAAATGTAGGGAAATTGACGACTGATTTGCGAATGTGAATGTTGCTTAAAAATTGTAGATTAGCCCTCTGAGCGTCTGACTTAGCATACTGGCTGGTTGACTGCTCAGTCAGACTTGAACGTTTGAACGTAACGGTTGCAAATCTGAATGACGGATGGGGATTTGAAAATGGAATGACGGTTTTATGTTATTTTAGGGCGGGGCTAGACGAGCGTGTACCACAATTGAACATAGAGAATGGATTAAGCTTTCTTTATTTAATACGGGATGAAAGTTTGAGAGAGATAAAGCTATCGTGTAGCCAGTGGTTCTCTTTCTGAAATTCTGACTGGACCATGTCTCAGGTTTGCACAATCACCACAAACAAAGACCTACTGAAATAAAATGGCAGCGCTATTCTTTTAACAATTCATCTTGAAAACGTAAGTGAAGTGAAAAAGTAATGAATTGACAGCTCACGCTCACTTTTCTTAAAAAAATGTGATATCTGAACAGAATACAATTGGCCGCACGCTCAATTGGTCTCCTTTCTACAGCGTGGTCAATTTTATGAAGATAATGTTCAATTCATTCTCTATTTAAAATAGTTTCTAATCCAATTGTGGATTCATTCGAAATTCAACTACAGATAATGAAATATATCATAGACTCGATCCACTTCTACTAAATTATGAATGGCCCACTAAAGCGTTGTCATCACACCCCAGCTCAAAATTTAAACGCGTTCGATTGTAAAATGGCCGCTTTTTCAACTAGTCCGTGCCTGTCAAGTAAAATATTTACTTACTGATCGATTTCGGGGCGAGAGTGAACCAAACTTCGTATGAACATTAATTATTTACGAACGTTTGAGACTCGAGCGAGTTTCGAATCAATAGTGTGAGCCGAGCCTAAAATGGCGTTCTAATTTCAAAATCTTGTGTGCAAAGTCAAAGACATAAGAGATAAAAGAAACAAATTCTTCTCGTAAATTGAAATTCGAATGAATGAATTGAATCCGTCTCCGACATTCAGATTTGAATGAACGCTTTCTAGTGAAATTCGAAATGAACTTTTTAAATGCTAAGGACAGTTAGTGAAGTGACGTACACAAAATGGAATTAGTTTAAATATATAATCTGAAGAATGTAATTCTATCAAAATATATTAGGTGAAAGAAGAAAAAAAATGTTGCGATGTATAAAAAAAAACAACTTTAAATGTAATACTTGTAATGAAGCAAGCCTGTCAGTTGTGTTAATCATAAGGTTAAAAATGTTTTAATAAAGAATTTTTCATAGCGAGATTTTTTTGTTAATTATCAGTTTAATCAAGCCTTTTTCTGAGGCCGAACGGGCACATTAACAAAAAGTACTTTCGTAGTGCTGTAATTCCTCTGTTCAACATTTTACGTCCAAGCCCGCTGTTAAATTCATAAACCAGCAATTCTCCTTGTACCGGGTTTGATCGACGCGACGTCAAAATGAACCATTTCGCGCGACTCAGTTTCGTTCGGGTCATAACTAAATTTTCCGAGTGACTGAAGTGAAAGGACCCGTACAGAACTACTTCGTTCTTTTGCTTCAATAACCCGTTCTTTTGAACGAATTCTTTTTTCGAAAGCTTTAGACTTTCGTAATCTCGCTCAAACAATGACAAGGGTACTTCCAGAAAGTCAATCTCGTTCGATGATCTGAAGAAAAGAAAAATAGAATTGCAAAGAAGAGTGAAAGAGAGAAAGCTAATTGTAAGCACGATAGTTCTAGTCGTGAAGCACAGCTGATCATACAACATGGTCGAAATTGAATATTTATAAAAAAAATGTAAATGATTTCAAAAGTATAGCCCTCGAATTGATTATGTAAGTAGTAAACAAAATATTTAGTAAAAATGTTTTGTACTATATACAAATAATGTAAATATATTATGGAATATTATTATTGAGCACTCTACGCTACGCTTTGCTCCTATATTAAGATAAAGCACAAAATTAATAATTTAATCAATAAAAAATTAGGGAAAAAATATTTAGCTAAAATTGCCAAAAGAAAAAAAAAACAGAATGTAATAAAGTACAGTCAAGTTCAAAATAAAATGCTGTTTAATTTTGTTCTTACTATATTTTTTCTTCACTGTCGTAGATAGATTTGTTTATAGGAATAAAAATGTATGTATATTGGACATATTAAAATAATGATGTAGAAAAAAACATTTCTGATGAAAAATTAAAAGCAATACGATTCGCTTATACATTTAAAAATGTAAATAAGTATGCGGATGCATAAAAAATTGTTAACAAACCCTTTCGTGGATGGGGTTTTAGTAAAAATTTTATAGTTTAATTTTTTCCTTTATAAAAATTACAATTAACAAGCTCACAAAAGCTGAGACGGATTACCTATACGAAGAGTTGAACATTATATTAGTTTTTGTAGTTACTATAACTCATTGCTGTCTCAGTCTTCCCTACAAGGGAGTTTACATTTTTAAAACCTCGGTGCAGTATTATAAATTACGAAGTATAATAATAATTATGTATAGATAAACATTTTACTGTCAATTGTTAGTAGCATTAACCCAATTTGTATATAATTGAAACTAATAGCTATGCAAACATTGTTCCAAAGTATGAGGCATTATTTACTTTTAGATGTTTATTACTCAACTATTCCCTTAAATAAACATTTTTATTTTAAATTAAGAAAGCTGAATACAGCGCCTCTGTTCATTAACCATGACGAGAAAGAACGGAAATTAAAAGAAAAAAAGTTGAGCGGTAAAAACCCATTTGTAAATTAGGTTATAAAGGCTCACAAATTCTCTAAGACAATTAAGTGAATGTTTTAGTTGTAAGTACGCAACTTTTCCTAAACTTAAAAACTTTAAAATAAAATATATGTTCGTTATAACTTAACGCTTTACAAGGTTATTTTACCTTTAATCTTTGAGGGTCTTTTTTATCAGGTTTTTTTTTGTCTTTAGTAAAAAATGTAAAAAAAAAACAAGTTTTTTTACATTTTTTATCAATGTTTTGTACCTACGTGTTTATTTCCAGTTTATATGATTAATTTAACATCATTTTTAAACAAGCTCATGTAAAATAATTCATATCAATACAATACTGCCATTTTATGAATAAAAATCTTTGTTATGTCGCTGATTGTACCTACTTACCTAATGCATCTATGTCAAGTCTATTGTCTACGGTAACAGTCTATTTTCATTCATTGTTGAACGACTGTGACAATGTTTTTCGTACCCTTACGAATATTTAGGGAAAGGCAACTGAATTGAAGGACTGCCTGCATCTTTGTTTCCGAACGCTTACAACCCTTATCATTTCAAAGTTAGAGTGAACAGGCTACTTCTGGGTAAGCTTGCTCCATCGTAGACTTTGTCTTTGTCAGCTCTGACTTAGACTAGAGTCAAGAGCAAACCCATCTCGAATAAAAATAGGAAGAAGTAATTTTATGATCAGTATTCGGACAGTGCTCAGAAATTACTGAAAAAATAACAGTCAAAACATCGTGGTTAAATTGAGAAACCTACGTGAAAACCATGAAAATGGTTTGTAAGAGAATCTAGGAAATATCGACTTTCGATTTTAAAATTACTGTTCTTAAGACAACTTGTCTAAAACTAAGACTCAAGAAAAGATCCAGCTTACATCTTAGATACAATGTCGTGTCGGAGTAGACAATGAGTTATAAACACGATTGTTACTTTCTGCGTACTTACTATATTGTAAACCTGACAGTAATATTAACAATGTAACAATTATAATTTGTAAGTCTCAGAGATTAAGTCCAAATTGTACATTGTACCAAGAATTTTCAAATAAAAAATATATTATATGAATAAGTTACTCATACTTGACTTTTATTTACATCCTTATCAAAAATTGAATACAATACAGTCTGGGACCATAAGTACGATATCACTCTCAAAGCTAAAGTATCTAAAATTTATTTCTTAAGGTGAATGCTCCCACCAGCCCGCAAAATTCAAATTTTCTTACGTTTTTGCAATTTTCAGGCCAGTGCTAGGTTTTACGTTGATTAGAATATTATTCGCGGCTGTAAGACGTTTATAGTTACAGAATTATAATCATCAAAATGACCAATACAACCTTCCAAGTTCATAAAGGCTATATAATTCTGTAACTACATATGTTTAACAGCCGCGAATAATATTTTAACCAACATACAACCTAGCACTGGCCTGCAAATTGCAAAAAAACGTAAGAAAATTTGAACTTCGCGGGCTGGTTGGAGCATTCACCTTAAAGAAAGTCTTTGACTCGATTTAGGGATTACTCAGACTCATTCAGCTCCATTCACGTTTCGCTGAACGATTTTGGTCACACTTATACAGTTCTGCTTCTGTCGGCCGCGTACAGCGTCGTAAGAATGAGAAGGCGGCGGCGGCAGAACAGCGCTGAACACTATCTATAACACATTGGTTGAGGGTTGAGACGAATGGGCCTGGCGCATGTCATTGCGCCGTCGGTTAGGACTGGACATTTCTCAGCTGCCATGGTTTATTTTAATTTGTTTAATTATTTCTTTGAATTGTTCTTTTTTTATTCTGGACGTTTTTATCATGCTTGTCACATCGTTCTTACATCTATGCTGATATTATAAAGCAGAAGAGTTTCGCGCTAATCTTAGGAGGAACTACTTAGGTCCGATTTGAAAAATTCTTTCAGTTTTAGATATATCTCTATTTATATCATCAAGCTAAGTCAAAAAGGAGCGGAGCATTAATGGAAAATGTGACGCAGACGAAGTTGCGCGGGTCAGCTAGTGTATGTATAATTTCAAAACAAAACTTTGTAACAATTTATTATTTTTAAAAGAGTGTCCGTGGAGTTTCTTGCACGTTCCACTCCATAGAGATCTACGCTTTGGAACGTGCAAGTAGCTTCATCTTTTTGGACCGACGTACCTCGACAATTCAAAAGTACCTGTCAATGATTTAATTTAAATAAATGTTTGAGTCTTTGACATTTGTCCTCATTTTATACTTGTTTGCCACGAAAGCTGAACTGATGCTTCTATGGGCATAAGCTGAATAGAGCTGAATAAGTGTGAGTCTACTAAGTCTATACTTTAGACTCTTCACTGTAGATCAAACTGGGTGGAACAAGGTGGATCAATGACCTGGTGAGGATCGCGGGTAGCCGATGGATGCGAGACGACGGACTGGTTGTTGTGGTGACACTTGGGAGCCCTATAAATTAAATTAAATTAATCTTTATTTCGGACACACATCCAATCCATCCATATAGTGTTAGTAAACAAAATAACTTACTGCCTAGTGTTAGTAAAAATCAACCTCCTCACAAACTGCTGCACAATCGGAGAACTAAAGCTCTCGGCTACAGTTTTCAGGATGCTGTTTTGACTGTCTCTCACTCTCCTCAGTAGCGAAGCCGTTTCTTTACGAATAATTGCAAAGAAGCCGTCGGTACGGGCTTGCGCAAACATTTCGGACGCGCTACAGTAACGGTAGCCTTAACAATATCCTGAAAGCATTGTTATATTGGACGCGCAGGACATCCAGCGGTCTCATCTAGCGATCCTATGCCCAGCAGTGGATATATTCCTGCTAATATAATGACTACAGTTCAAACCAGCCTCAAACCTTCTCCTACATGGAAATTTTACAAAATTGTTGTTTTGGGAGAGTGAGCGTACCTCATATTTATCATCTCTCGTATATAATAATCGTACATTGGCTAGCCTGATCAGCCGCACAGGTTGATCTTCAAGGTTAAGCAACGCTTGCCAAGGTTTGTCTGTGGATGGGTGACATTCTTAATATACCGAGTTTCCACCGTGCCTCGGAAAGCACATTAAGCTGTTGGTCCCGGCTGTCATTTGGAGATATTTGCTAGTCGTTACGGATAGTCAGAAGCCAAAAAATCTGACTCCAGTTAGTCAGTCGAAGTCTGAGTCGAGTCAGAGAATCCGGTTTGACTGGAAGCCGACCCCAATATAGTAGGGAAAAGGCACCTGCCGCGGTTTGTACGCCGATGACGGCTAGACATAGCCTTCATAAATATTAATAACATTTGTACTTCACTACATCTACCTACCTATGTTCAACAAACAAAACATTTGTATTTGTATTTGTTAAGGCTAGGCAGATTGATTGACATTGGCTAGCCTGAAACTATAGAATAATTGCCTTAAATATCGATGGATGCAAGATAAATCAAGGAGCAATTTCACTTTACGCAGGAACACATTGGCTTGGCTTGGATTCAGGTAAAGTATTAACTAAGCATTAATTTATCAACTGACTTCAATCAATCAATCTTGGTCTTATACCGCGTGTATCTGACATTGACGCACAAACGATTTTCATGGGTCCAGGGCATGATTCTGGACACCCTAGAATTTTTCGTCGGCTTTTTCTCATGCAAAGGAGTGGAACTCTCTGCCTGCGTCTGTGTTTCCGAACGCTTACAATCCTAATCTTTTCAAAGTTAGAGTGAACAGGCTACTTCTGGGTAAGGTCGTTCCATCGTAGACTTTGTCTCTGTCATCTCTGACCAAGACTAGAGTCAAGAGCAAATACATCACAAATTTAATAAAAAATGTACCTACCTATTTTATCGTCTTAAGGCGAGGTTGTAGTGCTGTGTGTTTTGACGAACAACAGCGACTGTCCGGCGAGCGTATTAATTCCTAAAAGAGATGTTCCAAAATGTATGGAGCCTGGGCCAGGTCCTTGTACACTATACTAAAAAATAGGGAAATACATTTAAAACAGTTCTCAATTGTCCAATTTCTTTAAAATAGCGTTGTTTGCTGGTAAAGCACAAAAAATTACACTTGAAATTGCAACACACAACAAAACCCCTAATGGCGGTAAGCTGTCATTTTGATTAATTATATATTCGTCGCTTCATTCTTCAGATATAATTTATTTACCAAGTAGTCCCTTTATCCTACAGGCAACATCGCACGATTTTAGAGTTATCCGATTTTTTTTTTTTTTTTTTTTTCATCTACCTACAGTATGGTTCTTCCGTCCCATTTGTGTGATATTGTTCATTCCTTTTTCGTGCGAGGCAACGAGCGCACGCGCCTACTAAAAATGCCGAAACGTAGTGCACAGGAGAAATTGGAGAGATACAAGCACAAGATCAGATAATCAGAAGAAAAAGAAAAGGACAAGGAGAGATATCGGCGTCGCAAACGACGACCGTTCGATTCATCTGAGAACGAAAACATTGCAGGTTAGTTGAACACTATTACCTACTAAGTGTCACAAGTGTTTACATTAGTTCAACTGAAGTGAAAATCGGGATTGACTGCGAGTCAATTGCGATACCATAATTAGCTGCGAGCTAATTATGAGTCATGTTCATGACAACCCAAGTAGAAAATATGTGTAATCTTGAAAAGATATGCACATTAACTACGATTTATTGTCCACGAGACAATAATAACGCAAAACGCGTTACATACCTACCTCTTTATTCGCTCGCTGTATAATCGTAATGGTCCGCCAGAAGGTCAACCGGTGAGAACCCCTGCCTTGCAGGATATACCAGACCTCGAGGAGGATGCATTTGTTCCGAAATCCGCCACCTGAGACAACCCCAGAAGTAAATTTGGACCCAGAGCTATTGTCCGGGGAAGATGTCCATGAGAGCTTAGCCAGTTTTTGGACTCCCCTATTGAAGAAAGGGTTAGCCAGAGAGGAGAAGATAGGCTCAGGGAAGAGTATCTTATACCCGCCAATTGCAAATTATTGCAAGCTCCGAAGTTGAATGCGGAAATTTCAACCGCCGTATCAGACATAGTCAGAGGACGAGACAAAAAATTGATCGGTTTCCAACAACGGTTAGGAAATGGTACCGCTGCAATAAACAAAGCTATCGATACTTTGCCTAAAACACATACTAAAGTTCTGGCCGTCGGTTGTCGCTTGTTATCTGATTTGCACCACTGTTAGACTAATAACGGAATAAAATTAATTACCCCGAGTCTGGGAAAGAACTTTATTCACGTCATTCAAGATTCAGAACGCGATGATACCCTATATGGTTACTCGATGAAAGCCAGTAAATGCCCTCGAAAAGCAAGGAACTCAGATAAGAAAAACAATAGCAAATCAGAAAATTTCTATTCCTCAACGGTCGGTCACTCATTCGGCCGCCCAGGGCGCCTGGTCAGGACCTCCTCGTTACCCGTCGAACCGGGGGGGGGGGACAAATGACCCCACATCTGTCATATCCATCGCAGTCTCAAGCGCAAGCGAATGGCTCTTACGAATCGAAGAACCATGCGTCACAACAGAAATAACTAAAATAAACTAAAAAGGTACATGCAGGCAGAATACGATTCTTCCTCAGTTGGTCTCACATAACCAATAGCGCAGTAGTGTTATCATAGATAGAACATGGTTCTACAATTCCCTTTTGTATTCCAGTGCCTCAGCCTATCGTACCAGTTTGTAATTTACTTCCGATTAGGCTCGAGATATGCATGTAGCAATTAACTATTTATAACTTGTTGTATCCCAACTCGTCACCAGTACATATCAAAAATATTCTTGGCACCTAAAGCTAACGGAGGCAAACGGTTTATTCTAAATCGTTAAACAAATATATTACAAATACACACTTTATGATGGAGGATTATAGGACGGCAGCAAAATAAATATAAATAAATAAATAAAACCTCAAAGAGGCATACTTATTAATTCCTATATCCGAATTAGATCGAAAATACCTACGACTTAATTTTCAGGCCCCAAATTTTAGGAACTTACGTACATACGAGTTCACTGCCATGCCGTACGGCCTATTAGCGGCGCCAAGAGTGTTCACAAAAATCATGAAGGAGGTTAAAGCCTACCTTAGAAAACAGGGACACAAATCAGTAATTTATTTAGAGACATAATTATGTATAGGTAATAATTACGAGGAATGTGTTAATAATGTATGTGAAACCCTAAAACTTCTGGAATGTTTAGGTTTCGTAGTCAATTATGATAAAAGTTTATTAAACCATCTAAAATGTGTAAATTTCTAGAATTCGTTTATAATACACAAAAAATATGTCCTTATCGTAACCTAATCATTAACGTTATAACATTTATCAGTTAGTTAAAAAGTTCTCGACTTGCAAAATATACAATTCGAGAGTTAATAGGTGTTCTGGTCGCAGCTTGCCCAGCAGTTCGATATGCGTTTCTCTATACAAAATTGTTGGCACGTCATAAATTCCTGGCACTACAACAACACAATAATAATTATAAACATAAGATTAATATTCCCGAAACGGTTATAGAAGACCTTAAATGGTGGCGTAAACATATTTTACAGTCATGACCTATTAGAAATCAAAATTACAAAAAAGAAATATATTCAGACGCTTCTAGAACGGGTTGGGTTTTCTGTCTGTAGTGGTGCAAAGACCCATGGCAAATGGAAAGCCATGGAAACGAGACACCATATAAATTACCTAGAACTTCTGACCGTATTTCTAGGGTTCAAATGTTTTTCCAGTAAGACTATAATTGAGTAATTTTGCTGAGGGTAAACAATACTACAGCAATTAGTTACATAAATCGCCTAGGCGGAATTCAGTTCCCGCATCTAATCGATTTGACAAGACACATTTGGCAATGGTGCAAGAAGCGTAATATTTGGTTGTTCGCGTCTTACGTGAATACGAAAGAAATTATGCTGACGAAGAATCTAGAAAGATTAACCCTGATACAGAGTGGGAGTTATCAGACCACGCTTATCAAATTATTAAAAGACACTTTGGTATTGACCTCTTCGCTTCTCGCGACAATGCCAAATGTGACTGACTTGTTTGTTTCTTGGAAACAAGAATCAGATGAGTACGCCGTAGACGCTTCTACTCTGAACTGGCAATCCAAATACTTTTATGCTTTACCGCCTATTTCCTTAATTTTAAAATGTGTACGCAAGGTTATTGAAGATGATGCCACGGTAATTTTAGTTTTTCCCTATTGGCCTTCGCAGCCCTGGTATCCACTTCTACAAAGTTTACTTGACTCCCATATGCTTTATCTGAACCCTAGTAAACTTAATGTTCTACTTCAATTTCATCTCAGGGAGCACCATCCACTGCACACCAACCTTACCCTGGGTGTCGCGAGGCTTTGCGGACGGCATTCACCCGCTGCGGGTTAATGAGTCGAGCGGGGGCTCGACTCATTAAATGTAATGATGGCTTCACTAGCCGACAGTACTATCAAATAGTACAATGTTACTTTTAAACTTTGGTGGCAGTATTGTTCTTTACATAATGTTAACGTTTTTAGTGGTTCAAAAACATCTGTTCTTTCCCTTTTAATAGAAAAATTTAACAAGGGTTGTTCATATGGCTCTCCTAGTAGCCACCGCTCCGCGCTGTTGTTGATTTTAAACTTTAATACAGGTTCCGATAAATGCATACAACGATTATTGAAGGGAGCTAAACTTAAGCCCAATAAGCCCAAATATACTTCTACTTGGGACCCACAATTGGTGCTCAATCAGGTGTCCAATTGGTACCCTAATTTAGAATTAAGTATCGGAGATTAGCACTCTGCAGTTCTGCACAGCCCATAGGGTATAAACTTCTTTTAGTAAATAAGATAATAATTATATTATATCAATTACTCCAAGCGGAGTTAAGATAGTCTTATCAGATAGGTATTATTAACACTTCTGCCCCGGACGAGATCAGCCGGTATATTGTCTACCATTATTTCGAAAAAAAAATATATATGTCCTGCTTCAGTCCTGAAAAATTATATTTCAGCGACTAAAAAAAAAAAAAAAAAAAATAAATAAAAAAAAAAAAAAAAAAAAAAAAATATATATATATATATATATACCTATATGAGGGCAACGAATGCAGGAAATCTCTTACTAACATAATTATAAGAAACCACACAAAGCCGCCACAGCTCAATCCATCAGTCGATGGTTTAAGCAGGTGCTATCAGAGAGCGGTGTTGGTCACGCGTCATGCCGCCACGTCGGCTCGCGTCTCCGGACTTAGTGTCGACACGATTAGGAAGACAGCTGGTTGGACCAGCACGTCTTCAGCTTTTGCCCTATTTTATGACCGACCAATCCTAAGCGTGCCAGTCGTGTTTCCTATAGTTAACTGATTGCATTAAGCAATGTTTGTTAATTTTTATAATAATTAAGAGTTAAGTTCATTGGTGATTCAATATACGTTTCATTTTCAATCATAAAAAAGAGGCATTACCTACTGGAACAAAACTTGTTTCTCTAAAAATCTACTTGGTAAATAAATTATATCTGAAGAATGAAGCGACGAATATATAATAGATGATCAAACGAACTTCCTGAAGTGAAGTTCGATCATTATTATATGAGTCGCTTCATTCGAAGATATAAGAACCCTCCTCTCCCATTATAAAATCACGTTTCATAAATTTCAGCAATTTTAACCCTGAAGTTTTGTTCATAACAAATCTCTAAAAGAAATGAACAATATCACACAAATGGGACGGAAGAACCATACTGTAGGTAGATGAAAAAAAAAAAAAAAAAAAAATCGGATAACTCTAAAATCGTGCGATGTTGCCTGTAGGATAAAGGGACTACTTGGTAAATAAATTATATCTTCGAATGAAGCGACTCATATAATAATGATCGAACTTCACTTCAGGAAGTTCGTTTGATCATCTATTAATGACGTTTGACATTATTTCTGACATATTTATTTACTGACAACGAGACCAAAGTGTCTGAAGTGACATTGTTGTGACAGCTGACAGTTATCTTTCTATGACTCAGCTGAGCTGATATCTATTTGTGGTTTTATTCAGATTGCTCTTTTTAGTGAAAGTAGTTAATTAATTATTTTTTTATAAAAAATCTCATTGGGTTAGGTCAGAATAACGATTATGAGCAGTCTATAGTAAAAAAACCCTTGAAAAAAATGAGAAAAAGCCGACGAAAAATTCTAGGGTGTCCAGAATCATGTCCTGGACCCATGGAAATCGTTTGTGCGTCGATGTCAGATACACGCGGTATAAATATTTTAGTCGAGCTCTATGTCCTACCAATGAAATTGGTGTCTATATATTAGTTTTTAGCAGTCTGAAACTATACAATACAAGGTCAAGCTCGAGTAAATCATGTCAATGTATTATAAACTAATAATTAATCAAATATAATTCATTTTATACATGTATGTCAATGGTAAATTACACACTTCGAACACACTTGGTTTCGTAAAACCTTTTTAATAAATTGATTTGTCAGTTTTTGGTGCCTCAAAATAATTTACCTAGTATTAAAAATAATTTTGATGGAAATTTCTTTTCTTTTGTATGGGCTTGCTCTTGACCTCGATCGCGCCTCATGAAAATCGATGGATAAGGTCTACGATAGAGCGAACTTGCCCAGAAGATGTCTGTGCACTCTTGCTTTGAAGACATACAGATTAAACACAATAAATGAAAGGGATATTTTATATTCTCTTTGTCTGGCTTCAAAGCAAGAAAGGTACACACATACACACAGACATACCTACACGATAGCTGTGCGCATAATAAATGTAGATTGTGTAAGTACTTATCTCATAGAAAACTACACTATCTGCTGGAAAAGCAAGTAAACAATATAAATGCCACTTCTAAACTAAGATACCAATGAAAACAGACAGAAAATCTTTAAAATAATATCAAATCACCCGACAACCCAGTCCAGCAAACTAAATCTCAAATCCACTTTATTCGCGCGCCATCTTTAACTGAATTCGCCAAATTCAAATCGCATGACCGTCCCCTTTCAAACGCGCGCATCACTATTCTCTAGCGACGTCAGAACGATAACTCCTCTGATTGGCTGGCTGGGTGCTGCGCATCGCTGCGTTAACTCTGATTGGACTAATGAATCCGGTCTGATTGCCTCATACCGTATTGCATAGTGATTTGTTGAACAAAGGGTTCACACAGAGGTTTTGTGGAATTGCATTTCTTTTGAGTATTTAAATAAGTGGATTAGTAATTTGTTTGTTTGAAACGAGTATTGCGGAAATAACTGCAGTGTATTTGCTGCAAGTCTTATTTAATAAACAATGTAATATGGTATAAAGTCACTCACGCCTGTATTTCTGGCCAGGTTTAGCAGAAGTGTACCTTCCAATAATAATTCGACCACGGCCCATACAAAATTAACACACCTTCGACAGAAATCACACATATCCTAGTTGGTTTGTTGTCTGAAATATGAGTGAATCATTTTTATATGGAATTCATTGGCCAACACATAAATATAAGGTGTAAAGTGTTCGTTCAAACGAAGTATAGAAAAGATACGTTTGAAGGTCATTTGTTTATGCGTTAGCCATCGAAATCGAAAAAAAAAACGTACATATTCTTGCTCTACTCCAGATGACAAAAAAACTACCTACGATAGTTCTGAATTCTGCCTGACTCTGGATCTGAAATGACCATTCTTCTTTACCGAGTAGGTACAAATTCAGACACCGGACTGCTACTGACTGATTTCCAGATGGAAAATCCCAACCGATTGCCTGATAGCAATCCACAATAAATTGATAGCATCACATTAACAAAGGTAATTAATAGACAAAGATATAAATTAAGTAGGTATATGAAAGAAAACTTTTGTATGCAAGTTTTCATAGATTTAATTAGTCCCAAGTTCCAGACGCTCAGCAACTTACCATCCCTACCTTGTTGCTATTTCACCAATTCGCACTAAGCGTTTCCAAGCGTCTTTCATGATGCGCACAGCAAAGGAGTGGAACTCTCTGCCTGCGTCTGTGTTTCCGAACGCTTACAATCCTAATCTTTTCAAAGTTAGAGTGAACAGGCTACTTCTGGGTAAGGTCGTTCCATCGTAGACTTTGTCTCTGTCATCTCTGACCAAGACTAGAGTCAAGAGCAAATACATCACAAATTTAATAAAAAATGTACCTACCTATTTTATCGTCTTAAGGCGAGGTTGTAGTGCTGTGTGTTTTGACGAACAACAGCGACTGTCCGGCGAGCGTATTAATTCCTAAAAGAGATGTTCCAAAATGTATGGAGCCTGGGCCAGGTCCTTGTACACTATACTAAAAAATAGGGAAATACATTTAAAACAGTTCTCAATTGTCCAATTTCTTTAAAATAGCGTTGTTTGCTGGTAAAGCACAAAAAATTACACTTGAAATTGCAACACACAACAAAACCCCTAATGGCGGTAAGCTGTCATTTTGATTAATTAATGACGTTTGACATTATTTCTGACATATTTATTTACTGACAACGAGACCAAAGTGTCTGAAGTGACATTGTTGTGACAGCTGACAGTTATCTTTCTATGACGCCATATTGAAAATCGATAAAAATAATTTATAAACATCAATTAACTACCACTACAGTAAAAACTAAAATGAATTATCTGTATTTTTACAAAATTCTACGGATTTTTCTCTTTTATTTAAGGTAGTGTACATAGACCTGGCCCATTTTGAAACATCTCTTTTTGATTGTTTTTTCTTCTTGGCTAAAACTGATAAAGAAATAATACAATATGGTTTCAACATTTACTTCAAACAAAAAAGCTCTATCTATTGATATAACTTTTATATATATTCGTGATAAAATCTCTTAGCAGTACACGTTTAAAATTGTAATTTAGTGTTATGTTTGATAAAAAAAACTATTGAGCCAATCATTCTAAATCGCGTTTCTATCTTTACGATTTACTTGAGGGTATGTTCAATTTTTATGTAATGATTTTTATTTATTAAAAAACTCATAATTAATTAGATTTTCAGACGTTCAAAAATCTTAAAAAGTACTGCAACCCCGCCTTAAGGAACTATCCTCAATAAGCTTAATCTCAGCGTCTACAAGAGGCGAATGATCCAGGACTTGAAATTAACAAACAAAACTAAAGTGTTTTGGTTTTTACGGTCGGAACCTTAATTACTACCGTCCATTGTCCGTCTGTCCATCCATCGGTCGGTGTTTATTTTGTCCTTAAATGTTTTTAATCACTTAAGATGACCTAGAATCAATGGTACAGAATCGAGATTTTTAGCGAGTTCGACTCGCACTTGACTAATTTTTAACCGACTTCCCAAAAAGGAGGAGGTTATCAATTCGGTTGAATGTTTTTTTTTTATGTTTGTTACCTCTTAACTCCGACAATTATGAACCGATTTGAAAAAATCTTGTTTTATCTGAAAGGATATACTTGCAGATTGGTCCCATTTAAATCATATCAAAATAGGTTACGAACTTTGGATTTTAAATCGAAATAGCTGGAATTTGACTATTTAGATGATTCTTTGATAATCGAAATTGCGTATTATGCTTTTCTGCGATTTTGCAGTGGTGTTGTTAGGTGTGGGGTGCCACTAAAAAGTGAAAAATAAAAAAAAAATTAAAAAAAAATACAACCGACTTCCAAAAAAAAAGCACTACAAAGTAAAAAATAACTTTAATTTCGGAAGTCGGTGTCAAAATACGAAGAAACTAACAAAAACACCGACTTCCGAAATTAAAGTTATTTTTTACTTTGTAGTGCTTTTTTTTACAGTTACGCTCCTAATCTAATTTACCCTGTTTAAGATAGTAAACCCAGCAGAGAAGTCGATAACCCCTACCTGTAGTCTGTAGTTTAATCTAATTATTTCAGGGACAGTAATGATATTCCCAGGGCTGGCACGCATGCAAATAAGCTCACAAAGTTATCACAAACATGGTTACACTTGTAGCTCGTAGAGGCGTGCTCGTCGAGTTTCATTTCGGTGTGAGTAGGTAATCGTGTGTGAGGTTAGGATCCGATTACAGGATTTATCTCATTGATTTGGTTACAGTCGTAACTTTTAGGATGTTTTTTTCCGGAGCCTCTAGAGAAAGTGGCATTCTATTAGCGGGAACGATTACGAAGATTCAAGACTTATTTTTATTTTAAAAACGTTGCCCGACACTAGGAATTTCTCCTGTATCGTGGGTGCGTTGAGAAACACACAAAGTCACATACACAAACAGCCAGACCCGGAACAACTATCTGTAGGCCATACAAATATCTGGCTGTTTGTATGTGTGAATTTATGTTTGTAAACGTAGCCAAAATACAGGAAAACAATTAACCGACTTCCAAAACTGGAGAAGGTCCTCAATTCACTTTTTTTTTTGTTTTATGTATTTACACCGATTACTCCGAGGTTTTTGATTCGATTTGTGTGATTAGTTCGATGCGGTATACTTGCCATTTGGTCCCTGAAATTTTTTTACAACACATTTGCTCAAAAAATGCATTTACGATGCCTGTATACATTGTTCGAAAGTTAAAAATTACGCAAAATAAAATGGAACGTGCGGTAAAATAGGTACTCTCACCTAAGTACCTACTTTACCGCACGCTCCGTTGTATGGCGCCGTGCATATCCTTTACGGTTTCTTTTTAATTTTCTAAAAATATATTGGTAGGTACAAGAATTCGACCAGGGAGTTTCACAATACGAGAATATGAAAAGTTCAGAAGCTAGGAGATGAAACAAAACGCAATACACTTTCCAATAATACTCAATTATTAACAAAATAAAATTCAACTTTTATCATTTAACTTTTGTCCCAATTCTCATTGTCATTTGATTCTCCCAATCGCGAATATCACAGATTAAAAATGACCACCACATAAAACTAAAGACTACATTTAAAATGAAACATCCGAAAACTAATACTTATTCATTTATGAAGTTCAGTTTTTAAAATAAAAAACTTTTTTCAAAAAAAATACAACCGACTTCCAAAAAAAAAACACTACAAAGTAAAAAAATAACTTTAATTTCGGAAGTCGGTGTTTTTGTTAGTTTCTTCGTATTTGGACACCGACTTCCGAAATTAAAGTTATTTTTTTACTTTGTAGTGTTTTTTTTTTTGGAAGTCGGTTGTATTTTTTTGAAAAAAGTTTTTTATTTTTCACTTTTTAGTGGTGCCCCACACCTAACAACACCACTGCAAAATTGCAGAAAAGCAAAATACGCAATTTCGATTATCAAAGAATCATCTAAATAGTCAAATTCCAGCTATTTCGATTTAAAATCCAAAGTTCGTAACCGATTTTGATATGATTTAAATGGGACCAATCTGCAAGTATATCCTTTCAGATAAAACAAAATTTTTTCATATCGGTTCATAATTGTCGGAGTTATGAGGTAACAAACATAAAAAAAAAAAAAAAAAAAACATACAACCGAATTGATAACCTCCTCCTTTTTGGGAAGTCGGTTGAAAATAGAATACATTAAAAATAAATACAGTTACTAAGTTGAATGATCGAATCACTTTTGTTCAATACGTTTGACTCAATTTAATACTAAAGAGATAATGAGACAAAGATGTGACGACGATGTAGTTCTAATTTTAAATTTGCAAATTCGAGGCATTTTGTATACTTACTGCAAAGATTGTTGTGACGTTCTGACCGATATCTAAAACCAAAAAGTTTGTCTAATAACCTAATATTGTAAAGTATTTCGCAAATGTGTTGTAAAACGTTGTGTGACATAGTGCGGATATTGGTATTTACAAACTCGTGACTATGGGCTTACATTCTTCTACTCGTTTGTAAAAACCAACTTACCGCACTAATTTTATAAATAACTATTTATTCAGTTTGGATCATTAATTTTTGTTATAATTATGAGCATTTTGCTTATTTCAATTTCTGCATAGACGATGACTTCGCCCAAGTATCACCACTGAAAACTGAAAAATAAAAAGCTTTTCTACAAAAAAAAATAACAGATTCCCGAAAAACACTACAACGTATAAAATAACCTTAATTTCGGACCTCGGTATAAAAAACGAAGATCATCATCTGCCTAGCCTTTTCCCAACTATATTGGGGTCGGCTTCTAGTCAAACCGGATTTAGCTGAATACTAGTGAATACCAGTATCTTACGTGAAGTGGCTGCTTACCAGACCTCCACAACACATTAACTGGGTAACACGGTATTAATACTCCTTGGTAAGACTGGTGTCAGATTTTCTGGCTTCTGACTATCCGTAACGGCTGCCAAAAATCTCCAAATGACAGCTGGGACCAACCGCTTAACGTGCTTTCCAAGGCACGGAGGAAACTCGGTATGTTAAGGTGGTCGCCCATCTACAGACCAACCTCGGCAAGCGTTGCTTAACCTTGAAGATCAACTGCTGTTATTATTTAGCCACGAACTCCTCATTCTATAAACAAACGAAGATACAAAACCAAAAACACCGACTTTCGAAATTAATGTTATTTTATATTTTGTACTTTGTTTTTGGAAGATTGGTTACTTATTTTTTTTTGTTGATCATTTTTATAATTAGTACACACATTTAACAAAAATATATGATCATAAATATAGAAAAATACCTACAAGGGTGACGCTTAGGTGGTTTTAGCGTATAACGCTGAAAAACCGGCTTTTATGTTGTTTTTTCTTTTTAAAAGTCGACATAACAGAGAAATATAAAATCTCAGTAATTAACAACATGAAACTTTGCAGAGCATATGGAGAAACTCTTTTCTAATTAAACGCTAGTTTCTTCTCAACCCTAAAGCAGAATGTCTTTGTAGCCTAGTGCACGGCGGCATACGGGACAATTGTGTATGGTGCAAGCTACTGACGACCGCGACGGCAGAAACTAAAGCAGCGATTCTGTAAACAGTTCGAAGTGAAAACTTAGTCGAAGTGAACGACAAGTGAGCTGTCAAACAATACAAACTAGATGAACAGCACACAGTACAGCAAAGCAGTACAGCCGGTCGATTCTGTCGACATCTCACCGTGATCACCTAGATGGAGTGAACGACAAGTGACCTGTCCTGCCATTTTGTTTATATGATTTGACAGCTCATTCGTCGTTCACCTCGCCTAAAGCTGCTTTCTGCCGGTCGATTCTGTCGACATCTCACCGTGATCACTTAGGTGGAGTGAACGACAGTTGAGCTGTCAAACCATACAAACAAGGTGCCATGACAGCTCACTTGTCGTTCACTTCGCCTAAGTGTTCACTTCGACATGTTTATAGAATCTTACTGCAGACTACGCTATAATATGATAGCATTTAGTATACAGGCTGTAAGGGACAGCTTTCCACAAACTGATAGGGTGATTTCAGGATATCGTACTAAGTTGAACGGTACATTAAATTATTTCAGGAACTTATGGGAATCCAATAAAACCGATTTGTTTATTAACCTCACACGCAATGTATCGCTACCTCTGCAAAACGCACGCAGCGAACGGCAGCGCAGCGAGCTTTCGAAAGGACAGCCGCGCTCGCAGCGCTGATTTCATGCGTCGTTAATTAGTAGGTTTTTTTTTTTTTCTTTTTTCATTTTAGCTGTGTTATTTACATTAATGGAGTTCTGCATACAGATAATGTAACTTTACATTGAAATAAAGCAATAAAAACTGAAAAAAAAAACTAAAAAAAAAAAACCTGAGAAAATTTCCACTGGAATATGATTCAAAATAAGAAGCTGATTGCACCCTGTTAATTTGTGGAGGGCTGTCCCTTACACTCTGTATAGCTCATGGACACGTTCATACTGTACTGTACTATAGATTATTGGCAATGTGTGGTGCGCGATATTGTTGTGCTCTGAGCTATATACTCTATGCTATATATTATGGCGTAGTCTGAAAGCATGCGATTCTGTAAGCATGTCGAAGTGAAAACTTAGGCAAAGTGAACGACAAGAGAGCTGTCAAACCACAAACAAGTTGGAGTGACAGGTCACTGGTCGTTCACTCCACCTAAGTGATCACGGTGAGATGTCGACAAAATAGGCCTGCTTATTAAGAGGTGAATAATGTTAATGACAAGCTATGCTGATGGAGAGGTTTACTTGTGAGTTATTTCTAGCTTCTGAAAAGTATCTTGTGTCTTACATATTCTACCTATATGCCAAGTTTCTTCCAAATTCGTTAAGCTGTTTAGTCAGAAAGGGTTAGGTAGACAGGCAAAAGATTCTTCTCTATAAGTATAAGTCTTTTGTGAATGAACAAATAGAGTCACTAAAATATTTTATTTTAAATTTGACTTGATTTTTTTCATTTGACGTTCAAAAACATCTTATTTTAGAAACCTTTGAAGAGTTCTAGTTGTAATATTTTATATCATTTGATTTTGAAAAATCCGGTAAAGACACAGAAAATAGACAGCCAGACGGACGGATGAGCTGACGTACAGTAGAAGCTTAGTAGTAAGGTTCCGCTGGTTACCTTTTGGGCACGGAACCCTAAAATTTATACAAAAGATTGGAATAAAGCCACTATTAATAATTAATTTGGAAACGCATTCATAGTGCGCACAGCTTAGGAGTGGAATACCCTGCCGAAGTCTGTGTTTCCTGATAGCTACAACCTGGGAGTCTTTAAGTAAAGAGTGAATAGGTTACTTCTAGGCAAGCGTGCTCCATCTTTGACCGCATCATCGCTTACCATCAGGTGAGATAGTGGTCAAACGCGTGCGCATCAAAAGTAAAAAAAATATAAAAAAAATTAGAAACATTTCAAACATTCTGCCACCATCACGCAGTGTTACAGAAAATTCAGCTAAAACCCGCCCAAGCTTATACCTTAACGTACCTACAGCTTTAAACCGTGTATTTCAGGCCACAAACGCAGGAATACCGGACCACCTTTGTGCAGGGATACCGTTTGTGACGCCCCCATACTCCTGTGGTGGCGTCTCCAATTACCAAGCTCATCCCTAAAGCGTTGGTAGTAACGCTGGAGAGAATCTAGTGAGGTTTAGGTTATAATACTTGTCATGTTCCATATGGTAAGATAGATAGCCACGCATGTTTTTGTATTTGCACTGGATCCAAATGGGAGGATATCGTGAGGGTTTATAGACTTATTAAGCTTTTATATTTGTATTTATGATGGATTTGCTCTAGACTTTAGTCTAGGTCATAGATGACAGAGACAAAGTCTTCGATGGAGCGAGCTTACCCTGAAGGAGCCTGTTTACTCTAACTTTGAAGAGATTAGGTTTGTAAGCGTTCGGAAACACAGACGCAGGCAGAGAGTTCCACTCCTTTGCTGTGCGTATTATAAAAGGTGTTTGGAAGTGCTTAGTGCGAATTGGTGGAATAGCAACAAGGTAGGGATGGTAATTTGCAGCGCGTCTGGATGTCCGATGGTAGAAGGGGGCGGGTGGGATGAGGTCGTGGAGTTCTTGGGCACACTCACCGAAGTACAATCTGTAGAAGACCGACAAGCAGGCAACCTTGCGGCGATGAGGCAAGCTGTGTTACTTGGCATCCACTAGTTTTACGTCGCCGATGAGCCTCTTATATGTGCGTTTCTCCGAGTCGAGCGCAGCAAGCTGGTATTTAGGTGAGCCATCCCAAAGGTTGTAATACTCCATGTAAGATCGGACTTGGGCTTTGTGTAAGTTTATGCGGATGACATATATTAGAAATACGGATTCACAATGTATACGTAAGAAAATTATAGCTCGCGTAGCGACCATGCAAAATTAATTATAGAAAAACAGAATGAAACTTTGCCCAACCCAGGAATCGTATCCAGGTCCCCACGCTATGCAGCCGTGGTTTGTGATCACAAGACCAACAAAACAGTCAATACGAAAGCGAGAGGTATTGTGAATGTCGTAAAACAGGTAATAGATAATTGATTTTGGGATCGAAATATGTAGGAGTAATCAAGTACTAGTGGCGTACTTCGGAATATCTAGACAAATTATGATTTTAAAATTTATGCATTAGTAGGTAGGTACTTTTACTTAAGTGTTCATTTTCCTCGTGCGCCCCTTTCTGATTTAGCGCCCCTAGGCACGTGCCTACTTTGCCTTAAGGATAATCCGCCCCTGCCAAAGCTTCTACAAAACGAAGAACTCTCCAAAACCGAAAATGTAGGCAAAACCGCAGTACAAGCTTCTGAGCCATAATCCAGTGGGAACGGAACAAAACATGTTCTGAGTGTGGCCGCTCTAATTGCAGTGAGTTTTAATCCCTGGCAATACCGGCAAGTTGGGCATTCTCCAAATAATAACAAGGATGCCGTTGGTTTTGTGCAAGATAGGTTTTTATTCAGTTGATAACATTACAAATATTGTATTATTTTTAAGTAATGGCCTTGCTCTTGACCACGATCACGCCTGATGGAAAGCGATGGATTTATGATGGAGCGAGCGTGCCCAAAAGATACCTGATCACTTTTGCTTTAAAGGAAGACGGGTTATATGTGGACGGGAACACAGACGTTGGCAGAGAATTCCACACTTTAGCTGTGCGCATAATAAATGTGGAGAAGCGCTGGGTACGACGAGTCAGAATGTCGACCAAATACGGTACTCTGTAGTACGTTTGGTATTCTGGTAGTAAAACTCAACCCACTTTGATTGGTTTTATGTAATGTGTCAAAGGTCTCTAGTCGGTGTCATTGATTGATCAAATCATATAGTGACAGTTTAACGTGTAACGCATCCGCATCTCTGTCGCAGTCTCTCAATAAAACCTCAATTTACGTATACTTTTGAAAAATAGTAGAACTGACACTTAGAACACCACATGTCATGACACTATATCACAGTCTACAACGGCAACGGGTTAGTCACTTCATTGAAATCATATTAGAATCATAATTAATCATACAACAATCTGTTAGATTCATTTTCATCTTTATCGCTAACGCATTAAGGTTCCAGTTTGATTGGGAAAATTTGACGGGTGGCCTGATGTGCTCTCTGATTCTGCAAAAGTGGCCTTTTTAGAACCACTGATCTTTTCAATATATTTGAATTCAGAACTTGAAGTGAATTAAAGTCACTTAAAATGCTCATTACTTTAAACAGGTTAAAATAATATATTGAATTCAAGCATAAATCGAAGTTGAATATTGCACACATATAATTACATCACCTGCCTAGCCTTTTCCCAACTATATTGGGGTCGGCTTCCAGTCAAACCGGATTCAGCTGAATGCCAGTATTTTACGTGGAGCGGCTGCCTACCAGACCTCAACTACCCATTCACTGGGTAACACGGTACTCTCCTTGGCAAGACTGGTGTCAGATTTTCTGACTTCTGACTATCCACAACGACTGTCAAAGATCTCCAAATGACAGCCGGGACCAACAGCTTAACGTGCTTTCCGAGGCATGGAGGAAACTCAGTATATTACGATGGTTACCCATCCACAGACCAACCTCTGCAAGCGTTGCTTAACCTTGAAGATTGACCTGTGTGGCTGTTATTATTTAGCCACGAGCGATACCCCTAAAAAAAAAAAAAACAAAAAAAAAAGTAACAGTAATTGTTGTAACAATTATTCCGCTGAAATAACTGTAAACTAGCTCCATAACCTTTTAAAAACATGATCTATCCTCGACTCTTCGTGTTGAAACTCTAGAATTATTTCACTAATTTTCGGAATACTTCGTACAAGGAGAATATGTGACTACCGCGTATATTCCGACCCCATTTCTCACAGAACTATGCGGGGCACAGCCAAACAATTTTATTGGAATATCAATCAATTTTATAGGCATTTCTCCTTGAATAGTAACACTTAAAGACGCTTGAACTCTAGGAGTTATGAATGCTCTAAGCGTGAAAGAGACGGGGTAGTCTATGCTGTATAGCTCTGTCCTTGTCTTGCAGCAGTGCAATGGTCTTACCTCCGACAGTATATTTAATTGCTCTTAATATTAATGAATGAATGAATAGGTAGGGTTGTCGCGCGTTTTGTCTGGTTTTCAGAAACTTTTATTATTTGTTCTGATGCAAACTTACTGGAGTTGGACAGGCCACCTGGCAACAAGGGATTATGACTGGTGGAATGACGTGCACGAATTTAAAGAAGTATTGGCTGCAAGACGAAAATATTGACAAACGACTTTGTAGTTGGTACAAGATTGTGGGTAGAGGAAGGCACGAGTAAGGGCCTATACCCAAAGTTCGTTCAAAATTCAAAAGTCATTTATTAAAATTAGGCTGTTAGCCAGCACTTTTGAACGTCAAGTTTTACAAAAGACAGTCCCCGAAAACGCCCGCCCGTCACCACTTCCTAGTGTTTTAGCTGTGGAGAAGAAGTGGCCAACAAACTCCCCAGCAACACATCTGTCTGTTACGTTTTAGGAACTAGAATTTTACAATAATTAGTATGCAAAGTAATTAATATAATTATGACACAATAAAAAATATCACTTTTCAGCTAGCACACTATGACACTAAAACAAAATACACACAGCAAGTGCTGACGTATGGATTAAATAAGTATAAAAAAATGACCTACATAGTCAGACAAATAAATAATAAAAAGAAACAAAAAAAACAAACAATATTATATAAATACATATATAAACTGTCATAAACTATCTACTTATACACAAAGAACATGATAATTTGTCTTGCGTTCAACACAGCGACCAACTATTCTTATCGTCTAAATAATCAGTAATAGAATAGTATGCCTTCGAATTCGAACAGACGTTAGGCTATTCAAATAGAGGTTACTTCGGGAAGTCGAGTGGATTATTATTAAAATTTGTGCCTCAAACGACATTTGTTGCAATTACGGGTAGAAAACGTATGAGGTTGGTACAGGAACTTAAAGATTAACACCAGAAATCAGAGGCCCTTGCTCAGCAGCAATGGGGGTAGTCGAGTTGTGGATGATGAAGCAAAATCCACATCAGATTTAGTCTGTGATTCTGCTTAAGTTTCAGTAAGTTGGATTTATGGACTTTGTGACAAAATTGTCACAAGGTCCATAAATCCAACTTACTAACTAAACTCAAGAACTTCTTTATTTGAACTCAAGAACTTCTAACTCCAAATAAAGAAGTTCTTGAGTTTTCTCCACAAGGAGCTCGTGGCTACATAATAACAGCCGCACAGGTTGATCTTCAAGGTTAGGCAACACTTGCCGAGATTGGTCTGTGGATGGGTGACCATCATAACATACCGAGTTGCCTCCGTGCCTCGGAAAACACGTTAAGCTTTTGGTCCCAGCTGTCATTTGGAGATATTTGGCAGTCGCTACGGATAGTCAGAAGCCACAAAATCTGACTCCAGTCTTGCCAAGGAGTACCGTGTTACCCATTTAATGGCTTGTGGAGGCTTGTGGTCTAGTAAGCAGCCACTCCACTCCAATCTGGTTTGACTGAAAGCCGACCGCAATGTAGTTGGGAAAAGGCTAGACATGTTGATGAGTTTTTGTCACAAATCAGAAGAAATTGTGACAACCCTTAAATGCAAGGTTTCAGCATCTTCATAATATTCTCGGTTGGTATAATAAAAACATCGCTTGCATAAAAACTTGTGTGAACTGTACAGATGCTTGCTCCGCTTTTGTTTGCAATATGTTATTAAAAAAGTACGAGGAGAGTCAATAATTAACATGGAAAAATATTACGATCCTCGTAACTCATTTTGGGGGCCGAGTCACCCGCGTCCGTAGGAGAATACCCTTCAGCGAATCCCTACACGTGGTCCCCGGGTGGTGCTAAACAGGTGACACTAACCGCCTCCGTGGTCTAGTTTCATTCATACCATTCGATTCAGACCCAGAGGTCCCGGGTTCAATTCCCAGTGGGGGCAAATTTTTTGCTCGGTTTGGTTGGTGGTAGGACTTCTAAGTCCGCCTGGCAAGCTACCACCATCATGTCTAAGTCTGTCGCCATAACAACAATGTTAACAGCATTGTTGTGTTCCGGCAATTAGAGATATATAATAATAATAATAATAATAATAATATGTGGGAGGGTTAAGTAAAATAGACATAAATGGGTTTGTTCGTTATATTCAAAATCATAATGACACGAGTAAATAACACATTATTATATTTAGTAACAAAATAACATAGTACCTGACAATAATTAGTAACACATTATTATAGTCTAAAATAATAACGGTTAAAATAATACATACAAGAAATCAAAAGTTAGCATAAAGTTATTTTAAGGAAACATACCTGACAGTTCAGAGCACCGTTGTGCCGTGCCCACTATCGGACAGCTTCTGATCTGTCGAAATACAGTGCGCCCCTCTTTATAGCACAACTCGCTTGCAAAATGGAGGGAAAAGTAGTCAGTTACAGTACTCTTATAGACCGGAGGTAGATCAAATAATATTTGACATTTCAAAAAAATACTAAATAATTTTATCTCTCACACGGCCATACTGACGAGCAGCCACTATGGCTAGCGAACTAAACTCAAAAAATATTATAACTCGTATAAAATCATTGCACGTCAAATCACATGACTCAAAAATTATATAATCAACTGCCACTAATGGTCAAATCACATAACCTTATCTAATAGTTTCTAAACTACACGGTCAAATCTCATGACCACACACGCCAAATCACATGGCATCATGATTTTATATCCGCCAAATCACATGGCATCATGATTTTATATCCGCCAAATCACATGGCATCATGATTTTATATCCGCCAAATCACATGGCATCATGATTTTAATCTGCCAAATCACATGGCTGTCGCCAATTCACATGACAACTAGATACATGCCAAATCACATGGCCACTGTCAATTTACATGACATGGGTGCGATTGTCAAGCATAACCATGATCGTTGGCCAGACGTTCTGAGATATGCAGGACAATCTTAAAAATTACATAATCAACATAAAACTTTAACAGGTTTCATTAGGAAGTTCATACATTATCTTCGTTACAGTCATCAGAAATATTTAAAGAATCAGTCAACTCACAACCCATATCGGGAGTGACGATTCGTAAATTATCATGTGAGACATACAACTCATTACCAGTTTTATTAACTCTAACTGTATATCTGTCGTTATCGTTAACTTCTGTTATGACGCATGGACCCTTAAATTTACTGTCAAGTTTATTAATCACTCGCGGATTTTGTTTGACTAATACAATATCACCGACTTTGAAAGGTACAATTGTAGCCTTAGTTTTATCATAATCGGCTTTTCGGGATTTAGCAAGCTCGTCCATCCTGAGTTTAGACTCTTGACGGCACATGTCGAGGTCCATGCGTTCAACATCATTTAGCAAAGCTGATATAGCAGGAGGTGACTGATCGCAGCCCATCAAAAGTTGGAAAGGAGTATGACCAGTACTTTTACTAAAGGTGCTGTTAATTGCCAACTGTACTTCACCAACAGCATCTTTCCAACTTCTTTTGGTTGTATTTTCAACAATCGTAAAACAATTTGTCAGAACCTTCATTATTCGCTCCACTTGACCATTTGCACGACTCACACCACTAGCTATAAAATGCAATTCTATGGACCATTTTTCACAAAAACTTGTAAATTCTTTGCCAGTATAAGAAGCAGCCTGATCACAAACAATACGTTTAGGTGTACCAAAAGTATAAATTAATTCCTTCAAGGCATTTACTGTAGCCACTGCAGTCAAATTAGTAACGGGTTTCATGAAGCAATATTTCGTGAATGCGTCTATAAAACAACTGCGTATTGTTTGGTAGGTTTACTGCCACTCAATTTACCCGTGGTGTCCATGTGAACGGTATGAAATGGAGTAGGGGGCTTATCTATAGGGTGCAATGTAATCTGTCGTGAACCTGATTGGCTTTTATTTATCTTACACGTTAGACAACTGTCAACATATTTACGTATACACTTCGACATATTCGGGAACCAAAATTGTTCTCTTATTTTGTCAAGGGTTTTTTCCCAACCAAAATGTTTGAGAGCATCTTTGGAACATAGAGACGTTTCTTAACTTTATTATTAATGGAAATAATACGATACAACAATCCATTTTGGATCTCATAACTGGAAGCAATATCTTTGTCAATAGTTTTGTCTTTGATTGATTCAATTATATGTTTGGTCTCTGAATCATTATTTTGTTCTACTTCTAGCCATTCACTATAATTTTGAATATTATTTATGTTGACAGTTGACGGATTACGGCTTAAGTAATCAACATGGGGAATACGTTCTCCTTTTCGATATTCGATACTAAAATCAAACGACTGTAGGTAAGCCCACCACCTATGAACCCTAGGGAGCAATTCCTTTTTGTTGCGCGAGGCTTTAAGCGAGTTACAATCAGTAATTACTTTAAATGGCCTGCCAAGCAAATAATGACGGAAATGCTTTATAGATCTAACAACTGCGAGCGTTTCCAACTCATAAGAGTGGTAACGGCTTTCCGTCTCAGTGGTGCGCATGCTAAAATACTCTACAACTTTCGTCTGATCATGTTTTTTAAAAAGAATTCCCGCCAGACCTGCGGAACTGGCATCAGTGTGAAGCTCAACAGGTTTAGCAGGATCAAATAAAGTTAGTACAGGTTCAGAGGCAAGGTACTGCAAAATCTTATTTCTAGCAGATTCCTGCTCTGTTGTCCAGTGCCATTTGACATTATTACGAGTTAAATTATATAAGGGAATCATGATGAGGGAAAAATTAGGAATGAACTTTCGGAAATAACTTGCTAGTCCACAAAATTGTCTTACTTGCTTTACTGTTTTTGGAATAGGAGCATTTAAAAGAGCAGATACTTTACCCTGACTTGGTTTAACTTGGCCGTTTGAAACAATTCTTCCTAGGTATTCGATTTCAGTTTTTAAGAATTTGCATTTTTTTATATTGAGAGAAAACCCAGTTTTTTGCAAAGCTTCCAGAACTGACTTTAAACGTTCGATACCTTGATCAGCGGTTTCTGAATAGATTATAACGTCATCTATATAAATTAAAACAAAATTGTCAACGAACTGTTTAAGAGCTGTGTTGATGGCCCTTTGAAACACAGAAGGTGCATTACAGAGCCCGAACGGCATCCTTAGGTACTCATATTGCCCATCAGGCGTGACGAAGGCAGTTTTTTCAATATTGCAAAGCTATTTGCAATTGGGATTTGATGGAAACCAGCTGCCATATCTAAAATTGTAAAATATTTAGCACGCGACAATTTACTGATGTGATCATCAATAATTGGAAGTGGAAAGTGATCACGAACGGTGTTGCTATTCAATTCCCTATAGTCAACACACATTCGGTCACTACCATCTTTTTTCCGAACCAGTAAAATTGGACTTGCAAAAGGGGAATTGCTATCTCGAATTATTTTATTTTCCTTCAAATCTTTAATTATATTCTTGACATGTTCACGCTCAGCAGGAGCTAATCGGTAGGGTCGTCGTTGAACTATTTTATCCGAATTTTTTAATCGAATAGTTAACTCACCGGTAGTCACTTCGGAAACTGCGTTGCCAGACGTGAACATTTCATAATATGATTTTAACAAGTTACTTATTAGTACAATTTGTTCTGGAGTTAATTCAGGATTAATATCCACCCCATCAAAATCAATATCCTTTATAATACTGTTAACATTGTAAGAGTTGCGACAGACTTTAGCGATATTCCCTGAGAAAGTAACCTGAATACCAGGTATTTCAAATAAATTTTGACCAAGCAATACGTCATACTGAATGTATCTGTCAGGGACTAGAATAAAATCTAATTCAACGGTTATGCCATCAACACAGATCGTACAGAGCTTTTTACGCGACGAGCAGAAAGCATTGTCACCAACACCTCTTAAAAGAATTGTTTCATAAGTCATTTTACCTCTAATTGAATCGCCAATACTTTCGCGCATTAGAGAGCATTCCGCACCACTGTCTATCAAACAGGAATAATCATGATTGTCAATTTGAATGGTATGTAATTTTTTGTTGGTTAAAACTAGGCTATTTATTTGAGATGACTTTTCATCTTTAGTTTTCTTATTTAAGCGATGAAAACAGTTTTCACTGGAATGCCCCTTTTTATTACAAAATGTACATGATGTTACAGGGGGTTTTGAACCCGAATCGATTGGTTTTGAATTATTAGAAGCAGTAGTAGTTGAGGTCGAATCTTTACTAGAGCCGCGATTGGTACCTGAACGACAGTCTCTTTGAATATGTCCTACTCTGTGGCATTTATGACACCTTTTAGACGAAGTGTCAGGGTTAGACATGTTTTTAGAACGCTTGGATGGAATACTGTGATCAGACTCTTTACCAGGTCTCTTCCGGTTATATGAATTCAGGCTTTGAATTAATTGTGGCAAGTTTTTCGGTGTAAGGCGTAGCAAATCAGAACGAATACGAAAGTCCGACATACCTGAAATAACCGCTTCGACAAGGCGTTGATCAGTCATCTCCACACCAATGACTTTCTTCGCCAACTCCCATTTTCGAGTTGCGTACTCAGCAAGACTAGCGGCTTGTTCACTAGTGTAGTCCAAAAACAGCGACAGGTCATCGTAGTAACGAGTTTCATCTGAAAAAGTTTCGATAAGACCTGCTTTAAGTTCTGGCCAGCTAGTAAGAGTTGAATAATTACGACGTGCCCATTCAGCTGCACGTCCGCGCAAGTTTTTTCTAGTCAAATTAAGAATTTCTCTATCACTGAGTTCATACTCAGTTTTAAGCTCCTCGACGTTTCGGCACCAGACTTGCACAGTATCGGTCCGATCGTCAGGGTCAAAAGCTGGTACATAGATATGCTCAAGGCTACGCATGCGGGGAATAGGCCGCGTATTTGGTGGGTTAAAAGCTTTTGCAGTAGTATGAATCAATTGTGACATCATTTCCTGCATCATATTTTGCATAACATTAACAGGTACAAACTCTACTGCCCTTGAATCACGGCTGCTACTGGCTGCCGTTGAACCGCCGAGAGCTGCATTGTCATGGGCTGGGGATCATCGTCTCAGCTGCGTAGCGCGTTGTCATTTGTCCCAAGATTGGCGATTGGTGTCCAGGTGTAGGCCTTTCACTAGACCCTCGAGCAGCTTTTGCAGCGCTCTGCAGGTTCACGGTCTCGGCCGCCTCAGATTCGTCTTTGTTCATCCTTAAACTTTCCTGAAATCAAACATATATAGGCGTAGTTTTTGTTATCCATCCCTACTTCTGATGTGGGAGGGTTAAGTAAAATAGACATAAATGGGTTTGTTCGTTATATTCAAAATCATAATGACACGAGTAAATAACACATTATTATATTTAGTAACAAAATAACATAGTACCTGACAATAATTAGTAACACATTATTATAGTCTAAAATAATAACGGTTAAAATAATACATACAAGAAATCAAAAGTTAGCATAAAGTTATTTTAAGGAAACATACCTGACAGTTCAGAGCACCGTTGTGCCGTGCCCACTATCGGACAGCTTCTGATCTGTCGAAATACAGTGCGCCCCTCTTTATAGCACAACTCGCTTGCAAAATGGAGGGAAAAGTAGTCAGTTACAGTACTCTTATAGACCGGAGGTAGATCAAATAATATTTGACATTTCAAAAAAATACTAAATAATTTTATCTCTCACAAATATACTTGGACATTTCACACAACATATGATAGCCAGTTCCTCTATGTTAGAGGATTCCGGGTGAAACTCGCTTCCATCTTCGGCCTAATCATCACTTTCCATCAGGTGAGATTTGGGCCAAGAGTTTCCCCGTAATGAATAAAAAAAAAAAAACTCAAGAGATTTTAAAAGTAACAAGAGAAAAAAAAATTATATACAGAGTATTTTCAGCCGGAATTAAGGATGTCTTCTTTCAGCTGGGTTTTCGTAAAAACGGCTCCAAATTTCTCATGTTTCGATAATATTCTATTGTGTTTTTATAATAATGGAATAGTTAGAGTCGTGAGCACATTAGTGCAATTCAGCCGGTCGATTCTGTTGACATCTCACCGTGATCACCTAGGTGGAGTGAACGACAAGTGTGCTGTCATTCTTATCTTGTTTGTATGGTTTGACAGCTCAAGTGTCGTTCACTTCGCCCAAGTGTTCACTTCGACATTTTAACAGAATCGCACTGCTGTAAACATGTCGAAGTGAACACTTAGGTGAAGTAAACGACTGACCATACAAACAAAAAAAAACACTACAAATTAAAAAATAACTTTAATTTCGTAAGTCGGTGTTTTTGTTAGTTTCTTCGTATTTGTAGACCGACTTCCGAAATTAAAGTTATTTTTTACTTTAAAGTGTTTTTTTTTGGAAGTCGGTTGTATTTTTTTTTGTAAAAAGTTTTTAATTTTTCACTTTTTAGTGGTACCTACCCCACACCTAAAAACACCCTGAAAATCGCAGAAAAGCAAAATACGCAATTTCGATTACTTGGATGACATAAAACCATCATCCAAGTAAACGAATTCCAGCTATTTCGATTTAAAATCCAAAGCACGTAACCGATTTTGATAAAATTTAAATGGGACCAATCTGCATAAATCCTTTCAGATTAAACAAGAATTTTTCAAATCGGTTCATAATAGGCTAGATTACATCATCCACAAATTGCCTCAGTTAGAGTATTGAAAAATAATGGACACGTATTTTTTGTTTTTGTAAATCAATGAATATTGACAAAGATAAAACGCATCAAAACTCGGGAGTGGGGGCTCGTGACGTCACGACTCACTAAAAATTATGCGAAGGTGTGACGTATTAAAAATTTTAAAAGCGTCGTAGCTTCGTCAATTTTGGTTACCGTAACAAAAGAAAAAACACGGCTCAAATATTTTTTGATAATCTAACTGACGGACTAATTAGATTTTTTTAGGACACAAGCCTATTGTCGGAGTTATGAGGTAACACATAAAAAATACAACCGAATTGAGAACCTCCTCCTTTTTGGGAAGTCGGTTAAAAATGGCACGACAACTCACTTGTCGTTCACTCCACCTAAGTGATCATAGTGAGATGTCGACAGAATCAAGCGGCTGTTATTCCATTTGAATAATATGAATTTACAGTTCACTTCGTGATCACCCAAACCTTCACTTCGACCTGTTTACAGAATCGACCGTTTACAGAATTTGATGAATGCAGCAGCGTGATCTCCCCAATGTACGGTGGGCGAACGAAACTTGGAAGCGCAGTAGTCGATGAACATGGACTGACGAACCAATAACGTCTTCAAATTATTGGTTCATCAGTCGGGCAGGCGAAGCCACTGGCATCAGTTAGTATATAAATAACCGAAAAAAAAAACTCTTTTGAGATATCGTACGTTCTTCCCGTTTTAGAAACATGAAATTTGTTGAAAAATAAGATACTAAAGCACAGATGAAGGGAAAATTGTTAAATATGAAATAACCATTAACGTTTGATTTTCGCAAAAAATAAGGACAGTTAATCAAACCCTCATAGTTTTTGGGTTCTTTAGCCCTCTGAAAACTCCACTAATTTTCCAAACATAAATTTATAATCACTAATAATCAACAACAAAAACTTAAACGTTGTTTATTTTTTAAAGTGGCAAATGTAGATAAGCCATCGTGCTCATGAAGTGAAACCTGTCCATGAGTTCCTTTTCAAAGTTTTTTCAGTTTTTCTTCTTTTCTCACCTGTTTTTTTCTTTTTGGTAGGAGAAACTGACTTATCTTGGACTCTATTTTTTTTTATAATGAAATCATTTACGATCAAGATCGATTTGTTTAATGAGTCAGTTTTTAAATCATTGCTTTACAAGAAGATGCTCCACATTATTTCTCAATGATCTCTTTATCACATCAGACACCCATAGTTTAAGACAACCCATCCCTTCTAAAAATCAAACCAATCTAATTCCACCCCAAACGACATACCCCCCATATTTCGCTCCAACGAAAACTTTTCATAGTTATAAAACAATAAATCCCGCTCCAAGGTTGCATGCGGCCATATCTTGGGTATATGGGCGGATTCAGGGGAGGGGGACTAAGAGGCTCAAGCTCCCCCCATAACACCAAGATAGCTTTGTCAGTCAAACAAAGTCTTTGAGGATTTTACAAAAAGTAATCCAAGAAGGCTTAGGCCGCTTGTACACGCTAAATTTCACCGTGTCTGCTGCAGATAGGACCAATTCATCATATACACGACGAGGTTTTTGTCGGATCTAGACACGAAAATTGATCGTGTCTGTTGTAGACAACACGAATAGGAACGTGTAAACGAAAAGACGGTTTTCGGGCAGTCGTGCATAGTATATGGTATACTAACAACTATGTGATTACACCTACCCCGCCCCTCTACCGCACCGTAGTAGCTTCGCACGCAGAGTCTAGTACAGACAAGATTTTTTTCTTAGGTAGCACCGAAATATGTAATGTACACAGTCCATGTCTAGAAACGTCAAAAATTCTTGTGTAGGCTTTCTTAGCGTGTACAAGCTTTATTATGCGGTAGGCATAAACTTTTTTTGGGGTTTTAACCTATTGCGACAACCTATCCTCAGCGGGGTCAAGCCTCCACCTTACCCCAAAAGACAATCCTGGATCCGCCGCTGCCCGGGTATATGGGCGAGGTACATAATGTAATAGGTATGTAGGTCGCCAGTTGGCGCGTTGTAAATCTAATGGCGCGGCGCATTGCGAATGCAACCGGCGGGCATACGGTGCGGGATTGTGAGAGAGATGATGATACCACCGGCAGAGAATACTTTTCGACGTAAACTACATCCATACTGTATTTTACTTTACTATGTTAAATCAATCAATCAATCATTTATTTATTTGCAAACATGGGTAATTGGTACATAGATGTTCTTTGTACATAGCTTAAAGTCCTCCATACTCTATGGGCCGCATGCAAATAATATATCATCTTCCTGCCCTTATCCCATATTACTTGGGGTCGGCGCAACGTTTTCTTCAAAAATCAATCCACTCTGAACTATCAGCCGTCAAACTATCACTAACTCCCTTTTCTTTCATATCGCTCTACACACAATCCGTCTATCTTTCCTTTGGCCTTCCTCTCCCTTAATGTTCATTACTCTTTTAGTTAAATGCAAATAATATATAATTCCAAAATTAAGAATAAAGTAAAAAATAAACAATACGATTTTAATGCAAATGTTTGGATAGATGACTGTTACTTAACCATGCTGGAACGGCTCAATAGATCTCGATTAAATTTAACAACAGATAGATTATGCGCTGGAATAGCACATGCTTTAAATCTCGAGAATATTTTCCCTTGGGATGATTTTCGACTTATACACGGGCGACGCTGCTGGCAGACACTTGTTAAAATGAATCAATTTACTTTCTCCTGGTGGGACCCGATTTTTTTTTTTTTTTTTATAGACATTCGTTTGACCACTATCTCACCTGATGGTAAGCGATGATGCGGCCGAAGATGGAGCACTGTTGTAAGATATTAATGTGGAAAGAAAAAAGTCTAATGTATAAAAAAAATCAGATGGTTTTAGTGTATTCACTAATTATCAAAGTGAAAAATTAAAAAAGACAAATTAAAATGGTAAGTAAACCGTCTACATACATAATATTAATTTAAAACGTACTCGTAAGTACTGTGGATTAAACATATAAGTTAAAAGACATTAAGCTTAGCGCAGACAAAGCAGACGAACACATCTCCCTTTACTAAATACAACGCCAACAAAAGTTGGAAATCTTAGGAAATAAGATTAATATTTAATAATCCACTCAGTACCCATTAAAGTATTAGCATATTTTAATATTGAACTCGTCTACGTAGAATCTTGCCAGCTAGCATTTCCACAAAATAAAGATTATCAGCTAAGTCTTTACTGTATCTTAGAATTAATTTAATTAGGACTAAAATATTAATAAAGGTAGTATAGCTTTAATAAATCATTGAACGGAGATTATTAATTTATTTTCTGTTTTAATATAAATTTGTCTGTTGCTGAAATTTTAATTGGAACCTTGCTTGAGGATCTTTGTGACAAAGTCCTTACAAATTATATTTAATATTATATTGTCACTTTGAATTTATACATCCATAACTAAATTAAGACGTACTAATAGACAAACAGCTACAATAATGAAGGACAGTATTTTTAATTCTAAGCCCATGATATTCCACTGCAGGCCTCCTTTTCTTCTTAATTCCATTCCTACCGGGTTTGGGCTAGTGGATGAAGCCTATCCCTTATTAAATATTTTTCACACCACTTTCACGAAAACGCCTGATTATTTGTCATGCAAATTAAATATTTTTCACACCACCTTCACAAAAACGCCTGATTATTTGTCATGCAAACTGAACCTAAAGTAAGTCATTATTGGTTGGTTTGGTTACAATACATTCAGTACAATATAGTTGTCTGGAGGACAAAAATGTGATTTGAATGTGGAACTTAACTTGGAGGCCGATGCCGCTCGCGGCCAGCCATTTCTTTTCATGACTGGCGAACAATGTTCTGGTAGTAGGTGTGAAAAGTAGAGTATGCTCCTCAGGGATAAAGATGTCTTTGCCTTAAGCTAACTGGAAATCTCGCTGTATTCCGGATTTTTGTTCTAACTCAATCGCCACTCGTGAGTTAAAGTCTTTAACCTTCGAATCCGTCATTAGGTTCAATAATATATGACGCCCGTGACATAAAACACTGATTTATCCCCTCGGTGTATAATCTACTATTAGCAGTGGTATTATCAACTCGTAACCAGTTCTGCCAAAAATTCTATTTGGCGTGGTGCAGCACGAATACGTCGCGAGGATCGGCCCCGCTCTCTTATATATTTATTATGTGACTTAGTCGGAGAGCCCGCGACTGAATGCGCGCTCCATGTCCAACTAAGCCGCGGGAGATAATTGAATTATCTATCTATTATCTACCGGTAAACTGGTGCTATTAATTCTGAAGTGGGAGTGTGTGCTCATTTTAGTTTTGCTATTAGTTTAAATAACGTTTTTGGTTCGAGTTTTCTGCATTATCAATGCATTGGTTTCTTAGAATATAAGTAGTTTAAATTGGTCAAAGGATAATGATACAGGGAAGTAGGAGAAAGAGAGCTTGAAAGTGCTTGAATGGTAATTGATGAAATGATAGGGGAACACATATGAAAATGTGGAAGGACAATTAAGCCAAAAGGTTTTTTTTTATATATAAAACGGGTAGCTCATACATAAACGAATAAGTCAGGGTCAATAAATGGCTGGAGCGCTGTCCGATCAGAACTAGGCTCGTGTCAACGAAACGTTGTATTCCACACGCGCCTCAAAGAAAGAAAAAGAGTTTATTTGCGGCCAGTATGACGCATACATAAAAAAACACAAAATACAATTATTATACACATGAAAAATTGGGAAGATAAGATGTCAGCATAGAAGATAGTGCCCACTAGGGCCAGTGCCTGCCGGGGTTGTGGAATTTGTTCGAAAGAGTCACAGCGGCCCTGGAATGCAAAGGGCATTCCGAAGAACACAGATGGCTTTTAGTCAGTAAGAGTCTGACTCCTTTCTGCTCCGCCCAGAGCGGGAGGAGTCATTTGATGAGTTCCCATTCTTTTAAAATAAAAGTTTAATTATTGTCAACAAACACTCGTTGAACATAAACAACGAAAGGTTGAGGAAATAAGTATGATTTTATTCAAAGAAAAATTGAAGACAGAATTTGCCAATCAAGAGTGTTAGAAAATCCTGGAAGTATCGATATTTACAGTCCGGTAGTGCGTAAAGACTTGATATTATTATACTTAGCTTGTCTCATTTTGCCCAGTGATATGAGTGAGTGATATTTTAATAAAAATACGAATGGGAATCGGCTAGGCAGGCAGACTATATATAACTATATACATACCTAAGAAATTTATATAAATCAAATCAAAATAGTTTCGAACTTATATTCTTGAATTCTTGAAAAACATTTACTTTTACAGAAATATTCAAGAATTACGCGTGTACATATTTTATTTAAGTTTTTACAAACCAAAAAATATTTCATACAAGAATAATATGAGAGACAGTAAATTATTATGATTTGGACACACAAATGTACTGTAAGTCTTTCAAAAGCAAAATCTCCGGAAAAGCTCAGCGTTAAAATAAACTATGGTGACACAAACACCGCGTGATAAGCAAATGTTTTGTAACTTGTTTTATTTATGCTGCACGGCTCACAAGACGTAAACTAAACTATTTGAATATTAAAAAAAAACTGGTCAAGTGCGAGACGGACTCGCAAGTGAAGGGTTCCATACCATAAACCTTAACTTTTATTATTTGTTTGTTACAGTGGCAATAGAAAAATACAATCTGAAAATTTCAACTGTCTACCTGTTACACTTCTTGAGATGCAGCCTGCTGACAGACAGACAGATTATTTTTACAGATAACTCGACATATATTTAACCTTATAAAGTTGCAACTATATCCATAGACGACCGAGTGGACACAAGGCTCATAACTATTAATACAGTTATGTTGAGGCACTGTAAAAAGTAATCGTTCTTCTCCACAGAAAACGACCAATTCGAACCGTACGTTTGACGTTATACTGGTCGAATTATTAAAGTGTGCCTTTAGGGCCAATTTCGAAAAACACTGAAAAGAGTCTCGAGCCCTATTTTGATACAACCTAAAACTGCATTATTGGATTTTCGATAAATTATTATTACACCATCCGAAGGTGTAGCTAATAAGAATGAAAATCTGGAAAGTAATAATACATGGCAAACTAAAGAAAAGAGTACTTTCAGTGTTGTTCGATATTCTTCATAGTTTTGGATTTTGCCATGAAGACACACTTTAAAAATTAACCCTATATAATTAACTAGCTGACCCGCGCAACTTCGTCTGCCTCACATTTTCCATTACTGCTCCGCTCCTATTTGTCTTAGCGTGATGATATAACCTTTCTCGATAAATGGTCTATCTAACACTGAAAGAATTTTTAATTCGGAACAGTAGTTCCTGAGATAAGCGCGTTCAACCAAACAAACAAACAAACTCTTCTGCTTTATAATGTTAGTATAGATACCCATGTAGGCCTATGTAAAACAAAATATTTTTAATTTTATAGTTTTAGTTTCCCCACCAAATAATCCTCTACAGTCTTGATAAAATAAATCAGCTAACATACTTCACCGGTCTCCTAGCCTATGATCTGAAGCATTGTTCCAGCGCGCGTGCACAAAAGTCGCGGCACTCTGCTCGTGACGTCACTCCTCATGTTATCTAAAAGCCTTCTTCTTCCAGTACTAGAGTTGTAGATCACGCTCGAGGACTTTCAAAGCTGTAGATAGTACTTTGACTATCTTCAGTACGATTTTATTCGTTTTCGTTGTATTTATCTCCTTTTGTGAGCAGTTTATGATCTGAATGTGCTATCACGATGAACCCATATCAATCTTAAAGAAGTGTCTCCTATTAGCTTATAGCTACAACCTGACAGAAATGAATCAAGTCTTCGCAAGCGGGCTCCATCGGCGATCATATTACCGCTCACCATCAGGTGAGATAGTGGTCAAACGCAAGCCTATCTATAGGGTAAAAGCAGAATAGTTGCCCCAGGAGTACTAGGGCAATTCGGTAAATTAAATAAATAACTATTATATGTTATTCAAATAATAAAATTAAAAAAATCGTCAAAAAAAACGTTTTGTTCCTCAGCATTATCTTCTTTCAACTCGATATTATTTAGTCCAGCTCTTTTCCAATTTTTATATTCCTGTCCCAAAATAGGTGGTTTGTTTCGGTGATGACCTTTTCGTTCGGTCCAAATCTTTTACCACCTAGCCATTTCTTAGGGTTTGGAAAGAGGAAATAGTCGCTGGGGGCTAACTCTGTAAAAAAAATATACTAAACGGGGTAGCAGTTTGTAGCCCAATTTATGTTTTTTTGTCTAGGTGACCAAACATGTGTGCACCCGTGAATTTTTGTGATAGAACAACACATTTCACTTCGCCGAATGAGGTCGTTTTTGCTTCAAATCAATATCAAATCTGTCCAAAAGCTTTAAATAATATTTGCCAGTGATCGTTTTATCATTTCCAAGGAAATTAATATGAATGACACCGTGTGCACCCCAAAACATTGTGGCCATGACTTTGTTGGCCGACAAACACAATTTGGCCTTCTATGGCGTACGTTTACCTCGAGATACCCATTGTTTTGATTGTTTCTTGGTACCTGGTGTATTGTGATGTATCCATGTTTCATCAAGGTTTATGAAACGGTGCAAAAACCCGTTCGGATTACGGCTGAACATCGCCAAACATCCTTTTCAAGTAGTCACACGGTTTTGCTTATGGTTGAGTGGGAGCAATCGCAGCTGCCATCCCGCGGATAGTTTTTCATATCGAAATATTCATGTAGAATGTGATGGACCCGCTCAGTTGAAATGCCTACAGCCTCCGCCATCTCATGCACTTTCGTTCTCCGATCGTCCAATATCATTCCATGTTTACCAACGATTTCTGGCGTGACGACCTTTTTTGGGCAACCTGAACGTTCGACGTCACTTGTGCTGATACACAATGGAACTCAGTAAACCACTTCTTTACCATTGAAATTGATAGTGCAGAATCCCCATAGTATTTATCTAGCCTTTACTTAGTGTCTTTGATGGTTTTTTTACGCAAAAATTGAAGCTTAATAAGCACACGAAATTAACTTTTTTCCATTTTTGTTAAAATTCGAGAGGTTATCTGCTTTCGATAGCAGTCAAACACAAAATAAATGACATAACTTGCTAAAAATTTGTCGGCAGCCTATTAATAGATGATAGTTGACGACAGCACTGATGGAATTAAATTGATTGCGCTAGAAATTAAAAAAGTCACTGACTTATCAAACCACCCTCGCCTCGTATAGTAGCCTCGATTTTAATTACTCAAGTTTCGTGAATGAATTACATGTTATTTTTTTATCCAATCGAGAGGCTCTACAAATACTACTAAGTTGACCACGTTGCATGTGTTTGTGCGATTGTAGGGGAAGGCAAATGTGTGTGTACGATCAAAGTTTTTGCGGGATAAAAGTCCTTTTTCTCGACGGGCAGCAATCCTTTATGTAATTATTTAGATAAAGCAACTATCCCATATACGGGATAGTTTTCACAAAATTTTGAGTTCCGCAAAAATCGCCGATACTCTGGAATTATCAAAGAGAACGTTTTTTAATTTCACAAATTTGACCATTTTAAAAAATAAAGTATTTTGCTGTTTGTACTGAGAGATATTTTGCTAGCGAAATTACTCACCGGACCACTGACACGCATATTCAATATGGTTCTAAGTACAGGAAAAATACCAGAGCAATGGCAAAAATCAGATATAATACTGCTATATAAAAAGGGAGATCCACTAGACATCGCTAACTACCGCCCGATAAGTCTGCTCTCAAGTGTTTACAAACTATTCACTTCTTTTATACAAAAGAAAATCAGCCCACAAATAGACAGTATGCAACCAGTGGAGCAAGCAGGCTTTCGTTCTGGATTTTCGACTATGGACCACATCCATACGCTAGAACAGGTGTTAGAAAAGTACACAGAGTTTAACAAAAACTTGTATATAGGCTTCATAGATTACACAAAAGCATTTGACAGTCTCTATCATGACTCTATATGGCAAGCTTTACACAACTGCAACATAGACCCATTAATCATAAGAACCCTAAAAAATATATACCAGAATAGCGTTAGCAGAGTTAAATTAGAGTCTCGAGGTGATGAGATCAGAATAGCCCGAGGTGTCAGGCAGGGAGACCCGCTATCGCCAAAATTATTTATTGCGGTCCTACAGTGCATATTCTCCAAACTGAACTGGGTCGGGGAAGGTATCCCAATCAACAACACACGCCTCACCCATCTAAGATTTGCTGACGATATCGTAGTCTTCGCAGAAACTCACAAGAAGCTAGAAGAAATGATAGATCAACTGAATAGAGAAAGCAAACTTGTAGGCTTGCACATGAACCTAAATAAAACAAAAATAATGACAAACAGCGAAAGAGGTATATTCATGCTGGCCGGAGTTGAACTAGAATATGTAGAGCAGTACATATACTTAGGAAAACAAGTATCGTTTTGTAAAACAAATAAGGAAGATGAGGTCAACAGAAGAATCACATGCAGCTGGAACAAATACTGGGCACACAAGGAGATACTAAAAGGTAACTACGATCTAACTATGAAAAAGACTGTTATGGACACTTGCATTCTGCTTTGCTTGACGGCGCCCAAACTTGGACCTTTACAAATAAGATCATACACAGAATAATTACTTGTCAGCGGGCAATGGAAAGAAGCCTGTTAAGCTTAAGGAGAATCCACAAAGTAAAAAGTCAAGAAATAAGAAAAAAGACAAAACTCACGGATGCGCTACATCGAGCACTAAAAGTGGAACTGGGCTGGCCACGTTGCGAGATACACTGACCAACGATGGACACTCAGGAGTACTCAATGGACCGGCCCACAAGGGAAGAGAAACGTGGGCAGGCCACAGAAACGATGGGTGGACGACATAGTGTCAGTGGCGGGGAAAAACTGGCTCAGAACAGCGCGGGACAGGGAAAAATGGAAGGAATTGGAGGAGGCCTATACCCTAAAGGGGTTTCTATAAAAACACATAGTGTATACCTACCTACCATAATACTTTAAATTGTAACTAACATTAGAAATAAGTATCACTTACTAACATTAGACTATAAAATTGTTTTATAAGATTAATTTAATAGAAAATAAAAAGGCTTTTTTTTTTTTTTTATTTACTGAGAGATATAAAGTAGTTTCAGATAGTGTAGCAACTATCCGGCTTTTTATTAAGAAACCAGTCAAGTGCGATTTTGCCTCGCGCGTTATGGTTTCTGAACGATCAATTTGTTTTTTTTTTTTTACATGTTACGTTGTATGTCTTTGCACTTTCATTTCTTATTTGTCTATGGTTGGTCTGTGGATGGGTGACCATCTTTACATATCGACTTTCCTCCGTGCCTCGGAAAGCAATTTAAATTTTAATGTGAAATTTCGACACAATGTTAAAATTGTTACTGAAATAAATAAAATGAAAAATGGGTTGTGGACGTCTGGTAGGCAGCCGATCCACGTACAATACTGGTATTCAGCTGATTCCAGTTGACTGGTAGCCGACCCCAAATGTAGTTGGGAAAAGGCTAGGCAGATGACTGTACTAAATCGCAGCTACTCAGTAACAACGGCGCAGTAGATTCGCAACAAACTGGATGCGACAGATAGATATAAGAATGATCCTATTCCTATACTTAAGTAGGAGTTTTGTATGTATGTATGTAAATCGGGCTGGTTTCCGCAACTCCACGACTAAGTGCGTATTTTGCGTGTAGGTGGGACAAATGTGTCATTCGATCCACCCCAGCTCCCCGAGGAAGGCCAGCAACGCCTTGGTGTTACCAACTATTTCACAGAGGGTACCTGGGTTACCGAAGTACTTGGCCCTGTAATCCGCGACTACCGGGCAGCTTAGAAGCAGATGTGCTGCTGTCTCATCCTCCTCCATACAGGCTCTGCACAGTGGGCTGTCAGTGGCTCCTATAGCATAGAGGTGTTTATTAAAAGACCCGTGGCCAGTTGTTACGGCTGTGACTGAGCGCAACTGTTGCTTAGTCAGTCTTAGGGCTTGTTTTGTGAACCGGCCATCAATAGAGGGAAGTGCCTCTTTGGCCTGCCTACACTCACCATGGTCAGCCCATAGCTTGTGATGTTTGTCTCTGGTGCGTTTCCTTACCAGATTGCGTAGGTGCCCGAAAGCGAAGGGTTCGGGTCCAATTGGTGTCATACTCGAACCCCTTCTGGCAAGCTCGTCCGCTGCATCGTTGCCTCGGGATTCGCTGTGTCCTTTGATCCATTGAATGGTTACTTTGTTGTGCCTACCAACCTGGTTGAAACGCTGGTGATACTCGAGAATCAGCCCGGAGTTAACTGTGTGGCTGTTCAGAGCTTGCAGGACGGCCATGCTATCCGAAAGTATACGTATTGGATGATCCTTAACTTCCCTGGTTAGGATGGCTGATGCCGCCAGAGAAATGCCCATGCATTCAGCTTGGAACACTGTGTTGTGGACCCCCAATGGTGTGGCTATATGGATATTGAGATCCTCTGAGAAGATTCCCGCCCCAGTGCCAGTACCTGTTTTTGATCCATCGGTAAAGATCCGCAGCTCTGCAGGGCTTAGGCCCTCGCAGCGATGATCCTCATACAGTTGGATTTTGTATTTTTTATCAAAGATAAATTGCTTGGGTACCCGGTCATTTATTGCTGTTGTTAAGGGGAGATCATTATTGAGCTCCTTGAGCAGAACGGTGTGTCGTGTTTCTCTCTTACCCCAGAGATCCAGTGTTTTAAGACGCAGTGTTGCCATCGTCGCTTCCTGTTGTATAAACAAGTGTAGCGGGGGCAGTCCCAGCATGGCTTCCAGCGCCGAAGTCGGAGTGGTCCTCATGCAGCCCGTCGTCGCCATGCAGGCTAGCCTTTGCATGTGTTGTAGCTTGTTTATAGCTGTAACTAGCTTTGCACGTGGCCACCACACAATAGCCCCGTAAGCTATCATAGGCCGAATTACTGCGCTATACAACCATAGTATTATTTTGGGAGATAGGCCCCACCTCTTCCCTATAATTTTCCTGCATTGCCAGAAGGTGATGCAAGCCCTGTTTAGTTTGTAGTCTAGATGAGAGCTCCAGTTAAATTTACTATCTAGTATAATGCCATAGATACTTTACCTCGTTAGACAACTGGAGTTCTGTGTTAAAGAGCTTAGGTAGCCGGTAGTGGCCTAGTGCTCGCTTTTGAGTAAACATGACTAGTTCAGTCTTCGTGGGGTTAACTGACAGATCATATTCTTCGCACCATCTTTCCACGATACGTAGTGCTTGTTGAGTGAGGTTGCAGATCGTTCCAGTTACCTTTCCTGGCACGAGGATTGCGAGGTCATCTGCATACCCTATAGTGTAGTAACGAAGCGCGTTGAGTTTGGTGATTAGGTCGTTAATCACCAGGTTCCACAGAAGAGGGGAGATCACTCCTCCATGCGGGCAGCCTCTGGCTATCAAGGCCAGCTGCTGCTCTTCCTCAAGGCGAACTACCCGTTTGCTTAACATATTAGTAATCCAGTCAGTTAGTACCTGCTCTACACCGTGTCTGGAGAGGGCGGCTCTAATGCTGGAAAAGTTTGTCTTGTCGAAGGCTCCTTCGATGTCTATGAAAATGCCCAGGCAGGACCCTTTCTGGTGAATCGCTTCCTCAATCTGGCTAACCACCAGATGAAGAGCTGACTCTATCGACTTACCCGAGCTGTATGCGTGTTGGTTACCATGCAGTGGTATTGCTTTTAAAGCGCCATCTCGTAGTTCCCTCTCACACAGTCTTTCCATTGTCTTCAGCAAAAACAAGGTAAGACTTATAGGTCGATAGGATTTGGCGCTTGTGTAGTCACTTTTACCTGGCTTCGGAATGAATATGACTTTCCCTTCCCTCCATCCTTTAGGAACGTATCTAAAGGCCAGGCACGCTCGCATTAAGGGTACCAGTCTTGTAGCAACGGCGGTACCTCCCCACTGTAGTAAGGCTGGAAGCACACCATCGGGATCTGGTGCCTTAAAAGGTTGGAAGCTTTTGATGGCCCACTGAAGTTTTTCCAGTGTAATCATCTTCTTTGCATAAAGCCAGTCATGTTCTGATGGCGTTTGGATAGCGTCGTGCCATTCATTTACCTGTGCGAATACGCTCCCTGGGAAGTGAGTCTCAACTAGGAGGCGTTTCGCTTCTTCATGTGTCGTGGTCAGCGTGTTATCGGGTTTCCGGAGTGTGGCGACCTCAGGTGTGTCCTGTTTCGCCAATATTTTCCTTACCCTGTTTGCTTGTTAGCATGATTCAATGCTACCACAGAATTTACGCCACCCTGTAGTTCTTCTGAATCTGATGCATTTCTTGTAGCTGGATTTGGCCGCGTAATAAGCGTCCCAGTCCTCATCACTACATGTGTTCATGGCTCCGTTAAGAGTCTTCCTTACCTTACCACGTTTGCGCTCCAGATCCGCGCCCCACCACTGTTGTTTACCTGGTGTGTCGCGCGGAATCGTTTCCGGACAGGCTATGTGGTAGCTGTTTATCAGCGATTCGTCGTGTGTGGCAAGCCTTAAGGCGAGGTTGCGTGTGTATAGCGCTCTATCCGTATTGCGCGGATTTCGCCTAGGTTGTTTAGGTTGTATACAGACCTGGATGTCGAAGCGGATCCATCTGTGGTCTGAGCAGGAAGCCTCATTTGAGACCTGCCACCCGGTGATGAGTTCCGCTGCTCCCTCCGTTGCCAGAGTGAGGTCTATGATTGTACGACTGCGTCTGTTTACGAAAGTTGGTTCCGAACCTGTGTTTAGTAGGGATAGGTTAGTTGTGAACAAATAGTCAACTAATGCCTTACCCCTTTCATTCTGCGTCTCCATCCCCCACAGTGGATGGTGTGCGTTTGCGTCGGTCCCGATTACCACCTCATCTCCGCTGCCTTCGCAGTGTGTGATGAGGCGGTCAAGATTGTGTGGGGGCGGTTCTTCCGCCTCAGGCATATACACCGAGGCGAAAACGAAGGCCATCCCTGTGGCTCCACGCTGTATATTCAGCCTAGCTGCAGAGACATCACTGCAACAGAAGTCGCTTAAGATCTGTGCTTTAAGGTTACCTGTAACATAGATGCACGATCTAGGGTGATCGTGGTCTGTAGTAACAAGGAGTTTACCTAAGGCCAAATACGAGGACTATCCAATCTTCTTCTTCTTCAGCCAGGTCGACCTACATTGGACGAACCGGACGACAGGGGAGACCATTTCCCCGCCAAACAACCCGGAGGCAACTGTGGCTGAACCTGCTGGCCGTCACCGTGGACGCCGTCCCTTCATCGGTGGGCGAGCTGGACGACGCAATGTTGTCCCCGGCTTCGGACCTGAGGGAGGACGGCTTCGACGAGGGCGACCTGTTTGCCGGGCTGCGACTGGAGGGTGACGAGGAGGGTCTCGCCTGCGATGGCGTCCCTTTCGTCGGCCTGTAAAGTCGTGCAGGCTAACCTCCACCACAGTCAGACCGCGACGGCTCAGCTCCGCAAGTGGCTGGAGGTCCAACACACGGCCATAGCCCTGATCCAGGAGCCGTGGATTAGGGGAGGCCAAATACGAGGACTATCCAATCTCCACCGAGATTGGATAGTCCTCGTATTTGGCCGTCCTCCCTCAGGTCCGAAGCCGGGGACAACATTGCGTCGTCCAGCTCGCCCACCGATGAAGGGACGGCGTCCACGGTGACGGCCAGCAGGTTCAGCCACAGTTGCCTCCGGGTTGTTTGGCGGGGAAATGGTCTCCCCTGTCGTCCGGTTCGTCCAATGTAGGTCGAGTCCTCGTAGACTCCCTGGTCGTCGGGGATGGCGATGCCGCACCGGACCCACTTCTGGATCTCCGACTGGCTCTTGACGACTAGCGAGGTGCTAGCCGGGAGAGCCAGGTTGGAGACTGTCTTCTTCATCCCTGGCTGAAGAAGACCGTCTCAAAGTGCGGAAATGACCACACTTTGGCCTGCAAAGTGTAAGTGCAAGTGTTCCGCACCACAGCTTGAGGACTCCACCGGCGAACAGCGGCTTCGCATTGAAGGTCGGCCCTGGTGTGTCCTGCATAGCGGAGCAGGCCTCACTGATTATCTGCTTGTGGATAGCAGCGAGGATCTGGTCCGATACTCCCTGGCTGATGATGCCCCTCTGGTCGCAGGTGATCGCGACGTTCAGGGACGCACTGGCAGCTTGGGCGTAGCTTCTATTTACAACCCGCTGGGACTAGTCAAGCCACGGCCGCTTATGCTCTCCACGAGGCGATATCGTCTCGTTGAGGGCCCGCTTGGCCACAGCCTGATCGTTCCCATCGGGTTGCTGTGTCGTGGTTACCACCTCAGCCAGACCTCCTGCGGATTCAGATGGCGGTTCACTGGGTGATGGACGGCTAGTGCCGGCCACAGCCTGCGACCGCTTCCCTTCAGAGAAGTTCAGCTTACCTTGCTTGATCGGTTTAACCGAGCTGGTGGCAGCAACCTGCTTGTTTTGCGAGGGCTTTTGTCCTCGTATGCTTCTGTCGCGCCGCTCCTTACGCGTCAGCCATTCCTTCCTCTTACCCTGGTCTGCGGGAGCTGCTGGGCCTGAAGGGCCCGAACAAGAGCAGGAGCATTGGGCTTGTTGAATTGATTTTTTACCCTTGCCCTTACCTTTACCCTTGCGGGTATGTACCTGCCAGGCGCTCGAGAAGACATCATCGATGCCGCCTGTCGCAACTGTGGGATGTGGCTTGTGGAGCCACAGGAGGAGGAGGGGGGTGTTTGGGAAGGCTACTTCCGGCAGAGGTTTTAGCCGTCTCCGTTTTCGCCTTTGTGTTCGAAGGAACGGTACTGGTCCCATGCAGCGCCGTCTTCCTTTGCTTTTTTTGGGACTTTTTGGTCTTAGCTGCGATTTTCGCCACAACCAGACCGATACCCGCGCTGGCGCCCACGGCGTGAACCGCAGGACATCCAGGGGCAAGCGAGACACCTGGGGCATCTCGCTTAGGAGCTTTGCCAGCTTTCGCCGACTCCACTCCTGCGGTGTTTTTAGTTGGCATCATTCCGTCCATACTAAAAAGATCAATGACTTCATCTTCCTGGCTCCCACCCTCCATGGAGCCCGCACCTGGGAACGTCGCACTGAGTGCGAACGTTAGGATTCCCAGGAAGATATAGGTGCGCAAGGCTGGTTTACAGCGCGACGTCGGGTGCTCGCTTGGGTTGGCAACTAAACAACCCTCACTTACACCGTCAGCATGGCCTTCACCTACCGCTTCAGCCGCCCGAGGGCGACCTCAGCAGACCCCACGCACCTCGCCCGTGGCCATCTGACGGGACACCGTGGCCATTTCCCTACCCCTGGCTAGAGGGTAGGGCCACCGTTTCGCTTGAAATCCAGACCAAAGGGGGCGTGTTGCCTCACGGACACATTACCGCCAGTGCCGATCGGCTCAACCCCCCAGGACTCCTTCATCCCCGCTTACGGCGCTCGACTGCGCAGGTCCTAGCGCAGGTGACTAAGCTCTCCTACTCGCCGTCAGCTGAGTTTAGTGACGACCGAGCCCGTAACCACTTCGTCACTGAATGGTCACAGTTAGGAGGAAAGTTGGGAGGGGTCATGACGGGAAAAAGGGTTTAGAGGAATTTGGGATGAGGATGGAAGGAATTAGACCAATAACGGGGTGGCAACCTCGAGAAGGAATGACCACCGGACTTGCCTTGAGGATCTACACGACTGTTGCGCTCCCCCTCAAGACCACTCCACCTTTCCGCCTCTGAAGGAGACGGGAAGGTAGGCCTGCATCTATACTACCAAGCAAAGCAAAGCAAAGCGTGTTGTTGTGCAACCGACACGCTTTGCTTTGCTGCCGATGCTTTTAAGCATACATACAGACCCCCCCCCCAGTAGGAGTTTTCTCATACGATCGAAAGATATCGAATAGGCTTGTCCACTGAAAAAATCTAATTAGTTCGTCAGTTAGATCATAAAACATATTTGATCCGTTTTTTTTTTTTTTTCTAAATTGACGAAGATACGACGCTTTTAAAATTCTCAATACGTCACGCCGTGGTATAATTTTTAGTGCATTGTGACATAACGAGCCCCCACTCCCGAGTTTTGATGCGTTTTATCTTTGTCAATATTCATTGATTTACAAAATAAAAAAATACGTGTCCATTACTTTTCAATACTCTATCTGACGGACTAAATCAATTTTTAATTTATTGGTGGTGGAAACTTGCCTATTGATCATTATGGGCTCGAAATACGACTAGTCACATATTGACCCATACATATTTGCAAAAGCATTCGATGAAGAAAATCGTTTTCTACATTTAGCAAATCTTCAGATATTCAGGACTCTTACGAGACAATATAAACAGCTGACGATCTAGCGCGTGTACCCTCACAACATAAAACAACCGACAAAGAAAACATTTGACACCATTCGGCAAAAAAAAAATGATCGAAAAATGTGTCGCACTTCAAAAAAAATTTCGCACTTTTGAAAATTGTTTCTCTTAAAAATAATCCTTATGTAGGGCGTAGACTTACGACACACTGTAGACGTCTTTTAATTTGCGGGGCCTGTCTTTGTTTGATATTTTTAGGGTTCCGTACCCAAAGGGTCCGTCCGCCTGTCTGTCAGCGGGCTGTATCTCAAGAACTGTTATTGGTTTTTCAGCTGTCTACTTATTGATACACGGTTACACGGATAGTAGGTACACGGTTAAATTTTCACAGAGTGTGTATTATTATTGCCGCTATAAAAACAAATTTTGAAATTAAATTGAGTAGAAAATGAACGGTTTTTGGTACGGAGCCACGAAAGTGATACATACACGAAAGTGTGTGAGTCCGATTCACACTTGGCCGAGTTTTTATTTTTTATTATGCGCACACACCAATTGCAACAAAATATGTTTTTTTTTTGTCTGTTTGTTTTGCTGAACTTTCGAAACAGCATAATCGAAAATGACGAGACTTTTTAAAGATTACGACAGCTGATGAGGGAGAATAACTTTGGCTACTTTACTTTATAAGAATAACGATTTCGCGCGAAAAAAGAAAATCCCATGACATTGTCAATTGTGATTTTATACGAGTTTGACGCGGACGAAATCGCGCTCACCAACTATTTAGTGATAAATACAGCTTCTTCTAAAATCATGACACAAAAATATCATCAACAATATCTAGATTTTTTTTCTATCTCCGTTTCCTCTAATTCCGAAGTCTTATCATGTCTGTACACTATATTCGCATCGATCAGGCTCCAGGGATCGTGACACGAATCTGTACATCCCGTAATTGTTTCGAGATGCTGCGATACCGGGTGATGACGTCACAGATTTATGTGGCCTGCCACCGCACCAATGATTTATGTTCCTGGACGTTTTTGTTCGCTCATATTGTTTGGCGTTCGGCAAATTGGATTTGGTGGGATATTGTGGTTCATCATCATTGTTTTGGATTAATTTTGGGTGGCAAATCTTGCTGATATTATTGAATGTCTATTGACTTTATGGCCATGCTTGCAATGCATTATTGTAATAGTAATCATAGAATAGAATACTCTTTACTTTGTACACCATATAAGTCACAGAAAAAATAGATGAACAAAACATTACATAGGACATAATAAAAATAAAACATTAAATATACACATAGGGTGACACAATGGGCGGCCTTATCGCTAAGAACGATCTTTTCAAGACAAATTTTGAATGGATTTTAAAAGAAAAGAAATAGGGTACTGGATGTAGTCTTAGGTTTACGATTTATATGAATAAATACATTTACATATATCTTCTTAGACATAAAAATGAATTGCTATTCGTTAGCTCGAAATAATCTATAAAGTCGCATTTGACAGGAGGATGCAACATTGCTTTACTAGTAACTAGCTGACCCGTGCAACGTCGTCTGCGTAAAATTTTTCATTACTGCTCCGCTCCTATTGGTCTTAGCGTGATGATATATATGCTCATAGCCTTCCTCGATAAATGGGCTATCTAACACTGAAAGAATTTTCCAAATCGGACCAGTAGTTCCTGAGATTAGCGCGATCAACCAAACAAACAAACAAACAAACAAACAATCAAACAAACAAACTCTTCTGCTTTATAATATTAGTATAGATAAAGAAAGAGACATAAAATAAATATCTTTCACACTTATGGGTAAAGCCACCTTTTGTGCCACTCTACTTAGCTGTCAAATCGGATTTCTTAGATTGTAAATGGTTTAAATCTTCGTATTCTTTGTTTGTTGGTCCTCTATTGGCTGATAAGGCATTGTTAGGTTTACTAGGTTACAACCTAAAATGTAGGGTAACACATTTTGTTGGATCAAAACAGCGGATTAAGCACTCTTACCTTGCATGTTCGAGTTCCAGGAAATCAAGCTCAAACGTATGAATTTTATTTTTACCCTTTTGAAGCTGCAAAGCTTCAAAAGGGTAAAAATAAAATTGCTCCCACAATTTCAATTTCCAGCCTTACTTGCATCTGAAATGTATTTCATATACAGAATGTTAAAGCTTAAACGCAAACTTGAAATTGGGTCATTAACCGTCATTGTACTTTTAATTATGAACTTCTTGCATAGGCCGAGCAATTTTTGTTTTATATTTTAGAATTCCGAACATCCGTAAAAAACGGAACCCTATTAGGATCACTCGGGTGTTTGTCTGTTCGTCTGTCACAGCCAGTTTTCTCCGGATCTATTGGAACTTATCTCCGAAAATACTGTAATAGTGATGCTGATAATAGTTCTATACCAAAAGATTACAGGAAAACCTAGGGAAAATGTGGCTTTTTGGACAGTTTGCGACTGACATGTGAATGCGAAAGAAAAATCAATAAAAAAACAAACATTTTTTTTATATTTTTATTATAACCTAAAGTGTTGACTGGTAGAGAGAATGCCTTTTTACATTAAGTCCACCCATGTACCATTATTGTGCATAAAGTCTAAATAAATAAATAATACATTTAACTTTTCCAAACTTGACAAAATGTACAGAGCGGCGTATCCTTTTTCCGAGATCAAGTTAAGTTAGCATAAGTTATTCATAATAAGGAGCACAATGACTCCTTTTAATGTGGAAGCTCCAGGGTAGGTAACCCGCGAAATTCAAATATTTTTATGTTTTTTGCAATTTGTCAGTCAGTGTGAAGCTGTATGTTGAACAAAATACGGTTCGCGATTGTAAATAGCATTTATCTAAAGGATTACAACCATTTGAATTAGGGATGCATCGATATGCCTTTTTGCCGATACGATACCGATACCGATACTCTTATAAAAATATCGTCGATACCGATACCGATACCGATACCAACGATTGGTGAATCAAAATTAAGGGAAATTATATAAAACACAAGTTTGGTTAAAGTTATTAATTTTTATTAAAAAATATGAACAGTCACAAACTTTGAACAAGATATTAAAAATTAAGGGTAATAATTAAATTAAAATAAATAACTGTTAATAATTAAAACTAACATTAATAAGATCATTCTCATGTTTTGGGGAGAAAGCCGATTTCGCAAGTCTGTCTGTATAAGACCTGCGGTGGAAAATAATCTCTCAGATGCGACAGAACTCATTTGAAAGCTGAAGTACTTCTGCGCCAGTTTTTTCAGGTTTGGGTATAAAACGTCATTGCGCCAGAAAACAAACGGATCTGCGTCTCTCAATATATTAGGAGATCTCAGGTATCTCTCGACTTCCTCTTTGAGAGAATTACAGCTCAGAGTGGACAGGGGCTCATCCTCCTCGGCCTCTCTAATAATATTTTCACTAACGCTCCAAAGCCCACCACTAGTAGGGATCTCAGAACTTGTACTAGGTGTGGGTGTGAACGTGTCTGAAGTAGTTTCGGAATGCAGAGCTTCATTAAGGTTAAATAACTCAACAAGACGCTTTTTTACCGTTAAAATAGTAGACTGTAATTGAAATGTTCGTGTTTTGTAACGAGGATCAAGCGTTGTGGCTATGCAATATATTTCATCATTTTCCAAACTATCAAATCTTTCATTAAGAGCCAATGCCAAGTCAGCTGCTAACATTTGCGGTTGCGATGCATTCTCCCTTTCTGTTGAACGACTTCTCATGTTTTCTATCAATTTACGAAGACTGTTAATTAACGGAATGGCGTCAGATAACGTAGCAGTGGCTTTGCTAATTGACTTTGTAGCCTCTTCAAAGTAGCGCAAAATATTCACCACCTCCTCCATCATTATCCATTCTTCGGTTGTAAGTTCTACTTTGCAATTAATACGAGGCAGACAAGCTTGTACTGCAACTCGTTGTTCTAGCAAACGCCTTAATGCCTGTAGAGTCGAGTCCCAGCGCGTAGATACATCCTGTATAAGAACATGATTGGGAATATTGTGTGCATCTTGCATTTCTTTTAATATTTTATTGCTGCTCGTGGAATGACTAAAATGTCCAATAATAGACCTTGCTTTAGTTATCATTTCTTTCACTTTATCTTCTTTAAAGAGGCTGTTTTTGATTACCAGTTGCAATGAGTGAGCCAAGCATTTTTGACAGGTACAATATCATAGGTTTCTTGAATCTCTCTAATAGCGACACCCATGTTTGGAGCATTGTCAGTAACTACTGCTCGAACTCTATCTTTTATACTCCAATCTTGAAAAGCCTTGCTTAGATTACTTGCTATGTTGATACCTGAATGCTGAGGTCCATCAAATGGCATAACCTCAAGGCAGTAATGTTTGTATTCAAAATTTGCATTGATCCCATGAGCTGTCAAACTAATGAAATCATTGGATTGCGAAGAAGAGTCACTTGTCCATATGTCGGTGGTCATCACAATATGCGGTAGCTCTTTTAACAGTTCTAGTACTTTAGCTCTCACTCGCTGATAAATTTCTGGTATAACTTTTTCAGTAATGTGGACTCGTGAAACAATTTTATAATTTGGGCATAGTTTTTTTAATAATCTTTGGAAGCCTATTTTGTTGACCAAATCAAACGGCTCCATGTCAACACATATTTCCTCAGCAATAGTGCGAGTTATATCTTTTGCCCGAATATCGTCGTCGGTGTAAAGTGTTTTCTTATCAATTATCTCCGTCAGAGTTGCTTGTCTCTTAGGTTGTGGACCATTGTCGTCATCACACTTTGTTTTCTGGATAGTTGTTTTTGATGCTAAAGCGGTGTCCAATTCGCTCGAATGGTGCCTCTTCATGTGAGTCCACAAGTTTGATGTATTATAATTTTTAGAATTGATGCCACGGGACACATTTTCTTTACAATACAAACATATTGCTTTGGAATTATCAAATGTGGAAATTTCAAAATGATTCCATATAGCACTTTTGTGTTTTGAAGTTGACATGATCTGGCTGTTTTTTTAATTCAACCAACCAGTCAGAAACGATATACACACACAAACTGATTAATTACGATATTATTAGGTATGTAATTCTGTATTTTATTTTATTTCGCATTAAAAAATACTACGCGCGATAGCAGTAAAAAGCCAACTAAAGTGTCTGGCAAAATGGAATACGCGGGGACAAAGCGGGTGAGAGAGACAACAAATTGAATAAAACGTGGGGAATCCCCGAGCATAGACAGTCCGTGCCTCGTTTGCAACGAACTAGATCAAACAAGATGCGCGTTTACATTACTTTTTTAAAGCGCGAAATTTGAAAAGTATCGTTGTATCGACAGTAAAAATATCGCCGATGCCGATATATCGGCAAACCCAAAGTATCGCCGATATATCGGTATCGGGATCGGTATCGGATGCATCCCTAATTTGAATCATCAATATAACCCTCTAAGTACATAGAACTCGAACGTGTTATTTCGTGAAAAAGTCATTCAATCGAGTTGTATGAACTTAAAACGGTTATAATTATAACTAAAATGGGTATAATTCTTTAGATAAATATGCGTTACAGCCGCGAATTGTATTTTGTTCAACATACAGCTTCACACTGACCGGCAAATTACAAAAAACATAAAAATATTTGAAATTCGCGGGCTATCCTGGCGCTTTCACCTTAAGGTTTTGAATGTCAATATGTTGCAACTTGTAAGCCACCATATCATACCATAGGCCCGTTCCACAAATTCAAGCTTGAGTTTCAGTTCTAAGTTTGGGGAACCCCCAAAATTTATTGTTTTTTTTTCTATTTTTGTGTAAAAATCTTAATGCGGTTCACAAAATACATCTACTTACCAAGTTTCAAGAGCATAGTTCTTATAGTTGCGGATAAAAGTGGCTGTGACATACGGACGGACAGACAGACATCACGAATCCATAAGGGTTTCGTTTTTGCCATTTGGCTACGGAACCCTAAAACGGTGGCTGGCAGCGGATGGATGGCGTTGGCGCTCTTTGGCTTACTTTGAGCAGTGGACGGCAATTGGCTGAAAGGATTATGATGAACTTGTTTACATTCAATCTAGTACCTACATACTCCAACGCAAAACCTCTATGTAAATCCAACTCCACCTCATCGATTAAAGACAAAAGACGTGCTGACTTATCCCCAAATACGAGGACACAAAGTTGGCTTATTGGTGACAAACTACACAATGAAGTTCGTCGAGCACCAACTTGGAGCCAACTTGCGCCAACTTGCCGACAACTTGGGTTATTAATCACAACCGCCTGGCATCGACTAAGACTGTAAGTGCGGTTTGGCCAAGTTATGTGAATACGTAGGCATCAGATTTTTTGGGTCTGTGATTTATTTACCAACTCTCGAGCTCGTGGCTAAATAACAATAGCCGCACTTGTCGATCTTCAAGGTCAAGCAACGCTTGCCAAGGTCGGTCTGTGGATGGGGACCATCTAAACATTTCGAATTTCCTCCGTGCCTCTGAAAGCACGTTAAGCCGTTGGTCCCGGCTGTCATTTGTAGATCTTTGGCAGTCGTTACGGATTGTCAGAAGCCAGTAAATCTGACTCCAGTCTTGCCAGGAAAAACCGTGTTACCCAGTTAATGGGCTGTGGAGGTCTGGTAGGCAGCCGCTCCTCGTGAAATACTGGTATTCAGCTGAATCCAGTTTGACTGGAAGCCAACCCCAATGTGGTTGGGAAAAGGCTAGGCAGATGATGATGATTTATTTACCAACTGTAATTTTGGAACTATATCCAATGGAGTAAGATAAGATAAGATAAGATAATATTTATTTGCCAGAATGTAGGTGTACAAAGAAGTGTGATCTTAAATAATATAATGAGAGCCATTTACATTACCTACACACATTACCACCACCATCACCTTTACATTTTTTTTTAGAGTATTTTTTTTTCTTTTTTTTTTAACTTTTCCCCACCTTAGGAATTTATTTCTCCTGTATCGTGGGTGCGTTTACAAACATACAAAGTCACATACACAAACAGCCAGACCCGGAACTATCTGTAGGCCATACAAATATTTTTTCCGTGCGGGAATCGAACCCACGACACGCGACGCAGCAGCCCTGCGCCAACCGTGCCGACACTTTTACTTATATACTTACATAAAATGTATACATCAACAATGTCTTTTAATCAATTGATTTAACGACCAAAGGATTATTAATTTACTCTGCTGGCCCTAGTTTATCATGTGCGGTTCGAGTTACGGTTCTGTGGTTAAATTCTACCATTGTACCTACTTGTAGACAATCATTTTAATTTAATTCCTGGAGCTCATTTAGCTAGCTTGGCTACTTAATGCTTGAGTATGCATTTTTAAATAGTATGATAGTGTGCTAGCTAATAAGTGATAAATAATATTTATTTGTGTCATGTATTGATGAATTTGTATACTATTGTATAAATTCAGCTTCTTAAAACGTAACAGACAGATGTGTTGATGGGGAGTTTGTTAGCCACTTCTTCTCCATAGCTAAAACCACAGAAATATATGTTTATGATATCTATGGCTAAAACACCAGAAAGTAGTGACGGGCGGGCGTTGTGGGGGTTTTTCTAAAAACTTGACAGAATTAGATGAGCAATAATAATACCTATTTATCATGAAACAATGTACATAAGTATTTCAGTCTACCACCTCTTAGCCAAATTTAATAAAACAAAAGCTATAGGAAACGATTCCGTAGCTGCTATTCCTGGCATTATTAAAAAGCTTTTACCTAAAAGTTAAAACAGTGACTGCAGTATGGTCGGGCATTCAGAGTTAATACTTAAACTAAAAACCAGTACGTTTCAGTGCAAGCATTGTATCTCTATTGTTTACTATTTAATACAGAAAATGTTCTTCTTCCTTTTGTTCTCAAAATTCGGTTCGAAAGGTTCTGTTATAATAAAATTAGAAATTCATTTATAAATTAGTTTATTATATTTAATAGCAATCCCCCGCAGCTTCGCTCCCGTCAACTGCAACTTTCTTAGTTTTTTTCTGTCATAAGATCCTTCTCCTGACAGTAACAGTAACCAGTAATAAACACAATAAAAAAGAATTAGTGAAATCGGTCCAACCGTTCACGCGTGTTGTGATGACCAAGGGAAATAGAGATTTATTTTCATATTTAAAGATGACTATCAATGCCAAGAATGAATGAGCCAAAGTTACCGACATAGCCCGAAGGATCGCCAAAACTGAAGCGATAGGGGTGGGGCACCGTGCCCTACCCCTATCGCTTCAGTTTGCGAAGTGGTGGCCGCGTACCAAACTGCGTCTTCCGGTACGCGGTCACCACTCGTTGGAGGGCCTCCCACAAGGTGGACCGTTGACCTGGTGAAGGTCGCAGGAAACCGATGTATCCAAGACGCACATGACCGGTTCTTGTGCGACACTTGAGGGAGGCCTATGTCGAGCAGTGGTCGGCTTTCGGCTAATATGATGATGATGAATACCTGCGACTCTTCTTAGCGGTCCCAATAAGAAGAGTCGTTTTTTATAAATTTTTCAGGATTATGGAAATATCCTGCTGTAAGTTAGATTGGTTTCATAGCTGGTCCGTGTCAACGTTCTAAGAAAACACCAACAGTAAGACTTTCTTAACATACTTACTCATACAAATGGGATGCATTGAGAATCCCTTGTAGCGGCTGGCGTAACTATTCTTCCGTTCTTACAGATCTTCAAAGCGATGTGCCACCCATTTAACACCCTGCAAAGAGGGGAAATTTGACTGTGAGTAAACTGAATGCAAAGTTTATGAAAATCCGCAATTTCATAAAAGTGCCCTGAATGAGGTTTATTTCACAAAACCTGATCCACCCCAACTGTACGTCTCTAATTGGCGATACTAAGCTCGTAGCTAAAGAATAACAGCCGCACGACAACAAGGTTGGTCTGTGGATGGGTGACCATCTTAATATTTCGAGTTTCCTCCGTGCCTCGGAAAGCGTGTTAAGCCGTTGGTGGTGGCTGTCATTTGTAGATCTTTGGCAGTCGTTACGGATAGTCAGAAGCCAATAAATCTGACTCCAGTCTTGCACATATTACCGTGTTACTCAATTATTGGGTTGTGGAGATCTGGTAGGCAGCCGCTCTACGTAAAATACTGGTATTCAGCGGAATCAGGTTTGACGGGAAACCAACCCTTCTATAGTTTGGAAAAGGCTAGGCAGATAATGACTAAAACACAGACAGAAGATGAGTGGAACTAGCACAAGAAATGACAAGTATATGCCCGAGCGAAGTATGGCGTTGGAAGATGATGAAGAGGCACTCAAGGATTCTCATCACGGCATAATCGCGTAATCGAAAAGGAAACACACACTAACTTTTTTTTAACGTTAATTTTAATAGGCACGCGTTTGACCTGTATCTCACCTAATGGTAAGCGATGATGCGGTCTAAGATGGAGCACGCTTGCCTAGAAGTAGCCTATTCACTCTTGACTTAAAGACTCCCAGGTTGAATAGCTAACCTAAAACCTAATCACAATAACCCATTTTTCCTCACTACATTCACTTAAATATTCTCTTAAACTGAACACACGGCAAGCCAATCTCGCGTAAAATATTCACTCAAAGAAGCATTGTGTAAAATATTATAATGCAATAAATAGGAAACTGCGTCTCTATTGAGAAAGCGCCGCTTACGGCACAAAGAGCTCGTACCTTTTCGCTTTAAAATGTGAAAGGGTACAGAGTAGGCTAAGGGAACAGAGAGTTTATTAATTTAAACTTTATTTACTTTATTTATGCACAAGTAAAGATACTAAAGTAAGAGGAGCTTGTGGCTAAATTATAACAGCCGCACAGGTCAATCTTCAAGGTTAAGCAACGCTTGCCGAGGTTGGTCTGTGGATGGGTGACCATACAAACACACCGTGTTTCCTCCGTGCCTCGGAAAGCACGTTAAGCTGGTGGTCCCGGCTGTCATTCGGAGATCTTTGGCAGTCGTTACGGATAGTCAGAAGCCAGAAAATCTGACACCAGTCTTGCCAAGGAGTACCATATTACCCAGTTAATGGGTTGTGAAGGTCTGGTAGGCAGACGCTCCACGTAAAATACTGGTATTCAGCTGAATCCGGTTTGACTGCAAGCCGACCCCAATATAGTTGGGAAAAGGCTAGGCAGATGATACACATAAACAAAATCAGCGTTATTAAGAAAACACGAATCCTACGAATTACTGTTAAAATGTCTTGCGGATTTTATGGGGGTCAAAAAGGCCACTTTAGCAGAATCAGAAAGCACACCACGCTACCCGTCACTGTAAAATTTTCCCAATCAAACTTGAACCTAATGCGTTAGCGATAAAGATGAAAATGAAGTTTGTCAGACTGTTGCGTGGTTAATATTATGATTCTGCTAAAGTGGCCTTATTAAACCCGCTGGTTATGAAATAAAGTTAAATGTGTAAGTTTTCTATCCTAACTAACCCTCCTTAAATAAATAAACTTAATATTATCAATGCTACGGTAAGTTTGTCACACTTTCACGCCTAAATTGCTGGAGCAATTTTGATGAATTTTACTACTGAGATAGATAAGATAAAAAAAAAAAAAAAAAAAAGTAAAACGCAAGCGAAACCGCATGCCAAAAGCTAGTATGTTTATTTATTTTAGAATATTCCTCGAATGATCTAACTGATTTTTGAAGGAGCTCGTGGCGCAATAATAACAGTCGCATGACTCATGCTTACACGTTAAGCAACGATGGCCTATGGTGGTTCGTGGATGGGTTTCCATCTTGACATATACGATTCGAGCATACCTCGGAATGTACATTAAGCTGTTGGTCCCAACTATAATTTATTGATTTTTGACATCGGTTACCGTTCAGAAGAAACCCAATAAATCTGACACCAGTCTTGCTGCGTCTTCGCAGTGTGCTGGGTTGTGGACGTCAATGGGCATTCGCTCCATGAAAAATACTGGTACTCAGGTGACTTACATACTGTTGAACTGGAGGTCGACCCCAACATAGTTGGGAAAAGGCTAGGCAGTTTGAATATCGCTGACAGAAAGTAACTTGTCTAGCCCCCCTACAATAGAGGTTACAATGCTTCCGTCGTGAGAGAGGTAAAGCTATACAAGTCGAATATCACTTTTCTTTTTCATTCACAGAAAAAATCACGATGGTAATGACAAGTAGTAGTAAAAAGTTGAAGCCTTAGTATTTCAAACTAATCAGATCTTGCATTAAAAATCGGAAGGCCAATTATTAAAGTATAATACAGCAGCCTCGAATCGAATTCTTACTTTTTTTTTTTAAACCGGTACATTAAAAAACTACGCCCTCAAGCTACTAAGTTTAGTTTCAGAGGAATTGAAAGACCAATTCCAGTAATAAATTGGTCATTCCAATCCTAAAAAGGACCAATAGTTCCCGAAGTCTCTGTCCCTCAGCACTACTCTGTAGATATTAAAGCGGCTGACTCTCGCGTCGGTCGGAGGCTTCCTTGGATCAGATTTTGCTTTCACACTAAAGATCTCGCGGAAAAGACGGCGTCATGCAAATTACAACTAAATTAACTGTTAGATGTTAGCGTCGTTTATGTGCTTAGTTTTCTGGTGAAGAGGTGGCCTATCTGGGTTTTTAGGGTTCCGTAGCCAAATGGCAAAAACGGAACCATTATAGATTCGTCATGTCTGTCTGTCTGTCTGTCCGTCCGTATGTCACAGTCACTTTTCTCCAAAACTATAAAAATTATGCTGTTGAAATTTGGTAAGTAGATGTGTTCTGTGAACCGCATAAAGATTTTAACACAAAAATAGAAAAAAAAACAATAACTTTTGGGGGTCCCCATACTTAGAAATAATAATAATAATAATATAATTTGAAAAATGATAATGAGGTTTCTATTATATATTTTTTCTAATCTGAATAGTTTGCGCGAGAGACACTTCCAAAGTGGTAAAACTAACTTCTGTGGCACAAACACGGAAGCGTTACGTAAATAAATAAATGTTGAGTATGGGGGTCAGTTTCGGGAGTCAAACTTTAAAATTAAAAGAAAAAATTTTTCAAACTGTATCGTGTAAACAATCACATATCCAATGAAAGGTCTTACTGTGATGGTTTTAATTATATTTTTTTTTTTCATATTTTTAAACTAATAATTTGGAAGTTATTCAAGAAATTAGACCAAAAATGATCATTTCTTATCTCCAAAACTACTAAGCCTAAAGAAGGTTGGCCAAAACGTACCTGGCGTCGAAACGATAGTGTCCCTAAATGCTATATATATGAAAAATTCTCTTATTTTTTAAGGTCATAAAAAACATAAGAAATATCTTTTTAAGTGGCCACAAACGTGGTAAAACGTTAGTTACCTTGTACTTGTTTGCAGTTTTTGGTAAAACCTTCTTGTTTTTTTTCTTTTTGTGCGTTGTCGGACTTTAAATAAATGCAGATAAATATAAGAAGTCTGCAGTGTTAAAAATTCATGTTAAAAAATAAAATTGGTTCGGATGCCTTTGCACGCGAGTCCGCCTCGCACTTAGCCAGGTTTTTATGGTAACTTACAAAAATGTACACTGAGATCACTCCTCAATAAACCCTGTCAACCCAAAAATAAGAATCAACATTTGAGAACCAAACCTCCCCTCCATGGGTTTTAATATAAAAGCCAAAAGGCACTGAATGAATTTTGAAGGAGAGAACATGAAATCTGTGGAGCGCCATTGTGTCGTGTAAAATATTCAGAGGCCGGAGTTGGGTAGGTCGGCGTTATGATTGTAACTTAACTGAAGTACTTATTGAGGTACTTTCGGGAAATGAGTATTGTGATTGTCATTTGGTTTTTTGGGGCATGCTGGCTGGTTTGGGTTGATTGCAATATATGGCGAATGTATCAGGCAAATACCAACCTATGTAATCCGCACGCAATGATAATGGGATGGAACCTTGTCAAAGTAAATCGAAAATGACAGTTCTCAAGTAGCGTTAGCAAAAAAGTCCTGAATATTTTTTAAATTAGTTATTTCTACGATCTGCCATAGGGTTATGTAAATTAGGGATGAGACTTATTTATTTTAATAATAATGTTTAAGGTATATTATTTTACAGTTATTCCAATTCAGTTACTTCAATGCCACTCATATTTGCTACATGAGAATCATCTTCAGAAATTTCGCTTTTTTTCAGAAGTATCGCCTTCAGAAGAATAGAAAAAAATAAATGGACTAACTACTGCTGTACAGTCCTAAACTGTACAGTTTTGCTGACGCGGTGGCTCGCACCCGACGTGCGTCACTTTATTACTATAAAGAATCCCGCAGACTGCGCATCAAGAGGGCTGTTGCCAAGCAAACTGAAGAACTTCAACCTATGGTGGCAAGGCCCCGAATTTTTAACAAAACATGATCCGACGGAAGACGTTCCTTGCGCTTTCCAAACGAGTTTGGGCTGCATAAACCACGTTCAGGTCGAAAAACCTGCACAAGGAAATAACGAACATAGCATAACAACAAAGTTACTTAACAAATGCAGTTCGTTGACACATGCAAACAGGGTCATCGCTTGGACATTGCGCTTCATTACAAATATGCGCAATAGGACGAAATCGAAAACTACGTACCTAACAACAAGTGAACTAAGCGCAGCGCGTAAAATTATCATCATTCATGCGCAGCGACTTCAGTTCGACTCCGAATACAAAAACCTTGTGAACAACGAAGCAGTATCAAAGAAAAGCGCAATTTACAAACTGAATCCCTTTATAAACAAAGCGGGAATTATTTGTGTCGGAGGGCGTCTTAAGCACTCATGCTTACCCGGGGAGATGAAAAATCCAATCATCATCCCACATGGAGGACGATTTACTCAACTTCTAATAGAACAAGCCCATTCAACTACGTTACATGGAGGAGCTCGGCTGACGCTGACTTACATAAGACAGCGTTACTGGATTGTTGGCGGCAACCGGGCCGTTAAGAACCAACTACGAAAATGTGTACGCTGCCATCGCTTCAACAAGACAGATGGCTACCAACTGATGGGTGACACACCCCCAGGCACATGTACTCTGACTGTGGTACAAACTTTATCGGCGCTGCAAAGGTGCTTCGGCAAGAATTCGAAGAGTTCAAACGACTACTGAAACCAGAACTCTTCAACGAACTGGCCAAGCTAGAGGTGGAGTGGCATTTCAACGCCCCCGCCTGGCCAACAGCCGGCGGTCTTTGGGAAGCTGCCGTCAAGTCGATGAAGCACCATCTGCGACGAATACTAGGGGAACAAAAACTAACATACGAGGAGTTCATAACGATGCTAGCAAAAATAGAAGCCTGTTTGAATTCAAGACCTCTGTGCCCGCTAACTGAAGATCCAGAAGAGTTCTACAACTGCCTCACACCTGGACACTTCCTAACGGGAAGCCCAATATTGTCTATGCCGCTCTCAGATTACAGTGAAGTAAACAACATCGATTTACGTCGCAGATGGCAGCTTATCGAGCATATATTTCAACAATATTGGAAAAACTGGTCAAACGATTACCTTACTACTCTACAAACACGTAGTAAGTGGAACAAGCCTTCTAGAAACGTCAAAGAAGGCGATGTAGTACTGGTGAAAGAAAACAATCTACCACCGGGAAAATGGGCCTTAGGCCGTATACTGGAGACTCATCCAGGGTCTGATGGGTATGTTCGAGTTACTACCGTCAAAACTCAAGCAGGAATAATAAAACGCCCAATAACAAAACTATCGCCATTACCATTGAGCTCAGAAATTGAAGATGCCAAGGAAAACGAAATGAAAAATAATCCTCTACAGAATAATAGGAATGAACGGCGGAACAGGTCAAAGAATCCTATGTCAACGTTACTAATAACAATGCTAACATTGTTTACATTTGTAACGGGATCTTATAGCGCCAGTGATGGCACGCGCGGAGCGCCGTCGTCAACCACTCAGATTACAAGTTTGGAACGCGAGCGGCCCATATACTATGACACCGTTGGCAAAATGCAAGTAGTGCACGATGAATGGATACTAATGATGTACTACAATCTAACAAACTATTGGGAAGGAACTCGTCGTACACAAACTTACTTCGAAAATATCAAGAACTTATGCCATAAAACAAACTTACAACATTGCAGATCAACTATGGAACAACTGAACCATGAAATAGAACTTCTAAATTACTACAACTCTATACTTATAAATCCTCACAAACACCTGAGCAACAAAAAAAAACGAGGTTTAGTCGACGGAGTTGGCTACATAGCTAATGGTCTCTTTGGAATACTAAGACCAACAATTTGCTAAGAAATACCAAAATGACATCAAATCTCTGCAAACTAATGAGAACTACTTACTTGATTTAATCAAAAATCAAACCACTATTGTGGAGCTTGAGAACCAGGTACTGAAACAAAGTGAAGACAATATACTGCGTCAATTCAACTCCATTGATAACTTCATAAATCAGACCAACATGAACATAGCATCCATTGAAACGGAAATGGAAATCCTTACGGCCACTACCTACATCAACTCTGCTTCATTAACGACGTACCTACTGATCAACAGCTTAAGGACGTTCCAGGAGATGCTATTCAACACTCTAACTAACGTCTAACAAGGACATGTAGACATTCATCTGATAACTCCGGTTCGTCTGATGCAAAAACTGACGGAAATAGCCGGAAGTCTTCCGAAATCTTTATCGCTACCAGTTGAAAACTACAAAGATAACGTTAAAGATATCTACAAGCTGATTAATGTGAAAGCACGAGTTACTGAAAATTATTTTCTATTTGAAGCACATATTCCACTAGTAAATAACGAAGACTACGACATATACAAAGCTATAACTTTACCGGTTAACATTAACAAGGAAACTACATATGTGCAATTATCAAACAAATACATCGCTGTCAACTTTAAGAAGAACGTTTACGTATCTATGTCCGAAGATGACTTGAAACACTGCATGCAACAGAAATCACAGAACTTCCTTTGCAAGAAAAATTTGCCATCATTCGACCTGCACAGCAAAAGCGCTCCGTGTGAAGCAAAACTGCTATCTCATCAAAACAACGGGCCTTGTGACGTTGAACGCGCGTCATGCAAGGACACTTGGATAGAGTTACAAACACAAAACAGCTGGCTGGCGATTTGCTGCGAAATGTGTTCGTTACGAATCATATGTAGCAATGACGTCACAGCACAGACCATCTCATCATCGAGCATAGTGACATTATCTCAGGGATGCGTATTGCAATCTACCGACCTGACCATCTACGCTCAACGCCAATACAGCAGTCACATGAAGATGGATTATGAGCTCACAGCTCCAACATTTGATTCATCTATTAACAAAATAGTGAACTTAACCTATCGCTATGCCCCAAATATCCTTCAGACAAAAACCACGAATCAAAAGATTGCAACCATTGAACAGAAAATTTTAACTCAAAGGGAAAATCAAGATTCACTACCGACAATATCAAGTCACGACATACACCAATATGCCATCTGTTACTCGTTACTGACAGCTGCCATCATAGTGGTACTTGTTGTGGTTGGGAGGAATCATTGTCCGCACTATTGCACAAACAACGCAAAGAACAAAACTACTCATCCACCACCAGAGGATATTGAACTTCAAGTCATTCGGAAAGCAGAGAACCAGCAAGAAGCAGTCGCAGCACAAACAACAAAGGGCTTGCGGCTGGAGTCTCGACCTGGGAACAGGAACCTCGCCTTTCAATTTGATTAATTAATTTACTTTATTAACTTTGTGATGGCTTTTCCTTTCTCTTCTCGTTTGCTTCTCCTTTTGGGGTTGCCAAGATGTACAGTCCTAAACTGTACATGTTTTGCTGACGCGGTGGCTCGCACCCGACGTGCGTCACTTTATTACTATAAATAAACATACATAACAATAAATGAGTGAGTGCAATTACTGCTACGCGGTGACTAACATTAGAGAAAGGAATCGTCAACAGTTTCTTTGTAAACACATTTTACAAGTAATAAACCTTACGGAAACTTTAGTGATCTGTTCTCTCTACGCGCTCCATCCTCAACGAGAACAACTCTGCAAGTGTACGAACCGTACAACTGCAGATGATGGAGATTACGCCATTGAAGACGTCCTATTTAGCTTATTTGCTTCACCTACAAAATAATATTAACACATATTTTATGTAAATACCTACCACCTTTTTTTTTTTTTTTTAGGAATGGGAAATTATCCAATGACTCCTCCCGCTCTGGGTGTAGCGGGAGGGAGTATCAGACTTCCACTGACTAAAACCCATCCATGTTCCTTCATTGCCCTTTGTGTTCCGGAGCCACGGTGTCTCTTGCGAATAATCCCGCGACTCCGGCAGGCGTCGCCCCTTTCGGGCCCCTCTGTGTTGCTGACTCTCTTTGAAGCGCGCGTGGAACACTAACGCGCCGTCGACACGGCCTGTCGTCACTAGACGGACGGACGGCGAGCCACCCATAGGTCGCCGTCGACAGGCCCGTGCCTACGGTGGCCGGGGGTCACCAGGTGGTGGCCCCCGACGCCCGCGGCGTCTACCACGGCGGCGGGACGAGAGGGTCTCCTCTCCCGCTCCGCCACCTCCTTTGCTAGCATGACTGCTTCGCAGAAGGACGCAACGGCGTCCCATTCCGTCTCGCTCCGGACCATGGCTTGGACCAGGGCCGGACGCGAGAGGTCGCCGCCGATCGCCGTTTCGAGGACACGGCGGTGCGCCGCCCAAGCGGGGCACACCTGCACAGTGTGCTCTACCGTGTCCTCCGGTCGATCCTCGCAGTGGTGACACCCGGGCGTTTCCTCCCGCCCGATTCGGTGCAGAAACCTCCCGAAACATCCATGTCCGGTGAGGACCTGCGTCAGGCGGAAGGTGAAGACGCCGTGGCGCCTCTCAAGCCACTCCTCAAAGAGGGGACTTATCGCCACTATCGTGGCGTGCCCTGCGCTGGGTTGCGATAGTCGTCGTCTCCATGACGCCATGAGATCGCGCCGGAAGTCCGTCCGCTGCGCGACAATTTGCCGCGTCAGCGGAGTTTCCCCCCGGCTTAGTACCTCCACGCGCCAATCATGCAGGCGCGCGAGGACCACCGCCTCCAGATCCCATGGCGGCAATCCGGCATGGAGACCCGCCGCTTCACGCGAGATCGTGCGGTACCCTTGTGTCATCCTGAGGGCCACCACCTTTTGGGGCGCGTTGAAATGGTTCGCAGCACGCTGCCTCAATGAACGTGCCCACACCGGGGCCCCGTAAAGGGCCATGGACCGCTCGACCCCCGCGTATAGCCTACGGCAGGAGGCGTTCGGTCCCCCCAGGTTGGGCAGGAGCCGCCTGAAAGCAGCCCCGGCCCGCTCCAGTTTGGGGACCAAACGTCGGAAATGCTCCACTAAGTTCCATCGGCTGTCTAGGACGAGCCCCAGGTATTTTAGCGTCGATTCGACGCCGATGAAAACCCCTCCTACCGTCAGCAAGAATCCCGACGGTGGCGCATTGCCTCGGCCATGAAAACACACGGCTTCGGACTTGTGCAGCGCCACCTCGAGACCCAGTTGCCGGATCCGCTCCACGACTATCGCAACCCCGCCCGCCCGTGTCATTACGTCAGCCGCCTCCGCGTACGACCCCCCTTGTGCCAGCACCAGCGTGTCATCAGCGTAACAAATGACGCTGACGCCGCTAGGGAGGTCGGCTCGCAGCACCCAGTCGTAACCGATGTTCTACAGGGGCGGAACCAGAACCGAACCCTGTGGGACACCGCACGACATCTCTCGCCGGTTCCACTCACCGCTGTGACTTGGGTAGATTACTGCCCGGTCGGACAGTCGGCACCCGATGATACCGAAGTGCCTCCCCAATGCAGCTCCAGGGCATGGTGTTGAAGGCGTTGGCGATATCGAGAGACACCGCCAAGACAACACCACCCCGGGAGACCGCATCCCCCGTCGTGAGGGCTCTGACGCGCATGACGGCGTCCACCGTAGAGCGCCCCTTGCGGAAACCGAACTGGTTGTCCGCAAGATCCAGCCCCGTTCCCGCTAGGTGCCCGGCGAGGCGGTCCGCAATGACTCTCTCGAAGAGCTTGCCCACCTCGTCGAGCAACACCACGGGCCGGAATGCGGACGGAGAGTCCGCAGGGCGCCCAGGCTTCGGGATGAGTACCAGCTGCCCGGTCCTCCAAGGAAGCGGGAACTGGCCTCTCTCCAAGCATGCGCTAAAGAGCCCCTCCAGTCGAGGCCCGAGAGCCTCCAAGGCCAGGGCCCAGGCTTTGCCAGGCAAGCCATTGGGCCCTGGGGCGGTATTCTTGGCCTTGAGCCTTCGCACCGCCGCTCTCAGGTAAATTTATTTTAGATAAGTTTGTAAATTTAATTTAAAGCATAAGGTTCAAGGTTGATTGGGAAAATTTGACAGTGTCTGTCGCATCCCATTCTCATCACGCGCGAGTTATACTTATAGTAGCTGACCCGCGCAACTTCGTCTGCGTCACATTTTCCATGAATGCTCCGCTCCTATGTATTTTAGCGAGATAATATAGCCTATAGCCTCCCTCGATAAATGGGCTATCTAACACTGAAATAATTTTTCAAATCGGACCAGTAGTTCCTGAGCTTAGCGCGTTCAAGCAAACAAACTCTTCATCTTTAGAAAGAATTCTTCGCACCTTAATACCAGCGTAACCCTTAAGCTTAAGGCACCTCCACCAACATTATGAGGCTCTAGTGCTCCCGTTAATTCAACTAATGGACGTCTGTAAGGGCAGTGGCTAATAACTCACGGGGCTGTAAAACGTAGATGTGTCTGTTAAGGGTTGCATGCCAGCTTTATGAGATATCTGTCACGGTTTGTAGTTGTAAGGGTTTCGAAAGTCCGTGTGGAATAATTGAACCCTTATGGGATCACTTATTGCTCTACTTTTGCTGGCTGCCAAATCCAACTTTTTTTTTTTCAATTCTATTTTATAGGATCCATGCAGTTTGGTGCATATACGAGCTTTTGTGAACAAAACTCAGACGAGTCAGGTAAATAAATGAGAGTAAGAGGTGACTTTTGTGGAACAAAGTAGGAAATTGAAAACAAAAAGTTTTTCGAATTGTGTAGCCGGGCTCCTTGAGAGGATCTAAATTGTTTTTTTTACAGTTAAAATTTAATTAATTTTGCAGAAGGGAAAAAATAAGAATCGTTTGGAACCTTTGTACTACCGGCCAGTTTTTATCTGTGTTGTTTATTTATCCTTAAACCTCTGAATAAATATTTTCCAACAGCAAAACTGTAACACTGTCAATCGAGCAACAGAAATCCTTGCAGCACTGCATACGTTCCCGGGTCACGCGCGCCTCAAAGAGCTGTCAGCATAGAAGACGGGGCCCTCTAGGGCCAGTGCCTGCTAGGGTTGCGGAATTTGTTCGAAAGAGTCACCGCGGCCCTGGAACGCAAAGGGCATTAAGACGAACACGGATAGGTTTTAGTCAGTAAAAATCTGACACTCCCTTCTGCTTCACCCAGGGCGGAAGGAGTAATTTGATGATTTCCCATCTTTACAACAAAAAAAGCACTGCATACGTCATGCACTGTCTGACAGAATATTAATATCCCAACCACAATTACACATTATAATAGTGTTGTTAAATAAACAGACTCGATAATATTTCGTGCAGTGAGGTGCCCGCGTTAAATCCGGTTCGTTCCGCTGAATATTTTATGGAGCAGTGACGTGCTATGCTGGGCACCCGCTGTAAATTATGGGGCTAGTGATGTGCGTTACCTGTTTTTGTCGATATTTCTGTGTGTGAATAAATTAAGATTTTTGTGTTTATTAATTGTTGTTTTATTAATTAATAGTTTATTTATATTATGTTTTATATTATTATGATATATAGATATAAATTCATTAATAGTGTCTGAATCTGAATAGGTAGTAGTCGGGGCCGAGTCGCCCGCGTCCGTAGGAGAATACCCTGCAGCGAATCCCTACACGTGGTCCCCGGGTGGTGCTAAACAGGTGACACTAACCGCCTCCGTGGTCTAGTGGTTAAACCACCTGATTCAGACCCAGAGGTCCCGGGTTCGATTCCCAGCGGGGGCTAATTTTTTGCTCGGTTTGGTTGGTGGTAGGACTTGTTCTAAGTCCGCCTGGCAAGCTACCACCATCATGTCTAAGTCTGTCGCCATAACAACAATGTTAACAGCATTGTTGTGTTCCGGCAGTTAGAGGTATGATAGCCAGTTCCTCTGTGTAAGAGGATTCCGGGTGAAACTCGCTTCCATCTTCGGCCTAATCATCACTTTCCATCAGGTGAGATTTGGGCCAAGAGTTTCCCCGTTTCGCATAAAAAAAAAGGTAGTTTAAGAATAGATGAAAATAATGAATTGTGACGTAAATTAACAATTGAAGTGAATAGTTTTTAACACCTATAGGTAACGAGATTCTTTGTATCTAACCGTTGTTGTCCCACAGGTGGACAAAGATCTCCCCTCAAGTAATTCCAGCTATTCTTCTCAAGCGCCGTCTCGATCTAACCTGCATAGTACGTGTCAATGTCACAAAAAAAATACCACTTCTGCTGGCACTCCGGGAGTGCCGGCAAAAGTGAAAACTTTAACATTAACGTTGCGAATTTTTTAATGATCCGTCTTACGATTTTTCGATCAGGTCCGAAATTAAAGTTATTTTTACTCTGTGTTTTCTTTTATTTGAATGTCGGTTTATTTTTTGTAAAAGTTTTTAAATTTTCACCTTTTAGTGGTACCCAACACCTAATATTACCACTGCGAAACAGGTAAGCAAAATACACAATTTTGTTTACTCGGATGACAAAAACCCATCATCCAAGTAAAATAATTCCAACTATTTCGCTTTAAAATCCAATATTCCTAACCGATTTTGATAACATTTAAATGGGACCAATCGACAAGTGTATCCTTTCAGATAAAACAAGAATTTTTCAAATCGGTTCATAAATGACGGAGTTATGAGGTAACAAACATTTAAAAAAAATACAACCGAATTGAGAACCTCCTCCTTTTTGGGAAGGGATTTTCTACAAAAAACACGTTTTTTGTACCTAAGCCCCTATAATTTTTAAATGATTTTTTCTTTTATATTATTTTTGTTGTTGTAGCGGCAATAGAAAACAATACTTTGTAAAAATTGCAACTGTCGGTGTCAACTCATTACGGTTCTTGAGATATAGCCCGCTGATAGACAGACGGACGGCGGAGGCTTAGTAATAGGGTTTCGTTGGTCATCCTTCGGATACGGATCCCTAAAAATACGCGTCCAATTTTTTTTTGCAAATCTTATCAGTAAAATAACCTATTGCCACTGTGGTCTGAGAAATAAGGTTGCTCCTCTTCGACAAAATTCCTAAGCATTTAAATTACCGGTATCTACAGAGTAATACGTCGACGCCCTGGCACAAAATCCCGAAGCAAAAGTAGCCCAGAAAAATACTTTTCTGGAATTAATAGATTTACCTGATAAATCCGTCTCGCTTCCTGAAATATATACGGGTCCCGGGAGTCGGGAGAAATCTATGGACTGCACTATTTTCCACCAATACTGTTCGTATATTTTTCCTTTATATTTTAAAGTTGGGAATGTAAAATAGAAACATTGCATGGTAAAAATGTGTGGGTGACAACTGGTATATGTATGAAGTAACTAGCTGACCCGCGCAACTTCGTCTGCGTCACATTTTCCATTAATACTCTGCTCCTATTTGTCTTAGCGTAATGATATATAGCCTATAGCCTTCCTCAATAAATAGACTGTCAAACACTGAGTGAGAAAGAGACTGACAAGAATTTTTCAAATCGGACCAGTAGTTCCTGAGATTAGCGCGTTAAAGCAAACCAACAAAATCTACAGCTTTATAATATAAGTATAGATGTGACCTTGTGTACGAACAGTATTGTATACCTTTTATGCTTCTGAACACTGTCACCCAAGATACAGGCTCCTGCCCTAGCCTTGTTAGGCTCCTGGCCTAATTTGGGAATCAATATCAGTACAAATACAATGTAATAAATATCTTAAGACTGTGCAGACTTAAATACCACGTTGAAAAAATTGTGTCAATAAGCCATTTTTTTTATCTAACCTTAGAAATGGAAGAGAGCAAAACTTGAGCGGATTTCACCAATGAAATTGATCGCGATCAATAAGTACATCTAAGCTGCGATCAAGAGCTGTCAGTGTCAATATTCCACAGAAAATAATGACACTGACAGCTCATAAGCGTGGTTCATATGCTGATCGTTCAGTTTCATTGATGAAATCTGCCCTAAGTGACACTGGACACACCTAAGTTGACTTTCGAAAAGTTCAAAATATATGGGATTGTCACGCGCTAGCGAAATGTCACGTCAAAAAAATATTAGAAAGATACGAAATAATAAAATAAAAGAAAATTAGAAAATTAAATTAAAAAGAAAGATAAAAAAGAGAAAGAAAGCAACGAAGAATAAAAGAAGAATAAGAAAAAAAGAAATAAGAGAAAAAATAATCAGAAAGATTTGGAACTATTGACAATCGTTAGCGACCATAGAGTAACACAGGCCACAGAATGTCCACTTCTCAAAATGTCCACTGGTCGCAAAATGTCTCTTTCGCAGAATGTCCACTTCGCAAAATGTCTCTTTCGCATATTGTCCCCTTTTCATTTCTGACTTACTTTAATCATAATTCAATTAATTTTAGCATTTAGCTTTCACACATCATGTTTGACGTGTGTTTATTTGTATCGATATGGGTAATCAAAAAAAAAAAAAATTTTGTACAAATCACATTTATTTCTTTGCATAATCGCTTGATTTAAAGTAATTATTTTACCAACTTAAGAGTGTGTATTCCGTCCACTAGCGCCGCCAATCGTTTTTTATTAATTGTGGTAAATTTAAGACACGTAGATAAAAAACCGCTCTGTAGTGCACTAAAAAAATGTATCTATTATTTTTTGACAGCAATTTTTAATACATAACTCATGGCTAAATAGCCAAAACGGCAATTATTGCTAAAAGTGGCCACTTTTAGCAAAAATATCGACTTTGGCAACTATTTATGTTCTAAAGTACAAAACATAACTCTCAAAACATAATAAATACATTTCTTTAGTACACTACAGAGCGGTTTTTTATCTACGTGTCTTAAATTTACCTCAAATAAATAAAAACGATTGGCGGCGCTAGTGGACGTAATACACGCTCTTAATTGTTATTAACTCGCAATAAAAAAGTGTTTCGCAGCAGTATTATCACGTCCTGTCTCTTCATTCTATCTATAACATCTATGAAAGTGTCTACACAAGTCCACAGTGCTGCATTGCTATATTGACAGAATTGTAAATGACCGAATTGAAAGAATTTTTCTGAAAATTCAAATAAAACCTAACTTAAATGAACGCTTACAAACCTAACCTGTTCAAAGTCAAAATGAACAGGCTACTTCTGGGTAAGCTCGCTCCACTGTAGACTTTGTCTCTGTCATCTCTGACTAAAATCAAGAGCAAACCACCGCAAAAAAAAGTCAAAAATAGACACAGTCAATATTTAAACATCGATTTAAAAAACCGAAAAGACATCATCATCTGCCTAGGCTTTTCCTAACTATATTGGCTTCCAGTCGAACCGGATTCAGCTTAATACCAGTGTTTTACGTAGAGCGGCTGCCTACCAGACCTCCACAAGCCATTAACTGGGTAACACGGTACTTCTTGGTAAAACTGGAGTCGGATTTAATGGCATCTGATAATACGTAAAGTCTGCCAAAGATCTACAAATGACAACCGGGACCAAAGGCTTAACGTGCTTTCCGAGGCACGGAGAAAACTCGGTATGTTAAGATGGTCACCCATTCACAGACCAACCTTGGCAAGCGTTACTTAACCTTAAAGATCGAGCCGTGCCGCTGTTATTATTTAGCCACGAGCTCCGAAAAGACATACTTTTAGCAATTAATTGGCAACAAAAAGTAAATGTTCTGAAAGTCACACACTTTCATGATGTTTTATTCAAACAAATCAAAGCCAAACACACTTATAAACAAACTACAAAACTAACAAAAACCAAAGAAACAAAGGCAAAAGTAGTCGTTGTCGCTTTGTACTCCTTGTTCCTATAAAATATTCACATAAAAATATTGCCAGCATTGGCGGAAAGTTTCCTATAAAACGGGAAAGCTATGTTAACTGTTTACTAGGTGGTTATTATCAGGATTTTCTACATAAAACAGTTCACTGCAAACCTAAACTAAGGCATAATTTCAGCCGAAAACGCCCACTGCTGGACACTGGACTTACAATGCGATTCAAATAAGAATAGGAACGTCAATGACCTCTATCTGCCATATGTCTCTTGCAAAGTTTGGTTTGCAAAGAAAACTTAGTTGCATATCAATAACGGCTTATTTTACTTTGCTTAAATGTCTTAAATCAAATTTAAATAAAAACGTTCAGTAGTAGTAAATTATCTAAATATAATATTTAATTATTAAAAGTCATCATCAGTTATTTTCAACCATACCAAAACGCTTTCTTCATTCAATATTTCTATATAATAATTAAAAAAGAGTACTAAAATAAATTAAAACCTTCCTTAAAGCACTCTATCAATTTTATTGGTAACTAGCTGACCCACGCAACTTCGTCTGCGTCACATTTTCCATTAATGCTCGGCTCCTTTTAGTCTTAGCGTGATGATATTTAGCCTATAGCCTTCCTCGATAAATGGGCTATCTAACACTGAAAGATTTTTTAAATCGGACCAGAAGTTCCTGAGATTACCCCCTACATACAAACTTACAAACAAATGTTACCTCTTAATATAGAAAACAGTATGAAAATCGGTGCAGTAGTTTTTGAGTTTATCGCGAACAGACAGACAGAAGCAGCGGAGGACTATTTTATAATAATTATGTAGTGATGTATTCATTGACATTTATATAAGTACCTACTACACCTAGGACTACAACTCTTTGCCATTTTCTTTAAAATCCATCCAAAGTTTGTCTTGAAAAGATCGCTTTTAGCGATAAGGCCACCCATTGTGTCATCATATGTTATGTTTTCATCGCCTATTTTACTATATCTTAAAATATGGTGTACATAATAAAGAGCATTACATCCTGTTCTATTCTTTAGCATTTTAGATATTAGATAATACACAAGGACCTCTCCAATCATTCCAGACTACAGGGTCTGGAACGATTGTAGAGTCCATCATTCACAAATTCACAATGCCTACATCAAAAATAACAAAAAGAACCCTCCATTTCCCCACTTACATTTAATAAGCCCATATCCCGTCGACCCACAAAAGCGACAACACTGGTCGCTCAATTCAATAACCGTAAAACATCCCGCGCGCATGAATTACCAAAGTGAGGTTATTTCGAAATTATGACGTCATGCAGCGGGTACAATGGACCGGTTTGTGTACGGCGCTTGTTCCCGGGGGTGAGCAGTGTTAGTGCTGCAGTTTGGAGAATGTATTGGAGGGTTTGGGCAGGAAATCGTTTCTTTTAGGTGGTCTTGGTTATGTTGCGTTAATATACCTTCAAACTTGGATTAAAATTATTTGGATCATTCGCTAATGAGAGTTTTTTTAGCTATACTTGGAGACGGCTTTTTGAACACTTATCTCAATAATTTCATAATCTGCTCCAGGCGAAGCAACTCCTCAATTATCAACTGTACCGTCCGTACTGCTAAAGCATATTATGTTTTCAATTATGACTAATCTTATCATTTCTACCAGTATGGATGAAATTTCAAAAATACTTTTTACAAAAAACTACAACCGATTTCCAAATAAAAAAAAAACACTACAAAGTAAAAAATAACTTTATTTTCGGAAGTCGGTGTTTTTGTTAGTTTCTTCGTATTTTGACGTACTTTAAAAAAATATATGATGTACATTACCATGTAAACTTCCACCGAAAATTGGTTTGAACGAGATCTAGTAAGTAGTTTTTTTTTTCGGTTTAAAAGATTCTTTATTTATTCTAAAAGAACATACATTGTTCACTTAACGAATAAATGCATAGTGAATGTTAGTGTAGTCCAGTAGCTTGCAGTTTTGTTTCCAAAATGTAGGTAGTTGTTGTTTGTTGGTATTGTATTTTATATGTCATAAATCGTGAACCGCAACTTTTGCTTATGTACGGAACCCTCGGTGCGCGAGTCCGACTCGCACTTGGCCGCTGGTTGTTGACAAATTGATTTTCAGAACACCATGTCATAAATGGTCCTAAACATCTTCTCACTACTAAATAAAACTTCAACATCACACACTTCCCGTGCTCTATACGCCAGGCATTGTATTACATTCGTTCGTACATCCTTATGTAAGACGACGCCAAGTATTCTGACCCGCTGACAACGGCGCGCATTTCTACCACACAGCTATACTGACAACATACGACTGGATTAAGAATTCTTGGAGTTTGAAATAGCAGTAGATACAGAAGTTTTAATACAAATTCAGTGCAATTTTATCGTCACTTTACAAAAATCTGAGTTTCCCGGAACAGAAGCACCAGCGGCCAAAAATGGATGGATGGATGGAGACACAAGTGATTTTATTTGGAAAAGTAAATCGTAATAAGTTAATGTCGTCTTAAATTCTAGGGAAGTTATAGTAAAAACTAGCTTTCCAGTTTTTCCAGTTCCCGTAAGAATTTCAGGAAATCCTTCGTGCACCCTCCCTACGGAGTGTAAGGAAGCTACATGCAGAATTTCAGCTTTCTTCGACCAGGGGTTTCGGCTGGGCGTTGTATGGCAATGCTTATCCTCTGTCCAGTCCAAAAAAAAAAAAAAAAAAAAACCTAACCTAACCTAAATTACCTACTGACATTGTACCTTTATGAGAGAAATAAACTAAATAAATCTAAATCTAATCTAAATCTATCTAAATCTAAGGTAAAAGCCAGCTCTTGGGTCACTGGAAGCGTCAACTAAGCGTTTTGCTAGATCTTTAAATAGGACCAGTCTTTTGGGCTCACTTCCAGTCAATAGCGATGGGGGTATAATAGTTTGTTCTTTAAATAAATAAATACTTTATGGCTGTGCGTTGATATATGAGTCAGTGATTCAGGTATGCCTTATAGAAATATAGATAAGGCTAGACAACACGTTGAACAAATGTGTCCTCAAAAACTCCTCCCGACACCACTTCCTAGTGTTTCAGCGATTCTCGTTTTCTCTTTCTATGTAACGAAGACTTATACATAGTCCAGTAACAAAAATACATCAGATTGTGAAATAAGAAAACCTGTATTTTGGACTACTGTGATGCCCCAACTAAAAATAGCTTAGGCATCACCTATAAACGACTAGAAATTAAACGACGACTGGGTAAAAGGTTAATATTATTGGAGAACTGGCTCCGATCAAAGCTCATTCAAGACTCTCCTCAAGCTGCTTTCAGACTACGCTATAATATTATTATATAGCATATAGTATATAGCTCATAGCACAAAAATATCGCGCACCATACATTGTCAATAATATATAGTACACAGTGTGATCGTGTCCTCAATATATGGTGCGCGATATTTTGTGCTATGAGCTTTATACTATATGCTATTATATTATAGCGTAGTCTGAAAGCAGCTTGACCAAACAATCAATTTCTTTCCTTCTAATTTTAAACTTCTATTTTTAAGTTTGCTCAGCAATCTAGCTAAGATAACAACAGCTCGCCCAATAATTTGTAATAAACCGACTTCCCAAAAAGGAGGAGGTTATCAATTCGGTTGTATGTTTTCTTTTTTTGTTTGTTACCTCATAACTCCAACAATTATGAACCGATTTGAAAAAAAATTGTTTTATCTGAAAGGATATACTTGCAGATTGGTCCCATTTAAATCATATCAAAATCGAGTACGAACTTTGGGTTTTAAATCCAAATCGCTGGAATTTGACTATTTAGATTTATTTATTTTATTTATTACGGACATACATACAGCTACCATTACAGAAACCCAATGCGATAGTGTAGAAAAACAGAAAAAATAATAATTGCAAATAACAATAAATTTCAGGTACCAATAAAACATACAAATTTCAGGTACCAATAAAACATACAATTAAATTCAATCAGCAATACAAAAAAAAAACAATACAATACATTAAATTCATCAATTCTATAAAATTTATAACAAAAACAATAATTATAATACATTAAAATAAATTCAACTAACTGGAATAACATAAAATGTGCAAAGTAACTTTTGCGAACTCGCTCAGTGAACAAGAGAACACATCAATTTTATTGGAAACCAGGTTTAGTGTGCGCAATGTCCGCGAGAGCGGAGCCTTGGCCATTAGCTTGGTGCGACTGCGCGGCAGTGCGAACAAATCGGGCCGTCTACGACGCTGCACGTACACACCCGGGTGTAACACACCCGGCACACACACAAACAATCCGGGTGTAACACACCCGGATTGTGAACTTGTGAGCTCTTACTCGCAGACCCAGCTCCAGGGCTTGAAGCGCTGCATGCTGAAACACAGGCCCCAAACCTAGTTCAGCAGCAGATGCGTATGTAACACACAATTGCAACTGTTTTATTTATTAGGATAATCATAAGTAGCTCATAGACAATTGTGTAAAAATGTATTTTATGGTGCTAATAAAATTTATTTATTTTTTATTTTATTTTATTTATTTTATTGCTGCCTTGACTCACGCCCGACCTAGTGAAATAAGAATAGATGATTCTTTGATAATCGAAATTGCGTATTTTGCTTTTCTGCGATTTTGTAGTGGTTTTGTTAGGTGTGGGGCACCACTAAAAAGTGAAAAATAAGAAACTTTTTACAAAAAAAATACAACTGACTTCTAAAAAAAACACTACAAAGTAAAAAATAACTTTAAATTCGGAAGTCGGTGTCAAAATACGAAGAAACTTTTACTTTGTAGTGTTTTTTTTTTTAGAAGTCGGTTGTATTTTTTTTATATGCACATATTCCTGTACCTATACAAACTGTGTTTACTACAAATACCATTTTTAGCAATAAATGATTATTTGATTTGATTTGATTTTGACCCTTACATAGCTTTATCGACTAGCCAATACGAACCAAGAAGAACCAAAAAGGTCCACAGTACCTATTATTTTGTGATCACATTTTAGTCCAGCACTCAAACACTCGTAGTTGAGTACGTTTCCTGAACGAGAGTTCAACCTAAGATTGGTAAACGAGCATTGAAATCAATATATACCAACCTACCAAAACATCTCTACAGTTATCATCTGCCTAGCCTTTTCCCAACTACATATATTGGGGTCGGCTTCCAGTCAAACCGGATTCAGCTGAATACCAGTATTTTATGTGGAGTGGCTGCCTATCAGACCTCCACGCCTCCACAACCTATTAACTGGGTAACACGGTGCTCCTTGGCAGGACTGGTATCAGATTATCTGGCTTCTGACTATCCGTAACGACTGCCAAAGATCTCCAAATGACAGACGGGACCAACAGCTTAACGTGCTATCCGAGGCACGGAGGAAACTCGGTATGTTAAGATGGTCACCCATCCACATACTAACCTCGGCAAGCGTTGCATAAGCTTGGAGTTCGACCTGTGCAGCTGTTATTATTTAGCCACGAGCCTCTCTACAGTAACAAAAAATAAAATACCCAATATATATACTTGAAACTCGAAACAAGTCAACACTTTCTTATCAACTAATCCCGTAATTGTTCGTTCAGCGTCTCCGCGACATTTCGCCGCAAGTCGTACATTTATTCGGTCGGGGAAGGTTATCCGTTAAAAACCACGAATTGGGGCCTGATGTTGTTTCCTATTCGCGACGGGTAGGCGCCCGAGTGGCGCCGGGGCACAGACTAAAGTATTTCATGGTGGAAGGTAGATACGACACTGAATAGATTTTGTACCAGATTTTTGAAGTGAAAAAAGCGGGAAGAAAGTGAGTTTGTGGACAGTGGTACCGGAGATGGTCGTAATAAAAGACTACAAAAGAAGGTAGACCGAAAATGAACATAAATGTGGATGGATGGAGAGGGAGAAGAAGTTTGACGGCTGATACTGCCGAAGACTGACTGGAAAAAAAAAAGTGTTGCGCTGACCCCAAGTAACATGGGATAAAGGCAGGAAGATGATGAAAGAGGGTAGACGGATATAAAAATAAAATAAATAATAAAAAATAAAATTGTTTATTGAACTAAAAATGTTGTACAATAAAACACTAACGAACATATATAATGCAACTATAACAAAGACATTGGATTGTTACAATCAGTGTCAGTAGAATTTGTAATGAATTCTGGTACCCAAGGAAAGATTTAACTTTGTGTTATGGGTACCAGGATTCTCACGCTAGTTTTACCATCAAAAGTAACATCAGAAGGTTTAAAAATTGAACAAGTGATAAATTTAAGAAGCCAATATGTCTGCCAATAACATCCCACCCGTAAGATCTTCAGTTACTCCGTGATCATGGCGCTTGCAACAGTGCCGAAATATCGGAAACTCGCAAATAAAAAGGTACATGGAAGCAATCCCGATATTAACTATGCTAATGTTAGTGACCATTAAAGTTTAAAACAATATATTGAAAACTTCTTTAACGGCACTTGAGCACTTTTCTTGGTATGGGTATAAAATGTTAAACTCGCGTCAGAACTGATCGTAAATTCGTAAGACGGATGATTCAAAAATGCACAACGTTAATGTTCAAGTTTTCACTTCTGCCGGCACTCCCGGAGTGCAACCCATTGTTTTTTTTTGGTTTAAACATTAGATGACATCACCACGATTCTCGACATTGGTGACGATGGTGGCTGGAAGAGCTCGACCCCCTAGTAGTTGAGCTTCGAGGCGACCCTGTTTTTTTAGGAAATTTTGCATTAATAGGAAGCTCAATTGTAAGGAAAACGGAGAGGAATAGTTTGCTCTACAGGCAAAATTTAGGCTATACGGATGTCAGGTTAGATTATTAAATATTTACCCTTAATATGCATTTTGCACCAATGAGGAGCTCGTGGGTAAAACAGCCGCACCGGTCGATCTTTAAAGTTAAGCAACGCTTGCCATAATTGGCCTATGGTGGGTGACCATCGTAACATACCATGTTTCCTCCGTGCCTCGGAAAGCACGTTAGGCTATTGGTCCCGGCTGTTATTTGTAGATTTTTGGCAGTCGTTACGGATTGTCAGAAGCCAGTAAATCTGACTCCAGCCTTGCCAAGAAGTACCGCGTCACCCAGTTATTGGGTTGTGGAGGAGGTTGTGTGTGTGAGCAGCCGCTTCACTTAAATACTGGTATTCATCTGAATCCGGTTTGACTGGAAGCCGACCCCAATAAAGTTGGGAAAAGGCTTGGCAGATGATGATGTATCTTGCACCAAACCTAGCATAGCGTTGCATAGGCCGTTGCTCAATTTACTACACCAATCAGAGGAAATATTTGTGAAATAGTCTCAATTAGGGATTTTGGAAATGGTACCTAGGTTGTTTGGTTGGTCCCTATTTATAAACACAATAACATTTTGAGAGTATCAATTTTATCCTTGTGGTGGTTCTAAGGAACCTTGTCCCCATTCTCAAAATTTATTTATTTACGTAACGTGATCGTATTTGGGTCACAGAACAGATTCGGTAAAAAACTGGCTGTGACAGACGGACACACAGACAGACCCAAGTGATCCTATAAGGTTTCCGTTTCTAAGGGATATCCGGAGCATATCTATGTTTGGAACCTTAAAAAATAACGGTCTGTTTCAAATTGTGAATGACAAATTAAACATTACGATGAACACATTCTGAAAACCATTCCCTATCGCTACAAAACAAACAGATTAATCATTTCCCACAAACAACTTCTCAAAACCAAAAGCAGCATAAGAATTAAGAACAGAATTAAAAGTCAATCAAAGTAACCCCTCTATAAAATTAATCTATGAAACTCGTCTCGCTGTTATGCGCTATTTTGTATAAAATTTATTGCCATATGTAACAATACGTTCACAACGAAAAACGGACTACATTTTCTTCGTCTTAAGGTGTACTTTTCTTTGTTTGGTTATAAAATTGGGCTAGTATTTGTTATGGTAAGTAAGTAAGGCGTAATGCGCTCACGTTTAGAGAAAGATGTATTATTTGTGCGCCTTGATTTTTGTCTGAGTCCTGAGTGTATCGCAGAGAAGTAGAGTGGGTAAATGATACTTGACTTAACAGGTTTTTGAAGACATTATCGATCAATAAGCTCAACAGATGACAATAACTGCCGCGCTGGAGATAGGGTCGGTGAGTGTGTGTTGCTGCAGAACAACTTACTGCTCTTGTCGCTAGCGCGGCAGAATTAGCTCTATCATTTTGACTGACAGACCTTGCCAGCTCAAAGTTTAGTAACTGGTCTATTAGAAATAAAGGATTTTGTACTTGTATTCGATACAGCAAAAGCTTCATTACCAGAAAAAAAGCAAGTCTCCTTATTAAAGAGCTCGTGGATTAAAAAAAAAATCCATTTAGTACATCGCCGTCGGCTAGATTATTTTCAAAAAATATTGTACCCCTAGTTTTTGCTTAATGAAATGCAAAATTTAAAAAAAGTGATATTTTACATGAATTATCATGAGTTATGAACATAAATGTGGATGGATGGAGAGGGAGAGGAAGGCCAAAGAAAAGATGGATGGATTGCGTGAGGAGCGATATGAAAGAAAAGGGAAGAAAACGTGTTGCGCCAACCCCAAGTAACATGGGATAAGGACAAAGATGATGAGGTACTAGCAGGGCACGTTGCTCTCAAAACAGATACTCGATTAGGTCGAAAGGTTCTGGAGTATCCACCGCGTACCTACCGGAAGACGCAGCGTTGGAAAGCTTACTGACCTAGTGAAGGCGGCAGAAATCCACTGGTTGCGAACTTGCGACACACATACCGACACCTGCATTGTATTGAATCAGTAACTTTCGAGGTATGCGCGTCAAATATTCAAAAAAATCTCTCAGATTTCGGTTAATTATAAATTCTAGCCAAACATGAAAAATTGAGTAAACAAAGGTAAAAGTAAACAAAACACTTTCTTAGGATTATATTATCATCCTACCGGAGTCGCGGTACTATTCCGAAAGAGATACCGTGGCTCCGGAACACAAAGGGCAGTGAAGGAACATGGATGGGTTTTAGTCAGTAAAAGTCTGACACTCCTTCCCGCTCCACCCAGAGTGGGAGGAGTCATTGGATGATTTCCCATTCCAAAATAAAAAAAGGATTATATTATCATATAAATGTATATTTATAGATATTTTGTGAGTTACAATGACCTTCCACAAGGTATATTGAATAAAATGACATTGTAAATTGTAACTCTGACATATACTTACATTGCATAAAGTATGAGTTTATTTAATAAGTAATGATTCCTTCTCTGCTTTTCGACACACTGTGTCTACCTTTCTTATTAAATTCTTCTGTAGCAGGTCTGCTGGTAGAAATTTCTTTTGAAATAATAATTAATTAATAATTTTCTTTTTAAGTATATTGTGTGTACATAAATAAATAAATAGATAATTTCCAAGAACAAAAATGCAACTTGTATTACACGTTTATACTAATAATCGTGAGATTAAGCAATGATGACGATGACGTGTAACTAAATATACACTTTTATTAACTGCAGTTGTCTCTCACTTCAGACGTTTTTACTCTGGCAAAATCTTCACGCAAAGGAATTTCGACACAGGGGGTGAGTACAAAAAAAAACAATTATTTGTGTTGCGCCGACCCCAAGTAACATGGGATAAGGGCAGGAAGATTATGATGGATAGATCTTTGTCACCCAATCACGTCAGAACGTCTGAATGGATCTTGATGAAATTTTGCACAGAAATAGATAATAGTCTAAAAATAAAATAAAAAATACTTTAATCCCAGAAGAATATTCCCTTGGGAATATTTTTCGGCATTCACGCGAGCGTTAGTTAATCCTAAATATTTTGGACTTCTGATAGTCGTTATCTCTGACAGAATGTCACGTTGTCTAGAGCTCAAGGCAAAGATAACACATGAGATGGAGATTAAGAAAGATTTCACATCACAGCAAAGAAAATCTCGTTAAAACCGGACCCGGCCCGGACCGATTACTTTGGAATCGTCCGGCGAACGGATAGTAATTAGTGACCGGCGAAAAACATTCGCCGTCACCTATCAATCCAGGATTATTTGAGACCTTTATACGACACGGCTACGATACGATTCCGTCATTATTAAGGCGCGTCCCCGAGCAAAACGCAGCGCTAGCCCTTTTTTGTGCAGTTTTTTGGAGCTATACATGTATATGTATATTATCTTTATCCAAAAGGAATATCAACTTATAAAAAATACATTAAATTTGTACATAATCTTGGCTTCAAAATGGTAGATTTTTATTTTTCATTACTACATGATTGTGTTTAAATAATCTCCTCACAACGAAACTACAGAAATGAGAAAAAATTACTGAAAACATGCATCTTCTCGAAAAATAACGATTATTTTGATTTTATACTTACACTAATGGATAGGCAATTTAATTCTGAACATTTTGGTAGAAATATTTTTTTCAAACGACCAAAATTAGATTTTATAACGATTTTATTCAACACTAGCTGTTGCCCGCGACTTTGTTCGCGTGTATGTCGGAAAGTAAAATGTCGTTAGGTTAGATCTCTAAGATATACGAACTGGCAATATCTAGTATTGCTTGAATCCTCTTAGCATTAGGAACTTAGAAGAGTGTTATGCAAGGCACTGGCTGTTTCACCTCTTCTGTTCCACCAGCCCTAAAAATTTTTCGTAATGAGAAACGTGTGTTGGGCATGGGAAGACACCAACCGGAACAGCAACCTACCCCTGCAACAGATACTACACCGACACAACTATACAGACTCCGGTATCCGCACCATGTTAGACTCCTATTCTGTCCGTTGTGCGCAGTAGGTGTCCTGTTTAAGTTAGCCAGCCTTTTTTTATGGACTGGAAATCACCAAATGACTTCTTCCGCTTTGGGCGAAGCATAACGGAGTGTCAGATTCTGAATGACTAAAACCCATCCGTGTTCCTCTTAGTGCCCTTTGCGTTCCAGGTCCGCGGTGACTATTTGAACAAATTCCGCTACCATGGCAGGCACTGGCCCTAGTGGGCCCCGTTTACAATACTGACATCTCTTAGAGGCACGCGTGGAACACAACGCGCCGTTGACCCGAGCCTGGTTTTGATTCGGCCTCCTACTTCGCTAGCATTACTGCTTCGCAAAATGAGGTGGCCGCTTCCCATGCATTCTCGCTCCGGACCATAGATTGAATCACCGGCCGGTCGCGAGAAGTCGCCGCCACCTATCGCCTCGATAAAGACCCAGCGGTGCTCCGCCCACGAAGGGCAGACATCCACCTTATGTTCCACCGTGTCACACCCGGTCGTGTCCTCCCGCTGAAACCGAAACAGTTCAATCGTGACCGGTGAGTACCTGCGTCAGGCGGAAGATGAGGACGCTGTGGCGCCGCTTTTGCCACTCATCAAAAGGGGACTTACCGCCGCGATTGTGGCGTGCCCAAAGGTGGTAGAGCTGGACCTGTATTCTCAGTTTCGTACGTGAATTCGGCAATAGATTGCAGGCAGTCTAAAATAGCTATGTCAAGCTGTGCGCTGTGTTCCACGCGTGCCTCAAGGAGTTTTCATCAAAACAGATGGAGCTAGCGGGCCCTATCTGCCGGGCCAGTGCCGGGGTTGCGGATTTTTCGAAAGAGTCACCGCGACCCTGGAACGCAAAGGTCATTAGCAGTAACACGGATGGGTTTTAGTCATAGGAGTCTGACACTTCCTCCTATTTTACCCAGAGCGAGAGGAGTCATTTGACGATACACCATCTTTAAAAAAAAGCTCCACCAACTCAAAACTTATCTTCGCGAGTTCGTCTGTGTCGTCAATGAACGACACGATTGGCGCAGTGGTTGAGCGATTGGCTGCTGCGTCGCGTCATGGGTTCAATTCCCGCACGGAACAAATATTTGTATGACCTACAGACAGTATTCTATTCTATTCTATAAATTTTGATTACCTCGAGGGTGTCGAAATGTACATTTTATTTGGCGTAGACGGCCGTATCTTTATTTTACGTTAACTTAGAAGTTTTATTTTTTCACAGCTTCAAGGAACTGTAGTTCTGAGTATATTATTTCAACTCAATACCTCCTACCGTTCCCGAGATAAAGAGTCTTGATAGACAGACGGACGGACGGTCAACAAAGTGATCCAACATCATATTCGATGGCGTTATACATTTGATCTCACTTTTTTATCGTGGAATTTGTTCGAAAGAGTCACCGCGGCCCTGGAACACAAAGAGCATTAGAAGGAACACGGATGCGTTTTAGTCAGTAAGATTCTGACACACCCTCCTGCTTTGCCCAGAGCGGGAGGAGTTATTCGATGATTTCCCATCCTTTAATAAAAAGGGTCACGTCATAACAACCACGATTAGATGGCAAAGTCCCGTGGTAGAGGAGTCGAAAGAGTTGCATTAGCTCCGCTGTATATAGTTTTAAAAATATAAAATTGTTTCGATTTGCGTTCTTCGAAATAAATAAAAAAATCAACTTGATTCATCAAGAGTGGTGTGAGTTTCAAGAGCATGGTTAAGTAATTTTAGATGATAGCACATGCTGACCGGTTGCTTCACAGCTTGGATCCATTTCTTCTGTGTACGGGGCAGCAACAGCCATCAATACGCAGAATATTAAGAAATGTTTTCAGATTAAGTTTTATGATTTCTATTTAGAAATTTCAAAACTTTGCAAAGGCACACGGCTGAAATTCACATATATTCAACAAATTGTTTAGTTTTACTAACTGTTCAAATCCCAGTGAGCCTATGAAATATCATGACCAGCCCAGGGCCAGAAATTATCCATTGTGGGCTTTACTCTCCAGTTGATCAAGGGGAACAATAGATCTCTAGGATTTTTTTTTTTCACTTTAAGAAACGTTGCCCCACACTAGGAATTTCTCCTGTATCGTGGGCGCATTTACAAACATACAAAGTCACATACACAAACAAACAGCCAGACCCGGATCAACTATCTGTAGAATAGAATAGAATAGAATAGAATAGAATAGAATAGAATAGAATAGAATAGAATAGAATAGAATAGAATAGAATAGAATAGAATAGAATAGAATAGAATAGAATAGAATAGAATAGAATAGAATAGAATAGAATAGAATAGAATAGAATAGAATAGAATAGAATAGAATAGAATAGAATAGAATAGAATAGAATAGAATAGAATAGAATAGAATAGAATAGAATAGAATAGAATAGAATAGAATAGAATAGAATAGAATAGAATAGAATAGAATAGAATAGAATAGAATAGAATAGAATAGAATAGAATAGAATAGAATAGAATAGAATAGAATAGAATAGAATAGAATAGAATAGAATAGAATAGAATAGAATAGAATAGAATAGAATAGAATAGAATAGAATAGAATAGAATAGAATAGAATAGAATAGAATAGAATAGAATAGAATAGAATAGAATAGAATAGAATAGAATAGAATAGAATAGAATAGAAACTCAAACTCAAACTCAAACTCAAACTCAAACTCAATCATTTATTTCAATTAGACCATTTACAGGCACTTTTGAATTGTCAAGGTCGGTCGGTCCAAAAAAAGATGAAGCTATTTGCACGTTCCAAAGCGTAGATCTCTATGGAGAAGAACGTGCAAGAAACTCCACGGACACTCTTTTAAATCAATTGATGTACTTAATACAAAAATCATGGTAACATTATCTTTGATCGCTTCTATATGTGAGGACAATGCAAAGAACAAGAAAGTATATAAAACAATTCAAAAAGTACAGATTATAAAATAAGCCAGTGGCAGGTACGAGATGACCAGTCTCAACTGACGGCGCCCGTTCACGAACATGACGCGTGTATCAGCACCATCTAGCTCAACCATTTTGAAGGGAACCAAATGATCCAACACACGCGCCACCATCAGCGAGACGTTTGTGTGAGCATGACAAGCTCTCAACTGCCACGCTCGTTCATGTCAAACAAGTTTAATAAACAAAATCTTAAATTAATTACATATGCAAATGGTTCCATAGTACTCACATTTACAAACATTTGAAAAAATGAATCTACTTTACTACAAAACTATGGTTTTCAATGGCCAAGTACCTAAAAAACGAAAAATAAAAACAAAATGAAACTGCATGAATGCGTAACTTACTTCTTAGCAATTCAATATTGCAAAGAAAGAATAAATAAGTACATTATACTATAGGAGAACAAAAAAAGGGTAAGCATTACTTCCAAATTTTATATATATAAAAAAAAACAAAAAAACTAAAAAACTATATAGTGGATCCATGCGGCTATGGCTGTGGAGCAAGACCAGCATTTAACCAAGCATTTTTATCATGGATATAATCTTCCAATTTATAATATGCTTGTCTACATAGTGTGCGTTTTATGCATGTTTTAAATTTACTCTCATTTAGTTCGAGAATAGCGAGTGGTATTTTATTATAAAATTTAACACAATATCCCATAAAAGAAGTGTGTACTTTAGCTAATCTGAATCGGGGTTGATCTAATTTGTTCCGATTTCTAGTATTAAAATTATGCCTATCACTAATTTTGCTAAAAAGATGAAGATTTTTCCGAACATACATTATGTTTTCATATATGTATTGACAAGGTACTGTCATGATATTAATATCCTTAAACAGTTCCCTTAGGGAATCTCGCCGACGGAGATTGTATATGGCTCTGATAGCTCTTTTCTGCAGAATAAATATAGACTCGATGTCTGCAGCACGTCCCCATAATAAGATACCGTAAGACATGATACTATGAAAGTAACTAAAATAGACCAGCCTCGCGGTATCTATATCAGTAAATTGACGGATTTTTCTGACAGCATATGCTGCTGAACTCAGCCGTCCCGCAAGAGATGTTAAATGAGGACCCCATTGTAGCCTTGAGTCAAGCGTGATCCCCAGGAAAACTGTGTCTTCGACGAATTCAAGTTTCTCTTTGTTCAATACTATGTCGCAATTTTTACTTTTAACATTCGGTAAAGCAAATCTGATACACTTCGTTTTTTTCCCATTTAAAACTAAATTATTAGCAGTAAACCAATTTTGGACCTGCTGAAGGGCGTTATTTACGACGTCAAGACTTGTGGCACGCCTATCTATCTTAAAAATTAAAGACGTATCGTCAGCAAATAACACCATTTGAGGTTGTTTTTTTAGAAGATGGGGTAAATCATTAATATACACTAAAAAGAGAAAAGGACCCAATATTGAACCTTGTGGTACACCCATTTTGATTTTTAAGCCCCGAGAATTGACACCATTTACTTGAACTTGCTGTTGTCTGTCATTTAGATATGATTTCACTAGACTGAGTGCAAGTTAACCTAGTCCGTAATGTTCTAGTTTTAAGAGCAAAGTTTCGTGATTAACACAATCGAATGCCTTGGAGAGGTCACAAAAGATTCCTATGGCATCTTGCGCCTCTTCCCACGCTGCATAAATATGTTTTAACAACGTGACTCCAGCGTCAGTCGTACAACGACCTTTGGTAAAACCATACTGTTGTTGGTGTAAGATTTTATTGGTATTAAAATGATTGAGCATTTGATTGAGCATTACTTTCTCAAAAACTTTGCTGAAAATCGGCAATACGGATACAGGTCTATAATTATTGGTGTCTTTATTATCACCAGATTTAAAAAGTGGTATCACCTTACTATATTTCATTATATCCGGAAAGACACCTTGGTCCACACATAAATTAAATATTAAAGCCAAGTAAGGTGCTATGGTCTCAATAATGGACGTACACACTTTGATGGACATTCCCCATATGTCTTCAGTTAATTTAATTTTGATTTGCCGGAAAGCTTTCATAACTATCGTAGGATTGATATGTTTGAATTGGAATTCAACCGTACAACCTGGAACGTTTGCTTTTAATAAATTAAATGAGACCTCGGGTGAAGAATTTAAAGCTCCAGTCGTTTTTGATGGTATATCGGTGAAAAAATTTACAAATTCTTGAGCTACTTCTAAATTAGAACTTATGGTACCATGCTCAGTCTCCAGCAAAAAATCAGTATTTCGTACCTTATTTCTGTTACTTTCAGTATTGATAACTTTCCAAACTGTCTTTATTTTATTATCTGCCGATTTAATCTTATTGCTAATGTACAGGGCTTTAGCTACTTTGCAAGCATTTCTGAAAACCTTAGAATATTTGTTTACATACATAATAAAGGTTTCAGTGTTTATGAAAGGCTTAAGGCCATATAGCTCATATAGTCTTTCCCAACTTATCCTAATGCCTCTAGTCACCCAATCACTAAATACAAACTTAGGGAAAGTATCTTTTGATTTCTTTTCAAAAGTTGCATTAAATTCCTTTAGTACCACCGAAAAGAAGTTACCATAAAACTTATTCGCATCCTCAATATTATGGCCAAGAACATTTAACTTGTTTTGTAAGGCCTCATTGAATTTAGCTAGTTTACCAGTTGTAATTGGCCTAAATTGTATTTGAACTTTTTGCAAGGGTGCTTTATATGTAAATGTTACCAGTTGACCAGAATATTTATATAATAGAATATTATTTAATAGAATAGAATAGAATAGAATAGAATAGAATAGAATAGAATAGAATAGAATAGAATAGAATAGAATAGAATAGAATAGAATAGAATAGAATAGAATAGAATAGAATAGAATAGAATAGAATAGAATAGAATAGAATAGAATAGAATAGAATAGAATAGAATAGAATAGAATAGAATAGAATAGAATAGAATAGAATAGAATAGAATAGAATAGAATAGAATAGAATAGAATAGAATAGAATAGAATAGAATAGAATAGAATAGAATAGAATAGAATAGAATAGAATAGAATAGAATAGAATAGAATAGAATAGAATAGAATAGAATAGAATAGAATAGAATAGAATAGAATAGAATAGAATAGAATAGAATAGAATAGAATAGAATAGAATAGAATAGAATAGAATAGAATAGAATAGAATAGAATAGAATAGAATAGAATAGAATAGAATAGAATAGTATTTTCCGTTGACGTAGAACTTAAAAATCTAAAAACTATACATTTAATGCAATTAAATAAATACTTTTAAAAATTTGGTGTAATATCATACTAAACTACCCAAAATAAAACAATAACATGTTATAAATATTTGAAAATATTAAGAATAATGAGAAAAGTAAGGAAATGCTTTAGTTAAATAAAATCCAAAAATAATTACGAACCCACTCCATGTCATTCGAAAGGCAGTCTTATACCCGGCGGGCTATGACCGCTGTTGGGAAATTGATTAAAATAGTCTATCATATATGTTATGGCTTTTCACTGCTTACCCCCCCAAAGGTATAGCGTGATGGTAATAATTGCTGAGGTTAGATCTATAAGTATGTGCCTCGCTGAGCTGTTTGGAAAAATGACAAATTATAAGTAAAATGTTATTTTTAGTGCTCAAAAATCCATTTTATTATTATTTTGGCATTATAATATCTGTTTGCAGAGTTCGACCCATGTGCACTTTCTCGTTCAAATCACACATTTTTGATTATTGCTCGTCCTCCGTAGCACATAACGTGATAATGTATAAGCTATATGTTGACCAAGCCTTTAAGGATTATTTGAACAAAATCTGTTCTGTAGTTTTTGCGCCAATCGTAATAACACAGCTCAAGATTTACTGTTTTATTATATGTATAGATAATGCAATTTTACTTTCAATAAATTCGGTACCACAGGCGACATGCAGAGCACGACGCGGCGACGTTTCAGTCGAACCATTGAGTACCATGCGGCCAGCTTCAAACCTAACGCAAGAGTTTGTAGTCTTGCGTTAGGTTTGTAAAAACTCTTCCATTGGTTTCATTTTATACACAAAAAAAATTACTTCCAACATTCGATTAGAAATTTTACAAACAGTTAGATATATTTAAAGGTGTCTGTCGTTACGGGTAGACAGACGCCAGAAAATCGACCAGCACTCTTGCTAAAGGGTATCACCCAGATAGGTACTGGGATGTGAAGTTCAGATAGGAATTCACTCCATGTAAAAAACTGTTATTCAGCTGCATCCATTAACGCTGGCAGCCGACCTCAATTTTGTTGGAATTCCGCTACCCAGACAGATTGATTCAATCACTCTGGGTAGTCCTTTTCAAGTCAATATTTTTCATTTTAATCTTGTTTGTCCAGATATAACAACATTGAAGAAATTAATTATCTATTTAATATCATTAGATAATTACAAAATTCTTTGTGCTTACTATACAAAAAAATATGAATTAAAAATGAACAAAAACAAAATCCTAAGGCAAGATTCGAACCTTCGTCACGCCAAACACAAGACCTGACGTAAAACCGCCCTGCTACGGGCTGATTAGTTCTAGTTGTGAAATAGCCGTCCTTAACACGCTTCATGATTTTCTAATATGTTGTTTTTTTTTTATTCCTCGCTAAACTGTTAGGAAAAACGTCGCATAAAAATTTAAATGTTATTTTAAGTACGTTGACCCCCATTTTATTATTATTTTTGCATAAAAATACAGTTCAAAGATAAAATAAATACAAAAATAATATCTGTTTGCGGGGTTCGAACCATGTGCACTTTCTCGTTCAAAACACACATTTTTGATTATTGCTCGTCCTCCATAGCACATAGCTTGATAATATATAGCCTATATGTTGACTATACCTATAAGGATTATTTGTGCAAAATTTGAACAAAATCTGTTCAGAAGTTTTCGCGCCAATCGTAAACATACAAGCTTAAGATTTACTGTTTTATTATATGTATAGATATAGATGTATAGATTCTGAGCGTATTCGTTATTGTATCTCTTGCACTGTTATTGAGGGAAAAAATGCTCAAGGTTATTTGGTCAGGGTACGGCCTTAAGGGCAATTGTATAAAAAAAAAACAGAATGCCACCAGCGGAGGAGCCCGTGGCTAAATAATAACAGCCGCACAGGTCGATCTTCAAGGTTAAGCAACGCATGCTTGCCAAAGTTGGTCTGTGGATGGGTGACCTTCTTAACATACCGAGTTTCCTCTGTAGGTTATGGAGGTCTGGTAGGCAGCAGCTCCACGTAAAATACTGGTTTTCAGCTAAATCCGGTTTGACTGGAAGCTAGCCTCAATATAGTTGGGAAAAGGCTAGGCAGATGATGAACACAATATCATCAGCTGCTTTTTTTCATCGAAGCTCCAAAGTCTTGAGCATCGACGCCGATTTGCTGGCCTGTCGGTTTTCTATCGGTTGCATTTTGGGGAGTGTGCGATGGAATTGCATTATTTAATTCTGCCAAGCCCGCTTCATCATCGGACCACAAATCAAAAAAAGCCACAATTTCCATACATTGTTTACAGATTGTGACTGAGACATCACACAACACTATATTACTCACTAACTATACAATAAAACCCGCACTAGTGCTGTTGAAACTTTTTCATATACTTAACACTATTTGAGATGCCTAAAGTCGCCATGGCCTTTGATTTGTTCCAAGGTCAATCAGCACAAGCGGGTTAATCTATTTGCACGTTCCAAAGCGTATATGGGTATCTCTATAGCGAAGAGCACACAAGAAACACCTCGTACACTCTTTTAAATTAAAGAATATGTAGTTACAAGTAGACAGCATCAATACTTAACTCAAAAGCACTTAAAACCAAAACAAAAACTCTTCAAACGCCACAGATTTTCTTCGCATATGCGCCACAATTTCGCGACTGATTGAATTTCTCAATATTCTGACGAGGGCCAGGCCACGGAAATTGGAACGTCTCCTTCGGCGCGCACTTCCAAATCAAATACACGGTTTCCACTCAAAATTCAACAAAGTACAGGAATTTACACTTCCGCATATGGAAATAAAGCAACTGAGTTGGAATTATGGAAAATAAATCAAGATTCACTTACGTACAAAACTTCATTTTCATTTGTGCTCTTGATTTACCTTTAAAATCACAGTGAAAAAATGTAATAGTACTTATACTTTTAAGCCAGCCCAAGTTATATTTATTTGGGCTAGATTTACGAGAATTTATTTTCGTTTCATTTTATAGAATGAATCAAACGTCTACCGAGCAGTTAAAGATGGTTCTAGGACGCCAGCAATAATCTAATATTCAAATACATATTAACATCCTACTTACATTATAAATGAACAGCAAAGACTCACAAACTATCAGGATACCGTCCAGAATCAAGAAGATGTATTATATGGATGAGAATATGAGAAAGTATTTGCGCGTCAGGTCTATACTATAGTCTACGCAGACGAAGTCGTGGGCAAAAGCTAGTTTTAAATATAATTAATTAAAATTACAGTCATATACCTCTGAAATCGACAGGTATTCAAAATCAAGTTCATCTTAAGCCAATCCTCATCTGCATAGTACCAATTTCAGTACTACTAGAGCATAGCGCTGAAATCAAACTTTTACGCCAGCATATCAAATACCTACCCGAATCAATTTGCCAAGCCTTTTCCAAATAATACAGCGTTCAAAAAGTCTAACCAAAGATATCTATGTAAAAAAATTACTGACTATTCATTTTGACCTAAAATAATAAATAGCCGGCACACTAGAATAAGCACATGACTTGTGGATAGGTATGCACTTGCACTCGCTTGTTACTGTCACCGGAAAATGAAAAACTGCGTGAGATTGTAATAAATCTTGATTAGACTATTATTTATCGATACGTTATGAAAAAATCGTGTATAATATATCCCATCCAAATTCAATAGTTTCCAATAGGCTAGTTTCCATTATCCACAAACTGCAAAACTATTTAGTCCGTCAGTAAAAATAATGGACACATATTTTTTGTTTTTGTAAATCAATGAATATTGACAAAGATAAAGGCGTGATCAGACCCAACTATATGTACTTCCCTGTAGGACTGCACTTATGCGCAAGAGTGTCTTTCATATGGCTCCAGTTGTTTACAATAAGTTGCCTAAAAGTTGGAAGGAGCTTAATAACGTACAGTTGAAAAGAAAACTTAAGACATATTTAGTAAATAAAGCATACTACAGCATTAACGAGTTCCTAGAGGAAAGATTTGTGTTGACATAGCATTCGATTTGATAGTATGTTTTAGTAGGATATTGTAATTTTGTCATTTTTAGTTATATTTATGATTTGGTGAATTTGACATAAGATTTGCATACTTTTATTTACTCTATTTTACTTTGATTGACATTTATTGTATTGTAACTTTGACATTTAATTAATATTGACATTTTATATAATTTTTAATTCTGTAATCAATTCTATAACATGCACTATATTTGCACGCCATAATATGTGGCAAACATGTCAGAACCTTTTCTTTATTTGTAATCCTTTTTTTTTTTTTTTTTTTTAAGGGATGGGAAATCATCCAATGACTCCTCCCGCTCTGGGTGTAGCGGGAGGGAGTGTCAGACTTCTACTGACTAAAACCCATCCATGTTCCTTCATTGCCCTTTGTGTTCCGGAGCCACGGTGTCTCTTGCGAATAATCCCGCGACTCCGGCAGGCGTCGGCCCTTTCAGACCCCTCTGTGTGCTGACTCTCTTTGAGGCGCGCGTGGAACACTAACGCGCCGTCGACACGGCCTGTCGTCACTAGACGGACGGACGGCGAGCCACCCATAGCTCGCCGTCCACAGGCCCGCGCCTACGGTGGCCGGAGGTCACCAGGTGGTGTCCCCCGACGCCCGCAGCGTCCACCACGGCGGCCGGGACGAGAGGGTCTCCTCTCCCTCTCCGCCACCTCCTTCGCTAGCATGACTGCTTCGCAGAAGGAGGCAACGGCGTCCCATTCCATCTCGCTCCGGACCATGGCTTGGACCAAGGCCGGACGCGAGAGGTTGCCGCCGATCGCCGTTTCGAGAACACGGCGGTGCGCCGCCCAAGCGGGGCACACCTGCACAGTGTGCTCCACCGTATCCTCCGGTCGATCCTCACAGTGGTGACACCCGGGCGTTTCCTCCCGCCCGATTCGATGCAGGTACCTCCCGAAACATCCGTGTCCGGTGAGGACCTGCGTCAGGCGGAAGGTGAGGACGCCGTGGCGCCTCTCTAGCCACTCCACTTTATTTGTAATCCGGCATGCACGTTTCTTTAGTCTTACAGTCGTATGTGTACACATGTTTGGGCAAATAAATTTATCTTATCTTATCTTATCTTATAAAACGCATAAAAATCGGGAGGGGGTAACCAATTTAATAACTATTTTATAGAGATGACTAATACAACTAATCTCAGCAATACTAATAACGTAAGTAACATTGACATTACCACTAACACTGACAGTATATTTTTGACTCCAGTAAATGAACAAGACATTGTAAAAATTATCAGCTCTTTAAACGATACTAACGCTACTGGATATGATGAAATAACCACAAAAATAATAAAACTAAGCAGTAAATACATAGTAGCACCCCTAAGTTACATAATTAATCTGTCATTTGAGACAGGAACATTTCCTACTAGATTAAAACAATCTATAGTGAAACCGCTGTACAAAAAAGGTAACCGCACGGATATGTCCAATTATAGACCCATTACATTGATTCCCATCCTGTCAAAGATTTTTGAAAAGGCAATGTACGGGAAAATGATCAACTTTTTAAACAAAAACAACATACTTACTGAGAACCAATTTGGTTTTAGGAAAAATAGTTCAACTTCACTTGCTTGTTTTACTTTAGTCAAGCTGATATCTGAAGCCCTCAATAACAAAATGTCTGTGTTATCAGTATTTTTAGACATGAGCAAGGCATTTGATTTTGTCCCACATGATCGCCTACTTTGCAAATTGGAGAAATGCGGCATCCGAGGCAATGCGCATAACTGGCTTAAAAGCTACTTATCGAGTCGTCAGCAAAGGACAGTGGTGTCTAAATATTACAACAACACAAAAAAAATATACAGCTCAGAATTAAAAATCAATAGTTGTGGTGTTCCACAGGGAAGCGTATTAGGGCCTCCATTATTTATAATATATATAAATGACCTTTGCAAGAGCCTAAAACATGATTGTATACTATTTGCTGATGACACTACTCTCACAATAAAATCTACAAATAGGAATGACCTAGAAACTGACACAAACATAGAAATACTAAAAGCAATGAAATGGCTGGAATCTAATAATTTACGTGTAAACATTGAAAAAACTAAATTAGTTAAATTTCAAACATATAATACGTTGGTAATTCCACCACAAATACATTATAATAATTCAATTTTGGAACCCCTACCTTCAACTTTATTCTTGGGAATAGTTATTGATGATAAATTAAATTGGAAAGAACACGTTAAAAAAGTCTGCATTCGACTCGACAAATTTGTGTTTGCGCTTCGAAAGCTGAGACGAATAGCCAATAAAGAAACAGCCCTCCATGCTTATCATGGCTATGTGGCATCAGTGTTGCGTTACGGCCTCGTGATATGGGGAAATTCAGTTGATATGAACAAAGCATTCATAGCACAAAAAAAATGTGTCAGAGCTGTCTATGGAGCAGAATATTTAGAGCATTGTAAACCATTATTTAAATCACTAAAAATTCTTCCACTTCCTTGCCTATATATTTTTGAACTTTGTTTATTTGTGAAAAGATATCCGCACATGTTCCCATTGTATGAGCACATTTCTAAAAGAGTGGAAAGCAGAAGTCCAAATAAATTACTTGCACCCAGCCAAAGACTACATTTATATAGCAGAAATTCCAATTGCATGGCAGTCAAAATTTTTAATAAATTACCCCCACGCATCAGAGTGTTGCCCATTAATAAATTCAAGAAAACTCTATGTGCCGGGCTTTTAGACAGCTGTTTCTATTCGGTTAATGAATTTTTAAATTATAAATTTTGACAATACATTATATCAATACTTTGTGTGTATTTTTGTGTTTGTCTTATTGACTTGTATAGTATTGTATTTTAGTTTTTGACATTAATTTATTATTCAATTTTGACATTTCATTCGTAAATATAAATAATTGTGCTTATAAAATTTGAAATTGTATTAAAATCACATATTTTTAAATAATTTAAGTATAATAACTTTAGCAGGCATGTATCTTTTGCTTATTGTTTCGATGAAAAACCGTACTGTAAGTTGACTTCAACCTTTATTTTATATTTCTACACCGGCAACGGTAGTGTATGTGAGACTGTTTAATTTTAAGACCTTATATGTACCATATACTCAGAAATAAATGATCATTCATTCATTCATTCATTCATTCATTCATTCATTCAATGACGTCACGACCCGCTAAAAATTATGCCAGGTCGTGACGTATTGAAAATTTTAAAAGCGTCGTAACTTCGTCAATTTTGGTTCCCGTAACAAAAAAAAAAATACGGGTCAAATATTATTTGATAATCTAACTGACGGACTAATTAGATTTTTTCAGGATACAAGCCGATTCATCCGTGTCTTATTAAGAAAAAATGGTTTACAATTTCACGCGATAATTTACAATCTTACTGTGTTTGCCATTTTCCGGTGATATTACTTTTATTTATTTTACCATTGTCCTTATCTTGGTGGTCTGAATGATTTCTAAAAGTTTATCCATCTATTTTAATGGGACCTCATATATGTTAAGGCTTTCCGTCTCCTCAAAAAACAAGTACCATGCATGCAGTTACTGCTTATCGGACCTTATCAAAAGCTTTTCCAAAATCATACAACCGACTTCCAAATAAAAAAAAGTTGTATTTTTTTTGTAAAAAGTATTTCATTTTTAACCGACTTCCCAAAAAGGAGGAGGTTATCAATTCGGTTGTATGTTTTTTTTTTTTATGTTTGTTACCTCATAACTCCGACTATTATGAACCGATTTGAAAAATTCTTGTTTTATCTGAAAGGATATACTTGCAAAAATCCAAAGTTCGTAACCGATTTTGATATGATTTAAATGTGACCACATTTAAATCATATCAAAATCGGTTACGACCTTTGGATTTTAAATCGATATACCTGGAATTTGACTATTTAGATGATTCTTTGAAACTCGAAATTGCGTATTTTGCTTTTCTGCGATTTTGCAGTGGTGTTGTTAGGTGTGGGGCTTTAATTTCGGAAGTCGGTGTCAAAATACGAAGAAAGTAACAAAAACACCGACTTCCGAAATTAAAGTTATTTTTTACTTTGCAGTGTTTTTTTTGGAAGTCGGTTGTATTTTTTTGTAAAAAGTTTTTTTCACTTTTTAGTGGTACCCCACACCTAACAACACCACTGCAAAATCGCAGGAAAGCAAAACACCCAATTTCGATTAATTGAATGACAAAAAACCATCATCCAAGTAAACGATTTCCAGTTGTTTACGATTTAAAATTCAAACTTCCTTACCAATTTTGATAAAATTTAATGGGACCAACTGACAAGTATATCCTTTCAGATAAAATAAATCGGTTCGTAAATGACGGAGTTATGAAGTAAAAAACCTAAAAAAAAATACAACCGAATTGAGAACCTCCTCCTTTTTGGGAAGTCTGTTAAAAATAAAATAATAAGTAGTAAATAACTAAAGACAAATCGTACGATCTAAACTGCCTCCCAAAATCTTCAAAGATTGCCTATTAACTGTAGGCACATACGTCGTGGACACGTTATTTGTGCTTCGTCTTCTAATCCATCACTAATCAGCAGGACTCATTACCGAAATGAGCGGAGAAATCTCGTAATTACAAGCTTTCCCTTCATTCGTTCTTCCATTCATCGTTCGTCGTTCATCGTTCGTCGTACGTTTACTGGAGGTCGGCTTTCTTTTGCCAAAGGAAATGTTTTCATGTAATTTATCGGTGTTAGAAAGGATTACGGTGCGGGGTTATGAGTATTAAGTATTTTGCTTTCATTCTTTCCTTTTTATCATTTTCTGTGTTGTCATTTAGGTTTTTGAGTATAGGTATTGAATGATATAACCTGTCAAGTCAACCTATAAGGCCCTGTTTGAGTCAAGTTGTATTGTTTTACTATAGTTCTTTTAAATTGCGGGTGCTGACAGAAAGATAGATTTAGACTGTTGTGTCGTGGCTTTCCTGAACAAGACTATTAATTGGTGTGTCCATGTGTATCATTATTTACATTTGGTGTTATAACGGCAATAGAAATATACACTCTGTGAAATTTCAACTGTCTTCCTATTACGGTTTATGAGATACAGCCCGCTGACAGATAGACGGACGGACAGCGAAGACTTAAAGTTCCGTTGGTGACACAACCCGCAATCGCATGCAACCAAACGTAAAATTTTACCTCTGTGCTGAATGTAACAGAAAAAAAAAAAACCTGAAATTGACATTGTACTCATCATTATGAACAACTTCTATAACACCTTGTATAATTTAGGGAGATCAACTGCTTTCATTGGTTGATATAACAACAGCAAATCAAATCACACATAACCAAGACAACATAAGCTTTCAGAAACCTCTCCAACTATTTACTTACCCACTCATCATATTGACTGACAAATCATCCCTCCTCAAATCAATCCCTCCAAATTCTATTGATTAAGACGCCAATATTATTCAAAAGATTATCAGCCAGCGTCAGCAGGCGTAGACAAACACACCTGCCTTGTTTGTAGAGCAAACTAACGCTGTGCTGAAATTAATAGGACCTGTGACCCAGATCTGTGCTTCCCTGGTACTACGTTGGCGAGAATGTATGGAGTGGAGATCTATGGAGTAATTTTCAGTTGAAGTTATTATGTTATAGTGTGTCTGATGGTTAAACCAGATGGTAGAAATGTAAATCTTAATAAGAACAAACACCTGCATTCAAAATTGTTTCCAAGTGAAAGAGAAACGCTATCGATGTAAACTTACCTAACCTTGTAATTAATTGTTTGATTTTTTTTATTATAAAACTCCCAATAGTATGAATCTGTTCAGTTTCAAAGATACATAAACAAAGCTATACACCAATCCAACCAAAGGTAACTCGTCTGCTCTACAATAGCAACCAAACAATTACGTTTTCTAATGCAATTTGAATGAATTAATAGTTCAATTCGTCCTGCCCACTGATTGGTCGGTACGTCAATGTCGCTTTACTACCTTCACCCACCAAACCGATATTTACTTTAGCTCTTGGACAACAGAGTTAAAATTAGATTGGCAAGCAAAATAATTAGAATAGATTCTAAACTTAATTAGTCCGTTCTAAGAAGTTAGTTCGAACAATAAATTATATTTTAAGCTAAACTAATATAAAGGAGTAAGTTTTAGATGTACTTACATTTTGGTAATAAGATTCTTAACTGATAGAGAACACAAGAACAGCTCGTTACAAGCTTAGACGTTGTTCTTCAAACGTATCAAAGCATAACACCTGAAAGGGCGATCAACAATTTCTATGATTCAAAAATATTAGTTGAATAGAAAATATTCCATTAATTTCAAAGAACTTGTGTGTAAGACAAGATCTATTAACAATCTAGTTTTTATATCTTTCTGTAAACTTATGAAACCCTAAATACTAACTATGAATGTAAGTATAAATGGATGTAAACAATCTAATCCGATTATAGAGACAAATTACTACTTTATTTATATTTTCAAACTTAATGCACTAAGGCACTACAGCAGATTTGTCTTAGGAATTTTCTACTAGTCAACCAAGGGTGGTGAAAAATTAGACGGGTCATGATCTCTTGATGACTGCATGCTGCGACAAGATTTCTTTTAAAAGTTATCTATTTATGTACCAGATATTTATGTAGCATATTAGCATCTAGAAAAATAACGACAAGAACGCGTCATCGAGGTAATACAAAACCTTTACTTATAGAGTGTACAAAAAATTCCTTTAGCGGATATCGAATTCTGTATGTGAGGGTTAGGGAGCGGGTCCCGACGGACGCCGGCACTGAACCGGGACCGAGGCGGCTCCGGGAGAAAGTTTACACCTGATATCGACAGCTTCGGGAATTGTACGAAACGTGTGGACTACTGCCAACAGTGAAATTTTGGGAAACACGCAATTTTAAAGAGCTTGTTGGTCTTGCTTTTCTACATTTTTTTTTTCTTTCGCATGGTTATGTGACGATCTTCGCAGGGTGGTTGGTAGCAGCGAGAGTTGCTGAAAATTGAGTTGAATGGCGTGCACTAGGAGAGACCTAAATCCAGCAGTGGACTGCTACGAGTATAGACGATTTATAATTATGACGATGTTTATGCCAAGAAATATTATTAAAATACTGGAAATACCAAATAAAAAAAAAATAAAAAAATGAAAGTTTTATTAGTACTGCAGAATAAACATTATTATTTAGCTTCTAAATAAGTAGGTACAATTATCTCAAAAGTTGCTGGTACTGGTTCCCAAACTAAGCTATCGCTTGTATTTTGGGAAAGGAATAAGGTACAATACTATTTCTAAGGTGGATCATTATCGCCATGGGATCTAGAGGCGAGGGCCCTCGTGCTCATTTACGAATGGCGCGTGGAGGCGCAACGCCGGGGCGAGACTCCTCTGCCGCAGCAAATCGCAGCACGGCGGACGGAGCTCCGGCAGGATCTCATGGCGGTATGGAGACAGCGACTGTCGCAACCCAGCGCTGGGTACGCCACAATTGCGGCGATAAGTCCCTCTTTGAGGAGTGGCTACAGCGGCGCCACGGCGTCCTCACCTTCCGCCTGACGCAGGTACTCACCGGACACGGTTGTTTCGGAAAGTACCTGTTTCGAATTCGGCGAGAGGATACGCCCGGGTGTCAGCACTGCAAGGATCGCCCGGAGGACACGGTGGAGCATACGGTGGAGGTTTGCCCTGCGTGGGTGGAGCAACGCCGTGTCCTCGTCGAGGCGATCGGCGGCGGCAACCTCTCGCGTCCGGCCCTAGTTCAAGCCAAGATCCGGAGCGGAGGAGGCATGGGAAGCGGTCACCTCCTTCTGCGAAGCAGTAATGCAAGCGAAGAAGGAGGCCGAACGCGTGAGGGAGACCTCGCGCCCCGGCCGCCGCACCAGAAAAAGATGCCCCGGGCGTCGGGAGTCGCAGGGCGATTCCCGGCCACCGTAGGCGTGGGCCTGCGGACGGCGAGCATTGGGTGGCTCGCCATCTGATCAGAATCAGGCCCGGGTCGACGGCGCGCTGTGTTCCACGCGCTCCTCAAAGAGTTGTCAGCAAAGCAGATGGGGCCCGCTAGGGCCAGTGCCTGCCGGGGTTGCGGAATTTGTTCGAAAGAGTCACCGCGGCCCTGGAACGCAAAGGGCATTAGAAGGAACACGGGTGGGTTTTAGTCAGTAGGAGTCTGACACTCCCTCCTGCTTCTGCCCAGAGCGGGAGGAGTCATTTGATGATTTCCCATCCTAAAAAAAAAGGTGGACCACAAATGCCACGGCAGGTTGACGTAAAATTTGAATTAAAATAGCGTAAGACAGGGTTAGATATTGCAATCTGAATCAGGCCTGAGGCCGAACTTGTGGAGGACATCTAAGAAGAGAGGACTATGTTTAGAGTTTTTGTTTCTATCTTGATTTCTCTTACGTCTTCTTTCATCTTTGTTTTCTTTTACAAATCCAGATATTTTTGATTATATCTACACTAATATTATAAAGAGGAAAGATTTGTTTGTTTGTTTGAATTGAATAGGCTCCGAAACTACTGGACCGATTTGAAAAATTCTTTCAATGTTAGATAGCCCATTTATCGAGGAAGGCTATAGGCTATTATATCATCACGCTAAGACAAATAAGAGCGGAACATTAAAGGAAAATGTGACGCAGACGAAGTTGCGCGGGTCAGCTAGTTGCAATATAATCGCGTTTCTCGAATTATGAAGTCCGTTAAAAATAATGAACAGAACTGGCCAAAAATAAATTTACACTGAGCTTTAAATATTTTTTGCCAAGTCCCTACATAAACCGTCGTCCTTAAATATTTCTAACTCGTCCGATACCGAATACTGAATTCTTGTTGGTATCCTATTTCGTATTCAGCCGGGAAGCGGATTTGATTTTATTATTTATACCGACGTTAAAATAACAGTATGGGTGAAAAATATTATTTTTCAAATATGACTTTCGAGTCTGTTGAGAATTAAAATATGGTTCTCGATGTCTGAAACCTGCAAAAAAGTAGGTCACTTCTAAGAAGATAAAAATTACGGAAGAGATTTGATTGATAAAGAAATGCTAACAATGTAAAGTTCACTGTTCCCAATTTATATCGGCAAATAATGTTAAAGAAACAGAGATTGTAATATTTCAATAGCCAATACTTTCACTATACGAGAAGCAGAGAAAAAGCTATAATATTATCATCCCTATGACGCCAATATTCCCAATAAACACAGAGGTTTCTTTTGACACCAACATTAAAGCCAATTCTTTAAAAGTCCCAAGAAGCAAAGACTGCTTTCCTCTTGCTATTCTAAGTGGGACAACCATAATACTGTATTCAACACAACCTCACAATTTGGTACACGCGGTATGATGATGAATCGTTCTCAACAGGACAGGACAAGTTAGAGCATGTTCTTGCCACAGTATAAGTTTGGCAGGCCTGAACTTGATAACATAGCGTGAGTAAGTTATCGTCCACACTGACTTGACTATCGGGTTGTTTATGTACTATGTGTTGGCAGGTAAATTAGAATCTAGCCGGTGGATGGTTTGCTAAGGACAGTTTTGGGCAGTGAATTTGTGGGTCCAACTAAGGCAAAATTCATCAAATTAAACCTAATTAAACCTATCTAAGACGATAGAACTGCAAGACTGATAATGATGGGCAGTGACCTAGCGGTGAAACGCCGTTTCTTTTTTTCTTTTTCTTACAGACATTTGCGAACAGACTGGAGTCATAAGAGATGCTGCTTTTCGACCTGACAAAGAATATAGAGAAATGTTTGGGGTTTGGGGAGAAGATATAGGAGATAGAAATCCGAAACTATGAGGACTATCGAAAAACAAAACAATGCTTGAGCCCGGTTTTGATGATAACTAAAACTGCATCAATATATTTAAAAAAAAATCGTTATTCTACCCATAAATGGAACCAGTTGATTTTTAATGAAATAAAATCGGTCAAGTGCGAGTCAGACCCGCGCACCGAGGGTTCCATACAAACCTGTAAGTATATATTGTAAGCAAAAGTTGCGGTTCACGATTTATGACGTATTAAAAAAAACTACTTACTAGGTCTCATTCAAACCAATTGTCGTTGGAAGTTTACATGGTAATGTGCATCATATATTTTTTAAGTTTTATCATTCTCTTATTTTAGAAGTTACAGGGCCCACACATTTTACCACTTTGGAAGTGTCTCTCTCGCAAACTACTCAGTTTAGAAAAAAATGATGTTAAAATGTTCAATATCATTTTTGAAGACCTATAGATACACATATAAGTATGGGGAACCCCCAAAATTTAGTGGTTTTTTTTTTCTATTTTTGTGTGAAAATCTTAATGCGGTTCACAAAATACATCTACTTACCAAGTTTCAACAGCATAGTTCTTATAGTTTCGGAAAGAAGTGGCTGTGACATACGGACGGACAGACATACAGACAGACATGACGAATCCATAAGGGTTCCGTTTATTGCCATTTGGCTACGGAACCCAAAAAAAAACACACTATTACACCATCCGAAAGTGTCGCTAATGTGTATCCAATTCTGGGAAGTAATAACACATGGCGAAATAAAGGTAAAGCTCTAATTTTTAACAAATTAACGACATGATGGATGGAATGTTATGTGTTATTGTTGTGTTAAAAAAAAAAATCTGCTCTGAAATGTGACTGCATCATAACGTTTTTTGAAGTTTAGACAGTATTATATCCTCTTGCTATTCCAGTTGGTTTGAGTTGATATTAGGCTAAAGTATACTAGTTAAAATTAAATCTTTTCGACTCTCTTTTTTTGTCATTTTTTTTTTTTATAGCATCTATAGCCCTCACAATGACGATTTGGTGTCATTATTCAAGAAAAAACACGCCCTAGCTTGTCAAAAAATATTTAAAAGGTACATAAAAAACCTTTACAACCGCGATAAAATCCGAGGACACCCAGTAAAAAGTTTAACAGCCCAACGTAAAATTTTTCATCAATTCGATTCCACTTTTCACAATTTTTTCGTTGATACAAAAGGCGATATTTTCTAAAGGAAGCGAGATAGGCGCATGGAATAAATGCACAAAACAATCAACAATCCGCTTTTGGGGACGCACCTTAGAAGTTACTACTACAAAGGAACGTACTAGCACTTGTGAGGCTTCCCTTGCCACAATCAGTCTTTTGTGTGAAATCACCAACATAATTTTGCCACCAATTCACATCCTTTCTTTCGTTATCCCCTCTTCACAAGGTCTCAAATCGCTTGGCTGCAAGTTTCCGAAGTTTGAGGTTACGCTGGTGTTAGCTAGTATACGTCATATTGCCCGAAGGCGCGAATCAAGAATTTTGCTCGTCGCCTCGCGCCAAAACAAAAGACGCCATCTTGAAGAGTTGTTCAAAGAGAAAGAGGTTTTTTTTAAGTTACACTCGAGAGGATTGGAAACGCATGTATATTGTGTACGTAGGTCCTTTCATCCTTTCTCGTAAATGCCTATAAATAAATGTTCAAGAACTCATGAAGATGAGTAGCTCGTGGCTAAATAATAGCAGCCGCACGGGTCGATTTTTAAGGTTAAGCAACGCTTGCCAAGGTTGGTCTGTAGATAGGTGACCATCTTAACATACCGAGTTTCCTCCGTGCTTCGGAAAGCACGTTAAACACTTGGTCCCCGCTGTCATTTGTAGATCTTTGGCAGTCGTTACGGATTGTCAGAAGCCAGTAAATCTGACTCCAGTCTTGCTAAGAAGTGCCGTGTTACCCAGTTAACGGGTCCAGACAGATTTGTGTTGCTGGAGAGTTTGTTGGCCACTTCTTCTCTACAACTAAAACACTAGGAAGTGGTGACGGGCGGGCGTTTTGGGGCTAGTTTGAATAAATGACTTGAATTTGGAATGATTTATTTTATTTATTTATTTATTAAAACTTTATGCACAAGTAAAGATGCTGTACAAAGGTGGACTTAATGCCATAGGTAGAATAATAGTATGATGATACTATATACATGACGGCGGGGGTTGTTCTTTATCGCTCATTGTCTCGAAATAATCTACTGTGGGTTAGGTAGGTATACGTAGCTTGGGGAACACGTGATGATTTTAGTATCGTCCGCACCGGCCGACCGCTACTTGAGAAGTGGCCTGACGCGCCGCTCGCGCCGGTGCATTCCAACACTAACTTCATCTAGTGCCACTAGGTGGCGCTGGCATTCCGGAAACCGCCACGATACCACCGATTTCCGACACGGCCATCCTGCTAGCACACGCCCTCGTGTGTTGATCAGCCTGGAATAAAAGAAAAAGCCCCCAACAATACCTTATTTCACTAGACTCCTCGCAAAATGGAAAGCAAACGAAATCTGCGTTTTACACTTTGTTTATTTCATGGGCTCTACAATAATCTGAATCATAACCGTCTTTAATCCCAAAATCACAACAATTCACTACACACAAATGCCACAGCCATGTACCATCGTCGTCGTCACAACCAAAACAGTAGACGTACTCTACTAAAACATTAAATTACAACCAAGCTTATAGGAACCCTCGGGTAATGACCTCTAACGCCACGGCTCTCCAGCCGAACAGCAATCACATTGCTCTCTCACAGTACGCATATCCATCAAGTGGATCGCCCGTGTACACCACCCCTGCGGTGACACGCTACGGTCTCCATAGACCACGACCTCCGCCAGAGTTAAACGCACACCGCGCACCCACGGACTACTTGAGTTGCCTCAAGAGACACCGATTTCTACCGGGCTACGACTACGAAATAACTACTGGTACGGTCGAACACATTACGGCCGATAGAGTCATTCACCCAAGTCCCTTCAACCACTTAAGCTTGAACTTCATCATTACCAACAAGATCATCGTTTAAATCAATTTCGACTGGTACATGACGTTCTGGCATTTTCCTTAACCTATCGTGAGCATATTTGTAGGTACGTTTACAATTCAAAGCTTTCAGTGTGTAACGATCACCTTCCAATACTTCAACAACCTTAAATGGGCCTTTCAATTTCGGACCTAATTTTGTCTGATTTCGCTCCTCGTTTTCTACACAAAATCACCAACCTAAAAACTGTTAACCTTCGCTTTTGTCATGTCAAAACGGGACTTATCATATTCCGCACACTTCTTAATATTGTCAGATGCTATCTTACGAATTTCGTCAATATCAACGTCAGTCCCTACATCACTACACATAAACGATAACGGCCTCGCAACTTTACCAATTAAAAGCTCCAGAGGCGAAGCTTTTGTAGTTCAGTTCATCGTACAATTTATCGCGAGTTGTACCTCACCTATAGAGTCTTGCCACGACCTATTATCGCTAGTCTCGATCGCGGTTAGCATAGACTTTAACACACTCATGACGCGCTCTACCTGCCCGTTAGCACGAGATGAGCCTGTCGCTATGAGATGTAAATTGATATTCTTACTCTTGCAAAAATCACGAAAATCTCCACTGGCGAAACATTTCCCCTGATCGGCAATAATGCGGGTCGGAGCACCAAACAGAGCTACGCTTTGAGTCACCGCGCAAATACTACTCTTAGAGTCAATGTTTGGCGTATGGAACAAAAGAACGTACTTCGTAAAAGCATCAATCAAAACGAAAATGTATTCCTTCTTATCATTTTTACCGCTAAGTTTACCCGTTGCGTCTATGTGAATCGTGTGCCACGGTATGTTCACTTTAGGGATCTGATGCAGTTCCGCTTGAACTTTTCCGGAATGAGATTTCGCGACTTTACAAGTGACACAGTTATCTACAAACTTTTTAACATACTGTGTCATTCCCAGAAATCAGTAAAAGTCAAAAAGCTTTTCAGTAGTTTTCTCAGCTCCGAGATGAACAATAGAGTCGTGAAAATTATTTACTACGGACCATCGGAGCGAACGAGGCGAGTAAGGTAAACTTTTAGACCTACCGTTACGTTGAATAGTACGATAGAGTATACCCGATCGAAGTACATACGTTTTAGTCATTTGTTCGTCTAAGTTGCCTTACATCTAATAGTTTGTAAGTCTACCTCAGTCCCTAAATTATCACATGGAGCTATTCTACATCTTCACTCTACTGACTAGTCGGTCACTCAGTCAGCCTTTTGACAATTCTAAAGTGGCTGTAATCACTAATTGAACTAAATGCTTCAGGTTTTATTCGCAATACGAGAAAACTAGCTATTCGTGATTACCAAGTCCAAGTACCACTAAATCGAACAAACAAACAACAGGTTTCTTATTCGCAGTCAACAGCTATCTCATAGCTCAGCAAAACAATTGCCACACTCGCACTTCCCCACGGGAATGCCGAGTAAACTCTTGACTACACTACCTAGAGCTACCGTAACGATACCCTGGCCTAGACTCCCCGTCTATGCCATCCAGGGCTACCGCTCGATACCCTGGTACAGTCACCGACTCACAGAACTCAGAACCTGTTCACACAAACTAAATTGATGCTGACTCATCATCTACTTCATATTCCAAAACGTCAATTGGGTACTTGGCCTCGGGCATCTTCTCGACAAAGAGATTTTAAAACATACCGATCGGTAAGCTATGCACATCGGACCTTGTAAAAAGAAGAACAACTAGGCCTGGCAATGTTTGCATCTAACTTTCATATGAACATTCACGAATAACTCTACTATTTAGGTCATCGAATCAATGTCATTTTAAACTAACTCATATTTTTCTCACATACCTAGTAGGTAACCCGGTTGTAAAAACGGAAGGTCTGTTTAGAAATTATAAAAACGCAGAATTCTCTGAACCCGTCAAACAATGTCAACAAAATCAAGTTATCGTTCATGATCGTTTACTATTGAATTTGCTAACTGTTATTATGCAAGGAAACCTAGCCTAACCTAATGCCTATGCCTAGGTCTAACTTTTCACTTAAATCGAAAAAAATCTAAGTCGAAACAAAACATGACCTTGTGGCAATCATGCCTTACGATATCTGATTCAGCAGTTTGCACTGCATAACATTTTGAAACTATTACCACCAATGGGAAACTCTAATAATCATAGTTTCGTTCTAAGTATATCAAAATTACCCAGCAATGTCAACCTAACCACTGAATTGATTTGAAAAACTTTAAAACTTTCAAATCACTATCAAAATAAACTGGCAGCGACTCACCGGGAACTTTAGTCGGCCTTGAACGCTTCCAACTCCAAAGATGTCGCATCATGTCAACATCTCGTTTGGCTACTGCAGCCTTCAAACTGCTTGCTGACCTTCGATCCGTTACGCTCGGAACTGTTCAGAAGTTGTTATTTCTCAGCAGCAATAGCTGCATGGGAACCTCTAGCGCTATCTGCTGGCTTCTTCCAAGGTGATACGATATCTGAAAACTGAAAAACACCACGAGAGTACAAGTCCAATCAAAGCTATGACAGGAGTATAGGCTTCAGGTTAGCGTAGTAGCCACAGTATCAAAATCAATTAAAACCTGAAACTAATCAGAACATTGGGACTAGCAAGAAGGTCTATGCCCAATAGTGGACAACAGCCCCTAAGATGACTCACTGACTCAAAGTTGGGCTATACATGGTTATGATGAAATAAAATATTGCATTAACAATCCTCTTAATTTTTAAATTTAACTGTTAGGTTGCTAGTTTGATACGATCTTGTAACTGTTTCGCTGTAAGGTCCAACAATAGCTCTGAACTGGCACTGCACTACCTTACACAACCAGCGATAGCAGAATAATATTACCGCTTCATCGGCATTATTTAAAACGCTATTGCTTAACTAGCAACATTTAACCTATAGCGCCTAAACTACTACTACAATAGAGCGTTAGCCAACATGAGAATATCAGCCACACTTTAGAATAGAGCAACAAAGCGACGAATCAATTAGCCAACATCGATTACGACTAGTCGTGAGACCATAGCCCTTTGTAGTCGGTCTCCACAGCATAAAATGTTCCTAGTGAACAATAACAAAGTAGAAAAATGTTAACCTACGAGCAATCAGCTTCACTGCAGTAACAAAATGAAAATGACTCACCAGATTAACATGAGGAACCTCACTCACGTCTATGCACTTCTTCTGGACCTTGCTAGCTGTTTTGAAGGACTAGTTTTTCATTGTTCAGATTGATGAGGGTAGCCGCATAAAACTTGACGAGTAGGAATTTGACCTTGGAATGCTTCTTTAATTGGTCCCACGTAGAACCCAGTTAGGTTATCTATCATAGGCATGTAGGCACGATGCTCTTCAGCGCCCGCACAACACTGCGATCTCGACAAAACATAGCACCGCGGTGACACACAATGACCGCGCATCTTAGGTTTATTGGATCGATTTTCACAGCACACATCGAGTGTTTTAGTGTCTGCATAAACGCACGCGTTTTGAAAACAAAACCGCAATTTGTACTTAAACTGACACTACGTATTTTACATTTGAAAAGGAAACCGTGACGTAAGTATTTCACTAGCATTGCCACGAATCTTCATGTGGGCCACTTGAGTTGCATCGCACTTCTGATGACGGCGGGGGTTGTTCTTTATCGCTCATTGTCTCGAAATAATCTACTGTGGGTTAGGTAGGTATACGTAGCTTGGGGAACACGTGATGATTTTAGTATCGTCCGCACCGGCCGACCGCTACTTGAGAAGTGGCCTGACGCGCCGCTCGCGCCGGTGCATTCCAACACTAACTTCATCTAGTGCCACTAGGTGGCGCTGGCATTCCGGAAACCGCCACGATACCACCGATTTCCGACATACATAATATAATGATGATACATAATAAAAGGATGCCTCAAGAACGTACCCTCTAAGGCACACCGGTGGGTTTTAGTCAGTAAGAGTCTGACACCTTCTGCTCCGCTCCGCTCAGATTCAGAAAAAAAAAAATGAGCAAGCGCGTGTCGGACTCGCACATAAAGAGTTCCGTACCATAAACCTTAATTTTGATTTGTTTGTTATTGTAGCAATAGAAATACACAATATGTGAAAATTTCAACCGTCTACCAATTTCGGTTCTTGAGATACAGCCCGCTGACAGACGGACGGACGGACAGTGGAGGCTTCGTAGTCGGGTTCCGATGGTGACTCTTTGTTTACGGAACCTTAAAAAGTATAGTAGTGACAGTAACAATTAGAAAAATCAATCAATTAACTCATTTTTAGGGTTCCGTACCCAACGGGTAAAAACGACCCTATTACTAAGACTTCGCTGTCTGTCTGTCTGTCATCAGGCTGTATCTCAAGAACCGCGATAGCTAGACAGTTGAAATTTTGGCAGCTGATGTATTTCTGTTGCCGCTATAACAACAAAATTAAATAAATATTTAAGGGGGCTCCCATACAACTTGATTTTTTTGCCGTTTTTACAGTTTAATCGTAGCTTTTGATTTTTTTATAGTATTTCAGACTAAACTCTACACACTTACAAGTTTAATAACAAAAACGCCAACATAAAACATTACTAATTCAATCAAAGTCACTTTAAATAAAACACCTGTTGAGACAAATTTTAATAACAGCCAGTTATAACTCTCACCAAACTAAGAACCTTACTGCTTAAGTAATAAAGTCATTAATGCCACTTAGGAATTACTTTTCGTAGACACTAAGAAAGTCTAAGTTAGATTACTAAGTTACGGGTACAACTTAGATAATTAGGAGACGCTAATTACTGAACTAGTTGCCTTATAAGCTAACGAGGTAGTGTAGCTTTAACGCTCAGCCTGACTCAGTTATAATCTGAACAGAACAGTTTTGGGGGCCGAGTCACCCGCGTCCGTAGGAGAATACCCTTCAGCGAATCCCTACACGTGGTCCCCGGGTGGTGCAAAACAGCTGACACTAACCGCCTCCGTGGTCTAGTGGTTTATACCACCTGATTCAGACTCAGAGGTCCCGGGTTTCGATTCCCAGCAGAGGTAAATTTTTTGCTCGAATTGGTTGGTGGTAGGACTTGTTCTAAGTCCGCCTGGCAAGTTACCACCATCTTGTCTAAGTCTGTCGCCATAACAACAATGTTAACAGCATTGTTGTGTTCCGGCAGTGAGAGGTATGATAGCCAGTTCCTCTGTGTAAGAGGATTCCGGGTGAAACTTGCTTCCATCTTCTGCTTAATCATCACTTTCAGTCAGGTGAGATTTGGGCCAAGACTTTCCCCGTTTAATATATATATAAAAAAAACTTTTTTTTTTTTGGACAAGCCCGCCACACATTCCCCACCACTGTAACTCCTGAAAGCCAGAATCAACAGTGGCGACCACCAGAAAAACGCCGAGCTAATGAAACCCAACGAGTCCCGGAGAAACGATTCAACTGTCTTGGATCCCGCAACGAAATTAATCAGAAGAGTACAGCGGAGGAGTAGGAAAAAATAAATATAATTTCCACTTCCCTCCTTATCAAGCAGGAGACAGATTAGAGCTAGGCCAAGAGGAACCAAGGGACATATATAACTGGGTTAAGCCCAGTTGCCAAGCATAACGGATTATCTATCTATCTTCTTCTATCTATATCTATACTTATAATAAATCTGTAGAGAGGTCAATTCTGTACATGAAATATATTTCCAAAATAACTATCAGGGGGTGATTAGGGATCGATACTGATGCCAAAAATGCAATCAGTAAAATTTTTGTCTGTCTGTCTGTCTGTCTGTCTGTCTGTCTGTCTGTATAACCGTTATAGAAACAAAAACTACTCGACGGATTTTAACGAAACTTGGTACAATTATTCTTCATACTCTTGAGCTGGTTATAGTATACTTTTCATCACGCTACAATCAATAGGAGCAGAGCAGTGAAGGGAAATGTTGGGAAAACGGGAGAAGTTACTCCATTTTTTAAGCTTCCGTCGCGTGTGCAACCTTAATGGTTAAAGCTACACAGAAATCATGTATGACGGAAACGTTCTCCTTAAAATTATAAAAAAAATATCCCACGACAGCATATGTCTATCTTTTATGATTGACTCGCAATAACACGTGTACACCGATAGCTTAGCAGTTCGAAGCTTTCTGATTATATAATAATAATAATAATAATAATAATAATAATGTTAGCATTATTAACTATTCCATAAAAAAGAATCATAGAAATCGGTACAGAAACACCAAAGTTGTACATGAAATACGCTAATAATAAGCCATCGCGCGTGAATACTGAATCATGCTGGTCGATGAACAAGAAGCCACTATTTACCCGATAGAATTTTTAAATTCTTTAAATATTCCCGGACTTCCTTCTCACGAAAGTTGTTTAAAAATTGGCATTCCGATTATTCTGCTCCGAAATTTAAGACCACCACAACTTTGCAATGGAACTCGGCTAAAAGTAACCCAGTTGCAACAAAATATAATCGAGACTCAAATTTTAACAGGTTGCGGTGCAGGTGAAACCGTCTTTATTCCCAGAATTCCCATAATACCAAATAATTTTCCATTCCAATTTAAAAGAACGCAATTCCCAGTATCGGTGTCTTATGCAATGACAATTAATAAGGCTCAAGGGCAGACTTTTCGTATTGCTGGAGTAGATCTCGGTGTCAGTTGTTTCTCGCATGGTCAGTTGTACGTCGCTCTTTCCCGGGTTAGCAGTTCTAGAAATCTTTATGTTCACGTGCCGGACGGGTCAACTTCCAAAATAGTTTACCCGGACCGGTTTAGCTTTGCGCTGAAGTATTTTCGTTCTATAGGTACTTAAACCTCATGTAAACATCATCTAAACAATATTACCAATACACATTAACTTAATAACACACAAGGAGTTACACGCTGACGGAGTCGTGGGCACAGCTATTAAACAATAATATTGTGCGGTTCCGTATTGCGATATTTTTCAACAGTATTGTAGATTGAAATATTATATTTCCCTACTAAAATACGAAAGTTAATCTGCCACATCAAAACCACTGAACCGCGAGGAAGGACACAGGCTATTTTTTTTACGATAATTACAGAAACGCGGACAAAGTCGCGGGCAAAAGCTAGTATATATTAACACTGAAACTAATGGGTCCTAAATTCTGAGCCACTTTTGATTCCGGTAATAGGTATGGCAAAATATTAAATAAACATTATTTATATGTATTATTTACTTATTAAATAAATATTTTATGATTGTATTTTTACCCAACTGGCAAGGAAGGGTTATAAATCTAAACTAGCTGATGCTCGCGACTTCGCCCGCTTGACAAATTTTATACTAAACCGATCTTCGAGAACCTCTCTATTTATCTCTATTGGTGATAACAGGCAAATATTTCAAAAACATCAAAAAAATCGAAAACTAACTCAAACCACTTAACCGTTAAAAAGGCACATCAACGATCTATCATTCGCAATACGAAAGAAAAAAAATAAAATGGCGCGCGTAAAATCACATCGCAATGAAATTAAGTGTTACCAAACACACCTCTCAACGCTTCTACCTAATAAATTATTTACTGATACAGCCACATACCCCGTCACTACGTAGGCAATTTAACCTGAATTATTTAAAACAGTCGAATTTCGAAGTTCGCTCAAAGTCGAAACGGTCATTTACAATTTAGTAGCATTATAGACGTGGAACCCGGTGGGGTTAAAACTGGGATGTTGGGTCTCGGTCTGAGTGAACGACTGAATAATGAATGAGTGAACGATGAGAACGAGAATGTCAACGTGGTATGGAAATAGCGCAGAAAAATTATTATGGCTTTAGTTTGGCGTCTGATTTTCTATCGGTTTCTTGGTTTTCGCTCAAGGAATAATAGTTTTCTGGGGAATTATGAATGTCCTGAGGTTTTTTACTTCGCTTGCTGAACGGTGCGAACGAAAATGTCAACGTGGCGTGGAAATAGCGCGAAAAATAATTACAGCTTTAGTTTGGCGTATGATTAAAAGTAAGTAGTCAGGTAGTTTATAAAAAACTTTTTACAAAAAAATACAACAAATTTCGGAAGTCGGTGTTTTTTTTAGTTTCTTCGTATTTTGACACCGACTTCCGAAATTTGTTGTATTTTTTTATTAAAAGTTATTTTTTAATTTGTAGTGATTTTTTTTTTTGGAAGTCTGTTGTATTTTTTTGTAAAAAGTTTTTTATTTTTCACTTTTAAGTGGTACCCCACACCTAACAACACCACTGCAAAATCGCAAAAAAGCAAAATACGCAATTTCGATTACTTGCATGACATAAAACCATCATCCAAGACTAAGTAGACGAATTCCAGCTATTTCGATTTAAAATCCAAAGTTCGTAACCGATTTTGATAAAATTTGAATGGGACCAATCTGCAAGTATATCCTTTCAGATAAAACAAGAATTTTTCAAATCGGTTCATAATTGTCGGAGTTATGAGGTAACAAACATAAAAAAATACAACCGAATTGAGAACCTCCTCCTTTTTGAGAAGTCGGTTAATAAAAAGCGGCGCCAGTGACGGAAAGTTAACTAAAAGAGTAGTAATGAACATAAATGTGTATGGATAGAGAGGGAGAGGAAGGCCAAAGAAAAGATGGATGGTTTGTGTGAGAAGCGATATGAAAGAAAAGGGAGTTAGTGATAATTTGACGGCTGATAGGGCAGAGTGGAAGAAAAAACGTATTGCGCCGACCCCAAGTAACATGGGATAAGGGCAGGAAGATGATGATGAGTTTGGCGTCTGATTTTCTGTCGGTTTTTGCGAAAGGAATCATAGTGTTCTGAGGAATTATGAATGTCCTTTGACTTTTTTATTTACTTCGCTTGGCAGAAAAATATACGATTAAAGCTAATAGCTTTTATTCCTCATATTTCTTATAAACTCGCAAGTTCTTGACTTTTTTACTTAGATTACTGCTACTAATAGATACTACTTAGACATACAACACCAAATGGAATGCCACGAGGGGTAAACATCAGGGATTACATGTATCTATTTTTTTTTTTTTTGTTAATTACCTGTGCATTCTTTCATTTAGATTTAGAACGTAACTATAATAAAACAGTCAAATCCAGTGATAAGAAAGAGATTGTAAGAAATTGCAGGCAAAAGCCACCATAACTTATTATAGCAGTTGGTACCTTTAATATTATGTACGAACACATCAACTCGTGCTTTTACTTGTATATTCTCGGCCCTAAATGTACATTAAATTCCATTATTCTGTACCTCAGCATCGTCAATTAGGCGTAAACTACAGATCTGATGCAAAACTGGAAATAATCAGTTTACATCAAACCTAAAACCTAAATACCTTGACAAGGGGATTGTAAGGCCGATTACACTCGAGCGACTCTTTGCTATTTACTTGGAATCTTATGCGCTATACCCAAATGTCACTTGGTCAATCTTCAACATTTAAGAATTTCGACAATCGTCATCGCTGATGGAATATCACTTTGTTTCGGATTCTATAACGTCCTTTGAAACTGATGCTCCTACTTACTCTCAATTGTTAATGTGTGTTTTATTTACGACACCAAAGCAGTAGCAATAAAAACCACAGCTCTGTATTAGTCGATTTCCCTGTAATCTATAAGTACATAAAGAACTATGTACCTGTATTTTTCTTAATTTTAGGCCCAGAAATTTGGCGAAAAAATAACTCCAAAATTGTCTGTCCAACGGCCAATCAGTCGACTAAATTCGTTACAAATTGACTGTGACAGGCAGATAGACAGCCACACGAATTATCGTATGATCTTCATCTTTACTTTTTATACTATCATGAAAAATCTTGTGAAGAATAATCGGTCACCGATTACTGCAGTTCGTTTGTACCGAACCTAAGCTTGTAATCAGTTAATACAATAGTCTGAGCCGCGGCGAGACCGCCTTGATACCAAGGGCCATGTCTTGGGATCTAGGCTCTGCGGCGTGCTCTGTCCTTTGCAAATGTTATTAGATTTGTATCAAGTTGCTCGTTTGAGCTTAGACGTTTTGTGAAATAACAAGCAACGATTCTATTTGTGGGCAATATCTGTGTGCCTTTAATTGTTATAGTTTCTCTGCCGTTATAGCAATAACAGAAAACTTTACATACTCCCTATTAATTTCCTTTGGTCACCCTTCTAAGAACGATTTCACCAATGAAACTGATCGCAATCAAGCTACGTTTCAGAGTTGGCAGTGTCAATATTATTATGCCATAGAAAAAAATACAACCAACTTCCAAAAAAAAAACACTACAAAGTAAAAAATAACTTTAATTTCGGAAGTCAGTGTTTTTGTTACTTTTATCGTATTTTGACACCGACTTCCGAAATTAAAGTTATTTTTTACTTTGTGGTGTTTTTTTTTGGAAGTCGGTTCTATTTTTTTGTAAAAGGTTTTTTTATTTTTCACTTTTTAGTGGTACCCCACACCTAACAACACCACTGCAAAATCGCAGAAAAGCAAAATACGCAATTTCGATTACTTGGATGACATAAAAATATCATCTAAGTAGACGAATTCCAGGTATTTCGATTTAAAATCCAAAGTTCGTAACCGATTTTGATATGATTTAAATGGGACCAATCTGCAAGTATATCCTTTCAGATGAAACAAGAATTTTTCAAAACGGGTCATAATTGTTGGAGTTATGAGGTAACAAACACAAAAAAATAAAACACATACAACCGAATTGATAACCTCCTCCTTTTTGGGAAGTCGGTTAAAAATAATGACACTGATGGCTCGTAAATGTATATGTGTGTGTGTTTGTATTCTGATCTCGTTCAGTTTCAGATTGAGGCAAAACATACATTTATACAGTAAAACGAGCGACATCCACAACTTTAACACCAGAAACAAGCACAAGCTACATGCTCCTTCACACCGACTTCGTAAGGTCCATTGGGGCTCGGCATCCGTTTATACAATATACTTCCAATTTCTTATCTTGATCTGCCTTTTAACTCATTTAAAGAAAAAGTAAAATCTAACCTCTGTTCGAAGGCATACTATTCTATTAATGATTATTTAGACGATAAGAATAGTTGGTCGCTGTGTTGAACGCAAGACAAATTATCATGTTCTTTGTGTTTAAGTAGATACTTTATGACAGGTTATATGAGTTCATATAATATTTTATTTTTATTTTTTTTATTTCTTTTTATTATTTATTTGTCTGACTATGTAGGTCATTTTGTTATATACTTATTTAATCCACATACGTCAACACTTGCTTAAGTGTGTATTTTGTTTTAGTGTCAGTGTGCTAGCTAACAAGTGATAAATAAAGTTTTTTTTTTTTGTGTCATGTAAATATTTTAGAAGGAATTTTGAATTACTTTGCATATTAATTATTGTAAAATTCTAGTTCCTAAAACGTAACAGACAGTTGTGTTTCTGGGGAGTTTGTTGGCCACTTCTTCTCCACAGCTAAAACACTAGGAAGTGGTGACGGGCGGGCGTTTTGGGGGACTGTCTTTTGTAAAACTTGACGTTCAAAAAGTGCTGGCCCTCAGCCTAATTTGAATAAATGACTTTTGAATTTTTTCAAACTAGGCTTGAAAAAATTCTTGTTTTATCTGAAAGGATATACCTACTTGCAGATTGGTCCCATTTAAATTTTATCAAAATCGGTTACGAACTTTGGATTTTAAATCGAAATAGCTGGAATTCGTCTACTTGGATGATAGTTTTATGACATCCAAGTAATCAAAATTCCGTATTTTTCTTTTCTTTGATTTTGCAGTGGTGTTTCAACTTTAATTTCGGTGTCAAAATACGAAGAAACTAACAAAAACACCGACTTCCGAAATTAAAATTATTTTTTACTTTGTAGTGTTTTTTTTTTTGGAAGTCGGGCAGTATTTTTTTTTACAAGTGTTAGTCATATGGTAAAAGTTGCCGAACCGAAACCGAACCGAACGTAGTGCGTTGTCGCTGACTAGAGCACAGTGAGCATACTCACAGTCAGCGGCAGATAATACGTTTGGTGTGAACGATGCCTAACTTACGCGGCAAAAATTCAGTTGCGCAACTTTGTGTGTCTCTAGCGCTGAATAAGAACACGGTCGCGACTCAACCGCGAAAATTATTTTTTCCGAATCAAACAAGGTGTAGGTTACCTGTTTAATGACACAACAAAGCACGTGCGTCGTGCGCAGGCAGAGGCGAAATGCGCAGACATATGCCTACCGCTGCTCCCCGCCCCGGATCTTTGTCAGCAATCGAACCGAACTTCGGTCGCGTATAATGTGTGCTCTACAGAATACTTAAGTGTGTCAGAGCCATATGTGGAGTCGGGCCGCTTAAATCATGTAGACCTTTTTTTTAAGAAACTAGGATTGACTCATACTGGTTTGTGTATACTAGAAGTAGGATTATTTGTAAAGAAACACCCTGAGCTGTACACCAAAGCCAGTGAAAATAATAAATTTCTCTCAAGAGACCCCACCCGACTGGCAGTCACAAGATTAGAAGCAAATTATGTCAAAGTAATCCATACAATATGTCTGTCAAAATCTACAATCAAATTCCAAAAGAAATAAGAGAGTAAAAATCTTAATATTAAACAGTTCTATTTTTTTTGCATGCTGAAAATTAGTAAGCAAAATATGTGTTACTGTTATTAAAAAAAAATTCAAAAATTCAAAATTCAAGCATTTATTTCAATTAAACCATTTACAGGCAAGGTCGGTCGGTCCAAAAAGTTGAAGCTATTTGCACGTTCCAAAGCGTAGATCTCTATGGAGAAGAACGTGCAAGAAACTCCACGGACACTCTTTTAAAAATAATATTTTTTTACAAAGATTTATTTACATCGGGTTGAAATTATACATACATGTGAGAACGATGTAAAAGACGAGCAGGATAAAAGCGTCCGGAATAAAAGAGGAACAATTCAAAGAAATAATTAAAATTAACCATGGCAGCTAAGAAATGACCAGTCCCGACTGACGGCGCCCATTCACGAACATGACGCATGCGCCAGCACCATTCGGCTCAACCATTTTGAAGGGAGCCAAATGATCCAACGCATACGCCACCATCAGATAGACTTTTGAGTGAGCATGACACTCCCAACCGCCAGGGTACATTCAAGTCAAAAACATACCTAAAACTGATAATTAAAGTAAAAGGTACACAGTACTCACACATGTGCTGTTAATGGCTGAAATTATACAATGCTAAGTAAGTTGATTCTAACAATGCAAATTTTTCTTACAATCTTCAGCCGGTCCAACAATGTTTCCGAACTATTTACAGATTAGTTTGGGCTCCCTAGTAGCTGTGGAGCAGGACCAGCATTCAGCCAAGCATTTTTATCTTCAATATAATCCCCCAACTTATAATATGCTTGCCTGCATAGTGTGCATAATTAATACAAGACTTGAATTTCGTCTCATTTAGTTCTAATATATGGGGAGGTATCTTATTATAACATTTTAAACAGTACCCCATGAAAGATGAGGCTACTTTAGCCAGTCTGAAGCCTGGTTGAACTAACTGGTCCCTATTTCTAGTACCATAATTATGTCTCTCGCCTCTTTTACTAAAAAGATGTAAATTCTTTCTTTCTTTCTTTCTTATGACTTAAGACCCATATTTTATGTACCATATTTTATGCAAATAAATTATATTCTATTCTACGTTGCCGCTAAATGGCCGCTGAACTTACGCCCGACCGAAGTTCGGCGTACGCTATAACGCAACGTAATTTCGGCATAATGTGTCGTAAGTAATTCAAATAGCATTGTAGGCGTAATCAAGCCGAACTTCGGTCGCGTATCTTCGGAATAGTGTGTTTAGACATTAAGAGGTATTGGATTTATTCTGTTTCACGTTGTATTTTAAATCATTGTACGACTTTGAGTGAACCTGTTTCAATAATCCAGATTACAGGCTACTACCGAGAAATCTACAATGGTAACAAACAAAAACACTTGTATAAAACAATATTTATTTGCAGTTTTTCATTTAAAAAAACATTAATATTTCAGCGAAGTTACTATTAAATTCAACAAAGAGTTGAACGATCGTCAAATCCACCATTAGCAGAATATTCGATTCCATTTCAAAATTCAGCTGGCTGTAAATTGGCTTGGAGGCTCGCAATTATTGTGAAATATTTGCTCAAAATAGTCGCCTACTTTAGTTTGTCTCTAGTTACGTTCGATTTTATGGCATTTTCATGGCTTTTGTGGTAATGATCTAATGATAAAAACTGTAATACGATACGAAATACACAATATTTATTTTTTCAAGACTTAAACCTAATTACAGTTATTGTAGGTACCTTAAATAGAACTTAATTAATGGCAAGCTACAAAACATGTGCAACTGGGCTTAAACTAGGAGGATTTCTGTGCTACAAACACCAGTCAACATGCGTGAGTATGTTTGGCAGTGTTATTGTAGTGTGTGGTGTGGTGTGAGGTGCGGTGTGTGGTTTGGTGTGGTGTGTGGTGTGTTGTGTTGGGGTGTAGTGTGTGGTGTGGTGTGTGGTATCAGGAAACAAAATGATTTCAAAGCGACGCTAAATCTACATCCATAATTTATTATTCTGTCAACAATATTTTGTCAGTTCGTGTCGCATTACATAAAATAATGGTACCTATTTAATGGAAGCTGTCCCTAACGTTTTTAGAAAATGTATATAATATGTAATTCCATGAGTCCGTACGTGTCACCGAACCGTTTGTTTAGCTGACAACAATAGGGAATATGCATGATTTTTTTTTATTTGCAAAATGAAATACTTTTTAGCTCTAAAAAACAATAATAAAATTGTTTCTTAAATATCTTAATCACTGATGAAGTTATAAAGCTTCAAAGATTACAATTAGAAAGAGAAGTTTGATATGAAAGACGTCAGATTCCATGACGCCTATACAGATGCCATACATTACAGCGTTTTCGCGAGAGGGACAGATATATTTGTTTAAAATAAACTCGTTTGTTTTTCGAGTGATTTTGATTCTATTTTCACTGTTAGTATTATTTTTTTTTTTTTTTATATAAACTGTGTACATAATAAATATTTTTTTCATGCATATTCCCTATTCTCTCTTATTTTTACTGGTTTTCAGTTAAACATATTCAGAAATACTGAAAATGAATTGTGATCATCTTGTTTCCACAGTGCTTTTCATTTACAGCTAACTGCAACATTTTCTACAATACAATACAATACAATTTATTAACATCATATCACAGAATTCTATGCAGTACCTACTTAATTTACATCGAGCAACACTGCAGTGCTATTACTAAACCCGATTTAATATAAGCTCTACTTGTAAAGCAGCACATTTCTGACTCGGGCTACCAAAAGGAATATTTTATAGAGTTTAATTTTATTGCTGAACATTGGCTATATTAAAATTTGATATGCTTTTTGCACTGTAAAAAGATTGTTAATAAGTTGTGTTCGCGTTATAGTATTATATCATTCGGTGTTACGTCACCCTTTACTTCAGTACCATCAATTTATCTGCCTGCTTAATCTATCCCCAAAAAAAAACATTTAAACACCAGTACTTTAAGTAGAGTCCTAAATTATCTGGTTTCTGACTCCCGTAACCACTATAAAAGATACAACTGCCAATGATCTGAACGTGCTTTTCGACGCACTTAAGAGACTCGGTATCCTATGGATTGTCACGCATCTAAAAACCGACCTGAGCAAGCGTGGTGCTTCTATTCATTAGCCACGAGCTCCTCTCGTCATCATCATCAGTATATTACAATTTCAGCATTTTCTTTTTGAAAAGATGCCTCGCCATTTATTTAGATCCTTGGCAACTCTGATCCATCTGCTAGGAGAAAAATTGACTACTTCATACATTTATGTAAGTATTAGTCGACAGAATGTATCGAACAGGTTGTTTCCCGTTTTCAACGTCGAAATCTCGAAAAATTGCGATTCCGGCGTTTATAATTAACTAGCTGTCCCCCGCGGCTTCGCTCCCGTTTAACGCGCAATGTTCCCGTTCCCGTGGGATTTTCCCGTTCCCGAGGGATTTCCGGGATAAAAACTGTCCTATGTCCGTCTCCTGGTTCTAAGCTACCTCCCCACCAATTTTCAGCCAAATCGTTTCAGCCGTTCTTGAGTTATAAATAGTGTAACTAACACGACTTTCTTTTAGATATATAGATTATGAGTACAATAACCTCATTTTAAATAGTGCGTTTTTATTTTGTTAAGCTATGTATGTGTGCATACAGTTTTTTGTACAGAAGAGTTTACATGCAGTTTGAATGACATTGTTTGCATTTTTGTTGACATGTCTTAACATTTTGTAGATTTAACGGTACTATTGTACCGTTAAATCTACAAACTGTTTTGCCATTTCAGATATCTAACATCACTTTGCATTTTGAAGGAATGCTAAATTGTTTGTTTTAAAAGAGTAAGAATGTTTGGGCAATCTTTAAAACTACATGCATGGTACTACAGTTTTTTGTTATTCAAGCATACATGTACGCAGGGAGAGATCTAGAAGTATTTCAGTGAATTAAACAAAATGAAATAGTTACCTGAGAGCAGTATAAAGGATTTTAGTTAATTTCTTGCGATGTGAACCTCAGTTAATGATCTAGGAGCTTTGTTTTGTGTAAATGAAGATCGTATGCCGCATATAGAAAGAAGAAAGAAGAACTACTGCACCGATTTTCATGCTGTTTTCACCAATAGATAGAGTGGTTCTCGAGGAAGGTTTTAGTATAAATTTGTCAAGCAGGCAAAGCCATGGGCATCAGCTAGTTCTTAATAAACCACCACCACCACCTCGATACCTTAATTTGTAATATGTCAATATTTTTAACAACCCACCTCCACCACCACCACCTCGATACCTTAATTTGTAATATGTCAATGTCCTTAATAAAACACCTACACCACCACCACCTCGGTACCTTGATTTGTAATATGTCATTTTTTTTTAATAAACCACCTCTACCACCATCACCTCCGTACCAAAATTTTGTAATATGTCAATGTTCTTGATAAACCATCTCTACCGCCACCAACTCTGTACCTTAATTTTTGATATGTCAATATTCTTGACAAACCACCTCCAGCACCGCGACCACTACGGTACCTTAATTTCGTAATATGTTCTATCACAATCACTATCACTACATAATATATAATAAAAAAATCCTCCACCGCGTCTGTATGTCTGTCTATTCGCGATAAACTCAAAAACTGCTGCACTGATTTTCATGCTGGTTTCACCAATGGATAAAGTGGTTCTTGAGGAAGGTTTTGGAATATAATTTGCCAAACGGGAGAGCCGCGAGCATCAGCTAGTTCTTAATAAACCACCTCCACCGCCACCTCGGTAACTTAATCTATAATATGTCATCTTAATAAACAAAATACGCATATTCTTCTAACACAGTCCCAGTGACCACGATTTAATGTGACCGAATAAATAAAACTCATAGTCGGAAGCCATAACTAAAATTGTTTATGAAAAGAAAACGAAAGTTTCCAAGAAGCTAACATGATTTAGTACTTATGTTACTTGTAATATTGTTCTGTTTTAAGTCTCTGGGCAGAAATATCCAATAGATCCATTTCATACAATGTTGAAATAAAACCACTTGTAACAGAATAAACGCAATACCTCTTAAGGGGTCATTGTACTCATCATTAAGAACAACTTTCACTATAGGACCTGCAATACCGAAATTGCGCCCAAAAAAACGATTGCCCCACACTTATGTGCGCATAACTCGACAATATATAATGCTCACGCATATCGATCGCCATTTTTAAAGCACTTGCAAAAAATGATCAATCATTACTATCAAATAATATTTTGGACAGTAATAGATGAAATGGTTTTATGGCTATTAGGTTTTTGAGAGGCAAACTTTATTTACAAAATAATTATAATAAACTGAATATTTAAAGTGAAAAAGCACTGAAATACATTGCATTGTGAACTTAAAAAGCAGTGCAATAAGAGCCAGTTTTAGAGCAAGTGTGTGAAAAAAAATAGTGAAGCAGACGTACCTATAACCTAGTTGTTGTGGTAAATATTGCACGAGATAAAGAAAAGGCGAAATGAGTAAGAAACTTGTAACACGGTCATTTGTTGTTACAGATAATTTGATAAATATAAACTGTAACACGGCGACTAGACACTGATGTGTTTTACCTACCCGTGCTATAGTGAATTTGTAGGGTATGCAAAAATAAGGAAAGATTCAATTAAACACGTACCTTGCTACGCATTACAAAGTTTATTGTTAACAGTACATAATATGCAGGCACTTACAAGCAATACAGAAGATACACTCTTCCCTAAAACCCTGTAAAATCACATGAATACACGCTCACCCTGTCTCCGTTCCAGGGTGAACGTATAATACACATGAGACATAAAAAGTATACGAACTCAGGGACGTTTGTATGGGAACGTGAGGTGAACCGCCAATAACCTTAAGCTCAATCGTTTTAGTTAATTAAATAAATATTATTTGTGCTTGATGCAGAAAAGTCTATGCTCAACTCTCGAGACACAACATACACTGTAAATTATACCAACCCCTCAATTACACGGTCTTTCTACTAATAAGTGACCAGTGAGGTTCACTTCTCTCTCTCCAATGTGACTCAAACTCAACATACAATATAACCTAACCAACGGTCATAGTTAGCGGTCTTAAATGGCTTAATAAATTAGCGTTCCTACTTAGCGGTCTTTTATAGCTATCTTACATAGCTATCTTACATAGCGGTCTTGCATACCTATCTTACATAGCGGTCTTTTATAGCGATCTTACATAGCGATCTTTCATAGCGATCTTACATACCTATCTTACATAGCGGGTCAATATCTCCTTGGCATCAGCTCTGTGCCTAGCACAAGAGCCACGTGCATAGCACGCACCTACGGAGGAAGATATCGTTCAAAACGGGAACAGAAGAATAAAACACGCAGGTACCTTCATAGACCTCCTCGAGCGATGTGGAAATGCGTGTGGCCTACCTCGGCAAATGGGTCTGCCACGCTGTCCGCACACGCGCCGGGAACTAGTACTTATCAGCACACCGAACGTGACAACTGCGTCCCTCTACAGGCTAGCGTCAAAAAGCCAGAACCTGCAACAATATCCCCCTAATCAGACACAAGAACTCGACCTCAAGAGGCAATAGAAAATAAACCACGTCCGTGGGTCTTACCATCGAATTCCAGAACAGGGCCTAGCAATTATTAGGCTGCGACTCCATCGGTCTTCTCAGGCTGCGAGCAAAAGAATCTCGACCCAGCGACTGCCTCCAAAACACACCGTTGGGTTTAAAAAATATCAAGGCAGCACGATCTATTTCATGTCGTCTGTCTTGCAGTCTTGGCAAAAATGCCCTTAGTCATCCCCCCAGAAACAACAATCCCACAGATATCCAACTCTGCGACCGTAGACTAATTTATCGATATCCAATTTGAACTGAAATTAATACTTGAGTTTTATTTTCGAATGTATTTTATTTTAATCGTTTAATTGTGTTGTTATTTTTTATTGTCACAATTAATAAACTTTAACTCAAATACTCATGTCTATACGATTTTGGCGCCATCTCTTTACTGAGTTAGAACTAAACGAGATTTGTCAATAATGATAATCCGAGAGATGTCGCCTTAAGTCGACGTTATGATTTTGCAACGTCACAAACTACTACCTTTTTTGTGATTAAGCTTATATGTGTCGTATTATAATTATGTGTGTCTATGACAGGAAATTCAAAAAAGGCTTATGAATTGTATCGAAGATAATACAGCTCTAGTAGCAGTAAGTACAGTTTCTGAATTAACTAACATAGGTGAGATAGTAGTCAAACGTATCAATAGCAAAAAGTAGATGTAAGCAAACTTAAACTTAACTTCTGTAGTTAACTGTATTTTAACATCTTCCGTATTACCCTCAATACTACGCAAAGTTCAGTATAAACATCAAAACTTTGTTATTAAGATCATAAAAGTACATTATGGTGTTGTATAACTGTAGCAGCGCGTACATTTTTACGGCTAAAGCGGGCCTCTCAATGACCGCTACGATAAGTAAGTTAGCAAGTTATTTATTTTTAAAATATGGGGAGGAGTTCGTGGCAATAATAACCGCCTAATAAGTCGATCTTTTATTGCTTTCTGAGGCCGGTTTGTAGATAAAAAAAGGGAAAAGAGTTTATTTTCTCCAAGCATGACGCATATCAAAACTAAGAAACAATAATGATGATGACCATTATGTTAGATACTAAGACTCCTCCATGTGTCGGAAAGTACGTTAAACTTTTGTCTTGCTGTCATTTTTAGGTCTTTGACATTTGTCAAGAAATCTGACACCAGTCTTGCGAAATGCTCAGTGTTTTTCAGTTACTGAGTTATGATCCGTTGTTTTTTCTTGTGGTTTGATGCGTACAACCACGTATGGCACTCCCAGATTTAGCTGGAAGCCGGCCACACTCGAATAGGTGAGACAACCAGAAATATTGTCTCAGCAAAATTAACTAAAGATGCTCCCAAATCATATTACTTTGAATACGAAACCTACTAAGAGAATATATCGATCTTCCTTTACATACCGCCAGAAAAGCAAAGATGGACCCAAACTGCTGCCTTGGAGGACTCCTTTACAAATATATTGGGATACTTATCACAACTTTCATATTGTATTTGTAATTATGTGCTGACAGGTAATTTGGTATTAGCAGCTAGTTAGGCTGACAGGTATTGTGTGTACTGTTTTAGTATGTTTGCAGTTTGTAGGTAGTATAGTGTTACATGAAATCAAACGCTTAACATGTCATAATTAAGTTATAACATATACAGGGTTACTTCTGACACAGCGCACAACTTCTATGTCACTCTTTTCGATTCGTAACAACGATATAAGTGATGCCAATCCTTTAACAATAAATTCTGACGTTACTGAGCAGTGAGTGACTGACAGACAACACACAGCCGAAACAACTAGTCGTATGGAACTGAAATTTGGTATGTAGATCCTACGGGAACGAAAAAAAACGGGATGTATGCGCACAAAAGAATAGAATAGAATAGAATAACGTTTATTGTCTCCAGTAATACAGCTAGTAGTATTAGTACATACACAAAACTATAATACCGGAAGCAAAAGGTTCAAGCGTCAGCATTATGCTTAGGTGCCCTAGTGGGTTGCTAAGCGCTGGTTTTCAGCTTAAACCTTTGACTCCTGTTTACAAAAAGGAAAAAAAGAAAAAGAAAACGGTACATTCTTCAAAAACGGTTAAAATGGTAGTTGTTTTAATGATCATACATCAACACTATTTAATTAGTTATAAGGTTTTTAGTCTGTGGACGCGAACTAGTCATTTAAAAGGAAAGAAAAAGAAAATGAAAGATAGGCTTAGTGCCATTTTTTTTTAAAACGAATACGAATATTTTGCATTTATTCTTAAAATTGGTTGTGTTTTGAATCATTCGAAAGGGGGTTGGTATATTGTTCCAGATCTTTGATGCTGCATATTTAAAACTGCCCTTATACCCTTTTGTTTTGTATCTCGGTACAATTTTTTGGTAGAATATGTTCTATTAACGATACTGTTAGCATGGAAGGAAAACGCACACTATCTTCGAAGTAACCCTGTAGATGGAGTATGTGTCGCAGTATTTACTTTTTTATCTTTAAATCAAAAAAAATCTCGCGTGGCACCAACACTGCCACTATACAAAAAAGGAAACCTTCAAAATCACTGAAGACATTCACCATATCTCAAAACTGGCCTCTTCCCAATTTGACTACACTTCTCAGCGCTTCAAATTATGCAAATGTGGATCAAACTTGTAACCTCCCCACTGCTCCACGTTCAAGTTTCATCGATTTTAGACGGAAAAAGTTTTAAAACAACGATCGGGAACTCTCAACACTCTACAAAATCTTGACACCTTTAAGACTTAGTTCTGACATGAAGATTTTACAGCCAATATTCATCAAAAGACCTGAGTGCCAAGTCTACTATTTTTAACTGACTTCTTTAAAAAAGAAGAGGTTTTATGTTCGGCTGTGTGTATTTTTAAGCAGAAATTGGGACTGAGATGCAAATGTGAACCTTGCATAAAAATTAGTTGAATTTGATTGCAATATATTTATTTTTTATCGTTAATTAATGTGTGAATGAAAAAAGATCGTGTCTATATGTCTGAAAGATGAGTGAAACGGTGCCGTGATATTTCATTTTTCGATTAATTTGACGTCCACATGTTTGGCGTTATGTGATATAATAAAAATACATAAATAAGTCAGTCTTGAAAGACATTTTTTTTTTAACTCCAAATATTTTATTACATTAAAATTAACTTTGATGGGATCGCTACGTTTCTGCGTGCTCCTAGTTGGGCTCCACATCGGTGTCCATGCGGTGAATCAGGGCACGGGTGATGATTTGGCTGGGCTTTTCTTCGGCCAAAGAATCAGCATTGCCATTCAACGTGGCAATACTGCCAGTGTTCTGGGCACTTTAGCCATTGACAGCGATGTGGATTATTTTTTTGATGCCCAATGATTTATTTTGTTTTTATACGCGTGTGAAGATTGAAGATACTGTAGATTTATCTTTAGTTTGTGTACATAATATACAAAATCTATACTAATATTATAAAGCAGAAGAGTTTGTTTGTTTGTTTGTTTGGTTGAACGCGCTAATCTCAGGAACTACTAGTCCGATTTGAAAAATTATTTCAGTGTTAGATAGCCCATTTATCGAGGAAGGCTATAGGCTATATATCATCACGCTAAGACCAATAGGAGCGGAGCAGTAATGGAAAATGTGACGCAGACGAAGTTGCGCGGGTCATCTAGTGTTAATATAAATCAGAAGTTAGTTGAGTGCAAAAGTCTCTCAAGAAATTTACACTTTACAAATAACTTTTATGTAAATTACATGAGGTCTTATTTTCAATTATAAGTTCTTATGATTATACATACCCGTTTAACTTATACTTAATATGATTTTTCTTTTTTTTCTGCAGCAAATAGCTCAACTATAACTGCGCTAACCGTGTCTTCACATAAACCCTTGATTAACTTAAAGAAAAAAATATTTTGCCTGCGTCTGTGTTTCCGAATGCTTACAACCCTAATCTTTTCAAAGTTAGAGTGAACAGGCTACTTCTGGGTAAGCTCGCTCCATCGTAGACTTTGTTTCTGTCATCTCTGACCAAGACTAGAGTCAAGAGCAAACCCATACCAAATAAAAAAATAAAAATAAATACGAGATGGCAATAATTTCTGAGTACCTTTGTATTGCATGAAGTTTTAATAAATTAATACATTATACTTAAATTAAATTAAACTTTTTGAATCCGTGAAATAAACTCTATTGTCCAGTCGCCAGCACATCATGCTACCCAAAACTGTCAAATTTTCCCAATCAACCTTGAACCTTACGACTTCAAGAATAAAGTTGAAGATCTATTCAATAAATTTTACAGATTGTTGTACCTTGACGTGCTGGCGTCTTTACTAAGCGCTCCTACGCACTAGCGGTTAGCTGCTTTTCTAGTTTAATATGCAATCGCTGGTGATTGCACTTAATTGCCATTTAATCTCTCAAACTCAAGCATTTATTTCAATTAAACCATAATTTACAGGCACTTTTGAATTGTCAAGGTCGGTCGGTCCAAAAAGATGAAGCTATTTGCATGTTCCAAAGCGTAGATCTCTATGGAGAAGAACGTGCAAGAAACTCCACGGACACTCTTTTAAAAATAATAAATTGTTACAAATTTTGTCGACATCGTGTTGAAATTATACATACATGTGAGAACGATGTGACGAGCATGATAAAAACGTCCGGAATAAGAAAGGAACAATTCGAAGAAATAATTAAAATTAAATTAAAATAAACCATGGCAGCTGAGAAATTACCAGTCCCAACCAACGGCGCCTTGACATGCGCCAGGCCCATTCGTCTCAACCACCTTTGAATGGAGCCAAATAATTTAACACATACGCCACCATCAGCTAGGCTATAATGACAAGCGGATGCATATTAAACTGGAGGGGCGCGGGCGGCTGGCTGTGCCTCGCGGTCGTGCGTAGGAGCGCTTAGTACCATAGAGTTTATTTTACGGATTCAAAAAGTGCTGTTTTTTCCTTGCTGCTTTAGCTGCCTGAAGTCACAAGCCGTGCAGTCATTTTTTTTTTACCATACCAAGGAAACGATTTATCTTCCACCAACACTTTACATATCTTTTTATAGTCCTTATGATTCAACAGTATCGGAGAGATATTGCTTACTAGGTTAGCGTACTTATGGGCCATAAATGAATCTATAGCTGTAACTGGTTTCCCGTAAGCATTGATGCTGTATTTTAGCTGTGCTTTGAAGGATATTTCGACGTAGAACTGTATCTGGATGAACTGAACACCGGAGAAGCAAATGGCGCTGTTCGCGGGGCCAGCGCAGTACCTCCTTAGTCGGATTGTAGGGACGTCATTTCTGATTTTGTTCATATAGTCCGCCCTGAGGACTACGCAGCTGTACTCAACATCGGCGATGATTGTTAACTGAAAAGAACAAAATTTTAAAATGAAAATCTGACTCAGCAAACGATGCCATTTGAAAAAATACAAAGGAATGTCCAAAAAAAAGAGCTGACATAGACCTATCAAATTTACAAAAAAAAAAAATTCGGCGGAGTTCGATAACAATCACTGTGACACGAAATTTTTATTAGATTAGAAGAAGATAAAGTTCGTTCGCGTAAAAATATTATCGCTCTGCTGTGGTTGTACCAAAAGAGACGGATAGCCAAATGACAATTGACTGACAAAAACACCAAAATGTGCGCAGGCAAAGGAGCGGAACTCCCTGCCTACGTCTGTGTATCCGAACGCTTACAACCCTAGTCTTTTCAAAGTTAGAGTGAACAGGCTACTTCTGGGTAAGCTCGCTTTATCGTAGACTTTGTATCTGTCACCTAGATTAGAGTCAAAAGCAAACCCATTTCAAGTAAAAAAAAAATGTTTAAGATATTCACGTGACAGTTCGGTGGCGCATGTCAATCCCATTTAATAATTGAATTCGACAATCGTTATTGCTGAAATGAATGGCACTAAGAATATTTTTGACGTACAGTAATGTAATTTAAAGTTTTGCCATAGCTACAACACTCGTTTCACACATTATATTCATATTTTTAAATGATTTAAATTGTGTTTGCCCCATAAAATTAATCCAAAAACCATGAGGTTGTCGTTTATCACATTCAAAATTCACTTACGTTTAACGTTATTATACATCAATATTTTCATGTCTCGTTAATAGTGACAGTCGACAGCAATTTTAAATTTCGAAACGTCAAACATAAAAGGGTTTGACTTGCGCTATCAAAATGTCACGAGGTCAATCCAAGACATTTTTAGAATATTGACATCACTTGTCTAGAGACCCAGGCCACACAAAAAATATTGGAACACAAGGTGTTAACTCCCGAGTTAAAAATAGATTGATTTTGTTCTATTAAAGTTGACTACTCTCACAAATTACTAAACAAAAACTAGTCAAGTCTAATCACATGACTAAAAAAAACTAATTTATTCGTCAGATAGGACGAGTGACGACACGGACGTCGGTAACAACTCACTAGCTAGCTATAATTACGAGTTTTAAAATATAAACACAAAGATTTTAGACAGATATTTATTGATAAATAAAGAACTTGAACTTGATACAATAATCCAATTATAGTGTAGTACAGTGCCAGTGATACTTAAAACAATAATAAATAACTAAAATCTAAACCAAAATAAAATCAGAGCTTACCGCCTACCTGAAACTACATAGAAATAAAAACTTAGTGCTAAAAATAAACATTTATAGTAGTGCAGCGGTGTAAAGTGCGGTCGCGTGGTGTTATAAACCAAGCTCACTGAAAAATACAGGACCTAAAAGATAACAGTTATTCATTCAACAAGTACGTGTCATTAACGCCATCTGTAATTACTTGGTGGTACTAATCTCTGTTTACACAGAAATATACGACTGTCAATCTAAATAAACCTATTACGACCGTAATTCACAAAAAACCTTGTCCACGAATATGGCGAAGTATGGTGGCTGCGGTCAATTTATGGCCAGGGCTGAGTGTGTTCGTTGCACTAAGTGCCCGGGATCGTATCATCCTACTTGCATTGGCATGACGTCAACAAAGGTTTCGTCTCATTGGTTGTGCCCTGATTGTAAGGCAAAAGTTCCGAGGAAGGACAACTCGGACACGCCATTCAAAGGTCCATCAGACGGCGTCATAGTGAACATTCAGTTGAACACCCTTCAGCCTTCTTCAAAGACTCAGTCTCCAGCAGTAAACCAGAGTGCAGTGGCTGAGCAAACAGCTGAAGATCCAGTGATCAACCAGCCTATTCAGCTCACCTCCCAGATGGCGACAGGCACAGCTCAACGTGGCCTATGAGATTCGCTGCTTTCGTGAGGAGTTGCGACACTTCCGTGACGAAATGGCGAGCTTAAAAGCTGATGTCGGGCTGTGCAGGGAACGTGTGAGTGTGGTTGAGGACAAAGTCTCCCATCTCGAGAGACGTTTTGAGGAGAAGGAGCCATCATCTGCTGACCACCTTGAGGAGACCATAGCAGAGCTGAAATAAATGCGATCAGGATTTTCTGCTCAATGACGTCATAATTACAGGTATTCCGGAAACTAAGGATGAGAGCCCGTTGCACTTGGTGCATTTGGTCTCTTCAAAGCTGGGAATAACCATTGAGGAGTGCGACATAGTGAACGCTGAGCGTATTGGCATGGTGCGCCGCAACTTTATCATGACGGGCAGTGCGGACACGGCGGAGCAAGCGCGGCCGCGCGCACTCGCAGTGCGACTGTCGCGCCGCGCTGCCCGCGATCAACTGTTGTGAGTAGAGACTTTTTCGTTGAATCAATAAACTGTTTTTTTAACGACTTTTCATATGTCAACGACTCAACTGTTTATCATCAACGAAAAAACCAGTTGAATTATAATAATCTGTTAATTTTCGTTAGCGGCTCACGGAATATTTCAACTTAATTTTATTTATTCATTTCTGAGAATCAACTGGTTTGGTATGCGAATGCGAAACGATTACTTCCGAATGATACCGGACAATGCCGAACTATGCAGTAATCTTCAATGAATATCAATTTATTATTTGCTACATTGTCAATCATTGAGTTTTCAAAAAGTTAAATTATTAACAGGTTTTGAACGGTAGCGATTGACGTTGACGCCAATCGCTCTTTTCTGTTCCTTTTCTATATTCCAATCTTTATTGTATGTCTTTGTTTCTCTTTTTTTTTTATATTGTGTTTTTGCCGTTGTGTTGTGTCTGTGTCGAATAAATGTTTTCTATTCTATTTAGATAGAACCCTCCAAAAAATATTGGAAACGTATTTTTCCTTTTTCACACAAAAATTAAGACGATACAGTGCATTATAAAAACGTGTGACGTCACTTTTAAGTACACTTTTCACAAACACATGACATCACCAGCCCCCACTCCTGAGGGCCAATTCTACAAAATTTTAAAAAACTGTGCATGTCAATCGCAAACTGTCAAAAAATTAAGGCTTTTTTGACAGTTTGCGATTGAGATGCGAATGCGAAGCGAATGTGAAAGTTTATCGTTGAATTGGCACTCTGATCTTTGATGCGTTTTAACTTCGTCAATTCAATTGTAGTGATTTATCAAAGAAAAACAAAAACGAAAAACATTCTTGTTCAATATTTTTCGGTACTTTAACCGACAGACTAATTAAAATCATATTTTTCACTTTTAGAACAGGGATTTTTATCAAAATCATGCTTATTCTATCAATTCGGTTGTTTTTTTTAACTTACGTTAAGAGAATAAATCCCGTCCCCAACGAGCTTTATGTCGACCTGTTCTGAATAGAGCTTCGAGTCCGTCTCTCCATCATCACATTTACCAAATCTTTGGATATTTGAGGTTGCTGAGAACAATTTTATTTTATTTGGAATCGATAATCATAATAGGCAACTTTACATTTAGCCGAGTTTCCTCCGTGCCTCGGAAAGCACGTTAAGCCGTTGGTCCCGGCTGTCATTTGTAGATCTTTGGCAGTCGTTAAGGATTGTCAGAACCAGTGAATCTGACTCCAGTCTTGCCAAGAAGTACCGTGCACAGTTTGAGGGTTGTGGAGGTCTGGTAGTCAGCCGCTCTACGTAAAATACTGGTATTCAGCTAAATCAGGTTTGATTGGAAGCCGACCCCAATACAGTTGGGAAAAGGCTAGGCAGATGGTGATTCATTATAGCCAACTGCCCTTGTACCAGCTGCAACTGGTATTGTTTCCGTGAAGAAGAGCCTTCTTACAACTACTGCTTTGATAAGCTCTGAAACCTATAGGTTAATTTTATTTATGAAAATGAGGCTGTCCATCAACCAAAAAAAAACAAGAAAAATTAACCTTCATATGAATAACTTATGAAATTGAAATTGTAACTTACTTCTTCTCAACACGATGTGATTCGGCGCTAGCTTGGTGATGGCAGGTCTGCCGATCCTCTCGATGCTGCGCTGCACCCACCCGTGGTACATGCCATAGTCCAGGAACCTAGCGGGGGCCTGGCATCCTGGACCGTACACACCGAAGCCAAGCTGAAAACCATGTCTACGAATAATAAGTTTGGAAGCAAATATTCCAAGCAGAATGTTATGTGCATCGTGATGAACTTCACGATAACACACACAGCCAATTCTGCGTACTCATACGGATCCAGCTTAGGAGCTTATTTCGTGTGTAGTCTATAACCTAACGAAGTCATTGAGGAATTTACAAAAAGTAATCCAAGGAAGCTTGTTATGCAATAGGCCAAATAAAATGGTACGTTCCTTTTTGTGTTCACTTTGCTAAAACACACCCTCAACGGTAGAAAGCCCCCCCCCCTCCCTTTCAAAAGACAATCATGGATCCACCCCTGTATTCTGTGTCCTCAATAGTGGACGCAATGATGGCGATGCAATTCAGGTTCCGGTTCCCTGACAATGGGACTCAGTTCCTCTTTTTCTTTTATGTGTCGAAAGTGCATTCAAATTATAGCGGCCAGAACTTCACCATTTCCATGGCATCGTCGGTAGTAGTTTTTGGCAGCTGATTTACAGATTACAGAAAATACTGATTACCAGGCTCCAGCGTGTGCCCATTTTCACCACGAGTATAGCCCCGCTACGCCAGACGCAGTCCCCTCCTGTCAGACTCTTGGCACAAGAGGTGTAGGTTGGCCATAACGTGTCTATATCCAGCTGAAAAATTATACTAGCTTTAGAACTTCTGATCTTATCTCAAACAATATCGGTGCAACGGTTGGTTCACATTAACTGTGTTAAATTTTAACAAGCTTGCTATTGGCTTTATAATTAATAATCAAATAACAGCCGGGACCAACGTCCCGGCTGTTATTTGAAGATCTTTGGCAGTCGTTACGGATAGTCAGAAGCCAGAAAATCTGACACCAGTCTTGCCAAGGAGTACCGTGTTACCACGTTAATGGGTTGTGGAGGTCTGTTAGGCAGCCGCTCCACGTAAAATACTGGTATTCAGCTGAATTCGGTTTGTCTGGAAGTTGACCCCAGTATAGTTTGGAAAAGGCTAGGCAGATGATGCTTTTTAACGACCGACGTTTCAAAATGCGTTTCAAAATTTGTGTCAAAAATCCGCCCCGCTCCCGCTGACTTCCTGTCCATAGCCTTAGATGGACCGTCAGTTTCAACGGAAAATGGCGGCTTGCGATTGGCAGATTCGTTCACACTACATTCGATCCGCGCGTTAGACTGCTGTTCGCAGTGACAAAACTTCTGTCAAAAAACCTGGATCCACCAAAATGTAAATATTGTCATTTTAAATTGGACTGCCACTGGTATATCCCTCTCTTTAGACGGACCGGGAAAACAGACAGTCCTTGTGAGTGGAAGCGAGCGATAAGAGCAGTAAAGAATAAACACTGGCAAAATGATTAACGCCTAAAGGCTCTTCACAAAGTGTCATTCTATCAGCGATAGGACCTGTTAAAAAGTCACGTGATGAACCTCAAAAATTTTATTATAGCCTCAGGCTTCCTCATCTTTTTTTAGGTTCCGTACCAAAAAGCTAACCAACGGGAAGGGTAACTAAACCTCCGCTATCCATCTGTCCGTCTGTCAGCGGGCTGTATCTCAAGAACCGTAATAGGTAGACAGTTGAAATTTTCACAGTTTGTGTATTATATTTTCGCCAAAACAACAAAAATAAATAAAGGGGCCTGCCGTACAAGAAACTTTTTTTTCTTCGATTTATGGGTACGGAACCCTTCGTGTGCAAGTCCGACTCACACTTGGCCTGTTTTTCTCAACGTAGCATCAAATAATAATTAGTATCAAAAGATTTACTTGCACCCGCCTGTAGAATGTCTTGCACTCTTCCGTCGAAACAAACTTCATCTTGTGTATCGTCAAATTGGATTCATTACAATCTAGAAAATTAAAATGTCATGAAAAACTCAGCATTCCTTACTTTTGAATTTTTCTTTCTGACTTTTTTTCCTTTCTTAATCCTAATATTCAAGTTCTTCCGGTATGAGTGAGTGACTGACAGAGAACGCACAGCCGGAACTACTATAGAGTAGAATAGAATAGAATAGAATAGATTTTATTTTGCAAATATGGGTAATATATAACGTGACCATACGTCCAGGATAGTCCCGGTTTCAGGTAGTCTGTCCGGAGTCCCCATCAAATCCGACATAGTCCCGGTTTTGCAAGCAGACCCAACGATAGTTTAAAATAAAATTCGTTCAGCCGACAAATACAAAAATACGACTTAGAAATCACGCCACTACTGGGGGCTTATAACACAAATGAGAGCTATTTTGTGTTTAGAGCTGTGATTATTTTGTGTTATTCTGTCTTCTATAATAAAATACGTGTAAAACACTAAAAAACATTTTTTTATTATATATTTCCGCAGATATGTCCCGGTGTGACAAAATAAATAAATGGTCACCCTAGTATACATAACAGTTCCTAAGATAACATTTAGCCCAGCCACATTTTACCAATCGGCATGCAAACATTTAAAATTATTTACATCACTATTATTACGCTTATTTAGATTATTAGAAAGCTGAAAAATGGCATGTAGGTTCCTTGGGGAGTGCAGGGGAGCACTAAGAGAAGGTTTCCCAAAATTCCCATGGGAACGGGAATAACGGGATATGCGTGTACGAAGTCGCGAGCAAAAGCTAGTCTTAAGGTGGAAACTCCAGAGTAGCCCGCGAAATTCAAATATGTTTTTTTTGCAATTTGCCGGTCAGTGAGAAGCTGTATGTTGAACAGAATATGGTTCGCGATCGTAAAGAGCATTTATCTAAAGGATTAATAAAAAAAAATGTGTTTATTTTCTTAAATCTTTATAATTTAGTTGCCGGGGCTTCCCAGAAAGTAATCCGAAGATACTTGTGATGGGATAAACCTCGCTCTTCCTCGATTAATTAACAATTGTTTCGTTGTGCTAATTAGGTATAAGTTACACATTTTTTTTTATATAAAAACTAATAAAAAGAAAAATTAAAATCTTGTTTATGGCAGTGTGTGAATGTATATTTTGTGTATGAGTAGGTGTTTGTAGTGGGCGTGTGTATGTGTGAATGAGTGTGGAAGTGAGCTTGTGTGTGTGTGTGTGTATGAATGGGGGTGTGTTAGAGAGTGTGTGTGTGCGTGAATGTATGTATGTATATGTTTGTGTGTGTATGTGTGTATGCATGTCGATCAACCCATCGTAGCCAAAATGTCCTCCTCGGCATCATAATTAAGTGTGATGAGCCATTCCGTCAACGTCTTCTTACACTCAAACAGCTGCATGGGGTAAATGTTAAGTATGCGATTTACTTTATTATAAACGCGTGAGGCTTGAGTTACATTTTGACGACTAGCCAAAATTGAACGTGCTGGGTATGTAGGGGCTACTATATCACACAGTCTTTTTTAAGTTTGGCATGGCTAAAGGGCAGAATTTTGTGACATCTTAGTACCATGTGTAGTATATAGAGTTTTCTAGTTCTGTGTTCATAAAGTGTCTCAAAGATTTGAAAACCCATATGAGTTTTCTTACTCTCCCTATAGTTAGTTCGAGGTGTGGGTACCAGCTTAACCTTTGATCCACCACAATACCTAGGTACTTGACGAAATTTACCTTCTCAATTACAGGACAACTACACGTAGATTGGGTTGGGGTACGACAAGAATGTATTCTAATGCTAAAGTCAGGCGCAGGCTGAGAGTTTGTGTATTTAGTGAAGCAGACGTAGTTGGTTTTTTGGGTATTTAGCGTAAGTAGACTCTCTCTTAACCAAACACTAACTCTAGCCAGTCCCCTTTCAGCCTCCAGCCTAACTTTGTCCCAGGTTTTATCAGAGAAGATAATAGCGGTGTCATCCACGTAGGACAGTATCCTCGCACCGTTGATAATAAGGTTGCAGAGTTCATTAATATAAATCAAAAAGAGCGTCGGGCCGAGAACACTGCCCTGCGGGACGCCATACGTCACGTTCTCCTCCTCACTAACATGTTTTTCAATTTTTATCCCCTGTTTTCTGTTTTGAAGGTAACTGCTGAGAAGAGAGAGGGTAGAGCCACGAAATCATAAGTTCTCCAGCCTGTGTATACGTTTAGAGATAGAGACGGTATCAAAGGCCTTTTTGAGGTCAAGAAAGGCCACTAGGCATTTGTTTCCCATAGCTACTTCCTTGTTATCACAGTAGCAAGTTTCTCCGTAGCATCCTGGGCCGACATTCCCCTTCTAAAACCATATTGAGAGGAAGATAAGATGTTATACTTAGCCAGGTAGTTAACTATTCTAGAGTTCAAGAGCTTCTCAATGATTTTAGAAATGGAGGTCAACACAGAAATTGGCCGATAGTTGTTAACGTCGTTTTTATCTCCACTCTTATACACAGAGGTAACCATTTAAATCATCAATATAACGAAAAAGTCATTCAATCGAGTTGTAAGAACTTAGAGGGTTATAGGTATTGATAATTAAAATGGGTATAATTCTTTAGGTAAGTATGCGTCACGGCCGCGAATCGTATTTTGTTCAACATACAGCTTCACACTGACCGGCAAATTGCAAAAAACATACAAATATTTGAATTTCGCGGGCTAACTTGGCGCTTCCACCTTAACTAATAATATGAATGCGAAAGTGAATTAGTTTGTTTGAAACGCTTTCGCGCCTTAATTGTTGACCAATTTTGATGAATTTAGGCACAGAGATGTTGCGTGGTAAGTTGAAATTATACATACATGTGGGAACGATGTGACTAGCATGATGAAAACGTCCGGAATAAAAATGAACAAATCGGATAAATAATTAAAATAAACCATGGCAGCTGAGAAAGGACCAGTCTCAACCGACGGTGCCATGACATGCGCCAGGCCCATTCGTCTCAACCATTTTGAATGTAGCCAAATAATACACTGCATACGCCACCATCAGCTAGGCTTTTGAGTGAGCATGACACTCCCAACCGCCAGGGTACTTGAGTCTATCAGTCAGCCAGCGTCTATCGGCTGAAATGATAATAAACACCTACCTTCAGATAAAACCATTGCATAAAAATGTTCGTTTTGATAATGTAGCGCTCTTGGTGGAGGACAAATAGGCCGCAACTCTGAAATCATGCAATAAAATTATTCTTATCTAATCATCAACTCGAAAGAATTACATATTTGAATTGCTATTGATGTCAAGTTTTTTGCAGTTTTCATCTAGACCTAGGGTTTCGAACATTTTTAACTTAATAGGTGACATATATAGCTGTCGGAAATAAGTCAGTTAATTGATCAATCGGGACGCCAATGCCATCTAGTGGCGTTCGACGAAGTCTAGAACGTTGTGCTCAACAGAGGCTGAGCTCAGTCTACTGATGGCCGTCAGGCGGTGCAAACGTCTAGAACCGCCGCGTGTTCCGATCCGAATACTTGTCCAGTGTACCTATTGTGTGGAAATATTGTTGTTCAGACTTTGAGTGTGAATAATAATTTGATTTAAAAGCAAACGGTTTTACTATTGTACAATTCATTTCATTTCATTTCATTTATTCATCAAACAATTTACATTGTGTTCGAATTTTACAATAATTACATTTTAAATCGTAACAACTAAGCAATAATCAAACATAATATAGCAAACAAAAATAAAACAGTACCATTTCATCAATCAAAAACCTTTACCTAATGTTAAACCATAAAAGCACAAAAACCACCTTAATTATTCAATTTTAATTAAATCAACTGAGCATTAAATGTCATTAAAATTACTGTTTGTATGTCCAATCATAAAAGGCTCAATCACAACCATGTCTAACCATTAAATGGCAAATAGATGTAAATTAAATGTCAATTAAATTACCATTTACATGATTATCCAACCACATAAGCTCAAACACAGCCATGTCTATTCCATATCGCGTTATTAAAAAAGAATTAAATGTAAATTAAATGTCAGTCAAAATTAAATAAATGTCAATTAAAGGGAGACCAAAGGGTCCATCAAATTAAATGTCAAGTAAATCATTTGTCAATCAAAATAAATTCCAATTAAATGATATGTCAAATAAATTAAATGTCAATACCATATAAAATAATTCATACACATATTATCCAGAATCATTCAACATCAAATCGGATACAGAATATAAACATTTTTCTAATAGGAAGGCTTTCAGCTTTGCCTTGAATAAGTTGGTGTTATAGACCAAAGTTTTTAAATCAGTAGGTAACTTGTTATATAATTCTACTGCTTGGTAACGTGAACAATGCTTTGCTAAGGTAAATTTAGGCACCATTATATTTTTAATAACTTTCCTTCGTGTGCTCTCTCTCAGCTCTCTTTCTTTTAGTGATTCATATAGATGTATATAGTTTGCGAACTTGCTTAACAGAAGTAGTATATACAAACTTGGAACTGTAAGAATGCCTAATTTCTTAAAATATTCTTTGCATGAATCACGCTGTGAAATTCTGACTATGGTTCTAATGGCACGCTTCTGAAGGATGAACGCTCTTTGGCAGTTGTAGTTATAGCTATTTCCCCAAAACATGATGCTGTACCTCAACCTAGATTCAACCAAAGCATAATAGTATGCTTTAAGTTGCTTCAAATCTATTACATCCCTGAGAGTCCTAAGTGCATAACATGCAGAGGATATAGAGGAATCAATAGCTGCAAGCTCCTGTTTCCAGTTTTGATTTGAATCAATGTGTATACCTAAGAATTTTGCCTCATTTACCAATCCTATCTTGTCTCCTTTCAATGTCACCTCTATAGTGTCAGTATTACGTGATGTAGTCTTAAATAATATTATATTTGTTTTATTTGTATTAATTACTAAATTATTAGCTGTAATTACCAACACTTCCCATAGTACGCCCACTGTAGTTCCAATATCCTGGCTGATGTAACCCGGCTAACAATCGCAGATCTTTGGCAATTGGAACAGATTGTCAGAAGCCAGTTTATCTGACTCCAGTCTTACCCAGCTAATGGGTTGTGGAGGTCTGGTAGGCAGCTGCTCCACGTAAAATACTGGTGTTCAGTTGGATCCAGTTTGACTGGAACCCGACCCCAATATAGTTGGGCAAATGCTAGGTAGATTATGTTATCAGTTACCTTGAGTAGTCACTTCTACTAGACTTATGAAATACCATGTAGAATATTCTTACCAATCGTCACGTAGTCTGTTTCCAGTTGAATCAAAGCTAATGCACTGTAAGTGTTGCTGGTATAGTCGGGATGATAAGAATAGTCACGAATACCAACTTCCGACCCGGCACTGCAGTTGCGGCCTATGACCACTCGGGCGCGAGCCCTGAAAGTGGTGAAGATAAAACGTTAGGTATATTAAAAAAAAAATATGAGAAAAAAAGCACTACCAAGTAAAAAATAACTTTAATTTCGGAAGTCGCTATTTTGATAGTTTCTTTGTATTTTGACACCGACTTCCGAAATTAAAGTTATTTTTAACTTTGTAGTGTTTTTTTTTGGAAAAGTATTTTTTGTAAAAAGTTTTTAAATTTTCACTTTTTAGTGGTACCCCACACTTAGCAACACCACTGCAAAATCGCAGAAAAGCAAAATACGCAATTTCGATTACTTAGATGACATAAAACCATCATCCAAGTGGACGAATTTCAGCTATTTCGATTTAAAATCCTAAGTTCGAAACCGATTTTGATAAAATTTAAATGGGACCAATCTGCAAGTATATCCTTTCAGATAAAACGAAATTTTTCAAATCGGCTAATAATTGTCGGAGTTATGAGGTAAGAAACATAAAAAAAAAACATACAACCGAATTGAGAACCTCCTCCTTTTTGGGAAGTCTATTAAAAATATATAGAAGGCTAAAATTACTCAAAACGCAATGGGTAGGCCAATGCTTGGAGTTTCCATAAGTCATAGAATCAGAAATGCTGATACCCGGAAGAGAACCAAGGCAATCCTTCAGGCTATGTCGGTAACATAGCCCGAAGGATCGCAAAACTGGAGTGGAAGTGGACAGGCCACATTGCTCGCAGAACTGAAGATCGATGGGGCCGAAAAGTTCTGGAGTGGCGACCGTGTAACGGAGCGCAACGTTGGAAGGCCTCCCACTAGGTGGACGGATGACCTGGTGAGGGTTACGGGTAGACTATGGATGCGAGACGCACATGATCAGAGAGCTAATTCACGTAATTTTGTGACGCGCCGATTAACTTTAAGTGCAGTTGCAGTAAAGTTTAAGTTTGAGTGATAAACGGTATTCTTGTAATCTTAGAACTGCGCGTAAGCTGCGCGTGAACTGCACGACAACCAAACTTGCTTACGGTGGAGAGAATAAAATATATTACTCACTAAATAATCGATTAAATTTCAATGAATATGACGTTATTGTAATATTGAAACTTAAACTTATAAGCTGTCATTTTGGGACGTCAAACAAATAGTAGAATACCTACCATGTTGCGTTCCGAAGCACGCACCAAAGACGCGCAACAGTAGAATGCCGTTAATGCGCTCGCGTGACGCAAACTTGACGCGACCGTGTCTGACAGCGGTAGAGAATACGAAAACCGTTGTTTTGATCGAAACATAACTTCAACTGCACTGCAACAAAACTTATTTAGTTACGTGAATTAGCCTACAGTTTTTATGGCGACACTTTTACTAGGTCCAGCAGTGAACGTTTTTCGGCTGATATGATGATGATGATGGAAAAAATAACAGAATAACTAGGAGACTACTTTAATACATTTTTCTTTATTTTATTTCAGCCTATACTGTCGCACTGCTGGATAAAGGCCTCCCCAACTCGGTCTCCGGAAGCCTAGAGGTCGTCTCGCCACCTTATTTGTTTTTTTGTCTTTATATCTTGTTATACTCTCGTCCATCATCAGGCACGTACTCTGTGGAGACTGTTGCCCAGTGGTCACTGTGCATGCGGCTGACGTGACCCGCTTAGTCACATTTTAGCTTGGCAACCTGTTTTTCCTACGTCTATGATGCCCATTTTTTACCGCAGCGTTGCGTTCCTGATTCTATCAGCTTTTTTCACGCCTATAATGCTGCGCTATTTTAGTCTTTGAAGGACCTCAAGGTGGCAAGACTTTTTTTAACCATATTTTTTTTATTTACTTTGTAGTGTTTTTTTTTTGGAAGTCGGTTGTATTTTATTGTAAAAAGTATTTTTTTAAGTCATGGAGTTTCTTGCGCGTACTTCTCCATAGAGTTCTACGCTTTAGAACCTGCAAATAGCTTCATCTCTGTTATATATTATCATTATTTTGTACTTACACTACAAAAGGAATACCAAAAGTTTACAGATCAAAGCTTGAACACAAAACTAAAAAGGCTATTATGGCTGAGGCCGACTTGATGAGAAAGGCAAGGCCTATGTCTAGCAGTGACCTGCGATTGATTGAGTAGAAGGGCACATATATGAGAACCACAAACCAAGCTCCACTCTTATTTGAGAGTAGCTAACCCGTGCCCTCTTGGTTGGGCGGAATTTTTCGTGTAATATGTGACACTAGCTGACCCGTGCAAAGTCGTCTGCGTAATATTTTTCATTACTGCTCCGCTCCTATTGGTCTTAGTGTGTTGATATATAGCCTTCCTCGATAGATGGGCTATCTAACACTGAAATAATTTTCGAATCGGACCAGTAGTTCTGGAGATTAGCGCGTTCAACCAAACAAACTCTTCTGCTTTATAATATTAGTATAGATTCACAAATAACGTGACTTTTTATGGGTAAAAGAATCTTCAAAATCTGTTCAATAGATCCAGAGATTACCCCCTACAAGACGGGACCCGCTAGGGCCAGTGCCTGCTAGGGTTGCGGAATTTGTTCGAAAGAGACACCGCGGCCCTGGAACGCAAAGGGCATTAACAGGAAAACGGATGGGTTTTAGTCAGTAAGAGTCTGACACTCCCTTCTGCTTCGCCCAAAGTGGGGGGGTTATTTGATGATTTCCCATCCATAAAAAAAACCCCCTACAACCCCACAAACCTTCCCTCTTTATAATATTAGTACCAATAGAAACTTCTTAATTAAGTAAAGAAGATAAGATAAGGCCGCTCATTGTGTCACCCTATGTAATGTGTTCTTCGTCTATTTTTTTTATAACTTATATGGTGTACATAATGAAAAGTATTCTCTATTGGTATTAATCTTGATTTCTCACTATAAATCATTAACCGATAGTCAATGATAACTAATATTCTACTTGTTTGCTACAAACTTTTCTCATTGAGGATACCTACTGGTAGTAGCGTACTGTTACCTTTTTTTAAGATTGGGAAATCATAAAATGATTCCTCCCGCCCTGGGTGAAACAGAAGGGAGTGTCACTCTTACTGACTAAAACCCATCCCCCTAATGCCCTTTGCGTTTGAGGGCTGCGGTGACTCTTTCTCTTTCGCAACAGTGTAATCTTACCTGAAGTCCTCTTTAGGAAGCCTATCAATTTCTAGCGCCGTCGCCAACACCATCTGTTTCGTCACGAGTACCACTGCAGTTGTTAACTTTTTCTGATCTAAATCAAGAGAAATATGTCATTTATTATATTACAAGTGACTTGATAGGGGTAAAAAGACAGATATGAAGGGCAAAGCTCGGCAACGGAAGATCTAGCCTGAATTAGTTTCGGCCTTAGTGACGGGCGTTTTCTCTGTTTGACTTAGGGACAACTCATGACGCGCGTGTTCTCTGTGTGACTTAGGGACAACACATGAGGGGCGTTTTCTCCGTATCACCTACGGATTTAGGAACAACTCACACTTGTTCAGCTCTATTCAGCTTATGCCCATAGAAAACAACGATTTTGAATGGAGGCGCCTACGCATCCTTTCAGCTTTCCGCATCTATTCAGCTTTTTTTTTACATACAAAACGGGGAACCTCTTGGCCCAAATCTCACCTGATGGAAAGTTATGATTAGGCCGAAGACGGAAGCGAGTTTCACTCGAAATCCTCTTACACAGAGGAACTGACTATCATACCTCTAACTGCCGCAACACAACAATGCTGTTAACATTGTTGTTATGGCGACAGACTTAGACATGATGGTGGTAGCTTGCCAGGCGGACTAAGAACAAGTCCTACCACCAACCAAACTGAGCAAAAAATTTGCCCCCGCTGGGAATCGAACCCGAGACCTCTGGGTCTGAATCAGGTGGTTTAACCACTAGACCACGGAGGCGGTTAGTGTCACCTGTTTAGCACCACCCGGGGATATGTAGGGATTCGCTGAAGGGTATTCTCCAACGGACGCGGGTGACTCTGCCCCCACGAAGATTAGGATTGTATTTGTTCGGAAACTCAGACGCAGGCAGTTAACTTACGGTAGGGATAGTAGAGGATTCCAATCCATGGATATGTCTCTATTTTGGCGACACCCTCGTTGACATGTTGCACTGTACTGCCATCGAAGCCGCAAGACATGGACATAACTGAAAATGATCATCATTTTAGTTAGGAAGAAACTGTAATTAAACTAAATGAAAAATTTTAATGTAGCAAAGCATTATTTAACACTTACCTTCAGTTAAAACTGACGAGAAACTAAACCAAATGCTAAATACAAGCATGGTGCTTTAAACATGTGGTGTTATGCTGTACCTACTTGATAGTTAGGGTAGCCAGTTGACGGGAGCGAAGCCGCGGGGGACAGGTAGTCTTATATAATAAAAATGAATTGCTGTTCGTTAGTCTCGCTAAAACTCGAGAACGGCTGGGCCGATTTCGGTAATTCTATTTTTGTTTAGTTTGCCAGAATACAGGGAAGGTTTAAAAGAAAAAAAAAATGGGTAGCCAGTTGACGGGAGCGAAGCCGCGGGGGACAGCTAGTTTTATTATGTTTATTTTTTCAGGTTAAAGTGATTTTTATGATTTCATTAAAATTTTATTTTTATGATTTCATTCACTGTCACTGGAAAATAACAAACTCCGTAATATTGTAAAATATCTCGTGAAATTGTAAACTTTTTTTTCTAAATATCCCGTTCAAAATTCAATAGTTTCGATATGTCTTATATCGAAACTATTGAATTTTGAACGGGATTTATTATATCAAAAAAGGATTTTTTCATAATTTAACGAGAAATTATCTAATCAAGATTTATTACAATTTTACGGAGTCTGCTATTTTCCGGTGTCATATCATTTTGATTTTGTTTTAATTTTATTTACTTAATATTTAAATTTTTGTATTGAAAATCGAAATCGGAAATAACTTAAATAATTATTTAAATCTAATCAACACTATTACAAACTGTGGCACTTTGGTACACAACACAACTCAATGATAACTTAGTTATTTCACACCACATTTGGCGACGAGGATGATGGTCTGATTAAAAAAATAAACTTCATGACAGTACTGTTCCTATTTCAACCGTCAATTACAAATGCAATTAAAATTGCGTAGATTGTTACCTAGTGTTTATTAAACTATTAATTCTTTGGTCATCAACAAACATCCTTATTATATGTAATTTTAGCAATCTGTCGAGTGTGTTGTTTGCTATGTTACTGGAATGTATAATATTTTTTTTGTATATGCATGTGTTTCGTACATTAAGAATCGTCAAACGTAAGTGGTATTGGACAGAGTAGATTTATCGCGTACCGACCGACGAGCGTCCGCGTACCGGAACAAGTAGCGTTGGATTGCCTCCCAGATGGACCAATGACCTGAGTCCCAATTCACATTCGCATCTTAATCGCAAACTGTCAAAAATTTATGAAAATTAAGGCTTTTTTGACAGTTTGCGATTCAAAATTCAAGCATTTATTTCAATTAAACCATTTACAGGCACTTTAGAATTGTCAAGGTCGGTCGGTCCAAAAAGTTGAAGCTACTTGCACGTTCCAAAGCGTAGATCTCTATGGAGAAGAACGTGCAAGAAACTCCAAGGGAAAAATAATAAATTTTTACAAAGATTTATTCGCATCGGGTTGAAATTATACATACATGAAATTCAAAAAATTCAAAATTCAAAATTCAAGCATTTATTTCAATTAAACCATTTACAGGCACTTTTGAATTGTCAAGGTCGGTCGGTCCAAAAAGTTGAAGCTATTTGCACGTTCCAAAGCGTAGATCTCTATGGAGAAGAACGTGCAAGAAACTCCACGGACACTCTTTTAAAAATAATATTTTTTTACAAAGATTTATTTACATCGGGTTGACATTATACATACATGTGAGAACGATGTAAAAAACGAGCAGGATAAAAGCGTCCGGAATAAAAGAGGAACAATTCAAAGAAATAATTAAAATTAACCATGGCAGCTAAGAAATGACCAGTCCCGACTGACGGCGCCCGTTCACGAACATGACGCATGCGCCAGCACCATTCGGCTCAACCATTTTGAAGGGAGCCAAATGATCCAACGCATACGCCACCATCAGCTAGACTTTTGAGTGAGCATGACACTCCCAACCGCCAGGGTACATTCAAGTCAAAAACATACCTAAAACTGATTATTAAAGTTAAAGGTACACAGTACTCACACATGTGCTGTTAATGGCTGAAATTATACAATGCTTAGTAAGTTGATTCTAACAATGCAAATTTTTCTTACAATCTTCAGCCGGTCCAACAATGTTTCCGAACTATTTACAGATTAGTTTGGGCTCTCTAGTGGCTGTGGAGCAGGACCAGCATTCAGCCAAGCATTTTTATCTTCAATATAATCCCCCAACTTATAATATGCTTGCCTGCATAGTGTGCGTTTAATACAAGACTTGAATTTCGTCTCATTTAGTTCTAATATATGGGGAGGTATCTTATTATAACATTTTAAACAGTACCCCATGAAAGATGAGGCTACTTTAGCCAGTCTGAAGCCTGGTTGAACTAACTGGTCCCTATTTCTAGTACTATAATTATGTCTCTCGCCTCTTTTACTAAAAAGATGTAAATTCTTTCTGACATACATGATGTTTTCGTAAATGACGTTACATGTGATAACGATGTAAAAGACGAGCAGGATAAAAGCGTCCGGAATAAAAGAGGAGCAATTCAAAGAAATAATTAAAATCAACCATGGCAGCTGAGAAATGACCAGTCCCGACTGACGGCGCCCGTTCACGAACATAACGCATGCACCAGCACCATTCGGCTCAACCATTTTGAAGGGAGCCAAATGATCAAACGCGCCACCATCAGCTAGACTTTTGAGTGAGCATGACACTCCCAACCGCCGGGGGTACATTCAAGTCAAAAACAAACATAAATAAAACTGACAGTTAAAGTTTAAGTTAAAGGTACACAGTACTCACACATGTGCTGTTAATGGCTGAAATTAATGCTAAGCAAATTGATTCTAAACATGCGAATGCGAAAGTTGTTTAAATATAAGTTGAATTGGCCCTCAGGTGTAGGCAAGAGGAATCCGCTGAATACGCGATGGACAAGTTTCGGGTGATCTGCAGACAGTTAGAGACATGTTGGAGAAGACCTAGTCCAGCAGTGAAGGTCATGATGATGTTGTGTTTTGATACAACATGAATTCGAGTTTTAACAGGTTCACTGTCCTCTTAGCAGACACAATAGTTAAAAAACTTTTCACAGAAAAATAAACCGACTTCTAATTAAAATAAAAACACTACAAAGTAAAAAATAACTTTAATTTAGGAAGTGGGTGTTTTTGTTAGTTTCTTCGTATTTTGACACCGACTTCCGAAATTAAAATTATTTTCGGTTGTATTTTTTTGTATTTTTTATTTTTCACTTTTTAGTGGTACCCCATATCTAATAGCATCACTGCAAAATCGTAGAAAAGCAAAATACGCAATTTCGATTACTTGGATGACATAAAACCATCATCCAATTAGACGAATTCCAGCTATTTCGATTTAAAATCCAAAGTTCGTAATCGATTTTGATAAAATTTAAATGGGACCAATCTGCAAGTATATTCTTTCAGATAAAACAAGAATTTTTCAAATCGGTTCATAATTGTCGGAGTTATGAGGTAACAAAAAAAAAATACAACTGAATTGAGAACCTCCTCCTTTTTAGGAAGTCGGTTAAAGAAACTACAAAGCATTCATCACACATAGAACGTACCTACTTCATTCTCGTAACATGAAGTGAGGATGTAGCGGCATCGATACCGCCACAAGAAAAACCAACGAAACAAATCTCCATCGCAACAAAAAGAACCGCGACGCCGTCTATCCAATTGGCGGCGAACTAAAGTTCTAAATCGCGCAAGCAGAGTTTACTATGCGATTTGAACATAATTATACATCCGCCCGAATATGAACTATCGGGCAGTAGCCCCCCAGGCACAACAACCGCCTGGGCGGAAGATCCTGCCTTTTCAATGGGGTATGCGGGACTTTACCTACTCTCTGTACCGCATACGCCCCAAAAGTAAATGTATCTTTGTACCTTTTTATCTGTGGATGGGAGTACAACCTTATTGTGTTACCGAAAGTGCGGCTCCGGTAATCCGGTTTGGATGGGGCTTTCGCTTTTCGACTGCATAATTGTTGGAAACAAAGAAAATTAATAGGAATAAGAACAATAAAATATTGATTGCGTAACTGTGTTTTATGAGTGTTCTAGATCTTATAATATAGCAGAACAGTTCAACAGTCTATCCATATTGGATATGCAATACTTAACAAAGAAAGACAAAAAAATTAATTACTTCTAAGTGTTAGTTACATAGGTACTTACTTACAATGCGATTCAAATATAAAAACCCCCGACACAAACAATAAACTCTAAAAACTAACAAATAAAATTTTAAACCTATCATAATTATTATCGTCACATATATTATCTAAGTTCAAATATTTTTATTTTCCAAGCGTTATCGAGTCGCGGGACCGCTAACCTTACCCTAACATGTCATATTTAAAGTCATGGTTACCTTACTGTGTTCTTTCAATATCATTGAAGTAATACGGTACCAAATTTCGAATCGATAGTACATTTGGAAGGTAGTCAGATCCCCTCGTCAAGTATTAATGAGTTGAGGGTTTTCAAACGGCTGATCAGGTCATGGATAACTTACCATATACTTTAAATATCATTGAAGTACCACAGTACCAAATTTCGAATCAATCGGACTTAAGAAAGTTAGTCAGATCCCCTCATCAACTAGAAAAGAGCTGATAATCTTCAAACGGCTGTTCATGTAACATGGCTACGAACACTAGGGATAAAATTATCTATGACACAAAAAAAAACTAAACGAAAATCGGTTCAACCGTTTGGGAGCTTATCGTAGCCACACACAGATATTACTTGCGCGCGATCAGATGATGCGATGGATGCGACCTTTTGGAACTGAGACGCGCGCGGTCCGCCGGCCAACCGTAGCGTCTGCAAAAGTTGCCAGCGGGTTTAAAAAGGCCACTTAGCAGAATCAACCAGCAATTCATACTACCCGAAACTATCAAAGGATTTGTCCATTCTCGGCTTCGCGTGGACGCGATGCTCGAAAAGATAATCAAAAATCATGTTTTGTTTTTAAACGCATATTTATTCAATACTTTTGTATCAACTTGCGCCTACGATGTGTATTTAATAAATAATTAAATTGTTTTATTCTTCGACATATTTACATTATTCCTACAATATCCTTCAGTGTTGCCAGTTTCCAATAATTAATCGTAGGTACCTATATTTTATAAATAATTATTTACAAATCGATTCAAATTGTTTTTATTGGTTTTATTATACTTAGCTGTTATTTGTAATCACTTACATTAATTCAAACATGTTTTATCCATAACTATATGGAAAAAAAAAGTATCGAAGATGGTCAATGAATTTCGATTTTTAATGTACCTAATATTATTATACTCGATTATTAAAAGGATTGCAACCATGAAAATTTTCTGTATATTTACACAGCCCTATGATAGATCTTAGAAATAACTAATTTATTATTAATTCAGAGTTTTTTTGCTAACGCTACTTGTAGCGTAAGACTTGTCTTGAGAACTGTAATTTTCTATTTACTTTGATATGGTTCCATCCCTTTTTGATCGCGCGCGGATTATACACAGACAGACAGACACGTTAAACTTATAACACCCCGCCATATTGTAACGTTTTTTAAAAACCAGTTAGGTAGGGTGAGCGAAACAAGATTTTATTTTCTTATTGTTATTTTTTTTATAAGAAAATATTTATTTTCCAGAATGTAGATCTACAAAGTAGTATGTATGATCTTAATTTAAATGAGAGTCATTTTCATTCTACCATAATTTGTGGTGTGCAAATATTAATACAGTATATATACAAATTGATAATTTCATATTCATACATCAGTTATCATAATTGCTACAAAAATGTCTGATTAAGAGCGTGTATTCCGTCCACTAGCGCCGCCAATCGTTTTTTATTATTTGTGGTAAATTTAAGACACGTAGATAAAAAACCGCTCTGTAGTGCACTGAAGAAATGTATTTATTATGTTTTGAGAGTTATGTTTTGTACTTTAGAACATAAATAGTTCCCTGCCGGAGTCGCGGGATTATTCGCAAGAGACACCGTGGCTCCGGAACACAAAGGGCAATGAAGGAACATGGATGGGTTTTAGTCAGTAGAAGTCTGACACTCCCTCCCGCTACACCCAGAGCGGGAGGAGTCATTGGATGATTTCCCATCCCTAAAAAAAAAAAAAAATGTCTTATTTCTCAAATAATTTATTAAAAATGTCATAATAATGTGACGTCAGAGTTTACCAATACTCATATCGCTATAAAATGTCCGTATAAAATAATTGATAGGTCCATGAACATTGATAAAATGTCCAAATAATGAAATCAGAAGTTACTAATATCTACTAACACTGTAAAATGACAAATTCTATACAACAATTGAAATGTTAATAAATTAAATGTCAAAATTTTGATAAAAGTATTTGTCAATTTAAAAAATAAATGGCAAGTGAAAATGTCAAGAAATAACAATAAAAATTAAATTAAATATAATGTCAGTTAAATACAATAAAAATTATGAACGGAAAACCAACATTGTCATTAAAGTAATGAGTTCGTTATGTGACATATAATATTCATTGACATTCTAAAAACACTTGCAGAAGCCATTCAATCAACTTTTTTTTAAACATAGGTAAAGGGCATTTGGTAATTTATTGTTTACCTTAATAGCCATAATAAAATAATTTACAAAGATTGAGTGAAAAAAATGTTAAAGTATGGTTTTAAAAAACCTAATAATGACTTTAATTAATTAAATATTATACTTAGCTAATTCTATTACTCATGTCATGACACTGTCATAATGACATGACAGTAAACGCTGTCTGACGTATTTTTTTTTTTTCATAGAGGTGAGATTGAACTTCAAGTGTAACAGAATCGATAAAAAGATCGAATGAGTTGAAAGAAAAAAAAATAATTTAACTAAGTCTACCATTATTCAATTATTATTCTTTCTTAAGTTCCTGTTATTAAAATCAACCGACCGAACCGGTTACAAAAACTCTTTGACCATTGTCCATTATCCCTGAGTAACATTAATATGAAAAATATTAATTATTAGCTGACCCACGCAACTTCGTCTGCGTCACATTTTCCATTAATGCTCGCCTCTTTTTAGTCTTAGCGTGATGATATGTAGCCTATATCCTTCCTCGATAAATGGGCTATCTAACATTGAAAGAATTTTTCAAATCGGACCAGTAGTTCCTGAGATTATCAGATAGCTAGCTATCTAAGCAAACACTATTCCTCTTATCCCATAGCTATAGCATTTTTTTAAGAGTAAATCATGGCTGACAAAGTCGAAAGCTTTACTCATGTCAAAAAAGACGACAGAAACTGGAATGCTAACTGATCTAGATTTTCAATTACACTCTTTATTAATGTAAATACAGCTAAAGTAGTTGATTTTCCCCTTTGGAACCCGTTTTGTTCTTCTTTTATGATGTGATATTTTTCTAAAAAGCTAGTTAGTCTACGATACATGACTTCCTCAAAGATTTTTGATAAATTAGATATTAAAGTGATTGGTGAAGCGTCAATGCCTTTTTAATATCTTCTATCTATCTTCTATATCTATATCTATCTATATCTATCTATCTATCTATACTTATAATAAATCTGTAGAGAGGTCAATTCTGTACATGAAATATATTTCCAAAATAACTATCAGGGGGTGATTAGGGATCGATACTGATGCCAAAAATGCAATCAGTAAAATTTTTGTCTGTCTGTCTGCCTGTCTGTCTGTCTGTCTGTCTGTATAACCGTTATAGAAACAAAAACTACTCGACGGATTTTAACGAAACTTGGTACAATTATTTTTCATACTCCTGAGCTGGTTATAGTATACTTTTCATCACGCTACAATCAATAGGAGCCGAGCAGTGATGGGAAATGTTGGGAAGACGGGAGAAGTTACTCCATTTTTTAAGCTTCCGTCGCGTATGCGACCTTAATGGTTAAAGCTACACAGAAATCATGTATCACGGAAATGTTCTCCTTAAAATTATATAAAAAATATCCCACGACAGCATATGTATATCTTATATGATTGTCTCACAATAACACGTGTAACTCCCGATAGCTTAGCAGTTCGAAGCTTTCTGATTATTTTGTCTACTCTTACGTTTATAACACTCTCAGTCATCCCTTATTAAAAAAGTTAACATTAATAACTATTCCATAAAAAAGAAGCATAGAAATCGGTATAGAAACACAAAAGTTATACATGAAATACGCTAATAATAAGCCATCGCGCGAGAATACTGAATCATGCTATAAGGATTATGTTTGTATAAGGTCGCGAACGCACAGGCAGGCAGCTTGCTTGGCGCCTAGAGGCTAGCGAGTCACCTAGCGAGTAGTTTCGTAAAACGAACATTCTCGAACGTTCGCGACCGGCCTAGCAGCTAGGCGCAAAGCGCGCAGTGCGGCCGGTCGCGAACGTTCGAGAATCGGTCGGAATCGTTCGAGGTCGCCGCCTGTGGTCGCCGCGCTCGACGCGTCTTGCGGCCGAAGGTATAAAAAGGCAGGGCGTCCGAGCGCAAACTTCAAAGCCTGGCTGGAGGCTTTATTACTATATTAAGGCCTTCACAGGCAAGTCCGGTTAAGCTGAAGCCAATCTTCTCAGGTTGACCTGCGAGAGGCCACACATAAAAACAAAGGTTGACTGGTAGAGAATGCCTTGTTGCATTAAGTCCGCCCATGTACCACTATTGTGCATAAAGTCTAAATAAATAAATAAATAAAAAATAAAAAAAAATAAAAAAAGCGCGAGCTTCATACAATTTTTGCCAGTTGATGCGAATAGACGTTCAGAACGTTCGACCTTATTGACAGACAATACTTAATTTAGTCTTTGATAATTTATTTTTAGATTCCTTTTGTTGTTATTTTATAAAATAGGTATTAGTTATTTTGGTAGTGTTTAAATATTAGTTCAAATTACAAATTATTAATAGTTTACATTTTATTTCTTTTTAGGTGAAGTAGGTATTTCTTAGTAGGTACGCATAGATACCGATAGGTTTATAAGATTTGGCTAATTTACGTTCACTTTTTTATATTAGTTTTATTTTTATTTGGTATATAAAATTCTTCCCTTACTGAGTGAATGACTGACAGATAACGCAACAACACAACCAAGACTACTGACTGGTCGTATGAAGCTGCACGTAGGGTCCTTGGGGAGGTTAGGGGAGCTCTAAGAGAGGATTTCCCGAAATTCCTACGGGAACGGGAGAAAACGGGATATGCGCGTACGAAGTCGCGGGCAAAAGCTAGTAAAAAAAATTAATAATAATTTAGGATTTCTCCATATAATAGAATATGTTAGTATTTCAAATTAAATATTTTAACTCTCAATTGATGAATCCTCGCACTACCTTTATTGATGCAGCGCCCATATACCTGAAACTTTCTTGAGTTTTCTCGCAAGGGCCTATAGATGGCGTTAGCGAGTGTGGACAGTTTCCTGTGACCGTTCGAATATGTCGGTGTGCGCGCCTCTGCGCTCCACTCTAAAAAATCCTTTTTTGGTGAAATCTTGACGATACTCGTAAAATAAATGGACCTGCATCTGTGCTTCATTGAGAAATTATAGTGCAGTGTTGATTTTTGGAGTTTCAACCATCCCACCGGTGGATTTAAGAAGATTTGGCTCGCCGGCCGGCAACCCATACCTGCGAGTGGTGCATGAACGAGGTAGTTCCCATCTCCCTGGATCTGAGATCTCTAGATTGCCAAGGTACGTGGGCCTGTTTTGCTGCAAATAATTCTCTGGTATTGGTTTGTCGAGGATTCATCATTATGGAAATTGAATTATTTTGAGGTCCGCCATTACACATAAAACATAAGTTCTTATTTTAAATTTTCATAAACCCTTCACAAAGGTGCAGGCTATTTACACGCCTCACCAGTAATAAATATTAATTTGATAAGTCATTTGTGTTACCTTTTTTAAACAAGGGCTTTACGATTGACTGTTTTAGCTTATTTGGAAAAATACCTTGCCAAATGAGAAATTTATTAAAATAAAAGATTTTTTGGGGATTATATCCCCAATTATTGAACATTTAATTAATAAAACTCTGGTGGCACAGGATTTGAGAATATGAGTTGCTAAACCGTCAAATCCAACTGATAACACTATTTATTTATTTATTTTATTAGGATCTCCAACAAAGAATACACCTTACTTGCTATATTATAAAAGAGTAATAAAACAAAAAACCATGTGCTTCCTCAATTATAGGAGACCACATCATGCAATAGAGAAAAATCAAACTATACCTAACGTATGTAGACAATTTAAATGTACATAGCAGTCAAAGTTATGTTATTATTTAACATTTTTTACTATTATAACTTATATATATATATAAATTTTATGATTGATTCCATAGGCAGTATCTCTAGAATAATTATTATCATTAAGGTTGGCGATTTGAATTAAGTTTACACAAAGATCAAATAGCAAAGCAAACACAGAAGAAAATTAAATTGCTTACAGATAAGCAAAACACTGTCAGGCAGGCAGTTAAACAGTTACATAACATGCAACTGTGTGCGGATCAGTGACTTATATTTACCCAGGGAATTTGAAAAAATGTCTATGTCTTCCGATGCACATGCCAAGGCATTGTACTGCTGGATCATTCTGGAAACCGGTGAATGTTTACCCAGATTTGTTCGGTATTTTGGGGCTTTGAGTAAAGGGCGGCGATAACGTGGGATTCTAGCAGGAACATTAAGGTTTATTCTGCTAAGATTTTCTGGACTGTAAATACTATTGTTAGGCAACTTAAACAGGAATGTCAAATCAGAGACTGTACGGCGAGATTTGAGAGGAATGACTTTAAAATAATTCAACTTGTCCGCATATGATCTCGAATTCCTAACTCTAAACCGAAAAGCTAGGTGACGAACAAGTTTCTTTTGGACTCTTTCAATTCTATTTGTGTGAACCTGGTATGTTGGATTCCAGACCGTGCTACAGTATTCCAACTGACTTCTTACAAAGCTGTTGTATAACAAAAGTGTGGTAGTAGGTTTTTGAATTCTTTAGAAGATCGCAATATAAATCCAAGTGCCCGATATCCTGAGTTGAGCATTTTGTCAATATGTTCATTAAATTTCAAACTGCTATCCAAATACACTCCCAAATTTCGGATAAGTGTCACTTCATTCAATGTGTTTCCCTGAATATTGCAGCTGGACTGAATTTTATTACGTTTTCTAGTAAATTTTATGTGGTAACATTTGGTACAGTTTAGATACATTTTATTCTTCGTACACCACTGAGATAATTTATCTAAGTCCGTATGCAGCACTCAACATTGTCTTCAGTCAGAACAATGCGTGTCAACTTCAGATCATCCGCAAATAGGTATGGCGTAGTATATTTAATTGAGATATCATTCACAAATATAATGAAAAATAATGGGCCCAAATTGGACCCTTGTGGCACACTTGAGGTTGCAAAATAAGGCTCTGACTCATCATCCTCTATGACAACTAAGGATGGCCTATTGTTAAGGTATGACCTACACTAATCTTATTTGGCACCGGTGATACCCAGGGACCGAAGTTTAATCAGAAATAGTTCATGATTTACCTTGTCAAATTCCCTCGAAAAATCAGTGTATATTGCATTTACTTGTAGACCCTTGTCGACTGCGGATATTAAGTCAGTGACATAAGTGACAAGATTTGTGTCCGTAGACTTTTTAACCTTGAAACCCTGCTGACTTAAGGTTAGGTAGCTTTTAACCTGGTTGTAAAATATCAGGTACACTAGTGTTTCGAAGACCTTAGACAAAGTGCACAGAATCTAAATTGGTCGATAGTTAGATATCACCTCGCGCTGATCGTTTTTGTGAATAGGCACTATTCTTGCACGTTTCCATATATTCGGGAAGACACCTGTTTTAAGTGAAATATTATATATATCGGCTAATGAAGAGGACACATAACGAGCACATCGTGACCAAAATATTGGGGGAATATTATCAGGCCCTGCACCCTTTGACAAGTCAATTCCAGAAAGTTTTTTTTTAAATTCTGCCTCTTGAGATATTGAAAGAACATTGGAATAGGGATTGATGTAAGAGGCAGATTATCGATCACAGAGGGGCCCGAAAGGGCCGACGCCTGCCGGAGTCGCGGGATTATTCGCAAGAGACACCGTGGCTCCGGAACACAAAGGGCAATGAAGGAACATGAATGGGTTTTAGTCAGTAGAAGTCTGACACTCCCTCCCGCTACACCCAGAGCGGGAGGAGTCATTGGATGATTTCCCATCTCTAAAAAAAAAAAAAAGGGCAGATTATCGATAGAGCAGCCATGGTCAAGACTTTGCGAGTCATATACCAATGAGAATTGATCAGCGAATAAATTCGACATAGCTTTACTTCCAGATGCAGTTACAGTACCCAGGGTCATTTTAGAAGGATAGAAAGTGTTACTTTTCCAAAGTTTTTAAAAATGTTACCAGAAGAATTTGGGATGGCCTTGTATTTTATTTTCTAATTCGTCTATGTAATTATTGTAACATGTTTGCATTAATTTTTGACAATCTCTTCTTACATAATTGAATTCAAGTACATCAAGTGGATTTTTAAATTTCTTTATTCTGTTACGATATTTCAATTTTTGCTTAAGCAATTTTATTAATTGTTTAAAATACCACGGTGGGTATTTTCCTTGCGTGAAAATAGTTACTGGCACATATTTTTTAATAAGATCCCTAACTGTACTGTAGAATTTATCCAACATTTCATTTACATCATGAAAACAAAGTGCAAATTCATTTTCCCAGTTGATGTCCTTTAGTGCGTCAGTTATCGCTCCGTAGTCAGCTTTGTAATAATTGGGTTTCTTTAATAGTTTGCAATATTTTTTAGTAATTACAGGTAGAATGGGCATGAATTATAAAGCATTTAAGAGAGATGATGGTGTTTTTTACTTCATCCTCATATCATGGATGTAAGAACATTGATTTAGACATAATATTTGGTACCTAAATCAGTTGTTGGTTTTTTTGCCCGAAGAAGTTTTATTTTTGCTATGGAATTCTTTGGCTATATTATGAAAAAAGTCATTGAGTTCGCAATTCGAATAGGTTTATTTATTGGATTAGTTTCTGTTTAAATATTCTCAATAGTTGTTTTTGTATTTACATGATCACTTTTATTCTTTATGATAATTATGCCATGTAGCTTCGCCTTTATTTTTTGATGATGACATGATTTTATAGTTTATAACATGTTTTGATTTAATAACGCATTTATTGAAAATTGAACTGTATTTTGTATAGTTTGATGTATCTTCTTTAGATTTGGTAGTATATTGGCAGTAGGTAAGTATATCTCAATTTTCTTTTCTTGTTTACTTGATTCGCTAATTCCTGTCATCCACCTTGGTGACGTATAGTTCGAATTTATTATTACTTTATTGATTGGAAAGCAAAGGTTGTAAAACATGCAGAACGTTTCGTGGAAAACAACAAAAGCTGAATTTAAGTTTTCGTTCTTATCTCTGACCAACTTAGCGCTGATTGGCAATTCCTAAATTTATCTATGTTGTCTTTATTATAGTCTCTTTTGTAAACATACCAGCTTTTTTGCCGTGTTGGTTTATTGTTGACGGGAAATTTTGAAGTTTGGCCTGTATTATGGCCGTACAGAAATCATGACCGTGAAATTCATGTACCGTACCTTTTGCATCCCGGATTTTACTTATAAAGTGATCAATGCAGGCCTTTTGCCTTGTTGGTTGATCTATATGCAGGCAAAGAATTTTTAGGTAAGTCATATGTGTGTGTTTTGTGTGTTGTTTTTTTTAAGTTTCCCTGTGACATACCTTGCTGTCATTTCTTTTTTATCATACCATTGATTCTCTGGACCATACTGTTTAAATAGAGTTTTGTAAACTGCATACTTTAAAATTAAGAGATCCTCATTGTTAACCTTGTTAGCATATTTATGTGCACGAAATGGATCTATAGCTTTAACAGGCCTCCCGTAAGCCTCGACGCTATATTTCAGTCCCATTTCGAAGGTTATTTCAACGAAAAAGTGTATTTGGATGAACTGAACTGAGCTGAAGCAAAACGGTCCGTCTCCTTGGCCGGCGCAGAATCGCTGCAAGCGGATTTTTGGCTTACTATCTGTAATCTTATCCTTGTAGTCCGCCCTGAGGACTACGCAGCTATATTCGATATCCCCGATGATTGTTAACTGAAAAATAAAGAAATAAAAGATGCTCATAAAATGAAAACTACTGAGCCAAACTGAAAACAATTACGGGACCTCATGGCTACTATGCCGCATCGAACTAGAAAAGAATCCTAAAGTAAACGGTCATAGAAAAAAAAATACCCACCGAATTGAGAAACTCTTCCTTTTTTTGAAGTCGGTTAAAAACGGTGCGTATTTTTTTACACTAAATTACATTGTAGCGTCGTAATGTCACGTTTTGAAATTGACCACGTGACATTTTGGTGTCAATCCCAAACACATATTTTTTCGACACTTGCTATCGCTGCCATGAATATGACATTTTCTAGATATCTAGAGGCTCTGGAAAGGACAATGTTCAGATTCGCCCTATACAATAAAAGTATCAGACATACACTATAATTAATTGTCTATTTTAATATATTTGTTGCAAATACTTTTGTAAAACGGACTAGCTTTATGCCAAAATGAACAATAAAAAGTATTTTACACAACTAATAACATTAATGGCCGCCATCTTTGCGAAACGTCATATCGTTTGAGTTTGAATGAAATAAAAATGTCTGTTTTATTTCTTATTCTAACATAATAAGTTAATCTAGGACTGTAGGTTTATAAAAATAACTTACTACCTAATCGGTAAGGCTGGTTTCATAGTCACGCGTTTGAACAGCGCCGTCCAGAAGAACTTGTTTGCAAATGCACTAGATAGAAATCACGGTTTAAACTCACGCCGTTCAAACGCGTTTGAACGCGCGTAAACGTTTTAACAAAAATACACACACGTTTTATCTCATTCCAAAACCAATGCAAAGAATACAGGTACTTAAGATAATTAGATTCTACGCATTTAAACGTTGCACTTACATACACTTAGGCTTTAGAAAAAAAAACTACATAGGTACCTAATTATCTAGGTAGGTACTTAAAATAGCTAAATGAATTATGATACTGTTTTCAGTTTCACTCAGAGCTATAAAATACTATAATTCGTTAATTATTGTTCGGGTCTTATAACCTCAAAATCTGTTTATTTTTTAAATGTATCTATTCTGCAGCTAGTCCGCTATAAAAAGAAGATCTTATAGGAGTACTAATGAACGACAATACAACACATAATTTTCCGATGCTCTTGGTTCCAGGGCGAACAATGTATGGGCGCAGAGCAATCTCCTTTGAATTTGAAGACAACAGCGACGATTTCGTAGTTTAAAATTAGTGGAAGTTTGAGTTCTAATAAAATAACAGATCTTACGAATCGAGTCACGATTTGATTGTGAAAAGGGAATCGGCACCAATACTGTCCGAACGGTTGATGTTCAAGACTTACGTTAAGAACATATTTGCCCGCTTTTGCTCCTTTTATGTCAACCAGTTCCGTGTAGAGTTCTGTCAGCACCTCCCCGGCGTCGCAAGGACCAAATCTTTGGATGTTGGACAGTGCTAAGAACAATAAGAAACGACATTATACAGTTTAGGGTTTCGAACCATCCCATGGAACAACGGGACCCTTTTTATGGGTCCATATTGGCTCACCTAAAGTTCTTTACCCGAAATTGTTCTTCCTAATGATTTGTAATCCGAATGATCACTCTTCCTAAAAATTTTTCATCCTAAAGTTTTCATTCATACTATGTATTTGCAGTGCTACCGGCGATGTTCATAACACTCATGTTTCCGAAAATTGTAATAAATAATATCATTAATGTAAATATATTTAAACTCCTACTGTTTTTTATCATAACGCTTTTATCCCTAAACATGATAACCATAATATAGAAAAATTTCGCGACCAATTTCGAGGTAGCGAAATTAGTAGCGTAGTTGGTCACAGTTCTAACCTAACCTATGGATATCGTTGCAGGTACACACCGCTATAAATAAAATAAAAAGAAATCTAAACAAAAAAGATATGACTTTCAATAAAAGTGTAAAAGATGGTTATGTTGAGAAAATATAGGAAAACAAATGAAAGTATAATAGATATTTATTGCTACTGACATTATGAAGTTGAATGTTTCGGAATTATGAACATTAGAGACAGAGTAGTTAGGAATTGTGATTATTAGGATGAAAAATACTAGGATTAACATTTTCGGATTTCCAATTATACAAATAGGAGTTGAAAATTTAGGCGAACTTTGGCGCGACCCCTTTTTATACATAGTTTGAACCTTATTCCTTCTAGTATTATTGTTTATTTAGTTTTAATGTTGTCATTCGTCGATTTGTCAGTGCCGGACGTCACGCCATAGACACCTGTTGAACTGTGTTCTGTTTTGTCTGTGGTATGACCCGAGACGTAGGTTATGGCCAGTCCTGACATGGTGTCAAATAAATTATATGAAAAGTCGCTATCGGCTTTGTTTACCAATGGAATAGAATAGGTTTTGTATAGTTAGCAAGTGGTGTTTGTGTGTCATTTCTGGCTTAACGTATTTTCTTTCTTTTTTTTTAAGATACGAAAAGATAAGCAATTGTCGGTCTATCTCACATCTTCTTAACACGACGTAGTTCGGCGCAAGCTTGCTGATAGCAGGTCTGCCGACCCGCTCCACGCTGCGCTGCACCCACCCGTGGTACATGCTGTAGTCTAGGAACCTGGCAGGAGCCTGGCACCCGGGGCCGTACACACCGAAGCCCAGCTGAAAAAGTATAAGTGCAAACGTTCCAAGCTGAACTGGGGCCCGAGTCTGCTATTACAATACTGTCAGAATGGTCGATCACTGATTTCAAAATGGTTGATTTTGACAAGTTTGGTAATCTACTAATATAATGGCATCATAATGGCGTCATTAAGACATTCCAATGATCAATCACTGACACGCCATTGAAAGAAAGCCATATGAATGGTAATCTCGTATATAATGACAGATGTAGTATTTACGAACTTATCACTACTTCAGATTGCTTATAACACTAATAAATAATATGTAAAACTAAATGTAAATAAAATCTGGCATGAATAAATGCTCAAATTTAGCTCGGTTTTATAATAGTGGCAATACGGCATTCCTACCGCAATTCTATTACGAGACCATTGACGTGCCAGTGACCGTGCCATTATGAATTTAGCAGATTACGAACTTTTGCTTTTTTCAGCAAAATGACAATGGCATGACAATGACATCGTGTCGGAATGACAAATTATAAAAAATAGCAGACTGGGGCCCGTGGTATGGACTTATTACGTCTTGATCAAATAGATAGGGGGATACGTTCAATACTGTGAATTCGTGCCACATGCATGTCTATCTTTTGACAGCGGGTTCCCTAGAGTAAAAGTCATGAAATATCCCGAAATCAAAAGTAGCCTATGTTCTACCTACTCAGACTATCATGCTGATCTGTTCAGCTGTTCCAGCGTTACTCAAAATTCAAAAGTCATTTATTCAAATTAGGCTGAGCGCCAGCACTTTTTGAACGTCAAGTTCTACAAAAGACAGTCAACCAAAACGCCCGCCCGTCACCACTTCCTAGTGTTTTAGCTGTGGAGAAGAAGACTTGGCCAACAAACTCCCCAGCAACACATCTGTGTGTTACGTTTTAGGAACTAGAATTTATCTATTGAGTAGAATGCAAAGTACAATGCGTTTCAAATGAGAATAGGAACGTCTATGACGTCTATCTGTCAAATGTCTCTTGAAAAGTCACTTTGCAAAGAAAAGTTAGCCGATATGCAAATCAATAATTAAATAAGTCTTAAATCCAAATTAAATAAAAACGTTCGTAAATGAGCTAAATATAATAATTTACAGCTATGACGTCACAACATGGCGCTAAGTCGATCCTATTCTTATTTGAAAGGCATTGTAATTAATACATGACACAAAACAAAAAAATTAAAAGTAAGTGTTGACGTTTGTAGAAAGATTGACCTACATAGTCAGTTAAATAAATAATAAAAAAGACAAAATCTAAATAAACAATATAAAAGCAAAAACAATATCATATGAATATTATAATTAAGTTAAACGTGCATCCAAACTGCTAGTACATACTGGTTTTGTGAAAGTCAGAGAAGTCGCTCTATGTTACATTTTAAGATTCAGCTGAACCCGGTTATATTGTAACCTCAACCTGACCATGCCAAAAATACTAAGTGGATAGTGAGGGAATAACTATAGACATAATGGTGACGATACTTTACCAGATGCCAGCGTATGCCCACTTTCGCCGCAAGTAAAGCACCACTCCGCCAGATGCATTCACCTCCCGTGACACTCTTAGCACAAGTTGTGTAGGCCGGCCATAATGTCTCTACATCCAGCTAGAAAAATAAAATAACCTTTATGAATAAATCGAGAACCTTCCCGATCACAGTTCAGTGGTCATCCTGGCCAGTCTCTAGACAAGGTCCTGAAAGAAATTGTCGAAATGGCAAAATATAAAGCCACCGATAGACTTGAGCATTCACTTGTATGGAGCATTCTAACTGGTATTCCTTTATTTAAAATTACCTCTTTATAATATTAGTATAGACTAGCTCTGACCCACGCAACTTCGTCTGCGTCACATTTTCCATGAATGCTCGGCTCCTTTTAGTCTTAGCGTTATGATATGTAGCCTTATAGCCTTCCCCGATAAATGGGCTATCTAATACTGGAAGAATTTATCAAATTGGACCAGTAGTACCTGAGACCTCTTTATAATATTATAGTATAGGTAAACAGTTTTGATGAGCCGAGCAATTTTGTCATTGTTATTTGACATCTTCCCGAAGGATCGGTAAACTAAAGTGGCAGTGAGCAGGGCACATTGCTCGCAGAACAGATGGTCGATGGGGCCAAAAAGTTCAGGAGAGTCTTCCGCGTACCGGAAGACGCAACGTTAGGGCGTCCTCCCATAAAGTGGACCGATGACCTGGTGTATTCGCGGGTAGCTGATGGATGCGAGACGCACCGGTTAGCGACACTTGGGGGAGGCCTATGGTCGACGGCGAGGAGTCCTGGGATGTGGTGGTCTCCTTCTGCGAATCAGTTATCGCGCAGAAGGAGGCTGCGGAAAGGGAGAGGGAGATTTCAACCGCTCTCCCAGCCCGCAGCAGGCGCACCGGGCGTCGGAGGAGGGCATATGTTGCCCTCTCCCGACTCCCCTAACTTGGTCCAGGGGCGGCAGACTTGTGGACGTCGTCGCCCTGCATACATCTGGACCCGAGTCGGCGGCGCGTGGTGTCCCCGTGCGCCCCTCTCTGACGTCGCGGGGGGAGTCAAACACCTCACTCTCCCCGCTGATCCGAGGTGGCCTGCAGAAGCGGGCCGGCACCAGCCGGGGATTACAGAAGTCTAATCAGTTCCCGCGATCCCCGGCGCAGGTGAAAGATGGAACACCGGGGTGGTTTTAGTCAGTAAGAGTCTGACAGACCCCTCCGCCCGCCCCAGGGTGGAGGACATCCATGAGGATTTCCCCACGTAAAAAAAGGCCTATGTCCAGCTGCGGATGACTTTCTGCTGCTGATTTGATGATGATTATGATGATCTTCTGGAATAATACATTTTTGACGAGCTTGTTGCTTTGAGATGTTCATAGTGCTGTTTGACTCTATGTTCGGCTCTGCTCGTTGTTCAGTTCGACAAATTTCAAAATGGCGAATTGCGATCTTCTGTTACAAGGTAATGCTGAAGTCTATCAGCGAGTTATGATATTGACGAAGTGACGTTTTAGCAGCGTTTACATTTTTCACGTATTGACTATCACTAACAGAATGTCACTTGTGTGGCCACTTTTCCTTTGTTACTTGGCTTCCAGTCCAACACGTTTTCGTCATCCATTCTCTTCTTTTCTATCAACAGTTACACTAGCTCCTTTTTCTGTCATATCAAGTCTCACACAATAGGTACATCCACATTTTCTTTTGTTCCAAGATGGACAAGGTGTGTTATTCCGTTAATGAATTTTTGAATGACAAATTTTAAAATTATTGGTTTTTGATTTATTTAAATTTTCTTGACTATTTATAATTAAAACTTGACTTTCAATTAGTTGTTAATTAAAATGTGCCTAGTTAGTTATTGACATTTTTGATCTTGACTTTATTTGAATGATTTTTGTATTTTAATTAACATTTTTGCAATTTATTAATAATTAACTTACAAACTATATCAATAATTTTGTTAATATTTGTATGCCTCCTAGCGGAACATTGTTGGGACTTTATACTTACACTAGCTGACCCGCGCAACTTCGTCTGCGTCACATTTTCCGTTACTGCTTAGCGTGATGATATATAGCCTATAACCTTCCTCGATAAATGAGCTATCTAACACTGAAAGAATTTTTCAAATCGTACCAGTAGTTCTTGAGATTAGCGCGTTCAACCAAACAAACAAACAAACAAACTCTTCTGCTTTATAATATTAGTATAGATTAGTATAGATTTTATAACATCTTTTACCATACCCTATGTTCACAAATAAATAAATAAAGTATGTACCTGTGCCCGCCTATAGTAAGTCTTGCAGTCTTCCGTTGAAACGAACTTCATTTCGTGTATGGTCACCTTGGATCGATCGCAATCTATAAAATACATTTCGAAAATACGTATCAGTCATTATTATATATCAAGGTTTCTTCTCCACAGAGGGGTCCCTGAACAACAATGCCATTCTTTTTCGCAGACTTGTATATGTACTTGATATACATAATATCATACCCAATGTCCATTATAAAAACAGTTGTTTTATGGTTTTTATTTTGTACCAGTATTCAGCCAAGACTACGTCACGCACAGGTTCAGAGGGTTTAAAAAGGCCATTTTAGCAAAATCAGAAAGTAAAGGTTTCCGTCACTGTCAAATTTTCCTTGAACTTAATGCGTTAGCGATAAAGATAAAAATGAAATTTTACAGATTGTTGAGTGATTCATATTATGATTCTCCTAAAGTGGGCATTTTAGCCCCCATGATCCTGTTACCAAGTAAAAGATTTTTAAACCACAACCTTCCTGCTAAGCATTCAACGTTTTTAAGGCTTCCATATCCAAAGAGTAACCAATGGAACCGTGTTTCTGAGCCTCCACTATCCTCCCGTCCTCCCCTCCGTCCCTCCTACCGTCCGTCCGTCCGTCAGTCAACGGTCTGTATCTCAAGAACAGCAATCCAAAATTCCTATTACGGTTCTTGACATAAATCCTGCTGACAAACAGACTTTTATTGACGACACGGTTGGCGCAGTGGTTGAGCGATTGACTGCTGCGGGTTCGATTCCCGCACGGAACAAATATTTGTACGACCTACAAGTATTTGTTCCGAGTCTGGGTGTTTTTCTATCTTTAATTTATGTATGTATTTACAAAAAAAAATTATAAATAATATTATTAAAAAAAAAATTAAAAAATGTATATAAGTAGTTTATCAGCCATCTCGTTACCATAACACAAGCATTAGGTTGCTTAGCTTGGGACTATAATGGCGTTGTGTGAAATGTCCAAGGATATTAAAAAAAAAAAAAGGCTGCTGAAATTTTCACAGAGTGTGTAATCTCTCCCATTAAAGAAACATTTTGTTTTTCAGCTTATGGTACAGAGCCCTTAATGAGAAAGTCCGACTTGCAACTGGCCGGATTTTTAAAGTTTCATCATCAGCCCGGTCGGTGTCCATGTTTTACTCTGCATTTGAGTAACCCGACCCAAACCTGCCATGTTCCAACTTTCGACTACTTCTGTCGCCACATTAACTAAGTGAACTCTAGAGTACCTACCGTCAGATAACACCATAGCATAGAATGACTGCTTCTGGATTTGCAACGCTTCAGGTGGTGGACAAATGGGCCTCAACTCTGAAATGATGTATGACATTGTCACCAAACTATGTAGCATGAACCACCAAACTGAGCCATTCGTCTTTTGATAGTGTTTTCAACTTCTAGCAGTTTTTTTTACATACATTTTTCAATAGACCACAATCCATCTGCTTAGCCTTTTCCCAACTATAATGAGGTCGGCTTCCAGTCAAATTTAGCTGAATACCAGTTTTTTACGTAGAGCGGCTGCCTACCAGACCTCCACAACCCGTTAAATGGATAACACGGTACTTCTTGGCAAGACCGGAGTGGCAAGACTGGCTTCTGACAATCCGTAACAACTGCCAAAGATCTACAAATGACAGCCGGAATCAATAGCTTAGCGTGCATTCCGAGGCACGGAGGAAGCTCGGTATGTTAACATGGTCACAAATGGGAAATACCCTAGACTAGCTGACCCGCGCAACTTCGTCTGCGGCACATTTTCCATTACTGCTCCGCTCCTATTTGTCTTAGCGTGATGATATATAGCCTATAGCCTTCCTCAATAAATGGGCTATCTAACACTGAAAGAATTTTTCAAATCGCACCAGTAGTTCCTGAGATTAGCGCGTTCAACCAAACAAACAAACAAACAAACAAACTCTTCTGCTAATATTAGTATAGAAAGTATAGATTTCAATCAATTTCTTGTCTAAAATTTTCTTACGAATTGTCACGTGATCGGTTTCCAGCTGAATCAAAGCTATTGCACTGTAGGTGCTGCGACTGTAGTCAGGATGGTAAGAATAGTCGCGAATGCTCACTCCTGAGCCAGCACTGCAGTTGTGGCCGACCACCACTCGCGCTCGTTTCCTGGGAATGGCGAAAACAAAAGCACATTGAAATATTCCTCTCATAAAGAAGTTGAAGACGAAAACTACATTAAAAAATAAATCTCTATACTTATAATAAATCTGTAGAGAGGTCAATTCTGTACATGAAATATATTTCCAAAATAACTATCAGGGGGTGATTAGGGATCGATACTGATGCCAAAAATGCAATCAGTAAAATTTTTGTCTGTCTGTCTGTCTGTATAACCGTTATAGAATCAAAAACTACTCGACGGATTTTAACGAAACTTGGTATAATTTTTTTTTACACTCCTGAGCTGGTTATAGTATACTTTTCATCACGCTGCAATCAATAGGTGCGGAGCAGTGAAGGGAAATGTTGGGAAAACGGGAGAAGTTACTCCATTTTTTAAGCTACCGTCGCGTGTGCAACCATAATGATTAAAGCTATACAGAAACCATGTATCACGGAAATGTTCTCCTTAAAATTATATAAAAAATATCCCACGACAGCATATTATGTCTATCTTTTATGATTGACGCACAATAACACGTGTAACTCCCGATAGCTTAGCGGTTCGAAGCTTTCTGATTATATTTGTCTACTCTTACGTTTATAACACTCTCAGTCAACCCTAATTAAAAAAGTTAACATTATTAATTATTCCATAAAAAAGAATCATAGAAATCGGTATAGCAACACCAAAGTTATACATGAAATACGCTAATAATAAGCCATCGCGCTTGAATACTGAATCATGCTTTAAGGATTATTTTTGTTTAAGGTCGCGAACGCACAGGCAGGCGGCTTGCTTGGCGCCTAGAAGCTAGCAAGTAGCTACGTAAAACGGCTTCCGACAGTTTGCAATATACTTTAATATACTGTCGAGGGGAAGATGGTTATAATTTCGCTTTACACCCAAACGAGTATATATTATAAATGTAAAAGTTTGGTTGTCTGTTACTCAATTACAAACAACCAAACACTTTTTAACCACGTTTGTTACAAATTTAGAACAAAGATAGATTATCGTCTGGAATAGCATATAAGGTACTTTTAATAGGGAATATGTTCCCTAGGGATCACGCGGGCGAAGCTGCTGGCAAAAGCTAGTAAATAAATAAAACTTTTATTTCGGCATAGACCCATAGAAAAATTAAATTAACCTAGTCAACACAGTACACACTTGCTTGCTTTGCTATGACTCGCCACACCAACACATGTCATAACCCAGTGATATTGGAAGGGACAATCGAAACGTACAGCTATTGCGTTCAGAATGCTGTTGTTGCTACCCCGCATACGGGTCAGCAGAGAAGCTGCTTTTTTACGCATGATGGCCCGCAAGTATCTCAGATGCGCTGCACCTCCACAGCAGACCCAACAACATTCTGAACGCATTTTTGTACTGAGTGCTCAGGGCTCTGTAAGCTCGCTGCGTATATCTCACCCACAGGCCGCTTGAGTAAAAGGACTGGCAATAAGCTTTGAATAGCGTAACTTTCACTTCTCTCATGCATCGTGCGAACCTGCGGGCGAGAATATTAGCTCTCACCGCCAGAGCCCTGCGCTCCCGCTCAATGTCCTCATCGTCCTTGAGGTCACTTGTCACAATGTGAACCAGGTATTGAAAAGTTTGAACCTGCTTTAGGGCCATTCCATTGAGAAATACAGGAGGCACATGGGTTGGCTGTTGTTTGCCAGATTTAAATACTAAAATTTCACTCTTTTTAGAGTTATATTGTAACCCATGCGCCTCCGCATACTTCTCACAAAATATAAAACAGTTTCCTTAGCCCACTTATGGAGGGGCTCAGCAGCACCATATCGTCTATATAGCTAATAACATTACAATATTAAGAAAACCAGCTATCGCACGAGACTTCATACGCGCATATCCTGTTTTTCTCGTTCCCGAAGGAATTTCGGGAAATTCTCTCTTTGTGCACCCCTACGGAGTGTAGGGAAGATACATGCCAAATATCAGCTTTCTGCGAACAGTACTTTCCACTGTGCGATTGCGCGTTGATCGATCAGTCAGTCAGTCAGCAAAACTACAGCTTACCTATATAATTATATATACTTACTTTACTTTACTTTTGATAGGCACGCGTTTGACCACTATCTCACCTGATGGTAAGCGATGATGCGGTATAAGAAATTTAGAAGATAGTTAAGATATAAGACATAACAAATGCCCAGATCAAGTTGGTGTGGTAGTCAACATATAAGTCTAATCTAATTTAGACTGTCATGTCCCACTGCTGGGAAAGACTTCCCTATCCTTTTCCACACAGGTCTAGTCCTCTGACATTGCAGACCAGTTCTTAAGGTAAGACTCGAGTTCGTCTCTCCACCTCTTTTAGGGGGCCGAGTCACCCGCGTCCGTAGGAGAATACCGTTCAGCGAATCCCTACACGTGCTACCCGGGTGGTGGTGACATTAACCGCTTCCGTGGTCTAGTGGTTATACCACCTGATTCAGACCCAGAGGTCCCGGGTTCGATTCCCAGCGGGGGCATATTTTTTGCTCGATATGGTTGGTGGTAGGACTTGTTATAAGTCCGCCTGGCAAGCTACCATCATCATGTCTAAGTTGGTCGCCATAACAACAATGTTAACAGCATTGTTGTGGTCCGGCAGTTAGAGGTATGATAGCCAGTTCCTCTGTGTAAGAGGATTCTGGGTGAAACTCTCTTCCATCTTCGGCCTAATCATCACTTTCCATCAGGTGAGATTTGGGCCAAGAGTTTCCCCGTTTTGTATAAAAAAAAAACATTCGGCTTGGTCTACCGCGATGTCTCCTAGCATTGTAACGGACACAATTATTGGTTCTTTTGGCCTACAGCTCATCTGACATACGTTAGACATGGCCGGCCCAATCCCACCATTGTTTTTTTTATTGTGACAAGCCCGCCACACATTCCCAATCACTGCTACTCCTGAAAGCCAGAATCAACAGTGGCGACCACCAGAAAAACGCCGAGCTAAAGAAGCCCGACGAGTCCCGGAGAAACGATTTAACTGTCTTGGATCCCGCAATGAAATAAATATATCAGAAGAGTACAGCGGAGGAGTAGGAAAAAATAAATATAATTTCCGCTCCCACTTAAGACAAGCAGCTTACTGGCTAACATCAGTGATTTCAGTTTTGACGCGCACACGGCCGTAGCTAGGGGAGGGGTATTGTGGGGAATGTCATTCCTTGAAATTACAATGCCCACCGTGAAAATACCATAAACTAAGATAAATTATTATAGTTCAATTGTTTGTTTATAGTTTGAGATAAAAAAAAAATTGTAGCGATAGGTATCTAAACTTTTCCGAACATACCACAGTCTACTGACAGAGGTCAGTGATATACATGGTGATTGATTTAGGAGCCCGTGCTTCGGAGCAGATCATTTATGATATTTTTTTACTTCCGACCTACCTGTAAACAATACTGCCCTACCTCAAATTCGACTCTAGCTACAGCCCTGGACGCGCAGTAGTGTGTTTCGTACACGGTCCAAAATTCGAACTCTCAGGATGTTGCGCTCCATGGCTCATTGACAAACCTCGAGTATGGACCTCTGCTGAAGTGTCAAAGACCAGGTTTGCGCACCCTACGTGAGTTTGGGGAGAATGCACATGCCCGTAATTCTCCATTTGAGGTATAGTGGGAGATCTCCTTTCTGGAGATCCTTCAACAACTTAAAACTACAACTACATATTATAAAACGAAGTCCTCCAATGCGCCTGTCTGTCTGTCTGTTCGCGATAAACTCAAAAACTACTGCAGCGATTTTCATGCTGTTATGGACAGAGTGGTTCTCGAGGAAGGGGTCAGTATATAATATGTCGCGGGCATCAGCTAGTAAAATATAAATTAGAAATGGCTTCTTAATTACATTCCAACATGGCACCAGTGACTCACATTTTACAAGAGTGTATATACTTTGGTTGGTTTTAGGGCCAAGTATGGAACTCTTCCCTGTGTTTGACCCGACACACACATGGCCGGGTTTTTCTACAACATAATTCAATCAGAATTAGCATTATTTTACCTGAAATCCTTTTTAGGTAGCTTGTCAATTTCTAGCGCCGTCGCAACGACCAGCTGTTTGGTTACGAGTACCACTGCAGTTGTCAACCTTCTCCGCTCTAAAATAATATAAAAAAATGTTCCAATATTTTGAAGAAAGATTAAAATTTAAAAAGCAGTATGCTGGTAACTTTACAAGAGACAGAATCACTTTTGCGAGTTCTTCTCTTATACAAATGGTTCAACTATTCCGCAAAATATTGTAGCATCATGATTGGCAAGTATCCTATTTTTTTAAGGATGTAATAATTTGCACTGGGTCCTACCCTCCATTGTCATCTTTCTTTATCACTCAAAGGTTTGCTGGGAGAAAACGGATTTCTGATTTAAGCACGCCTTTGTAGATGAACTTTCCGTCACTGTATACTATATAAGCTGTTTTGGAGTACAATAAAGAATTAAGAATCTTTCATAAGAACCTTGTCCTGACAATCACAAACACATCAATAAAAGAATTTGCGGATTTGGTCCAGCCGTTCAAACGTGGTGCTGTGACCAAGGGAAATATGTATTAATTTTTATATGTAGGTATAGATCAGCCAAGTTAAAAATTTCTAACCGACCATACACGCAAGCCTATTTATGGTAGTCGGCACGAGTCATGAGCACAGATGAATAGCAAGCAGCGGGTGATCTCGCCAATGTACGGTGGGCGAACGAAACTTGCAAGCACAATAGGCGATGAGCATTGACTGACGAACCAATAACGTAAAGTGTTAGAGCTGTCGTCGTCCAACCGACCAATGGAGAGTGTACTCACGTCTCGTGTAGGTTATTATACAAAACTGTACGGGACTCTTTGAATGTGGTACGATTCGCACTTGACCGGCTTTTTATAATACACTAGCTGACCCGCGCAATTTCGTCTGCGCCACATTTTCTATTAATGCATCGCTCTTTTTAGTCGTAGCGTGACAATATATAGCCTATAGCCTTCCTCAACAAATGGGCTATCTAACGCTGAAAGAATATTTCAAATTGGTCCAGTAGTTTCGGACAAATAAACAAATGTTTCCTCTTTATAGTAGGCTAGTTTCCATCATCCACAAATTGCAAAACTGTTTAGTCCGTCAGTTAGAGTACTGAAAAATAATGGACACGTTTTTTTTTTGTTTTTGTAAATCAATGACAATTTACAAAGATCACGAGCCCCCACTCCCGAGTTTTGATGCGTTTTGCATCATAACTCGGGAGTGGGGGCTCGTGACCTCACGTCTCACTAAAAATTATGCGAAAGTGTGTGTGTGGTATTGAGAATTTTAAAAGCGTCGTAACTTCGTCAATTTTGGTTACCGTAACAAAATAAAAAATACGGCTCAAATATTTTTTGATAATCTAACTGACGGACTAATTAGATTTTTTCAGTAAACAAGCCTATTAGTGTAAGTAGATGTAGATGTATTGCACCGAAGGAAAAGAAAATGTTGCCACTGCATTAAAACCACAAATTCCGCTTGTCATTTATAAGGCGCACTTGACCAGGATGTTTAAAAAGACCACTTTATCAGAATCATAAATTAAACATACAAACAATCTGTCAAATTTCTAACACATTAGGTTCAATATTGATTGGGAAAAGTTGACAGTGAAGAGTAGCATGATGTTCTTTCTGATTCTGCTAAAGTGGCCTTTTTAAACCCGTTTTTTTTTAACTTACGGTAAGGATAGTACAGGACTCCAAGCCATGGATATGTCTCTATTCTGGCGGCACCCTCTTTGACATGTTGCTCTGGAGAATTATCAATGCCACAGGACAAGGACATAACTGAAAACAATAATTTCAGTTGAAAGAGAGTTTTTTTTTTCAAAAAAAGGGAAAAATATAAAACTGTTTACAAAAAATACAACCGATTTTTGTGGTACCACACACACCTAACAACAATACTGGAAAGTAAAATATGTACTGTAGTTTACTTGAATGGCAAACTAAATACGTCATCTAAGTAAATGAATTCCAGCTATTTGGATTTAATAGGTAAAGTACTTAACCTATTCTTATGAAATTTAAATGGGACAAACCGAAAAGCATTTTCTTTCATATAAAACAAGCATTTTTGAAATCGGTTCATAAATGACATAGTTATGAGGTAACAAACATAAAAAACAGGCTCCTTCTGGGTAAGCTCGCTCCATCCTAGACTTTGTCTCTGTCATCTTTGACCAAGACTAGAATCAAGAGCAAACGCATCACAAAAAAAAACAACCGAATTTAGAACCTCCTAATTTGTTTTCTAAGCTCTGTTAAAAATGGAAGAGTTATAGCAAAGTATTACGGAAAACTTACCTCCAGTTAAAATTGACGAAACACCAAACCAAATACTCAGGATAAGCATGGCGCTTTAATGATATCAAGATTCTCGCTAGAATGATATCACTTGGTACACAATATACTCAGTAAATCTGACCAGATTTTTTCGAACTATGTTGTGGTCAGCATCCAGCCTTACCGAATGTAGAGCGACTGCTTATCTGGCTTCCACAACCCAGTAACTGGGTAATTACACCCACATTATTTTTTCTGATTCTGGCATCTGACCCGTTACGACTGTCAAAGATGGTCAAATAACAGCCAGGAGCAACAGCTTCACATGCTTTCCGAGGCACGGAGGAAACTCGGTATGGTATGGTAAGGCCGACTTCTTCAAACGTAGCTTAACCTTGAAGTTCGAGCAACTGTTATTAGATATTTAGCTTACGGGTCTAAAATGTCCACTTTAGCAGAATCAAGCAAGCTATCAAGCCGGTCACTGTCAAATTTTCCCAATCAACCTTGAACCTAATGCTTTAGCGATTTTAATGAAGTGAAAACTTCTTTAGCGGCGTTGAGCAATTCTTGGGATGGGTATAAAATGTTAAACTCGAATCAGGATACGTGACCTGGTCGAAAATTTGTAAGACGGATGACGCGTCAGGACATGTGACCTGATCGAAAATTCGTAATACGAATGATTCGAAAATGCACAACGTTAATGTTCAAGTTTTTTACTTCTGCCCGGAGTGCAACCCGTTGTTTTTTTATTAAGTAATGGGCTTGCTCTTGACCACAATCACGCCTCGAAAATTCGTAAGACGTATGACGCGTCAGGACACGTAACCTGATCGAAAATTCGTAAGACGGATGATTCAAAAATGCACAACGTTAATGTTCAAGTTTTTCACTTCTGCCCAGGGTGCAACCCGTTTTTTTTATTAGTAATGGGCTTACTCTTGACCATAATCACGCCTGATGGAAAACGATGGATAAAGATAAAAATGAGACAGGTTGTAGTTAATATTACGATAATAATATGATTTTATAAAGTAGTCTTTAACGGGTCCACCGTTGGTATGAGGAATTAATCCCGAAAACAAGTCCATAGATGACAATAAGTAGTGTCTACAATGTCAGACACATCTGCAATGAAAACTACGGGCCTCGCTAGTGTATTATGTAAACAAATCTTTTGTTTTTAACATTATGTAAATAATTATATAGTTGTTGTTTAATAATAAATAAATAATAATCTTTAAATAAAAGCAAACAGTTTATTTGTTTATTTGTTGCGTCGTTAGTAGAATGTTTGTTTTATATTTTAAACTAGCATACCCGCAGCTTTGCCCGCTTGACAAATTATATACTAAAATCTTCCTCGAGAACCACTATCCATTAGTGAAAACAGCATGAAAATCGGTGCAGTCGTTTCTGAGTTTATCGCGAACACGCAGACGCGGCGGAGGACCTCATTTTATAAAATGTAGTGATAGTAACGATTCAGTGGATCACGTTCGAAATCGTTGGCTGGTCATTCTTTTTTTACTGGTGAATGGGCTTGCTTGACCTGCACAACGCACCTACGCGCGTGAGTGCGTGAAAACCCGCACGATGATGCAGATCTGCACTCACGCAAGTACGCGCGTAAGTGCGTTCACACGCAACATGCAGCGTGATGCGTGGCAGTGTGATAACCGCCTTAGCCACGATTTCTAAATAATAAAAATAAAATCCACAGCATAAAAACTATAGCTACAGTGAAGCGATCGCGATAGAGCATAACAGTGCCGGATCGCGCAGTCTGTGGCTTATCCGCCATCGGAACGTGCCGGGCGCCCGGCGCGGCGGTCTGCCATCAGATAAGTCACTTATGTCATAAGTGCACACTTCCATTGTCTGAGTTCAACCGATCAGGAAGAGGTTGCCTTTATGATGTAAAGATTACGTGCAAATTAAATTCTTTTCAACACATTTGCTCAAAAAATGCTTTTACGAAGCCTGTATACATTTTTTGAAAGTAAAAAATTACGCATCATCCATTGGAGCGTGCGGTAAAATGGGTATTCTCACCTAAGTACCTATTTTACCACACGCTCCGTTGTATAGCACCTTGCGTATCCTTTACTTTTTTTTATTTCCATAAACAAAATAAAATTCAATTACAGACGCAGACGCAGAAAGAAGCATTTGAGCAAAACGCTTCCGTCTGCTCGGAAAAAACTCGCAAAACTCGTGACTACGGTACATCTTCTCGTTTGTAAAGTACGGTCCAACTTACCGCACTTTTATCATAAATAACTATTTTTTTAGCGTTCCGTACCCAAAGGGTAAAACGGGACCCTATTACTATGACTGATGTCCTTCCGTCTATCGTCAGGCTGTATCTCATGAACCATGATAGTTAGACTGTTGAAATTTTCACTCTTGCCTATAGCGGCACAACAAATGCCAAAAAACAGAGTAAAATATACAACATACCCATACAACAGACATGATTGATTTGCCGTTTTATTGGTACGTGGTACGGAACTTTTGGCAGTTGCCAGTGGCCAGTTTTTTTTAGCGTTCCGTACCCGAAGGCTAACCAACGGAACCTTTTCCTATGCCTTCGCTGTCCGCTGTAGACTTGAGTTTAAATTTTGACTGAGCGTTTATTTTTATTGCCACTATTACAACAAATAATAAAAATTTAATTAATGTAATAAATAAAGGGCTCCCATATGAGAAATGTAAACACGTATCTTGTATGGGAGCCCCCCGCCCCACCTTTATTTTAAATTTTGGTTTAAAAAAACTTACATCTTATGAGAACTTACAGTCCGCTTACAATGAGTGAAAATAATGCAAAATAATAATAAAAAATAAAAAAATATATTTTCCACTTTTACAAGTATTTTGAAGCACGAAGAAAAACATATTTGTTAAAAATTGCATGTAACATAGGTATTCGACCTCTGACATCCAAGCTAAGATTAAACTTGTTTTATGGATGCCAGGGCTCATTCCATTATTTACATCAACGGACAATTGCAGACAGCTTTAGCGATACATTAAACAATTATTTGTAAAAAGAAAAGGCTACGCAGACGGATGGCTTATGCTTTAAGAACGAAAGAAAAAGAGTTTATTTGCGGCCAATATGACGCATACCAAAAATACACAAAAATTACAATTATAAACATGAAAAATTGGGAAGATATGCGTCAAATCTGCGCAAAACGGCCTGAGATATGGCCCCAATTTACGCATAAAGCTGGGTCTCGTGTGCCAGATAGAGCCACAGCGCTGGTTTTCAGTGACAGCCAACGTTGGCGGTTTGACGTCGTATCTGACCTACACAAGTAAATTCGGCATTGTATCACATTTATTTCCATAATATAACGAGAAGCACCTCAGAATAAAGCCGCCCGCTGAATGCAACAGTAATTCGCTGCAATTTGTCCGAACACAACTTAAATGGACGGAAATTCCTTTATCCAAGACTCAGAATTAAACGCTTTTAAGTTAATAGCGAAAAAAAACTTTATAATCTGCGACCACTCAATTATTAAACACCATATTTCCAAAAGGTATTAAATAGAAGACAAAGTGTTGGAAAATAGACTTTGACTAGCAAGGTTTACGGTTGTATTTTCAATAAAGCTGTGGCAGAATTAATCAACTATTTTCGTTATGTTTGCAAAATACTCATTCTGTTTTTTATTTTTGTTTGGTTGTTCAATTAAATTCTTTGACTGTAGTTCATATTTAAAATATCTGCGTTTCAATTTCATTGCTATATTTATTTACATACTAACAGGGAATTCCCATTAGTGCCAAGGTACCTTGTAGAACGATAATTAATATAATTGCCAGTTTTCACTCAAGCAAATTAAAGATTATGGATTTCTCCATTGATGTAATAGATGCAAGGTGTTCCGATGAGTAAATAAAATGATAAATAAGTAAATATATTTTTGTTAGATTAGCAGTTTTCTAAGAATAATCCACCAATCCCTTAATCGGCAAAATCTTAATTTTTAGCGTTCCGAACAAAAAACGTAACCCTTTTAGGATCAATCAGGTGTCTGTCTGTCTATCCGTCTGGCACAGCCAATTTTCTCCGGATCCACTGGACCCACTGGACCGATTCTGTTGAAATTTGGTACACATATGGACTTCTTTTACCCAAATACGGAGGCGTTACGTCATTTTTTTTTTAGTATGTGGGTCATTTTTGGGGTCCAAGCTAGAAAATAAAAAAATATATATTAAAAAATAAGGGTGACCTATCAAATGAAAGGGCTTACTGTGAGGGTTTCAATTATATATTTTTTCACAATTTAAAACATATAGTTTTGAAGTTATTCAATAAAATAGACGAAAAATTACCATTCCCTCCCCGCTTATCTTCGACACCACTGAACTTTAAATTTTGAAAAAAAAAGGAGATAAAAGATCTTTACCTATAGATTATAAGTAGTCTATAGTGTTAAAATAAAAATGTACATGTTAAAAAAAAAACAACGGGTTACACTCCGGGAGTGCCGGCAGAAGTGAAAACTTGAACATTAAGGTTGTGCATTTTTGAATCATAAGTCGTACGAGTGTTCGATCAGGTCACGTGTCCTGACGCGAGTTTAACATTGTATACCCATCTCAAGAAAACTGCTCAACGCCGCCAAAGAACTTCGGGGATAAGACAGACAGCTTTCCGAGAACAATCTGTGGATGGGTGCCCATCAATTACATACCGAGACTCCTCCTTGCCTCAACAAGGCGTAAGTCTTGGATGTCAGCAGTTACTCAATATGAAATACGAGGGCGGTTTGATAAATTAGTGACTTTTTGAATATATTTTTTTTGAAAAAAAGATGGCGCTGCCATCACGCTCACTTCGTCTCCGTGATAAAAAAATAATTAAAAATAGTTAATAGCTATAATTTCCTAATTTAGTATGTTAAAAGTGAATAACTTAATACAGTGAGTCAATACTAGTGTAGTCAGTAAAAAATATCAACGAAAACTGCGTTTCTTCAACCAAAACAATAAGCCGGTATATACAAACAAAGTTGTAAACAAAACAGTGTGTGTGTAAATTCAAACATTTAACTTATTATAAAGTGATCATCAATACATGAATACAAACAAACTCATTAGTGTCTTCAAATTATAACTTCAATAAGAAGTGTAAACAATTGTGTAAACGTCTATTTTTTTAAAGAAATGTGGGCGCGAAAGTTGTATCGACTTTTTTTCAAAATTAAAAGTGATAGCGTCCTAACGAACTTTTGAATCTGATTTGATCAACTAAACGATAATTTCATATACCAGACCATGTGGTCAATTGGCTAATTTAGATACGACGTTACTTGCATGTCATAGTGCATGTGTTCAAACCTGACATTCTAATTTAATACTACTTTTTGGAAATTTCAATACTATTTTTAAACTTTTCTTCGGTTTTAACAAATTAAAAACAGTGAAACGAACCAAAAAACTGTCAAATTGTTTTTTATTTTTTTTATTCGAATACTAAAACTTCTTACATTTTAAACGAAAAAAAAAACTGTTTTGTGAAAGTGATACTATACTTACGTTATCGATATTCGGAACAATAATAACGAAGTTTGTATTACCTACAAAAGACTTTGTTTTTTAAATAAAATTTAAAAAGACATACGTGGAGAAGTTACCGAGTCACCTGGAATCATCGAGATCCTGAATACGTATCTGGATAAGTGATAAACTTTTTTAAATTACACACCACTTTTTCATTTTATTTTCTGTGTTTTGACATAATTCAACATGGGATCTCGCAATAATTACAGCTTGAGAAAAAGGCTTCCACAGCGATCCCTTTCGCATTTTTCAAATGAGTCTTTGGACAGTTTGACATCAGAGTTGAGTGTTAAAAGTATGCTGGACTTATCCACTCACGTAAGAAATGAAAATAATATAGAATTAGAAACTAAAATAGAATGTTTGAAGGAGCAACTGATGAATGCAAATTTAAAAATAGAAACTTTAAATAACGAAAATGAATCACTGAAACAAAAACTTGAAGTAGAGAAACAAAAGACAGTGCAATATAAAACTATGTACATCACAAGTTTGAGTACAAGAAGTAATACTTTATCTTGCAAAACAAAATCTAAGAAGTCTTACATTAACAGAAGTAATATTTCAGTAAGGAAATTAGATTTGGATGTCGAATCCCAAACGCCTACAGTACGTAGGTACTGTACTGATTTTATTAGTAGTAATAAAATACGAAAAAAAGACTATCTAATTGAAAAAACAAACAAAGTTGTTTCAATAGCCGATAACTCATTCTCAAGACACACAGTCACAGTTGATTCCCAAGTAACAATAAAGAGTACAGATGAACCAATGAAACATAACACTTTAGATATACCTGTAGCTGAAAACAGAAAGATAATTCTACTGGCTGATAACCAAGGACGAGGAATAGTTCAAAAACTGATTAACAGGAAAAGAGAACTTTTTAATAACGATTACAACATTTCTGCTATAAGAAAACCTGATGCAAACTCAGAAGAAATTATATCCAACTGTTATTCTTTGTCTGCACAATTGACAAGTAACGACCACGTCATTATTATGAGTGGATGTAATGACTCTAATCCTATCAAAGTATTGTCGGAAATATCATCAGCGCTTAAAGTATTGAAAAAATGTAACGTTTATGTAGTAAATGTACTCTACAATGCATTTCTAAATGAAAGTAAATTAAATTACAATCTTAAAATATTTACTAATAATTTCGATAATTGTACTTTTATTGAAGGAAATAGCAGCAATGAGATTATTAGTCACATATACAATGAAATTAATAGGAAACATTATAGCCCAACTTTCCTCTCTTATAACAACTCTACTAAAAAATCGACCAACTCTTATAATAACACGATGTTAAATATGGGAACAAAACCAAAGCATTTTCAATATAGTTCCACTAATGATTCAATGAATGTATCTGGAACTGAAAACTTAGTTAGTGTTGTTAATAAAAGCATCAAACAACCACAAATAGGGACAATTCCTTACTATTTTAAGATTGCCAAAAATTCAAAAAAATTAAGCACACCGATAAATTTAAATGCAGAGAGGTTTTTTCTTGAATAAATCGGAATCTAATGAAAGTAATTTTACAATCTTTCATCAAAATATAGCCGGAGCACTTAACAAAATTTCTGACTTAGAATTAGCTATAAATGAGATGCAAGAATCGGGTACAAATGTTGATGTCATATGTTTAAGTGAACATTTTATAAAAAAGGGTGATGAAAATTACATGGCCATAAATAATTTTCAACTCAGTACTATTTATTCAAGACCAGAACAAAGTCGAGGTGGCACGTGTATATTAACTAAAAACAATCTTCAATTTATCGAATTAAAAAGCCTAAATGAATTGAGCATTGAAAAACAATATGAGATTTGTGCTATAGAAATAAAAAAACTACACTTAATAATAGTCTGTCTTTACAGGACCCCCAATTCCAATATAAATATTTTCTTCGAAAACTTTGACAAAACTTTATTCCAACTGCAACATAAAAAAAGTAAAGTAGTAGTTGCCGGTGATTTTAATATAAACTTTCTTCTGGAAAAAGATCGAAACACTATTAGATTTAATGATATTATAGCAAATTATGGGATGGAATGTCATATAAAAGTGCCTACAAGATTAAATACATGCATTGACAATATTGTGAGTAATATCCCTAACGCCATTGGAAAAACATATAATTTATGTTTGTCAGACCATAATACTGCTCAAGTCGTAGAATTTAAGCCACAAAATATTAATATTACTAGGCACTATTTTATGACAAAAAATGATATGAGCAAAGAAAATATTAATAAATTTGTTTACTACATAAGCAAACTGTCTTTTACTGAAATTTATGATATTACTGAAGCAAATGAAGCCTTTGATAATTTTCATGACTTACTTACCTTATTTTACAGACTATGCTTTCCTGTTATTACGGTAAAAAGTTACTATAAAACTAACAAACTAAAATGGATCACAAAAGGGCTTAAAGAAAGTTGCAAAACGAAAAGAAATTTAAGATGTAAATATTATAGTAACAAATCAAATGAAAATAAATCTACGTACAAGGCATACACTAAACTGCTAAGAAAATGCATTCATAACTTACAATCGTCATGTAACTTAAAGCACATTGCGTATTCTAAAAATAAATGTAAAGCTACATGGGACGTTGTTAAACGTAATATAGGTAACCCAACAGTACGTAAATATATCAATAAGATTACTGACAACAACGTAACAGCAACATCTGGACCCGACATTGCAAACATGTTTAACAATTTCTTCATAGACGTAGTTAAAAATAATGTTATCACTAATCACGATGGTGATGATGATAATAATAACCAAGATTTTAAGAGTAACAGCCACAGTATTTTTCTAGAGCCTACAAATGCAGCCGAAATCTATTATGTTATGAAATCTCTAAATAATACTAAATCATCTGGTTACGACAATATTACTACCGATCTTGTAAAACTTATATCGCAGTTTATAGCGGAGCCCTTAGCTCACATTATGAATTTATCAATAGAACAAGGTTGCTTCCCGGAAAAACTTAAACTCAGTGTAATAAAACCCTTGCACAAAAAAGGTTCTAAGTCAGACAAAAATAATTATAGACCTATAGCATTAACACCAATCCTATCAAAAGTTTTTGAGAGAGTTATGAAGAAAAGGCTATTGAATTTTCTTAATAAGTATGAGGTACTGGTCGAAGAACAACATGGATTTAGAAAATTTAGATCAACCACATTAGCGACATTCAAGTTAGTTAAATCAATATTAAATAAAGTGAATGAGAAAAATCTTTCAGCTGCTCTCTTTTTAGATTTAAGTAAAGCGTTCGACTATGTCGACCATTCTATTCTCATCGGAAAATTAGAAAAAAGTGGTATAAGAGGAACGGCCCTTAAATGGTTCGAATCATATCTAAGTAATAGAAAACAAATCACAAGAATTACCAAATTTAACGATAGTACAAATAGCATAGAAGAATTTGATTCTGAAACCAAAAATAATAACCTTGGTGTACCACAAGGCAGCATTTTGGGCCCTCTACTATTCCTCATTTATATAAATGATCTCCCACAAGCAATATCCAAACATGATAGCGTTTTATTTGCAGATGATACAACAATAATTATAGGCTGCAAAAATAAAAGTCTTCTTAATGCTGAAATAAATAACACACTAAAAGACATCATGTGTTGGTTAAATAAAAATACGTTGAAAATTAATTTGGAAAAAACAAAAATAATACATTTCAAAACGCAAAAAAGTAAACACGTAAAAGAGATTGCCCATGAACAGTACTCTTGATAAATTACTTGTGTCTCAAAACCTTTAAAGGCATGAAATATTTAAAATAAAAATATATTTTTAAAAAGATTTTGATTGATATTTAAAATGGGATAGTTTTTTGAAAAATAATTAGTACTTTTATGTTTCCGACGTTATAGTACGCCATTTTTTACTACCGACTGTCAATACTAGAGATGTCCATTTTTTCTATTGCGGGTAATGTGCGTACCTACCTACATAAAATAAAATAATTTCGATTTTGTATTGATTGTTCAATCTTTTATTGTAAAGTAATAACTGAGTTCTAAATCACAAGTTGTTGCTGGCATTATCAATATCAGTGGTTGTAAACGGCGACGTCGGCGCTAAGTTGTATTTGTGAAATACCACTAGCTGGTTTACGGAAATCGATCAAAAATCGATATTTCATCAGTATGGGTACAACCTTATTTGAAGTTTATTGCGCGTCTGTCATATTTTTGCAATACAATACTGTTATTTCTGCTGGTTTTGGTACGTTGTGCTTCGAGTCGAGCCTTTTAGTTCCTCCGTTACTGCTGCCAACCCATTGAAAACAAACATATTTTTAACGCCACTGCACCGTGTGTATTGTTTATTACTAAAAGCCGGACTTTTTGAGTTGTGATCATTGCGAGTGCGACTGTGATGCAATGTCTCAACTGCTCTTTGAGATTAACGCCACTTAGGCGCAGACACATGTTGTCGAAGATTCCGAATAACATCATGGACATTTTACGAGTCTGGATCTCACCAACACCGAGTATTATATTATATATTATGCATATTGTATTTTAAACGTAGTAGGATTTTTTTCAGTTAGGAACTGCGCTTTATGTTTACTTACCATATAACAAATCTTAGAGGACACAATTACAATCCATGTCTGTTTGTTAGTTCCTCACCTCAACGTTGGGTTACCGGATTGTAACATAACCTATATAGGTAGAAAGTAGAAACCTTCTACTGATGTGTTGGTAAAAACTAACTTATTTACTAGGATTGTTTTTTTCAATCACTTAATAGTGTATTCGTGGATATGAATGAATTGTATGTAGTACTAATTTAGATTGCAGTCGCACAGAATTTTAGTATTGGGAACTAATAATTATTTAGTAAGAGGAAGAATAAAATCGAGGCATGTGTCTAGTAGAACATTATTATAGTTATATTTTAGTAAATAAAGATGAAAATGTAAGAGATACATTAGGCGCTATGGTAGGATACTATTGTTCTTGCCTTGTGGGAAAAAGAACTGTAGGTTGCTGTGTGCATGCAATGTGCATAATGTGGTATTTGAGCTGGGCACGTTATGACAATGTTAGTGTTCCAGCACTATTTTAGGATAACATATTTTTAGAAGAATAAAATACAAGTTTAAGAAATAATCATTCTTTTGTTTGTTGTATTTGGTGTTGTGTGTTTTACCTTCCCTCTCTACTTACAAAGACCATATGATTTGAGTAGGATCCAGACAATAACACTGATCGATTGACTATTTTAGTAATGATTTCTTCCATGCTTTGCAATTTCATGAAACGAGGGCATGAGATTTAAAAATGCGCAAAATCTAAATCAGTAAGACTTGGTAAGGTAAAATGTTACAGATTTTAACATAACCTCAAAATAGTAATTTCATTTTCGTAAATATCTCAGAAATGCCAATGTAGTTTGTGTTAAATCTTTTGAGGTAGTATTTAGACATGCCATCAAGTATTTTAAAGATGATTTTATGAAGACACAACAATGTTGAATTGAGTACATTTGTCCATAGTGCCGTGGGCATTCTCCTTTAGTCATAACATTTAATAATCAACCAGTAGAACAGATTAGCAGTACTAAATTTTTAGGTATTATAATGGACGAACATCTCACGTGGAAGGAACACATTGATAATATTTGTAAAAAAATAAATAAGTTTGTATTCGCGTTAAAAAAGGTCAAAGAAACCACTTCTAAACGTACCGCATTGTTGGTATACCACGCGTATCTATGTTCTTTAATACGGTATGGTGTAGTTGTTTGGGGATACACAGCAGAGCTTTCGAGAGTACTAATAGCCCAAAAGAAATGCTTGCGTGCAATTTTCAACATGCGGTGGACTGATTCTTGCAGGCCTGTTTTTAAATCGGCCAACCTTTTAACCGCTCCTAGCATCTACATCTATGAAATAGCAAAATTTGTTAAGTGCAATATGAAACTCTTCCGAAATAAAAATAACATAAATAGACGTAAGATTAACCATTCATATTTAGAATTACCTGTACCCAGAATAGAGTTGTTCAGACACAGCTGCCTATATATGGCACCATTAATTTATAACTCACTACCTAAGGGGATAGTTGACTTACCCTATCGTAAATTTTGCATTGTCTTACAGAAATGGCTAATTCAAGAAAATTTTTATAGCATCAACGAATTCCTCAAAAAATATTCATCGGATTCCTACCATTTTAGAAATGCATTGTGAGCTTTCGCTCTGTTGGTCTTTTGTGTTCGTGTTTTACAAATTTTATACCTGTTATTTTACTTTATTGTTTTCTTTTTAAATTTTACTTCGTTATTTTCGACTTATCTTATGACATAACGATGTTGTTTTATTCAAGTCATATCGATTTGTTCTTTGGTAAATGTGTGTAAACATCATTACGAACTTTTTAGTGATGTATAAATATTTGCATGCTATCATAGTATGGCGAGATGTGTCTTGCACTAAAAACCCATGTAACACCTTAACACCACATTTTCTTGCAAATAAAAATCTTACTTACTTACTTACTGATAAAATATGCTGCACCCGCTCAGTTTAAATGCCTACAGCCTCAGCCACTTCACACACTTTCGTTCTCCGATCGTCCAATATCATTCCATGGATTTCATCGACGATTCCTGGCGTGACGACCTTTTTTGACCAGACCGTTCGACGTCACTTGTGCTGATACGACCACAACGGAACTCATTAAACCACTTCTTAACCATTGAAATTGATAGTGGCACTATTGGCACTATCTGCACACACTAAATTCATGCAAAAATATATAATCACGCATACACTCTATTACACACACACACACACACTTACACACTCTCACTCAAATCCACACTCACACACTATACACTACTAGTACTTTAGTTACACATATACATACTCACAATTATACACCCTACACAGAGCTGCTAATTACTTATAAGTCATTGTTCCTTCTTAAATTAGTTCTTAGTTTTGGTTTTCCTTTTAAAGTCTCAATATTGTTAAACCACAATTAGGGGAAGGAGCGAGACAACCCCAACACAAGTATTATTCATTACTTACTGGTGCTGTTTCATTCAGATTTGTAACTGTAAACGTTTGAGACACAATAAACAATTTATTATTTTTTTAGTGCAGATTCCCCATAGTATATATTTGGCCTTTGCTTGGTGTCATTGATGGTTTTTAAGCAAGAAATGAAGCTCAATCAGCACACGAAATTTACAATTCGAGAGGTTATATGCTTAACTAGCTTCTGCCAGCGGCTTCGCCCGCGTGATCCCTAGGGAACATATTCCCGGGATGAAAAGTAGCTTATGTGCTATTCCAGACTATAATCTATCTTTGTTCTAAATTTCATTAAGATCCGTTAAGCCGTTCTGGCGTGATTGAGTAACAAACAACCAAACTTTCACATTTATAATATTACTCGTTTGGTGTAAAGCGAAATTATAACCATCTTCCCCTCGACATTATAATCATTAAAGGATATTGCAAACTGACGTAAGCCGTTTTCCGAAGCTACTAGCTAGCCTCTAGGCGCCAAGCTAGCCGCCTGCCTGTGCGTTCGCGACCACACAAATAATCCTTAGCATGATTCAGTATTCACGCGCGATGGCTTATTATTAGCGTTTTTCATGTATAACTTTGGTGTTTCTATACCGATTTCTATGATTCTTTTTTTATGGAATAGTTAATAATGTTAACTTTTATTAATGTTAATTAGGGACGACTGAGAGTTTTATAAACGTAAGAGTAAACAAATACAATCAGAAAGCTTCGAACTGCTAAGCTATCGGGAGTTACACGTGTTATTGTTCGTCAATCATAAAAGATAGACATAATATGCTGTGATTGGATATTTTTTATATAATTTTAAGGAGAACATTTCCGTCATACATGATTTCTGTGTAGCTTTCACCATTAAGGTTGCACACGCGACGGAAGCTTAAAAAATGCAGTAACTTCACCCGTTTTCCCAACATTTCCCTTCACTGTTCTGCTCCTATTGATTGTAGCGTGATGAAAAGTGTATTATAACCTGCTCAGAAGTATGAATAATAATTGTACCAAGTATAATTAAAATCCGTCGAGTAGTTTTGGTTTCTATAACGGTTATACAAACAGACAGACAGACAGACAGACAAAAATTGTACTGATTGCATTTTTGGCATCAGTATCGATCCCTAATCACCCCCTGATAGTTATTTTGGAAATATATTTCATGTACAGAATTGACCTCTCTACAGATTTATTATAAGTATAGAAGAAGATATAGATAGATAGATAGATAGAAGAAGATAGATGACAGTCAAACACAAAATAAATGACGTAGCTTGCTAAAAATTTGCCAGCAAGCAGCCTATTAATAGATGGCAGTTGACTGCAGCACTGATGGATTTAAAGTTATTGCCGGAAAAATGGTGGATGGATGTTTTCTATGGGTTTTATGGCCTGAAATATTTTTTTTATTAAAAAAAAACTGACTTATCAAAGCACCCTAGTCGACCACCTAGGTCGACCCTCTATCCAATCAAATGTCGCTGAATACTATTACAGACTGGCAGAGTGATTGAATTATTGAATTCTTGAGCCCACTTTTAGATCTTCTACATATACCAAGAATACAACTCACAACAATTGGCAACTCCAAAGTTTGCTCAAAACCTCTTGAGTGTCAAATCTTGAGGAGAACGATAATGCGGTGCCTGGAGACGTCGAGTGCCCTCGTCAGCTCTGAACGCTGATAATGTGACGCTATAGACGCTGCGGTGGCGACGCTCAAGAGCCTGGGGTTCGATCCGAAGTCGCGCTTTGAAAAGTTTTTGTGGGATTATTCTTTGGTAATATTGGGAGATCTTTGATTAGCTGTTGAAAGGCAGAAGGTTTTGAGCTACAGCTTCGTTTAGGCGTCTTTGATGTTTTGAGGTTTAACAAAAGTCAAACAATAATCTCTGAGCCTTTTCCCAACTATTTAGGTGTCAGCTTTCAGTCTAACAAGATGCAGACACAACAGTACATAATAATATTTCAGACCCTAACATGGCACAGTTTCAAAAAATATGTTTCTATTTTTTCTTCCAAAAGTAATTCCTTGTTTACATTCCAAATCCATGTTTGGGTCTGTTATGTGCTCCCAATTTAAATTGAATCGGTCCAGTAGATTCGGAGAAAATTGGCTATGACAGACACACAAGTGTACCTTTAAACCGTTTTTCATTTGGACTTACGGAACCCTAAAAAATGCTCAAATCTGAAGTACTTACCTATTTACCGACTGTACTTACCAACCTAAAGAAAATGACAAAGCCGTGACTCCGTGACGAGTGCACTCGAACATCGCGACATTTTCGATAATTTTCGTGCGATTTCGCAGCGGTTTCAGAGGGTAGGTAGAGTACCTGTAGTGAGCTCTTAACGCGCGAAACGAAGAAACGAAGAAATTTTAACCAATGGAATTGCATAAAATCTCCGCGCCACGTGAGTCACTGACATTTTGTCTGACATAATTGGTTAATATTTCAACTTTCCTCCGCTTCGCTCGCAATGTAGAGGCACCTTTAGAGGCGGTGAAATTCTGTCGTAACCTTGTCTATATATATACTTTATTTTACATATATACAACTGGGCCTAACCCAGTTGTATATGTCCCTTGTTGTTTTTTTTTTCAGTGTCCCTTGGTGCCTATTGGCCTAGCTCTAATCTGTCTCCTGCTTGATGTGGAGGGAAGTGGAAATTATATTTATTTTTCCTACTCCTCCGCTGTACTCTTCTGATTAATTTCTTTGCGGGATCCAAGACAGTTGAATCGTTTCTCCGGGACTCGTCGGGTTTCATTAACTCGGCGTTTTTCTGGTGGTCGCCACTGTTGATTCTGGCTTTCAGGAGTTGCAGTGGTCGGGAACGTGTGGCGGGCTTGCCCCAAAAAAAAAAAAATATATATACTTTATTTTTATTTTTATTCATTTATAATTATATACATATTACATATTTGCATATGTTATTTGTAAGTATATTTATTTGTTATTTGATATATTTTATATACTGATCTCTTCATAGTTGCCCAATCATCTTTAATTTTAAGTCTGTAAATAGCATATTCATCCACCGTATGTATCTGCCGTGGATAACTATTATTGGCTACTCATGTAATATTAGATAAGTACTTAATTAAGAGTTGAAAGCTGTTGTTATCCCTAAAAATAAATAAATAAATAACCTTTGTTGTGTTGTGCTGGAAATATGAGAGTGAACCTTTGTTCAAAATTTTTAAACATTAATATTTACAAAAAACTGGCCAAGTCCGAGAAGGACTCGCGCACGAAGGGTTCCGTACCATTATCGTATTATACGATTTATGACGTATTAAAAAAAACTTCTTACCAGATCTCGTTCAAACCAATTTTCGGTGGAAGTTTACATACCTACATACTGCTCTGAGAAGAAACGCCGAAACAAACTCAGAGTTCAAAGTCTCTTAAAAAATCCATACAATCGTACTGGTCAAATCATATGAGAACCATGTAAGTTAATGTCTGAAGGGGTATTTTGAGAAAAGTACCACACAGATTTGAGTGGACCTGTCCAGACAGTGCAAGCATTTGCCAGTTATCGTGTAGCTCAAACTTAGAACTTTAAGGAGCTCAACGAACTGATGAACAATACCAAAGTAAACACGACGAGTGCACTCGAACATTGCGGCATCTTCGATAATGTTCGTGCGATGTCGCGTTGGTTACAGAGGGTAGGTAGAGTCCCTAGTTGTGCGCTCTTAAGAGAGTGGTGGAATTGTTTCATAGATTTTATGGCGTTATACTGGGAATATCATCATTTGCCTCGCCTTTTCCCGACTATATTGGGATCAGCTTCCACTCAAACCGGATTCAGCTGAATACCAGTGTACGTGGAGCGGCTGCCTACCAGACCTCCACAACCCATTAACTGGGTAACACGATACTTCTTGAAAAGACTGGAGTCAGATTTACTGGCTTCTGGCAATCCGTAACGACTGCCAAAGATCTACAAATGACAGCCGGGTCCAACGGCTTAACACGCTTTCCGAAGCAGGAAACTCGGTATGTTAAGATGGTCACCCATCCACAGACCAACCTTGGCAAGCGTTGCTTAACCTTAAAGATCGACCCGTGTGGCTGTTATTATTTACTGGGAATATGCGGCATTTATAAGAGAATGCAATGCAATCGGTGTCACGAGTCTGTCAGTAGGAGTTTACAATAGGCTATATTCCATCATCCACAAATTGTAAAACTATTTAGTCCGTCAGTTAGAGTATTTAAAAATAATGGACACGTATTTTTTGTTTTTAACCGACTTCCCAAAAAGGAGGAGGTTATCTTTGTTACCTCATAACTCCGCCAATTATGAACGGATTTGAAAAATTCAAGTTTTATTTGAAAGGATATACTTGCAGATTGGTTCCGTTTTTATGAAAATCGTTCACGAACTTTGGATTTTAAATCGAAATAGCTGGAATTCGTCTACTGGGATGATAGTTTTATGTCATCCAAGTAATCGACGTTAGGTGTGGGGTACCACTAAAAAGTCAAAAATAAAAAACTTTTTACAAAAACATACAACCGCCTTCCAAAAAAAAAACACTACAAAGTAAAAAATAACTTTTATTTCGGATGTCAAAATACGAAGAAACTAACAAAAACACCGACTTCCGAAATAAAAGTTATTTTTTACTTTGTAGTGTTTTTTTTTGGATGTCGGTTGTATTTTTTTGTAAATCAATAAATATTGACAAAGATAAAACGCATCAAAACTCGGGAGTAAGAGCTCGTGACGTCACGACTCACTAAAAATTATGCGAAGGTGTGACGTATTGAGAATTTTAAAAGCGTCGTAACTTCGTCAATTTTGGTTCCCCTAACAAAAGAAAAAACACGAGTCAAATATATTTTTTGATAATCTAACTGACGGACTAATTAGATTTTTCAGGACACAAGCCCATTGCTTGCATGCGAACCCTCTTTTATCTTTGGTTTTATTAGGGTTCCGAACAAAAACTGAAGCCTTATAGGAACACTCGGGTGTCTGTCTGCCTGTCCGTCTGTCACAGCCAGTTTTCTCCTGATCAACTGGACCGATTCTGTTGAAATTTGGTACGCATACGGATTTCTGTGATCCAAACACGAACGCGTTACGTAAATTATAATTTTTTTAGTACGTGTGTCACTTTTGGGCGTCAAACTAGAAAATAAAAGAAAAATAGCGTGTGATATATCAAATAAAAGGGTTTAGTGTGAGGGATTATATATTTTTCATAATTTAAAAATAAAAGTTTTTGAAGCTATTCAATAAATTAAACGAAAAATTAACATTATCTCTAAGACATCAAAAAAATGGAAATAACAGATCTTTACCTAAAGATTACAGGAAAACCTATAAGAAGTCAAATAATGTTAAAATAACATGTTAAAAAAATGTCATTCATTTGGAAAACTTTGCGCGCGAGTCCGACTCGCACTTGGCCATTTTTTTTAAAGCTTCTTTCTTACTCATTAGGAGTAAGAAACATAGAATAAAACTAAATCATAAAGTATGCAGGTTTTAAAGAAAAGTTGAAGAGGTTTAAAAAATTAATTCAACTTCAACTTCAACCTCTTCAACTTCAACAAAAATTCCTCCAATTTTTTTGAAAAACTGGAGGATTTTTAGGGTTTCGTAGCCAAATGGCAAAAACGGAACCCTTATAGATTCGTCATGTCTGTCCGTCTGTCTGTCCGTCCGTATGTCACAGCCACTTTTCTCCGAAACCTTAAGAGCTATACTGTTGAAATTTGGTAAGTAGATGTATTTCGTGAACCGCATAAGGATTTTCACACAAAAATAGGAAAAAAAAAACAATAAATTTTGGGGGTCCCCATACTTAGAACTGAAACTCAAAAAAAAAAATTCATCGTACCCATACGTGTGGGGTATCTATAAATAGCTCTTCAAAAATGATATTGAGGTTTCTAAGATCATTTTTATCTAAACTGAATAGTTTGCGCGACAGACACTTCCAAAGTGGTAAAATGTGTGGGCCCCCCCTTAACTTCTAAAATAAGAGAATGATAAAACTAAAAAAATATATATGATGTACGTTACCATGTAAATTACCAGCGAAAATTGGTTTGAACGAGATCCAGTAAGTAGTTTTTTTTTTTAATACGTCATAAATCGTAAATCGCAACTTCTGCTTACGGAACCCTCAGTGTGCGAGAACGACTTGCACTTGGCCAGTTTTTATGAAATGATATTAGGTTTGCTCCCGTATTAACAAGTAAATACACACTATAAAATTCGTAAAAAACTTAAAGTACAACTGGCTGACCACTTCGTTGAGCGGTATTTTTCAATTTATTAAATAGCCTTTGTCACTCACAAATAACGTGGCTTTCTATTGGTAAAATAATTTTCAAAATCGGTCAGTAGATCCAGAGCCAGATCCTTACAACCTCACAAACTTTACCTCTTGCTAAACATCTAAACTATAATATTGTAATATTATAGTTTAGATGTAGATGACACTATGACAGGTTTTGAGTTATATCTTGTATCTGACAAAGTGACGTCAGGAGCCGATTCAACACTACCCATTAGTTACTTTCACAAATATAATAATGAAGCCATATCTGACATCTTCAGGATCTCTCCCTCCTTCCCCCCTTCCCCCTACTTCTTTGCGGCGGCTGCGAGTGCGCCCAAACTGTCGCGATGCTTCGAACGAAGCCAACTACACTCAGGGCTGGCAGGTTTGCGAATATTCAAATAGTATCTTTAGTTTTCCTACTGCAAGTCAAATCATTATTTGAATGTGGAACGAGAACTTTCAAGATTCGAAGCTTTAAAAATGATTTCAAACTAGCTATCCCCCGCAGCTTCGCTCCCGTTAGCTGCAACATTCTTATTTTTTCTTTTCAGAAGAACTTTATCCTGATGTTATGCACAGCAAAAACAGAATTAGCAAAATTGGTCCAGCCGTTCACGCGTGATACGATGATGAAGGGAAATAGGGATTAATTTTTATATTATTTGAAATGAACAGGCTCGTTTGAATTTTCGAGGTCGATCAATCAAAAACATGAAGCTACTTGCACGTTCTAAAGCGTAGATTTCTATTGAGAAGAACGTGCAAGAAACTTCTCGGAAACTCTTTTGTATTTTTGATGATTAAAGTGTAGCCGCCAACACAGACCAAGTTTGAAACGATAAATTGAAGACGTGCAAGCTGTACACTGATTGGTCGTAAGTTTATTAAAGATCACAGTTTTTCGAAACAAAAGAGGGAACTATAGGATTTTGATTCGAACTTTCTTTGTAGAAGAAATAAATCGCTATAATTTGAACTTAACGTTCAAATTTTAGCGATTTATTTCATCAATCTGAAACACGTTTACAAGCTGTTAGTATCATTAATTCTATGGAATATTGAGACTGACAAGTCAATATTGACATTGATCGCGATCAATTTCATTGGTGAAATCTGCCCTTAATTTCTCAAGATATTTCACAAACTTACGGAGTTTTCAATTATCCGGTGACATACTTGTATCTGTGATAATTTATACTTTTCATTTTGTTCCTTCAGTAAATTTTCAGTTCCTTCAAAACAAGAGAATACTGAACGTGACAAGTCTAGATTTGTCAATAAATAATACGCCTCCGTAGCAGCCCTATGTCCAAATCATTAGCGATTTGAAAGCTTCCGTCGATAGTTTACGTTCTCTCTTTAACGACGCGGCATCGGCGCGACATCGCTGCGACATTGGGACGACATCGGCGCGGCAATGCTACAGCAAGGAGGCTGGGAACAAATTGTTTATCTCGAGCTCTTTGAAGTGCCTTTTTTGACAACTTGACGTGCCTAGTTTTGTACAAGTGGGGAGATTTAATAGTGGTTGGGTGAGGCACTCGTTGCTAAATAGAAACAGATTCACAGAACAAACTTTGATAGTCGCTACAGATAGCCAGAAGCCAAAAATTTAACACCAGTTTTGCCAAGGAGTATCTTAGTAGCCAGTTACTGCAATGGGTTTTGAAGGTCACATACTGAGATAGCCATTAGCTCCATTAAAATAAGTACTGGTATTCAACCACATCCCGTTTGACAGAAAGCCTTTTCTCATGGATGGTAAATCAGTGTTAGACTCTTACTGACTTATACCCATCCGTGTTCCTCTTAGTGTAATTTGCGTTTCAGGGCCGCGGTGACTCTTTCGAACAAATTCTGCAACCCTGGTTGACTGAAAGCCTACCAATATAGTTGGGAAAATGCTGAGGAAACTGAAATTCCTTAGTAGGATGTATGACGCCCAGCATACACTGAGATGGTAACCCTTTCGTCATGGGCACGCTCAGCACAATTTTACTGAAACCTATAGTTTTTTTTTTAATATTTTTGTTCCTCTTTTTTATAATGTGTTTTTTGTTGTCGTGTTGTGTCTGTGTTGAATAAATGTTTTCTATTATATTATACTAGCTGTCCCCCGCGGCTTCGCTCCCGTCAATTAAGTATTCATTGCACATATCGAGTTTTCATTGTTTTTAAGATGTATCCTGCTATTCGGGTCGGAGACAAATCCAACGAATCAATAACCATGAAAATTGGTTCAGCAGATCTCGAGTTATAAGTGTTGTAACAAACCCGTCTTTGTTTTATATATATAGATGTATGTTAAGATTATATTTATAGCCTTTTGCAGCCACCAGCAAATAAAACAAGGCTGGTCGACGGTCGTACATAGTGAGTTAAAAGTATGGACGACACGGTTGGTGCATTAGTTGAGCGATTGAACGCTGTTCTGCGTTTCGCGGGTTCGATTCCCGCACGGAACTAATATTTGTATGGTCTGCAGATAGTTGTTCCGGGTCTGGCTGTTTGTGTAAACGCACCCACAATACAGGAGAAATTCCAAGTCCTGGGCAATTTTTTTTAAATAACTTTCTATGGTTCAGTAATATTTCTAAGAAACGTAAAACACCCCACAGCATAAAATCTCCGAATGTACCCAAACGGAAACAGCTTCAATCAATAAAACTGATTCACTCTACTTGAGTTACGTATGTCACAGAGTAGAACTAGACTCAGTGTTCCCAGATATGCAAACAAGTTGTGTTCGTCCGCACAGTTCTCTAAGTACGTCACGCTGTCACACCGGACTGTAATCATAAAGGATATTCTACTATGGTGAATGCTATTTTTTTGTTCCTACGCCTTTATGAACTTGGAGGGTTGTATTGGTGATTTTGATGATTATAATTCTGTAACTACATACGTCTTACAGCCGCAAATAATATTTTAATCAACATACAACCTAGAACTGCCCTGCAAATTGAAAAAAACGCAAGAAATTTTGAATTTCGCGGGCTGGTTGGAGCATTCCCCTTAAATATAAATAATTCCTATTTTCATTTTCTTCTTCATCGTTCCCTCACAGCTGAGGATCGCGACAACAGCGTCTCCAAATCTTCTGCAAAGTGGACCGCTCTGTATATCCTCCAATAGCATTCTTATTTGTGTCTTTTCATCTTGTTGGAGTTCTGAGAGCATTTTCCTTACACTTGAACCTGGCTAGGCCATACTATGCTTGGGTGAGCGCAAAAGCAAGGGAATGGAACTCTCTGCCTGCGTCTGTGTTTCCGAATGCTTACAACCCTAATCTTTTCAAAGTTACAGTGAACAGGCTACTTCTGGGTAAGCTCGCTCCATCGTAGACTTTGTCTCTGTCATCTCTGACCAAGACAAAAAGGGCACCCTCCTGGCATGTTTTCGATTGCTGCTTGGTGATATTGAGTTCCTCCAGTATGCTTCTTTACTATACATACAAATGTACAGGAATGAGCTGGGTGGAATAAAACCTTGAAACGGTCACGGTCGACATGGCGATAGTTATTCATTTGTTCGTTTCGGTGTCAGAAAAATAAGAAGAACTACGTTTTAAGAATCCGTAGGACAGCTTAAAACTTTCGCTGCAATGTTGCGAGACGAGGAAAAATGTATGTGTTTGTGATAGAAAATATCTCTAGTTGAGTTCAGACGTTATATGAGGACTTGAAAAGATATAATCATGCTTAGAATTTGGCAGTTCTTTTTTTTACTTGATTTGTTTTTGGCTCGACTAGTCTAGGTCAGAAGTGACAGAGACATAGTCGACGATGAAATGAGCTTAAAATACAAATACAAATACAAAATCCTTTATTTCAAATAGACCAGTTACAGGCACTTTTGAATAGTCAAGGTCTGTCAGTCAAATAGATGAAGCTAATCCTGCCGCGCTAATGACAAGAGCAGCAGGTTGTTCTCCAACATAACACACCCACCGACCCCGCCTCCAGCGGGACAGTTGCACGTTCCAAAGAGTAGATCCTGTGGAGAAGAACGTACAAGAAACTCCAAGGACACTCTTTTAAACCAGTTGCCATTGTTTACAAAATCATGTTTACATTCGGTGCGAAATAATTAATGAGTAAAACTATACAATGCAAAAAGAATGAGTCTACACAATGCAAATAGTCTCACAATCTTCAGCAGGTCCAACAATGTTTTCACATGTTCATCAAAGTTTGGGCACTTTAGTCGCTGTGGAGCGGACCAGCATTAAGCCAAGCATTTTTATCATCAACTAGCTGTACCCCGCGGCTTCGCTCCCGTCAACTGTCTACCTGTCTACCGACCTACCCCAATACTCTCTTACTCTTACTCACAGACAATTTGTATTTGACTAATGTCAATATTTATACGATACAAACGTCACTCAATTGTTTTGCCTTCCCGAAACCTCTCCACTAACACTTAAACTTTATGGAATGGTATTAAAGTTCAAATTAAGTATTATTACGAATCTTTTGTATGGGATTATAGAAAAGTGTTGTTTTTAGTCTTTTTCAGGCAATTTTTATATTTTTTGTCTCCGTAAGAACCATCCTCGTACTTCAAGGAATATTCTAAAAAAAGAATTGGCCAAATTGGTCCAGGCGTTGTTGAGTTATGCGCTTACCAACATATTTAGCCATTCATTTTTATATTATAGAAGATTATAGATGTATTCCCCAAGTTTATAATATGCTTATCCAGAAGAAGCTTGTTCCTCTATCTTTGAAGAGGTTACACAGACACAGTTGTGAATTGGTGGAATTGCAACAAGGTGGGGATGGAAACTTGCAGAGCAACGGTTTGATGGGGTCGTGGCTCTAGACAAAATTCCATTCTACCAGCGAAGGTGACTGTCAAATTGAAACAAAAGGGATTTAGCATGTGAAATTTCAACATCTTTTCTCAATTCCATACATACCTTCCATATATAGGTATCTGATTCTTTTTTAATATGTTATCTTGTAAAAAAAACATACATGAAAGTTTCAAAGCTTTCTAAACTAATATAAAATAGAAAGAATTACTTATAATTCATTTATAATGCATGATTGTCTGGCAGTTTAATACTTTGTACTGCCTACCCACGCGTCCTTACTTTGGCATTGTTCGTCGGATCGTTGAGCTCCTTAAAGTTTTGAGTTGAACTACATAATAACGGACAAATGCTTGCACTTTCTGGACAGACAGTGTACAACAAGCTTATGTTGCCATCTTAACCTTACATTTTGGCACTCAAATAAATGCATATGAAGATTTTTGTACCCATCATGTTATGTATAAATCAATCAATCATCAATTTTATAATTTTACAAAAATCTTGGAAATCTTGCAATAAGAAAAAAGTATACATATAAAACAATTCAAACTATATATAGAATAAAGATTAAAATAAGCCAGTGGTAGTTAAGAGATGACCAGTCTCAACTGACGGCGCCCATACACAAACATGACGCGTCTATCGGCACCATTCAGCTCAACCATTTTGAAGGGAACTGAATGACCAACACACGCGCCACCATCAGCGAAACATTTGTGTGAGCATGATACGCTCTCAATCGCTATGCTATTTCATGTCAAACGTTAACATTATAACATTTCTAAGCAAACTCAAAGGAATTAGAAATTGTCCAGCAAGTCACGTCATCAGCTGCAATTCTCAACAAACCAGCAGCTGACGTTACACAAATTAGTATTCCGTGTCGGAAGTAGAGGGGGTGTAGCCACGGCGCAGGTATGCAGGCCTGAATAAATTAATACTTTCCTCGGATTTTCTGCTAAATTCTGCAGCTCTAGGTTATGACACGTTGCGCAGTGGAATCTAGTAGAAAGTGTTTAATTTATTTATGAAATGGTTAGGGGTATGCTTTGTCTGTAGCTGAAATGTTGAGTTGGGACTAATTTTAATAAGAGTACCTAATGCTGAAGTTTAATTCTGTAAATCGGACTCAAGTTATTTTGGTAATTTTCAGTACATTCGACGTTAGGTCAAATGAGCAGTATAAGCAAGACTTGTACCTTTTTTTTGGGACAAGCCACACATTACTCAACCACTACAACTCCTGAAAGCCAGAATCAACAGTGGCGACCACCAGAAAAACGCCGAGCTAATTAAACCCGACAAGTCCCGGAGAAACGATTCAACTGTCTTGGATCCCGCATCGAAATTAATCAGAAGAGTACAGCGGAGGAGTAAATATAATTTCCACTTCCCTCCTTATCAAGCAGGAGACAGATTTGAGTTAGGCCAATAGGCACCAAGGGACATATATAACTGGGTTAAGCCCAGTTGCCAAGCACCACGGATTATATAAATTAACACTGAGATTAATGGGTCCTAAATAAAATTGTGGCTTGTACCTTATTGAAACTCCGTACTACGCTAGGCCAGCTCACGGTATGACATGCGATCGACTATCCTTTCATCTAGTAATATTTTATGCCAAAACCATGTATAAAACATTTTATTATTTGGTTCGCATGGCAATTTCGTAGGCGCTCGTAGACCGCGTAGCACTTTCGTAGCGCTCTCTACGAATGTGCTACGCAATTGAATTTTTGTGTTTGTCGCTTGCGTTTACTTGCAACAATGAGCTAGTTTTTTTTCCGTTTTGTCATCATCTGTCGCCTTTTCCCAACTCTATTGGGGTCGGCTTCCAATCAAGCCGGATTCATCTGAATACCAATATTTTACGTGGAGCGGCTGCCTACCAGACCTCCACAACCTATTAACACGGTACTCCTTGGCAAGGCTGGTGTCTGATTTTCTGGCTTCTGACTATCCGTAACGAATGCCAAAGATCTACAAATGACAGCCGGAACCAACAGCTTATCGTGCTTTCCGAGGCACGGAGGAAACTCGGTATGGTCACCCATCCACAGACCAACCTCGGCAAGCGTTGCTTAACCTTAAAGATCGACCTGTGCGGCTGTTATAATTTAGCCACGAGCTCCTCACTTTTTTCCATTTTATAATAACGTCAATAATTGGAGATTTTTTATTGCTAAGTAAGTATAGCAATAAAAAATAGGTATAAAATTTTCAACTAAAGCCGAAAGTTAGTGTGATGATCTATCATCATTATATCAGTAAGACACGTCCACTGCTGGTCTCATAGACCTCCCCCAAGCGTCGCCACAATAGCAGATCCTGTGCGTCTCGCAACCATCGGCTACCCGCGTCTATCACCAAATCATCGGTCCAACTTGTGAGAGGCCTTCGAACGCTACGTCTTCCGTACGCGGTCGCCGCTCCAGATCTTCACCGCCCCATCGACCATCTGTTCTACAAGCAACGTGCCCTGCCCACAGTCAGTCCCATATTTTAAAACAGATTTTAAGTTACTTGTTCCGACCTGAGTCCTTAGTTTCATTCATTTCCAAAAAGAAAGGACTTGCCAGTTGTACGAAATATCGATCATCTCACGAACACTTGACAATCATTTTGAATAATCTCAAACTGGAATCGTGAATAGGCAAAGGAACCCCGTCTCCTTTCAGCGCATCCCCTCATACGGCAGAGTGCCCTGGCGCTGCGTGTACTGAATGCGCCCGGACCACAATCGAGAGCGGGTATAAATAATCGAATAGATCGACGAACCCGCTCCGTTTTGAGAGCAGCGTCCACTTCGGGACGCTCATATTTTAGGTGGGTGCTAAGGGAGGGGCGGGAGCGGTTTTGTGGCGAATATAGATACTTCTAGACAAGCGTGCTCCATCTTAGACCACATCATCGCTTACCATCAGGTGAGGTAGTCAAACACGTGCCTATAAACAAAAAAAAACAAGGGGTTGCACTCCAGCTAGTCTATTCTGTAAATAACCATTTCGATATCGACTTCACCTGAGTGACTAAGCTTACAAAGTGAACTTTATTTCACACATCATAAGGTCTTACATTTATACGAATTTGAAACTCACCTCGGATTCCGCTGTCGAGACACGAAAATGTTGTTGCAGAATAGCACTGCTGGAGTACCGGCAGAAGTGAAAACTTGAACATTAACGTTGTGCATTTTTTAATCATCCGTCTAATGAATTTTGAATCAGGTCACGTGTCCTGACGCGAGTTTAACATTTTATACCCATCCCAAGAAAACTGCTCAACGCCGCTAAGGAAATTTTCACTTCAAAAAAATATATTTGAGGAATACAAATAGCATAGTTGTAGATATTATTATCAAAATTTGGCAAGCTTAAGTGGCAATGTTCTATTTGCTGTAGAAACCTGCGGACTCGTCCCTTAGTGGACTTTTTAAATCCGTGTATAAGTCTCCCGTGGAGCACTACGCGCTGCTATCTCGGGTCTTGATTAATGGGGCTACAGATATCCCACCATCCATCGCCCCAGCCCCTCGGCTGCAAAATGGCGTTTGTCGCTCTTCTCCGACGCCTAATGCGGGACGGGAGAGTATTGGTAGTACCCCTTTCCTTTTCTGCTGCCTTTTTGAGATGACTTTGTCACCGAAAAAGATCATGGCATCCCAGGATGGCAGCGAAACGACTGGGAAACGACTGTTTCCCACTTCTGGAGCAGTAAGCCCGCCCGAGTCATTAGTAAGCCTACTGCAACTGTCATCCAGCCGTTGTATTAAGTAAAAGTAATGGACAGAAATCAGTTACAAGCGGAATTGAATAGGCAAGTATGGAGGAACTTGTCCCGTTTATTCCGTGGTAGGGTTTTATTAATTTTCTTCTTCTTTTGTTTGAGATGGGCTTGCTCTTGACTCTAGTCTATGTCAGAGATGACACAGAGAAAGTCTACGATGGAACGAGCTTACCCAGAAGGAGCCTGTTCACACTAACTTCGAAAATATCAGGATTGTAAGCGTTCGGAAACACAGACGCAGGCAGAGAGTTCCTCTACTTTACTGTGCGCATTATGAAAGATGCTTGGAAACGCTTGGTGTGAATCGGTGGAATAGCAAAAAGGTAGGGATAATCAGTTCTATGCGTCTGGATGTCCGATGGTAGAAGGGGGCCGGTGGGATAAGATCATGTACTTCTTAGGCACACTCTCCGAATTACAATCTGTAGAAGACCGACGAGCAGGCAACCTTGTGGCGATGAGCCAAGCTGTGTAGCTTTAATTTGGGATTTTATTTTTGCCGTCACATAAATACCAACCCGCCTCCGCTTATAACTAGCTCCACCGCCGTGCCCCGCTCGCCCCGTATTATGATTTTACTCGACTGCGCTTATTGAGAGCACTATCTCCACTCCATCTCGTTGTCTCCAGCGTCAGCAGAAACACTCGCTTCGGATTAAAACTGAATTTTAAATACTATGCGATGGCGGACTGCTTGTTAAATTAACGAGGTTTTTCGAAAGTTCTGACAGAAGTGGTGACTTGTGTAGAGTTGCATGTTCTTGGCAGTTTTAATTTTTGGGTGGCGGTCAAAACCCTAGGTACTGGATTGTGGAGATCAGGTGGATCGCTCCATGTAAAATACTGGTACTTAAGTGCATCCGTAGAGTGGTAGCCGACTTGTAATTTAGCGAAAAGGTATATTTAGGCGAATGAAGCCGCAGGCAAAAGACTAATTAGTACATCAGTGATGGTCCATGGTAATGTTCGTTTAAGATTAGTCCTTTAAAACAGTCTTGGAAAATTTCAATAAGTTAGCAAACAACCAACAAACAGCACTGTTCTGCTGTCGCTACCACCAGCAAGTCTGCGCATCGTAAACGAGATCTCTTAACGTCCTGCGTCGATGTCCAGATGTCCCATGTCCACTTCTCGTCCTGCTTGCTATTGAGCATCCTGTACAAATGAACCCTTTTGTCCATCCTGTATAAATGGCCTGATGGTCTTTGATGATATTGCATTGATCGGTGCGATAGAATATGATGTAAATGATATATTGTTTTAAACTTTCATGGTCACCAACATTAGAATAATTAATAACGGGATTGCTACCATGTACCTTCTTCCGTGTTCATGGCGCTTGCAACAGTGCCGAAATATCGGAAACTCGCAAATAAAAAGGTACATGGACTACATGGTAGCAATCCCGTTATTAAATATTATACAATTTGACTTTCAGTATTCGTTGAACTCTGTTTTACCCTGTAAACCGCATTAAAGTAAGGTAGGACACGCTCTTATACATAATTAAAAAATTGTATGAATTTTAGATTGTAACTTGCTGTACTGTTTTACTATTACACTAGCTGACCCGGCGAACATCATTCCGCCTAACAGTCGATTCTTTATTTTTTTTAAATAAACGTAGCCTAAGTTACTCCTTATTACATCAGCTACCTGCCAATTAAAGTCCCGTCAAAATCGGTCCAGCCATTTCAGAGATTAGCCGGAACAAACAGACTGACAGACAAAATTTTTAAAAATGTTGTTATTTTGGGTACCGTATAAATATTCATATATATGTAGTAAAAAACGGTTATTTCAATATTACAAACAGACACTCCAATTTTATTCATATTATGTATAGATAAGGCTTACCTACTTCAAGTTACTTGTTGTACTAGTGTACTAGTTTTTTGCGGGCCGAGTCACCCGCGTCCGTAGGAGAATACCCTTCAGCGAATCCCTACACGTGGTCCCCGGGTGGTGCTAAACAGGTGACACTAACCGCCTCCGTGGTCTAGTGGTTATACCACCTGATTCAGACCCAGAGGTCCCGGGTTCGATTCCCAGCGGGGGCAAATTTTTTGCTCGGTTTGGTTGGTGGTAGGACTCGTTACAAGTCCGCCTGGCAAGCTACCACCATCATGTCTAAGTCTGTCGCCATAACAACAATGCTAACAGCATTGTTGTGTTCCGGCAGTTAAAGGTATGATAGCCAGTTCCTCTGTGTAAGAGGATTCCGGGTAAAACTCGCTTCCATCTTCGGCCTAATCATCACTTTCCATCAGGTGAGATTTGGGCCAACGAGTTTCCCCGTTTTGTATAAAAAAAATAAAAAAAAGTTACGCAGACAGCTGGAATGGCAAACGCCTGTCGGAAGACGGAGCGTTGGTGCGGCCTCTCATAAGGTGGACTGATGTCGACTTGGTGAGGGTCGCAGGCAGCCGATGGATGTGAGACGCACAGGACCGGTTGATGTGGCAACAGGCACGGGGAGGCCTATGTCCAGCAGTGGACTTCTTTCAGCTGATACATTGATGATGATGAAGGTAAGCAAACCAGTAATTTGCTAGTTCATGATTTTATAATGGCTCTTATCGCTTTATACAACCTGGAACAGAATAAACGCAATACCTCTTAAGGGGTCATTGAACTCATCATTATGAACAACTTTTACTATGGGAGCATCCCCGTAATCGCGAAAAAAATCAGCTGTTCAGTACATTTTGTCGAGTTATGGCAGTCGATGTTTTTTTTTCGCGATTTCAGTATTGGTCGCATAGTAAAAGTTGCTCATAATGATGAGTTCAATGACCACTTAAGAGGTATTGCGTTTATTCTGTTAAACATTGTATATCACTAGCTGTCCCACGCGGCTTCGCTCCCGTTTCACCCGCATAGTTCCCGTTCCGGGATAAAAATGTCTATCCTATGTCCGTCTCCTGGTTCTAAGCTACCTCCAATTTTCAGCCAAATCGGTTCAGCCGTTCTCGAGTTATAAATGGTGTTACTAACACGACTTTCATTTTATATTATATATAGATATTCATATTCAGCGACATCTGAGCGGATGTAAACGACTCAAAATATTACGAGAAATAAAAAATCCGCGACCTTTTAAAAATCAGCAAAGACTTTCATAAAAATAGCTGCCTAAAAACATGTGAGAAGCCATATAAATCAGCTTCCTCGCTCCGTCCCTCGCTTGATTTACTTCAATCAACTTTATTGCAATTTCCTTGAACATAATTTGGTTCAATCAACTTGATTTAGATACGTTTCCCTGCCCCGGGACGTGTGGAAAGGGTAATTCTTCAAACGGGGTCACAGAGTAAGGAATAACAATTTTTAAGATGTGCCCTGAGTTTTTAGAGCCTATAATTGCAGACAATGGGCTGTTGTACTGAAAAAATCTAATTACTCCGTCAGTTAGATATCAAAAAATATTTGACCCGTGTTTTTTTCTTTTGTTACGGGAATCAAAATTGACGAAGTTACGACGCTTTTAAAATTCTCAATACGTCACACCTTCGCATAATTTTTAGTGAGTCGTGACGTCACGAGCCCCCACTCCCGAGTTTTGATGCGTTTTATCTTTGTCAATATTCATTAATTAACAAAAACAAAAAATACGTGTCCATTATTTTTCAATACTGTAACTGACGGAATAAATACCTAGTTTTGCAATTTGTGGATGATGGAATCTAGCCTATTACAGGCTCCGATGAGAATTAAATTTGTTTAATTCGTGAGGAGCTCGTGGCTAAATAATAAGCCGCAAAGGTCGATCTTCAAGGTTAAGCAACGCTTGCCGAGGTTGGTCTGTGGATGTGTGACCATCTGAACATACCGAGTTTCCTCTGTGCCTCGGAAAGCACCATAAACTGTTGGTCCCGGCTGTCATTTGGAGATCTTTGGCAGTTGTTACTGATAGTCAGAAGCCGAAAAATCTGACACCAGTCTCGCCAAGGAGAGGAGTACCGTGTTACCCAGTTAATGGGTTGTGGAGGTCTGATAGGCAGCCGCTCCACGTAAAATACTGGTATTCAGCTGAATCCGATTTGACTGAAAGTCGACCCGAAAATAGTTGGGAAAAAGGCTAGGCAGATGATGACTAGTTGTTCAAACATCGCCTTAACAGCAAAAACTCCCCCTTAACGAATGGTTCACAGCGATTGGTCGTTCACGGACGCCGCCGACCATTGACCGCCGAGCTACAAATTTAATTATTTTTTTCTTTTGCTCCGATCGCATCCATCGTATCGCACGCACATCTTTTCGATATTCATTGTAAATATTCGCAATACACTGAATTTCAAAGCAATTCCTGAGGGCCAATTCTACTAATTTTTAAACAACTTTCGCATTTGCACGTCAATCGCAAACTGTAAAAAAAGCCTTAATTTTCGTATATTTTTGACAGTTTACGATTGAGATGCGAATGTGATTCGACTATAGTTTACGCCAGATAAACGTGGAATAAAGTACATTGACCTTTCCCTAATATCTCTTCGTAGATACTAGAACAATAAATTACGAACTATTTTTCATTACTAGAGAACGTAAAGGATCACGATAGAAGTCGATTCAGGACACCTTTATGTCATTATTTCTGATTTTGATCTTAAGAAAGTCAATAAATGTATGTGGGTCAATGTACTTTATTCCACGTTTATCTGGCGTAAACTATACATCATTTAAAGTTACCTTCAGTCTCCACACACACAACAGAGCTGAAACACTAGTATTATACTGTAGTAACATTCCATTGATGAAATACTAATATACTAAGGTCCTTATTACTACAACTACAGGGAGGGTATTGGCCGCCATTGAGAACGTTGCACGTCTTTGAGAGGGCTTTGTGCCCTCCCTTGTCACGTCCGAGTTGCCTCACAAAAGACTCCACTCTGTGAGGAGGATACTAGCTATGTACTTGTGTGTATACCAGGTAGATAGCATTTCTCCGTTCAAAGAAAGACTGGGTCCTTAGACTAAATGATTTTGATCAATTAGGTATATTTTCCGTTCCCGTAACAATTTCGGAAAATCCACTCTTAATAATGTATTGTTCCGAGTCTGGGTGTTTTTCTATCTATAATATGTATGTATTTACAAAAAAAAAATGTATATAAGTAGTTTATCAGCCATCTCGTTACCATAACACAAGCATTAGGTTGCTTAGCTTGGGACTATATGGCGTTGTGTGAAATGTCCAAGGATATATATTATATATATTATATTAATGCTTCTCGACGGAGTGTTGGGAAACATTGCTAAATTTCAGCTTAGAAAAAATAGAAAACATTACATAGGGTGACACAATGGGCGGCCTTATCGCTAAGAGCGATCTTTTCAAGACAACCTTTGGATGGATTTTAAAGAGAAAGGAAATACAGTACTGTAGGTAGTCTTAGGTGTACGATTTATATGAATAAATACATGATAGATAAATAAGCGCTCAAGGGCTTTGAAGACGCTCAAGTTTATCGAGTTGTGCCTGAGTGAGATCGAGATAACTGAAATCAGCTTAATCAAGAATAGGAAGCAGAAGGGACTGTGCAACCGCAATTTTAGTGGCAGTGGGAAGAAAGTTCCGCAAACGTCTAAGAGACCTGGCAGATGCAAAAATTTTGCGACTTACGTCCTGGAGCTGCGGTCCCCAAGACAGATATTTGTCGATCCAAACCCCAAGGTTCTTAACCTTCTCACTTATTGGGATAGTAGTACCGTTAAACTGAACCTGAGGAAGCTGTGACCAATTTACTTTTGGAATCATCCTAGAGCTGCCAACAACAATGACCTGGGTCTTCGAAGGATTAACCTGAAGGCCATTTGCCTCACTCCACTCACAAATTGTAGCCAAATCCGTGTTCATTCTTATAATTGCTTCAGCCAAATTTGCAAGGGCAGCTTGTTGGTAGATTTATAAATCGTCTGCATAAAGATAAGGAAGCCAGAAGTAAGTATTGATTTATACATCGATATTTTTTGCAGGTAATAGAATTACGATTCCTGAGGGGTAAGCCACGGGACTGAACTAGCGGGAGAAATCAAGTGCATGAATATTTAGTTTAACCACAGTACCAAACCAGCAGTTTCCCTGATTACATGAAATACGTGTAAACACGGCGGGTGGGCGAATTTGTCAAATAATCACATTTACCGCTGATTCCAGCCGTGGCCATCATGTGGTCACCTATAATTGAATCTGTACACACTCGCTAATGAGCTGGAACCGAATACACTAATTAATGTGTGAATTTATTGAAAAAATGGCAAAATGCAAGTGGGACTCTCGCACGAAGGGTTCCGTACCATAAGCCGAAAAAATACGTTTCTTATAAGAATGTTTGTTGTTATAGCGGCAATATCAATAAACACTCTATGAGAATTTCATTTGTCTACCTGGTTCTTGAGATACTGCCCACTGCCAGACAAACGGACGGACGGACAACGGAGGCTTAGTAATGGGGTTCCGTTGGTAACCCTTTAGTTGCGGAACCCCGGACGCAAAAAAGAGATTTTCACGTCTAGATATTTTTTTCCATAAATGTACCTAATTGATAAGTTTGTGAGGTTTTGTACTCATAACGTGTTTCTTCTCAAACGGGTCCAAAACCACTCCAATCTTATATTAAAGGTACAACATCGTTGAGAGCAGTAAAAGCAATAAGAAACGAAATTGTTTTTCGCAATATTTCGAGAAAATTTCACCTCATATTTCGCTATAAAAACGCGAATTCTGTATCGACAAAGAAAGTATTCCGCGATAAGAAATAACTCGAATCATTATGTTTATGTTTTTTTCTCTCCTCGCTTCGAATTTATTAAGAAATATTTTCTTTTTACTGTTTTTGGAGTGGAATTCGAAACATGTTGCTTATTTTTTTTATGAATTTATTTTTATCCGTAAACAGTTTTTCTTTCAAATGGTACTTAAAATTCGTTTTTAGAAAAAATCTGGTTACAGATTCCACGATCATGACCGCTACAGGTTTAGGAAACCGAAAGAAACTTCAAATATACCGAGGGCCTTTGCATGGTCAAAGTGATCTTCTATCATCAATATTTGGGGGCCGAGTAACCCGCGTCCGTAGGAGAATATCCTTGAGCGAATCCCTACACGTGGTCCCCGGGTGCTGCTAAACAGGTGACACTAACCGCCTCCGTGGTCTAGTGGTTAAACCACCTGATTCAGACCCAGAGGTCCCGGGTTCGATTCCCAGCGGGGGCAAATTTTTTGCTCGGTTTGGTTGGTGGTAGGACTTGTTCTAAGTCCGACTGGCAAGCTACCACCATCATGTCTAAGTCTGTCCCCATAACAACAATGTTAACAGCATTGTTGTGTTCCGGCAGTTAGAGGTATGATAGCCAGTTCCTCTGTGTAAGAGGATTCCGGGTGAAACTCGCTTCCATCTTTGGCCTAATCATCACTTTCCATCAGGTGAGATTTGGGCCAAGAGTTTCCCCGTTTCGCTTAAAAAAAAAAAAAAAAATATAACAATGTAGCTGTCACCCGCGGCTTCGCTCCCATCTTTCCACTATTCCCGTCACCTTCTCCCGACAATAACAATCACAGCAAAAAAAAATTGCGAAGTTGGCCCAGCTGTTCACGCGTGATGTGATAACCAAGGGAAATATGGATTAATCTATACTAATATTATAAAGCAGAAGAGTTTGTTTGTTTGATTGTTTGGTTGAACGCGCTAATCTCAGGAACTAGTGGTCCGATTTGAAAAATTATTTCAGTGTTTGATAGGCCATTTATCGAGGAAGGCTATAGGCTATACATCATCACGCTAAGACCAATAGGAGCGGAGCAGTATTGAAAAATGTTACGCAGACAACGTTGCACGGGTCAGCTAGGTTTTAATAATATGTAGATTATCAAAAAGTCCAAAATTATATGCACAGCAAATATGTCACGTGATAAAACAGATACATTTTTAACTCTGACCATCATTTTGTGACTTAGTCTAGAACAGTAGTAGTTGATTTTTTTAAATATTAGTATCGCATCAGCCCTTTTTGTTTACATAATTAGTCCTATTCAAATCAAAGTCAAAACTTATTCATTTGCAAACATGAATATATAATTGGTGCTTCGTTTAGATAAATAATAAGTCTTCATATTGTAACGTCACATGGTCGTCATGGTCACGTCACATTTAATAACATTAAATTTCAAATTAAAATAAATTTAATATTTTTAACATGGTTGAAACCCTCCAGCCGTGGGGCCCTTGTGCTCACAGCCTTTTCAAAGATATTTCGAAAAGGCTGGTTGACACTTTCCGTGACCCAAGAGCTGGCTTTAACTTTGGCCAGAGGCTTAGCATTGCCGTTCAAGGTGGCAATGCCGCCAGTCTCTTGGGCACATTACCAGCTTATAGCGAATTGTTTGATGCTATGTTTTATTTATTTGTAAGTTTTGCAATTTATACACTTATAAAACTAAGTAACTACAACATGTTATAAAACAAAGTCCTCCACCGCGTCTGTCTGTCTGTTCGCGATAAACTCAAAAAGTACTGCACCGATCTCCATGCTGTTTTCACCAATGTTTTAGAATATATAATATGTCAAGCGGGCGAAGCCGGAACACAAAGGGCAATGAAGGAACATGGATGGGTTTTAGTCAGTAGAAGTCTGACACTCCCTCCCGCTCCGCCCAGAGCGGGAGAAGTCATTTGATGATTTCCCATCCCCAAAAAAAAAGGTATCAGCTAGTTGTCTATAATTTCTAAATCTAAATAAATAATCCCCTTAATATTGACATAAAAATTGACTAAAATATCAATAAATGTAGATGGGTAAATTACCGCTATTGCAAATTTACTAGGGATCACAAATATTAAGAAAAATCTTTTCCCGATTATCCCTCAAAGCTTAGCATCTCAAGAAAGTAATCTTCATTATTCTTCCGCCATGTATGAACACACAAGCCACTATGGCAGCACTGGGTCGGCTCGTGACGTCACACGCCTCATTATTCCACCACGCATTCGGGTCAAGAGCACCCTCTAATATGCACGTTACTGCCACAAAAGAAACACGACGAAGGGGAAGAAAGAGGTTTGACATGTGCAACATTGAAGAGCGTATTTTGATTCCACAAAGCCTATTTCGCAAATGAAACTTTGATCGGAATTTGATGGCAAAATGATGAAGAGATAATACAATAAATCTACCACGGCCTTTTCTTAGCCATCTTTAAGGTTAAGCAACGCTTGCCAAGGTTGGTCTGTGGATGGGTGACCATCTTAACGTACCAAGTTTCCTCCGTTCCTCGGAAAAAAAAGTTTTGCTGTTGGTCCCGGCTGTGATTTGTAGATCTTTGACAGTCGTTACGGATTGTCAGAAGCCAGTAAATCTGCAGACTCCAGTCTTGCCAAGAAGTACCGCGTTACCCAGTTAATGGGTTGTGGAGGTCTGGTAGGCAGCCGGCAAATCTATACTTATAATATTATAAAGCAGAAGAGTTTGTTTGTTTGTTTGTTTGGTTGAACGCGCTAATCTCAGGAACTAGTGCTCCGATTTGAAAAATTATTTCAGTTTAAGATAGCCCATTTATCGAGGAAGGCTATAGGCTATAGGATATATCATCACGCAAAGACCAATAGTAGCGGAGCAGTAATGAAAAATGTTACGCAGACGACGTTGCGCGGATCAGCTAGTAGGTAATGATATATTGGTGTCGGCTTCAGTCTAATCTGATGTAGCTGAGTAACAATATTTCACATGTAGCGACTCCCTATATTTTTTTTAATCTTATATATAAAAATGAATTGCTGTTCGTTAGTCTCGCTAAAACTCGAGAACGGCCGGGCCGATTTCGGTAATTCTTTTTTTGTTTAGTTCGCCAGAATACAGGGAAGGTTTAAAAGCAAAAAAAATGGATATTTTACGGGAGCGAAGCCGCGCGGGGGACAGCTAGTCTTATATATAAAAATGAATTGCTGTTCGTTAGTCTCGCTAAAACTCAAGAACGGTTGGGTCGATTTCGGTAATTCTTTTTTTTGTTTTGTTCGCCAGAATACAGGAAAGGTTTAAAAGCAAAAAAAAATAGTCAGTGGACGGGAGCGAAGCCGCGGGGGACAGCTAGTATATTATATAATGGGCTTGCTCTTGACCACAATGTAACCTGATGGAAAGCGATGGATGGGGTCTATGATGGAGCGAGTTTTCCCAGAAGATACCTGTTTACTCTTGCTTTGAAGGCAGACAGACGGGTTATATGTTTACGGAAACACAGTTTTTGGCAGAGTTTTCACACTTTGGCTGTGCGCATAATAAATGTAGAGGAGAAGCGCTGAGTACGACTAGTCGGGATATCGACCAAGTACGGCTGGTACCCTGCAGTACGTCTGGTATTCCAGTAGTAAAAGGGCGATGGTGGGTTTAGTTCGTGGAGTTCCTGTGGCATGTAATGTCCTCCTGACCGATTTCGGCCAAGGGACACTAGCACGTAAAGGACACTAGCCATTGACACGGACCATATTATAGAGAACAAGTGTGCGCAAACACAGGTGCACTCCGTCTTCCATGACTCTCATATTCCGATGGGACGGCAGCCCAACACGACCGGAGAGAGATCTGGTGACAGGACCAACAGCTTAACGTGCTTTCCGAGGCACAGGGGTGTCACACCACCAACATCCCAATTAACACTTTTTGCCGGACCTGGCAATCAAATCCAGAATCAAATCCATAACTAATTTAAATATCTACAAATGACAGCTGGCACCAACACAGTATAACGTCCTTTCCGAGACAAGGAGAAATCTGGGTATGTCAAGACTGCCAAATATCCAAGAACGGCACATGTGTGAGTACTGTGTACCTTCAACTTAACCTCAGTGTTAGATTTGTTTCTGACTTGAATGTACTGTAGCGGTTGGGAGTGTCATGCTCACTCAAAAGTCTAGCTGATGGTGGCGTACGCGATTGATCATTTAGCTCCCTTCAAAATGGTTGAGCCAAATGGTGCTAGCGCTTGCGTCATGTTCGTGAATGGGTTAGCTGGGACTGGTAATTTCTAAGCTGCCATGCTTAATTTTAATAAATTATTTCTTTGAATTGTTCCTTTTTCATTCCGGACGCTTTTATCCAGCTCGTCATTTACATCGTTCTCACATATTGCATTTTTTTTTTTAAACGTTGCCCCACACTAGGAATTTCTCCTGTATCGTGGGTGCGTTTACAAACATATAAATATACATAAACAGCCAGACCTGGAACAACTATCTGTATAATTTTAACCCGATGTAAAGAAACTTTAACAATTTATTATTTTATAAGAGTGTCCGTGGAGTTTCTTGCACGTTCTTCTCCATTGAGATCTACGCTTTGGGACGTGCAAATAGCTTGATCTTTTTGGACAGACCTGTAAATGGTTTAATTGAAATAAATGCTTTGATTTGATTTTCTTTGTTTTGAACCAACCACTTCAAGTATTGCTTAACCTTTATATACTTTTGCGATGTGAGAAAAAAAAACACATCCATTGTTTCCGAGTAACTATAAACACCAGAGATTATTTTCAGAGTCACTGTTCACTTTCTGTCTTATTTTCCGATTTCTTAAACACAAAAAGAATTTGTCAGAAGTGGGATTCGAACCCACGCCCTCAGAGAGGACCAGAACATCTCGTACCCACGTTTAGTGGGCAAGGTTGCCTTGAGTCTGGCGCCTTAGACCGCTCGGCCATCCTGACTTATGACATGTAATGCGAAATTATCCACTACTTGGTGAGAATAGCTTGCATTCAACAAACATACAATGTGACGCTCGAGTACGTCATACGTAATATACGTAATGCGGGCTACACACCTTCAGTTTTAACTGTGCGATTTAACTGTACAGTCGAACTGTACAGCTAAATCGTTAGGTGTGTAGAACAAACAGTTGAACTGTACAGTTTTAACTGAATCTAATGCGGGCTACACACCTTCAGTTTTAACTGTGCGATTTAACTGTACAGTCGAACTGTACAGTTAAATCGTTAGGTGTGTAGAACAAACAGTTGAACTGTACAGTTTTAACTGAATCTAATCAAAATATGAATAGATAAATCTGTACAGATAGAACTGTACAGTTAAAACTGAGAGTGTGTAGTCGAAACTGCGCAGTTTTGTCAGTTTTGTCACAGCGAGCGTGAAGTGAACGTATCGACCTTGCTATCTGCCTTTGCGAAAACTTATCGACCATGGCTCAACGCGAATGGCTGGAAGAGTTTATACTACTATACCAATCGGAGCCTTCGTTATGGAAAATCAAGAGCAAGGATTATCATACGAGTAATAGAGTAATAAAAGATTCAGCTTATGAAAAGCTTATTTTAAAACTACGCGAAATAGATTCTAAAAGTAATAAAGAGGCTGTTATAAAGAAAATTAATAACCTACGCTGTACGTATAACAAGGAACATAAAAAAGTCATGGCCTCAAAATCCGGATCAGGCGCCGAAGATATATATGAGCCAAAGTTATGGTATTACCCACTATTACGTTTCTTAGACGATCAAAATATACCAAGGCCTAGTCGGTCGAATTCGGATGAAGAAGATGAGGTAAGTAAATGAAACTTATAGGTTATCTTTGTTAAATAAGTATAAGTTTATTAAATCAAATAAAATTATTTTGCCAAGGGACCTGACCTTCATTGTTAAAATAGTTCATAAATTCTTATCTTATCTTTTTGGGTGTCCGACTTATGTTTCCCACATTTCTTCTTTCTAAAGGTGCCATAGTCGAAATATCTGTTGTACATCCTGGTATGATGGTTCCGGTATCATAGTCTTCTCGATCAAAGCAATCTGGATTAGTATAAGAATTTGGCAGTTTTCTAATTAGATAATTATGTAATGCACAACATGCCATAACGACGGACTCAATTTTATTTGGATGTAAATTTATAGCCGTATGGAAGATTCTGAAACGTGAAGCCAGAATGCCAAAGGCATTTTCCACAATTCGTCGTGCTCGCGAAACACGATAATTATAGATTTTTTTATCTGTTGAAGTCAATTCTGCTTGTCTGAACGGTTTCATCATATCAGGTCTCAACGGAAATGCGTCATCAGAAACAAAAACGTATGGCAAACGTCTCTGACTATTTCTTACTGCTTCTTCGCTTGGAATTTCCAATTGGTTGTTTCGGAGCATTTCAAAAAATTTCATATTTTGTAATACGCCTCCATCTGAAACTCGCCCGTTTGTACCGAAATCACATAATAAAAACTGATATTGAGCGTCAACAATAGCCATAAGTACCATGCTGTGGTGTCTTTTATAATTGTAAAATTCCGATCCACATCCTTTAGGTGGAGTAATAGCAATATGTTTACCATCTATTGCGCCAAGTAGATGTGGAAAGTTCCATCTTTCTTCAAATAATGCACTAATTGCTTTCCATTCACTGCAACTTTGTGGAAACTGAAACAAAGAAAATGTTACAGATTAACGTGATGGAATCATCGGGTGCAACATCAGCGTCTGAAAATGAAGCAGCGCATTCAGAGTTAGATGTTACTGAAAATCTTTCTGCTCAGAGTCCTGTGGCTTTCACCTCAATTACTGCTCCAACTTCGTCTGCTCATGGTTCGGCATCTAAACGGCAAACAAAGCGGAAAAATAATGAAGATCTAACAAAAGACGTTTTGCAATCCGTTCAGGACCACTTTAAACGGCCGACATATCAAGAGGATCGCTACGACATTTTCGGAAAAATGGTAGCATTGAAACTTCGAGAATTTAAAAATAAACAGCAACAGTTGTTGGCTGAAAAAATAATAAATGAAACTTTATTCGAAGCTGAGATGGGAAATCTTACAATGTCACATAGAGTAATGGCTCCAAAAACAATGATACTAAATGATTTTCGATTACGGTCAAGTAGTTCAACTTCTATACCATCACCATCTCATAACTCTTTGCCATCACCATCTCATAACTCTATGCCATCACCATTACAATATACAGGTACTTCAAATCAGTCACCCATACATCAACCTCTGTACTATCAAGCAGTATCTGTACACGAGCACCTCAGATGACAAATATAGTACCACAAACAAACACATCTTCATATGGTCAAGAAATTCAAGAGACACAAGCAATAAATGCTAAGGGTGATACTACGGTCCAACTATCAATCCCGGACTGGACAGAGGAAACAGCGGGGTCATATGTATCGCGATTTACATTGAACAATAATTGAAATTTGTAGTTTGATGACAAGATTTCACAAGATGATTTGAATAAAAATAAATAAATAAAACATGAGTCTTTTTATTTCTTACCTTTAAGTAGTCCTTGTGTAAAACCTTATAAATTGCTTCACAGGTTTCTGGTATGATGGCGGAAAGTGCTTGTGGCGATATTATTGTAGAAAATTTTAAACATTCATAAGATCTCCCTGTAGCTAGAAATCTTAAAGTTGCCGTTAATATTTCATGAGGTGTTATAGCATTTCTCAATATGGTGTCTTGCCTTTTTATTAATGGTGTCACTAATGACAGCAGATGCAAATATGTATCTTCATTCATTCTCAAATAATTATTGAAATCTTTTGGAGTAATTCTCAATTCATTTATCAAGGATGTGTGTGAATACGATTTTCTCAACAGAAGCCAGTGTTTACACCACAATTCACGTTTTTTTCGTTTTCTTCTATTTTCTTTTAACACACACATTAGCCCTACGATCGCTAAAGCGTCGTCTATGGAGGCCATGATGATAAAAACTGAAAGATCGTATACTTTTACTTGAACGTGTGTGGGCTGTAGGGACGTACGATTTATCTGTACAGTTAAACTGCAGTTTTATCGCACAGATAAAACTGAAGGTGTGTATCAGCAATCCCCAGTTTTATTATAAATGCAAAAGTACCTAACTCTGTCTGTCTGTCTGTCTGTCTCTTCTTCATGCCTAAACCTGTTAGGGATGAATTGCCCGATAGTTAAACTAGTAATGTCAATTTATGTATAAATAATAATCTATGCTCACTCCTCCCTTCTCTCTGGCAACTTGCACCGAAATGTTGGCTATGTCGTGTCTTCTCAATAAATAAATGTTAATATTAATAAGCTTTTCTTTTCACTGCTTCACTGCCCTCATATATACCTAACAGGTTATGGGCTACTCAAACAAAGTGAGGGTAAAGTTAGTAGAAGCACGAATAATATAAGAATTAGAGAAGTGTGCACGAACGAACGTGATCGACCAAAATGGCTTCCGTTCAAGAAAAATTTCCCCAACTGAAACCAGATAACTTCAACAACTGGATATTCAGAGTTCAATGTATACTGGACGAAAAACAATTATTGCATACCATAAAAATGGATGAATCAAAAATAAAACATGAAGACGAAGAATTCATGAAAGCAAATGCTAAAGCAAAAAGCATCATAGTTCAGTGCGTTCCAGATAAATACTTGAATATTATAAAGTCATGCGAAACCGCGAAAGACATGATTGAGATCCTTAAAAATATGTTCGAAAGGAAAAGTATAATTTCAATAATTCACCTAAGAAGAAAATTATTAAACTTGAAACAAAAACCCAATGAAAAATTAGAAGACTACTTTGAAAAGTTTGAAACTATTGTAAGGGAACTAGAATGTAATCAAGAAAAACTGAGTGACCGAGATAAAATTGCTTGCTTGTTGACTGGTCTAGACACCAAATATGATACAGTAATAACTGCCATCGAGTGCAACAGTGATATGTCAGGCATCACTCCAGACCTTAAATTGGATTTTGTGAAACAGCGTCTCTTAGATGAAGAATTAAAAATCTCTGAGAAAAACAGTACTGCAGCAAATATTGAAACAGCTTTCTACACTTGTAACATATGTAACAAACAAGGGCATACAGCAAAATACTGCCGATCAAATCGAGGTCATCATAGAGGAAGAGCACGAGCCAGAGGATATAGAGGTCACCGTGGGTCACAATCACAACCTCAAAGGCATCCCGGTCAGGATAACTCATCAGAAACAAATGTAGCTGTAAGTCAAAGTGAATTTACATTTATTTCTACAATTAACTACAACAATAATGTTAGTGAGAATAATAATTGTCATTATGTTAAAACAAATGCTAACCAAATTGAAATTGATTGGATTATAGACTCAGGTTGTACAGAGCATTTACTTAATGAAAAATATGAACAATACATGTATAATATTCAAAAACTTCAAACTCCATTGAAAATATATGTTGCAAATGGTGATTATATTTTAAGTAAAAAGAAAGGTTCTATTAAAATGTCTTATAGAAATTCTGAAATTACTTTAGAAGCATTAATTGTACAAAAATTAAATTTTAATCTACTTTCTGTAAAACAGTTGGTAAACAAAAACTATAATGTGAATTTTAATAAATATAATGTAATCATTAAGAAGCAAAATGCTAAAAATTATGTAAAAGGATTGCTTGAAGGTAAATTGTTTAAATTGAAATTGGAGGTATGTATCAGTGTTTTATGTAATAGTACCTTATCTTCAAAAGATTTGTGGCATAAAAGACTTGGTCATTTAAATAGAAGAAGTTTACACAGCATGGGACTACCAGTTAGCGACACAACATGTACACCTTGCATGTTAGGTAAATCTACAAGGCTACCCTTTGTTCCTGTAAACAGACCGAGGTCAACATGTATAGGTGAGTTGATACACACAGATATTGCTGGACCATGTCGAATACCTGGAATTAATGGTGAGTTATATTATCAAGTTATTATTGATGATTATTCACATTTTTGTGTAACATTTTTGCTGAAAAATAAAAGTGAAGCTACTCAAAATGTCATAAATTATATAAAACAATTTGAAACGCAAACAAATACTAAAATTAAAAATATTAGGTGTGATAATGGACGTGAATTTAAAAATCATATATTAGAGAATTTTTGCAAACAAAAAGGTATAATTATTCAGTACACTCAACCTTATTCACCTCAACAAAACGGAGTATCGGAGCGAATGAACCGTACCCTGTACAATAGAACTCGCACATTATTATTAGAAACTGGACTTCCAAAGCATTTATGGTGTGAAGCTATAGTATGTTCTACCTATCAGCTTAATCGTTGTCCATCATCTGCTATAAATTATAGAACTCCTGCAGAAATCATGTATGGTAAAAAGGATTTATCTAAATTAAGAGTATTTGGAAGCAAGTCATGGGTAGTAACAATGCCAAAAGGAGATAAACTTGATCAAAGAGCAAAAGAAATGTATATGGTAGGATATTCCCCTAATGGATATCGCCTGTGGAATCCTGAAACAAATAAAATATTAGTATCACGTGATGTAAGAATGAACGAAGATGATATAAGCTACAAAGAAAATAAAGAAGAAGTAAAATATTATGAGTATGAAGAAGATGAAGAAGAAGAACAGGATAAAAATGTAAAAGTGAATAAAGAACAAAAAGGAATAGAAATAGAGAAGAATAGAAAAGAAAAACAACTTGAAATTAATAGAGAAGAAAAAGAATCTGAAACAGATGGAGAGGAACATGAAAGCTCAGAAGTTCAAACAAATACACATGAACAGCAAAGTTTAAGAAAATCAGAAAGAAACAAAAAGTTACCTCAACACCTACAAGATTATATTTTAGAAGATCAAGAAGATATATCAAATATAGCATACTGTTTACTAGTGGACTCAGACCCACTAACATATGCACAAGCTATAAATAAAGGAAAAGAATGGAAGAAAGCAATAGAAATAGAACTCAAATCACTAGAAGAATTGGATACCTGGACAGAAACAGATCTACCAAAAAGTGAAAAAGCTATTGATACTAGATGGGTATTTCGAACAAAACAAGATGGGAAGAAAAAGGCTAGATTAGTGGCCAAAGGATTTCAAATAAACAATGCATACAATGTATATTCACCAGTAGCAAGAATGTCTACAATTCGATTAATGTTTAGCTATGCAGTACAAGAAGATCTTCAGATGAAACAGTTGGATGTGCCAACAGCTTTTTTAAATGGTCAACTGAATGATGATATTTATATAAAACCACCAGAAGGAGTAACAGTACAAAAAGGAAAAGTGTTAAAGCTCAACAAAGCTTTATATGGTCTTAGAGAAGCTCCAAAATGTTGGAACAACAGATTTCATAAATATATAACCAAACAAGGATATGAACAATCTAAATATGATTTTTGTTTATACATGAAAGATAAAACTTTACTTTTAATATGGGTTGATGATATTTTGATTATAGGAAAAGATAAAGAAACTTTGGAAATAATAGAAAAATTAAAAGACGAATTCAAAATTAGAGATTTAGGAGAAATAAAAGAGTATCTTGGAATGGAAATTGTCAGAGAAAAAGGAAAACTTCAGATAAGTCAACGAAAGTTAATAGAAAAAGTATTACAAAAGTTTGCAATGCAAGACTGTAAAGGTGTGCAGACGCCTATGGAACATGGAATGTCAATAACAGATGAGGAAATTATTACTAATGTACCATATCGTGAACTAATAGGTTGTCTAACATATATTTCTACTACTTCAAGACCTGATATTACTTTTACTACATCGTATCTCAGTAAGTATTTAGATAAGCCAACTAAAACTTTGTGGACAGCAGCTAAGAGAGTATTAAGATACCTTAAGCAAACTTCAAGTAAGTATTTAACATATACAAAGTCAGAAGATAAACAGACATCTCTAGTAGCCTATTCTGACGCAGATTGGGCGAGCGATAAGGACGACAGAAAAAGTGTGAGTGGTTGTGCTATTTTTCATAATAATAATTTAGTATCATGGTTCTCTAAAAAGCAACAAACAGTATCATTATCTTCAGCAGAGGCAGAGTATGTTGCAGCCGCAATGGTATCTTCTGAACTACTATATCTAAAAGGTATACTCACAAATTTTAATTGTCTCTCAGATACATTTCTTCTGATAGATAACCAAAGTGCCATACAAATGATTCAATGTAACGAAAATGGTAAAAGAACAAAACACATAGACATAAAATTTCATTTTATTAAAGATTGTATAAATAAAAATATGTTTAACGTTTCTTATGTGCCAACTAACGAAAATATTGCAGATATTTTTACTAAGCCACTGTTATCAGTAAAACATAATTATTTTGTAAGTAAACTTAAGATTACATTGTAAGCAATATTTAAACTAAATATTGAGAGGGGGTGTTAGGGATGAATTGCCCGATAGTTAAACTAGTAATGTCAATTTATGTATAAATAATAATCTATGCTCACTCCTCCCTTCTCTCTGGCAACTTGCACCGAAATGTTGGCTATGTCGTGTCTTCTCAATAAATAAATGTTAATATTAATAAGCTTTTCTTTTCACTGCTTCACTGCCCTCATATATACCTAACAAAACCACTGAACCGATTTGGATAAAAATTTGTACAAAGGTAGTTTGAGAACCGAGAAAGAACATAGGATAGTTTTTATCCCGGAAATCCCACGGGAACGGTAACTATGAGGCTAAATAGGTTATATAATATATTCCGGGAGTATAATCACACGGGCGAAGCCGCTGGCACACACTAGTAACGTACCTACATTTTTGATAGCGGAAGCGTAAATCAAAATAAGTGCGTTTTAGGGTTCCGTAGCCAAATGGAAAAAAACGGAACCCTTATAGATTCGTCATGTCTGTCTGTCTGTCTGTCTATCCGTCCGTATGTCACAACCACTTTTCTCCGAAACTATAAGAACCATGCTGTTGAACTTGGTAAGTAGATGTATTCTGTGAAACGCATTAAGATTTTTACACAAAAATAGAAAAAAAGCAATACATTTTGGGGGTCCCCATACTTGGAACTGAAACTCAAAAAAAAATTTTTCATCATTCCCATACGTGGGGGTATCTAAAGATAGGTCTTCAAAAATGATATTGAGGTTTCTAAAATTATTTTTTACTAAGCTGAATAGTTTACGCGAGAGAAACTTCCAAAGAGGTAAAATGTCCACCCCCCCCCCCCCTGTAACTTCCAAAATAAGAGAATGATAAAACTAAAAAAAATATATGATGTATATTACCATGTAAACTACCAGCGAAAATTAGTTTGAACGAGAGAGAGATCTAGTAAGTAGTTTTTTTTTTAATACGTCCAAATCGTAAACCGCAACTTTTGCTTATAATATTAAACCAACAGGTTTGTACGGAACCCTCGGTGCACGAGTCCGACTCGCACTTGGCCGGTATTTTTGTATTTATGTATGACGTTGAGCGAGTTACCACAGAGTTGCTAAAAAATCCTAATAATTAAATCCTTCTGTTACTTAATGATTGACTGAGTGACTGAAAGACAATGCTCAGCCGAAACCACTGGTCATTGAGAGCTGAAAGGACATTACTCATCGCCCATACATCGTTCGCCTCAGAACCAACAGAGACGTGAATTTACTATCCGTGTTTTAAATAATGCATATGTTCGACTGAAACTAAATTAAAATCACGAACACTTTTCAGAATTGTAAAATATCCAAAATGATTTCGGATTTTGAGGTTATAAAACATACCAAACAATAGAAACATACCAAATGGACTAAGATCCCAGAGCTGCCAGACTTTTTATCTCACCAAAAAATGTATAGAGTAGTGTGACTATTTTCTTCTAACATACGAAAGCGTGGTAAGTTAGGTCGACGGCCGATTCCCTGGTATCAGGTGCGAAATACATTACATCAAAGTGTCAACTGTCAGTGTCAATAGTGTTCGTGTCATACAGCGCTTTAATCGCTTTATTCTTTTTGTAGGTAACTAAAAATCTAACAGCGCTGAGAGTGCTGTTTCATTTTAAAATAATGGCGCCGGGTTATAAAACCCAAAGGAGTTACTTTTTTAAATGGTTTCGTAATTAAAAAGTGTCCGTTCTATTCTAATCATTAAAATGTAATTTAAAAAAAAACTAGAAATAATGGTAAAGGTTTCGCATGTGTTGATTCATAGGCCACTTTTTACCATGTCTTTTGAAATGTAAGTTCCTAGGAGTGGAATTCCCTGCCGGAGTCTGTGTTTCCTGATAGCTACAACCTGGGAGTCTTTAAGTCAAGAGTGAATAGGTTACTTCTAGGCAAGCGTGCTCCATCTTAGACCGAATCATCGCTTACCATCAGGTGAGATAGTGGTCAAACGCGTGCTTATCATAAGTAAAATAAAAAAGAGTGTAGGGGAACACAAAGAGACTTCCCTAAATTCCGACGGGAACGTGAAAAATAGGATAGGGTCATACGAAGCCGCGGGCAAAGCTAGTCTACACTAATATTATAAAGAGGAAAGATTTGTTTGTTTGAATAGGCTCCAAAACTACTAGACCGATTTGAAAAATTCTTTCAGTGTTAGATAAACCATTTATCGAGGAAGGTTATAGGCTATATATTATACCATCACGCTAAGACAAATAGGAGCGGAGCAATAATGGAAAATATGACGCAGACGAAGTTGCGCGGGTCAGCGAGTTTACAATATTTGTGGTTATGTAGGAATCGGCTATAAATGCAGTATATTTTTTCGTTTAGCTATTGATAAAGAGATACCATAATAAGTTATATTGATTCTGTAAAAGGCCAAACACACGCGTTTAAAATAAATTAGCAATGATCGAGGCAGACTACATTTACAAGAAAAAAAAAATGTTTTGTGACAAAAACAGAACGACCTCAGAAAATCAAACAAGAAAACTTTCTAAGAGAAAATATTGTAGTTTCATACATTTCAGAAGAAAACTCAGCACTCGGCGTGCTAATCAATAATCCAAGCTGAGAAACACTGAAAAAGCAATTTCCCGCTAAATAGAATAATAAAACTTAGGTAAAAAGTGTCGGCGCCACGCCTCAGGGAACACTACGGAAATACACGGAAGAAATAAACACAGAAGTACAATCAACCAATTTCATCAATATTTCGATGATTGCAAAAACATAAGTAGAAAAAACGTTACACTTACTTTGTCATTTTTTTTTGTATTTTTTTTTCAAAACGTTGACTTATACTGCTTATGCAAACATGACACTTGTCTTAAACCATAAAGTAGAGGAAGCAAGGTCGCTCGCAAATCTGAGGGGCTACTCTCTAACCCGATGTTCGTAGTGTCGGCCTTAGTCATATAAATAAATAAATTGTTTACTGATAAAAATGTACAGATGGTAAGAAAACGAAAACTTAAAGCTAGTTGCTAGCAAGATTTACAAAGTTATGTAACTACATTTTATGGGAATACCTACTTGAGTGCGATAGCCGTATCTTCGAATTTTGTTCCTTCGAAAACCTTTCAACGACATGTCTACACACTGCGACGTCTTGTTACTGCGATATTTTGTTAAATCGAAAACTGTACTACGAACGATTTTAATTCGTAAATATCATTTTTTTTTTTTAATATTTATAGGCATACGTTTGACCGCTATCTCACCTGATGTTAAGCGATGATGCGGTCTAAGGTGGAGCACGCTTGCCTAGAAGTAACCTATTCACTCTTGACTTAAAGAATTATACTGCGAAGCCTTTTTCAATTAATGTCTCGTTACTGTGATGTTACTTAGAAAAACTTACTTCAAACGACCTAACGGCGATAACCAAGGACATCGATTTTCTTTTCCAAAACAATACCTAAATTTTTAACATTTCTTTAAAAGCAGAGAGCGCCGTCTGTCATGTTTAAGTAAAGATTGTAGATAAAAAATTGTAGATAATAATAGCATGAGAGCTCACTTGTCTTGTCGTTCACTCCACCTAAGTGATCACGGTGAGATGTCGACAGAATCAACAGGCTGTTGTGTCTCCGGATAGGTAAATTTTATGAGATTCTTGAAGTAAAATCCAACAATGTATCAGTATTGCACTTTTTTTGTATTGACAGGCACGCGTCGTACTATCTCACTTGATGGTACGCAAAAAAAATGTTCTGGTTAATTGAAAAACAAACGAGTTCACATAAGATTATTATTTTTTTTTGTAATACTTTCATACTATTGTATTACTGCGAGTTTTTCTAACGCAACAGACAGATGTGTTGCTGGAGAGTTTGTCGGCCACTTCTTCTTCACAGCTACTTCACTATACAGGGTGTAAGGGACAGCCCTCCACAAATTAACAGGGTGCAATCAGCTCCTTATTTTGAATCATATTCCAGTGGAAATTTCCTCAGGATTTTTTTTTTAGATTTTTCATTTTTTTTGCTTTATTTCAATGTTAAGTTACATTATCTGTATGCAGAACTCCATTTAATGTAAATAACACAGCTAAAATGAAAAAAAAAAAAACTCAAGAACAACGCATGAAATCAGCTGTTAAAACGTAGCGCGGGCGCAGCTATCCTTTCGAAAGCTCGCTGCGCTGCCGTTCGCTGCGTGCGTTTTGCAGAGGTAGCGATACATTGCGAGTGAGGTAATTAAACAAATCAGTTTTATTGGATTCCCATAAAGTTCCTGAAATAATTTCATGTACCGGTCAACTTAGTACGATATACTGAAATCACCCTATCAGTTTGAGGAGGGCTGTCCCTTACACCCGTTATAGGAAACGCCCACCTGTCATGATGAATAAGAATAAGAATAAGAATATTTTATTTGTATAAAACATGGTAAATATTAGCTCTTATTAAGTATACGAAGATCTGACATGTTTCGCCATTCACTGGCATACAAATTTTTAAAGTAAAACTTAGTCTAACCAAATCCAACATTACATATTATAAGTGCTTAAGTAAATAGATCAATGTTACAAGCATTACAACAAGCAAGCAGAGAGGTGGGACTAGAAATCAACCTGAGCAAAACAAAAATCATCACAAACGCTGCACAACACTCGATATGCCTGAACAACACACCAGTAGAGTACGTCACGAGCTATATCTACCTAGGCAAACTAATTTCATTCCAAAAACAAAACAACGATGCAGAAGTAGATAGAAGAATAATAACGACATGGAAAAAGTTTTGGAGCCTAAAGGAAATTTTAAAAAGTCAAATGCCAATGAAAGTCAAGAGCAAAGTAATGGACTCATGTCTTTTGCCTTCATTAACCTACGCCTGTCAAACGTGGAAGTTCACTCGAAGAGTCAAAAATAAAATCACGTCCTGCCAGCGAAGCATGGAGAGAAGTGTCACAAAAATCAGGAAATGTCAGAAAATTCGCCACACCACCATCAGGCAAAAAACAGGAGTGATAGATGCTCTCACCTACGCTCTAAAGCTAAAATGGAGATGGGCAGGACACGTAGCGAGAATGAGCGACGAACGATGGACAATTCGCATGACGTCATGGCCAGGTCCGACAGGTACTCGGAAAAAAGGAAGACCTGTAACTAGATGGACTGATGACATCACACGAGTCGCGGGAAAAAACTGGCTGACAGAAGCCAAAGACCGAGACCACTGGGATTCTCTGGAGGAGGCCTTCACCCTCACTACCTGAGGGGTTCATGCATGCATGTCTTTTTAATTTATTATTTTATAAATTCATATTTATATTCAAGAAATTAATTTATTTCAGACAATTATAATATACACAATACATTTAATTTAAAAATTAATTTACATTTTATACTAGCATTAAAATATAATTATTAAAATCATTTTTTTTTATATAACACATTATCATTATATAAAATCAAGTAATTTACAATTAAAGCCAAAATCAATATAAATAACACTATCATAATTAAGTATATAAAATTATGTAATTTGCAATAAAAAAATAAAAATCAAACTAAAATTGTGCTAGTCTATTGTAAACTTTAAATTTACAATGTGTTTTCAAATTAATAATGCATGAAATAAAAGGCTTTTTTATTTTTATTTTTATTTTATTTTTTATTTAAGTAAATAGATTAAATTTATTTTAATTCTAATTAGAATTAAGTTTGCACTATCTATCTATACATATAATAAAATAGTAAATCTTGATATGTGTGATTACGATTGGCGCGAAAACTACTGAACAGATTTTGTTCAAATTTTGCACAAATGATCCTTATAGGTATAGGCAACACATAGGCTATATATTATCACGCTATATGCTATGGAGGACGAGCAATAATCAAAAATTTGTGTTTTGAACGAGAAAGTGCACATGGTTCGAACCCCGCAAACAGATTTTATTTTTGTATTTATTTTATCTTTTGATATGGTTTTTACACCATTATATTATTAAAATAATAATAAAAATGGGTTTTTGCGTACTTAAAGTAACATTTTACTTATAATTTGTCATTTTTACAAACAGCTCAGCGAGGAATTGATAGAAGAATCCACAACATGTTACAAAATTGCACATACTAATAGATCTAATCTTAGAAATGATTACCATCACGCTATACCTTTGGGGAGGTAAGCAGTGAAAAGCCATGACATAAATATAATAGACTATTTTAGACTGATTTCCCAACAGCGGTCGTAGCCCGTTGGGTTGTAAGATTGCCTTACGAATGACATGGTGTGGGTTCGTATCTCATCAGTCGCAGTTACTTTTGGATTTTATTTAACTTTTGCATTTCCTTACTTTTCTCATTCTTATTAATATTTTCAAATATTTATAACATGTTATTGTTTTATTTTGGATAGTTTAGTATGCCAAAATATAAACGCCAGCGTTTTAAAGTATAATTAACAGTACCTATTTTCTGTTTGTCTGTAGGTATTTCTTTTTACATCACGTTAAAAAAGTACAAAACCGCATGAATATAACTTTAACACATACCTAAACCTGATAGGAATTGAAGCTATGTTTTAGAAGATTTAACATATCTACTACGTAACGCCGATACCCGTAATGCCATCTATTGACCGAATTAGTACCTATTATCAACAAGGTGAAAAATACACCAAAACATATTTTTTTAGTAAGAAGTGGTACTTTCCAAGGAATAAACACCATCATTTTCTTTAGAATGAACTTCTATTTCAATGTAAAAAAACCGGAAAAGTGCGAGTCGGACTCGCCCACCGAGGGTTCCCTACACATTTTTAGGTAGGAACAAGGTATTATTTGAAATAAAGGCTATTTTTTTTAAGTATTTATTTAATACTAGCTGACCCGCGCAGCTTCGTCTGCGTCACATTTTCCATTACTGCTCCGCTCCTTTTTGTCTTAGCGTGATGATATATAGCCTATAACCTTCCTCGATAAATGAGCTATCTAACCCTGAAATAATTTTTTAAATCGGACCAGTTCCTGAGATTAGCGCGTTTAACAAAAAAACTTAATATTACTACAATTTACGCACAGTTTATTGTTATGTATAAAAGTTACGTGAAGTAATAATGAGACTAAGTGCACATAACCCTAATTTTACTTCTGGAATACTTTAAATTCAAATATCTTTTGACAGACTGAACCGATTGCAATGAAACAAAAACTAAATGTTATTCCAAGTTACGCTCAATCCTTGTGTGTAAAAGTTATCTACATTGCTTTCGCAGATTTTACGTGATGCCCGAACAAATAAACAGACAAACAGACACAAATTCTGAAAATGCTGAAAATGGGTTCTATTGATTGTTCTTTAACACCCTAGCTATTTTTTTTTTATTTTTTTTTTCATGTACAAAAACCACTTTTCTACAGTTTTATTATATGTATAGATGTAGCTTAAACTGCCGTATTTTTATTTTACGTTGACTTAGAAGTTTGATTTTTACACAGCTTCAAGGGACTGTAGTTCTGAGTATATTATTTCAACTCAATACCTACTACCGTTCCCGAGATAAAGAGTTTTGATAGACAGACGGACGGACGGTCAACAAAGTGATCCAACATCATATTCCATAGATGGCGTTATACATTTGATCTCACTCTTTTATCGTGGAATTTGTTCGAAATAGTCACCGCGGCCCTGGAACACAAAGGGCATTAGAAGGAACACGGATGCGTTTTAGTCAGTAAGAGTTTGACACACCCTCCTGCTTTGCCCAGAGCGGGAGGAGTTATTCGATGATTTCCCATCCTTTAATAAAAGGGGTCACGTCATAACAACCACGATTAGATGGCAAAGTCCCATGGTAGAGGAGTCGAAAGAGTTGCATTAGCTCCGCTGTATATTTAATATTGGGTTTCTAGGTTTTAAAAATATAAAATTGTTTCGATTGGCGTTCCTGGGTCGAAATAAATAAAAAAATCAACTTGATTCATCAAGAGTGGTGTGAGTTTCAAGAGCATGGTTAAGTAATTTTAGATGATAGCATGTGCTGATCGATTGCTTCACAGCTTGGATCCATTTCTTCTGTGTACGGGGAAGCAACAGCCATCAATACGCAGAATATTAAGAAATGTTTTCAGATTAAGTTTTATGATTTCTATTTAGAAATTTCAAAACTTTGCAAAGGCACACGGCTGAAATTCACATATATTCAACAAATTGTTCAGTTATAAAACTGTTCAAATCCCAGTGAGCCTATGAAACATCATGACCAGCCCAGGGCCAGAAATTATCCATTGCGGGCTTTACTCTCCAGTGGATCAAGGGGAACAATAGATCTCTAGGCATTTTTTTTCACTTTAAAAAACGTTGCCCCACACTAGAAATTTGTCCTGTATCGTGGGCGCATTTACAAACATACAAAGTCACATACACAAACAAACAGCCAGACCCGGATCAACTATCTGTAGAATAGAATAGAATAGAATACTGTCTGTAGTTCATCCAAATATTTGTTCCGTGCGGGAATTGAACCCATGACACGTGACGCAGCAGCCAATCGCTCAACCACTGCGCCAATCGTGTCGTTCATTGACGACACTGACGAACTCGCGAAGATAGGTTTTGAGGTGGTAGAGCTTTTTTTTAAGGATGGTATATCGTCAAATGACTCCTCTCGCTCTGGGTAAAACAGGAGGAAGTGTCAGACTCCTATTGACTAAACCCATCCGTGTTACTGCTAATGACCTTTGCGTTCCAGGGTCGCGGTGACTCTTTCGAACAAATCCGCAACCCGCCGATAGGGCCCGCTAGCCCTCCATCTGTTTTGATGAAAACTCCTTGAGGCACGCGTGGAACACAGCGCACAGCTTGACATAGCTATTTTAGACTGCCTGCAATCTATTGCCGAATTCACGTACGAAACTGAGAATACAGGTCCAGCTCTACCACCTTTGGGCACGCCACAATCGCGGCAGTAAGTCCCCTTGTGACGAGTGGCAAAAGCGGCGCCACAGCGTCCTCACCTTCCGCCTGACGCAGGTACTCACCGGTCACGATTGTTTTAGGAGATAACTGTTTCGGTTTCAGCGGGAGGACACGACCGGGTGTCAACACTTTAAGGATCACCTGGATGACACGGTGGAACATAAGGTGGATGTCTGCCCTTCATGGGCGGAGCACCGGTGGGTCCTTATCGAGGCGATAGGTGGCGATAGGTGGAGCGAGGATGCATGGGAAGCGGCCACCTCATTTTGCGAAGTAATGCTAGCGAAGTAGGAGGCCGAAAGCGTGAGAGAGAGGAAAATCTCACGCCCCAGGCGCGGGCCTTCGGACGGCGAGTGTTGGGTGGCACGCTGTCCGATCAAAATCAGGCTCGGGTCAACGGCGCGTTGTGTTCCACGCGCGCCTCTAAGAGGTGTCAGTATTGTAAACGGGGCCCACTAGGGCCAGTGCCTGCCAGGGTAGCGGAATTTGTTCAAATAGTCACCGCGGACCTGGAACGCAAAGGGCACTAAGACGAACACGGATGGGTTTTAGTCAGTCAGAATCTGACACTCCGTTATGCTTCGCTCAAAGCGGAAGAAGTCATTTGATGATTTCCAGTCCATAAAAAAAGGCTGGCTAACTTAGCCAGGACACCTGCGCACAACGGACAGAATAGGAGTCTAACATGGTGCGGATACTGGAGTCTGTATAGTAGTGTCGGTGTAGTAGGGGTAGGTTGCTGTTCCGGTTGGTGTCTTCCCATGCCCAACCCACGTTTCTCATTACGAAAAATTATTAGGGCTGGTGGAGCAGAAGAGGTGAAACAGCCAGTGCCTTGCATAATACTCTTCCAAGTTCCTAATGCTAAGAGGAGTCAAGCAATACTAGATATTGACAGTTCGTATATCTTAGAGATCTAACCTAACGATATTTTACTTTCCGACATACACGCGAACGAAGTCGCGGGTAACAGCTAGTATTAAATAAAAATAAAAATATGGTAATATATTTGGTAGGTAACTCTTTCAGACAGGTACATAATATACTTTCTTACACTAGTTAAGATTTACAGTAATCAGTAGTTATACTTGTCTGCTACTTTTTTTTTCAGAAAATTCTTTCACTGTATAAAAACAATTATCGATTAGCCATTTCTGTAATTTGGATTTAAAATATTTCAATGGGAGCTCTCTAATTTGTTTGGGTATATTATTGTAAATTTTAATAGATGTTATGTAACTATTTTTATGGCATAGTGTGCTTTTGTGGGTAGGCATTCTTAGTAGTGTCTTAGTAGTGTAGAGTAGTGTAGAGTGACGAGCGGGATATTTCTAGTATTGCCTAGTGCTCATTTCTTATTGTTTTAGGGGTCTAATTATAAACGTTGGCGTTCAAAAATTGCTGGCACTCGGCCCAATTTTAATAAATGAGTTTTGCGTAATATGCTTTGTGTGTCACGTAATTCAAATACGAACTCACTTGTCTTGTTGTTTCAGATTGGCTCTACTGTAATGCGTTGTATATTGGCGCCGCGTAAAATACACTAGAGTTTTTCTAACAAATTATTATGTTCCGTGATTTTTCTGACGCAGCGAATGTTTAGTTGTTGTATAATAATAAATCAAATGTTGTTGTTTTGTTCGGAAGGAAAAGATTACTTCATCAGCCTTTTTCCCAGCTGAAATCATGAGGGTTGAGGCCACAAAATTATCTCTGGCATAGGAAAATACTGGCTATGCTTCTGATGTGCGGATCTCCAGCAACAGCATAATCTATGCTAATAGCTGTAGCATCATTTCAGCTTTAGGACGTCCACTGACTAGGTAACTGGACCAAGGTTATTCCCAACCGTTGCTATAAAAATAAAATATCTTTATTTCAGACATATAAGCCCTTTTTTTTAGGGATGGGAAATCATCCAATGACTTCTCCCGCTCTGCGCGGAGCGAGAGGTGAGACTTCTACTGAATAAAACCCATCCATGTTCCTTCAGTGCTGTTTGTGTTCCGGAGCCACGGTATCTCTTTCGAATAGTCGAGTTGTTAGTAACGAGCTGGTTACAGATTTTTTTTGGACAAACCCGCCACACATTCCCAGCCACTGCAACTCCTGAAAGCCAGAATCAACAGTGGCAACCACCAGAAAAACGCCGAGTTAATGAAGCCCGACGAGTCCCGGAGAAACGATTCAACTGTCTTGGGTCCCGCAACGAAATTAATCAGAAGAGTACAGCGGAGGAGTAGCTAAAAAATAAATATAATTTCCACTTCCCTCCTTATCAAGCAGGAGACAGATTAGAGCTAGGCAAATAGGCACCAAGGGACATAATTATATAACTGGGTTAAGCCCAGTTTCCAACAGGTTAGTACCTAACAGATTGTATTTATTGTATTAGCGTTATTAGTAGGTACCAACATAAATTACTGGAAAACTGTTTATATACATGACCATAAAGCTACCTCCATCCAGTGTCTTTGGATGGGGCAGTGGAGTCTGTCAACAATCATTATCAGGATGCTGTTCCGAATGTTACGCTGCAGTAAGGATGCCGCTTTCTTACGCATGATGGCGTGGAAACTATCAGTGCGAGCTTCAGCAAGCATGCCCGAAGCACTACAGCGCCACGGCAGTCGCAACAGCAACCTGAAGATACATGGAATGGTCCTGTGATTATCGGTTCCAGTGGATTCTGATGGACCCCCGGTAGGAATCAATGGAGTACTGTCCCAAGTTACTAAACTGGTTCTTTGATTGAACCAAGTACTCGTATGTAGGTGTGCACCTATGTACATACTTTTCAATTATCCGAATGACTTACGACAACAAGTGGCTAAATTATAACAGTATTAAGATCTAGAAGGTAAAGCAACGACTGTCAAGGTTAAGATAGTGAGATTCGCCTAGGAATTAACGAAATAAACTGTTAGTCCTAACCGTCGTTTATAGAACGACCGCCATTTGGCGGCCGGGACCATCGGCTTATACGTGCCTTCTGAAGCTCGGAAACATCTTTTTATCAGACAATCAGATGATTCAAGCCTGCAATGTCCTTGCCAAACTGGAAACAACTTTACAAAGAATGGTTCCCAAATCGAACTCACGACCACCAGTACTAGTTCCAATACTGCTACATTTTTTGTGTTTATAGGCGGCATCATCACAAGCTGAGGAATGCTAATCAAGTTTTTCTACGTCTTGTTTTTTCTTCCGATACACAAGCGTGCTAAATAATCTCGTTAAGTCCACTCGTTTTTCGAGTCTGTATGTTTGTTTATGTGTTAAACTGGCCAAATGGCGGTCGGTGAACCATTTCAGGGGACCTTGAGGTGATTTAGAAACTCTGACACTAGCGTTTACTGCACACACCATATGAAGAAGAAGAACTTCACGTCTTTTTTTTTTTTTTTAGGGATGGGAAATCATCCAGTGACTCCTCCCGCTCTGGGTGTAGCGGAAGGGAGTGTCAGACTTCTACTGACTAAAACCCATCCATGTTCCTTCATTGCCCTTTGTGTTTCGGAGCCGCGGTGTCTCTTGCGAATAATCCCGCGACTCCGGCAGGCGTCGGCCCTTTCGGGCCCCTCTGTGTTGCTGACTCTCTTTGAGGCGCGCGTGGAACACTAACGCGCCGTCGACACGGCCTGTCGTCACTAGACGGACGGACGGCGAGCCACCCATAGCTCGCCGTCCACAGGCCCGCGCCTACGGTGGCCGGAGGTCACCAGGTGGCCCCCGACGCCCGCGGCGTCCACCACGGCGAAGAACTTCACGTCTTAGCATTATATTTTGATGAAACTTGGCGCACGCGTAGACCATAGGATTCTTTTTATCCCAGGAGTGGGAGTATGTTCCTTTGGATTAGATTCTCATGACAAGCGTGCTAACTAATCTCCTTGGCCCAGTGCGCAGGGCCTGCCATAACTCTAGCGGTATAAGTTACAGCTCCAAACTGTAACTTAGTCGCCGCCCATACACACTGACACGTCACACCTAGGTACTGGCGCGTACGGAAGTGTTGATTGCGACAGAAAATAATTCTAGCACGGCATGACCTGAGGGCCAATTCGACTAATTTTCAAATTCGCATTGCATTTGCATCTCAATCGATTGACATGCGAATGTGAAAGTTGTTTAAAACTTAGTAGAATGGCCCTCTGATCAATTTGTTGCGGCCAAGGCGGTCAATTCAACGGAGACTACGAGCCATCAGCACGGGAGATTTTATAGTGCAATAGTGTGTTCACAAACATTGAAACATAAATACGCTCTCTGTTCCTTTATTATATTATGACCCGTGCAACGTCGTCTGCGTAACATTTTTCATTACTGCTCCGCTCCTATTGGTCTTAGTGTTATGATATATAGCCTATAGCCTTCCTCGATAAATGGGCTATCTAACACTGAAAGAATTTTTCAAATCGGACAAGTAGTTCCTGAGATTAGCGCGTTCAACCAAACAAACAAACAAACTCTTCTGCTTTATAATATTTGTATAGATTTATGGATGGCTGATAAACTAGTTATATACCTTTTTTTTTGTAAATACATACATATTATAGATAGAAAAACACCCAGACTCGGAACAAAAATACTTGTAGGTCGTACAAATATTTGTTCCGTGCGGGAATCGAACCCGCGACATGTTGCGCAGCAGTCAATCGCTCAACCACTGCGCCAACTGTGTCGTCACTTATCTGTGCGAGGCCAAAAAAGAAAATTGGAAGATACCACATGACATCACAAGAGACCAGACAAAAACCCAAAGGCCCTACGTCGTTTCCCGGGTTTGGGTGTATCACACCAACAACCTCCACAACTCCAAATATAAATCCTTTGTTAGAGTTCCGAAAATCAGTGAAAAACAGAACCCTTATAAGATCACTTGGGTGTCTGTCCGTCTGACACAGCCAGTTTTTTCCGGATCAACTGGACCGATTCTGTTGAAATTCGGTAGAGACATGGACTTCTGTGACCCAAACATGGACGCGTTACGTAAATAAATAAATTTTGATTATGTGGTCACTTTTGGGGGTCAAACTAGAAATAAACAAAAAAACGGTTTTTTTAACCGTATCGTGTGACATCAAATGAAAGTGCTTGAAGTGAGGGTTTTAATTATATTTTTCCATAATTTTAAATAAATTGTTTTGAAGTTATTCAAGAATGTAGTCCAAAAATGACCATACCCCCTACATCTTCGGACTACCACTGAGCCTAAATATTGAAAATAAAATGCAGGTAATAGTGCCATACCTAAAGATGAAACCTTTAAAAGAAAAGAAAGAAAGAAAATAAAAAAAAAATAGAGTTTGCACTCGAGTCCAACCGCACTTGACCCGTATTTTTTACGGTTCCGTAGCCAAATGGCAAAAACGGAAACCTTATAGATTCGTCATCTCATGTCTATCTGTCTGTCTGTCCGTACGTATGTCACAGCCACTTTTCCCCGAAACCATAAGAACTATGCTGTTGAAACATGTTTAGTAGATGTATTCTGTAAACCGCATTAAGATTATCACAGAAAAATAGAAAAAATATCATACATTTTGGGGGTCCCCATACTTAGAACAGAAACTCAAAAATGTTTTTATCATCAAACCCATACGTGCGGGGTATTAGGGATAGGTCTTTGAAAATGATATTGAGGTTTATAATATCATTTTTTTTTTGTAAAGTGAATAGTTTGCGCGAGAGACACTTCCAAAGTGGTAAAATGTGTCACCCCCCCCCCCCCGTAACTTTTAAAATAAAAGAGAATGATAAAACTAAAAAAAATATATGATGTATATTACCATGTAAACTACCAGCGAAAATTAGTTTGAACGAGATCTAGTAAGTAGTTTTTTTAATACGTCATAAATAGACCAGCTACATGCACTTTTGAATAACAGTCAAGGTCTGTCAATCAAACATATAAAGCTAACTCGGTATGTTACGATGGTCACCCATCCACAGGCAACGTGGAAAAATGTATTATGCGCGTACGAAGTCACGGGCAAAAGCTAGTACCTACATAATAAACTTTTAACAAATACACAAAAGATGAGAAATAACACATCCATAAAACAAGGAAAAAAAAGAAAAGAGAAAAGAAAGATAGAGAAAAGATAGAAAGGAAAGATTCTTTTGTTTGTTTGTACCAAACCTAGACTCCGAAACTATTGAACCGATGTTTCACCACTAGAAAGCTAAATTCAAAGTTCACGAATGTATAATCTATACTAATATTATAAAGCAGAAGAGTTTGTTTGTTTGCTTGTTTGTTTGTTTGGTTAAACGCGCTAATCTCAGGAACTACTGGTCCGATTTAAAAAACTCTTTCAGTGTTAGATAGCCCATTTATCGAGGAAGGCTATAGGCTATATGATAATATGATCACGCTAAGACCAGAAGAAAAATGTTACGCAGACGACGATGCACGGGTTAGTTAGTAAAATATAAAATTATTCCGTTGTATAGATATAACTTATATGAAATTAAAAATAAATTACGAAAATCGCTTTTATACTTAACTTATGATGAGACAGAAAATATAATGGCTATATAATCATAACTTTATCAAACCTACTTTGAAAGAAAGTTATTTAAACACTGTGTGTGATGAGGTGTGTATGTGAAATACACACCTCACCACACACACACTACACTCATTTAGACACCCCTAGATACACAACCACTCTCATTCACTCCACCTTCTATGTTAAAAAAATGGTGTAAAGAAACAGAAAGTCACGGTTGTATTACATAGATTGAAGCCGCAAAATCTCCGACTCCTAAGATACAGGTCTGCGTAAGTGCGTACCTAGTTTAGGAGTCCGGAAAGCTGACAATTAATTTTAGAATTGGTAGTACAACCCACTGTGTCTATACTGCTATGTACTGTGTTGTTGGTTTTTGTTATGTACTAATAAACTTACATTATTTTTTACTTTCTCGGGTCCCTGGAGACCCGGTCCTTTGGTAGGCGTACGAGGGGCCGAAACCAACTCGCAGAGGCCCCGTTAGACATTTCAAATGTAATGGGGCACCATGCACCATTTTTAATTATCATGAAGTAACACATATCTACAATTTATTTTCGTATGCGATCCTTAAGAAAATTGCAACGCGGACGAAGTCGCGAGCGAAGTGCTAGTAATTGTACAGTAAAGATTATTTATATTCTAAGTTAGACAATGAACCAAAGTGCATTGTGTAGTGTATGGCCTGTTTAGGTTTGTGTCGACAACAGTACCGAGCGCAAATCTGTCTATATTATTCCGGACATGGGCGTGGAGCGATCATCAGTTTAGTTCGTGTTACTAACGCCCGGCTACTGGCACACTGAGTATCTATGTAGATATAGAGCCCGGAGACCAAAGCCTGCCACGACTAAAAAGACTAGTCTAGTTTTAAATAAACGACAAATCTCTTCAATATATTTATTTTTACTATTCATAATCATGCCTATAACAGTCCACTGCTGGACATAGGCGTCTCCAAGTGCACGCCATTTGGCTCGATCACCGGCAACTCTCATCCAGCTGCTACCAACCACCCTGCAATCGATCGTCGCTCCACCTAGCCAGAGTGTAACCTAACTTTTTTTTTTAGGGATGGGAAATCATCAAATGACTTCCCCCGCTCTGGGTGGAGCGGGAGGGAGTGTCAGACTCTTACTGACTAAAAATCCATGTTCCTTCATTGCCCTTTGTGTTCCGGAGCCACGGTATCTCTTTCGAATAGTCCCGCGACTCCGGCAGACGTCGGCCCTTTCGGGCCCCTCTGTGTGCTGACTCTCTTTGAGGCGCGCGTGGAACACTAACGCGCCGTCGACACGGCCTGTCGTCACGAGACGGACGGACGGCGAGCCACCCATAGCTCGCCGTCCAAAGGCCCGCACCTACAGTGGCCGGAGGTCACTAGGTGGCCTCCGACGCCCAGGGTGTCCTACCTTACGTTTGCCGTTCGCGGTCTTCACTCAAGAACTCGTCTACCCTAAGGGTCATCGATTCTATGGCTAATATGGCCGACCCATTGCCACTTGAGATTGCTTATTCTGTGAGCAGTGTCCACAACGTTTACTATTACACTTGTGATGATATTTTAACTAACAAGTGAAGACAGCCAAAAAAATATATTTTTCAATGAAGCAGATGACACATTATTATAAAACGTTTTGGGAATACATTCATTGTGCGTACAGCTAAGGAGTGGAATTCCCTGCCTGAGTCTGTGTTTCCTGATAGGTACAACCTGGGAGTATTTAAGTCAAGAGTGAATAGGTTACTTTTAGGCAAGCGTGCTCCATCTTAGACCACATCATCGCTTAACATCAGGTGAGATAGCGGTCAAACGTATGCCTAACAATATTAAAAAATAAAAAAAATTAAAAAACTAGCTTTTGCCCGCGACTTCGTAAGAGTATATCCCGTTTTTCCACGTTCCCGTAGGAATTTCGGGAAATCCTCTCTTAGTGCTCTCCTACAGAGTGTAAGAAAAACCAAATTTCAGCTTCCTACGACCAGTAGTTTTGGCTGCACTTTTTTCTAGGCTGTCAGTCCCTCAGTAAAGGAAGAATTTTATACATTAGGATTTATTACAGTTCCGAAAAAAAAACTATAAAAACAACAGATCAATCGTAATTTTTCATAGGATCCCACAAACATGGCCACATCGACCTGGCTGGAGCTTTTTCGTCAATTGGATTCCCGCGGCTTTCACTAGACCATCGGTATAACTTGCGGCAGGCCTCTCCATTGGCGACTCGTTCTGCGAGCAATGTGCCCTACTCACTACCCCTAAAGTTTGGCATTTCGGTGATATCGGTAATTTTGCTTCTCCTTTTTATATAAGGGTGGGAAATCATCAAATGAGTCCTCTGGCTCTGAGTGGAGCGAGAAGCACTAAATCGCATAAGTGTTTCTCCTGAAAACGAATGGGATTTAGTGCATTCCAGGGCCGCGATGACTCTTTCGAACAAATTCCGCAAACCTGGCTGCCGCTGGCCCTATCGGGCCCCTTCTACTATGCTGACATCTCTTTGACGACTCGCCGTCGACCCAGGCTTGGTCACCCAACGCTCGCCGTCCACAGGCCCGTGCCTATGGTGGCCGGGAATCGCCCTGCGACTTCCGACCCCCGGGACGTCTTCATCTGTTACAATTGTTGGGGCTCCTCAATCTTGGTTCACATCATGTCTGACCAGCTTTCGCCAAAGACTACGTCCACGTCAAACTTGTATAACAGCACATTCTGATTCGGTCACACAAGAAAACTTTGCCATGCTTTAACACGGATGGTCTTTAAAGCATGGTAAAGTGTATTTATTTATTTTATTTCAATTACTCTCTGCACTCACAGTAGAAACCAACACGTACAGAGAGTCAACAAGATTACAAGAGAATTTACAAGAGTTTATTTGCGATAGCTGCTCGCAAACCTAGTCCAATCTTGCAATAAACGCTTTAACTTTATCTTATTCATACCCCGTGGTACCGGAGAGAGCCGTACACCACCGGATAGCTTCGGATAGCCGTTCCGGACCGGAATGACGGTGATTTACACGACAGAGTGTCGATCGGGTGACTGAGTGATGGTGGCGACTGCTGGCTGATGCATTGTACTGACAAGCGTCGGTTTCCAACGAAGAGGCCTCATTTTGCTTGACAATGGAATGGAACTAGTTGAGTTTTGTTTGAGAGTACAGTTACTGAGTCTTAGGCTGCCTGTCGATTGTCGCGGAGCGAGGCAACGAAGCGGAGAAGCGGAACAATTTTAACCAATGGAATTGAATTCGATCTCAGTGACTCAAGTGCCGTCAAATAATGCCGTCGCCGCCGGCGGAGCACGCGAAACGAACAACGGCTCGTTGTGCTCGTTTCTTGGTACTGACTGCACGAATACTCGCTTTGCAACATGTTACATTACGCCCCGTGCCACGGGTCAGTACCCACCTTAAGCCTTTACGTTCATCTTCATCAACGTTTCAACCGAAAGTCGATCACTGGACATAGGCCATAGCTATGACAGAAAGCAACACCATTGCCGAGTGTCATATCAGCGCTATGTTCTGCGAGGGCCGCGCGCCTCGTTGGCCAGCGCTTCTAAGAAGCTGCTCAGCTGCCGCACGCTCCACCATTCATCGCTCCGCCAACTCCTTGGTGGCCGCGGTACGGGACTGGGCCAGCAACCCTCTTCATCAAAAGTGGCAGTCTAACATACGCCGATAACATGAATGGCGGCTTCTAAGTTGAATTATTTATTTTTCGTTATTTATTTTCTTTCCATATTTTTCCCATTTTTAAATATTTCTTTTAAAAGTATAAAAAAAAAAATATTAAAAATATAAAAAAACAGTAGCCCACCGGTATTCGGGAACAGTATTATTTATTTTATTGTTATTTTAATTTATGCTTTCTATGGTTATGTACCTATAGTTATAAACTGGATGTTAATCTGGTAATAAATCATTTCATTTCATTTCATATGCTCCAAGAAATAATGCATGCCTGATTTCTGTAAGATCAGTCACGAGAGCAAAGCCGCAGAAAAACGCTAGTTTCTCAAAAAGTGAATGGCGTGAACATCCTACCCCGCGCCGTCTGTGCCAACAATTACGGGGTGTCGGGCCCGTATGACTACTGAATTCAATAGCAGATGGCCCTATCTGCGCAAACATAACCACATGTATTCTGAGGGACGATACAAACTGCAGCATTGTAGATGCAGCTTAAAGTTTTGGCAACATTCATCCTTTTCGAATTTTACCTCTGAGCTGAATTGTTTCTTTTTCTGAGAGCTCATTTAAATTTAGACCGATGAAAAAATCTTGTGAAAATTTTATAGCTATGGCATGTCAGTGGCATAGATTAATAGTCAGTGGCTGGTGAATCTTTGAAGAAAGTTGTACGACGACTAAAATGCACCGTGAATAAAATAATATATACTAATGAAAACTCTTTTAAAACAGTTTATTTAATTCCAATTTGGTGTAAAAAGTTTATTTCATCATAAAATAAATGAATTAGGTAATTAATAAATTACATAAATACAAGTTTATATCATATATCTACAGAGTACCGATATCGATCAAACGACAATATCGGTCCTAGGATAGACCAGAGCCGCTTGGTCCCGTATTCGTCGTGCTCCTAAATTCTTTTTTTCCTATTTTTTCCCATTAAACATATTGTCTAGGTGTTACAAAGACAACCTAGCGCCGCATTCTCTAGGCAATTTCAAGAGTCACTCCTAGGCCAATTTCGGGGTGCAACCACAATTTGTCTTTTATACGTAATTAAATTTTAAAAAAAACCGTGCCTAGGTTCCCTTTTTATTCTTAAAATTTCTGTCGTTTTTAAATTCACCAGCACTATGTAGATTTTTAATCCCTTTTGTTGTTGTCTTTTTATACCTTCCATGTTCCATGTGTCATTTAAATAAATTTACTTACGTGTTACGTTGGTGAAGTCTGGACTTTCATTTCGCTACAATACTTACACTGGTTTATTCTTTTATTTTTTTTTTTTTATTTTACTGGTAAAAGTGGTCAAGTGCAAGCCGGACTATCACACTTAGGATTCCGTACCATAAACCGATAAAACTTTTTAATAAAAAAACCGGCCAAGTGCGAGTCAGACTCGCGCACCGAGGGTTCCGTACAAACCTGTAGGTATATAAGTAAAAGTTATGGTATTTTTATTGCTAAATGAAATCCATAACATAACAATGTGGAAAGCTGACGGTACCTTGTCAATACATATATGAAAACATTATGTATGTTCGGAAAAATCTTCATCTCTTTAAGAAGAGAAGTGATAGACATAATTTTAATTTTTTAATCGCTGAACAACGTTTGCTGGGTCAGCTAGTAAGTTTATGATTATTAAAAAAAATATACTATGTGATGTAACTAAAAATTTAAGATTTTCGGAATTTTTCCTATATGTGTACTTTATAACGTTGCTTCATGCCAAATTTCAAGATTCCAGGTCGTCTGGAAGTATCCTTTAGGTTTTGATTCCCTTGCGAGTAGTTGCGAGTTTCAAAATATGCGGCTTTAATTGCTGTATCTTTTGATTGCGTTGACGTAGAAGTTTGATTTTGTTACAGCTTAAAGATATTATAGACTTGAGTATTTGTTAAGAATTTCAATATAATACCACTACGCGTTCATGAGTAAAGAGGTAATAAGTTTAAAATTATTAAAAATATTTTTATTATATGATGTAACTAAAAATTTATGCTTTTCGCAATTTTTCCTTTATCTGTGTTATAAGACGTTGCTTCGTACCAAATTTCAAGATTCTGAGTTCACGGGAAGTACCCTGTAGGTTTTGATTCCCTTGCGAGTGTCGAAAATTTGCGGCATAAACGGGAGTATCTTTTGATCGCGTTGACTTAGAAGTTTGATTTTTTCACAGCTCCAAGAGACCATAGACTTGAGTATTTGATATGAATTTCAGCTTGATACCTCCACGCGTTCCTGAGAAAAAAGGTCTTGACAGACAGACAGACAGACAGACAGACAGACGGACAACAAAGTGATCCTATAAGGGTTCCGTTTTTACCTTTGAGGTACGGAACCCTAAAAAATATAACCGATTTCCAATAAAACACTACAAAGTGTGTTTTTGGTTTTGTATCTTTGTTTTAACACCGACTTCCGAAATTAAGGTTATTTTAAACTTTGTAGTGTATTTTTTTGGAAGTCGGTTATATTTTTTTGTTAAAAAGTTTTTATTTTTCACTTTTAGGTGGTACTTGGACGACGTCTTCGTCTACGCAGAAATTGAAATACGCAAAAATGCGCATAAAATAAAAACTACTAACTACTAAGCCAAACTGAATTAAATTTTTACGGGACCAACGGCAAGTATATCAAACTAAAAAAGAATCGGATCAGAAATCTCCGAGTAATCGGTGCAGGTACAAACATAAAACAAAAAAACATAAATACGCGCCGAATTGAGAACCTTCTCCTTTTTTGGAAGTCGGTTAAAAAAACATGTCTCTTTTATGGCAGCTCACTTTAATTATTAATTTAATTTATTTGTTTATTATTTGTTGTTATAGCGGCAAAAGAAATACACATTCTGTGAAAGTGTCTGTCTACCTGATACGGTTCTTGACACAGAAATATAAAAAATATATATGGTTCTTGAGATACAGTCCGCTGACCGACAGACAGACGGACGGATGGACAGTAGAGGCTTAGCAACAGGGTTCCGTTGGTAACCCTTTGGGTACGAAACCCTAAAACTGAAAAGTGTCATCATATCGAATCAATCAAACCTGTGGAAGAGGCTCATAAGTCCTTCATCAACTAGAAGTAAAGATTTGGCTGCCGACAGATAATCAATGAAAGTGCTCGTTTTCGTTTGTAATTGATAAAGTTTATATAAATGTGTTTTATGTTGTATTTTTTGTGCTGTATTCTATGTGCTTTGAGAATCGTTTTGTGATGCATTTTATGTGCTTTTATGTGTCGTTTGTGTATTAGTTGTCTGTACTTATATGAGTCTTAGAAACTCGAAATAAACTAATTTAATTTAATAAACCCGTCAAGCAATCAAGTCTGGTGTTTGGATTATGGCCCAGTGAATATATTTTCTGTCCAGACACGAAGTATAAGATTTTGTTTTCAAACTAATAAAGGGCTACCGAATAGAACCGCAACCAGAACCAGAACTGATGATTTCTACAGCATTATTAGAAAAAGAAGTGCGTCTCTTCTGTGCCGCAGCCGCGAAAGGTCGAACAGAGTCTTGAGTGTGTTATCCGAGCGGTGGGATTCGCCTTTGTGGCTGCAACTTCATGCCAGCGCCTGCGCTTATTATACCCTCTAATGTAGTTGTTTTATATTTATTTATTTTAATTCTGATTTGATTTTTAATTCTCATTTGATTTTTGATTTTAATTTGATTATGCATTTTAATTTAAGCATTTTCTTGGATTTTATGTTGATTTTTTATTCTGATTTTAATGTTGTGGGTTATTCTTTCATTTAATTTTATGGTGTGATTTTTTTTTTAAATGGATTATGATTATCTGATAAATGAATAGGTAGGTACTTCTTGGCAAAACTGGAGTCAGATTCTCTCTAGCACATCGGCAAGTTGCCTAACTAATAAAAATATTAAATTTTAAATTGTTAACTAATATATAATAGGACATACTTACTTTAAAATTTTAAACGAATGTATTAATTTTATGTTGTATTAATTTTCTAATTTTTGCTGTGCCCTACAGGGTCCGTAATTGGTTCCTAGCTTATTATAAGATTTTCACACATTACATTATGGAATGTAAATAAAGATGAATTTGAATATAAAATAATATAACCTTGAAGATCGACCCGTGTGGCTGTTATCATGTTGCTGGGGACGCGGGACGTGTTGCTGAGGAGTTTGGATCTTTAGCAGTCATAACGGATTGTCAGAAGCCAGTAAATCTGACACCAGTCTTGCCAAGGAGTACCGTGTTACCTAGTGAATGGGTTGTGGAGGTCTGGTAGGCAGCCGCTCCACATAAAATACTGGTATTCAGCTGAACCCGGTTTGACTGGAAGCCGACCCCAATGTAGTTGGGAAAAGGGTTGGTAGATGATGACTTTCGAATATTATTCAGCCACGTGCTACGTGACCAAAACACGCAGATTTTGTAGCAAAAATCATAGAACCTCAAAGATATCGTTTAATAATCACAATAGAATCGTTCCTCCGAATCCTCACCACGCGGCGACCATCAATATTCCGCCTGTAGTTTATGCAAAACACGGCGCCCGGGGCGGTCAAACTTTGTGGCGGGTAACGTGACCACTTCGCTTCTAATGCCCGCGCAATTGTGCCCGATATGTTCCACTGTAGTTTATAGGACACAGATAATGCTAACTGTTGTATTTCCCAATTTTTGAATTGCGAATTTGATGTAATACTATTAAGAGTTAATTAAAAGAAATATATATTATTAAGAGTTAAAGATGCCGATTTGTACTGAAAAATATTTATTTAGGTAATCAAAAATAATTACCATTATTATCTATACATAGCTGCCATCTAATAGGAAGGTCATTTATGCCTTTGCGATAGAACTATGGTGATCTAGATTCGACAAACTGTGTGAAAGCATTTTGTACTGCCTCCTGAGAAGAAAACTTTTTATCACGTAGAAAATTGTCCAAATCACGAAAAAATTGGTAGTCCGTTGAAGCAAGGGCTGGCGAATACGAAGGGTGACGAATGGTTTCTAATTGCAGTTCCTATAGAGTTAAAACGGTTTCTCGTGCTGTATGAGGTCTCGCGTTATCATGGAGAGGTGGTGAAGATCGATTCATGGGTCGGGGCTGTTTCACACGGCGCGTTCATCAGCATTTCCCTCTCCAAACGCAACATTGATATTGCGACCTGTTTCTGCCGCGTTAGTTCTGCGTCGGAACTCGTATTCAAAAATCACTCGAATTTTCGGAGTATCCATCTGTCTTGTCTAAGCTGAATAAAAAAAACAACTGAAAGTCGATAATCGCATTTTTTAAAAGAAGAACTTCGTAGATGACATGTGAAAAAAGTTTCACTCAAAAATCTCAAACCATGAAGGTTCTAATGTCAATTCGAAGTACCTATATTACAATAAAATGGCAATTTTATACTTAAACCCCTATTATTTACTGGGCAGACTTAGATAGTTACAATTCCTCAGTCTGATGCACACACACGCGTTTGATATACTACTATATACGTCACACTTGTATCACCAGTACAATTATGTGGCACACCAGTAAAATATGGCGTCAGATTCATGACATCCTGAGCACTGACCAGTATGCTTGGCTGGGCTACATTTTGGAACACACGCAAAATACGATTACCCCCTCCTCTCTTTATCCTCTTTTAAAACTAGAAAGATAAAAATGGCGTTTCCTGTCCTTTTAGACAATCCAAGTCGCGTGCCATCACCGTGTCGCTTTTCCTTACCGAGCTTAAATTCATTACGTATCCTTTGTTTCATCTATGTGGCCAATACGTGTGGACTATCTAACGTTTCTATTTCTAGTGTTAAAACTAAAATATTGGTGAGAAAAAATGGTCCAGCGTTGGAACAAAATGATGACTGTTGGACAGACGGACGGACAGATGAGGCTCAAGAATAGGGTCGCGTTGGTTACCTACCCTTCACTCGATCAGCACATTCACTGCTAAACTGAGCAGACACACTTTCATCAATAAAGACATTCACGACACCACACCGCGAAAAAAGATGAAATATCTGAGAAGTTTGTAAGCAAATGTGCCCGAGTTTGCCTGAGTTATGCCCGTTTCGCTCGTAAAGCCCGTCGGGCCGAACATTTGTCAACAACATTGCCGGATTGCTATAAGCTTGCCTCACGGGAGCACTCGGTGAACATAGTTTAGGAGACATGTTTCTTCTAAAAATATCTTTATTGCGTTATATGATTATTGATACATCGAGTCACGGCCCACGGGTCAGGCAGGGGGCGAATTACTAACACTAGTTATAAGTCGTTATACTTCTAACAAATTAGATCCTAGTTATCTTAGATAAACGTTTACCTATATATTTAGTTAATTTATATATCTATACTACTATTATAAAGATTTGTTGTTATTGTTTGTTTGTTTGTTTGCTTGAACGCGCTAATCTCAGGAGCCGGTACTGGTCCTATTTGAAAAATTATTTCAGTGTTAGATAGGCCTTTTATCGAGAAAGGCTATAGGCTATATATCAAAGTGCAATACAAGTATTCAAGATGGAATGACAGCTCAATTTGTGATCATTTCACCCAAGCTTTCACTTCGACAGTTTACAGAATCGACCGGCTGTTTTTATTTAGCCATAAGCGACAGCGAGTTTGTTAATTTGTTACGCTTGCACAACTAAATTGAATTTTGGTATAGAGAGAAATTGAACCGCGGAGACGGTCATAGGCTATGGTTTTTAGGGTTTTTGGTAGTTCCATAAAAGTACAAACCTGGAGAATTTAGAGAAAACCGCTTCTGATCGTGTAAACAATAACGCGACGAGCTCCTAAACCAAGTTACCCAAAGCTCCCGTAACAAATTGATAAAAAATCTTACACATGTACCTCTCCTGAGTGTCATACTTCGTTAGTTATAAATTAATATTAAGACTTCACCTACAGTTTTATTTAGGTTTTTAAATAACATTTTAAAGCCTTGCTGATTTTGGCGAGCTGTTATGTGGATGCTTTTGAAAGAGTCTGGTGCGTGAGTTCATTGTGTATCTGCATTATTTAACACAGAGTGCCTACTATAATACTGTAGTGGGTAATTTGAAGAGCATGTTGAAACGTTCTGAACAAGTACAATTACCAAAGTTTAGTGGCAATGGACTGGACACAGTGTTCACAGAATTGGTGGTCGTTGAGGCTGAAAGGTCTGAATGGCACCGCGTAACGGAAGACACAGCGTTGGAAGCCCACCATACGAAGAGGTGGACCAATGAAGCTCTATCGCCATCTGCCAAGCAAAGGGACTAATGAGTTATATATGGCTAAATAAATAGGCTTTCTTATAGAACACTCAGAATACACACTTATTTCACCAACTCCTACCATTTCTTCAGCCCTAACGACGACATCTAAAATCAATATACAAGACTCTGTGCTCATCGCTACAGAAAAAAACATAAAATGGCGCCAGTCATAACTAGTAGCTTCCCATGTTCTATCAAGTGTGAAAAATAAAATAAATTCGGGCCGTAATAAAATTTGCGAGGCGCGTCTAGACGCTAGTCGAGGCAAGGCGAGGCGCTCTGGTACGAGGCAGGACGCGAGGCGTGTCAAAGCTTAGGAATACACTACACTTGATTTAGCGAGACGCTCTGCGTTTGGCTAATTTGGCTACGTACCGCTTCTTGGGACAAAGATGTAACTAGTTTTGGATGTGGCAGCAGAAACGGTGCGTAGTTTTAACCTTTTTGAGATAGCCTGAGAATCCATACCGGCCAGTAAGTGTAGCCAAAATGATTGTTATAAACTACAAATACAAAATCCTTTATTTCAAATAGACCAGTAACAGGCACTTTTGAATAGTCAAGGTCTGTCAGTCAAATAGATGAAGCTAATTGTTCCGCGCCAGCGACAAGAGCAGCAAGTTGTTCTGCAACAAAACATAGGTACTCACCGACCCTGTCTCCAGCGCGGCAGTTGCACGTTCCAAAACTGTTGGTGGTCACCGCAATAACATTCTGTTTAATTAATCACAAACACAGCCTTTATTCTTTGTTCAGTTTCGTTAAGAAACCGATTGCGCGACTGGGGTCGAAAACAGATTGGGGCCGATACCAGTCATACACCACGCCTTCATTTCCTGACAGGGTAGGTAGGAAGGTACATCCGCATTTCGCCAGTTATGTTTAAGCCCCAGATTAAACGAGTATTTTTTTTAGTGAAAACTTCTATAGCGGCGTTGAGCACATTTCTTGGGATGGGTATAAAATGTTAAACTCGCTTCAGGACACATGACACAAATGCACAACGTTTATGTTCAAGTTTTCACTTCTGCCGGTCCTCCCGGAGTGCAACCCGTAGTTTTTTTTTCAGACGGAGCTTCTACTGACAAATTATTAATGGAAGGACACAGTCTTCTTGTTGTTTTCATGTCGATTGACTCGTTCTCAAATTTTGTTCGACCAGCATGTTGCCACTAGGCTTACAGGGTAGAAATGTAGGTTGGTCATGTACTGTGAAGGGCGGAAGGGCCTCTTCACTGGCACTGTGTTTAAGATAGGTATTACATAAAACCCCATTTGGCCAGATTGTTTCTACAGCCGCCAATCCGCGCAAACAAGAACAAAGCACCACTTTACTCTCCGAACGTCTGGGTCTGGGGCATTCCAGATTATAGGAGGTTTGACCACTAAACCAATTAATCTACAAATCAAAAACACAAGGCAGACAATTTTTAGGTGCCTCATCTAGTAACAATTTGCATTGTACCTCGGTGTCGAGAGAGCCCAGGAGACGGCTGATTGCCAAGCTCTTATATTTATCAAATAAATATTGAATCTTTTCATTTGCTTCATTCTGCGGCCAAACGCTGTTTTTACATTTACAAGGTTTTCTGTATATTTGAGGACAATTTATTACCTTAGACTTAAAGGTATAGTGTTACACAATTACTGAGTTTTTAAAAGAGTAACTATGGAGTTTCTTGTCCATTCTTCTCCATCAGGATCTACCTTTCCGAATGGACAGTAGACTCACTTTTATCTTAATCTTCTTCTCATTATATTTAAATCACGTCACGTTGTTTTTCCGCGATGGACTCCTAACTACTTAACCGATTTTAATCAAAAGCAATGCCCATTTCCCATACATTTAAAAACCCTGATAATGAAAGTACATGTATAGTTAAAAGGTATAGTAGGAAGACTACCTTTAAGTTTATAAAATAATGTCCAACAGTCATTTTTACGATTTAAACGCCACGAACTCCAAAAAATATGTTGCAGTTTATGCAAAGTATACGTCTACTTTTTGGTATAGGCGGCATTGTCAAGAGATTAACAACGGTATGGTAAGCAAAGGTCGTCGAAAGCAAGATATTACCGTGTGCAGTTTGATCCAACTTAAAAGATAGGGTAGCTTACATATAATTTTTTTGTTGCAATATTATTTAGGAGCGGAAAATGTGACGCAGACGAAGTTGCGCGGGTCAGCTAGTCGAGATATAAATAGCTGAACACTATCCCCTGAGAAAAAGGTTCCCGCCTAGTTCAGGGGTCAGTTCAATTCTCTGTGTACCTCACTTTAACCACCGCAGAAAAAACTTCAATTGGAATATTGTCGTATGGGTACCTACCTACTAAATTGTTATTTTATAATGGTAAGAATTAAGCAATTTAATTTATTTATTTATTTATCTTCGCTTCTCCACGATTTTCACCGTGAAAACTCGAACACCGCAATACTGGATAGTACCTACCAACTGTTTTTGAAAACTTCCATAAGAGTGTCGGAAATAATTAAACCACAAAGACCTTACTGACCTTATTAAACCACAAAGGGCATAGAAACCACTGTGGTATAGGCCACCATTTTGTTGTTTTCTTTCTTTTCAAAGTGCAACGCGCGATCGAACATGCTTATATGGGTAGAGGAAACTTCAACAAACAAAAAAAACTTTTTACAAAAAAATACAACCGACTTCCAAAAAAAAACACTGCAAAGTAAAAAATAACTTTAATTTCGGAAGTCGGTGTTTTTGTTACTTTCTCCGTATTTTGACACCGACTTCCGAAATTAAAGTTATTTTTTACTTTGCAGTGTTTTTTTTTGGAAGTCGGTTGTATTTTTTTGTAAAAAGTTTTTTATTTTTCACTTTTTAGTGGTGCCCCACACCTAACAACACCACTGCAAAATCGCAGAAAATAGTCAAATTCCAGGTATTTCGATTTAAAATCCAAAGTTCGTAACCGATTTTGATATGATTTAAATGGGACCAATCTGCAAGTATATCCTTTCAGATAAAACAAGAATTTTTCAAATCGGTTCATAATTGTCGGAGTTATGAGGTAACAAACATAAAAAAAAAAAAAAAAAAAAAAAAAAAAAAAACATACAACCGAATTGATAACCTCCTCCTTTTTGGGAAGTCGGTTAAAAAAGAAATGAAACATGGTGCCTTCAAGTGTCATGGTGCCGAGATATTTCGAAGTAAAGTAACCCAAGTAAACAATAATATATATCGCCCTACAAAATTTCGCAGCATGTATCCTAAGCACTAATAGTAATAATACACTGCGACCAACAGTATCGAACAGGGAATTGAAACTCGAACTCTATCCGTCCCTCTCTCCCACACGATGGCTTTGTATTTCCGTCCCGCTCTTTAATTAACTCGCTGTCAGTTTAGATGGAAGACACTTGACGCGGCCACAGTGACTCTGCCAATTGGCGGGAAACTCGTGAAGAGCTTGAGGGTCTTATTACGTGAGGAAAGGGGAATTATGGCTATTGTTTGGAGGCTTTTATTAGAGAAAAGTTGATAGAACAGGTACAGCTTTCATGGTCAGCCATGGTCGTCAAGAGTTTTCGTAGGTACAAACGATTTTCCTACAACCGACAAACACCCCGCAGACGAACATGACTGATCTTTTTTAAGAACAACTTGCAATCTTTTTATGTACTTTTGATGTACTTGTACTCATGTTTCTACAAAACATCTTGTCTTGTCTTGCCTGTTTAGAAACCTTTGGATATTAGAACACTTGCGTGAAAATGTTTCAACGATAAACACTTGCGCCATCTCTCACGGTATAATAAACGGGTTGATAATAAAAAAAATTGCCCTACAAATAATCCAAGATGGCAACTTTAAATTTGTTTGCCATGGGTGCTTTTCTTGGTTTTTGGGGTCGGTAATAACGAATATGTGGTCAAAAGCCTAAACTAAGCCCGCCATCTTGAATTTGGGTTTTGACCATTATTTGGGTTTTGATATGGACGCCATTTATTGTTACCTGGTATCAAACCGAAAGCCATGCCGTGAGAGTTCGCGCAAAAGTCCATCCGCACAAGTGTCTTAGAGCACTCTAACACGGATGGGATAGAAGTTCGAATAAGACGACGGGAGCTAGAGTGAACGAATAGGGCGAGCGAACTAAGCTCCCGTCACCCCATAAGGTTCCTTTTAAACCCAGACCAATATCCCTTTCATGAAATGCACAAATAGTACGGTATGTGACGAAATAGATATTTCAGTAATAAAAAACTTTTTACAAAAAAAAAAAAAAAACATAAAACTGAATTGATAACCTCCTCCTTTTTGGGAAGTCGGTTAAAAAATACAACCGACTTCCAATTAAAAAAAAAACTACAAAGTAAAAAAAAAAAAAAATTCGGAAGTCGGTGTTTTTGTTAGTTTCTGACACCACTTCCGAATTTAAAGTTATTTTTTACTTAGTGGTAGGTACCCCACACCTAACAACACCACTGCATAATCGCAAAAAGGATAATACGCAATTTCGATTACTTGAATAACAAAAAACCATCATTCAAGTAAACGAATTCCAGCTATTTCGATTTAAAATCCAAACTTCGTAACCGATTCTGATAAAATTTAAATGGGACCTATCTGCAAGTATATCCTTAAATATAAAAAAAAGAATTTTTCAAATCTGTTCATAACTGACGGAGTTATGAGGTAACAAACATACGAAAGGAAAAAAAATACAACCGAATTGAGAACCTCCTCCTTTTTGGGAAGTCGGTTAAAAACTATGAATGAATGTCAGTTGCCATTGAGACACGTAATAGTCGAGCACGGCTGGTTTTTGAAGTTTGTTGTGCACTTTGAGCGGTTGTTCATAGGTTAGGTAGACAGGAGGCACCTGCCACTCCGGAGATGCTGCATCATTAGTTCATTAAACTCACTTGATAGGATGAGGTAGGTACCCACTTAAGTACCTACGTGAGGGCTTTTTTTTTTTTTTTAGCGTTGGGAAATCATCCAATGACTCCTCCCGCTCTGGGTGTAGCGGGAGGGAGTGTCAGACTTCTACTGACTAAAACCCATCCATGTTCCTTCATTGCCCTTTGTGTTCCGGAGCCACGGTGTCTCTTGCGAATAATCCCGCGACTCCGGCAGGCGTCGGCCCTTTCGGGCCCCTCTGTGATGCTGACTCTCTTTGAGGCGCGCGTGGAACACTAACGCGCCGTCGACACGGCCTGTCGTCACTAGACGGACGGACGGCGAGCCACCCATAGCTCGCCGTCCACAGGCCCGCGCCTACGGTGGCCGGAGGTCACCAGGTGGTGGCCCCCGACGCCCGCGGCGTCCACCACGACGGCCGGGACACCTACCTGAGGGGTTAGTGTGAGTTTTTTAACGGTCTCGATCGCGTTAGCGTAAATGCCAATTTGTATTGAAACTGAATAAGCGCCGCCTTTTCACTTTGACATAAGCCGGGGGCCGAGTCACCCGCGTCCGTAGGAGAATACCCTTCAGCGAATCCCTACACGTGGTCCCCGGGTGGTGCTAAACAGGTGACACTAACCGCCTCCTTGGTCTAGTGGTTATACCACCTGATTCAGACCCAGAGGTCCCGGGTTCGATTCCCAGCGGAGGCAAATTTTTTGCTCGGTTTGGTTGGTGGTAGGACTTGTAAGTCCGCCTGGCAAGCTACCACCATCATGTCTAAGTCTGTCGCCATAACAATTTTAACAGCATGTTTGTGTTCCGGCAGTTAGAGGTATGATAGCCAGTTCCTCTGTGTAAGAGGATTCCGCGGGTAAAACTCGCTTCAATCTTCGGCCTATCACTTTCCATCAGGTGAGATTTGGGCCAAGAGTTTCACCGTTTTGTTTAAAAAAAGCAAACGTTTACGTTAACGCGATCGAGTACGTTAGAAAACTCACACTAATCCGTCTGGTTATACCTACTTTAAAAATAAAAAGTTTTCAAACTGTATCATGTGACCATGAAGCAAATACAAACTTTGTATTTGCTTCATGCATGTGACAAATCAAATGTATATAAATAAAAATAATTAAAACACTCGCAGTAGGCCTTACACTGTGAGGGTTTAAATTATCTTCATAATCTATACTTCTATACTAATATTATAAAGCAGAAGAGTTTGTTTGTTTGGTTGAACGCGCCAATGTCAGGAACTACTGGAACGATTCGAAAAATTATTTCAGTGTTAGATAGCCCATTTATCGAGAGGATATAATATATATCATCACGCTAAGACAAATAGGAGCGGAGCATTACAGGAAAATGTGACGCAGACGAAGTTTCGCGGGTCAGCTAGTCATTTATAAGTCGATTTCGCAAAAAAATGTCGCTTATCCCTTTTTGGCCGTGGAAATTATCCCAAGGAAAGATGCTCCCGGGATAAAAAGCTCATCTATTCTAGACTATAGTCTATATCTGTGACAAAGGGCATACAACCATTGTAGCAGAGCACCCCCCCCCCCCTTTAGTTCAGTTCAGTTTTAAAATAAATAGTTTAGAATTTATCACGAAATTAGATCAAAACTGAGCATTCCCCCAAAATTGTAGGTTCAGTAATTTCGGAGACTAAGCCTACAATTTTGGAATAAATGCAGATAATAGTACTTAAAGATTTTATAGGTACAGATCAAAGGGAAACTTAAACGAAGGCGAAGTAGTGTTACAAAACCATTTTTTTTTTAATTGGTTCAGCACCCTTTGCACGCAAATCCAACTGGCAGTTGGCCGCTCTGAGCGGCGCAGAAGGGAGAGTCAGACTCTTACTGACTAAAACCCATCCGTGTTCCTCCTAATGCCCTTTGCTTCCAGGGCCGCGGTGACTCTTTCAACTCTTACAAATTCCGCAACCCTGGACACTTAGCCTTGGCTGGGGGCCTTAAATTCACCTAGGCCACCACAGGCAAGTCCGGTTAAGTAGCTGAGGCTCTCTAGAGTCGTTAGCTGCGAGAGGCCATAATCCAAAAAAAAAAAAAAAAAAAAAAAACCCTGGACACTTAAGTAGTTACTTAGGTACAGTCGCCAGCACATGAAACTATCCGAAACTGTCAAATTTTCCCAATAAAATTTGAACCCAATTTATTCAGGAAAAAAGTTGAAAATCTGACAAAGAAATTTGACAGATTGTTCTAGTTTGATGTGCTGGCGACTGTACTACAGTATGGAGTAACTTTCTACTAATTTAATGTCTTACAATACACTATAAAATGTCAACTGTGTATCTGGGGAGCAACTCTCTAAGCCCGAAGTCCGTAGTTTCATAAACACTAAGAATAGGCTAGATTCCATCATCCACAAATTGCAAAACTAAGTATATTTTAGTCTGTCAGTTACAGTATTGAAAAATAATGGACACGTATTTTTTGTTTTTGTAAATCAATTAATATTGACAAAGATAAAACGCATCAAAACTCGGGAGTGGGTGCTCGTGACGTCACGACTCACTAATAATTATGCGAAGGTGTGACGTATTGAGAATTTTAAAAGCGTCGTACACTTCGTCAATTTTGGTTCCCGTAACAAAACAAAAAACACGGGTCAGATATTTTTTGATAATCTAACTGACGGACTAATTAGATTTTTTCAGGACAACACGATTACCTACCGTCAAATCGTGTTGTCATTAATTCTTACTTCGGATTCGGAACTAACCGTAAGTCCGTAGGTGTTACAGAGTAGAATACGCCCGAAACTAAGCCCGAAACTACGGACTTCGGGCTTAGAGAGTAGCCCCCCTGTATCGGTTCACGAGATACCCACAGCCCGCCAACAAACAGACGGACGTACCTACAGCGTAGGTTTACCTACTAATAGGGTTCCGTTGGCTACAGTTCGGTTACCTACGAACAAAATAGAATGTTCGGAGAAGTCCAACTAGTAGAGTAGAGAATACTCCACTTTAACAACAGTAGCTATCGCGAGCCTTTTATCATAATTACTTATAACAATAGCATAAGTACATAGAACAATGGACGAATCAAAGTGTTGTTGACTACAGGCAGTATAGTATAATGTACTCTGTGACTACCTACAGGGTTATCGCGCTAACTGCACAGAGTACATTGCATCTTTACTAATCAAATGTATTGACAAAGATAAGCAAACAAGTGTATTATCATCTGGAGGGGTCAGGGCAAAGACTATTAAACCACTTGACTGCGCATACAGTGCCCCGACGCACGAAAACTATTAGTGTTTTTGCTCATAATGTTAGGCTGCGGCACTAGGAACCATTTTAGTTATGACCAAGTGTTAGACCTGTGGGCACGCTAAGTTTTTACAAATCGTTTTAATTTTTATGCAATTTATAACGCATAAAAATGCCTTCATACCCCGTGATTTTGTGTGGGAAACATTCCAAGACCTCTTGTTACAAAAAGGATGGCATAACTTTTCATCGGAGAGTAACTTAGACTACGCAAAATATTTTTGATTTAGTCAGATAACGAGCCACCGCATGGGTCTATATAAAATGGTGGTTAGGTGAACGAACACACTGTGAGAAGCGCGCGTTGATGTCTTTTGGAAAAGTCTCTTTCTTTCATTAGGAAATACTTATATGTTTATCCCTTTCTTCCCCTATTTTTATCGTAAAAATCTGTGCTGTTGCGTTTAATGATTGAAGTCGATTTATCGATGATCATAAAATTACACTTAATATAATTTTTAATCAATTAACATACTTACATTAAACACACTACTTTAAAACGACTTTAAAAATAGGAGTAGGGTCTCAGTTTTTTCATCTGTGTGTTTGACATACATGTTATCATTTTAGATTTTCGAAGATTTCAGAATTAAAATAAAAGTGGAAAGATAAGATTAATAGGGAAACTTTGTTTAAGCAAGATATAGCGCTGTTTGTTTGGATTGAGTATTTTCATAATGTTAAAATCCATTTTATCGATATCGACTATTTTCCTTTAATCAAGTAGTGCCACCACTAACCATAGGCTACCTATGCAACTTGACCTTGAACGGACCAATTGCAGCCGCGCGTTGTTCCTCGTCCCCCGGCCCGCTGCAGTGAACCGCGTACTTAGAAGAAATCGGCCTATACGCTCTCTAGTGGTTATATACTCTATGGGTCAGGGGAAGAACCACTTTTGTCAAATACAAATACAAATACAAATAATTTATTTGCTTGAATATGGGTACCTAATGAACAAACTGAGATATTACTAATTAAAAGATAAGACCTTAATAAAATAGTGTAACTCATACCCCAGGCACTTTGGATCATTCTCACTAGTTCCACCAGCAATTAGTTCCATGGAACTAGTGAGACTTTTTTTCTCAGTAGTTCCATGCATTTTGATAATGGAACAAATGAAACAAAACTTAATCGAACTCGTCTCACTAGTTCCACCGTAGTTGTTCCATGGAACTACTGATACTTTTTTTTCTCAGTAGTTCCATGCATTTTGATAATGGAACAAATGAAACAAAACTTAATCGAACTCGTCTCACTAGTTCCACCGTAGTTGTTCCATGGAACTACTGATACTTTTTTTTCTCAGTAGTTCCATGCATTTTGATAATGGAACAAATGAAACAAAACTTAATCGAACTCGTCTCACTAGTTCCACCGTAGTTGTTCCATGGAACTACTGATACTTTTTTTTCTCAGTAGTTCCATGCATTTTGATAATGGAACAAATGAAACAAAACATAATCGAACTCGTCTCACTAGTTCCACCGTAGTTGTTCCATGGAACTACTGATACTTTTTTTTCTCAGTAGTTCCATGCATTTTGATAATGGAACAAATGAAACAAAACTTAATCGAACTCGTCTCACTAGTTCCACCGTAGTTGTTCCATGGAACTACTGATACTTTTTTTTCTCAGTAGTTCCATGCATTTTGATAATGGAACAAATGAAACAAAACATAATCGAACTCGTCTCACTAGTTCCACCGTAGTTGTTCCATGGAACTACTGATACTTTTTTTTCTCAGTAGTTCCATGCATTTTGATAATGGAACAAATGAAACAAAACTTAATCGAACTCGTCTCACTAGTTCCACCGTAGTTGTTCCATGGAACTACTGATACTTTTTTTTCTCAGTAGTTCCATGCATTTTGATAATGGAACAAATGAAACAAAACATAATCGAACTCGTCTCACTAGTTCCACCGTAGTTGTTCCATGGAACTAGTGAGACTTTTTCTCAGTAGTTCCATGGTTCTTCTTTGTGGTACAAGTGAAACTAAAGTTAATCAACACCATTCTCATTAGTTCCAATTTCTACAAATGTGAATAAAGGAATAAAACACACAAAAAATATAAAAAAGTCAAGTAATTTAATGTTAAATAAACATCTTTTTCTTTTATTTTCAAATTTTTTTAGGTATAATTTTTACAAACAAATTAGGCCAACGAGCTCTCGCCCATTACTCAAAGTGGATTAGACTATGTTCTCTGACGTGGGGGGAATGTAGTGTAAATACTCTTTTATACTATCTTTATGTTTCTATTCTATTTTTTTTTAAAATAAGACATCATTCATATTCACTGTCACAGCTCTGTCATTTCATCAAATTTGTGATTAATTCTGTTTTATTGTACAAAACATGTCTTGTGCAATTGAAATAATTAAAAGGGGTCGAGGAAACGTTTTACTTAATTGTGGCTACCAATATTATAGACATAGCATTTATCGCAATGGAACAAGCATATGGAGGTGTCAATTTCATAATAAAAATAAATGTGCTGGATCTGTAACAATCTCCACAGTAAGTATTTGGCTAAACTGGAATTATTTAGTGTGTTTTACGCGTGATAAAATAAATCTATAGATGTTATTATATCCCGAACCTAAATAAATATCTCAGTTAAAGTCCCGTTTTAAATCGTGATACTTGTCACGGCCGTGAAGTGTTAGGAGTTCCTAGGTTCGATTCCGAACATGAGCATTTATTTGTATTATTATGCACATATTTTCCCGTGGTTCTTGTCTTCTTTATTTCTATGTTATTTTTCTGCACACCTATAACATAAAAGTATTTAATGTTGTACATATCTTGCAACCTACCTCTCTTAGAGAGGAGGCCTGTGTCCCTGCAGTGGGAGCGAATATGTAGACCGATTATGATTTATGATGATGATAGCTTATAATAACGCGTCGGTATTAGACTGGTCAGTGCTGGATATGGTAATGATCAATAGTTGTTATATTTTTTATACAAATGACGATCTGTTTTTTAATTAAGGCACTCTACTTTTTTTAGGATCAAAAAACAGTTTTATTAAAGAAAGATCACCACATCACCTGTCTATCAGATGAAACTCAAAACTTAATTGATAAGAAAATAAGTCAAACTTGTGAAGAGGCTGCAAAAGGATTAGAATGTGCTCCAAGTGTATATAAAAGAAGTATGATATCAATAAGAAATGAAGGGCTTGATTTAGTTTCTAAAAAACCGATACCGTCATTTCAACAAAAAAAAAGCTTCAATTTACAGAAAAAGGAATAGAGAACTCGAAGTCAATAAGATATGTGGAAAAAGTCTAGAAGAAGTTGAAGTGCCCGCACCATATAGGAATTTTATGTTGGCAGATTATTTCGATGGTGACCTTAAAATATTGATTTTCTGCTCTATGGAAGCTAAATCTTAAATGACAACTACAAAACATTTCTTCATGGATGGCACATTCAAATGTTGTCCTTTTCCGTTTTCTCAGGTATATTCCATCCATGGCGATATAGGGAGCAGCAGCAGTAATACAAATATTCTGCCGTTAGTTTATGCATTTATGTCCCATAAAAGCACAAAAGCTTATTCTATTTTATTTAATTTAATCAAGACACGAATTCCTGAATGGAAACCGAGTAAAGTAAGCGTGGACTTTGAAGAGGCTGCAATCGCGGCCTTACACCAATATGATGAAAAAATAATAATCAATGGATGCCACTTCCATTTCACTAATTGCTTATGGCGAAAGGCAAAAGCTTTGAATATTAATAAAAATAAGCGTTCCAAGAGGATAGTGTCTTTATGTTGTAATCTAGCCTTTAGATAAAATTAACGACGGCTGGGATTACATCAAACGTCAATCGTTACAAAATAATGAAGGAATCAAAAAATTCATCGAATATTTTGAAAATTTTTGGATGAAACCTGATCTTATGAAACTGTGGTGCGTGTTTAGTGAACGACACCGTACCACAAACGCTGTGGAAGGATGGCACCATAATATTAATAAAAATGTACCAAAAAATGAAAGCAACTTATTAATAGCATTAAATATTTTTTTTAATGAAAGCAATTTAACTGCCTTTTATGGTAATCAACCTCCCAAAAAAAGAAGAAAAGTAAGTACAGAAAATGATGATTTCATCAGAGAAACACAAACGGAAATAATTTCAGGTGATATTAGCATAGCTCATTTCTTGGACAAACTACGATAACATACGTATGTATCGCAATTTGGTAAAAAACAATTTGAAAATACAAGAAAAAGATGTTTATTTAACATTAAATTACTTGACTTTTTTATATTTTTTGTGTGTTTTATTCCTTTATTCACATTTGTAGAAATTGGAACTAATGAGAATGGTGTTGATTAACTTTAGTTTCACTTGTACCACAAAGAAGAACCATGGAACTACTGAGAAAAAGTCTCACTAGTTCCATGGAACAACTACGGTGGAACTAGTGAGACGAGTTCGATTATGTTTTGTTTCATTTGTTCCATTATCAAAATGCATGGAACTACTGAGAAAAAAAAGTATCAGTAGTTCCATGGAACAACTACGGTGGAACTAGTGAGACGAGTTCGATTAAGTTTTGTTTCATTTGTTCCATTATCAAAATGCATGGAACTACTGAGAAAAAAAAGTATCAGTAGTTCCATGGAACAACTACGGTGGAACTAGTGAGACGAGTTCGATTATGTTTTGTTTCATTTGTTCCATTATCAAAATGCATGGAACTACTGAGAAAAAAAAGTATCAGTAGTTCCATGGAACAACTACGGTGGAACTAGTGAGACGAGTTCGATTATGTTTTGTTTCATTTGTTCCATTATCAAAATGCATGGAACTACTGAGAAAAAAAAGTATCAGTAGTTCCATGGAACAACTACGGTGGAACTAGTGAGACGAGTTCGATTATGTTTTGTTTCATTTGTTCCATTATCAAAATGCATGGAACTACTGAGAAAAAAAAGTATCAGTAGTTCCATGGAACAACTACGGTGGAACTAGTGAGACGAGTTCGATTAAGTTTTGTTTCATTTGTTCCATTATCAAAATGCATGGAACTACTGAGAAAAAAAAGTATCAGTAGTTCCATGGAACAACTACGGTGGAACTAGTGAGACGAGTTCGATTAAGTTTTGTTTCATTTGTTCCATTATCAAAATGCATGGAACTACTGAGAAAAAAAAGTATCAGTAGTTCCATGGAACAACTACGGTGGAACTAGTGAGACGAGTTCGATTAAGTTTTGTTTCATTTGTTCCATTATCAAAATGCATGGAACTACTGAGAAAAAAAGTCTCACTAGTTCCATGGAACTAATTGCTGGTGGAACTAGTGAGAATGATCCGGCACTTTAACTGTAATAGGTATAATTCCAGTAATTTGGAGCGTTTGGAAACGATAGAAAATATTAAACAGTATAACCTAAAAGTCTTCGAGTCGACCACGGACAACGGTTTTTTTTTCCCGGTATCGATATTTTAAAAGCATGAAAGCTTGGAGACTTTGGATGTTATCGTCCTGTTGTTTTTGACAGAACATAGCGACAGGTATAACCATTCAGAATGCATTGCCAGTTGCAAAAGTTGTTCTTCCCCTGATCCCTTCATTTATTTTGCATTCCATTGTGACTTTTTGCGTTCAGCGTGTCTAAAAAGATCACTTTAGTAGAATCATAATTAACGTCGTTGTAGAATGAATACTTACATCGTCTCTCAAAAAAATATTTTTTATTTTTGATAGGCACGCGTTTGACTACTTTCTCACCTGATGGTAAGCGATGAGCCGCTTGCCTAGAAGTAACCTATTTACTCTTGACTTAAAGATTCCCAGGTTTGTAGCTATTAGGAAACACAGACTCCGGAAGAGAATAGGGAATATGCATAAAAAAATATTTATTATCTAAACACTAAAAATATACAAAAATATATTACTAACAGTGGAAATAGAATAAAAATTGCTCGAAAAACAAACGAGATATAATTATTTAAACAAATATATGTCCCTCTCGCGAAAACGCTGTTTTCTATGGCAGAATAGATGTATAGACGTCACGTAATGTGACGTCAAATTCCATGTCGGACTTCTCGTTCTAAAAGTAATCTTTGAAGCGTTATAACTTCATCGCTGATGAAGATATTTAAAAAATATTTTCTAGAGTGTCTACTGGAGCTTATAAGTAATTCATTTTATAAATAAAAAAATCGCGTGCAAATTCCCTATTCCACTCCTTTGCTGTATGTACTATGTGTGTGTATGTGTGTGGCTATGTTTTTGTTGTTGTAAAATATATCGAATGAAAACCACGTATTTTCAAATACGGCGAAACGATGAACCCAATGGACCTTTGGAGTAAAATGAAAATCTCTTTTAACTTTGACGAAGTAAATAATTTTTTTCGTTTCCTGGATAGTTTGTATCTCTGGACTTGAGGTTATCATTCTACAGCGACGATATTAGGATCATAATATGAATCATAAAATAATCTGTCAAATTTCATTTCCATTTTTATCGCTAAAGCATTAGGTTCAAGGTTGATTGGGAAAATTTGATAGTTTCGGTTAGTTTGATGAAACGTGCTGGCTGATTCTATTAAATAACCTTTTTAGACTCGCTGTGTCGTTAAACAACGTGTGTGTGGTGTGTGTGTGTGTGTGGGTGTGGGTGTCTAGTGTGTGTGTGGGTGGGTGGGTGTGTGTGTGTGTGTGTGTGTGTGTGTGGTGTGGGTGTGGGTGCCCCTTATAATAATCATAGGGAAATGTGACGCTATTCTGGTGAAGAAGGCATATCTCGACCTTCTTAGAAAAAGAAAACCGTTTTTACACGAAGTCGGTAGTAAAAAACCGTTCAAGTGTGTTCGCAACGGCAAATTTTGCCACTCGAAAAATCTATCGGGCGGTACGGAACCCCTCGTATGAGAGTTCGACTTGCACTTGACCAGTTTTTCTTTTTTCTTGCTGAATAAAAACAAAATTAACAAACAATTAAATATTACATTTATTTCAAATTGTATAATTGATTACATTCAACTAAAATAAACCGTAAATATGTATAAAGTTAATACTGGAATAATAATAATTATAATTTCTAGTAATAATCACTGAAATAAATATTAAAAATTTCGAGGTAGATTGGTAAAGTGTAAAGAGGGTGTTATGCCAGAGGGCTTATAGTGTGAGTTTTTTAACGTTCTCGATCACGTTAGCGTAAATGCCAATTTGTATTGAAACTGAATAAGCGCCAACTGGTGAGAATAACAGATAACCTCTTTTTTTCTATACGCTTTGACATAAGCAAACGTTTACGTTAACGCGATCGAGTACGTTAGAAAACTCATACTAAGCCCTCACCTCCCATAGAAAATAGTTCGAACCCTTTTCATCCACATCGGTTCAGTCGTTCCTTAGTGATTGAGTTACATAAAACCATCCATCCCAATTTTCGCATTTATCTATACTAATATTATAAAGCTGAAGAATTTTTTTGTTTGTTTGAACGCGGTAATCTCAGGAACTACTGGTCTGATTTGAAAATTTCTTCCAGTGTTAGATAGCCCATTTGTCGAGGAAGGCTATAGGCTATATATCATCACGCTAAGACAAATAGAAGAGGAGCATTAATGGAAAATGTGACACAGACGAAGTTGCACGAGTCAGCTAGTGGTATTATAGAGTAAGAGGCTGGGACAAAGCAACCTTTCTAGGCGGAGTAGTAGGGAGTGTCAGACTCTTACTGACTAAAACCCATCCGTGTTCCAGGGCCGAGGTGACTCTTTCGAGCAAATTCCGCAACCCTGGCAGGGGCTGTACTCAACCACGCGGGCACATTGCAGTTTGGTGGATGTCACATGTCTTCGAATTTTTGGTTCTAAGACATTTCCGGTTTCCTCACGAGATTCTCCTTCACCATTTTCAGTATTAGGCTCTAGAGTATCATCATCATCTGCCTAGCCTTTTCCCAACTGTATTGGGGTCGGCTTCCAGTCAAACCGGAATTAAGATTAAGACTTAGATGAAAACCAGTATTTTAGTATAAAGTACTAAATAATAAATTATAATGCCACTTCCGACTTAATATTATAAATGCGAAAGACTGTGAGGATAGATGGGTGTTTGTTACTCTTTCACGTCAGAACGCCTGAAAGGATCTTCATGAAATTTGGCACAGAGGTAGATTATAGTCTGGAATAACACAAAGGATATTTTTTCTTTCATACAGCTAGTAATAATATAAAAAGAAAAACTAAATCTATTAGAATATTGAACTAGGACGGACGTTTTCATAATTCATTAATTATAAAGCCAATTTGAGCCAATACTAATGAGCAGTTGCATTATAATGAACTTTAAAATTAAATGTCATAATGATAACATTGCGAAAGAGAGAGAGCTATACATGACGTTAGCACCATCGCTTTTTAGAATGAAATCATGTTAGCAGGGAAACTTCACAACAAACCGCTAATGATGGGTAAAATATCGCTGAACATACAATAAAAATACTTAAAGACAAACACAGAACTTCCTTCATTTTGAAGTCGGTTAACAATGTGTGATGCAAAATAGACAAATTAATGGTTATGATTGATGATTTTATCGATAACATATTTTTATTTTATTTTCAACTAGCTTCTGCCAGCGGCTTCGCCCGCGTGATCCCTAGGGAACATATTCCCGGGATGAAAAGTAGCTTATGTGCTATTCCAGACTATAATAGATTATAGTCTGGAATAGCACATAAGCTACTTTCCATCTTTGTTCTAAATTTCATTAAGATCCGTTAAGCCGTTCTGGCGTGATTGAGTAACAAACAACCAAAATTTCACATCTATACTAATATTATAAAGAGGTAACATTTGTTTGTAAGTTTGTATGTAGGGGGTAATCTCAGGAACTACGGGTCCGATTAGAAAAATTCTTTCAGTGTTAGATAGCCCATTTATCGAGGAACGTTATAGGCTATATACCATCACGCTAAGACAAATAGGAGCGGAGCATTAATGGAAAATGTGACGCAAACGAAGTTGCGCGCGTCAGCTAGTTTATAATATTACTCGTTTGGTGTAAAGCGAAATTATAACCATCTTCCCCTCGACATTATAATTATTAAAAGATATTGCAAACTGTCGTAAGCCGTTTTCCGAAGCTACTCGCTAGCCTCTAGGCGCCAAGCTAGCTGCCTGCCTGTGCGTTCGCGACCACAAAAATAATCCTTAAAGCATGATTCAGTATTCACGCGCGATGGCTTATTATTAGCGTTTTTCATGTATAACTTTGGTGTTTCTATACCGATTTCTATGATTCTTTTTTATATAATTAATAATGTTAACTTTTTTTAATGTTAATTAGGGACGACTGAGAGTTTTATAAACGTAAGGGTAGACAAATACAATCAGAAAGCTTCGAACTGCTAAGCTATCGGGAGTTACACGTGTTATTGTTCGTCAATCATAAAAGATAGACATATGCTGTCGTTGGATATTTTTTATATAATTTAAGGAGAACATTTCCGTCTTACATGATTTCTGTGTAGCTTTCACCATTAAGGTTGCACACGCGACGGAAGCTTAAAAAATGGAGTAACTTCTCCCGTTTTCCCAACATTTCCCTTCACTGCTCTGCTCCTATTGATTGTAGCGTGATGAAAAGTATACTATAACCTGCTCAGGAGTATGAATAATAATTGTACCAAGTTTCATTAAAATCCGTCGAGTAGTTTTTGTTTCTATAACGGTTATACAGACAGACAGACAGACAGACCGACAGACAGACAGACAAAAATTGTACTGATTGCATTTTTGGCATCAGCATCGATCCTTAATCACCCCCTGATAGTTATTTTGGACATATATTTCATGTACAGAATTGACCTCTCTACAGATTTATTATAAGTATAGAAGAAGATAGATAGATAGATAGATAGATAGACTAGCTGACCCGTGCAACGTCGTCTGCGTAACATTTTTCATTACTGCTCCGCTCCTATTGGTCTTAGCGTGATGATATATATCGATAAATGGGCTATCTAACACTGAAAGAATTTTTCAAATCGGACCAGTAGTTCCTGAGATTAGAGCGTTCAACCAAACAAAAAAACAATCAAACAAACAAACTCTTCTGCTTTATAATATTAGTATCGATATAGATTTAAAAATATAGTACCTAATTCAATATAAAACAATAAAACAGTTCAATTGTTTTTCCATACAAAAAGGCTTTCAGTTTTTGCTTACGCTCATTCTGAATTCTGATTAGTCAATTTTAACGGATTTAAAATACTTTTAAAAATGCCAAGAGGATTATCGACAGGACGACACGGTTGGCGCAGTGGTTGAGCGATTGACTGCTGCGCAGCATGTCGCGGGTTCGATTCCCGCACGGAACAAATATTTGTACGACCTACAAGTATTTGTTCCGAGTCTGGGTGTTTTTCTATCTATAATATGTATGTATTTACAAAAAAAAATGTATATAAGTAGTTTATCAGCCATCTCGTTACCATAACACAAGCATTAGGTTGCTTAGCTTGGGACTATATGGCGTTGTGTGAAATGTCCAAGGATATTTATTTATTATTTATTATTTTTTTGTTTTCTTTCTCGGGTCTCTAGAGACCCGGTCCTTTGGTAGGCGTACGAGGGGCCGAAACCAACTCGCAGAGGCCCCGTTAAAAATTTCAAATGTAATGGGGCACCAACCGGCGATTATCCCTGTATGCACTGTGAAAGTATTCCCAAGGACAATCCCCGGTTGGAGCAAGAATATTGCAGAATATGGAAAAAAAAAGATGAAACGCTATGGGTTTGGGCGGTTCAGTGGACTGATAATCGTTTATTATAGAACTATTGGCCCCTGCGTGACCACTAACAATATACACGGCTTTTAAATGGCAGAGGGTGACTTGCACACTCAATGAATGGGCCCCCGAAAACGGTCGCTAGCACAAAGTGACGTAGCGCCAAGGAGGCAACATAGCCTGAGGTGCTAGAGGAGTGGAGAGGTATACCATGGCTATCAGGACAATCCCGGAAGTGCGGTCAAGATCCCTACCAGCATCTTACTGGATTATACATCCTTCTCCCGAGCACGTGTGCTCTAGCGAATCTCCACTCAGACCGGCCAATTAAGGCAAGAGAGAGGTGGGAGCTCTGTTCCTCGTCAGTATTCACTCTGGCCAGCCAATAAAGGCAAGCCGTAGATGAGGAACAAGACTTCTCCCGGGAGATAAGGTTCGTGGGGTCGCTACTGCCCAACAGTTCGCCACAAAACTGCCTTGCGGATTGTATCTCTCTTTGTCTGGCCCCTCACCCTAGGTATGACCTAAGGTTCATCGGGACGCGCAAGCCCCACCACGACGTCAACGTAGAGATACTGCGGTAGGGATACTATTTATTTATTATTATTATTATTTATTATTTATTATTATCATAAGTTTTATGAGCATGAATAGTAGGTAAATAGTAGGAGAGCTAGTGAACTCTGAATAACGGTGTGTCTGTAAGGCTAGAAATTTTTAAAGTGATGATTCATAGCATGCTAAGTACGGTAACCATCGCCTGGCGCGCATCAGCCCTGCACGTGATCAACCCCTATATACCCTTGAAAGTGTAAATAAAATCCAAAAAACAACTTGCTCCAGTAAGCTTGAAATTTTGATATGATTTTATTTATTCATTGAGAAGTTAAAAAAAAAATTGATAGGCGTTTTCATTCATCACTATTAAATCCTTACAGACACACGGTGTGTCTGTGTTTATTCGGAGGGTTCACTAGCTCTTTGTCTAAAACTTTGAGGGAAGTAGGATTCACCACGAGAGAAATAGCACGCAGAGTTGCTTTATCCCAATCCTTTGTTGTGACCACGTTGCAGGTACCACGGGATGACTAATTTAGCTGACTGACCCCGCAGTGGCCGCCTGTTTCGACTGCTGCCCAAAAGTGCTATACTTATTAGATTCCTGGCAGCCCGTGACCCAACAATCAACGCTACTAAAATAAAATCAGAAGTTTGGGCTGCCTCTGGGCTTCAAGTTAGCACTCAGACCATTCGGAATTGCTTGCACCAGGCTGGATTACCGGCACAGAGGTCTTGGCGAGCGCGTCTGGATTCCCGGCAACGTCAACGACGGAGATTGCAGTGGGCTAGGCTTCGGCTAAATGAAGAAGATGAAGAAGAAAACATTTGTCAAAACTGTCTCTTCGCTGACGAATCGCGAATCAGTACTCATCCAGATAGCCGACGTATCCGTGTCTGTAGAAGACCAGGAGACCGTGAAAGAACTGCCACTGGAACAGTTCAGCAAGATGGGAAATCGGTGTCCTTCCAAGGTGGGGCGGTACTGATTATTTTATTTCTCTCCTCTCGAGGAGAGGAGACGTCGTAACTTTTAAACTAAAGGTCAGATCCTTTAGTTTAAAAACTGCCATGCCCTACGTTGAGTCTATTAATGAGTAATTTAATTTCGCTTTAAAATATTGAAATCTGACCTTTCCTTAATTCGTTTAAAAGTTACGACGGGTATAAAATGCTACTGCTCTTAGTAAGAAAAATGTGGCGGTTTGAGTGAACTGCCCTACATTGAGTCTATTAATGAGTAATTTAATTTCGCTTTAAATTATTGAAATCTGACCTTTCGTTAATTCGTTTAAAAGTTACGACGGGTATAAAATGCTCTTAGTAAGAAAAATGTGGCGGTTTGAGTAAACTGCCCTACGTTGAGTCTATTAATGAGTAATTTATTTACACTTTATATTATTGAAATCTGACCTTTCATTTAAAAGTTACGACGGTTATAAAATGCTCTTAGTAAGAAAAATGTGGCGGTTTGGGTGAACTGCTCTACGTTGAGTCTATTATTGAGTAATTTATTTACACTTTAAATTATTAAAATCTGACCTTTAGTTTAAAAGTTACGACAGGTATAAAATGCTCTTAGTATGAAAAATGTTGCGGTTAGAGCGAACTGACCTAAGTACGTTGAGTCTATTAATGAGTAGGTAATTTAAACATTACCCTATAAAGAGGGAGGTGTAAAGATGTAGTTCGTGTCGTTCGTAGTCCTAATAAACCTGCGCGAACGAAGTGGCGGGCGAAATTAAGTCAACTAGTTGAATATAAAACGTAAATCGACTTCCAATTAGAACTAGGACGACACTGTTAATATTTATATTTTAACCGACTTCAAAAAGGTGGAGGTTCTCAATTCGTCGGAATATTTTTTATTTTATTTTTTCATTGAAATTGCTAGAATTAAAAACAAAAATTCTGTATTTTACTAAAACTGTATTCTGCTCATTCCAATCGGTTCGCATCGTATGAGCGATATTTATTTTTCTGATCTTAAAGATCCGCACGAGGCGGGCCGCCCCCACTACACTACGCTACTTTTGCGTCGTAGTGTCGTTTCTTTTGCGAGTCCTGGTTTTTCGCCTTGGTGTTTTTCTTGTTCGTTTCGTGGACAGGGTCCGCCTCGTCGGTCGCTCTCGGGACACTGAAACAACAAAGTATATATATATCAGTGAAGGTACAACTGTCTAGGTTACATTAACCTGGGGCCCGAGTCTGCTATTACAATATAGTGTCAGAATGATCGATCACTGATTTCAAAATGGCTGATTTTGACAAGTTTGGTAATCTACTAACATAATGGCATCATAATGGCGTCATTATGACATTCCAATGATCAACCACTGACACGCCATTGAAAGAAAGCCATATGAATGGTAATCTCGTACATAATGACAGATTTAGTATTTACGAACTTCTCACTACTTCAGATTGCTTATAACACTAATAAATAATATGTAAAACTAAATATAAATAAAATCTGGCATGAATAAATGCTCAAATTTTGCTCGGTTTTATAATAATGGCAATACGGCATTCCTACCGCAATTCTATTACGAGACCATTGACGTGCCATTGACCGGTCACTGACGTGCCAGTGACCGTGCCATTATGAATTTAGCAGATTACGGACTTAGCAAAATGACAATGGCATGACAATGATATCGTGTCGGAATGACAAATTTATAAAAATATCATACTCGGGCCCCAGATCATTGGAACCACAGTGGACGTAGGTATATGGGAAGAGTTGGTTATCTATCCTGGCAATGATCGCCAACAGGCTGGATTGCCCTTATATACCTACGGCATTGTTGTGGCAGACATGTTGCAGTTCCAGTTCCGGTTAGGAATTTGTAACTATTGAGTTTATTTTATGTTTTATTTTGTGACCAACTATGACATGAATGAATCGAATTCTAATTATATTTAATTGTATGTCGTGTAGTCTAATTCAATTTAATTTTATGTCATGCAAGACAAGTTGTGTGTTGTCCATTGAAATTATGTTTTAATATATTGTCAAAATTAGTCTATGTTGCTTGTTCATCAATCAATAATAATAATTGCGTAACAGAATTAATAAAACCCCGACAAAAAAACTTTATAAAGTAAAAAATAATAGGTAATATGTAATGATCCTTTTAATTAATTTAGGTACTATTCTTTGGGCCAAGCGTCTTCGCCTCGGGAGACCGCAAATTGTTAAGTAAAGGATCAACACATATTATTGAATTAAGCACTTTTAAAGTTTTATTGTCATTTTTATTTCATGCTATTTCAACTTAATTTATCTAATAGGTACTACTAGAAAACCCCATCATCTTCCTGCCCTTATCCCATGTTACTTGGGGTCGGCGCAACACGTTTTTACTTCGATTCGGGCCTACCATCAGACACGCTATCATTTACACCCTTTTCTTTCATTTTGCTCTTCACACAATCCATCGTTTTTTGGCCTTCCTAAGTCAATATAACACCTTAAGGTGTATAAGACACTTCATGGCAATAACTTAACAACAATGAGTGTTAACAGGAGTCAGCGAACTCTGTTATAAAGACTTGGGTGTTAAAGACTGGTTTTATGCACTCGGACGTTCCCTGATTAGAAAGATTATTTGAGAGTATTTTACCGTTAAGAGTCCTATTACATTTTTTACGGAAATTCATGATTTTTGACGCTGTAGTTTTCAGCAGCAGTAAGATATTTTAATTATAATAATAATAATAATAAGCCTTTATTGCTGAAACTAAACATACAATAAATAATATTTAACTTAAACTAACACATCTGAATTTCCGGTTTAGTGATCAGCGTGTCATGTGACACATAGGCCTCTTCCAGCTCTTTCCATGCATCCCTGTCTCTAGCCTTCCTTGACGTGAACACCTCTCCCACATTTCTAATGTCATCGGTCCATCTTTTAGCCTGTCTGCCTCGTTTCCTTTTACCATCACGTGGTTGCCATTCCGTTATCATTTTTGTCCATTTTGTCCTACTGTCCCTTGTCATGTGTCCCGTCCATCTCCATTTCAGCTGCCTTATCTTCTTTATTATGTCTTCCACCTTGGTTAAGGATCTTATTTCTTCTGCTCTTTTGCGATCTCTTAACGTGACTCCTATCATGCTCCTTTCCATGCCCCGCTGACATGTTCTCAGTTTTTGGAAGTGTTTTTGACTCAGTGCCCAAGTTTGGCATCCATATGTCAAGCATGGCAAGACGCACATATTGAATACTTTTCTCTTAGCTGATATAGAGAATTGTTTGCTTTTAAATATCTCTTTAAGGGACCAATATCTTTTCCATGCACAAGCAACTCTTCTTTCTATTTCCATGTCTGATTGGTCTCTGAAGGATATTAGTTGTCCTAAGTATGTATATGATTTTACATATTCGATAGTTTCATCATCTACTGTTATGATTATTTCTTCTTTGTTTGTCATTAACTTTGTTTTTGACTTGTTCATGGTGAGACCAACCATTCTGCTTGCATGTGTCAACTGTTGCAGCATGTTTTGGAGCGTATTTGCATTGTCCGTAGTTAGGACTAAGTCATCTGCAAACCTTAAATGGTTGAGTTGCTTACCGTTGATATTTATACCAACTTGTTCCCATTCAAGATTCCTGAATACACTTTCCAGAACTGCAGAGAACATTTTGGGGATAAAGGGTCTCCTTGTCTTACGCCTTTAGCTATTGGGAACTCTTCCCCGGTTTTTTCTAGTTTGATCTGTGCAGTGCTATTGGTATATATATTTTTTATTAAACGTATATATATTTTTGGGAACTCCTTGTAGTGTTAGAGCCTTCCAAAGTGAGTCATGTTTTATTGAGTCGAATGCTTTGCTGTAATCCACGAATGCAATACTTATACAGCGTTTTACCGTACTCTTGACATTTTTCTATTAATTGTTTTAAGACATGAATGTGATCGATGGTTGAAAATCCTGTTCTAAAACCAGCTTGTTCTAATTTTAATTATTTGATCCTGAATAACGATAGTGCCAGTCTCTTTCTTGTAAGTTAGAGTTACACATTTTCATTTTTCTTTTCGTGTAATTTACTATAAATATTTTACGAACGCAGTTTGCAAGAAAACATTTCTGCGATGGAACTTTGACGGTCAAATTCACATGTTACTATCAATTCTTTTAAAAGCTGAAATTACTAATAGGTAAGTTGAATGTTTTACTTGTTTATGGAGTTCTAGAATTTCTTTAAAGTCCTTGAGTTTTCACGGAAAAAAACGTAAAGAAAGCTTAATTTAAGCCAGAAATGTCTTGATTCAGCGTCCATTATATTCCAAATAAAAACAATTTTACCAAATAAAATTTCAATCTACAATGAATACGTTTCATTAGTTTTCGTTTGTCAATATAATAAAATAAAATTACAATAAATAAAATTAAAGTACTATATATTCTGCGTCAATTCAGCGCGCGCGCTCCTCAGTCTCGCGCGAGCGCCCAAATAAACTATAATCCTATTCAGACTAGTAAGTATCAAATTTTTTTCGCGGACTATAGATGTACCCCCAACGCAGAGCAACGTAACTTCGTCTATTGCAAACGAGCATTTACGATTCGTAATAGGACTCTTAATAGGTATCTCAGTTGTTGACGTTCGGTTGTATTCTTCCGTAGTCGTCCAGACGTCGTTCTCCGGCACCCACATCCCTATATCCAGAGGTTCGAAGCCATAGTCTGTCATATACGATTGACCCCGGTACTCCACTCTCTGCATAGTGAAATCCTCGTAGTACGTCCCCTCTTCCCACTTCCACTCCTGGATGTCCAGAAGAGTCATGTTCTTCTTAAGCCCCACGCGAACATCTCGAAGATGCATTTGTCGGAGAACATTAAGTGGAATGAGATGACCTGTTGCGAGAATGTTATGAAGATGAGTTAAAAGTAATTAGAAGAATTTTATTTCACATAAGTAGCCGTTTTTTTTTTCAGAAGTTAATGCAAGGTTTTAATTCATTTCTTACGGAGATGAATCGGGAAGAAACTCAACGATCCATCTTTAAAAAGTTTCCGAATTGAGAACCTCCTTTTTGGGAAGTCGGTTAAAAATACATAGACCTACACTGCCGTCCTTACGAAAAGTGCAATAACTCGAGTTTTGCCCCAAATTGAGTTAAGTACATATTTGGAATCTGCAGAACGAGATTTATATTTTCTTTTTTGACACTTTTTACGTATCCATGACGTAGCCGGTTTTAATACTAAGCAAAACTGCAATATCTAGATCGGTGTCCTGTTATTACATATCAAGACCGAAATAACTATAGATAGGAATAATTTACTCACGCCTTTAAGTAGTTTTTCTAACCATACCTGCAATAACTATAGTTAGTTAATTTATAATTAGCATAGTTCGTCATTTGTAATATTCATTTACTAGTTATAACTGCAACAAGTTTGAATTGTTGCAGTTATGTTAAGTGGTATTGTAACTAGTTATGGTAAGAATACTAAAATTGATGTATTAAGTAGATTTATTGCATTTATTTGTAGGAAGATTAAACGAATACAGTATACCTACGCGAAATAAATTGCAATAAATTCACCATTTATTGCGTTTATTACTAGCACCAGGGGGTACGAAGGAAGTAAAATGTTTCGTCTAAACGCCAGTCGCGGCTAGGCAACGATTTGAGTCGGATGATGCACGTGCGAGCCATTCTCGGCGGTAAGTACCTACCTAACGTATTTAATATTACTTATTTTATGTTTACATGTCACGGGCATTAATACGCTATGATGTTATTAGCCATTGCTACTTTGTTGAGTAGTTAACATATTGTTTTAATTAATTAGTTAGTGACTAACAAAAATATTATTTTGCTTTATAATAGAGCAGTGATAAAAATAAGTAAAGACGTAGTTGCAAGGTTAATAACGTCATAGTGGCACGGCATGTTACGAGACACTAGAGGTTTTCCTATATTGTCAGGAAGATGAGCTGGCTCTGGTAAATCTAACTGAGAACGAGTTAACTTTTGCCCCAAATTTGAACTTTTGAAGATTAATGAGTCACCTTCTCGACCTGGAGCACCAATGTTTATGAATGTAAAACAGTAGTCTGCGTCAACCACTGCAAATAAAATAATCGAATGATATTTTTTATAATTGTAATATTTGGATCCAGCAAACATTGCAAGCATTGGAGGGCAAATAATTCTAATATGTTTGCCATCAATGGCGCCAACACAATTAGGAAAATTCACTTCTTTGTAGAAATTCTCAGCAAGGTTTATCCATTTTTCCTTAATTGGTTTTGACATTTCTAAAGGTGCCAATTCTTGCCATAATATATAGTTTGACAGGTTTCTTTTACAATAAATGGTATGGTTTTTCGAGATATTTGAAAATGCGACATTAATATATTTCTTCTTTTTTTGCAGTAAAAGATCTGATGAAAAAGTGGAAGAATATTAGAGATAGTAATATGAAATTCGGGACAATCGGCTCCAAAAAAAAGATATATTTATTTTGACTTTTTGTCCTTTTACGCCCTAACCTCAGTACTGCAGATGAACGAGAGTCCAATGTATCTCCAATACCTTCGACTTCATCACAAAATCAGGGTTTTGAAGAAGATAATTTGATAAGACCAACTCGACAAAGTTCCTCCCAAAATAAAGAAACAAAAGGAAAGTACCCAAATTCCTCAAATAACAAAAATTTTGATCAAAAGTATACAATTACAAAAGTTAAATAACAATAGTGACGCAAAAGGAAATCGAGCGTTTCTTATGTCCTTTCTACCCATCATGGATTCTATGACTCCAGATTTGGCTATGGAAACCAGATATGAAATTACTAATTTATTCAGAAATATAAAAAGAAACGAAAGAAACCGCAGTATTCCTAGCACCTTGTAGATGAATCCTGGTTCCTCTGGTAAAGAAATTCAATTCTTTACCAGAGGAACCAGGATTCATCTGGGAGCTGTGGCTCTAGAGCATATCACGAGACATTATCTCCAATGAACAGTGTCGCATCGCCACAAAGCGATACTGCTTCGGACACATCAACGGAAAAAGATGATTATTTTAATGTTCTGCAGTACTTAACCTAATAAAAAAGATCACAATAATAGTAAAATAATGTTATTTTATTTACCTGAGAGTTACAGCCAAACGTTCTGCAGGTGTGATGGATCTTCGCATATTTGTATCCTGTTTCTTGATATGTTGGCTTATAATTGATAGAAGTTCATGAAATGAGTTCACAGACACTCTGTAGTAAGAGAGGAACTTATGAGGGTTATCGCGGCGTGAACTAAACATTGAATGAAATATTCCCGAAGTTACACGATTACTTAACATTGGTTCCACCCAGACGTTGCGCTTTAATTTATTTTTTAATAATTATTTTAATATAAGAGCTGCAAGCGCAGTTATCATTGGCGGATGTTGAAATTTACAAAAGGCAGCGATAAAACGCGTCCCGTGTAGTATAACCCTAAGTGTAGTAACTGTTGATTTTACATGATGGGTAATACACCAGAATAATTAGTAAGTAAGATAGCAAAGTGATTAGCAGATTATAATTGTACTTTTTTTAGTTTGAAATAAAAACTTGTAACAACTATAAAATTATAACTGAAACCACATTTTTTTTAAACACATCTGAACACAGATATAATGAGTTGACTTGGCTTTACCGAAGACCGTTTCATAGTAGATCGATGAGAGGAAGAAAAATGAAGTTTTGCAAGCTTCTTTTAATTCATATTTGACATAAAATGTAACACCTCTGTTTTTCTTATAGTAACAAACTACAACTTTGTCGTTTTAAACTTGTCTACTACTGCCTTGTTACTAATGAAAACCGCAATAAATAAGAAACTTAATGCATCTTTGGTTAGAAAACAGTTCATAAAAATATATTCATTGCTACTTAAAAGTGCATTATGTTGGTTTCCTAACCATTCGTGCAATAAATAGGTTACTTATTGCGGTTATGACTAGTAAATATTCTTTCTAAATAGTAATAATACTTAACATTACAGTATTTATTGTTTTTAATAGCGGGAATAAATGCGGGAACAAACATTAAGTATCACATAATATTCTCTACATTGTTACATATCATGTAGTGAAAGTTTCAACTCGATACCATGTAAAGTGATGGAGATACAAACAAAACAAAAAAAAAATCTTTAACCGCGTTTTTCTCGAAATCAGGTTTAACCTAGTTATTGCACTTTTCGTTAAGACGGCAGTACAACCCAAAATTTTTACCCTTCTATCACCAACCCTTATTTTTTAATAGCGATATTATGAATGAATATCGCTCAAGTGTGTACGCAATGCCAAATTTTTGCCACTCGAAAAATCTATCGGGCAGTACGGAACCCCTCGAATGAGAGTTCGACTTGCACCTGACCAGTTTTTCTTTTTCTTGCTGAATGAAAAAAAAAATCACATACAAGGGAATTAAAACAGACAAATTAATATTATATTTATTTAAAATTGTATAATTGATTACATTGAACTAAAATAAACGTAAATATGTATAAAGGTAAATACTGGAATAATAATAATATAATTTCTAGTACAATATCACTGAGATAAAATATTTTACTACTTACATAATATTGTCACATCTATTAAAAGGAACTCATGGGTAGGTTAACATTATTAAATCATAATATTCATTCTAATTATATTTTTATATATGGAAATTATCCCAAGGAAATATGCTCCCGGGATAAAAAGCTCATATCTATTCTAGACTATAATCTATATCTGTGACAAAGGGCATACAACCATTGTAGCATAGCCTTGAACGCGCTAATCTCAGGAACTGGTCCGATTTGAAAAATTCTTTCAATGTTAGATAGCCCATTTATTGATGAAGGCTAGGCTTTAATTCATCACGCTAAGACAAATAGGAGCGGAGCATTAATGAAAAATGTGACACAGACGAAGTTGCGCGGGTCAACTAGTTTTTATATATGGGAAGAAGACTTTTCAACAAACAAAAAGTGTTATGAATGTGGTGCCCTAAAGTGCCACGTTGCCGAGATATTTCGAGGTAGACTGGTAAGGTGTGTAAAGAGGGTGTTATGCCAGCTCCAAGCATGCATATATGGGTAGAGGACATTTCAATAAACAAAAAGTGTTATGAATGTGGTGCCCTAAAGTGCCACGTTGCCGAGATATTTCGAGGTAGACTGGTAAGGTGTAAAGAGGGTGTTATGCCAGCTCCCAGCATGCATCTAGGGGTAGAGGACATTTCAATAAACAAAAAGTGTTATGAATGTGGTGCCCTAAAGTGCCACGTTGCCGAGATATTTCGAGGTAGACTGGTAAGGTGTAAAGCAGGTGTTATGCCACCTCCAATGGAAAAAGTTCGAACCCTTTTCATCCACATCGGTTCAGTCGTTCCTTCGTGATTGAGTCACATACAACCATCTATCCAAGTTTTCGCATTTATCCATAGGTACTAATATTATAAAGCTGAAGAGTTTTTTTGTTTGCTTGAACGCGCTAATCTCAGGAACTGTGTAGGGTGCAAGGTCATAGGTAATATAAAAGCACTGTTTGGATTTGGATTTAAAAGGTTTATTAAAAGTTCTTCAAAGCTAATGTTAAATGTTAATGTTAAAATGTTATGAATGCACCCGGTCCGTTTGACGTATGGAAATGCACTGACATTAAAGTATACATAAAATTGTTACTTAGATACAAGTAAGTGGAAGGGAGTGTCAGGCTCTTACTGACTAAAACCCATCCGTGTTCCTCGTTATACCCTTCGTGTTCCAGGGCCGAGGTGACTCTTTCGAGCAAATTCCGCAACCCTGGCAGGGGCTGTACTCAACCACGCGGGCACATTGCGGGTTGGTGGATGTCACACGTCTTCGAATTTTTGGTTCAAGACATTTCCGGTTTCCTCACGAGATTCTCCTTCACCATTTTCAGTATTAAGTAGGCTCTAGAGTATCATCATCATCTGCCTAGCCTTTTCCCAACTGTATTGGGGTCGGCTTTCAGTCAAACCGGAATTAGATGAAAACCAGTATTTTAGTATAAAGTACTAAATAATAATGCCACTTCCTACTTAACATTATAAATGCGAAAGTTTGTGAGGATGGATGGGTGTTTGTTACTCTTTCACGTCAGAACGCCTTAAAGGATCTTCATGAAATTTGGCACACAGGTAGATTATAGTCTGGAATAACACAAAGGATATTTTTTCTTTCATACAGCTAGTAATAATATAAAAAGAAAAATTAATCTATTAGAATATTGAACAAGGACGGAAGTTTTCATAATTCATGAATTAAAAGCCAATTTGAGCCAATACTAATGAGCCGTTGCATTATTATGAACTTTAAAATTAAATGTCATAATGATAACATTGCGAAAGAGAGACAAAGCTATACATGACGTTAGCACCATCGCTTTTTAGAATGAAATCATGTTAGCAGGAAAACTCCACAACAAACCGCTAATGATGGGTAAAATATCGCTAAACATACAATTAAAATACTTACAGACGAACACAGAACTTCCTTCTTTTTGAAGTCGGTTAACAAACGTGTGATACAAAATAGACAAATTAATGGTTCTGATTGATGATTTATTTCGATAACATATTTTTATTTTATTTTCAATATTGCATACTTATCAATTATCAGGGTACCATTTTACTCATTATTAAGCAAAGTCCGCATTCTGATCTCAGACGTAATCATTTTTTTTTTTTTTTGAGATTGGTTTGCTCTTGACTCTAGTCTTGGTCAGTGATGACAGAGAAAAAGTCTACGAACGGAGCGAGCTTACCCAGAAGGAGCCTGTTCACTCTAACTTTGAAGAGATTAGGGTTGTAAGCATTCGGAAACACAGACGAAGGCAGAGAGTTCCACTCCTTTGCTGTTCGCATTATAAAGCAGTTTGGAAGCGCTTAGTTAGAATTGGTGGAATAGCAACAAGGTTAGGGATGGTATAAGTTGCAGTGCGTCATTTCGAAGAGATTAGGGTTGTAAGCGCGACTTTTACAAACTAAATCAACCGTTTCCTAAATTGTATGTTTGTAAAGAGTAATATCGGATACAATGTTAAACTAACGCTGTTATATATCGCAATCATATTCCTTAGGTATAAGGCTCACAATAAAATAAATATTACAACTACAACTATTTGTGCGACAACGTCATGGCAAGATTATTATTGAGTGGTCGAATGCTATTATCACCATTTTAACACTGTAATTTGAGTGGCTAGTGAGATTATACAAGTATCATTGAAATAACTGAAAAACCCTGAACAAGGGTACTTTGTTGTAATCATCACTGCGGGACACACCAAAAAAAAAACCTTTTAACAGCAAACATATTGCGTATTATAAAAATATGAGTCAGTTAACGTGCAACGAGCTCGTGGCTAAATAATATCAGCCGCACAGGTCGATCTTCAAGGTTAAGCAACGCTTGCCAAGGTTGTTCTGTGGATGGGTGACCATCTTAACATATCGAGTTTCTTCCGTGCCTCTGAAAGCACGTTTAGCAGTTTCTTTATATGGATATCGATTTCAGGGTTGTTTTTTTTTTGTATCCATATTAAAAGTTGTTCAAAATGATAGTACCTACCCCTTATGATATGTATGGTAAACAAACACTAAGTTACAAAACCTACATTCGCAGGATTTCACTGCTATACTTAATTCCATAATTAGAGATAATTACAACTTTAAACGTTAAAGTTGATACCCAAGTATCGACTTCAGCAATGTGTATTTTAAGTTTTTAGGTGTACATTTATACTGAAAAAGCGCACAAGGATGAGTTGCAATGGAATTTGAACTTTGTCATGCTTGATATAGAGTTTCTTGTTCGATGGTTTGGTGGTTGGTCAATGTCTTGAATTCGGAATTCAAATAAAAACCGGAGGAGCAATTCTCACCTGAAACAAGTTTGGGCTGCAATGGAATTTCAACTTTGTAACGTACGACATAGAGTTTGCTGTTCCATACTTTGGCAATATCTTGAATTCGGAATTCAAATATATTACTCAGAGGAGCAATTCTCGTATTTTTAAGGAGCGGTAATAATAAGATCATGGAACAAGTTTGAGCTGCAATGAAATTTCAACCTTGTAAGGTATCACATAGAGTTTGCTGTTCCATAATTTGGCAATATCTCGAATTCGGAATTCAAATACAAACCAGAGAAGCGATACTCGCGTTTTAAGAAGCGTTCACATTCGCATCGAAAACTATCAAAATAATAACATATAATTTCCGTACATTTTGACCAGATTTTAGCTTTGATTGTCTCTGAGTTGATATTGCTACTTTTTAATCACTTTTTAATACGAGAATTGTCCTTCAGTTTAAACAAAATCAATATTATATGTAACCCATATCGACGCAATGTTTCACGTTGTTGGCCTCCCTCAGTCTTCCTTCCTTAGTTTTGAAAGGACCTATCTGCCACACGTCTTCAATGTTCATGCCTTTGTCGCCCTGTAACAATATGAAAGCATTTTAGATATAAATGTGCATTTCATTTTCAGCAGGCTTCCAAATGGGTCACATTTTTACTTCATCATCATATCAGCTGTAAGAGGCTGGACGCTGGATGCTGGACATAGGCGTCCCCCAAGTGTCGCTACTGCAACCGGACAGAAAAATTGATAACATTTATACATATTGATAGATAACCTGCCTGATGTGATTTTCTATTTTTCCAATAGGCTGGTGTCCAAAAAAATATCTAATTAGTCCGTCAGTTAGATTATCAAAAAATATTTCACCCGTGTTTTTTTCTTTTGCTACGGGAACCAAAATTGACGAAGTTACGACGCTTTTAAAATTCTCAATAAGTCACACCTTCGCATAATTTTTAGTGAGTCGTGACGTCACGAGCCCCCACTCCCGAGTTTTGATGCGTTTTATCTTTGTCAATATTCATTGATTTACAAAAACAAAAAATACGTGTCCATTATTTTTCAATACTCTCACTGACGGACTAAATAGTTTTGGAAGATGGAATCTAGCCTATTTAAAAAACTTTGCTTTTAAAACTAGTAACCATCGTAGCAAAATCGACATTGCAACGGAAAGAAGCACAACGCCTTCTTCCAACCAGCAGAAATGCGCGGTATCAGAGTTTACCGTGCGATTTGAATATATACAACAGTCCGAATATCAACTATCGGGAAGTTGCCCGCCAGACACGACAATCCTTAAATTCTTTTTTTTTTATATAAAAAAAAAAGAATTTAAGGATTTTTTTCTTTTTTTTTGAGATTTGGGCCAAGAGTTTCCCCGTTTTGTATATACAAAACGGGGAAACTCTTGGCCCAAATCTCACGTGATGGTAAGTGATGAGTAGGCCGAAGATGGAAGCGAGCTTTACCCGGAATCCCCTAACACAGAGGAACTGGCTATCATACCTCTAACTGCCGGAGCACAACAATGCTGTTAACATAGTTGTTATGGCGACAGACTTCGACAAGATGGTGGTAGCTTGCCAGGCGGACTTAGAACAAGTCCTACCACCAACCAAACCGAGCAAAAAATTTGCCCCCGCTGGGAATCGAACCCGGGACCTCTGGGTCTGAATCGGGTGGTATAACCACTAGACCACGGAGGCGGTTAGTGTCACCTGTTTAGCACCACCCGGGGACCACGTGTAGGGATTCGCTGAAGGGTATTTTACATATACATGTCTTAAATAATTAAATAGATCAGCTATGTCCCGCCCTTTGGCCATACAATAGTCATGTAGGAATATAGGTAAATTAAAAAATATACCAAAAAAAAAAAACAAAACGTATTAACGTAGGTATAGGTACAGGTCACTGAAACACATCTTGACTGAGGGGTATAATATTGGAGCAGTGAGTTGTCCGAGTCTTTGGTCAGAGGATCCTCCCTTTTGAATGGAGGATTGCTGGACTATACTCTCTGATCCGCTTACCTTCTGTATGAGTATTATATTAGTAATAGCTTACATCAGTAAATAAAAATCTATAGTATAAATATCAAATCTTCACCTCCATCTCCATATTGACAGCATCTTCGGGCGCCAGCACAATGAATGGCGTGGACTCAAAACTGAACGCCAACCCGAAGTACGAGTACTTCTTGATCTCACTCATGAACAGCTCCCAGGAGTACACCTTGTCTGGGTCACTACCCAGGGCTCTGATCTGACACGACAGCACCTTGAAATTAATTAAATATTGTTGTTAAATCCGGTTTGACTGGAAGCCGACCCCAACATAGTTGGGAAAAGGCTAGGCAGATGATGATAGATTTTTAAAAAGCCAGTGGCAGGTAAGAGATGACCAGTCTCAACTGACAGCGCCCGTTCACGAACATGACGCGTGTATCAGCACTATCTAGCTCAACCATTTTGAAGGGAACCAAATGATCCAACACAATTTATAAAAATCTAATTGACGCAATGTTTTCGCACATTTTCGTTCCGAAGTTCGCCGCCCGTAACAACCGGCGTAGTGGGGGCATCACGACATGACAGCATCGTTTCCGTCACGGCATATTAGTTGGTTTTATTGCTAAGGCCCGCCAATAGATGTTTCACAAAAAAAAAACTTTTCCGTAGATATTATAATTACCTCATAGTAATGCTTCAACAGCTCATCATAATATTTCTCCCTCAAGTCCTGGGACGTGCACGCATATATCATGAAGGATAAGTCCAGCGCCGGCGAGGCACACCTAGTCAACTGGAAGTCAATAATCTTCGCATCAACGGGACGACCATCCACGTACTTGTACAGGAAATTATTCGTCCAAGAATCTCCATGAGATATCACACCATTGTCGCTCGTCCCCGTAGCAGCGGCCACCATATCCTTATACCTCTCAGGGACAGCAAACGCTTTAACCTTCTCCACGTATATTGAATCTGGATACTCCTTTTCTACAGCATCTATTGCTATCCCTGAAATTCGCTTCCAAAATCTTTCATACCAACCCCATTGGCGGTCGTGGTATAACAACTCTGTCATTTGGTTTTTGATATTGTCGAATTCTTGAGGTTTTTGGTCTCTCATTGCGAAGGAGAGGGCATGGAACTGCGCTAAGACTTTGGAAGTCAGCTTGCAATGTTCTAAGTCAATACCTTCCTGCCTTACAGCGCTTCCGAAGTTCTCTACATTCGCATCTTCTAGACATATCACATCATTGGTCCCATCGGAGTAAGTCAGGAAGAGTTTAGCATACTTATCAAAAGGATCCTTAACATCCTTAGTGGACTGGAAGGCCAATAACGCCGGTAGAATTTTCTCGTAGAAATTAATCTCGTTAGCAAAGAACTCGTGATTCCGGAAAGTGAGTCTTATGGAGACGCTTTTAGGTATTTTTTTGAGTATCACTTGTATGTGATTAGGGTCTTTGTTCTGGTTGACACCGTGTATTCGAATGCGAATCAGTTCGCTCATGTAGGAGTCACCCTTGCCTGTTCCGCTTACGTACTGAAACAAGTAGTTTGACTCTTAGCTTTCAGAATAGGGTATTTTACTAGTTAGAAAAATAATAACAGGGAATATTCATGCGATTTCTAACCGACTTCCCAAAAAGGAGGAGGTTATCAATTCGGTTGCTTGTTTTTTTTATGTTTGTTACCTCATAACTCCGACAATCATGAACCGATTTTAAAAATTCTTGTTTCAGTGAAAAATAAAAAACTTTTTACATATCCTTTCAGATATGTAAAAAGTTTTTTATTTTTCACTTTTTAGTGGTACCCCACACCTAACAACACTACTGCAAAATCGCAGAAAAGCAAAATACGCAATTTCGATTACTTGGATGACATAAAACTATCATCTAAGTAGACGAATTCCAACTATTTCGATTTAAAATCCAAAGTTCGTAACCGATTTTCATAAAATTTAAATAGGACCAATCTGCTAGTATACCCTTTCCGATAAAACAAGAATTTTTCAAATCGGTTCATAATTGTCGGAGTTATGAGGAAACAAACTTAAAAAAAAACATACAACCGAATTGATAACCTCCTCCTTTTTGGGAAGTCGGTAAAAAATTAACGAAGTTACGACGCTTTTAAAATTCTCAATACGTCACACCTTCGCATAATTTTTAGTGAGTCGTGACGTCACGAGCCGGGGACCACTCCTGAGTTTTGATGCGTTTTATCTTTGTCAATATTCATTGATTTATTTATCTACAAAAACAAAAAATACGTGTCCATTATTTTTCAATATAATGTCAGTTGACGGACTAAATAGTTTTGCAATTTGTGGATGATGGAATCTAGCCTATTCACGTAATTTTATGTAGGTACGCGCCGATTAAGTTTTAGTGCAGTTGCAGTTAAGTTCAGTATTCTTGTAATCTTTGAACTGCGCGTAAGCTGAGCGTGAAATGCACGTCAACTGCACGTCAACTGCACGACAACTGCACGACAACCAAACTCGACCAAACTTACGTATGGTGGTGAGAACAAATTACTCACTAAATAATCGAATAGAATCGATTACATTTCAATGAATATGACGTTATCATCATATTAAAACTTAAACATAAACTTATCAGCTGTAATTTTGAGACGTCAAACAAATAGTAGAATACCGATCATGTTGCGTTCCGAAGCGCGCACCAAAAGACGCGCAGCAGTGTTATTGTGTTCTGTGAGTAGAATGTATACGTTGTATGTATGTATGTAAGTAAATCGGGCTGGTTTCCGCAACTCCACGACTAAGCGCGTATTTTGCGTGTAGGTGGGACAAATGTGTCATTCGATCCACCCCAGCTCCCCGAGGAAGGCCAGCAACGCCTTGGTGTTACCAACTATTTCACAGAGGGTACCTGGGTTACCGAAGTACTTGGCCCTGTAATCCGCGACTACCGGGCAGCTTAGAAGCAGATGTGCTGCTGTCTCATCCTCCTCCATACAGGCTCTGCACAGTGGGCTGTCAGTGGGTGAATGTATACGTTACCCCAGCAAGAAAGTATCTCCTAGAGTTAAATGAGTGGAACGTATAGTTGGTGCTTTATCTGGTGTAAATGTGCCCCCACATAAAAAATGTGTGCCCCCTGTCGTTTTGGAAAAAAACGGAAAAAACGATTCTTGCTGGGGTAACGTTTTTCTGGCAGGAAAATTCTAAACGAATGATTGGAGAGAGAAAAATTGTGCATGGCCAGAGAGCTTACATTTGTGCCAAAATGTGCCCCCAAAAATAACAACTGTGCCCCTTCACATTTACGAGATATTGCATTTCCTGCTGGGGTAACGTTTTGATGAATCGTATATCTCTAAAACCATTGCATGTGCCTATGTAGAATAAACATACACGACTAGCTCTTAATGTGTGCCCCTATGTGCCCCAAATTAGATTTAAGAAAATATTTATAGTTTTCAAGTTATCGCGGTTTTATGAAAACCCGAAAAAACATCGCAGCGCCTAAATGAGACAAGGTGTAAGTTCGCTGAAAACTGTATTCGTTCCTTCTTGACACTAATAATAACCATACAAAGTTTCAAAACTGTTCGTGCATGCGTTTTTGAATAATCTTGCTAAAAATCAGAACGATGGTGTCATAATTTTGACGGCAAAATACAAGGAACTGGCTCAATCCCAGATGTGTAGGTGTAAACCAAAATCTTGTGCCTTTAGTCAAAAATATATGGTGAAAATATTCAGCTTGGAATGTTTCGCATTAAGTAAATATTAACAAAAAACCAAAATATGTAATCAACGGCTGGTTATCCGACCAAATTTGAATGACTACTAAAAAGCGACGGATTCATATATATCGATGACCTTCTTTATTGGACGTATTATACCTAAGCCGGTGTCCGTACAGTCGCGTTCAAAAGTTTTGGGGGCTAAAATATACTAAATGCACCTTGTGAAACTTACGTATGGTGTACGGCATTCTACTCGTGTACGTTACACGAGTAGAATGCCGTTATTGCGCTCGCGTGACGCGAACTTGACGCGAGCGTGTCTGACAACAGAGGCCTTAGTGTAAGTTTTTTCGACTCACGTTCGAACGCGTTCGATTGCGAGCGCGTTAGAATTTAGTATGGGAAATTAGGTTCTACGAGTGACCACCAGGTGGCACTATAACTAAATTCTAACGCGCTCGCAATCGAACGCGTTCGAACGTGAGTCGAAAAAACTCACACTAAAGCCTCGGTAGAGAATACGAAAAGCGTTGTTTTGATCGAAAATTAACTTCAACTGCACTGCAACAGCACTTATTTAGTTACGTGAATTAGCCTACTGAAAAAAAGCTATAAAATAAAAACAAAAGGATAAGAAAACTACGATTCAACACTTACCTCCCAATGTGTGAACGTGTACGGTTCTTTGAACCATTGTGTGAGTGCCTCGCTCAGTTTATCATTGGTCAGTGCTGGCGGCACATGGGTCAACGTACTGAAATCGTCCGCCATGGCGTTACTTCTGAAAACTATGATATATTTTTTTGTGATCCTTCATTTCATTACGAGAACTGCTAAGGATAGAGATGAATGGAAAAGTTTGGAGGAGGCCTTTGCCAAAAAGTGGCATAAAGACAGGGTTGTTGGTGCATAATAGTTAGAGTGTGATATACAGGGTGTCCCAGAACTCAACGTCAATTCGGAATCGCACCCGATTCAAGGACAAATCAGAAAAAAAAAAACTTTGTCATGTATTTTTAAAATTACGGTAACTTCTTTTTTTCGAAACAGGGAGTACCCTGTGATGATGGTTTAGAGCTCCTTTAGCTACAAATCTTTACTTTTTCGTTTTTTTTTTTTTATAATCTTGTGTAGTGCTTGTGTAACCTGTTGTTTTAAATTCTTAGTTATCTTCTTCTTCCGAAAAAAAAAGAAATGACTGTAATTTAAAAAAAATTACATGACAGATATTTTTTTCTAGTAACTATTATAATTTGTTTTATCACCCGATTCCGGCTTGACGTTGAGTTCTGGGACATCCTGTATAATAAATTATAAGTAAAAGTGATCATCATCTTCCTGCCCTTATCCCATGTTACTCGGGGTTGGCGCAACACGTTTTTTTCTTCCACTCTGCCCTATCAGCCGTCAAACTCATAATCATAATCATTTTTTCACTAACTCCCTTTTCTTATCGCTTCTCACACAATCCATCCATCTTTTCAATCCCTATTTCCCTTGGTCCCGGCATCACGCGTGAACAGCTGGGCCGATTTCACTAATACTTTTGTTGTTGTGTTTGTTATTCTCAGGAGAAGGTTTTTATGAAAGAAAAAAAAACAATTGCGGGAGCGAAGCCGCGGAGGACAGCTAGTATAATTATAAATGAACCTCTTTGTTTAAATTTTATAGTGATATTTGTTTGAATTTTTGACGACACGGTTGGCGCAGTGGTTGAGCGATTGACTGCTGCGCAGCATGTCGCGGGTTCGATTCCCGCACGGAACAAATATTTGTACGACCTACATGTATTTGTTCCGCTTCCGAGTCTGGGTGTTTTTCAATCTATAATACGTATGTATTTACAAAAAAAAAATGTATATAAGTAGTTTATCAACCATCTCGTTACCATAACACAAGCATTAGGTTGCTTAGCTTGGGACTATATGGCGTTGTGTGAAATGTCCAAGGATATTATTAAAAAAAAATATATATTAAAAAGTAGTAGTCCGAGTAATGAGCACTCGAGAATAGCCCTAGATACCAATTATCTCAGCTCGAGCCGGCTACTATAACTCTCACTACATATACTTATTATCTCAGCTCGTGCCGGCTACTATAACTCTCACTACATATACTTATTATCTCAGCTCGTGCCGGCTACTATAACTCTCACTACATATACCTATTATCTCAGCTCGTGCCGGCTACTATAACTCTCACTACATATACCAATTATCTCAGCTCGTGCCGGCTACTATAACTCTCACTACATATACCTATTATCTCAGCTCGTGCCGGCTACTATAACTCTCACTACATATACCTATTATCTCAGCTCGAGCCGGCTACTATAACTCTCACTACATATACTTATTATCTCAGTTCGTGCCGGCTACTATAACTCTCACTACATATACCTATTATCTCAGCTCGTGCCGGCTACTATAACTCTCACTACATATACCAATTATCTCAGCTCGTGCCGGCTACTATAACTCTCACTACATATACCTATTATCTCAGCTCGAGCCGGCTACTATAACTCTCACTACATATACTTATTATCTCAGTTCGTGCCGGCTACTATAACTCTCACTACATATACCTATTATCTCAGCTCGTGCCGGCTACTATAACTCTCACTACATATACCAATTATCTCAGCTCGTGCCGGCTACTATAACTCTCACTACATATACCTATTATCTCAGCTCGTGCCGGCTACTATAACTCTCACTACATATACCAATTATCTCAGCTCGTGCCGGCTACTATACTGCCCCCGATGTCATAATTACAGTAAGTCGTATTACTGGTGTTATGACTTTTTTTACAGTACTGTGATCTTTAAATCAAGACCTTTAAGGAACATTTTTCTTTTTTTTTATATCTAAATTATTAACAAAGTTACGATAAGCACAATCACAGTAAATGTTGAGAAGAATCAACCGTTCGTTAAAATAATGACAGTAAGTAGACTTACTCTATTAAAATTATGTTTTATTTTACATTTTCCCTATCATATTTACAGTAACTAATGTTCCGGTAGATTGACATTATTCAAATATGGTGTTTTCGCTACACATATTAACAGTAAGTATAGTTACTCTATTTATTACTTGAGTAGTTCACAAAAAATAAAACCAATCCGTAAGCATACATCAAGTAAGTGAGTGACTTACTGTAACAACGCTAAGAAAAACGACACCATAGTCGAATTCAATTTTTATTTTTAACAAAGTAAGACTATGTACTAGATAAATATATAATAGGTGAAAATCAAACTATTTTATCAATCTAACAGTAAAATCGATAGTAACTCAGTTCCATCACCAAGTCGAGACAAAATTGCGTAACACCGAAGTATATGATTTCGTTGCACGTGTGAAAAGTGTGAATTCTTTGAAAACTATCGTTATAGAAATGAACTTTACTGATTTTTATAAGTATGATGAATGTGTATCGCAACACAAAATTCGAAACTCCTCATCGCGTATTTACCTAAAAGACATCACATACGTTAAAGCAGAAAGAGGCTATTTCACCCTAAAATTTAAAAAGATCAAGATGACGAAGACTTTCAAACTTTAGACTTTTTACAAAATACAGTCTTCAAAAATAACATTTCCTGAACTTAGGCCAAAAGCTGCTCCACGAGGTATAACAGAGGATAAGAAAAAAGAGATACTGGAAAAGCTGGTCCCATTGATGCCAGCTTTTCCAGTATCTCTTTAAATAGACAAGCAATTTGGTTGAATATACCAACTTCTAATGCTTCTGATCTTGAAGATTAAAAACAAGATTTTAATCTACAAGATCAGAGTTTCAATTTTATTTTTATTCGGTTTTTTTTCTCATTTTTAATACAACATAATTATTATTTCTAAAACTTTAAGTCTAAGAAATGTGATTATGCCTTTAAGACAAACATTGTTTGTTATAATTAGGTAATAAGGAGACTGATTTGATTCATATGACCTCAAATAAGTGGGAGATTTTAGTTTCTGTACAACTTAGTGGGACTAGACTTTTAATGATAGATAAAAGAGATTCTTGGAATTCATAATGATTATAAACCTGTTTTAGTTGTTGTTAATTTTATTATACTACCTATTGATAAATGGAGGAGATACAAGACTGTAACTGATAATAATTAATACTTATTTTCAGTACAATTTTCATGGCTCAACAAATATTTTTTTCTATTATAAAAATTGGATTTTTATTCATAAAACATTTAAATTAATTGCCTAACACTATTTACAAAACTGAATGTATCGATGTACGGAATTAGATTGCAGACATGCCCTCTTATTTCCAAAATACGGGAAGTTTGTGAGAAAAGTCACTGGATTTGTGGGCTAGATAAAGAGGTTGTAGTAAACATAGTTACAGTAACTTACATCGACAGAATATTTCGTTAAATATAATTACAGTATGTTACCGACTTACTGTAAATATGTTTAAAAAGTGTTAGTTGGGCTGATAAAAGTGGTAATCATAGATACAATTCATTAGATAAAATAAAAACCATCAATGTGTAACAAATAAATTATTTTCAGGATTAATCTACACAAATGTATCTTTTATTATCTGTTTAAATATCTAAGCTATCTACTATAATGATCAAGATACACCAATTTAAACATCTCGAAACAAAAGTGCGATTTCCCACCATTCACATTTTTTGACTTACTGTAATTATGACATGGGGGGCAGTATAACTCTCACTACATATACCAATTATCTCAGCTCGTGCCGGCTACTATAACTCACTACATATACCAATTATCTCAGCTCGTGCCGGCTACTATAACTCTCACTACATATACCAATTATCTCAGCTCGTGCCGGCTACTATAACTCTCACTACATAATATACCAATTATCTCAGCTCGAGCCGGCTACTATAAATCTCACTACATATACCAATTATCTCAGCTCGTGCCGACTACTATAACTCTCACTACATATACCAATTATCTCATAGCTCGTGCCGGCTACTATAACTCTCACTACATATACCAATTATCTCAGCTCGTGCCGGCAACTATAACTCTCACTACATATACCAATTATCTCAGCTCGTGCCGGCTACTATAACTCTCACTACATATACCAATTATCTCAGCTTGAGCCGGCTGCTATAACTCTCACTACATATACCAATTATCTCATAGCTCGTGCCGGCTACTATAACTCTCACTACATATACCAATTATCTCATAGCTCGTGCCGGCTACTATAACTCTCACTACATATACCAATTATCTCAGCTCGTGCCGGCTACTATAACTCTCACTACATATACCAATTATCTCATAGCTCGTGCCGGCTACTATAACTCTCACTACATATACCAATTATCTCAGCTCGTGCCGGCTACTATAACTCTCACTACATATTATAAAACTCGTAGACTTTGTCTCTGTCAACTCTGACCTAGACTAGAGACAAGAGCAAAAAAAAGCATCTCATAAAAAAATATAAAAAAACTCTGCCGCCGCGTCTGTCTGTTCGCGATAAACTCAAAAACTACTGCACCGATTTTCATGCTGTCTTCACCAATTTATTGATAGTGTATCTCGAGGAAGATTTCAGTATTTAATTCTCGACCGACATAGGATAGTTTTTATGCCGGAAGTCCCATGGGAATGGGAAAATCTCACAGTAATGGGAACTATGCGGGTTAAACGGGAGTGAAACCGCGGGGGACAGCTCGTAATCTAATAAAGATTTATTGCAATCTTAATAAGTCTACCATTTTCCAGTGACCAATGATGGAGATTAATTAAATATAACAAATGTCAAAAATATAACAAATATCGTAAGACCCTCTACGAGAAATGTTAAGGAAATGAGACAAAAATATAATAATACCTAGACCAGTGCATAGTTATAGATAAGTCATACATGTACAAATAAATATTCTCACATTTTATGATAAGAGTAAGTATTAGAACGTATAGATAAAAACATGCTATTGAAATATGCAAAGAGCGGTGTTTTTCATTTGGTTTTCCTAAATTATCCTTTGTTTTTTACTTGGATTACAAACACAAAGTAGAATTCTGTAGAATATTAATAACAACACAAACTCAACACACACACGACACAAAATACACAATAGGTACTTACTTAAATATTGTTGATATTCTAAAACACCGCATACACTTCTATTTTTCCTTTACTATTTACGTTTTTAAAGTTTTAAAAGCGCGCGAATATATTTGATAATGCGGAAACAGACTACGAGATAACACTTTTTAAGCTCAGCGATTCGCGTGCGGGTGCACAAAGATAAACAAGAATGCGATATTGCGAGAGGATAACGAATGTTTTCATTTGACTACGTGTTTTGGTGTGACGTGACATTGACATTTGTTACCAGTAGTGTTGGGTCGATACGTCCGTTTGGAAAAGGATCCGCAGAGCCGCGATACCGCAAAATGTCAAAAATGATTTAGTAAATAATATATTATGTTCTGTGATAGGTACCGATGCAATCCGAATGACATGACTTGACATGAGCATCTAGTGTAGGGTGAATTCTTCGAAATACCAAATATCAAGTTATGGTCGCTTGTAGATCCAGTCCTCCTGGCGTTTAGCCACTTTTATCGTTTAGAAACTTTAATTTTCCTTTATTTTAGAAAAGGGGTCAGTACAACACAATTTCCGCTTTTGGGGCATTAGAAGTACTTTTAAACTGTCAACGTATAAACTAAAAGGATAAGTCTGCAATCCCTATCACTCCGCACAATTCCACTAACCGACCTTGCGACTTAACCGCTCCGGTCCGTCGTCTGTCGATTTAGTTCTTTTGTGTATACGTAGTATCTCTATGTAGTCTGTGTTTTGTGTGAAGGTTATTGGCGGGTGGCGCAACTAGTACCAGTTTTTCTTACTCAACAGTTATTTCGTTATCTTACATGCGACGCAAATTTAGAATATTATAATTATTCTCTTATTTTTTATGATTAACTCTTCCTTACTAGCCACTAGGTGACTTTGTTTTATTGAAAGCGAACGTAACACAATAATGTCACATTATTAATGAAAAAAGTCCGATCTGATACGCTGATCGCTGTTTGTAGTCATTTGTGGAACGACGCTGACTGTCTGACTCTGATGTGCTACATCCGGATCTAGATCTGCATAATCTTTTGTTTGACGTTCCCATCTCTATTAAGGATGACAGTGACAGACATACACTGCTACCAACTTCTATACATTTAAACCCACATCCGGCTCGGTTGCCAATAAGGGACAAAAACTGATGCCATAATTATTTTAGTTAGGAGTTTACCAGAAAATCATAATAATAATTTTCTGATATAATTTATTTTGTATCTGTATAGAATAGAATAGAATAGAATAGAATAGAATAGAATAGCATTTATTTGCAAATATGGGTAATACATAAGTAGATGTTAGTAGTATAAATCACAGTTCTGCCATATTTCACCATTCGGCATGCAAACATTTCCATTTTACAATATTTGACAAAATTTAAAATCTCATTAAAACATTAACTTAATTGTTCCATTCAATAAAAAATATATTAAAATTCAAATTGACATTAAAACATTAATTAATTATAAAAAATATACCTACATTAAATAAAATGGTTAAAAATTTAAATTGTATAAGAATAAAATTCGTGGTCAAAATATAAATAAACAAACATACATTAAAATTCCATGTCATAAATTATAATTTTGTATCATTCCTAAAGTAAATCAATAGTTAATTCATTAAAATTACAGGTATTTAGAAACAGTTTTGTCCGTTAGAAACTCAGTTACACTGTAGTATGTTTTATCTAATAATAATTTTCGAAGTTTACTTTTGAATTGCACCGTTTTCAAGTCTTTCCAAGCACCTGGCAATTTATTATAAACAATTGGGGCCATGTAATAAATACTTTTGCGCATCATAGTTGTTTGACACGATACCTGATTTAATTTTGTATTGTCTCGCCTATTTCTAGGAAATACATCTGCCAAACGTTCAAAACGACTTGGATTGTTTTTTACAAACACAGCTACCTCAAGAATATAAATACAGGGAAGTGTCAAAATGTTGTACTGCTTAAAATATGGCTTGCAACTGTCGGTGGCTTTTAGCTTGAACATTGACCGGAGACATCTTTTTTGAGCCTTAAATGCTGTCTCTTTATCGGTGGAGTTTGCCCAGAAAATGACACCGTAGCGCAAGTGAGATTCAGCTATGCCGTAGTAAGCCGCAAGAAGTGTTTTGGTATCGACTATGGATGCTAACCTATACAAAGCATATGCCGACGAACTCAATTTTTTACACAATACGCCTATATGTGCTTTCCAATTTAGACTGCAGTCTATTTGTAATCCCAAAAATTTGGTATCAGTTACTTCATCAATATCGTCAGTTTTGAAATGTATATGAAGGTTAGGTACACCAGGCATCCGTTGTTTAAAGTGCATTATCTTGGTCTTACCTAAATTTATATTCAAATTATTTTTATCTAGCCATTTAATTAAATTGTCAAGAGAATTATTTATGTCCGTTTCATATGTATTTTCGTTTTTACAAGGGATTGTAATGGTGCTATCATCAGCAAACATAGTTAAAGGGTGTTCGATGGACGTGGGCATATCATTAACATATAATATAAATCCAAACGGGCCCACAACGCTTCCCTGTGGAACACCGAATTTAATTTTACGTTCTCGTGATCGTGATATCTCTTCATGTTTATTCATTACATTAATGCGACTAATCTCGGTTATCTGTGTTCTGTTTTCCAAATACGATTTTGCCGTAGGCTTCCAATTTACTTAACAATGTATTATGATGGACGTAATCAAACGCCTGCGTCATATCACAAAATATGGCGCATATGGGGGATCGTTTATCCACACTTCTAATTATCGGAAACAAAAAATCATAAATTGCCATTTCAATGGTTCTATGCTGCCTAAATCCTTTTTAATGTAATGAGGCTAAAGTCTTTTTGTGCCGTTATCCCAAGTTCCTTAGGCTTACCGCATAAAACACGGCTAAAGTGGGTGATAGACGGGGGAAATTATAAGTGTATTAATTTTGGCATGGCATAACTTGTTCTAAAATCCCAGAGCTCCCAGTTCTAACGCATTTTCTCAGTAACGAAATCTTTGAAAAAGAGTTGTGTTAGTATTATGTTAGTAAGTAGTTAATTTATGTATGTAATATGCACCTACGTGCGCATACCTGCTAGCTTCGACCGACGGCCTTAAAAACTGATTTGTATACATTTTTCCTGTAGGCACAGGTATCACCGAACTAAGACAGTTCTCAGGTAGCGTTGGCAAAAAAAAAAAAAGTAATTATAAATTAGTTATTTCTACGATCTGTCATAGGGTTGTAAATACCTGCACAAAAACCTTTCATGGTTGCAATCTTTCTAATAATGATTTCTAAGTAGGTACCTATACCATTTTACAGTTATTCCAATTCAGTTACTTCAATGCCACTGATATCGCCTTCAGACAAATAAATATGTATGTAGGTATGTATGTATTGAGGACGTATCTACTGCTTTAAATTGTTTTGCTTCGCCTTAAAATATGAAAGCACATAATTATTTTATATAGGTACATTGCTTGCACCTGTGTTTATTATAAAATCTTCTATATCGGCCACACTTTCTTTACCCCAGTATCGTTGTCCTATTTCAGATTCATTTTGTATTCATCTCAATCTCTAAAGCGTTAAGTTCAAGGTTGATAGAGTTAATTTGTCAGGTGTCGGGTAGCATGATTTGCTTTCTGATTCTGCTAAAGTGGCATTTTTGGACCCGCTGGCAACTGTTCCAACTCTACGTCAGTTTCTCGTATATCACATTAATAAGTGCAGCGCGAATTATATCACCAGGATATTTCCCAATCAGACTTGAACGCGTTAGCGATAAGATGAAAATTAAATTCAAATCAAAAATGGTTATGTGATTAATATTATGATTCATATATATGATTCTTCAAAGTGGCATTTTAGCCCCCCTGATCGTAAGACAACAAAGGGGACAGATCGAATACCTTCCATCTGCGTCCCTAGCTTCTTGAACAAATGTGCCATAAATATAGTACGCAGTGGCCTAGCAAAGGGGCCCTGTATTAAAAATTTTAGGGGCCCTGTTTTAGGGATATGGTTTTTTAAACAAAATAGGCCATAATAGCTAAGCACTGTCTTGGCAGACCACAAAGAAGATCGTGCGACTGAATGTATAGCTTTGCAACTGTTGTGTTCGTGGGAATTTCGGCCAGGAATCTTAATATATGTGATGATCCTGGATTTATTGGATTCTATCCGACTTTAGATTTTATCCGATTAAAACAAGCTTTTCTTTTTGTCGCCATGTTCTTTATTTTTCAATGACCATGTAACAACCCCTCTATATCTAGGGGTGTACCAACAACCATAGTGAGTGCTATGATTTATTTTCTGACTGCCAAAAGGAGGGTTTTGTTTTTATTGCATATGTATGTAGCTAGGCTAGCGAGCCGCTGCGAGCGCTCAGCGCTAGACTCCCTATCCCTTGTTGCAGAGACATGCTGCTTTAAATCACTGCGACGCTGTGCACGTTCAGCGCTAGATTCCCGAGCACGGACCTGCGATGTTCTCCAGCTTTGGTTAGCAAGCCGCTGTGAACGCTCGGAGCTAGATTTCCCAGCGCGTGCTTGCGAAATATTTTCTCTATTCCTCGAGAGGCGCAGATGATTATCAAGAGCAGACTCTGCCGTACGGTGTACTCGAGCTCCTCTTGTCTCATGTCTGGGATGTCTGACGGGAAAGTTGAGATTTCCTTTAAGGCATGATAAACAATCGCTGAAACTGTCCGATATCCCAAAAACAGAAATATCACAGCAGGCTTCGAACTCGAAGAATGAGAACGAAGTAATATTGTAATTGTGTTTTGAGAAACCGAGCAACCAAAACAATAGACCAACAACATTCAACCAACATTCAACCAACTACGTATAACTCACGTACCTAACGACAAAAGTTAAATAATAACTGGAGTGGGTCATTAATCCGCGGAAAATATTAACACCACGATTCAGAAAAATTACAAAGCATGTTCTAATGCGGTTCGTGAATGGACGGCGCGGGCGGCGTTTTGCGATTTAGTAATTTTATATTATCTTCGAAACTATTCAACCAATTGACATACTGTTTTGAGCAAATCGTATTTCTATGATGTTCTTGTGATTATTATAACATTGTTTTCGATAAGGTTTAATATTTTGTTGTTTAAAAAATCGTTCAAAGATAAGTACATCGAAAAATACTTTTTTTAACACATAAAAGCTACTATATCTGCTAAAATATAAAAGATAGAAATATGGTGCAGCGGACTTTTTTGTAGAACTATTCAAAGCGGACCAGGTTGCCATACATTGTTTTCAATTATATACAACTGTTAAGGCAGCGCACGCAAATAACTCTGTTGTAAGAGCTATTTTTTTCCGCCTGGATAGACAAAAATTGAGATAGTTTGGCTAATATGCATGATATCTTTATAATTTATAGCCTATAGCATTCCTCAATAAATGGGCTATCTAACACTGAAATAATTTTTCAAATCGGACCAGTAGTTCCTGAGATTACCCCCTACATACAAACTTACAAACAATTTTACCTCTTTATAATATTAGTATAGATTAACTGACCCGTGCAACGTCGTCTGCGTAACATTTTTCATTACTGCTCCGCTCCTATTGGTTTTAGCGTGATGATATATAGCCTATAGCCTTCCTCGATAAATGGACTATCTAACACTGAAAGAATTTTTCAAATCGGACCAGTAGTTCCTGAGATTAGCGCGTTCAACCAAACAAACAAACAAACTCTTCTGCTTTATAATAATTATTATAATTATATATGCTTTATAATATTAGTATAGATAATATAGTATAGATATCTCACCTAAACTCATTGCAAAAATGGAAGGCGTTGGAATCCGCGGAGTGGCACTCAAGATCTTCTCAGACTATCTGACAAATCGTTCGCAGTGTGTCAAAATCGACTCACTGTACAGTGATGAGGGGAGCATCACTTTTGGTGTGCCACAGGGTAGTATTTCGGGTCCTACCCTTTTTCTGCTCTACATAAATGATCTGTGCTGCCTATCAATACCTAACTGCGACATATTCACTTATGCAGATGATACGGCACTTATCATATATGATGATAACTGGGACAACTGTAAGCTGAGGACAGAGCGGTCGCTTCAACGAGTGATGACATGGCTCTCAGCGAATTAGCTAACCCTCAATATTGAGAAAACCAAGGTTGTTCGCTTCACTCTCCCTCACACGTGCACACCTCCCGCGGGTTCTAGTATAATCAAAGCCCATACTTGCCTGAACTCTTTCGATCACAGCCCCAATGCTTGCACTTGCCTAACCCTAACTCTGGTTCCAAGTACCAATTACCAAATACCTAGGAGTCCACATTGATAAGCACCTTAGCTGGCGCCCCCATGCTGAAGCTCTCTGCTCGCGAGTTAGAAAGTTACCTAATATATATATTCAAGGAACTCAGACACTCAGCCGATCGAGAAACTCTATTCCTTGTCTATCAGAGCCTGTGTGTCTCTGTTCTTACTTACTGCTTTTCTGCATGGGGAGGAACCAGTAAAACCCACCTAATCCAAGTTGAACGAGCCCAAAGAGCAGTCCTAAAAGTTATGCTGTTCAAACGCAGAGATTATCAGACTGCCCTGCTCTACTCCGAGTCAAAGGTCCTAACGGTGCGCCAACTGTTCATTCTGCGTGCCGTTCTGCGCCGTCATTATTTGCTTCCTTTTGACGACAAAATTTTAAAGAAACGCAAAGGTCATCCAGTCTGCAAGTCTACTCAATGTCGCACTTCATTCCGGGGCCGCCACTTCGGCGTCCTCAGTGGTAGAATATATAACAAAATACACTGTCTTCTTGACATATATCCTCTCACTAGAAGTAAATTAAAATCTAAGCTTACCAATTGGCTGCAGGGGTTGTCTTACGATAGCAACGAACTCGTCTTAATGGTTAACTCATAATCCTTGGAGTTATAGTATACCTTTTATAATCTTTTCCCGATAAAATAGTATAAAATAAATAGTACTTTAGCTAGCACCACCCACACACACACACACACATACCCTCGTGATGCCGACGCGCCCTATAATACCCAAAATAAAGATGGCGACTCAAACCCACAGCTTTTACGGGATCAGTTCGTATTAAAGCCTACTAGCCGTTTAAATGGACATATTACGAAGTCATTCATATTGGTTTTAAATTAGGCTGCAATCTTAAGATATTTCTACCAATTTCCGGACGAAAGAATGATGAACGGATTGTGATCTATTCTGAAAAGTGGCAGTTCATGATATTATGTCAAAATAGTGTTACTGTGCGGCGTTATGGCAGGTGTCCGTGCACGCGGTGAGTAAATCGCTTTATTTTGTTGGCATCTTTTATATTTTTGTGTTTTTTTTTTTTAATCTTTATTGATTTACAGGGTTTTTTCTATAAAGAATATGTCACCCCGATGATTGAATACAAATTATTAACCTATGTGTTAGAATAACCTAATCTACCCGCAACCTTATACCCAAAATAATAATGTGATAAAGTGTTCTAGCCTCATCCGACAACGGTGTGGCTAGAACGCTATTATAGAAACCTACATTAAAACTATTGACAAAAGCTTGACGCACGCATATGATGCACGTATTCTATTACTCCACAGACAACGCAATTGGGAGAATCCACTTTGCGCATCATGAATGCGAAACTGTTAAGCGGTATGTGGCCGGATCGGAGCCTCAAAGCCGTCACCACTTCCTGTCTAGTCATCCCTCCCTCGCTGAACCAAAGGGTCCTTGGAAGAGATGGAATCGTACGATACCAAATACCTTTTGTTAAAGACCTCTTATCAAAATATACAGACCAAGACTGATTACATATGTCTTTAACTAGGGGTAAGAGCTCGGTATGCCAAGGAGGACATGAGTAAGTTTCTCCATCTGACCCGGCTTCGTTTGCTAAACGATCAACCACTTCATTACCCTCTAATCCAACGTGGGAAGGGATCCATTGCAATACAATTTTTTTTCGTTTTGCAACACATTCAGTAATGGCTTTTAAAATAGAGTAAGCTAGTGGAAGCCCTCTAACTGATGGAGAACTTGTGCATCTTATCAGATGGAGAAGAGCACTTTTCGAGTCAGTGAAAATGACAAACCGATCCCCGTCCAATGACTCGATATAGGCCAAAGCTTCAGCAATAGCGACAAGCTCCAAGTGCATTATTGAAACTTTTGTTGATATTTTAAATTAAAAAAAAGCACCTATTTGTGAGTCATAAAAGGCTGAGCCACAAGAATTCTTGCCTTTAGAGCCGTCCGTATACACACAGTAAAAACCAGAATAAAGTAAATTTAGAGACTCACAACATATTGATTGTAAATTACATACATTATAACGGTGTTTGGGCTTATCTACTGAATCTAAATTAGGTTTTACAATAGTTGATAAGTCTATATTGCTGGTCCAAGTAGTCATGGAGAACGTGCCCATTTGATTGCTGCAATACATATGTTCTTGCTTAAGAACATCGTGAGACCAAACTAAAAGAGGTTTTTTCTTTTTTCTCCAAAAAGCATTACTTTGGCAGAGACGATGTAGCTTATGTAGTATGTCTATTACAGGAAAATTAAAGCATTTCGATTTTAAATAGAATTTACCAGCTAAATATCGGCGGCGAATAAAAAGGGGCGGTAACATTAATTCGGATTCCATCACGTGGATCGGCGTACTTTTGATAAATCCACCTATTAACCGCAAGCAAACGTTTTGTAACCTGTCCAGTTTTGTCAAATGTGTGTCTGCGCTATTGTCCAGTAGAAAGCTACCAAAGTCTATACGACTACGAATAAGAGAGACGTACAGTCGTCTTAAATGAATTCCCCATCCGGGCCCAACTAAAACCTTAAAAATATTAACAAGTTTTAGTACTCGTTCACGGACCTCGTTAACGTGTTTCTTCCATCGAAGACCCTTGTCCAGCCACAATCCTAAGTATTTCACATGGTCTGCTAACTCTAACAAGGTCCCGTTTAATTGCACTTTTATATTAGGCCTGCGATAACCTCTACTAAACCAACAGATCTTACTTTTAGTGGGAGAAATGTCTAAACCTACACTCTTTAACAACTCATTGATCACATCAAGGCTATATTGGATCCTAGATTGCCCATCAGTAACAGAAGAACACTGTACATAAATGGCGAAATCATCCGCGTACTGAGATATACCAATGATATTCTGCAATTTCTTACATATATCCAACGTTATTATATTAAATAAAAGTGGAGATAGCGGATCACCCTGAGCCAAACCACACCCTGAATGTCTACTAATACAGCTGTTCCCAGATCTTATTTTGAGGACTATTCTGTGAAGAAAATTCCATAAATATTTACAGATGCGTGATCCTACTTTAAGATTATCCAAAACATTGATTAAAACACTATTAGTAACGTTGTTATAAGCATTATTTATATCTAAAAAACAAGCCATAGTAGAACAACTCTCGGAAAAGCCACTCCACTCACCGTACTGACTTTATTCACTCTTCTTTCTTCGTTCAGTCTATTTCTCTGTGGAATGCGCTTCCTCAGGAGATCAGGATGGCCACCAACCGATTAACTTTTAAATTGAAAGTTCGTGAACACATTCGGAAGAAGTTGGCAGTAGTATCATCACAGCGCTAATGTTTTCCAGTTACTTATTCGTATTTATTGTTTAAGTATTTCGTTTACATATTTATCTTGTTAATGTGAGTATTTATTATGTATTTATAGGTATAGTTAGTTTGTGTATAGTATTCATTTTAACCGGTTAGATCCGGCGGTGGATCCACTGGTGGACTGGTGGTTCCACCTGACGCAATTGATTTTATACTTTATTTCTAGGTACTTTACTTTATTTTTATACTTTGAATTTGAATATTAATCATTATTAATCGCATTTAGTTATTTTTTACATTAAATTCTCTGTATTGCACCTACCACTATTCTCTGCATCACCCAAAGGTTGACTGGTAGAGAATGCCTATGGCATTAAGTCCGCCTCTGTACTCTTTTTGTGCTGAAAGTGTTAAATAAATAAATAAATAAAAGCCAGTTTGTATTGTGGAGACCAGGCAACTGAGGCCATCTAGACAAGACCTACCCCTACGGAAGCCAATTGTGTTCACCGAAAATGTGTTGCTTTTTTCCAAAAACCATTCCAATCTTCTAAATAACACATAGTGAAAAATTTTACATAAACAAGACAGCAAGGATATGGGTCGGAGTGAAGAAATGTTACTAGGGTCGCGACCAGGTTTTGGAATGGGTATGATACAAATGTCGCGCCACTGAGAGGGGACAAAACTGTGTTCAAAAAATTTATTAATTAAAGTAAGTAATAAAGATTTACCTACGTCAGGTAAATTCTTAATCATAGAATAGGATATATCATCTAATCCAGGAGATGTATCCTTAGACTTGATACATTTATCTAGCTCCTGTATGGAGATCTCACTATCTAATGTAGGGTTATTATGGTGGACCATAGGAGTCGGAGGGGATACATAATCTGGGGTTAGGGAATGTAAAAGATTTGTAGAACTTTGGGCGTCCACAAAATGTCTAGGCGAACGGTAACCTTTCAGCCAACTCATTTTGCGCCACATATCACTAGTCGTTGTAGTGTGGTCAACTGAGGAGCAAAAACTTTGCCAGCTGTCTCCCTTAGCCTGACGGATTAGCTTCTGCGCTATACTTATGCGACTGTTAAGAGTATCAAGGTTCTGGGGAGAGGTAATCCCTCTCCCCAGAACCTTGATACTCTCCTCTACTCGCCTAAATTTGGATAATGCAAGCCTGCGTTGAGCCACAGCGTGTGATAGTTTTGCCGTCCAATACGGTTTCGGAATGAAATTTGAAGAGGGGTTTTGATTAAATTTTACGAATGGGATAAATTTGTCTGCAGCTTCATTCAGAATACTTAAAATAAATCGTAAGCTTTTTGAAGGTCATTCGGCAAACATATATTACAAAATTCCTGTTCTAGATGCTTTTTAAATGAAGTCCAGTCTGCTTTTACAAAGTTTCTCTTAATAATTGAAGGGAGATTTGAAGTACACAATGTTGATAATTTAATTAAAAGGTGGTCGCTACCTAAATTCTCATTTAAAACGGTCCAACTGAGATTCAAAGCAACATCTGTGGACACCAAAGATATGTCAGGAGATGACTGTTGTAAATGATTGTCAACTAGACGAACTCGCGTATGTGTACCATCGTTCAAAGAAAGAAAGTTGCTGTCAATAAGCGAGTCGTGCATAAGACTGCCTCTGTGATCAGTTTTATAAGACCAGCTGACGTGATGAGCATTAAAGTCACCTAGGATTAGGGTCTTGGAAGGACATAAAGATGACAGACTATCCCAATCTTGCTGAGTGATAACGATTCTAGATGGACAATAGACAGACACAATATTTTCAAACGGATCACAATTAAATAACTGCACACACACAACCTCAATACCGGTATTGTTTACATGAACGCGTCGCAGCTGCGCTTTAATAGTTTTGTGTACGATGATAGCTACACCGCCGTATGAGTCATCTCGATCTGCGCGATAAACAACGTAATCATTAACTTTAAAATAACTTTCTGGTTGGAGCCATGTCTCACTAAGGGCTACAATATGGACCTTTTCTTGGCATAAGAGTTGGTGAAAAGATGCTAACTTAGGTCTGATACTTTGGGCATTCCACTGCAGAATGTTTAATTTAATATATTTGTTAGCCATCACAATTTGTAAAATACTTAAACATTGCTTTAATCCACGGCCACTCTGAAATAAAACTCGCAGACACTACAGTTAACCATTTTAGGCACAGTTGGTAAATACACCGTATCTTAAAAATTAAGCTAGTCTTTTTGAGATAGATAACTTCCTTAATTCTCGACCACAACTCATTGACAGATGGGCATTTATCGGTAGCCTCACTTTCATCGGATTCTTGATCACTTGCAGGCGTATCTTGATTCCAGAACATCCAGTCATCTTTGGTTGGGTGGTCCTTGGCTTTCGGAGGTTTAACTGGTTTAGAATGGTGGTTTTCCATTCTAGCCGAGTCAGGAGTCTGTTCCTTGTGGACTATGGCCTTAGTACGGATTATGTCAGCATAAGTGGGACGAATAGAAGCTGCTGAATTCATCTCCCTAGCTTGTGAAAAGTTTTCTGTAGCTATTGGGGCTTGAGGGAAAACAACAGTTTCGGGAATAGGATTTTCGGGTGGAACATAACTTTCTAAGGCTTTCCTGTATGTGCATCCAAATTCAGCCATGATCTCCCTGAGCCTCCTCTCCTTCTTATATATTGGGCAAGTCTTGCTGAGCGATATGTGGTTCCCCTTACAATTGACACATGAGAACAATGAAGTGTCGCAATTTGCATGCTGCCCACCACACTTAGGACAGATCACATATTTGGACGGGCACATTTTCCTACTGTGACCTAACCTCCAACATTGAGAACATTGGGACACCTGGTGAATGTATGGCAAAACTTTGATGCTTATATCACATACACGTACAGACGCAGGTAGATGATCGCCGTCAAAGCAAAGTCGAAGGGTTTCATTGGGGCACCAACCACCATCACTCCTGTTGCGGCGGTCTAGCCTCTTGAATGATAAAAGCTTAGCGGGGGCTGGACATGAAATATTGCTGAGGATCTCGTCATCTGTAAAGTCCAGGTCTACGTCTTTGATTAGGCCATAACATACTGACAGCTGCATAGCCTTCTGGAACCTCCATCCCTTCTCCAAAAGTTTCTCGCACATTAAAAGATTCTGGGCAGCCGATTCACATTCAAATTCAAAGCGTATTTTAAAAGGACTTAAATACTTAACTGTGCGAATCTTATCAATCTTATTCTCCTTTAAAATACGTGCCATCGCAAACTGCTTCGGAAGACGTTCCTTAGAAGAAGCATAGACTTCGTACTTTTCATCATGCACTGAGTTTCGACTGCCATGACAAACCTTCTTTTTATTCCCCTTAATTTCTGTCCAACCCTCTTCTTCAGTACTATCCTCTCTTCCCCTTTTTGCCGCTCTTAATAACTCTTCTTTATTACTACCATCATCATCTATAGCATCCATGTCAGAAGAATCATTCAATAAGCTCTGTACCTACATCATTACTAAACGCGGGCGTAGGACATCGAGATCGCGGTAAGGCGCTGCCGCTCACGTTATCAGTCATGGCTCGATCGCGTAAGGAATGCGCACCTGGGTGGTCCGGCACACGCCGATGACACGTGAAAGTGCGTAAACAACAATAAGCGCAGTGGGGAACTAATTAAAATCGCGACAATGAACACAACCAGCCCGTACGAATGCCGGTACGGTTCTGTTGTATGTTTTTATTAAATAAAGTGTTTGAGAAATCACTATTGAATATAACAATTCATTAATTTCGTGTTTTCCACTGTAAAATCAAAAGATATATGATGCTAAAATAATTTGTCTATTCTAACGTACTATCGGTTTTAGTTAATATAATTATTTTATAATGAAAAATATTGTTTTTCGTTATTTCCTTAAAATTTTAATTTCTAACCAATTTGCTATAAAATACCGGTACTAGGGCGTGCAGACAAAGAGTTGCTTTTGGCTTATCCTTGCTGTGTTTTGTTTTTTCAGCTTTGCATGATCGCGATATTGAGGACGCCATTTTAAATAGGCTATCAGACTCTGAAATAGAGGAAGAAGAAGTGGAAATAGGAGAGCCAGATAATGTTGATGTACATTCAACCTCCTGTTCAGATTATTCTAATGATCATATACCTCTTTCGGAGTTATCGTCAAGGCCAAGAGGAAGACTGCGGCCCCGAGGCGGACTATCAAGACGATTTCGTTTTTCTATTATAATTTGATCTTTGAAAAGGTGATTTTTGTAATAGTAGAGACTGACATAAACATTATGTTGATTATTTTTAAGGAAAAGTAAAAATAAAGACATTTTGCAAAAAATATATATCGGCGCAACTACAACAGTTCGTCGAGAATAATCAAGATTAATAATTTGATTGTCCTAAAATTAGTTAATAAACCATCAGTTGATTATTTTTGAGTTGATTACGATGTAAATTAATGTTAAGATTGTAACTTCAATACTTAACCTACAAACTTGTAAACTCGTGCACGTGTGCCGAGTCCTATAAATACGGCCGCACTGTTGGCGCTGGGCTGGGTCGCCCTCGAGCCGCCGTACAGTACGGACCTCTCTGTGACGTCATTACGCTGCCCGTTGAATAAACGAAGCTTATAAAAGTATGTCGTGGATAAAAATATCACTTAATAATTAGTTGCTGATTTGAGTAATGTAGTAGTGGGTAGTGGTAAACGCCGTGACGTCAGTTGACAGTTGTAATGGCGGCACGTGGACAGAGTCGTATTGGAGAGTGGGGACTTTGCCGAGCGCACTTTGGCTCGAGACACCGACTAGGACACTCGTCCAGAACGAAACTGTCGGTTTACCTATTTTAATTAAATTAAACAGACTTCTTTAATAATGTTAGAAATGCGAGTTCTTCTAACTCAAAAACCAGATGTGTTGCTGTGGAGTTTGTTGGCCACTTCTTCTCCATAGCTAAAACACTAGGAAGTGGTAACGGGCGGGCGTTTTGGGGACTGTCTATTTGCAAAGTACTAGCACTCGGCCACAGTTAATAAAGAGAGCTTAGTACTGTATTGAATGTTTTATTCTACGATGATCCTGATACCACCGAACCCAAACGATGATGGCGCTCAGCCGTTGCTGACGCCTTCAAGTACTTGTGAAGTTTTCCTTCGAAGACCCAGAATGAGTTATCATGAAGACAACAATTGTGACGTCAGCAATGCTGAAGTCACACTTTTTATAAACATTCTGGAGGTTCTTTCTCCGTCATATATATTATTTTATTAAGTCATTCTAACCTAAAGGTCATTCTGGCGGACAAATTATTGATTTATTTTTTTATATATAACGGCATCTATTTATTATCATAACTATGCCCTGAAAGTCTCACTTCAAACCAATAACTCTAACATGTCAAATTTTCAACAACAAGTCTCGGAACTTAAGAGGGCTTTTACATTTTTTCTTGAATTTTAGCGTTTTATTCGAATTTTGATGTGTGATTTTGCTTTAGATATAGCCTTAAAACAAAAACAAAAATATGCCTAAGATAGTTTGATCATTTATCTTGGGAGTGTTCTAAATAAATATTTCAATTTGTTCACGTACATCAGTAAAATCCTTGACTCCGCAAAGGATGTTTCACAAAACGTTGCTTTAGGGTATCTTTTGATACCTTGGTACACCGAAGATATTATAATTTAATCATTTATAAAAATGTCCACGGTACAACTGTATCTTCTACTTTGGAATGTTCAAATCAATTTATTACGATTCATACAGTAATACATCAAAAAATAATTCTGTAAAACTGAGAGTTATTGACAATTTTCCGTACGAAACTATAATTTTTATCTATGAAATTATAATCAAAATTCAAATAAAAAATATTTAATAATTAAGGTGGCATTGCTATATTGCTTGAAAAAAAAATTGGTCTAATTAAAAGTAAAGTAAGTATTTTTAAATAATCGTCGAAAATCATTATAATCTTGTGACGCGCGGTATTCAACTTTAGTCAACTTGAGCTATTCGATTTTGAAAGAGCGCTTTGACAAAACTGTCTTAGGCATACTTTTAGTTTTTTTAAGGCTATATCTTAAGCAAAATCACACATCAAAATTCGAATAAAACGCTAAAATTCAAGAAAAAATGTGAAAGCGCTCTTAAGCACTATAAAAATTGTGTCCATTTAAACGGACTGTTCGGTTTTAATGCCTAGTGAACCCAAAATGTGTCTGGGTCTCACGAGGCTACACTATCACTCACACACAGACACACTGCACAAACACACCCTGATTTTACTTACTTCCCACAACATTGTACTTAAGCCCCTAATATTGTATTGGTTTAGTACGTCTTGACACTGTTAGGTACTCGGGGTGGGGACCTGGTGTCTTATAATACAGGTTATTAACCTAGCTTAGGCACGTCTCTCACAATATTGTAGTGTATTTTATATAATTACTAAACAATATCTCGATGTAATCTTTAAATATTGTGGTGAGAAAATAAATAAAATTTTATTTATTTATTTTTATTTATTTATATTTTACCGTTAATAGGTATCTCAGTTGTTGACGTTCGGTTGTATTCTTCCGTAGTCGTCCAGACGTCGTACTCCGGCACCCACATCCCTATATCCAGAGGTTCGAAGCCATAGTCTGTCATATACGATTGACCCCGGTACTCCACTCTCTGCATAGTGAAGTCCTCGTAGTATGTCCCCTCTTCCCACTTCCACTCCTGGATGTCCAGAAGAGTCATGTTCTTCTTAAAGCCCCACGCGAACATCTCGAAGATGCATTTGTCGGAGAACATTAAGTGGACTGAGATGTCGAACACCGTACCTGATTCGAGAATGTTATGAAGATGAGTAAAAAGTAATTAGAAGAATTTTATTTCACATAAGTAGCCGTTTTTTTTTAGAAGCTAATGCAAGGTTTTCATTCATTTCTTACGGAGATGATGAGATCGGCAAGAAACTCCACGATCCATCTTTAAAAAGTTTCCGAATTGAGAACCTCCTTTTTGGGAAGTCGGTTAAAAATACATAGACCTACAACCCAAAATTTTTACCCTTCTATCACCAACCCTTATTTTTTAATAGCGATATTATGAATGAATATCGCTCAAGTGTGTACGCAATGCCAAATTTTTGCCACTCGAAAAATCTATCGGGCAGTACGGAACCCCTCGAATGAGAGTTCGACTTGCACCTGACCAGTTTTTCTTTTTCTTGCTGAATGAAAAAAAAATCACATACAAGGGAATTTAAACAGACAAATTAATATTATATTTATTTAAAATTGTATAATTGATTACATTGAACTAAAATAAACGTAAATATGTATAAAGGTAAATACTGGAATAATAATAATATAATTTCTAGTACAATATCACTGAGATAAAATATTTTACTACTTACATAATATTGTCACATCTACTATAAGGAACTCATGGGTAGGTTAACATTATTAAATCATAATATTCATTCTAATTATATTTTTATATATGGAAATTATCCCAAAGAAATATGCTCCCGGGATAAAAAGCTCATATCTATTCTAGACTATAATCTATATCTGTGACAAAGGGCATACAACCATTGTAGCATAGCCCCCCCCCCCCTCCTGCCGCCATTTTGATTATATTTCAAAGTTCGCACTATCTAATCTACAAGCTGAAGAGTTGGTTTGTTTGCTTGCTTTCTTGAACGCGCTAATCTCAGGAACTGGTCCGATTTGAAAAATTCTTTCAATGTTAGATAGCCCATTTATTGATGAAGGCTATAGGCTATAATTCATCACGCTAAGACAAATAGGAGCGGAGCATTAATGAAAAATGTGACACAGACGAAGTTGCGCGGGTCAACTAGTTTGCATATATGGGAAGAAGACATTTCAACAAACAAAAAGTGTTATGAATGTGGTGCCCTAAAGTGCCACGTTGCCGAGATATTTCGAGGTAGACTGGTAAGGTGTAAAGAGGGTGTTATGCCAGCTCCCAGCATGCATATATGGGTAGAGGACATTTCAATAAACAAAAAGTGTTATGAATGTGGTGCCCTAAAGTGCCACGTTGCCGAGATATTTCGAGGTAGACTGGTAAGGTGTAAAGCAGGTGTTATGCCACCTCCCATGGAAAAAGTTCGAACCCTTTTCATCCACATCGGTTCAGTCGTTCCTTCGCGATTGAGTCACATACAACCAAAGACTATTAAACCACTTGACTGCGCATACAGTGCCCCGACGCACGAAAACTATTAGTGTTTTTGCTCAGATGTTAGGCAGCAGGCACTAGTAACCATTTTAGTTGTGACCAATTGTTAGACCTGTGGGCATGCTAAGTTTTTACAAATCGTTTTAATTTTTATGCAATTTATAACGCATAAAAATGCCTTCATACCCGGTGAATTTGTGTGGTAAACATTCCTAGACCTTTTGTTACAAAAATGATGGCATAACTTTTTATCGGAGAGTAAAGACTACGCAAAATATTTTTGATTTGAATCAGATGATGAGCCACAGCAGGGGTCTATATAAAATGGCGGTTAGGTGAACGAGCACACTGTGAGAAGCGCGCGTTGATGTCTTTTGGAAAAGTCTCTTTCTTTCATTAGGAAATACTTATATTTTTATCCCTTTCTTCCCCTTTGTATTTTTATCGTAAAAATCTGTGCTGTTACGTTTAATGATTGAAGTCGATTTATCGATGATCATAAAATTACAACTAATACAATTTTTAATCAATTCACATACTTACATTAAATACGTAACTACTTTTAAACGACTTTAAAAATAGGAGGAGGGTCTCAGATTTTTCATCTGTGTGTTTGACATACATGTTTTCATTTTAGATTTTCGAAGATTTCAGAATTAAAATAAAAGTGGAAAGATAAGGTTAATAGGGAAACTTTTTTTAAACAAGATATAGCGCTGTTTTTTTGGATTGAGTATTTTTATAATGTTAAAATCCATTTTATCGATATCGACTATTTTCCTTTAATCAAGTAGTGCCACCACTAACCATAGGCTACCTATGCAACCTGACCTTGAACGGACCAATTGCAGCCGCGCGTTGTTCCTCGTCCCCCGGCCCGCTGTAGTGAGCCGCGTACTTAGAAGAAATCGGCCTATACGCTCTCTAGTGGTTATATACTCTATGCATACAACCATCCATCCAAATTTTCGCATTTATCCATAGGTACTAATATTATAAAGCTGAAGAGTTTTTTTGTTTGCTTGAACGCGCTTATCTCAGGAACTGTATAGGTGCAAGGTCATAGGTAATATAAAAGCACTGTTTGGATTTGGATTTAAAAGGTTTATTAAAAGTTCTTCAAAGCTAATGTTTAAATGTTATGAATGCACCCGGTTCGTTTGACGTATGGAAATGCACTGACATTAAAGTATACATAAAATTGTTACTTAGATACAAGTACAATTGTTGTAAATTGCTGCGTTAGCAAGTGTTCGGTTGCTTAGACCGAACAGGAACTACTGGTCCGATTTGAAAAATTCTTTCAGTGTTAGATAGCCCATTTATCGAGGATGGTTATAGGCTATAATATCATCACGCTAAGACAAATAGAAGAGGAGCATCAATGGAAAATGTGACGCAGACGAAGTTGCGCGGGTCAGCTAATATTATAGAGTAAGAGGCTGGGACAAAGCAACCGCTCTGGGCGAAGCAGAAGGGAGTGTCAGGCTCTTACTGACTAAAACCCATCCGTGTTCCTCGTTATACCCTTCGTGTTCCAGGGCCGCGGTGACTCTTTCGAGCAAATTCCGCAACCCTGGCAGGGGCTGTACTCAACCACGCGGGCACATTGCAGTTTGGTGGATGTCACATGTCTTCGAATTTTTGGTTCAAGACATTTCCGGTTTCCTCACGAGATTCTCCTTCACCATTTTCAGTATTAAGTAGGCTCTAGAGTATCATCATCATCTGCCTAGCCTTTTCCCAACTGTATTGGGGTCGGCTTCCAGTCAAACCGGAATTAGATGAAAACCAGTATTTTAGTATAAAGTACTAAATAATAAATAATAATGCCACTTCCTACTTAACATTATAAATGCGAAAGTTTGTGAGGATGGATGGGTGTTTGTTACTCTTTCACGTCAGAACGCCTTAAAGGATCTTCATGAAATTTGGCACACAGGTAGATTATAGTCTGGAATAACACAAAGGATATTTTTTCTTTCATACAGCTAGTAATAATATAAAAAGAAAAATTAATCTATTAGAACATTGAACAAGGACGGAAGTTTTCATAATTCATGAATTAAAAGCCAATTTGAGCCAATACTAATGAGCCGTTGCATTATTATGAACTTTAAAATGAAATGTCATAATGATAACATTGCGAAAGAGAGACAAAGCTATACATGACGTTAGCACCATCGCTTTTTAGAATGAAATCATGTTAGCAGGAAAACTCCACAACAAACCGCTAATGATGGGTAAAATATCGCTAAACATACAATTAAAATACTTACAGACGAACACAGAACTTCCTTCTTTTTGAAGTCGGTTAACAAACGTGTGATACAAAATAGACAAATTAATGGTTCTGATTGATGATTTATTTCGATAACATATTTTTATTTTATTTTCAATATTGCATTCTTATCAATTATCAGGGTACCATTTTACTCATTATTAAGCAACGTCCGCATTCTGATCTCAGACGCAATCATTTTTTTTTTATTTGAGATGGGTTTGCTCTTGACTCTAGCCTTGGTCACTGATGACAGAGAAAAAGTCTACGATGGAGCGAGCTTACCCAGAAGGAGCCTGTTCACTCTAACTTTGAAGAGATTAGGGTTGTAAGCATTCGGAAACACAGACGAAGGCAGAGAGTTCCACTCCTTTGCTGTTCGCATTATAAAGCAGTTTGGAAGCGCTTAGTTAGAATTGGTGGAATAGCAACAAGGTAGGGATGGTATAAGTTGCAGTGTGTCATTTCGAAGAGATTAGGGTTGTAAGCGCGTCTTTTACAAACTAAATCAACCGTTTCCTAAATTGTATGTTTGTAAAGAGTAATATCGGATACAATGTTAAACTAACGCTGTTATATATCGCAATCATATTCCTTAGGTATAAGGCTCACAATAAAATAAATATTACAACTGCAACTATTTGTGCGACAACGTCATGGCAAGATTATTATTGAGTGGTCGAATGCTATTATCACCATTTTAACACTGTAATTTGAGTGGCTAGTGAGATTATACAAGTATCATTGAAATAACTGAAAAACCCAGAACAAGGGTACTTTGTTGTAATCATCAACATTTACTGCGGGACACACCAAAAAAAAACAACCTTTTAACAGCAAACATATTGCGTATTATAAAAATATGAGTCAGTTAACCTGTCAACGTGCAACGAGCTCGTGGCTAAATATTATCAGCCGCATAGGTCGATCTTCAAGGTTAAGCAACGCTTGCCAAGGTTGTTCTGTGGATGGGTGACCATCTTAACATATCGAGTTTCCTCCGTGCCTCTCTCTGAAAGCACGTTTAGCAGTTTCTTTATATGGATATCGATTTCAGGGTTGTTTTTTTTGTATCCATATTAAAAGTTGTTCAAAATGACAGTACCTACCCCTTATGATATGTATGGTAAACAAACACTAAGTTACAAAACCTACATTCGCAGGATTTCACTGCTATACTTAATTCCATAATTAGAGATAATTACAACTTCAGCAATGTGTATTTTAAGTTTTTAGGTGTACATTTATAGTGAAAAAGCGCACAAGGATGAGTTGCAATGGAATTTGAACTTTGTCATGTTTGATATAGAGTTTCTTGTTCGATGGTTTGGTGGTTGGTCAATGTTTTGAATTCGGAATTCAAATAAAAACCTGAGGAGCAATTCTCACCTGAAACAAGTTTGGGCTGCAATGGAATTTCAACTTTGTAACGTACGACATAGAGTTTGCTGTTCCATACTTTGGCAATATCTTGAATTCGGAATTCAAATATATTACCCAGAGGAGCAATTCTCGTATTATTAAGGAGCGGTAATAATAAGATCATGGAACAAGTTTGAGCTGCAATGAAATTTCAACCTTGTAAGGTATCACATAGAGTTTGCTGTTCCATAATTTGGCAATATCTCGAATTCGGAATTCAAATACAAACCAGAGAAGCAATACTCGCGTTTTAAGAAGCGTTCACATTTGCATCGAAAACTGTCAAAATAATATGATATAATTTCCGTACATTTTGACCAGATTTTAGCTTTGATTGTCTCTGAGTTGATATTGCTACTTTTTAATCGCTTTTTAATATGAGAATTGGCCTTCAGTTTAAACGATATTAATATTATATGTAACCCAAATCGACGCAATGTTTCACGTTGTTGGCCTCCCTCAGTCTTCCTTCCTTAGTTTTGAAAGGACCTATCTGCCACACGTCTTCAATGTTCATGCCTTTGTCGCCCTGTAACATATTGTTAGAAAGCATTTTAGATATAAATGTGCATTTCATTTTCAGCAGGCTTCCAAATGGGTCACATTTTTACTTCATCATCATATCAGCTGTAAGAGGCTGGACGCTGGATGCTGGACATAGGCGTCCCCCAAGTGTCGCTACTGCAACCGGACAGAAAAATTGATAACATTAATACATATTGATAGATAACCTGCCTGATGTGATTTTCTATTTTTCCAATAGGCTGGTGTCCAAAAAAATATCTAATTAGTCCGTCAGTTAGATTATCAAAAAATATTTCACCCGTGTTTTTTCCTTTTGCTACGGGAACCAAAATTGACGAAGTTACGACGCTTTTAAAATTCTCAATACGTCACACCTTCGCATAATTTTTAGTGAGTCGTGACGTCACGAGCCCCCACTCCCGAGTTTTGATGCGTTTTATCTTTGTCAATATTCATTGATTTACAAAAACAAAAAATACGTGTCCATTATTTTTCAATACTCTCACTGACGGACTAAATAGTTTTGGAAGATGGAATCTAGCCTATTTAAAAAACTTTGCTTTTAAAACTAGTAACCATCGTAGCAAAATCGACATTGCAACGGAAAGAAGCACAACGCCTTCTTCCAACCAGCAGAAATGCGCGGTATCAGAGTTTACCGTGCGATTTGAATATATACAACAGTCCGAATATCAACTATCGGGAAGTTGCCCGCCAGACACGACAATCCTTAAATTCTTTTTTTTTTATATACAAAACGGGGAAACTATGGCCCAAATCTCACGTGATGGTAAGTGATGAGTAGGCCGAAGATGGAAGCGAGCTTTACCCGGAATCCCCTAACACAGAGGAACTGGCTATCATACCTCTAACTGCCGGAACACAACAATGCTGTTAACATAGTTGTTATGGCGACAGACTTCGACAAGATGGTGGTAGCTTGCCAGACGGACTTAGAACAAGTCCTACCACCAACCAAACCGAGCAAAAAATTTGCCCCCGCTGGGAATCGAACCCGGGACCTCTGGGTCTGAATCGGGTGGTATAACCACTAGACCACGGAGGCGGTTAGTGTCACCTGTTTAGCACCACCCGGGGACCACGTGTAGGGATTCGCTGAAGGGTATTTTACATATACATGTCTTAAATAATTAAATAGATCAGCTATGCCCGCCCTTTGGCCATACAATAGTCATGTAGGAATATAGGTAAATTAAAAAATATACCAAAAAAAAAAAAAAACGAATTAACGTAGGTATAGGTACAGATCAAACAGGTCACTGAAACACATCTTGACTGAGGGGTATTATATTGGAGCAGTGAGTTGTCCGAGTCTTTGGTTAGAGGATCATCCCTTTTGAATGGAGGATTGCTGGACTATACTCTCTGATCCGCTTATCTTCTGTATGAGTATTATATTAGTAATAGCTTACATCAGTAAATAAAAATCTATAGTATAAATATCAAATCTTCACCTCCATCTCCATATTGACAGCATCTTCGGGCGCCAGCACAATGAATGGCGTGGACTCGAAACTGAACGCCAACCCGAAGTACGAGTACTTCTTGATCTCACTCATGAACAGCTCCCAGGAGTACACCTTGTCTGGGTCACTACCCAGGGCTCTGATCTGAGACGACAGCACCTTGAAATTAATTATTAATTGTTGTTAAATCCGGTTTGACTGGAAGCCGACCCCAATATAGTTGGGAAAAGGCTAGGCAGATGATGATAGATTTTTGAAAAGCCAGTGGCAGGTAAGAGATGACCAGTCTCAACTGACAGCGCCCGTTCACGAACATGACGCGTGTATCAGCACTATCTAGCTCAACCATTTTGAAGGGAACCAAATGATCCAACACAATTTATAAAAATCTAATTGATGCAATGTTTTCGCACATTTTCGTTCCGAAGTTCGCCGCCCGTAACAAGCGGCGTAGATGGGGGCATCACGACATGACAGCATCGTTTCCGTCACGGCATATTAGTTGGTTTCATTGCTAAGGCCCGCCAATAGATGTTTCACAAAAAAAAACTTTTACGAAGATATTATAATTACCTCATAGTAATGCTTCAACAGCTTATCATAATATTTCTCCCTCAAGTCCTGGGACGTGCACGCATATATCATGAAGGATAAGTCCAGCGCCGGCGAGGCACACCTAGTCAACTGGAAGTCAATGATCTTCGCATCTACGGGACGACCATCCACGTACTTGTACAGGAAATTATTCGTCCAAGAATCTCCATGAGATATCACACCATTGTCGCTCGTCCCCGTAGCAGCGGCCACCATATCCTTATACCTCTCAGGGACAGCAAACTCTTTAACCTTCTCCACGTATATTGAATCTGGATACTCTTTTTCTACAGCATCTATTGCTATCCCTGAAATTCGCTTCCAAAATCTTCCATACCAACCCCATAGGCGGTCGTGGTAGTACAACTCTGTCACTTGGTTTTTGATATTGTCGAATTCTTGAGGTTTTTGGTCTCTCATTGCGAAGGAGAGGGCATGAAACTGTGCTAAGACTTTGAAAGTCAGCTTACAATGTTCTAAGTCAATACCTTCCTGCCTTACAGCGCTTCCGAAGTTCTCTACATTCGCATCTTCTAGACATATCACATCATTGGTCCCATCGGAGTAAGTCAGGAAGAGTTTAGCATACTTATCAAAAGGATCCTTAACATCCTTAGCGGACTGGAAGGCCAGTAACGCCGGTAGAACTTTCTCGTAGAAATTAATCTCGTTTGCAAAGAACTCGTGACTCCGGAAAGTGAGTCTTCTGGAGACGCTTTTAGGTATGTTTTTGAGTATCACTTGGATGTGGTTGGGGTCTTTGTTCTGGTTGGTCCCGTGTATTCGAATGCGAATCAGTTCGCTCAGGTAGGAGTCACCCTTGCCCGTTTCGCTTACGTACTGAAACAAGTAGTTTGACTCTTAGTTAGTTTTCAGAATTGGGTATTTTACTAGATAGAAAAATAATAATAGAGAATATTCATGCGATTTTTTATAAGCAAAATGAAATACCTATTAGCAGTATTAGCTCTAGTAAACAATCATGAAATTATTTCTCAAATACATTAGTATAAAGCATAAGTTATAAAACTTCAATGATACAATTAGAAAGCGAAGTTCGATATGAATTTTGAATTCAAAGTCCATGAAGCCTATACAGCTGCCACAGAAAATAGCGTTTTCGCGAGGGATAAATATATTTCTTTAAAATAATTATACCTCGTCTGTTCTTCAAGCAATTTTGATTCTATTTTCACTATAAGTATTATATTTTTGTATATTTTTAGGTAAACTGCATAGATAATAAATATATTTTTCATGAATATTCCCTATTGGGTATTTTATTTACTACATGGAAAAATAATAATTCTACCAGGTCCCTCCGCTAGCCTAAAAAATACGACACGTATTTTTTGCCATAATTATCATCATCAGAATTTTCCTGCCCTTATCCCATGTTACTTGGGATAACATTAACATTCAAACTTGTCGTGTATTGGCCGCCTAACACACAATACCAACAAACAACAACTACCTACGTTTTGGAAACAAAACTGCAAGCTACTGGACTACACTAACATTCATTATGCATTTATTCGTTAACAATGTATGTTCTTTTAGAATAAATAAAGAATCTTTAAACCGATTTTATGATTTTCCATGGAAACGCACCCCCGATACAGGAGAAATTCCTAGTATGGGGCAACGTTTATTTAAAAAAAAAATAAAGAAAGAAATCGATAAAAATTGATAAAGATAAAAGCATCAAAGTTCAAGAGTGGAGGCTGGTGACGTCACGTTTTAGTACTATTGCGTCACGTCACGTTTTAGTACTATTGCGTCACGTCACGTTTTTGCCATTTTTCAAAAACTTGACGTCTATCTAATCGTCCTAATTTTTAGGATTCCGTACCTAAAGGATAACCACGGAACCCTATAACTAAGTCTCCAATGTCCGATCGTCCGTCCGTCCTTCGGTTCGAATTTTTATTATTTGTTGTTACAACGGCGGCAATAGAAATACACGCTCTGTGAAAATTTCGATTGTCTACTTATTATGGTTCTGGAGAATGAGATACAGTCTGGTGACAGACGGACGGGCTGACGGACGCACGGACCGATAGACACGGTTAGTATCAAGTTGCCGTTGGTTACCATTTCAACATGATGGTGTTCTGAGGGCTGATTCACGTAATTTTATGACGCGCCGATTAAGTTTTTGTGCAGTTGCAGTTAAGTTCAAGTTTGACTGATAAACGGTATTCTTGTAATCTTTGAACTGCGCGTAAGCTGCGCGTGAACTGCACGACAGCCAAACTTACGTATGCTGAGGCCTTAGTGTGAGTTTTTTCTACTCACGTTCGAACGCGTTCGATTGCGAGCGCGTTAGAATTTAGTATGGGAAATTAGGTTCTACGAGTGACCACCAGGTGGCACTATAACTAAATTCCCATACTAAATTCTAACGCGCTCGCAATCGAACGCGTTCGAACGTGAGTCGAAAGAACTCACACTAAGGCCTCTGGTGAGAACAAATATTACTCACTAAATAATCGAATAGAATTGATTACATTTCAATGAATATGACGTAATTATCATATTAAAACTTAAACATAAAATTATCAGCTGTAATTTTGAGTAAAAATAGTAGAATACCGATCATGTTGCGTTCCGAAGCGCGCACCAAAGACGCGCAACACAGGAACATTACTATATACTGACGCGCAATAACGGCATATTGCGCTCGCGTGACGCGAACTTGACGCGAGCGTGTCTGGCAGCGGTAGAGAATACGAAAAGCGTTGTTTTGATCGAAACTTAACGTCAACTGCACTACAACAGCACTTATTTAGTTACGTGAATTAGCCTACTGAAAAAAAGCTAAAAAAAAAAAACAAAAGGGTAAGAAAATTACGATTCAACACTTACCTCCCAATGTGTGAACGTGTACGGTTCTTTGAACCATTGTGTGAGTGCCTCGCTCAGTTTATCATTGGTGAGTGCTGGCGACACATGGGTCAACGTATTAAAATCGTCCGCCATGGCGTTACTTCTGAAAACTATGATATATTTTTTTGTGATTAGGTACATCCTTCATTTCATCACGAGAACTGCTAAAGATACAGAGGAATGGGAAAGGTTGGAGGAGGCCTTTGCCAAAACGTGGCATACAGACAGGGTTGTTGATGCATAATAGTTAGATTGTGATGTATAATAAATTATAAGTAAAAGTGTTAGATATATAGATATACAAACAATAAGTAAGATAGAGACTGTAAATGAAATACTGTCTGAAATAGAGACAAGAGCAAACCCATCTCATATAAAAAATAAATAAAAAAAACTCTGCGCTCCGGAGCTTTCAACGAAAACATACACGTGGGTGAAGACGCGCTCATCAGCTAGTTTATGATAATTTCAGTATCTTATTCCAAACTAGCTGACTCGCGCAACATCTTCTGCGTCACATTTGCCATTAATGCTCCGCTCCTATTTGTGTTAGCGTGATGATATTACCTTCCTTGATAAGTAGGCTTTAACAAACAAATTAATTGATGTCTTTTACAAACTGCAAACTATTGCGGATTCAAAAGTAATCACACAAGTATATTTTGCCCTAGTGCAATCCGTAATCCAGTACTGTATCACTTCATGGGGTGGATCACCCAACACTCTTTTACTCCCTCTTGAAAGAGCTCAGAGAACCATTTTAAAAGTAGCCAATTTTCATCCCTTTCTCTATCCCACAGGTCTCCTATACAAATCCTGCAACATACTGACTGTTCGCCAGCTTTTCATTAATGACTTGGTATTGAAACAGCACACTATGCTTACTTACAAAACCGAAAATAAAGAGATGGAATGATATTGTGTGCGACTCTAATTCATTATCAAAGTATGTTTTTGTAAAAAGATTTTTTACGTTTTTAGGTCCATTTCCATACAATAGATTAAATAAGAAACTAAGTATCTATAAGTTAAACTATTATAGCTGTAAGAAGACAATTGTGCAATATTTATTAAGTATCTCTTAAGAAGAGACAGAAGACCTTCTTTTTGTATGTAAATAAAACCTGTGTTCTTTAATTTCAAGTCTTAATTATAGGTAATTGATAAATTGTTATTTTATTATAAATGTTTAAATAAGCACTATCCAGCCTGAAACACAGGTTCCAACCTAGTTCAGGCAAATAAGCAACTGTGTTCTTTAACATTATTTTAAGATATTTGATTGTAAATGTGTCCTATTTTATAATTTATAAACAATATTGTTATTACATTACTAACTTGTATTGTGATCCTTTATGTTCTTTAGTTATGGAAAACTGTTTACAATTTAGTGTTCGACTCTACGAAAGGATATTAGGGATAGGTCACAGTGGCCACTGACAGCCCACTGTGCAGAGCCTGTATGGAGGAGGATGAGACAGCAGCACATCTGCTTCTAAGCTGCCCGGTAGTCGCGGATAACAGGGCCAAGTACTTCGGTAACCCAGGTACCCTCTGTGAAATAGTTGGTAACATCAAGGCGTTGCTGGCCTTCCTCGGGGAGCTGGGGTGGATCGAATGACACATTTGTCCTACCTACACGCAAAATACGCGCTTAGTCGTGGAGTTGCGGAAACCAGCCCGATTTACATACATACATACATACATAGGGATAGGTCAATATACTTTATTGCGTTTATCTGGTGCTTAACATAGTCAGGATTGTCTTTTTTCTATGACTTAAGTCAAAAGAACTGGACAGTTCCTATCTCAAATGATCTTTGGATTAGGATGGGATTTGTTGATTTAGTCATAATGTGTCGAGATATTATCTATAAAAGAAAGTCGTGTTAATTACACTATTTATAACTCAAGAATGGCTGAACCTATTTAACTGAAAATTGGTGGGGAGGTAGCTTAGAACCAGGAGACGGACGGAGTTTCTATCCCGGAAATCCGTCTCGTAGGCACGTTTTCACCGCACAGCTTTGGTGGAAACACCCACACATTTTCACAGCACAGCTAGACATCCTCGACGACACATTTCCATCGCACATCTCTGGTGGAATGAAGCCTAATGGGAACTATGCGGGTTAAACCGGAGTGAAGCCGAGGGGGACAACTAGTAATCTAATAAAGATTTATTGCAATCTTAATAAGTCTGCCATTTTCCAGTGACATGACCAATGATGGAGATTAATTGGTAGATATAACAAATGTCAAAAATATAACAAATATCATAAGACCCTCTACGAGAAATGTTAAGGAAATGAGACAAAAATATAATAATACCTAGACCAGTGCATAGTTATAGATTAGTCATACATGCAATAAATATTCTCACATTTTATGATAAGAGTAAGTATTAGAACGTATAGATAAAAACATGCTATTGAAATATGCAAAGAGCGGTGCTTTTCATTTGGTTTTCCTAAATTATCCTTTGTTTTTTACTTGGATTACAAACACAAAGTAGAATTCTGTAGATTATTAATAACAACACAATCACAACACACACACGACACAAAATACACAATAGGTACTTACTGATATATTGTTGATATTCTAAAACACCGCATACACTTCTATTTTTCCTTTACTATTTACGTTTTTAAAGTTTTAAAAGCGCGCGAATATATTTGATAATGCGGAAACAGACTACGAGATAACACTTTTTAAGCTCAGCGATTCGCGTGCGGGTGCACAAAGATAAACAAGAATGCGATATTGTGAGAGGATAACGAACATAGAGTACTACTATAAGACTGATAACGAATGTTTTCATTTGACTACGTGTTTTGGTGTGACGTGCGTGACATTTGTTGACAGTAGTGATGGGTCGATACGTCCGTTTGGAAAAGGATCCGCAGAGCCGCGATACCGCAAAATGTCTAAAATGTTTGAGTAAATAATATATGTTCTGTGATACTGATGCAATCCGAATGACATGAGCACCTAGTGTAGGGTGAAATCTTCGAAATACCAAATGTCACGTTTTGGTCGCTTGTAGATTAAGATCCAGTCCTCCTGGTGTTTAGCCACTTTTATCGTTTATTTTCCTTTATTTTAGAAAAGGGGTCAGTACAACACAATTTCCGCTTTTGGGGCATTAGAAGTACTTTTAAACTGTCAACGTATAAACTGAAAGGATAAGTCTGCAATCCATATCACTCCGCACACTTCCACTAACCGACCGTGCGACTTAACCGCTCCGGTCCGTCGTCTGTCGATTCAGTTCCTTTGTGTGAAAGTTATTGGCGGGTGGCGCGACTAGTACCAGTTTTTCTTACTCAACAGTTGGTGCCACAGTTGTTTCGTTATCTTACACGCAAGAATTAATATAATTATTCTCTTATTTTTCATGATTAACTCTACCTTACTAGGTGACTTTGTTTTATTGAAAGCGAACGTAACACAGTAATGTCAAATTATTAAATTGCACGTCAGATATCCAACCATAATGAAAAAAGTCCGATCTGATACGCTGATCGCTGTTTGTAATCATTTGTATTTAAGGAACGACGCTGACTGTCTGACTCTGATGTGCTACATCCGGATCTAGATCTGCATAATCTTTGGACGTTCCCATCTCTATTAAGGATGACAGTGACAGACATACACTGCTACCAACTTCTATACCTACCTAAACCTCTCAGTATATATATAGTAGTCTATGCCTAAACCCTCATCCGGCTCGGTTGCCAATAAGGGACAAAAACTTATTATGATTTTCTGATATAATTAATTTTGTATCTATAATGAGGCTAAAGACTTTTTGTGCCGTTTTCCCAAGTTCCTTAGGCTTACCGCATAAAACACGGCTAAAGTGGGTGATAGACGGGGGAGCAAGTACGCATAATTAATAACTGTCTAGCCCAAGGCTAACTTTTTTTTGCAGAATGGTCTTGACAGCCAGTTAGCACTAGGGAAAACTGTAGTTTTAGTTATTTCACTAGCCTTTCAAAAACATTAAAAAAAAAAAAATCTGTCTTTTAGGTACTAAAACTTTATTCTGCTCATTCCAATCGGTCCGCATCGTAGGAGCGATATTTATTTTTTGTAAAATTTAACTGCTAACTAAAGGTCCGCACGAGGCGGGCCGCCCCCACTACACTACGCTACTTTTGCGTCGTAGTGTCGTTTCTTTTGCGAGTCCTGGTTTTTCGCCTTGGTGTTTTTCTTGTTCGTTTCGTGGACAGGGTCCGCCTCGTCGGTGGCTCTCGGGATACTGGAACAACAAAGTATAATATATACAGGGTGTAAGGGACAGCCCTCCACAAATTAACAGGGTGCAATCAGCTCCTTATTTTGAATCATATTCCAGTGGAAATTTTCTAAGGAAGGTTTTTTTTTCGTGTTTTCAGTTTTTATTGCTTTATATCAATGTAAAGTTACATTATCTGTATGCAGAACTCCATTTAATTTAAGGTGGAAGCGCCAGGGTAGCCCGCGAAATTCAAATATTTTTATGTTTTTTGCAATTTGCCGGTCAGTATGAAGCTGCATGTTAAAAAAAATACAATTCGCGGCCGTAACGCATATTTATCTAAAGAATTATATCAATTTTAATTATCAATATAACTCTCTAAGTTCATACAACTCGATTGAATGACTTTTTCACGAAATAACATTCAATCGAGTTCTATGAACTTAGAAAGTTATATTAATGATTTAAATGGTTATAATCCTTTAGACAAATGCTCTTTACGATCGCGAACCGTATTTTGTTCAACATACAGCTTCACACTCACCGGCAAATTGCAAAAAACATAAAAATATTTGAATTTCGCGGGCTACCCTGGAGCATCCACCTTAAATAACACAGCTAAAATGAAAAAAAAAAAACTAATGAACGACGCATGAAATCAGCTGATAAACACGCGGCGCGAGCGCGGCTGTCCTTTCGAAAGCTCGCTGAACTGCCGTTCGCTGCGTGCGATTTGCAGAGGTAGCGATACATTGCGTGTGAGGTAATTAAACAAATCAGTTTTATTAGATTCCCATAAAGTTCCTGAAATAATTTCATGTACCGGTCAACTTAATACGATATACTTACTGAAATCACCATAACAGTTTGTGGAGGGCTGTCCCTTACACCCTGTATATCAGTGAAGGTACAACTGTCTTGGTTACATTAACCAGAACATTGGAACCACAGTGGACGTATCACGGGAAGAGTTGGTTATTGTATTGCGTAACAGAATTTAAAAAAACCCCGATAAAAAAAACTTTATAATGTAAAAAATAATAATATTATTGATCCTTTTAAGGTGGAAGCTCCAGGGTAGTCCACGAAATTCAAATATTTTTAATGTTTTTTGCAATTAGCCGGTCAGTGTGAAGGTGTATGTTTAACAAAATACGGTTCGCGATCGTAAAAAGTATTTATCGAAAGGATTGTAACCATTTGAATCATCAATATAACCTTTTAAGTTCATAGAACTCGATTGAATGTTATTTTGTAAAAAAGTCATTCAATCGAGTTGTATGAACTTAGTGGGTTATATTGATAATTAAAATGGGTATAATTATTTAGATAAATATGCGTTACGGCCGCGAATTGTATTTAATTCAACATACAGCTTCACACTGACCAGCAAATTGCAAAAAACATAAAAATATTTGAATTTCGCGGGCTACCCTGGCGCTTCCACCTTAATCAATTTAGGTACGATTCTTTGGGCCAAGCGTCTTCACCTCGGGAGACCGCAAATTGTATGTATTTGTTAAGTAAGTACCCACATTATTAGTGGCACCCCGACGCGATGACGCTTGACCCAAAGAATCGTTCCTCAATTAATTAAGTAAAGGATCAACCTTAGAATTATTCTAAGGGATCAACACATAATAATATTATTGTATTAAGTACTTTTAAAGATTTATTGTCATTTTTATTTCATGTTGTTTAAACTTAATTTATCTAATAGGTACTACTAGAAAACCCCATCATCTTCCTGCCCTTATCCCATGTTACTTGGGGTCGGCGCAACACGTTTTCAATAAATAGAAACACTTCCATTCGGGCCTACCACTTATCAGCCACGCTATCATTTACACCCTTTTCTTTCATTTTGCTCTTCACACAATCCATCCATCGTTTTTTGGCCTTCCTAAGTCAATATAACACCCTAAGGTGTATAAGACACTTCATAGCAATAACTTAACAACAATGAGTGTTAACAGGAGTCAGCGAACTCTGCGAATTGGGTGTTAAAGACTGGTTTTATGCACTCGGACGTTCCCTGATTAAAAAGATTATTTGAGAGTATTTTACCGTTAACAGGTATCTCAGTTGTTGACGTTCTGTTGTATTCTTCCGTAGTCGTCCAGACGTCGTACTCTGGCACCCACATCCCTATATCCAGAGGTTCGAAGCCATAGTCTGTCATATACGATTGACCCCGGTACTCCACTCTCTGCATAGTGAAATCCTCGTAGTACGTCCCCTCTTCCCACTTCCACTCCTGGATGTCCAGAAGAGTCATGTTCTTCTTAAAGCCCCACGCGAACATCTCGAAGATGCATTTGTCGGAGAACATTAAGTGGACTGAGATGTCGAACACCGTACCTGTTTCGAGAATGTTATGAAGATGAATTAAAAGTAATTAGAAGAATTTTATTTCACATAAGTAGCCGTTTTTTTTTTTCAGAAGTTAATGCAAGGTTTTAATTCATTTCTTACGGAGATGAATCGGGAAGAAACTCAACGATCCATCTTTAAAAAGTTTCCGAATTGAGAACCTCCTCTTTGGGAATTCGGTTAAAAATACATAGACCTACAACCCAAAATGTTTACCCTTCTATCACCTAACCTTATTTTTTAATAGCGATATTATTAATGAATAATGTGACGCAGACGAAGTTGCGCGGGCCAGCTAGTGTAGGTACATATACCTAATTATATTCTAGATAGATTTTTTCTACTTTTTTTGCCTTGAGCAGTGCGATTCTGTAAACATGTCGAAGAGAACACTTAGGCGAAGTGAACGACAAGTGAGCTGTCAAACCATACAAACAAGATGGCATGACAGCTCACTTGTCATTAACTCCCACTGACGTAAATCATAAATAAGTAAGTTTAAACGTGAGTGTTCACGGTGAGATGTCGACAGAAACGACCAGCAGTTCTGTATTCGGTAGTTGAAAGAAAAGCAGATTATGAACCTCGCGAAAGTGACGTTTATAATTTGTACTCGTGTTTTAGAGAAAGAAAGAGTTTCAGAGAACTATGAAATTATAAGTTTCTTTCTGATCGATGCAAAAATATTATACCTATACTACTATTTTATTTTATATACTATCTACTATTTTAGTCGACTTCCCTTTAGTGATTGTTTTAACAATGTTCCCATGATAATTACTTAGTATAAGCCTGTACGAGAGGAGAGAAAGTATTGACGTACCCCTATAGAAGTAGCAGGCTGGGCCGTAGTTGACTCTGGGACAGTAGTGCTTGACTCTCATTTCCGACACCGCCGATGCGTTCACCAGTTCCAGGGTCAGACACGTGTACTCCACGATCTCTACCAGTGTGAGCTGGCGATAGATTACACAGGGTCATGTATTATAACGGAATCTTTAATCAGCATTTGACAAGCTTTTTCCTAACTATGTCATATTGGGGTTGGTTTCCAGCCAAACCGGATTCAGCTGAATATCAGCCGTTCGATTCTGTCGACATCTCACCGTGATCACTTTGGTGGAGTGAACGGCAAGTGAGCTGTCATGCCATCTTGTTTGTGTGGTTTGACAGCTCACTTGTCGTTCACTCCGCCTAAGTGTTCACTTCGACATGTTGGTTTAAATATCGACCAGCAGGTTTGGGTGATCGCGAAGTGAGCTGTTATTCAATCTTGATTACTTGGATTGACAGCTGACTTCGTGACTCATTTCGACATGTTTATAGAATTCGCACTAGGTAGTTAGGTACAGCAATGCGATTCTGCAGTGCGATTCTGTTAACATGTCGAAGTGAACACTTAGGCAAAGTGAACGACAATTGAGCTGTCAAACCATACAAACAAGATAAGAATGACCGTTCACGCGTGATTTGATGATCAAGGCAAATAGTGATTTATTTTTATATATTAAAGAAGATTTATCTAACTAGGTATACTTACATTGTAATTCAAGAACTGGTACTGATTGTTGTCGGTTCTCAATACAATCGTCTCTCGGAATACCAAGTTGAGCTTCTCTTCTTCATCGCAAGCGCCAAACTTCTGGTACGCGTTGCTAGCTGAAATATACATTAACACAATATAAATTAGTGTGAATATGATGTGTTATTTCACGTATTTTTTGTTTTGTCACGTAAAAAAACATTAAGACGATACAATGCATTGTATTTTCGACGACACGATAGACTTTAAACACCAAGTGATATCACAAACCCCACTCCAGCCGGTCTATTTTTAACCGACTTCTCAAAAAAGAGAAGGTTCACAATTCGGTTGAATTTTTTTTTATGTTTCTTACCTCATAACTCTGTCATTTATGAACCGATTTGAAAAAATCTCGTTTTATCTGAAATGATATACTTGTCGATCGGTCCCATTTAAATATCTAAATCGGTTAGGAAGTTTGGATTTTAAATCGAAATAGCTGGAATTCGTTCACTTGGATGATGGTTTTATGTCGTCCAAGTAATCTAAATTGCGTATTTTGCTTTTCTGCGATTTTGCAGTGGTGTTGTTAGGTGTGTGTACCACAAAAAGTGAAAAATAAAAGCTTTTTACAAAAAAAATTCAACTGACTTCAAAATAAAAAAGTATTACAAATTAAAGAAGTCGGTGTCAAAATACGAAGCTTCTTCGTTTTTTTGACACCGTTTCCGCTGTCATTTCATCTTATTTAACAGCTCACTTGTCGTTCACTTCGCGTAAGTTTTCACTTCGATATGTGTACAGCCGGTCGACTCTGTTGACATCTCACCGTGATCACCTAGGTGGAGTGAACGACAAGTGTGCTGTCATTCTTATCTTGTTTGTATGGTTTGACAGCTCAATTGTCGTTTACTTCACCTAAGTGTTCACTTCGACATGTTAACAGAATCGCACTGCTGAATCGCACTGCAGAGCTTTGATGCGCTTTATCGTTGTCATTTCTTTTTATTTATTAAAAGTAAAAAATCTAATCCATTTTTTTTAATCTAACTGACGGATCAAATAACATATGGTACCTACTATTTTTTATTCGGAAAAATATACTACATTCTGTATGCGGTGCACAACTCCACAGACACTGGACACAATCGTTGGGGTACACTCACCGCGCAGTACATATTTCTGTTTGGAGATCTTGGAGATGGTGATCCGGTTGAACTGCGACAGGCTCTGCTCCACCCAGGGGTAGTAGCTCATCATGTCCAGGTATCGGGACGGCGCGCCGCAGCCAGGGCCGCGGACACCCAGGCCCAGCTGGACAGTAAGACAAACTCTAAATATACGTGTGTTTGAAATTAACATGCAAGGATCGTGACAGCTTGGTTGCTACCAGCGGAAATATACAGTGTCATTTTAGGCGCGGGACAAATACTACAGGCGTCGGGCGGAGGCGAGGCGCGGGCGTGGAGCGGGCGCCACTTCCTCGCCCCCGGTGCACCACAAGAAGACGTCATATTGCATGCATCCACTGTGTTCGCCCGCGCCACGTCTTTCCGACACCGTTTGCGCGCCTGTTCTGCGCTGCACCGCACCGGCGCCACGCTCGCACCACACCCGCGCCTCGCCCGCGCCTCGCCTCTTATATTTGTCCTGCGCCTTAGTCGTCTTACAAAGGCGGCCCACTTAATGTACCCGACAAAAACTACCTCTAGGCGCGGTTATTTATTTTACAGTACAATAAAAATAAATAATGCATTAAAATTATAAAACATCCCATAGTAATGGTTAAGTATCGAAACAATATTGCCGTTCCGTAAAACAATATTCCCTATTCCGTTCCATACCGCTTTTCCCTTGGAACACAAGGCTTGGACTGCGCTTGCTCCTGGATGTCTTAAATTACGTCGTGCTTGATATTAATATTTTATTTTTTTATGATTCAATTTTAATTTTTATATTTATATATATATTTTTAAATGTGTTGGATAGATGATGTGGAATCCGTTGTCAGAAGACTAAAATAACACTGTGTTGGTATACAACGTGTCACAGAAATGGAACGGTATGTGTGTTTGAAATCAACATACAAGGATCGCGATAGATTGGTTGCAAGCGGCAAAAATATAATTACCTCATTGGTAGTTATATTTTTGAGCCGTTTGGGGTTGAAACTTTCGGGTCTTGGGGTCTGAGTGATCTGTCAAGACGCTTGGGTCACGCGAAGTGTGTGTTTACTTCGAACAAAGGATAAGCATAGCCATACAATGGGGACATTGGGGACATTACCTGTGGCCAGCGAAGCGGAGGAATTTTAGTTCGTTTTCGACGCCATTTTAGTTCGTTTAGAGTTTTTTAATGATTGAAAACTGTTAAATTATGCAGAATAAACGTAAAACCTGATAAGGGGTCATTGTACTCATCACTATGAAAAACTTTTAAGTAATCAACTCTGAAATCGCGAAAACGTTTTGTCGAGTAATGAGCACATAAATGTGTGGGACAAGCTCGTTACACATTCCCAACCACTAAAACTCGTAAGAGACAGAATCAACAGTGTGCGACCGCCAGAAAATCATCGAGCAATGAAGCTCAAGTTCTATCTCCTACTTGTTAAGTGTTTCTCTTTTGTTTCCTGATTTCGGTGTTTCGAATTTCGTTCCTGTATCCAAGACAATTGAATCTTTTTCCGGGAAATGTACGGGGCAGTAGATTTGCGATTTCAGTATTGGCACCATAGTAAATCAGAATCCCATGCCAGGATACATATCAGTTGCCTGAAGTAGAAGGGACGCATCTTACGGCTGTATACAATAACATACCAGTTGCCACCGTCCCCAGACGTCGCGCGACACGAGAGCAGAGCCCGCTCCCCACACACACACGCCGTCCGACTTCACCGACACGGCGCATGCGACATAGGGGGGACGCATCTTACGGCTGTATAGCTGGGGAATAAGATCACATTCACTTAAAAGGAGTAGGTATGAATCGCATCGCAATAGGAGGAGCTGGCTAAATAATACAATTCGCAAAGATCGAAGTTCGAGGTTAAGTTACGCTTCTTCGCTCCGTGGTTGGTTGCCTCGGAAAGCTGTTGGTCCCGGCTGTCATTTGAACATCTTCGACAGTCGTTAAGGACAGTCAGTTCAAGAAAAACTGACACGAATCTTGCACAAGTATGTCCAGTTATGTCTTTGTCGAATAGGTACTAGAAAACAATATCGGACCCATATGACAGCCTTGAAGAACTCCAAAGGTAGAGTAATAAAAAGAAGCTTGGTGCCTCTTCACAACAACTTTTTGTTTCCTTTCAGTCTGAAGAATGAAGCTGTCAAGTGAAGAAGTTGGCCGAATATGGTGGTTTGAGTTTTCGGAGTAGAATCCTGTGATTTAACTTGTCGGAGGCACTGATAAAATCTATGTAGATGGCGTTTTGTGTGCGAAAGTCTGCTGAGATCGATGACATATGTCATCGATCGATCATCTAAGATCGATCGGTCTAAGTGAGTTGTGGTGGATCTTTTCATGACAAATCTGTGCTGTGGGAAGCAAGCTAATAATTGCGTAATGTACGTAGTTGCTGGCTTGCGGTTGTGCAGGTCAGACAGGCAGGCGCTCCATGTAAAAACTAGTACTCAGCTGCATTCCGTTAGACAAGTAACCGACCTTATTGATTTCATGTGAGGACTATAGCAAGTGGCGATTTGTAGTATCTACCGGCACCATGTGAAAAGGAAGTAAAGAAATGATTCTATTAAGTCCGTCAGTGAGATTTTTAGAAAATAAAGGACACGTATTTATTACTTTATTTTCAGGACAATTTAAGTACTTGAATTTGGACATGAATGTTATTAAGTATTGCGTTAATCAATATTATAACAGATTTGTTAACGAGAAGATGGAATTATAATTGTACAAAAACTGTACGAAATTTTCCCACAGACATTACAATTTGGCTGAATGATGTTGATGATTGGTCGCCATTATATGTCAGTCCACAATTTCTCGGAATGAATTAGAGAAATATAATCTTTCGGAGTTTGTCATTTTCCGTTGGCATGTATAAACCTAAATATCAATTAAAGCTACGGCACCAGTTTAGGTGTAGCCGAGAATGTGAACTTACATTTGCTGCCATGTAAAACTCTCTGCACATCTTGCCAGGGATGTGCATTACGTTGACCACTTCCTTTTCCAAGATGTCCACATCTGAAAGACAAGTGAAGTCAGGAACGTTCATTGCTTACACAAGAGTAGTTAACAATGAATTTTCCTGAATAAAATTCCTAATTTAAACTTCGTTAGGTTGTTAGATTTAAGTCACCCGCGTCCGTAGGAGAATACCCTTCAGCGAATCCCTACACGTGGTCCCCGGTTGGTGCTAAACAGGTGACACTAACCGCCTCCGTGGTCTAGTGATTATACCACCTGATTCAGACCCAGAGGTCCCGGGTTCGATTCCCAGCGGAGGCAAATTTTTGCTCGGTTTGGTTGGAGGTAGCACTTGTTCTAAGTCCGCCTGGCAAGCTACCACCATCATGTCTAATTAAGTCTGTCGCCATAACAACAATGTTAACAGCATTGTTGTGTTCCGGCAGTTAGAGGTATGATAGCCAGTTCCTCTGTGTAAGAGGATTCCGGGTGAAACTCGCTTCCATCTTCGGCCTAATCATCACTTTCCATCAGGTGAGATTTGGGCCAAGAGTATCCCCGTATTGTATAAAAAAAAAGTGCTATTGAGAACTTGCAGGACGTTGACTATGTCATCTAGTGTTTCATTTCCGAAACTTTAAGGTTAAAAATACTTTAAATTGACGTTTCTGTGCTACCAGCTATAGTTCCTGTACGCTCCGTTTACGGGAACGAACACTGTCTTATATAGCGTTGCAATTTCGAAAGTTATATCTAGGCAAAATATCTACGTCTATCATTCATATCACTACAGTATAAAACAAAGTCGCTTCTCGCTGTCTGCCTGTCCCTAAATCTGCTTAGATCTTTAAAACTATGCAACCGGATTTGATGATGCGATTGTAGCGCCACCCTAATTTAACACATTTCGACGCACACTTTATCATACACAGAGATAGTCCTCCTTACCCCTGCTCTCCATAACTTCAAGGGCAAAATAAGAAAGTAATTACCTTCTTTCATTTTAATGACGTAAAACACTGGATTTCTTAGAAGGTCAGGAGGCGGACAAACGGGCTTGATTGTTGCTATAAAAGAGAGAAAGAAAATTACAGTACACAACACCCCCGTTTAAAATCATTCAAATCTTTGAACGACAGCTGAGGCCCCGGGCACGAAGTCAGCTGGAAGCGGCGCTGCGGCAAAGACTCGGTCACAAAGCCAGCGAGCAGATTGCAGGCTGGTAGAGCGGCGTATTTTTGAAAATTTGAGTATTTTTTCTAAAAATCGACGAAAACATTTGTTGTTATTGTTTTAAGTAAAAAATTAAATGCACAACACTACGTCACTGCAGACGCGCGTGCACCACTCGACTGGTGTGCACTCTCGTACGCCGCCGCTGCGCCGCTGCCTTCGTGACCAGTTCCCTATAAAACTACATAATATAAGCATTTCCGCGCGGTTCCTGTACGAAGAAAAAGCAGTAACTCACTTTCTCTGACTGGGGAGCTGAGCTGCACGAGCGCCACCGTGTTGTACGTTTCGCCGTACTCAGGGTGTAAGACGTAGTTGCGCACGCGCCGCCCTGGCCGCTCCCACACCTCGCCCAGTAGGACGCGAGTGTTCTTGCTACCGATAATGAAAGAAAGGTAAGCATCAAAATCAAGTTAATTCTCTTTTCAGGGTTCCGTAACCCAAGGGTAACCAACGGAACCCTAGTACTATATAAGCCTCCGCTGTCCGCCCGTCCATCTGTCTGTCACCGAGCCGTATCTCAATAACCGTGATAGGTAGATAGTTGAAATTTTCACAGATTGTGTTTTTTCAGATTTATATTGCCGTTATAACAACGAATAATAAAAATTAAGGTTTATGGTAAGGAACCCTTGGAAAAAAAATACAATAACTTTAATTCGGAAGTCGGTGTCAAAATACGTAGAAACTAACAAAAGCACCTACTTCCGAATTAAAGTTATTTTTTACTTTGTAGTGTTTTTTTTTTGAAGACGGTTGTATTTTTTTGGAAAAAGTTTTTTTTTTTAACAAAAATACAGTGGATAAAAGCCCGACTCAATAGTTAACAATATTCAATAGTAAACTGTACTGCTGCGACGTGTTTATTTCAGACTACGTTTACACTACGCACCATAAGACCTACCTACCAATACCATATTTCTTTTTCAGGGTGGAAAAACATCAAATGACTCCTTCTGCTCTGGGCGGAGCGGGAGGAAGTGTCACACTCTTACTGACTAAAACCCTTTCCGTGTTCCTCGAAATGCTCTTCACGTTCCAGGGCCGCGGTGACTCTTCTACTTAACTTCCATTTTTATCACTTTTCATTTCATGTTAGGATTTGACAAGTTCTCAAATGAAAATTATTAATTCAGACTCCCAGAGTAAGTTTGCGAGTCTGGGGGACCACTCTCTAAGCCCAAAGTCCATAGTTTCGGGCTTAGTTGCGGGCGTATTGTAGTCCCAAACCCGAATTAAGAATGAATTACAACACGATTTCATAGTAATGTTACGAGCTTGGGGTTCGTGACAATAAAAACAGCCGATTATTTAACCAAAAAAAAATGACACTTTAATTATCAAAACTAATTAACACTTTAAACACACTAATTACAACCACAATCGCACTATTAAACACTTCACTTCACTTAACTCGCAGTTGAAGATCACTTCCGAAGATTCGCTTGTATCGCCAATTCAATACTTACCCAGTCGCGAGCGATCCGCAGCTTATATAGTCCGACAGTAATTTCCAGAACCTTCGAGAATGGAAATATCTAGAAAGTTCGGGAACATACCGGTCCCGACTGACTAGGTATCGAAACATCGAGAATGTTCTAGCATCGAAAAGTCTAGAAAGATCGTGACCCAATTAGTTCCACTACTCGATACTAGATGGCGTTAGTAGTACGTTGTGTACCCGGCATTCATTCTGGCGCGTAACACTGCCCCCTCCTAAGACATGCTCGTCCCGAGCATCGGTCCCATAATAACGCGCCAGTCGATCCACATGGACGATCTTAGGTGCACTCCTCGTACCTTTCTGGATACGGTAGGTCACGTCATTGATTTTTGTGACAATCCGGTACGGCCCGTCCCATTTAGCTTGAAGCTTAGGAGATTTCCCTTTACTGCGAACTGGATTGTGCAACCACACTAGTGAACCTTCGTCGAAACCTTTATTGTTCATTTTGCGGTCATAACGAGTTTTCATCTTTTCAGACATTTGCTGGCCCGATTGTCTGATGTGCTCATAAATGTCGTTCATTTTGTTCCGCAAGTCATTCGCATAATCGGTTACACTGCGTGGGGCATCAGGTGGTATTCCGGTGATCAGGTCTGCGGGCAACCGTAATTCCCTACCAAAGTTTGCGAAAGCTGGTGTCACCGATGTACTTTCGTGAACAGCACTTCGGTATGACAGCAAAAACGGTTGTATATGCTTGTCCCAATCGCGTTGCCGGTTTTCCACAACTTTAGCCAGGTATCTCTCCAATGTCTGATTAAATCGTTCCACCATTCCATCCGATTGTGGGTGGTAAGAAGTTGTTCTCGTTTTATGAGTACCCATAGTTCGACAAGTTTCCTGGAATATTTGTGACTCAAAATTCCGTCCTTGATCGCTGTGAATCTCCAAAGGTACTCCAAAACGACAGAAGACTTCATGAACGAGTTTATCTGCCACTGTTGAAGCTTCTTGATTCGGAATGGCGAAGACTTCCGGCCACTTGGTGAAGTAATCCATTACAACCATGAAATACTTGTTACCACTGTGACTTTCCGGAAACGGTCCCGCAACATCCAGGGCTATCCTTTCCCAAGGTGCACCGACATTGTACAATTTCAATGCACCTCTGCTACGAGTCTGAGGTCCTTTTGCAGCCGCACAACTTGTACATTTGCGACACCAATCCTCGACATCGTCACGACAGTGAACCCAGTAAAAACGTTCCCGTATCTTTAGTAGAGTCCGTTTAACTCCCATATGGCCTCCTGAACATCCATCATGGTACAGCTGTAGAACATCCGGTACTTTCGCTTTAGGGACAACCATTTGCAAATGACTGCTGTCTCCCCTAGCATTCTCCCATTTACGGCACAGGACTCCATCCTGAATCACTAAGCTATCCCATTGTGCCCAATAGCTTTTTGTGATCGAACTCATCGCTGAGACATCGCTCCACGTAGGCTTAGGAGCACTGGTCCTTATCCAGTCCAGAATCGGCTTGACGTCCGAATCTTCCTGCTGTGCACGTAGTAAGCTTTCCTTCCACTCGTTGCTGAGGTCTGTCTTGAGCATCCTCACAGGTACGGCTTCTTTACCCTCTTGCCTAGTACAATGCTTGCAGTCTTCAGGGCAAGGCCTTCTTGACAATGCATCTGCGTTGCCATGAGATTTCCCGCTGCGATGTTCAACCACGAAATCGTATTCCTGCAAGAGTTCAATCCATCTCGCAACTTGTCCTTCAGGGTTTTTAAACTGCAATAGCCATTTCAGTGCAGCATGGTCAGTTCGTAAGTGGAATTTCCGGCCCAGTAGATACTTGCTAAAATGCTGTACTGACTTTACCACAGCAAGCAATTCCCTTCTCGTGACACAATAATTCCTCTCTGGTTTCGACAACGACTTGCTGAAGTACGCAATCACAACTTCTTGATCGCCATTCCGTTGGGACAACACACCGCCAAGTCCGATATCACTTGCGTCTGTGTCAACTATAAATTCCTTGTCGGCATCAGGATACCCCAAAATCGGTGTTTTGCACAGACGGTTCTTTAGCTCCCGGAAGGCGATGTCGCAACTTTCATCCCAACAAAACTGTCGCTTCTCCTCGGTTAGTTTGTGCAGGGGTTTGGCTACATCTGCAAAGTTCTTGACAAATCGCCGATAATAAGAGCATAGACCCAGAAATGCTCTGACCTGCGTCTTGTCTTTTGGGATTGGCCAATCTTTGACAGCGGCGATTTTCTCTGGATCCGTGCGGATACCTTCTTCCGACACGACATAACCCAAAAAGTTAACTTGCCGTTTGAAAAGAGAGCACTTTTTCGGACTCAACTTGAGGTTGGCACTCTGGATCTTCATGAGCACGCGTTCCAGGTTTTGAAGGTGTTCAACAAACGTACGGCCTACAATGATGATGTCGTCCAAATAGACAAGGCAGGCATCGCCAATTAACCCGGTTAGTACAAGTTCCATTAACCTTTCAAACGTTGCCGGAGCGTTACACAATCCAAACGGCATAACTTTAAATTGCCACAGGCCCTTTCCTGTCGAGAATGCTGTTTTTTCCTTGTCCTTAGGGTCAATTTCTACTTGCCAGTAGCCACTTTTTAGATCTAATGTGCTAAACCACTTAACTCCAGTGAGCATGTCCAGCGTGTCATCAATTCTTGGCAAAGGGTAGCTGTCCTTCTTCGTAACGTCGTTCAGACGACGATAGTCAACACAAAACCGCATGCTGCCGTCCTTCTTTCTTACCAGCACTACAGGTGAACACCATGGACTGGATGAAGGTTCTATAACACCATCCTTCACCATTCCCTCAATCATGGTTTCCACTTCCTTTTCACGTGCTACCGGTAATCTCCTTGGCCGCTGCCGGATAGGCAACTCTTCTCCTGTGTTTATTTTGTGTTGAACTAAGCCAGTCTTCCCGATATCAGCATCGTTCGAAGAGAAAACATCGGCGTACTTGAGTAACATCCTCTTCGCCTTGACCATTTCGTTTTGAGACAGAGCGCTGAGACAGTCTTCTAAAAGTGCGGTCACTCTCGTTTGGGCATTCTTGCTGAGGGTCTCAGTTGATGGATATTGGCATCGACGCAACCACTCCACTTCCTCACAGGTACCCATCAGTGTGCCTTTATCTATCACCTGTTCCTTATCACAAAGGTTCAGCACACGTACTCTTGAGATATTGGTAGCTCTGACCAAAGTTCGTGCAACTTTCCAAGGAAGGTCATTGTCTATCCTTTCCACGAGTACACAACGATGAGTCTTCCCAGGATTCTGAGGAAGACTAACCGGCACAATCGTTTCCGATCTCGGAGGAAGAACAATCTTCTTCAGGCTGTATATATTTCCTGGTAACGCCCCTTCCATGAAAAGTTCCTCTTGCCCACATTTCATAACTCCTTGACTAACGTCGATCTCACAACGATTCTTCCTCATAAAGTCTAAGCCCAGGATGCAATCGTCCATTATATCGGCCACAACAACGTTATGCTGGTAGATTCTGTTGCCTAGCTTCAACTCCATCTCTCTCTCTCCTTGGACGGGTATGCGCTGACCGGTGGCTGTCACTAAATTTATGCGCTCTCGGTAGTATGCAGAGTCCCCAAAGAACCGACCTGCAAGTTGTGAACTGACGACCGTGCGAGAAGCTCCAGTATCTATCGTCAGCTTACATGGTGTTCCGTTGACCTCGCCCTTGATGATAAGGCTGTTCCCGTCATGGGTTTGTGAGATAGAAATCCTTGGGGCTCTTTGAACCTCAGCCAGTACCCGCCCCGCAGTCCTGGCTTTTACTCGTTTCCCTGTTGCTGTTGAGTGGTGCTGTTAGCCGCCCTACCCTCTGGAGATTGGCTACCTTCCCCTTCTGCAGTTCGCTTAGGGCAACTGGATCGAAGGTGGCCCCTTTCACCACAGCCGTAGCACCTAGGGCTGTATCCTTTTAATCGATCGCGAACTGTAGCCGCTGCGACCTCCCTGACGCGGTGGGAACGATGATCTTGCCGCACAGCTTCCACCTCCAGTGCATGGGCCAAAGCGTCCTTAAGTGTCGCGTGGTGCCCGAGCCTCACTGCAGCCCTAACTTCAAGGTCGCGGATGCCGTCAATGAAGGCCTGGACCAGGTTTCCTTCAATAAGCGCAGGTACAGACTGGTATGCCTTCCGCACCAGCTTCTCCACTTCAAGGGCCCACTGCTGCAGGTTTTCACCACTACGCTGTACGCGATCTCTTAGTTGCGCACGAAACACGTGCTCCAGATGAGCGTCACCATACCGGGATTCCAGTGCTTCAAGGAGCTGCTCGTAAGTTACTTCTTTACCGAGAGCTTCCAATACAGTTAAAGCCTGGTCGCGCAGGCCTAAGGTGAGGGCAGTCATGGCTTGATTTTTACTCCAACCGTTCGCCTTCATGACAGCCTCAAACTGAATTTTGTAGGCCGACCAAGAAGACGTCCCATCGAACGGCGGCACTTTGAATCCACGTAGTGAAGGTGTAGTAGTTACGGGAGTTGCAATCCCATCTCCAAGTTTAAGGTTGCCCAACTCCTTCTTCACATCAGCAATTACGTCATAAAATTTGCTGATCTGTGTTTCAGCATCTGACAGGCGGTTGTCACACTGAGCAACCTTATCCTTCACTTCCTTCATGTCTTTCCCAAAAGACGCGTGCAGTTCTTTCATGAGGAGCATCTGTTCTTCCTGTCGGCGCGCCTGCTCCTCCTTATCAAGCTTGAGCTGTTCTTCCAAGCGACGGGCCTGCTCCTCTTGTCGCTGGGCCTGTTCCTCCTGTCGTCGGGACTGTTCCTCCTGTCGGCGAGCCTGCTCCTCTTGTCGTCGGGCCTGCTCCGCCTTGTCGTGCTGCAGCTGTTCTTCCAACCGACGGGCCTGTTCCTCCTGTCGGCGAGCCTGTTCCTCCTGTCGCCGAGCCTGTTCCTCCTGTCGGCGAGCCTGTTCCTGCAGCATCATCATCAGAGCAGCAAAGTCTGGTGCTGCTGATGCCGGAGCTACTGTGGACGGACCGGCTTCCATGGTCGGTAGCTGACTTTCCGACGGCTGCGGCGTTGCACCACCAAAACGGCTCTGATCCGTCTCCTGCTGGCGTTGACTACGGGTACGGATACCCTCCGTGTCGTCCTTTGACAGAATCGGCATGATAATCCTTACTTCTGACACCAATTGTTACGAGCTTGGGGTTCGTGACAATAAAAACAGCCGATTATTTAACCAAAAAAAAATGACACTTTAATTATCAAAACTAATTAACACTTTAAACACACTAATTACAACCACAATCGCACTATTAAACACTTCACTTCACTTAACTCGCAGTTGAAGATCGCTTCCGAAGATTCGCTTGTATCGCCAATTCAATACTTACCCAGTCGCGAGCGATCCGCAGCTTATATAGTCCGACAGTAATTTCCAGAACCTTCGAGAATGGAAATATCTAGAAAGTTCGGGAACATACCGGTCCCGACTGACTAGGTATCGAAACATCGAGAATGTTCTAGCATCGAAAAGTCTAGAAAGATCGTGACCCAATTAGTTCCACTACTCGATACTAGATGGCGTTAGTAGTACGTTGTGTACCCGGCATTCATTCTGGCGCGTAACAGTAACCTTCAAATCGTGTTGACATTAGTTCTTACTGTTTAGGAGATACGGAGTAGAATACGACCGCAACTAAGCCCGAAAATACGGACTTCGGGCTTAGAAGTAGTCTCGTTAATTTTCCGGTTTTTAACTTGAGTTGTAATATAGTTACCGGAAGTTATGCTTCGGCATGGGGCCTATATCTGCCGCTGCACCAATGACAAACTCCTTCTGTATCAAGACCACCGTAGTTACAGAACGGCTGTCTCCATCCATGCCGTCTGAAAAAAAAGAACATTCGAGCATAAATTCGAGCTTCTTTGCATTTGGGCATATCATTTATTTAAGCAGTGCAATCAATCCTCATCATCTGCCTAGCCTTTTCCCAACTACATTGCTTCCAGTCAAACCGGATTTAGCTGTATACCAGTGTTTAACGTGGAGCGGCTGCCTACCAGTCCTCCACAACCCATTAACTGGGTAACACGGTACTTCTTGGCAAGACTGGAGTCAGATTTACTGGCTTCTGACAATCCGTAACGACCGCCAAAGATCTACAAATGACAGCCGGGACCAATGGCTTAACGTGTTTTCCGAGGCACGGAGGAAACTCGGTATGTTTAAATGGTCACCCATCCACAGACCAACCTTGGCAAGCATTGCTTAACCTTAAAGATCGACCCGTGTGGCTGTTATTATTTAGCCAAGAGCTCCTCCAAGCTTATCTAAGCAGAGCAATCAATCCTAATATATAGGTAAAACTCTTCCATTAGTGAGTGGCTGACAGACAACGCAGAGCCGTTAACTATTGGCCGTAGAAAGCTGAAATTTGGCATGTAGGTTCTTTGGGTAGTGTAAGGAAACACTACCCAAAGAACCCACACGAGAAGATTTCCCGAAATGCCTACGGGAACAGGGGAAACCGGGATATGCACGTACGTAGTCGCGGGCATAAGCTAAATCTATACTAATATTATAAAGCAGAAAAGTTTGTTTGTTTGTTTGTTTGGTTGAACGCGCTAATCTCAGGAACTACTGGTCCGATTTGAAAAATTCTTTCAGTGTTAGATAGCCCATTTATTGAGGAAGGTTAAAGGCTATATCATCACGCTAAGCCAAATAGGAGCGGAGCAGTATTGGAAAATGTGACGCAGACGAAGTTGCGCGGGTCAGCTAGTAGTATTTATTGTATAATTCTTCAGTTACTGACTGATTGAGTGTGTGACTGACAGACAACGCATAACCGAGACTACTGGTCGTAGGAACTGAGAGTTGTTTGGTGTGTAGAGTCCTTTGGGAACTCCACTACTAAGAGAGGATTTCCCGAAATTCCTACAGAAATGGAAAAAAGGGATTACGCGTATCTAATTCCCGGGCAATAGTAGCATAGTATAAAGTAATGCAATGGCTTTCCCCTGATTTCAAAGGATACAACTAGAGACAGGACTCACAGTAGCTGTAGAAGAGTATCCCGACCCAGGGATACAGCTTGACGTTCATGACCCCTAATCACGCCGCAGTCGATCACGTCCATTTGTACTGACAGTGCGCCGGCTCTTAGCGACAGCCGGCGTGGACTGGATGACGTAGACCGTTACAGAACTCACAGTACCTGTAGAAGAGTATCCCGACCCAGGGATACAGCTTGACGTTCATGACCCCTAACCACGCCGCAGTCGATCACGTCCATTTGTACTGACAGTGCGCCGGCTCTTAGCGACAGCCGGCGTGGACTGGATGAGGTAGATAACAGAACTTACAGTAGCTGTAGAAGAGTATGCCAACCCAGGGATACAGCATGGCGTTCATGACCCCTAACCACGCCGCAGTCGATCAGGTCCATTTTTACCGACAGTGCCGGGGCTCTTATTACCGACAGCCGGCGTGGACTGGATGACGTAGGTAACAGAACTCACAGTAGCTGTAGAAGAGTACGCCGACCCAGGGATACTGCTTGACGTCTGCGTCCCCTTCTGCCACGTCCAGCGCGTGATCGATGCCGCAGTCGATCACATCCATCTCTACTGACCATGTTCTGCTTGCTGGAATAAAGAAAGTTGCCGAATAATAAGACAATATTGCCTGAAAACGGCGTGCAAATGCATAATATGCGTTTCTTTCGAGATCGAGCGAGGCTTGCATATACATATAATTATCTAGTCCTTGATCTTGGCAAAGCATGGCGAACTAAACCTACAACTCTATGTATTTTCCTGAGAATGTACATAATTTGATGATGGATTGTGTCAAGAACCAAAAGGAAAGGAGAATTTTAGTCAATGAATTTAATTTAAATATTTCAAAAGTTGGCTTAATTCAGTCAATTTTAGCACAACCGACGTCAGATGTGGCGAAAAGATTTAACGAGTTGGTGTACCGTGTTGATTTAAATTCTTCTTTTAATTTAAGTTTCAAGCAATGTTTTGTAGTAGTCTGTATATTAAGGCATAATAGTGTTACGCGCCAGAATTAATGCCGGGTTCACAACGTACTACTAACGCCATCTAGTATCGAGTAGTGGAACTAATTGGGTCACGATCTTTCTAGAATTTTCGATGCTAGAACATTCTCGATGTTTCGACACCTAGTCAGTCGGGACCGGTATGTTCCCGAACTTTCTAGATATTTCCATTCTCGAAGGTTCTGGAAATTACTGTCGGACTATATAAGGTGCGCAAAGCTCGCGACTCGGTCAGTATTGAATTGGCGATACAAACGATACATCGGAAGCGATCTTCAACTGCGAATTAAGTGAAGTGTTTAATAGTGCGATTGTGTGTTGTAATTAGTGTGTTTAAAGTGTTAATTAGTGTTGATAATTAAAGTGTCATTTTTTTGGTTATATAATCGGCTGTTTTTATTGTCACGAACCCCAAGCTCGTAACAATAGGTTTGGTATCCATTGGGATAAAACGTGGATAAAACACCAATTATATCAATAAAGATGAAAAAAAAAAGTATTTTCCTACATTCGTTTAGCAATTTTTTTCCTCTTTTGTTCTTCTTACCTTATTAATTTTAATCGGTACCTGTAGGTAAGCGAACCTAAATGAATGACTAAATAAAAGTCCCATGTCGAGTAAGTTTGTTGAATAACGTCGTTTGTTGCCCGTGTGTGGGCATTTGTCATTGTAGAAGATCGCCATCTTCTTATATATGTAACGCACTGCTGGGGCGAGGCCATCGAGAGACAAGGCGAAACACTTATTGTCGTGTCGCTCGATATCTCTAAGGCCTTTGACAGGGTCTGGCACGAAAGTCTACTCAGCAAGCTTCCTGCTTATGGCATACCAGCTGGTTTTTGTAGTTGGATATCAGACTTCGTCAGTGAACGGTCGATCCGAGTAGTCGTTGACGGTTGCTCCTCTGACCTCATGGCTATTGATGCCGGAGTTCCTCAGGGGTCTGTACTCTCTGCAACTCTTTTCCTGCTGCACATCAATGACCTACTTCAGCCTGGTCTTGTTGGGTACGCAGATGACAGTATACGGTTTCAGAGAGATACTTGTCCAGCGCGACAACCAGTGGGGGTGAAGTTGTTCCATGAGAGAGGCCATGGTAGAGCGGACAATCTTGAACTTAAGCCTTGCCTCCCAGTGGGGTGACGACAATCTGGTCACTTTTAACGCCACCAAAACTCGGGCGTGTCTTTTTACCGCAAAAGGAGTCGTTTCGACCAAACTCCTACCTACATTTCGGGGTATATCTGTTCCTGTGACTGATCGGCTCGAGCTCCTAGGCATGGAGTTGTCATCCAGTCTGAAGTTCGGCATCACCATTGAGTAGATACAAAGACCAAACTGCAGCCAAAAAGCTGCGCATCCTGAATAGAGTGAAGCGATACTTCAGGCCTGGACAGCTTTTAACCCTTTACAAAGCACAAATCCGATCCTGCATGGAGTATTGCAGCCACCTTTGGGATGACTCAGCTTAGTACCAGCTTGCCGCGCTTGACTCGGTGGAACACAGAGCTACGAGGCTCATTGGCGACGAAAAACTAGTGGATGCCAAGCTTCACAGTTGTGATCATCGCCGCAAGGTTGCCTGCTTGTCGGTCTTCTATAGATTGTACTTCGGTGAGTGTGCCCAAGAACTCCAGGACCTCATCCCACCGGCCCCCTTCTACCATCGGACATCCAGACGCACTGCAACTTATACCATCCCTAGGTACCTTGTTGCTATTACACAAATTCGAACTTAGCGCTTCCAAGCGTCTTTCATAATGCTCACAGCAAAGGAGTGGAACTCTCTGCCTGAGTCTGTGTTTCCGATCGCTTACAACCCTAATCTCTTCAAAGTTAGAGTGAACAGGCTCCTTCTGGGTAAGCTCGCTCCGTCGTAGACTTGGTCTCTGTCATCTCTGACCAAGACTAGAGTCAATAGCAAACGCATCAGAAAAAAAATTGTTATAGCGGCATTGCAAATACACGCCCTGTGAAAGTTTCAACCGTCTATTTATTACGGTTCTTGAGATGCAGCCCGCAGGCAGACAGACGGACGCACAGCAGAAGCATAAAGACCTTCAAAAAAATACAAAAAGTAGATACATACCTTGCAGCAAAATAATTAAAGGTACCAACATTTTAACTTAACTTCTACAATGTAGACAGTAGCTCACTCTATACGTACTATCACACTATTACCAAAGACAACTACTTTTATACAACTGAATGTTGTTGTTTTACAAACTAATCCGCTATTTGTTTATTATGCTTCGCTACTAAAACGGATGAAATAATCATGACATCCTAGACTAATCTTTAAGGTATTTTCCTATGTTGAACGTTGAAGAATAAATAATCCGTAGTAAATAGTAAACAGGCGAAACAGTAACTTCTTGCTTTTTTTATTATTTGAAATGTGTTTGCTCTTGACTCTAGTCTAGGTCAAAGATGACAGAGACAAAGTCTACGATATAGCGAGCTTAAGGTACCCTAACTTTGAAAAGATTGTAAGCATGCCTGTGGAATGTGAGCTATGGGTAGCTCGCCGTCCGTCCGTCTTATGACGACAGGCTGACGACAGCGCGTTCGTGTTCCACGCGCGCCTCAAGGAGAGTCAGCACCTTAGATTAGACATTATAATAGTCAGCACACAGAGGGGCCCGAAAGGGCCGACGCCTGCCGGAGTTGCAGGACTATTCGAAAGAGATGCCACGGCTCCGGAACACAAACGGCAATGAAGGAACATATGGATGGGTTTTAGTCAGTAAAAGTCTGACACTCCTTCCCGCTCCGCCCAGAGCGGGAGAAGTCATTTGATGATTTCCCATCCCTAAAAAAAAAAAAACCGGCCATGTGCGAGTGGGACTCGCGCACCGAGGTTTCCGTACAAACCTGTAGGTATATCTACACTAATATTATAAAGAGGAAAACTTTGTTTGTATGTTTATTTGTAATGAATAGGCTCAAAAACTACTGGACCGATTTTAAAAATTCTTTCACCATTCGAAAGCTACATTATCCACGAGTAACATAGGCTATATTTTATTTTGGAAAAAAAATAGGGTTCCGTAAGATATTTGGGTTTTTCGGACACAAGGTGTAAAAATGAACCAGAAAAGTTACTTATTTTGCGTACGCTGCCTAAACTATAAAAGATAGAACCATAAATTGTTCTAATTAATTGTAGATCTTATAAATATCTACAAAAAAGTCCGCGACACACTATACCTATCTATGTCGAGTGAGGCACAACAACCATTTTTTTATTTAAAAATCTAGATTTTTTTTGGACTACATTTAAACGCGTTTATTTTACTCATACTATTAATCCTTATCAAAATAAAGTATTTCATCACTAAGTACAGTTTATGTAGATAATATTTGGTCTTAGAATGATTAAAATCGGACGTTTGGTTTTGAAGTTATGGCGAAATTAAAATATTACGATTTCTGCTGCACGGCCCGTTGCGAAGTGGACGTCACCAGGCGCGTGCGGGACCCCAGTCTAAATCTATGAGTAAGGTACCTACCTGCGCGGCTCAGACGCGAGGTAACAGTTTTTCTGTAGTGTATCTGTATTTAGTATCAGCATTGCACCCGTGCGAAGCCGGGGCGGGTCGCTAGTCTTATATAAATCACGTGTCACGTTGTTTTTTTCGCGATGCACTCCTAAACTACTTTACCAATTTTAACCAAATTTACACACCGTGTGCAGTTTGATCCAACTTGAAAGATAGGGTAGCTTGCATCAATTCAATTTTTTGTTGCAATATTATATAGGAGCGGAAAATGTGACGCAGACGAAGTTGCGCGGGTCAGCTAGTATTATTTTATGCAAAAGTTGCGGTTTACGATTTATGACGTATTAAAAAAAACAACTTACCAGATCTCATTTTTTTAAGTTTTATCATTCTCTTATTTTAGAAGTTACGGGGGGGGACGGGGACACATTTTACCGCTTTGAAAGTGTCTTTCGCGCAAACTATTCAGTTAAAAAAAACTGAAATTAGAAACCTCAATATCAATTTGAAGACCTATCCATAGATACCCCACGTGGGTTTGATGAAAAAAAATTTTTTTTGAGTTTCAGTTTTAAGTAGGTATGGGGACACCAATTTTTTTTTTTTTTTTCTATTTTTGTGTGAAAATCTTAATGCGGTTCACAGAATACATACCAATACTTACCAAGTTTCAACGGCATAGAGAGGTCGCACACTCTCCGAAGTACAATCTACAAAAGCGATGAGCCAAGCTGTGCAGTTTGGCATCCACCAGTTTTACGTCGCCAAAGTGAGCTCTGCGTTCCACCGAGTCAACTTATACAAGTTAGATATGCTCGGGCCGACTGGTAGGCAATAGCTATTGCCCGCAGTCCATAAACATAGTCAGGGTCGGCCTTAACCATCTAAGCGTCGATGACGAGCAGGGTCCGCGGTAGCACCATGAAGGTATAGATAAATATATACCTTCATGGGTAGCACCAACACTGTCCTCAGGACGTTAGCGTGCAAAATGGAGTCCTTTTACTGTGTAACTAGGTACTGGGCAAGTGTACACCTGCACAGAAATAGGAAATAAGATTATTTTTTGTGTAGGTACGTATTTTGGATACTTATTACTAAAAAAATTATTAACGAACGTTGTGTTTTGTAGCATATGACGTGTAACGGACTTATGTCTGAAATAACGATAAATTAAACTAAGGGCCCTGGGCGAGTTATATATATTCGGCGCCCCTTTATCTTCCAATATAATTATATTTTGAAAAACCATTTCACTCACCGCGCTATCCAGGGATATAATTCTTGAAGATTGTGCATTTAACCTCTGAGTCCCAAAGTTCCGCCCGGCGCGGCGGCGCCTCAATAGGCTTGTTTCCATCATCCACAAATTGCAAAACTATTTAGTCCGTCAGTTAGAGTATTGAAAAATGATGGACACGTATTTTTTGTTTTTGTAAATCAATGAATATTGACAAAGATAAAACGCATCAAAACTCGGGAGTGGGGCCTCGTGATGTCACTACTCGCTAAAAATTATGCCACCGCGTGACATATTGAGAATTTTAATTAAGTGTCGTAACTTCGTCAATTTTGGTTCCGTAACAAAAGAAAAAATACGGGTCAAATATTTTTTGATAATCTAAGTGACGGACTAATTAGATTTTTTCAGTAAACACGCCAATTGTTCGGAAATTAAAATATACCGTAATAACCATAAAAATAATAAGCTTGAATTTTCAAACAAATGGTTTTAAACTAATTTAGTACTAAACCATTTTCAGGTTCCAGGCAGGTTATTAAAACCTTATAAGTGACGAATGGAATTAATTAGAAGTAATGGTTGTTTTATATGTTCAAATTGCTCGAAAAACTTAGATAGCGCGATGTAGCATTTAATTTGCCTATATTAAATAATGTACTCTGTGATTTGCCTGATGACAATCTTGAGTTCGTATCTGGCGGTATAGATGTCGCTACAAAGTCAGTTCATTATTAAGTACGCGGTGGTATAGATACCGTTTCACAATTAAAATGCAATATTTATATTTAAAAAGATTTATTAAATAATAACTTAGAACTAGTTCACTACGCTACGCACTCCGCATGCCCGTGATTTTCCTGTACGCACTGAAGTGTTCCAGGTACTGGTAGATGGTGTCTATGGGCGTGTAGATGTCGTTCATCCTGCTGACCAGGTGCTGAGGCGGCTGGACTGGAACTAAGGGTCCCAGCAACCCTTGGAGGAACTCCCGCAGTAAGTTCCAGACGGCGTTTGCGGTTACACATGGTCGGTATTCCACCTGAAATAGAAATGAAGTGACAAATTCCGCAGCTTCTATTACACTAGGGTTTAATAGAAGCTGCGGAATTTGTTCGATAGTCACCGCAGTCCTGGAACGCAAAGGGCATTAGGAGGAACACGGATGGAATTTAGTCAGTAAGAGTCTGACACTCGCTCCTGCTTTGCCCAGAGCGGGAGGAGCCATTTGATGATTTCCCAGCCTTAGAAAAAGGGTTTGATAAAAGTATTGTGGCATAGACCCTCCGCCGCCATTGAAATTTTTATTTTCTCTTTGAAATCTAATGCATTTAATTATGCACATAATTAAGTCATTTTTAATAATAGACATGATTGTTACATGACTACCTTCAAATATCTCGTAAACTTGACACATTTTGCAAACATTGTTCGTTGGTAGATAGTGCACCGCAACTTTAAAAAGAAAAAACAAAATGGCAGCGAGCCAACTCCAATAGAAAAAAAAATCGATCGTCTTCAATGAATCGGTTCGAGTGTGACTCGGACTCCACGGAAAAAGGCGATCAAGTAAGAGTCGTACACACACCAACAGTTCCGTACAATTAGAAAATCGCTGCTTGAGAAAGCTCATGAATCTAGGTGCCCCAAAGATTTTGCGAGTATCGAAAATGGCAGCATTGCGATCAATTGGTGCACGAGACCGACTCGCACTTGACCGGTTTTTATTATTTTGTTGTTACATTTTTCCTTAGCACTATATCCATAAAAAGTTTGTTGATACCTACCTATTTCAAATTTTACTGTAATTACTCTTTTTCTTTCTTTGGTTGACCTACAGCTGACTCCAGGCAACCTTCACGCGGCGTCAACCAAAAACCTCGTTGGAGAGTTCTGGTTTCTTTGGCCCAACCTTAGCCAACAATTGATTTACCCATTAGCCATCTCCTTCAGGAATGACAATATCCGCAAGAGAACCAAGTTTTCCGACGTAGCCCGAAAGATCGCCAAACTGAAGTGGCAGTCGGCAGGGCACATTGCTCTAGGAACAGATGGTCGATGGGGACTGAACATTTCTGGAGTGGCAACCGCATACCGGAAGACGCAGGGTTAGTCCTGCCTCCCACAAGGCGGACTGTTGACCGGTCGTGGGTAGCCGATGGATGCAAGACATACAAGACCAGTTCTTGCGGCAACAATGGACATCCAGCACCAATGGTCCAGTAGTGGACATCTTTCTGATATGATGATGGTGATAAAGTATGAATAAGAACACTAACCTCCACAAGTATCCCTTTAAAGCTCTGATTCATGGTCACGGACCCAAGCTTGATGCAGAAGTCTCCGAGCTCAAACCTCGGGCCCTTGCTCTCGATCTTGGTCTGCTTCTTTGAGGTATAGTGTACGGACAGCTTCATCATCAGCAAGTCGAACAGGCCGTCAGCTATCACGTGGATGTTTTTGGTACCGGTGTCCAGGATTGAAAATACGGATGCTGGCTGCTCAGAGTTGTGGAAGATGTGCACTGTTTTTGTTGTTCCTGGAATTTAATTTTAGAATATATTTATATGGCTTATAGCAGCTCGTGGCCAAAAAAATAACAGCCGCAAGGGCCTTCAAGGTCAAGTAAAGTGTTGCTTGACCTTGAAGGACCTTGCGGCTGTAATTTTGTTCCAGGTTTGGTCTGTGTATGAGTGACCATCTGAACATAACGAGTTTCCTTCTTGCCTCGGAAATCACGTCAAGCCATTGGTCCCAGTTGTCTTTTGTAGATCTTTGAACATTGTTACGAATTGTCAGAAGCCAGTAAATCTGACTCCAGTCTTGTCAAGAACTACCGTGTTACCTAGTTAACGGTTTGTGGAGTTCTTGTAGGCAGCCGCACTACGAAAATACTGGTTTGCAGCTTTAGTTTGACTGAAAGCCAACACCAATATAGTTGAGGAAAGGTTAGGCAGATGATGGTGATGTGCCTAAAAAATAATTATTTTACTATTTTTTCAATTATCATCTGACAGTATGGCATTTGGCGATCAATCAAACCTAGGCCGAAATTCAAGTAGTTGACACAGCACCCCAGTACATTTGTTACAATAAACTAAGAGTATTTCCACTGTAGTGTAATTGGTCAAAAATTACTTGAGTGGTATTGTTAGCCATGCAACGATAGGGTAAGTAGATTTAACACAACTAACCCATTTGTGGATGTGACAAGTAACTCTCACAGTCGACAAGGAACTGCCCCTGCTGTGATGCTCCCAATGCGAGGATTCTTTTGGTCAGCAGCTCTATTACGTAAGTTCCTGTTTTGTTCTCAGGAACCGGATATTGCTGTAATCTGAAAAATAAACAGAGAATAAGTATGAAAAATAATTGTTACAAAATTTTCACGTACCTACAGACATTGTGGGAAATATTCATGAATATGAAACATGAATTGAGGCAGCCCCAGTAGAGATGGGCTTGAATTGAAATGTGTGTGCACCCCAGCAAAATATTGTGCCTTGAGAGGTGAGACTATAACAAATAATTAGTGTCTCGTGAGGAGCAATTTGTTTACTAATAGCAAAATTTGTGTGAATTGTAGTTTTAAAGTAATTTTTTATTTTTATTTTTTTTTTTCCTTTTTCCCTCTTCTATCTGCAATCAGCCCTTCCAGCTTTAATCAGATTTGTATGTAGTTATCAGCTGTTTGAGATTTTTCACATCCTATGATGTGTCATCTCCAAATTCGTATGTCAATAGTTATATTGACGCTATTCGCTTTCTTTTGAGTCTGTAGATAGACTCTGAGGACTCTAGTAATGTCAAAGCTAGTTCATTTTTGTGTTGCTGGAGTCTTTCTTTATAGTTCTTGTAGCACTTCTCTATAACTTCCTTAACTGTTGGTATTTGTAGATACTCATGTACTTCAGTGTTCCGCGTGAACCAGGGTGCACCACATATTATTTTCAGTGCTTTGTTTTGGAAGCGTTGCAGTATTTCAACATTAGAATGGCTTGCTGATCCCCAGAGCTCTATTCCATACGTCCAGATAGGTTTCAGGATGGATTTATAGATAAGAACTTTGTTTTCCAACATAAGTGACGACTGCCTGCCTATAAGCCAGTGGATGTCTTTGAGTTTTAGGTTCGCCTGGTCTCTTTTGGTCTTGATATGTTCTCGCCAGGTAAGTCTTCTATCGATGTGCATACCTAGGTACTTTACGACACTTTTTTGTGGCAGAATGTCATCGCCAAGTTTCACCGGTGGGCAGTCTCCTCTTTTGAGACTAAAAGTAATGTGGATCGACTTGGCAGAACTAGCTCTGATTCTCCACTTTTTCAGCCATGTTTCGATCTTTTCCAGGTGATCTTGGAGTTTTGTAGATGCGGTAATTTGGTCTTTATCACAAGATAAGACTGCGGTATCATCAGCATAGGTTGCAGTAACGATTAAGTTTGAGGTGGGTAGATCAGCAGTGTACACTGTGTATAGAACAGGGCCCAGTACAGAGCTTTGAGGCACTCCTGCTTCTATGGGATAAAAAGAAGATAGACAGTCTCCAGACCTCACTTGGAACACCCGATTTTCAAGATAGGATCTGAGGAGTACATATGCGGGGTGTGGTAAGCACATTTTAAGTTTACACAGGAGACCCTTGTGCCAGACTCGGTCAAATGCTTGTTGTATGTCAAGAAAAGCGGCAGAGCAGTACTCTTTTCTTTCCAAGGATTGCCGGATTGTGTGAGCTACTGTGTATTTGTTCTGTTGTTCCATGTTTTGCTCGAAAGCCAAATTGGTGCTGTGGGATTGTTCCTTGTTCTTCTAGTATAGGTAGCAATCGTTGTAAAAGTATTTTCTCAAAGAGTTTAGACAATAATGGAAGCAAACTTATTGGTCTATACGATGAAACTTCAGAAGACGGCTTTCCTGGTTTACATATCATGTTAATGATTGAGATTTTCCAGATGAGTGGGAAATATTGTAGTTTTAATACTGCATTAAACAGAATAGTCAACAGTACGATTCCTTTTCTTGGCAGGTGACTCAGAACCTCTGCTGTAATCATATCAAATCCTGGGGCCTTTTTCTTTTTCAGATTTTTGATAACTTTCTGCACTTCAGTTGGGGTGCATAATCGCAGCGGAAGGGACATCTGCTGATCACTTTCAATAATTTGATCAATTTCTTCTTCCGTGTTCCTGATGTCACATTCATTGGGTTTGAATACATCCCTTAGAAAATTTGCAAATACTTCAGCTTTATCCGCAGGTTTCCTCGCCCATTCACCATTTGACTGTCTTAATGGAGGCATGTGTTCTTGTGGCCGTTTTAATGACTTGGTTATTTTCCAAAGGGAGTAGTCATCTGCCTTATGGGGTGATAAAGTTTTTAGTCTTTCTTGGAAGGTGTCGTTTTCGTGTTCTTTGAGCATTCGTTTCAATTCCTTTTGTGCTTTGTTGAGGGCTCTTTTATCGTGTACGTTCCTACTTGTATGCCATTGTCGTCTCAATCTACGTTTTGTGGTTAACATTTCCCGTATTTCCAGTGTGTAATCCTGATTCTGAGTCCTGTACTTTATGCATGGAGTGGACATCCAGGCAGCTTTTTGGAAAAGATTGGTTGTATAAAAAGCTGTCGTATCTATGTCCTCTTCTGTTTTAAGTGGAATGCGTAGATTTGCATTTTCCTCTATAAAGCACCGGAAAGAGTCCCAATCAGTTTTGCGATTGTATAGCGTTTCGCGGGGTTCTTTTAAGATAATTGCAGTGCTCAGTGTGCATATCATAGGTGTATGATCGGAGTTACCGTCCAAGCATGATTCTATATTTGTGTACAACCCTGACATGCCTTTAGTGATAAAAAAATCAATTAGGTCGGGCGTTTTGTTGGGATCGGTTGGCCAGTATGTAGGTTCACCTGTTGACAGTATATTGAGTGAACTCGAGTCTATTGCCTTTTTTAATTCTCGGCCTCTGGTTGTGGTCAGTCTGGAGCCCCAGAAGGTATTTTTAGCGTTCCAGTCCCCTCCGGCGACGAATCTGCTACCAAGTCTGTTCAGAAAATCATTAAACATGTGTTCATCAACTCGATGCCGAGGCGGGCAGTACACCGCTGCGATGTTGAGTGAACCTTGCCAGTCGTCCACTGATATCACAGTACCCTGTAAGTATGCTTGTTTGAAATTTAGGAGAAGGTGTTTTTTGATGTTTTCTTTTATTATAATTGCAGACCCAGCGTGTGACGTTCCATCTGGATGGTTGGTGTAATAAACATTATACCCTTTCATTAAGATGATTTTGTTGTCTGTCATGTGTGTCTCTGATATTAGAAGAACATCTATCCTGTTATTTTGTATGAATAATTCTATTTCTTGTCTATTAGGAGACAGACCATTTACGTTCCATGCAGCAATGCGAAGGAATTTCATCATTTCTGATATTGGGCAATTATAGTTGTAAGGAGACCCATTAGGGTACCCATTTGTTGTATGAGAATGTCTATTTTCTCTGATTGTTTTATTATTATCTGTTCTAGTGAACTTGTTGGCTGAGACTGTGTGTTCTCTTGTTTCTTGTTCCAGCATGGTGTATTTTCGAGATGTTGGCTTTGTGAGCCTGGAGGTTGTTGTCTGGCATAGGTGTTTGGTTTGATTGAAGGGAACTCCTCTATTTGAAAGGCAGTATTAGTTCTTGGTGGCCACATATTTGTTGGAGCTTTTTTGTGGGATGGAACTTTTTTTCTTGCCCGGATCTCTTTATATACTTGGCACCCCTTGTAGTTTGCAGGGTGGTCTCCAAGGCACAATGTACAGGTTGCAGGTGTATTTCTGTCTTTTTTCGGACAATCTATTGTTCTATGACCTTCGGCACATTTAACGCATCGAAAGGGGCGCATGCAATTGTTTTTGGTGTGCCCATACTGCTGACATCTAGCGCATTGGGGAATGTCATTTGTTTTTCGTGGATCTTCTATTTTAACTTTTGTGTGGTATATGGAGTCTATACGCTTTAGTTCTGGGTTATTTGGACCAGGTTCTACGTTCACAAAGAACATGTTAAGCGGTTTTTTGTTTCTTCTAGAAAGTGCGCATACAATTTCTCCTCTGACCTTATTTCCGGTTTTTTCTATTTCATCAATAATTGCATCTTTTGGTGTTGTGTGGTGCAGATTTTTAATCACAATTCTGCAGCTCCTCTTGTCTTTCTGTGTGAATGTGTGCCCTATAAGTCCATTCTTTCGAATAAGGTCGATAATATCTTTGTATGCTTCACTTGTCTTTGCCATTACTCTCAACTGGTCTTTAGTAACTATTTTATAGGTATAACCATCACAAGGTACGGAACTATTCAGGAGCTCTGTCAGTTTGGAAATGTCCATGATTCCATAAAGAATTATCGGCGGCGGTTTACTGACTTTCTTGGATTGAGTTTGGCTCTCTATTGACTCTGTGGGTTCATCAGGTATATCTACTGGAAGTTCACTGTATCTGTTGAAAGTGTTGATGGAGCTCTGTGTATTTAGAGCTAGGCTCAATCCCGTAGAAGGTGGGCTACTAGATATTTTTTTTCTTTTAGGGTTACGTTGTGCGGGCATTCTTTGCCATTTAGGGGGACAGCTGTTGTCATCGTCATCTATGGTGATAGGCTCTGATGGTGTTGCTATCAATTTTTTTTTCCACTATGGTGCCGGCTGTGCTAAGATTTCCAACTGAGGTTTTAAAGTAATTTAAGAAATTTGAAATGATATGCCACCGGGCAAAATCGTTTTTCAAAAATTTGGTTTATCTTGGAACCAAAACATGATTAGATAGCTTTCGTTGCATAGTAAACGTTTGTAAATAGCAAAATTTGTGTGTTATGGTTCTTAAGTTATTTAAGATTTTACTGCAGTAACCTTATGGGATTTTCCAGATCTCGAAAATGGCTCAATGCAGAAGTATGAAAAAGATACCAATAAGAGACTTTAATTTGTTTAAACATAAGCTTTTGTATTGATTTTGATACAGACAACATGACTGGTAAACAGTTAAAAAGTAATTTATTTTTAAGCAAAGGAAAAAGCTGATAGCATCTAGAGTGTGACAATATTTAATGAACCGGTCTAAATATATATATTATATAAAAATGAATTGCTGTTCGTTAGTCTCGCTAAAACTCAAGAACGGCTGGGCCCATTTTGGTAGTTCTTTTTTGTGTAGTTCGCCTGAATACAGGGAAGGCTTAAAAGCAAAAAAAATGGTTAGGTAGAGTAGCCAGTTGTCGGGAGCGAAGCCGCCGGGGGCAGCTAGTGTAAAATAAAAATAATGAGGCTATGTAGAAACTATTGGCTGTATTACTTTCCAAGGCTTACAATTTTCTTCCATTTTGTAACAGTCCACGGGAGAGACATTAACAATTTTAAACACAACTTACACAGTAACACCCATGATAACGGATTTGTTTATAATCAGACTTTTTTTGCAGGTTATAATATCTGCATTATAATTTATACCACTTTTACGCACTAACACTACCTATTTGATTTATATTTACTATACAAAACTTATTTTGTTTTGGTACTATTTATAAACTATAAATACGAAATTGATTTGCAATTTTGCATCAACAATATCTGTGATTTTGACAACAATTTGACGTTTGAGATGTTTGTTTGACTTTGACCACAGACTACATAGAGATACACAGACTACATAGAGATACTACGTATTGGTATTGTTTGACACCACCACTCAAAAAACTTTTATTTATCATCTATCAGATGTATAAGTAAGGTGGCGGAATCTCCTTATGATCTTGAATATTGAGGCATATTCACGTGAAACTTCTGTGAAACTAGGCGTAAAAAACAAGATTTTTTCAAATCGGTTCATGATTGTCGGGGTTATGAGGTAACAAACATAAAAAAAAATACAACCGAATTGAGAACCTCCTCCTTTTTGGGAAGTCGGTTAAAAATCACTGTACACTTGTACCTGTCGGCACGGTACTGACTGTATATGAATAGCACGTCACGGAACTGTACGGTACGGAACTGTCAGCACTGTGCCGCTACTATTTATATGTCTGTGCTGTGCCGGCACTGTTGTGTGCGGATCGGCCTTTACTGATCGGCACGTGTCGGCACTGTTGTGTGCGGATCGGCCTTTATGAATAGCACGTCACGGAACTGTACAGTACGGATTGGAACTGTCGGCACTGTGCCGGCTCTGTTGTGTGCGGATCGGCCTAGGCAACACGCACGGCTTTTTTTTTTTGTTGTTCTGTGATTTCAGAGTCTAGTTACTTTTTAAAATTGATAGCCGTGGGCAAGAAATGAATCGTGCGTGTAGTTTCATCGGCACGGAATATTTATGGTATAGTCATCCTCGCACCGAGCCGACTTTTTCAACTTCTTCTAATCAATGTCACGTGTAGGTATAAGTTTGCTTCGAATGCACTTAAGCTCAGTGACTTATGCAGATTTCGTACCCCACCGTTGAACTTCAGAACTGATCGCAAGCGTAAAATGAAACGTTTCCCGAATCCGAATATGTCCAATGACCATTTTAATTGGTTGTATCCGAGTGAGTTTTGTTATCAGCCAATAATATTACGCCGTGTGACATTTCTAGGTAACGAAATAAGTGTCAAATGCGAAATAGTAAACGGAAACAATATTTTGACGACACAATCGAACGCTGGACCAATGGAGTAGCGACAGATAATTTCATGGGCAAATTGACAAGTGCCGAGCCCCATTTATCTAAGTATTTATTTACATCAGAACCGTTTTATTTGATCATTACGTATTCGGAAGACAGACTTGATTAATAAAAGAACTTTTGTGGTTTAATTGCGTCAGCGTAAAATTCTAGTGTTTTATCTGTAGTGATTTGAAAAGATATTTTCTTGAATTGGCTGCGTGTGTTAAAATCACGGGTTTTTATAGTGTTATCTAATAGCGTAGTGCAATTGGATGATTGAAGATGATACCGAACAACGTGACTTTAATTGTTAAGGCGCCGAATCAACAGATTGAGGATCAAAATATCGAATGCGAATCGTCATGGACGGTGCGACAGTTGAAGGGACATCTCTCGGAGGTTTACCCCAGTAAACCTGTGAGTATTGATGTTATGATTAGATTATTACGTAGCCGCTAATCTGCTATCTCTGACCTAGACTAGAGTCAACAGCAAACCCATCTCAAATAAAAAAATAAATAAAAAAGAAGTAACTTAGAACCTATCATAGAATTAATATTGTTCAAAAGCTACTAGACTTTAGCTTATAGCTATGATAAATAGAATGATCAATGCCCAGTATTCAAGTTCCTGTTAACCCTATTTTTACTGAAGTTCTGCCTAATAAGAATCTATTAAGAAGTGTAGGTAATGTGTCAGAATGATGAGCCAATATCAAAGATACAGCAGATGATTGGTATTATTTATCAATAAGTATACAATTCTTCCAGTACTGACCTACTGGGTGACTGGCAGACAACGCAGTCGCACAGCCGAAACTATAGAAGTAGAAAACTGAAATTTGGCATATATGTATATTCCTTGGGGAGTGTAGGGTAGTACTAAGAAACGATTTCCTGAAATTCCTATGGGAACAATAAAAAACGGGATATGCACCTAAAAAGTTGTCGGGAAAAGCTAGTTAAATATAAAGTTGAAGAATATTATTTTAGAATTGATCATCTTAACAGCATAAAAAATCTGGATGATTTCTTTGTTTTTAATACTACAATTGCCAGTAGTTTATCTCTAAGTACAATGGCATTATGACTATCAATGATTAAATAAGACTATTGTCTGATGTTGAATGTTTATGTTAACTATCTCATCTCATCTCATCTTGAAACCTGCTATGCTATGACTCCTTCATCATCTTTTTCCACCTTCTTTTGGTGACTATGGTAATAATCTATACTAATATTATAGAGCAGAAGAGTTTGTTTGTTTGGTTGAACGCGCTTATCTCAGGAACTACTGGTCTGATTTGAAAAATTCTTTCAGTGTTAGATAGCCCATTTATTGAGGAAGGCTATAGGCTATATACCGCGTGTATCTGACATCGACGCTCAAACGATTTCCATGGGTCCAGGGCATGATTCTGGACACCCTAGGCTTAGAATTTTTCGTCGGCTTTTTTCTAATTTTTTCATTTTTTAGGCTCAGTTGTTTCAGAGATTAAGAGACCCCTCCTAATCTCGGAAAACAATGAGCCTAAAATGGTAATTTTTCATCTAATTTCTTAAAAATAATGGATAGACCCGTGTAATACTGGGTTCTGTTTTAATTAAAGTGGTTCAGAAACCTAACAAGCAACTTTCCACCATTTCCAAAAAATTCTTTAACTGCAGGCAAGCTGCACCAAATTGCTATAGTTTCATGACAATTTTAAGGAAATTAGTAATCTATTGCTCCATTTGTCTGCTTAACAATGTAAATTAAACAACACAATGAATATCTATCTATTTGTCTTGATGTAATTTTGCAAACTCATAAAAATGGTTTTTGTGCTTATCATACATTTTAATAATGACGGTTGATAAACTATTGGAACATTCCAGCCATATTTTAGCATAATTTCCTTGTTTATTAATTTCAAAGCAAATGGTATTTTTTTAGGTATACATATACAGATAAAAATGTTTATTATCAATCAGTGCACATGATAAAGCATTTTGATTTATGAAATTTTATTGACTTTTATCAATACACACATCCTCATAATTAATTATTATTATGGCAAAATCCCTCTCGTGAAGGGTCTCAGCAAGTGAGAATGCAATAGGCTTAGGATTATATTAAAGTCATACAAATAATGGAACTAAAATAAAAGCTGTGTCAAATCTCAATAAATTGGGTGAGCCTTCGGTCCAGCTCGTGAAATCTTGTGGCAAAAGTCAAAATGTTTATTTCAATTGAAAGAAAGAAAGAAAGAAAAAGATTTTATTTGCGGTCAATTAGGCCATTTAAACGGCACTTTTGAAAGTCATCATTTCATTCAGAAAGGTAGATTCTGATGGAGAAGAAACTCCATAGTTACTCTCATTCATATCATCCATAAAAAGAAATAATCCAATACTGAGCAAGACTTCTAATCCTCATGTTATGTATTTCCCTATTATAAACCGATAGCTTGTTCAGTGCAATTAATATCTTGCGATAGTATTAATTGTACTCACAATCTGAACCTGTACGTAACGCAGCAATAAACGCCGATTTTATGGCAAAAAGTAATGGCAAGTGTGTCACCTAATACTCTATTTTTATAGGAGGGCTTCGTAGTTTTTTAACCGACTTCCCAAAAAGGAGGAGGTTCTCAATTCGGTTGTATTTTTTATATATTTTTTACGTCATAACTCCGACAATTATGAACCGATTTGAAAAATTCTTGTTTTATCTGAAAGGATATACTTGCATATTGGTCCCATTAAAATTTTATCAAAATCGGTTACGTACTTTGGATTTTAAGTCGAAATAAGTAGCTGGAATTCGTCTACTTGGATGATGGTTTTATGTCATCCAAGTAATCGAAATTGCGTATTTTTCTTTTCTGCTATTTTGCAGTGGTGTTGTTAGGTGTGGGGTACCACTAAAAAGTGAAAAATAAAAAACTTTTTACAAAAAAATACAACCAGCTTCCAAAAATTAAATTCTTTCGACTTATAAAATTTAATTCCGAAATAAAAGTTATTTTTTTACTTTGTAGTGTTTTTGTTTTTTGGAATTGGTTGTATTTTTTTTGTAAAATGTTTTTTATTTTACTCCTGCCTGCCTGCAAAAGCCTTCGTCCTGCACATCCATGTCATCTCCCCTAGTTATCATGATTAAAAAATCAAATGCAAAAAAAAATCGCATTAAGACACTAGGAAAACCGCGCTTCGTTTGCGTCACATTTTCCATTAATGCTCCGCTCCTATTTGTTTTAGCGTGATGAGCCTATAGCCTTCTTCGATAAATGGGTTATCTAACACTGAAAGAATTTTTCAAATCGGACCAGTAGTTGCTGAGATTAGCGCTTTCAAGCAAACAAACAAACTCTTCAGCTTTATAATATTAGTATAAAAAGACAGTATTCCGACTACAACCATTTTACATAAAAATAAAACTATCATATTATAGCATATTATTTAATATTTTCAGCCAACTGTTTTAATAACACATATATTAACACAAGTTCGAGAGTTGTTTTGTAATTTTAATTACATTTATTAAGCTGTCAATGAGACCATTTTCTCAAAAGAAAAATTGTTAGTGATGTTACTTTAACTCATAGTCCTAGAACCAAAACTACACGCCAAAAAATATATAAATAATCATAAATGGTAAAATGTTCAACAACAGCTCGCCGGATTTAATTAATTGAATATTTAATTAGCATGACCTACCTACGAAATTTTCATATTATATCCACGTGGCATAGAATATCGCTGTCACAAAACTGTATTATTTTTAAGCGTGAGAGGTGCTAATAGTCATACCTACAACCAGGTCACTATTGAGGGCAATGTGTATTAGAACCTATGTGTTAAATAAAACGGTTATAGGTTATTATTTACCGTGAAAGTAACAAGCCAGTAGAGGTCACTTTATTTACAGGGTAGGAGAGATCACTTTTTTATTTGACCAGTACGATTGTATGGACTTTAAAAGAGACTTTAACCTCTGAGTTTGTTTCGGCGTTTCTTCTCAGAGCAGTCAGCTAGGAAACACCGGAGTCTGACACTCGTTTCTTCTTCGCCCAAAGCGGAAGAAGTCATTTGATGATTTCCCATCCATAAAAAGGGGTCTGCCACTGCCTGCCAGGAGGGAGTCACCGTGGCCCTGGAACGCAAAAAGAACACGGGTGGGTTTTAGTCAGTAAGAGTCTAACACTCCCTTTCGTTCCGCCCAGAGAGGAAAGAGTCTTTTGATGATTCGTCCACAGGCCACGTCCCTGTAGCGGTGACCACTGCTGTCGATAACGTCTGCTATCGTGTCTCTCATACTGTCCAGTGACCCTTCGTGTGAGAGTCGACTCACACTTGCCAGTTTTTTTCTACTTCCCATGACTCAATAGGCTGAAATGCGGAAAGCACGTAAGCCTGCGTCTGATCTCTCCCCTGTCATGACTCTAGTAGAAATGCTGTCCCAGGACAGGAGACAGAAAGTGCACCTACGTTTGCGCATTATAATATCTCCTGCATGCTGGATAATCTCCGTTGAGATTGGACAACGTTATCAAAGTTCAGTTGAGAGGATAATTATAAGCCGGCAACGCCACATACTCTGATTTGTTCCTATAATCCAATCCCGGGAATGCCGCCATTTAGTCGTGTGTATCACTTAAATATTATCAAGCAAACGTATAGTTGGTATGTGAAACAACAACGAAATTCCTTTATTATTCACATCTCACAGTTGTTTAAAATTGACGGCATTGTCATATCATCATCAATTCATAATAGCTATTCTTTTTTGTCAGCCATTTTCTTGTTTAGGCTTAACACATAATTATCAAAACCCTACCCTAACCAAGTAACTTATGATCGAGGTATCTGGACTTGAGGTTTTGTTGTAAGACATAATATGTCACCCTTAGAATAATAACGCATAGAAGCCGCGTCTAGAACAAAACCCGAGCAAAATCGTGTGTCCACTTCATTTTCTTTGTGTGCGTGAGCCGAATGTGTCTACGTTCCTCTAACGCACAGAGATATAGCTTTCAGTGATACCATTACTAAGCCGTTACCCACAAAATATGGGAGGACGCATTACTATTTTGCTATCAAGGCAAGTATTTTATGTTGTTGGGCTTGGGAACTGGAAAAGGTAAACATGATTTTTCATGTAATATGACATATTTTTTCGGAAGGTATAATTCAATTTATTTCAAAATAAAAGGAAATAAATCGCATAAAGAATGAGATATTGTTCAATGCGTTTAGAATGCTTGATGGGTTATAATTATAAACAATGTTAAAACATCGGGTTTGATATGAATTAACAGTAAGTATTGTATTTTAAAATTACAAAAATGAAAAACATGAATGAAAGCAATGTGGGTATTTTTTCCTCACAAATAGCAACACTGTGTTATGACAAGTTAGATTCCATGGTCAAGAATAAAATTATTAAAAAAAAAACAAGTTAGGTTATTAGAATTTTGTTTTATTTATCGATTTACGTAAAAATAGTGCATAGAATGTGAGTACTTATTTGTGAAATGTTATTTTATCACATTTTTTTGTTTTCCTGATGTGCTATAACATCCTTTCACGCAACAAACTGTCATTTTCAATTATTTACTCGCGAGCTGTGTTCGACGGAACGTGACCTTGAGTACTGACGGCCTGACGGCTAAGTTTGACGGAAGAGGCTAAGTTTTAGTTGCCTCACTTTTTGCACTCGTACTAGGTTTCTATGCGTTATTATTCTAAGATGTCACCAGACCCGCAGAGCCTGGTGTAGTGACGAGGTGTATACAAAATAAAACTAGCCAAGTGCGAGTCGGACTCGCGTGCAAAGGGCTCCGAATTATTTATTTTTTTGTAACATGTTATTTTAACACCATAGACTTCTTATAATTATCTTTCCTCTATACTATAGGTAAAAAACTATTTTTTTTAAAACGTTTGTCCCTCAGAAGTGACCCTCATACTAAAAAATTGATGTATTTATGTAACGCGGCCGTGTTTGGGTCACAAAACTTCATAATTTATGTGTACCAAATTCTATCAGAATCGGTAGATTTCTAGTAGTACGTTGGCTGTGAAAGAAGGACAGACAGACAACCGGGTGATCCTATAAGAGATCCGTCTGTTACTACGGGTATTCTGTACCTTAAAAATCATAGCCCGAAAATATGGTTACCGAAACCACAGCATCAGCTATTCGCTAACAGTTTAGGGGCCGAGTCACCCGCGTCCGTAGGAGAATACCCTTCAGCGAATCCCTACACGTGGTCCCCGGGTGGTGCTAAACAGATGACACTAACCGCCTCCGTGGTCTAGTGGTTATAGATTCAGACCCAGAGGTCCCGGGTTCGATTCCCAGCGGGGGCAAATTTTTTGCTCGGTTTGGTTGGTGGTAGGACTTCTAAGTCCGCCTGGCAAGCTACCACCATCATGTCTAGTCTGTCGCCATAACAACAATGCTGTGTGCAGCATTGTTGTGTTCCGGCAGTTAGAGGTATGATAGCCAGTTCCTCTGTGTTAGAGGATTCCGGGTAAAGCTCGCTTCCATCTTCGGCCTCATCACTTTCCATCAGGTGAGATTTGGGCCAAGAGTTTCCCCGTTTTGTATATTAAAAAAAACACAGCTTCAGCTATTCGCTAACAGTGTGTGCCGGTATGCTAGAAGACTGAAAGGCCTTTTAAAAAGCGAAACTTATTGAGTGACTCCAATTAGTCGCGAAAGAAATCCCCAGATTGATTTGGCAAACAGTTGACTTTCAAAAGACGTCATCAACTCTAGATTATACTGATTAACTATGGCCTTGGACACGGAATTAGGAAACCCACGAAATGTGCGTCACGTTCACTGGGGACAAAAAATATAATTACCTAGTTATTTTGCTGACTTCAACTATATTTTATACGATAGTTTCTGCTAGCATCTTCGCCCACGTGAATGATTTTCATTGTTCTCACATGGCGACTTTACCTTCAAATATCTCGGCAACGTGACACTTTAGGGCACCATGTAGCTGACATGTTTTATTTTATTCATATCATGTGTATAGGTTGGCAAAAAGTCTAGAAACGGAAATATTTGTTTGTACGTTGGCAACATTCCTAAAACTAATGACATTTCATAGTAAATAGAAGTTCTTAAATTCGTAAATATTTAGTTTCGACCAATAAACGGTGATTAAAATAGGGACTTATGAAGTGAAAAATCAGGAACAAAATAATTCGTAATGCTGGCAGCGCAGCTAGATTATTATTATTTTTTTTATATTGATAGGCGTACGTTTGATACTTGAGTGATTTGATCTTTTAGTACATGTAAATTCGATTTCTACTTAACTTTAACTTAGTAATCAGTTGCATAACGAGAACACGATCTTGTTCAGTTAAACAATAGTTACTAATTTAAATAAATTATATACGTAAAATGTCTAGAAAAATAAAGTTAGTATCAAGACTAGGTTGGTACGCTATTTGATTGCAGCGGGCTACCACATGAACGGCACAGTGGCGCCTCTATTATTTTCTACTCTTTTTTGTCAAGCTGTATGTTAGGTTGTGCGCCAAAATTTTGAAAAAATAAATAAATGTCGGCCGGGGGTGCTATGCCAATGCTCATAGAAAAAAGTTTGAATCCCTTTTATCTGGATTCGTACAGCCGTTCCAGCGTGATCGAGTAACAAACATCCATCCAATCTTTCGCATTTATAAATAACTAGCTGACCTGTGCCCACTCCGTTGTTGGGCGGTATTTTTCGGGTTAATATATAGCCTATGTCACTCACAAATAACGTGGCTTTCTATTGGTAAAAGAATTTGCAAGTTCGGTTAAGTGGATCCAAAGAATACCCTTCACAAACTCACAAACTTTATCTCTTTATAATCTTCTAATATATGTCTCGTGTCATGTTGTTTGTTATCGAACACCTCCGAACTGGCTTGATCGATTTTTTTTTTGTATTCTTATATTTGGCAGGTCTGAGAATAGGTTGTAGGGTTCTTATTTTTAGGGTTCCGTAGCCAAATGGCATAAACGGAACCCTTATAGATTCGTCATGTCTGTCTGTCTGTCTGTGTGTCCGTCCATATGTCACAGCCACTTTTCTCCGAAACTATAAGAACTATGCTGTTGAAATTTAGTAAGTAGATGTATTCTGTGAACCGCATAAAGATTTTCACACAAAATAGAAAAAAAAAACAATAATTTTTGGGGGTCCCATTAGAATGAAACTCGAAATTTTTTTTTCATCGAACCCGTACGTGTGGAGTATCTATGGATAGGTGTTCAAAAATGATATTGAGGTTTCTGATATCATTTTTTAAAAACTGAATAGTTTGCGCGAGAGACACTTCCAAAGTGGTAAAATGTGTCCCCCCCCTGTAACTTCTAAAATAAGAGAATGATAAAACTAAAAAAAATATAAGATGTACATTACCATGTAAACTACCAGCGAAAGTTGTATTAGTTTAGAAGTATATATATTGTTGGCAGAAGGTTCTGGTTTTCCTTTAAACTATATAAATATTTTACCTCGATACCGACGCTTGAAGTATTCTGGTTTATGTTTTATTTACTTATGCATTAAATGAAGCATGTATTGGATATTATTTTTGTTGATAAGAATTAAAGATAACGTGGCATAGAGGTCTTATCATGTGCACGTGTTTATACAAGAATACTTATTAGGTTACAACCGACAGCATTTTATACTGGTTTTTTCCCGTGTTATCGCTTATTTCCCGCTTATGTATCCGTTCCAGCTTTGAATTTGTGATAATTTGAGGTCTACTAGGCTATAAAAAACATAATAAAAAAAAAACAACTATTCGGCTTCAATATTATCATTATATCTAATCATCAATTGTGTACGTACCTATAATTATTTTGGTTCTTATTGGAATTTTATGACTGTAAAACTTATGAGTACTCCAATAAGGTTGCTATTCCAATAGAACGCTAACACAGGAACTCATAAACATTTATTTTCAAATAGCCCATTTACAGGCACTTATTGTCAAGGTCAGTCAGTCAAACACATGGAGCTAGTTCTGCTCCCATCCCAACGCAGTGTTTAAGAGGAAACGCGGGCGGAGAGACTTTGTATGTAAATAGTCATAATTCGAGGTTTGGCTCTCGCCTGTTTCCTTCTTCAATATTGGTCAGATTTAAGAGATATTTCATGAACTGAATAAGAAGAATATGTTTTGTGGCGCTATGTTTTCTTTTTTGATGATATATTAAACGTAAAAGCACTAGGACCCTCAAAACATGCTCAAAATTGTCCAATAAACTGCTGTCAAAAGAGCCTTACTGAACAAGTTTGGCAACTATTAATGAAGAGAGAATAACATAGGGGCACACGGCACAGTTTATATCCTTCTTATTCAGCTTGTTTAATATCTATTGTTTCCTGCTCCAATATTAAATCGATTATTTAATATTGGAGGAGGAAACAGGCGAGAGCCAAACCTAGAAATATAACTTTTTACATACGAAGTCTACAAGCCCACATTTCCTCTTAACGTTCCAAAGCATAGATCTCTATAGATAAGAACGTGAAAGAAACTCCATGTACTAGTCGCCAGCCGCCAGCACATCAAGCTGCCCGAAACTGTCAAATTTTCCCAATCAACATTGAACCTAATGTTTTAGCGATAAAGTTGAAAATCTATTGAAGAAGTTTGACAGATTGTTGTAACTTGATGTGCTGGCGTCTGTACTTACACTTTTTTGAGTCGTCATCATCAGCTATGTGCGTCTCCCAAACGCAGTTCCATTGTGGAGCCCCCCCCCCCCCTCCCTCACAGGACATGCGTCACCTCCTTAGTTGCCCGCCGTGCACAATCGGCTGCACCTTCCAAGATTTTTGATCCCATACTGAAATACACCTTAAGAGGTATTGCGTTTATTCTGTGCTTCGTTGTTGTAGTAAATTTTATCCGACCAGTATGGTCGGATAAAATTTTACATGAGTCAAATAACCCGAAAAGAAGAAAAATACTTAATATGTATCTCGCCCTGAACATGTCCTTAAATCAGAAATCTAAGTTCCACATTAATTTCTTTTCCAGGGCACTGATGAACAAAAAATAATCTACTCCGGTCAGCTCCTGGACGATAACACGATACTTAAAGACGTTCTCCGGACGTACGAGAGTCAGATCGCTCACACGATGCATTTGGTTTGCACGCCAACTAGGAGGATAGACCCACAGCCCGCCCCCGAGCCGAATACTGACGGAATCCGCCGAAGGTGAGTGGTCTCAAATCCCAAATTATCATCTGCCTTCTATAGGTATTGGGGTCGGCTTTTAGTCAAGCCAGATTCGGCTGAAAACAGTCGAGTCGTGAGCGCAGATGCATAGCAGCCAGGTGATCTCGCCAATGTACGGTGGGCGAACGAAACTTGTAAGCCCAATAGTCGATGAGAATTAACTGACGAACCAATAACGTGACGCGTCGAGCTGTTGTCGTCGTCAAACTGACCAATGGAGAGTGTGCTCACAACTCGTGCTGGTTATTGTACGTTGAGCAACTCCCTATCTGACCTCCACAACCCAGTAACTGGGAAACTCAGTAGGTACTTCTTGGCAAGACTGAAAATCTGAGACCAGTCTAAAAAATGAGGGAAACTATAATTAATTTTATCGACGGGAAACGTATTTAAAAATATATTTATTTTTTTATCGATCTTTTAAAATGTTGGTTCACAAATGTTTTGTACTGACTGGGGTCACAGTAGTAAATAAACTTTAAAAAAATCGATTAAAAAAAATACGTTTCTCGTCGATAAAATTAGGTAAAGTGTCCCTCATTTTCGTATGTGCACATTTTAAGCCTCACACTATATAGTGTTATCCAGTCACTGGGTTGTCTGTAGGGCTCATACAGGAACTCTATAAACTATTGGTAATAAGATGCTTCCGATTAGAAGCCAACGCCAGCCATGGAATGCGGCGGTCATTAGGAAGAACACTGATGGGTTTTAGGCAGTCAGATTCTGACACTCCCTTCTGCTCCGCCCAGAGCGGGAGGAGTCATTTGATGATTTCTCATCCTTAAACAAACTCCGTAATTGGGGAAGGCAAGGTAGATTGTACGAATTACATAAGGCATTTTCATATTTAAAAGGAACAACGTAAATTAATGCTGTAGAAATGTTATTTTATTAATCAGTCTCCAAAAATTTGAAGACAACTAAATCTTATATGTGTGCACATTCCAACTTGTTTTGAGTGTTAAACCCATTTTCTAGTACCTACCTATTTGTTACAAAATTACATTATAGTCATGGGCGCCGGAAAGGGTGTGCATATGCACCCCCCTGGCTTTCAGTAACACATACGAAAGCAAAATCGGACAAGCGGAATGTAGTAAAAGAGACCTAGTTAATCCGAGGCGCGATACTTCGAGCTACCTCGCGTTCAGCTTCTTTAGTTCTGGGCAAAAGAGCCTATCATATTCGAGGCGGGGTTTCGAAGATGGACCACCTTGAAAATGGTCCTGCTGGCGCCCATGATTAGATATAGCACACAAGTACTTTTACCGTTATTAAGAATCATAGCTACCACTTTTATTTGGTAAACAACAAACAAATAACATTAAATCTTCTTTCTAGAATCGTCACCGAGCCCCCGCCCCCCACTGAGCAAGTGACAGAGCCGCCGCGACCAGAGACAAGGCAGAACGATCAGAACCATAACGTAGAGATGCAGAACTATCTGACCTCCTTCGTCAACAACTATGGCAGGGTGCCGCCGTACCCCAACTACAACTACTTGCCTGTCCCCAATGATCCGGCGCAGCTGGCCAACCATATGATGATGATGCAGCAGGCTTATCTGCAGTATATGCAGCAGTATGCTAACATGTAAGTGTATTTTACTTTTTGTATTCGCTTTTTAAAAGCACGCGTTGTATTTTTATAGTAGCCAATCGTAATTTGGCACTCGTTAGCTCGTTGGTAAATAATTACTGCCGCATTCAAGATTAAGCAAAAACAACGCTTGCTAAGGTCGGACTATGGATGGGTGAGCAATATGCCCGTGTATGTATTAAAGAAAAAATATTTTACAATTTCACGCGATATTTTAAAATCTTACGGCGGCGTTTGCAATTTTTCGGTGATATAGCTAGACATAATATCGGAAAACACAGACTCCGACAGGGAATTTACTCCTGCCCTGTACGCAAACTCAAACCATTTAAACCATTTTCAGGCACTTTTGAATTCTCAAGGTCGATCGGTCAAAAAGATGAAGCAATTTGCACGTTCCAAAGCGTAGATCTCTTTGGAAACTAAGTGCAAGAAACTCCACGGACACTCTAAAAACAATGAAATTATTCCGAAACGACTTGCTTTACTTTCTAGTTTAACGAGGAGTAGTTTAATCTTTATAATTACTTTCTCCATGTTATCGTAACCTAGTTACATAATAAAACATAAAATAAATTTACGAACGTAGGTACACGAGTATCAATAAAATAGTAAAAGTATTATTCCTGCAATAAATTATTGGTTCAGCCAATTCGGAAACTTTATTTCGTTGATAACAGTTGGATAAACAAACTTAGGAACAATGGATTTTGAACGAATGTAACATTATAAAATATGATGTCATATTGTGACCGTCTGTCATCATCATAAATATAAGATCAGAAGGTCATTCTCAAAGCAGTCCTAGAATAATCTTATGAAGAGTTTTACTGTTCTAAAATCTCAGTTATACAGTACGAACCTGAGTTCTTTGCCGCTCCGAAGTTAGGTTTTAATGACAACCGCACAGGTGCAATCACGTAAACAAGTGTTACGTTCGTAGAATATTTTTACTGATTTACACGTATTGTATTATAAACAAGTAATAATCACAACCAATGAGAATAACAAGGTCATAAAGTAATACAACAAACATACACCACAAATACACACAAAACACAAATCAAACAGTAAGAAATAACCAAAATAAATAATTTAAAACAGTAACAACGTAACACTTTTCACATTAACAGTCGTATTGCATTGAGCAAGCAGGACACAAGTATGCATCGAACGTATACGAGCGACTGAGACGCCATCACACCCGCTATCTTGCGCGAGAAGGCGCATGTGCGACCTACCCGCGCATGCGCTGTTCTATGTTTCTTGTCAAATTAACATCCTGCGTAACCAATTGCGACGTACTTCGCAGAGGCAAAGGACCCGGGTTCGTACTGTGACATTTTTTCCGTGTCAATATGTACAATCGAATACATCAGCGTAAGTCTTGCGAGGGATGTGTTTATTAAAAACCAATAGAATCGTTTCATTTACCTAGTCTCGATCAGCGCAAGTGATTCTATTGGTTCTTAAAAAACAAATCCCTCTCTACGCATGCTCCCCCATCTCTAATGGAAACGCACCCTAACGTTTCAATGGATACGGACGGAGTTTCAATGAATACGACGAGGGTACAATCATCGCCACGATTCTTGAGCGCTGACCTTCACCTGCGCCAAAGTGAGTTATCGGGTCCCTTTCCCTTTGGTGGTATGAAGTGAGGCGCGGAAGCGCGGGGGCGGGGAAAGTGCAGAGATTGGCCCGTAGCGCTTCGCGCGTCATAGCCGTCACTCGATATTAAATTTGTTCTTTACTCTTGCTGCACGAACCTCGCGACGACGTTTTATTTGTCATAAGGTGTACGATGCGCAAAGCGATCCCCACTCTTCCGCCGAGCGCTCAAGAACCGTGCCGGTATCATGTGACGCGCGATCAAATGTCTCTTCGCGAGACATGTAAACAAATCAAAGTCAACGTTGGTCTAGTTTCAATTCCAGGATCGCATTATTTATTTATTTAATCATGAAATAATTATAACACCTTTACAGTTACATCCAAGGCGGTGTTATAACTAATATATAAAATAAACATTACATTATGTCAAATTGAAAATATTTTATGACCCGTGCCCATTTCCTTGGGCGGTATTTTCGGGTTAATTTATAACCTATAACACTCGCAAACAACGTGGTTTTCTATTGGTAAAAGAATTTTCAAAATCTGTTCAGTAGATCCAGATTACCCCCTACAACCTCACAAACTTTACATCTTTATAATATTAGTATAGGCTAGCTATTGCCCGCGACTTCATACGGGCTCCTTCCGTTTTTTCCCATTTCTGTAGGAAAATCCTCTCCTACAGTCCCCAAGGTACCTACATGCCAAATATTTTCTACGACAGCAGTTTCGGCTGTGCGTTCAGTGTTGTCTCTCAGTCACTCATATCACTCAGAAGCTAGTGTACGGTTGGAATTTGTCGTTTTTTATGGACGAAAGCTGGCTCGTAGTTCCAGGGTTATATTATGTGAACCATATATCATCATCTACCTAGCCTATTCTCTATATTGGGGTCGACTTCCAGTCAAACCGGATTCAGCTGAATACCAGTGTTTTACGTGGAGCGGCCTACAAGGGGATCTAAGAAAGCCACTTTAGCAGAATCATATTAGAATCATAATATTAACAACACAAAAATCTGTCAAATTAAATTTTCATCTTCACGCATTAGGTTTAAGGTCGAATGGGAAAATTTAATAGTAACGTGTCGCGTGATATGCTTTCTGATTCTGATAAAGTGGCCTTTCTAGACTACCAGTAACCAGACCTCCGCAACCCGTTAACTGGGTAAAACGGTACTTCTTGGCAAGACTGGTGTCAGATTTACTGGCTTCTGACATTCTGTAACGAATGCCAAAGATCTACAAAAGACAGCCGTATGTGAACCACACATTTCTTTAAATCTTCCTTGGGAATACAAGCGCGTACATAGCCCGTTGATGATAGTAACTATAACTAAACCTTTAGATGCAATGTGGATTGGAATTAAAAATTTGTTAGGAGTTGAATTTCTGCGGACACACTATTGTTGTGGTGCTCACCGGACCTTGAAATATTTGGATTTGGTCGCATCGCTATTAAATTCATTGTTACTTGCTGTATACTATTGTAGTTGTGTTTTGTCGGTTGTTAACTTGTTACATCTTACATTACTTACATTGTTTAAGTATCAAGAGTGTGTATTCCGTCCACTAGCGCCGCCAATCGTTTTTTATTAATTGTGGTAAATTTAAGACACGTAGATAAAAAACCGCTGTGTAGTGCACTGAAGAAACATATCTATTATTTTTTGACAGCTATTTTTAATACATAACTCATGGCTAAATAGCCAAAACGGCAATTATTGCTAAAAGTGGCCACTTTTAGCAAAAATATCGACTTTGGCAACTATTTATGTTCTAAAGTACAAAACATAACTCTCAAAACATAATAAATACATTTCTTACACTCTCACTACAGAGCGGTTTTTTATCTACGTGTCTTAAATTTACCACAAATAATAAAAAACGATTGGCGGCGCTAGTGGACGGAATACACGCTCTTAAATCCAAAATAAATACATCAGTTTAGCCGACCTAGTGGTCGAAGCCAAGACCCGAGGGACTACGGGTGATTCCTACTCCGCATCACCCAACCACTAAAAATGAATGACAACACCATTTGTCAGTTACTGTCAAATCTGTCAGTTACTGTCAAATCGTGTTGTCATTCATTCTTAGTTCGGGTTCGGGACTAATCGTAAATCCGTAGGTGATACGGAGTAGAAAACTAAGGCCGGAACTATGGACTCCGGGCTTAGAGAGTAACCGCCCTGACTCAGAAGTCTTCTACTGCCCAAGTACCCACTAGACCACCGAGCGAGTACACGTCAAACATTCAGCCCGAATAGTAAACAAATGCTAACAATACTTGGCTACTTGCCTACTACGCGTATTTTTGTTCTGATGTCACAGAACTGCTATTACGAAATGCGTGGGAGGATAAGTACCTACTTCCGACATCATGAGTAATGCGCGATTATACTGACACTAGGTTACATCGAAATGAATCTTTAAGAGGAAATGTGGGCTTGTAGACTTTGTATGTAAAAAGTTATATTTCGAGGTTTGGCTCTCGCCTGTTTCCTCTTCCAATATTGAATCGATTCTATAGATATTACACAAGCTGAATAAGAAGGATATAAACTGTGCCCCTATGTTTTTCTCTATTCATTAATAGTTGCCAAACTTGTTCAGTAAGGCTCTTTTGACAGCAGTTTATTGGACAATTTTGAGCATGTTTTGCGGGTCCTAGTGCTTTTACGTTTAATATATCAACAAAAAAGAAAACATAGTGACACAAAATATATTCTTCTTATTCATTTCATGAAATATCTCTTAAATCTGTCCAATATTGAAGAAGGAAACAGGCGAGAGCCAAACCTCGAATTATGACTATTTACTTACAAAGTCTCTCCGCCCGCGTTTCCTCTTAAATCGCCCTAAAATAGTAGAAAAACCTGGCCAAGTGCGAGTATTTCTGTCACTCGAAAGGTTCCTTAACAAAACTGAAAAATTTGTTGTTATAGCGGCAATAAAAACACGCTGTAAAAATGTCAACTGTCGATCTATTACAACTGTTGAGATACAGCCCGCTGACAGACAGACAGACAGACGGACGGGGGAAAGCGGAAACTTAGTAATAGGGTTTCGTTGGTTACCCTATGTGTACGGAACCCTATAAATAATTTATTTATTTATCACTTCCGCACACAAATGTGTAAAAGCAAAAAAAAATTGGGCGACACAGCCAATGGCCTGATGGAAAAAAACTTTCGACGGCTACCTGTCGAAGCTGGCGTTGCGCATTTGAACAAAGTTAGAGTGAACAGGCTCCTTCTGGGTAAGCTCACTCTATCGTAGACTTAGTCTCTGTCATCTCTGGCCAAGACTAGAGTCCAGAGCAAACCCTTCACAAACGAATAAAAACAGACCTGACACAGAAGGCAGTACTCCTCGATACGGCTCGTATTGTGAAAAGGTTCCTTTCTCTGGAACCCTAACCACCGGTAGTTTGGACCCTGCGCCAGACACCGGCTTACTACTTTTTATTTTCTTTTTTTTCTCATTCATATATAAGTCATTGTGTGTACAGCTAAGGACTGGAATTCCCTGGTCTGTGTTTCCTGATAGCTACAACCTGGGAGTCTTTAAAGTCAAGAGTGAATAGGTCACTTCTAGGCAAGCGTGTTCCATCTTAGACCACATCATCGCTTAACATCAGGTGAGATAGTGGTCAAACGTATGCCTGTCTATTAAGTGTATGAATTAGGTATACTTATACCAACAAAAAATCTACTGCTGTACAATATCAACAAAAATAAAACAAATCCTATCTTTCTCGCAGGTGGCAAGCCGCCGGCGCAGCGCCCGCGGCCCCAGCGCCAGTCGAGACGCCCGCCCCGGCGGCCGAAGCCCCGGCGCCCGCGGAGGAGCCCGACGAAGCGCTGGCGGCGCGGGACTGGCTCGACCACCTGTACGCGGCGTCCCGGCTCGCCATCCTGTTCTCTCTGGTCTACTTGTACGGCAGTCCCGCCAGGTTACTGCTGGTGGTGCTCTTGGCTGCTGCTGGCTATCTGTGAGTATTCCGTTTCTTGGTATTTTGGGGTTTGATGATGGCAGTTCTTACGAAAGGGTGAAATTAAATGGCAAATCAAAAGATGTTAAAAAAATCAGGGTCATTTTAAACACAAATAACATTCTTAAAATTGAAAAATAAAACTATCAGCTATTTCATACACTTTCATCGGGTAAAAATTGCATTTTGTATGAAACAGCAGGTTTATTTTTTATATTTCAAGGTTTGTCTCTTAGTGAAATTCTTTTTTAATTTCGAGTACTTTCACCCAGGTAACGGTTGTATCTGTTTACAAATAAACCTGTGTATGATTTTCTAAATTCACACTGGTTTTGTTTAACCCACTCCCTGTAGAAAAGAGGTGTCCCAGCAATGGGCATGATACAGGTTTATTATACTTGTTTTTGTTTTTCCAAACTGATAATTTCAAGAGGCAATAAAATTACTAATCTGTAGACCATGGCAAATAACAACTTGACTTTCATAATAACATGGCCAATTATTCTATACAGCTGAATAACCATTTTTTTTTTTCATTTCCAGCCACCAGATCGGTTTCTTCCGCGACCTCCACGTCAACGTAGCAGACAACCAGCAACCCAACGCTGCCAACCCACCGAACCAACCAAACGCGGCCAACCAACCGAACCAACCAAACGCGGCCAACCAACCGAACCAACCCCAACAGGGCAACCAACCGCCCCAGCCAACTCAGCCAGCGACCAACAACACGCAACAGTCCCTTCTAGCCGTCACTTGGATGATCTTCACGTCATTCTTCGCATCCCTCATCCCTGACACGAATTAATTATTAAACTAGGTTTAAACGGACGTTACTCAGTCTTTAAGACGTAAAAATATATAGAAACGCTGAAAGCTAAAAATAGGGTGGTTCCGGTTGAAGGGATGGGGGATTTTGGGGTCGAGGGGGAAAAGAAGTGTATGTCGTGGTAAATTTGATAAATTATGTCTGCTTTTGAGTACACAGGTTTTAGTACGAGTTTAAAGAATTGTGGTACTCGAATCAACAAATCTGGACTATAGCAAGAATGAAGGCAGAGTAAATAAACGTCTGTGATTGGACTATTGCTGACATTGCGTCATAGAGCTTGCTTCTGATTGGCGGACAGCATCAGTTAGATCGCAGCGTTTACCTTTTGTGACAATATCTGAATCTTTGACAAGAGATATATGGTATCATCTTTACTATAACATTAGTAGGCTTTTAAAAAATAATTGTTTATTACATTCAAAGATTATACGCTAAGATTTGTAGTAGTCTTGGTTTTAAAAAGTGCGAGTAGGACAGCTTCTAAGAATGCTCGTGTCTTCTCGCTTCCTCGTTCTATGACCACGAGTGCTACGAATATTAGCGATCGTTTTTAATACGAAACTAATACAAATGGGGCTTCATTAAGGCTTAGTTTAGTTTAAAAAAAAGTTTGATGTTAATAAAAAAAGTTTTTAAAATCATCAGCATGTTACTATATGAAAAGTAACGTAGGGTAGTTTTAACAACAAAATTAAAACCAGTGTAAAATATTACTTTTTTCTTTACATGCCCTATTTAGTGAACAATTAAGGTGTCTACTTGATTTTATAAGAATCAAACTAATCAACAATTTACGTTTGGTTATTTATGAAACGTCGCTATTTTTTTTGTAACATATTTAGTTTACTAAATAAGACGTGAATACTGAAATTCATTGTACACTATTAATTTTAAACATGCCATGGCAAGTATCAACTATACTGATTAAAAGTGGTTTACAATCACCGGCACGGTTCTTGAGCGCTGACCTTCATCTGCGCAGAAGTGAGTTATTGGGTCTCTTTGGTGGTATGAAGTGAGGCGCGGGGGCGGGGAAAGTGCAGTGATTGACCCGTAGCGCATCGCGCGTCATAGCCGTCACTCGGGATTTGTTCTTTACTCTTGCTGCACGTACCTCACGACGACGTTTTATTTGTCATAAGGTGTACGATGCGCAAAGCGATCCCCACTCTTCCGCCGAGCGCTCAAGATCCGTGCCTGTATCTGTAACTTGGTCAGTGATGGATTTACTACAGTAACTTTTGAATGGACGTAGTCACGGTTTTCACTGACAAAAAACATGAACACAACTTGTAACAGAATAAGCTTAATTTCCTTAAGTCACTTTACTCATTATTATGTTTTTATTTTACTATGGAATAAGCCTACGAAATCGCGAAAAAAAACATCTGCTCAGTAAATTTTATCGAGATAATTAGCATCGAGCACATAAATATAGTAGGGTGAAGTCGATTTTTTTTCACGATTTCTTTTGTAAAAGTTGTTCATAATGATGAGTACAATGAACCCTTAAGACTTATTGCGTTTATTCAGTTACACGATGTATTTTGCATGTTAAAATAAGAAACTAGTTGATATCGTTACCCTAAAGTGTATTAGTAGATCCACCACTAAGTAAACTGCTAAGGAATATAACAGCAAGGATAAATTTGATTGTAAATAATAGAGGTACGGATCGCATACACGGGAGAGTTCATCTACTCGAATAGACGATTATCAAAAATCAAGACATCTAAATTAGGCTGATAGCCCGCACTTTTTGTATGTAAAAGTTAACCCATAAAGGCAGTACCCCAAAATAGTTTATTATGAGGTGCTTCGAATCACAAAAATACGTCTTTACAACATTCTAACCATAAGATATGATTAATTTAGAAGTTGATTAGCACATTCTATTTTTAGATTTTCTATAGGAAATTCGCATTTTGTAATTGCTAATTAATTTTAAAACTAAATCATATGGTTTTTTTTTAACTAACAAATCAAATTTCCAAAGACGTTTTTGTTGAAAAAGTAACTCAAATATCTACAAAAATTAAGTTCAGTTTGCGCTACTACTGCAAACTTTTTAACTGGCATTCCGAAATTAACTCGATAAAAACATAGATAACGTTGATATTCAATTGCAAACAAGAATTTCGACATATTCTAGCTAGAGAAATTCTCCCTTGCAAATGAGCGTTTCACAAGTTACTCGTAACCGTAATTTATTAGGTTATTTTATAGTAAGATATTTAAATTTTATTTTATAGTGAGTGTAATGGTTGTCATGGATTACTGTACACATTTCACGGACAAGAAGTTACCGGATTTGACGAGAACCCGAAGTTCTGACCACCACTTGAGTCGTACCATAGCATAGCATTGTCATCAGGCGGCGCTTATCAATACAGAAGGTGAGATCGTGGTCCAGAGTATTTAAAAATAAAAGAATAAAAATGTGTACTGTAATTCTAAAGAAAAGAAAAAAATAGTTTTAATATAAAATTCGGTGTACTGATGTGAAACCAAATATTATTTTGTATATACTCTTGGTAATTTTAGTGAATTGTTAAATAGATTTAATATTCATTCAAAATGATTGTAACAAATTTACGCTTTTCGTCGAAGACCACAATAAGAGCGCTAATCGCAAGACCACCGGTTCATGTCAAATCGTTGAAAATATATTCTAAAGCTGAAATAGCAATTTTTACTAATAAAACTTTGTAAGCATGAATTGTATTCGAAATGTACAAAATCATCATTAAATTATCATGGTTGTGACAGATCATGGCCCCTGGTTATGGTAATTATACTATTATAGAGTTGACTTTTTAGTTGTGTATTGAATGAATTAACATACTAAAACTATAAGGGTTCGATTATACGACGAATTAACGCTTCGAGATAGCCAGTAGGTACCCCGCTTTCCTTGGCTCGTCTTGTCAGAGAAAAAATTACTATTGTAAAATTTGTAAAACCCAATCTGACGTATTTGTAGCGTCGTGTCTAAATGCATTAAAATACCAATTAAAATGGGGTTAAATCTAATATAAAAATCTCGTGTCACGGTGTTTGTCATCGAACTCCTCCCTGATTTTGATGATTTTTTTTGTGTAATTTTGGTAGGTCTGTGTTGTTCGAAGGCAATATTTCTTTTAACTAAAACTATTTTTTCTTGGGGCTATGACCTGTCACAATACTCATTAAATTAATCAAGTAAATTATTTACTAAAATAACTACAACCAGTTTTAAAACATACTATTTGTGTAGATATGTTACAAAATAGTATAAGAACCCATTCTTATTATGAGTTTTTCGGAAAGTTGATGGTATAATTATAAATATTGTAAATAAATTTGCCAGGTCGTTCCACGACCTACCAAATTTTTATTTGAATACAATGAGTAAGATATTTTAATGAAAAACTAAAATGAACAAAATATTGGACACATTTTTACTCCTCTCTAAGTCGAGTGCGATGAAAATTCGCGTGACGTCACACTCTTTTGTTTATTTAAGGAATACCAACGAGTGTTACAAAATAATAAAAACTACAACATATAAAAAAAATGAACTTGGATGCACTTGGCAAAAAATACGTGTCCAATATTTTTTTTAATCTAATGGATGGGCTATATAATAATTATTATTTTTCTATCTAGTAAAAATACCGTTTTGATAAATCTCGACTGATTATTCGGTTATATCGAGATTGTTACTGTTTTACTATCGATATTATTGTATCAGAGTTTATAAGCTGTGCAATTTCTGCGTCACTTGAGGAGCTCGTGACTAAACGGTAACAGCCGCACGGGTTGATCTTCAAGTAGCCTTGAATAGCAAGGCTTACCGAGATGGGTCTGTGGACAAGACAGACTTCATCTTCATCTTAAAATATCGAGATTCTTCCGTCCCTCAGGAAGCACGTTAACACTCTCCCTGCCATGGGAACCGCCGGCGACCCCCAAAAAATTTTGTCCAGCAGGCCAAAGCACATTTCACACGAGAAGTTTCACATTTTCCATAACAGCACGCCAATAGTTGTAAAAATTATTTGAATTCGGGAGGTCAGGGCGGATCCCACGGCGTCTTAAAAGATTTTTTTTTTGACCCGCCGGCGGCTCCCACGGCCTCTTGTAATAATTTTAACTTTTGACTCACGGCGTTCACAATCAACAAATTTGGGACCCGCCGGCGACCTCCATGGCCTCCTGAACTTCAAAAGCTTTATATATTGTCGGCAGGGAGAGTGTTAAGCAGTTGGTCCCGGCTGTAATTTGTAAATTTTGCCAGTCGGTACAGAATACAGATTGTCGGAAGCCAGAAAAACTGACACCAGTCTTCCCAAGAAGTTTTGTGTTAATGGGTTGTGGAGGTAGTAGGCAGCCGCTCCAAATTAAATACTGGTATTCAGCTGAATCCGGTTTGACTGGTAGCCGATGATGAATCTGTGCATCACTTGGGGACGGATGGAGATTGAACTCAATAAAATAAGTTGGTTGTTTCATGTCTAAGGCTTTGTGATTTACCTGCATTTCATTATTATTCTCTGTTTAGCGTTTCACCCTGTATCATTAGTTTAGCCATAGATAAGGACGACGTGTGCATTCTATATAAAAGTTTGTAAGAATTTTATTTAATTCTGCCGAGTACGATTCAATAGAACTTTTCGTCAAAATTAACGTCTGACATGGCAGTTACATGAATTATGTTGATATTTCGTTATATGCTTTGTTATATACCATGAAAATGCATCTTTAATATTATTTACGCTGTTTTTTTTTTACTGTGCAAAGATTTGCATAATGAAAACAGACTTTTGACAGTTACCGACTTTCAACTACGATTTTCCAATTTAGTAATGCCATGATAACGTTGTGAAAAGGAGATAGTGCTATGCGTCTTGTATAGCTCCGTCTCTCTCCCACACTAGTGTCATGATGGTCATCGTATGCCTCTGTATGTTTTCGTTTCTACACTATTCAGGCTGATCCAATGGTTTCTTGAACAGTGGAAACGACTTTAGAAGTCGGCGTTTTGCAAGCATCTTTTTAAATGAATGAATTTCTAAATATCTGAAATGTTTCACAGTTCAGTAGATTAATATAAGGTTTTAATATTGATAAGAACTGGGTTTTAGTTTCAATTCAATTCAATGTATTATAATCGCATGAATTTCAATAAAATGTAGACGGTTAATTTTGAAGCTTATATCTGTGATTTTAAAATAAATAATTGTACTAAATGTTATGATTTTTCATTTTCTTTCAATCGTTTTGCAAATATTTATTTTATGAGCTTAATCACCATAGAAAGTTCTATACTTATTTCAATCTCCGTATGGTCAACATGACATGCCTTGATTCCCCAAAGGTTTAAACAGGAGTGTATACCTACTTATAACACGAGCACACCAACCAGATACATATCGAAACTTTTTTTTTTTAAGGGTCAGGAGAAATCATCAAATGACTTGTCCCACCCTGGGTGTAGCAGAACGGAGTGTCAGACTCTTACTAAATCCCATTCGTGTTCCTCCTTTCGCCCTTTGCGTTCCAGGGCCGCGGTGCCTCTTTCGAAAAAATTCCGCAACCCCGGCAGGCACTGACCCTAGCGGACCCCGTCTTCTATGCTGACAGCTCTTAGAAGCGCGCGAGGAACACAGCGCACCGTCGCTGACCCGGGCCTGGTTCTGATCGGACGGCGAGCCCCCCCAATGCTCGCCGTCCGCAGGCCCGCGCCTACGGTAGCCGGGTATCGCCCTGCGACTCCCGACCCCCGGGGCGTCTTCTTCTGTTGCGGCGGCAGCGGCGTGAGGTTTCCCTATCCCATGCCTCCTCGCTCCGGACCATGGATTGAACCAGGGCCGGATACATATCGAACCTGGAACTAAGTCGGGGCCGTAACCACTATTCGCTTTAGGACAGTATCAGAGAGCTTCACAAGCACAGTTACCTACTTGTGTAAACAAAACAATTAAACAACAAACAAATATTCAAATAAATACCAGCTTTATTAACAAAGGACATGACCATCATCTTCCCATAATCATCACTACATATTATAAAACAAAGTCCTCAGCCAAGTCTGTCTGCCTGTTCGCGATAAACTCAAAAACTACTACACCAATTTTCATGATGTTTTCACCAATGGAGAGAGTGGTTCTTGAGGAAGGTTTTAGTATATTTAATTTGTCAAGCGGACAAAGCCGCGGGCATCAGCAAGTCTTCCATACTCCCATCATCGCGCAACACTTCCTTTTACCGTTCCCCCCTGTCAACTGTCATGCATGCGCATTCACTCCCTTTTCATTCATAGTTATTTTCTCACACAATCCAGCCCTCAAGAGAACCTTAATTTAGTTAGAAATCATCACTGAAATCAACATCCATGATATCTTCGACTTCATCTGCTACTTTATCATCCGTTTCCAAATTACTAGCATCTTTACTACTATTCGTCATGTTAGAATCCTTTGCGTCATCTTGAATTTCTTCCGCTACATCTTTTTGAGTGGAATCATTATTTTCAGTAGATTTACTTTGATTTTCCGTACCGTTTTCATTAACAATACTGCTAATTTCTACTTCAGGAGCTCTGTCAGTAATATTTACATCAAGTTTTGAAGTTTCATCATTTTTCTTTACAAATTCGTTATCATTACTTATCCTACTTTCCTTGTGAGTTACGTGATCCACAATTTCAACAACTTCATCTACTGTTTTATCTTCTGAATCGTTATTGTCAATAACTTCAGTTATGCCTTGATTACTCTCATCATCTATGTCAATAACACCATCTAACACTTTTGTTTGATCATTCCTTTCGATAATTTGATCAGTCGGATCATTGATCTCAATAATTTCAACAGGTGTATCTGTTGGTTCTATTACTCTTGTATTTCTACCAACGTTTGTATCAGCAATATCTATTATCTCGACGACATCGTGGTTAATTTCTTGAGCATCATTTTTATCCGCCATTTCTATATCATTGAGATTCTCTGCTTCCTCTATGACAACTTCACTATTATCGGTACCTTCTGCGCTCTTCTTAGTCCCATTATGAATATCAACAGTCACAGACTGGTTAACAGAAGAGACATCACACTCTTCATCCGAACTATCAATGACATGCGACCTGTTTGGTTTCTTTGCTATAACATTAGTTTCGACCTCTTCATCTACTTCTATAATAACACTGTCTTGTTTTGTACTGCTGTCCAAAGAACTCTGTTTGAGTCTTGCAAGACGTCTTTCTTCGGCTAGTTTCCTGTTTCTGATCATTCTCTCTTTTTGATCGTCACTTATAGATGGTGAGGATGTTGCTTTCGGCATTGTGAAGGGGGATCTGGAAAAAAGTAGGTATGTGGTAAATTAAATTTAGAAGAAGGGAATGTTTGTCCATAATCAATGAGTGAAAGAATTGGTGATAGAAATAATGTTATGAGAAAACGGAAAAATACTGAATATAAAGAAATAATAGTGAGGACCAAAACACGTTTAAAATGTATGACGTGCATCATAGATTTTTAAGTAAAAATTCACGACACGATGTGACTATTTTCAAGCTCCTATTGTTTTTTTTGTAAAATAATGAGTATTTTTATTTTATCCTCAAGCTTCATCATATCAGCCTGCAGACGTCCACTGCATGACTGCGATGATTTGGCCTTCTCCAAGTGTCGCCAGAGCAACCGGTTCCTTCGGCTACCCGCGACCCTCACAAGGTCATTGGCCACCTTTTTTTTGTTGGGGAAAAGCTCGCAATACATTCCCAACTACAGCAACTCCTGGAAGCCAGAATCTACAGTGGCGGCCAACAAAAAAACGCCGAGCCAGTGAAGCCTGACGAGTCCTGGAGAAACGATTAAACTGCCTTGAATCCCGCAACGAAATCAATCAAAAAAGTACAGTAGGAAATACCACTGCCACTTTAGTTCGGCGATCCTTCGGGAATACAACCCACCTATCTTTCATGGGAGTAGCCATGACCTTCTTCACAGACCCCGGCGCTGGCGTAGCCCTGGCTAGGTCGATCTGCTGCTGCAGTAGCTTGTCAAACTCGTCCGGTTCCTGGGCAGGCTGCGTCTCTTCATCACTCGAATCTTTCTGGTTGACAGTCTCTTCTGATATGAACTGGTCGGTGCGGATCTTTTGGAGGTGCACCTGTAATGGTTAATTGTTGGATTATTGTGCTTGAATTCACTGGACTTGGAGATAGTATTTAGGATAGTTTTGTCCCTTTTTCAACTTCCAAACTTACCATAACAGGCCTCTTCTTGCCAAGGCTTTCAATCTTCTTCAGACAGTCCTCGAACTGAAACTTGGGGTACAACCTGTAGGCCCAATGTTCTAGCTTCTTTAGCACCATGTCTAAGTCTTCCTTCTCATGACCTTTGTCTGGAAAAATTAGATATCATTTTAAGATCCCACGATACTTTCAGTACCTATTTGCAGGAAGGCAGACTTATAGCTTATAGTTACAGCACAATTAAGAGCGTGTTTAGGTTTTCTATGTGGTCCGTGTATGTGTGCGTATGCGTAAGCGAAAACCGTACGTATGCGCAAGATACTAAGTTCGATGTCCAATGGCCAAAGCAGATAGGGAGGAAGTGAGAAAGTTCTAGCTAGAATGAACGGACCGCGCGCTAACTTAGGTTTTTGGTTATTTTAAATAACCATAATTTCGTAAGTCAGTGTTTCTGGTTTTGTATCTTTGTTTTTTAACACCGACTTCCAAAATTGAGATTTTTTTATACTTTATAGTGTTTTGTTTGGAAGTCGGTTATATGTATGTTTTTGTTAATAAAATTTACTTTTTACGGGACTTTAACTAAAATAAATTTTTACGGGACCAAATAGCAAGTATGCCGAATCTAACTAAAAATGAATCACACAAATCGGATCAGAAACCTCGGAATAATCGGTGCCCGCTGAATGCCGCACAACCTCCTTTTTTTTGGAAGTCTTAAAAAATACTCATTTAGAAATGTCTTAATGTCTTTTCAAAGTTAGAGTGAACAGGCTACTTTTGGGTAAGTTTGCTCTATCGTAGACTTTGTCGCTGTCATCTCTGACCAAGACTAGAGTCAAGAGGTCAAGAGCAAACCCATTTAAAGTAAAAAAATAACTCTCATATGATGTGTTGTCTTATATATTTTAACAAATGTTTTGTCTTTTTTAACATGGCAAATAATGGATAGCAACCGCCACAAAAACTGAACAATAGCCATTAAAGTTACCTGTGCTATTGAGCACCGACCATTATTTAACTTCCACCTTGACATTGGCAAAATCATCGAATGTTTGTCGATGGAGCCATAACCTTAAAAATTGAATTGAATTGAATTGAAGTAAAAAAAATAGTGAAATGTAGGTACCTACAGTACGAATATTCTAACTTTACCCATGCGAAGTTGGCTGTTAGTGACGACCGCGCAGGGTCCATCGCGTAAAAAAGTGTTACGTTCGTAGATTATGTTTTTTTTGTGTACGTGTTATGTTTGAATTTTGAAAAAATGCATGCAATAACAATAACACGATCACAAAGTAACACAACAAACACATACACTACAAGAAAACACAAAATACAAGTCAAACAGTTAGAAAAAACCAGAATAATTAATAAAAAAAATAACAACGTTTAACACTTTTCGCACCAACAGTCGTATTGCATTGAGGAAGCGAGGTACAAGTATGCATCAAACGTATACGAGTGACTGAGACGGCACACGCGACGTACCCGCGCATGCGCTTTTCTATGTTTCTTGTCAAATTGACATCCTGCGCAATCGATTGCGACGTACTTCGCATGGGTAAACTTAGATTATTCGTACTGTATATTTTATGGTAAACATGTAATTTTGCTATCATTCAAAAACTGGAATACCTTTCGTGAAGTATTTACGAGGGTTTATTTTTTAGAGATCATTTTGGATTTTTTTCTATAGATGAATCTACAAGTATTTGTGATTACAAAGTGTATGATTTATAAAATTAATCCTTGAATATTAATTATATGACTAAAGGTTAACTGGTAAAGATGCTGCATGGGATCAAACAAATGCCAATTATGCATCATTTCCTGAGTCCCCCTTAAGAGCACCCTACCCGTCATACTTTTCATACAAACGCTCATACATGATTATGCCGTTGAAACATAAATCTATCTTTTATTGTTTTACTAATAAATGTCAACACAATATCTAGGTTTCTATCAAAGCAAAAAATAAAAATTTGTACAAACAAATTCAGTATAAGCCTCCGAAAATCTGCTGTTTTGCACAAATTTTACCTAAACTTTGGCCGTTTGTAGTGTACTCATTATTGTAAAACTAAAGAAAACATCTTGATAGAAACCTTGCACATGTAATGGAGATTCTAAAAGACAAATACTTTTATCACAAACTTGTAAGGCTTATTCAAAAACACGTATTACCTGGAACAAGTTTTATGAAAGTTTCGAACACTATATTTCGTTCATTGTTATCGCTTTCAACAAGCTTCAAGAAAGAGGTCATGATCTCGGACTCTGTGATCATGGTGCTTGCAACAGTGCCCAAATATCGGAAACTCGCAAATAAAAAGGTACATGGTAGCAATCCCGATAATATTATTGTAGTGGTGGAATTCTGGTAACCAGGCGCTCCACATAAAGTACTAGTATTTCACTCAAATTGAATTGACCCACCAAGCCAATGGAACCACCAAGGACGAGACCCCAATATAATTGAGAAAAAGCTAGGCAGATGATGAAAGTAGTTTTGGTGGATCATATACATTGTGGGAAAAAATTGTGAGATGTTCATAAGGATCCACTGAAGGTGACAGGCCTTGACTGCATTGGTCAGTTGGCTTACAATTTTAGGGGAACAGTTATTTTTAAGGATTGGGAATCATCAAATGAATCCTCACTTGACTGACTTAATGAAGGGAGCGTCAGACTTACTGACTAAAACCCATCCGTGTTCCTCCTAGTGTCCTTTGAGTTCCAGAGCTGCAGTGACTTAGTATGGTAAATCTGGAACTGTAACTTACCCTTAAACTTAAAATCCTTGAAGTGTTCAGGTAAGATCTGAATGCCCCTTGGGCCAGTAAGTCGAGCCGGGTTCAATATGAACCGAGGATTCTTTGTCACCCTCTTAGTTTTGGTGGATGATGGGTCCACACGTCTCTTGTCTTCTTCTGTAATTTCAGAACATTAAAATAATCATTTTCTTCCTTTCATAATCAAAACATCAATGGAATAGAAATTGATTGAGATAGGGCAGTAAAAACATTGTGAAGATTTTCAGGTAGCTATACAACCAAGCATATTATAGATTAAGTCATATTATTGTAGTAATGATTAAGAGCTATTTCTGTAACTCTTTGGCTCATTGTCCAATTCCATGGGTGCTGGCAAGACACCTTTACAGGGGGGAGCATCTTTAAAACCCCGCCTCAAATAGGAAAGTTTTTCTATTTCCTTTTTACACAGATAGACATAATCAGAGAAGCTGAGAACTAAAGAAGACTCATACAAAGGTTGAGGTTGAGACGGCTCGAAGTACCTATCCTTGGGTTTGCTAGGTTTTCTTTTACTATGTTCCACTTTTCTAATTTTTATTTTATTTCTTCATGTTTCGCATGTTTTATTGAAACCAAGGGGGTACATCACTAAGCTTACCTTTGATAACATTAAACCAAAGTATTATACCTAGTGGAAGATCAGTGCAATATCTCATTACCTATTGTGCCATTCATTCATGTCTCATTTGCTTTAGGTTATGGAGCTAGCAAAAGAATAGGGTCTCAATAATGTTACGCTGGACAAACACATTTCAAAGGGAATATTTTATTTTTCTACATAATCTAGTGTAATATAAATTACGTACCTGCTTCATCCTCTTTGGGTTCATTTTCATCACTGTTGTCTGGAGAACCGGATCGAGAACGAGGTCTTTCGTCAAACTCATCACCTTCAATCACTCTCTCCAAATCCTGCGCTTCGTCCGCCTCATCTTGTAAAAATATGTCTTCGAGAAGCGACATTTTTTTGCATGACTAACAACAGTCAAAAACTAAAACCAACTTTAACCAACAAAAATATTTTGTAAAAGCACTTTGACGTAAGATTTTTTTTTTTTTTTTTTTTTTTTGGCTTCGCACGGTTTGTGCATTTAGCCAATGTCACGTTTGGTTTACTTGTTTTGTAGAAAAGGTAGGGAAACGAAGTGATAACAGGTACTTTATTATTTTAATGGAATTAGGGATAGAACGGACATATAGAATCAGTTTTTTTTTTTTTTTTTTTTTTATCTATTTTCTAATGATTGATGAGCAAAAATTACAATGACGAATAATAAATTACAACTTAAGGTTATTTAAAGTGATGAATGAGACTATACATTTATATACAGGAAGACTATTTGTACAAAGTAAAGAAAGTATTGAGGTAGGAAAAGGAATATCAAGGGATAAGAGGTTACTAAAGAGGGAAGAACGATCGTATAAGGGACAGGAGAAAAAAATATGATCCAAATCGCCTACATCTGTGCCACACAAGCAGATGGGGTCGTCGGTAATATGAAATCTGGCAAGATGGGCTGGAGAACAAATGTGACCCAGTCTCATCCGTATTAAAATAGAGGTCTCCATCTTGCCAAATTTTGTCCTGCAAAACCATGGCCTTTCTGGAATCTCGGGTTGAATAAGGGAAAAGTAATATCCCTTCGATCTGCTACTGATGTCCCAAGTTTTCTTCCAGGTGTCCCGAAGAAATCTCTTAGGCATCGTGACAAGGTCATAGGAAAAAATTTTATATGGGACTAAGTCCCCACTATACACAGCATCACCAGCCAGAGCGTCAGCCATTTCATTGCCATGAATTCCAGCATGGGCCGGAATCCATGCAAATTGTACTAAGTTACCCTCAATGATCATTCTGGACGCAAATTCTCTTATTAAATAAATTATAGAAAGCTGTGACTTGTCTTCATATGGGGATTTTTTGATAGCTAAAAGAGCACTACGAGAGTCAGTAAAAATTATAGCTTTTTTTAACTTAAAAACGCAAATATATTCTATGGCTTTTAATATACCGAAGCATTCCCCAGTAAAAACAGAAGTCTCCGGAGGCAGTTTAATTTTTTGGACGATGTTATATTGGGAATGGTAAGTACCTACCCCAACACAACCAGTAGGAGTACGTTTGGCAGCATCGGTAAAAATGTGGTGGAATTCTAGATGTTCAGTCAAAAAATGGTTAAAATTTAAATGGCAATCGGGATCGGATTTATTGACACAGTCATGTGTTATGATGGGACTGAACTGCAAACTTTCATAACTATAACTAAATATTGGGAGTTTATTGGAACGATGAATAGGAGAAGAAATGGAAAGGTATTTTTTATAGCTGACAACTAAACAAGGAGCACGTTTATGAGACCAGTAATCTGAAGATTCCATTTGCAACATTAAAGATTCGAGTTTGGGAATGAGAGGATGAGTTGAGAGTTGAAGAATCCGGAACAGGTATTTGTCAGATAGGAATTGTCTTCTAATGTTTAAGGGAGCTTCCCCGCATTCGACTTGGAGTGCGTTAATGGGACTAGACTTCATTGCACCCGAAATAATTCGTAATGCTTTAGACTGGATGCGATCCAATTTTTTAAAAGCCTGAACACTGCCAGGTTCCAGTACGAACAATCCGTAATCCATAGTGCTTCTAATGATTGCATTATAAACAAGTTTTAAAGAAAAGGGATGGGCACCCCACCACACACCTGAGAGGCATCTAAGCATGTTTAGGTGATTTTCACATTTATTAACAATATAATCGCAATGGGGAACACAGCTTAATTTAGAGTCAAATATTATACCTAGATATCTGAAATTGTCTTTTACTGGAATAGGTATTCCTTTAAACATCACATTTACTAATGGAATATTCTTCTTCCGGGTAAATAAAACAGCCCCACTTTTAGAGGTGGATAAATCCAAGCCATTTAAATGTAACCATGACTCCAGTGAAGACAAAGCAGAATTGACATCGAAGTTGGCTTGCTCAACCGAGTGACTTGAAGAGTACAACAACAAATCATCGGCGTATTGTAGAACCTTAACATGTCTAGTTAAGGCCGAGTCCATATCAAAAGTGTAGATGTTATAAAGAAGGGGACTGAGCACGGAACCCTGTGGGAGACCTCTCCACACACGGCGAGATACCTCATGGTCTCCTAAAAACATGATTATAGAGCGTGCAGTCAGGATATTAATAATAAAATTCAACAAGTTCGTTGGAACCTGTAAGGCTGATAATTTACTTTGTAAAATGGATAATACAACATTATCATAAGCCGCATTGATGTCGAGAAATACTGCTACGGTGGATTGATTTTTAGAGAAGGATAGCCGAATATCAGTTGTTAAAATACTTAAACAGTCCGTGGTACTTTTGCCTTTTCTAAATCCATATTGTGATTCCGCCAAAAGGCCCTTACTTTCGACATACCATTCTAGGCGATTTTTTACAAGGTGTTCTGCTATTTTCATTAGAATTGAAGACAAAACTATGGGGCGATATGAAGAAGCATCAGAAGGAGTTTTATTTGGTTTGAGAAATGGCAACACCAGTTGACGTTTCCATTCATCAGGGATGTGTCCAGTAATTATAACAGAATTAACAAGCTCTAAATAATAACTCAGGACGTCGTCATTTAAATTAGCAAAAAAGGAATACGGGATGCCGTCAATGCCTGGTGCAGAGTCCTTAGTTTTATGAATAACACCCTTTAATTCAATAAGAGTGAATGGTAGCTCTAGCGTTACAGAAATATCATGGTTACTGGGTTCAAGAGGCAAATTAAGATCAACAGCCTCAGGCACCCAAGGAGGAGCTATTTTATCTAAGAAGTTACTGGCTAAAGAGTCAGGAATAGGAGCAGGATTATTATAAATGGACCTAAATCTACGAATATTACGCCAGACGACCGTAGGGTGAGTATTCGGTGAAATTGATGAGCAGAAGTTACGCCAAGACTCAAATTTTTTCTTCTTAAAAAGTTTGCTAGTTTCATTAGTTAGGTTAGTAAGGATTTCAAAATTCTTATCAGACATATCCAGGTTATAATTGTATTCAGCCTCTTTACGTTTCTTAATCAATTCTGTGCACTCAGAGTCCCACCATGGAGGTGACGGGATTGTACCAGTGTTTTTATTTTTTGCAGGGAAAACTTCATCTGCCGCCGCAATTAACATGCGTGCTAAAGCTACTGCACAAATGTTTTCATTGCCATCAGAAATGACAGGCAAGGAACCAAGTTTTCTATCAACAATGTCTTTAAATTTATCCCAGTCAATGTTATTTCTATTTGGAAGTTTGTGCTTTAAATTTGATCTCCTTAAAGGTGCCTTTGGTTTGGAAAGAGGATATGTAATAAGTATGGGAAAATGGTCACTACCATAAGTAGTGGTTAAAACATGCCAAGTTAAAGAAGAGGCTAAGCTTGGAGAACAGATTGAAAGGTCAATTGCACTTCGGTTTTGATTGGGAGCACACCGACGTGTGGCTTCTCCTGAGTTCAAGATGCATAAGTTGTGTAAGTCTATTATATCAAGTAATTCATCCCCATAACTGTTGGAAGTTGAACAACCCCATGACTGGTGATGGCAATTAAAGTCCCCCAATACTAAGAATGGCTTTGGTAGCAAAGAAAAGAGGTCATTCACCTCTTGAAGAACAGAAGAAGAAGGGTGAGGAATGTAAATAGAAACAAGACAAGTATTATACACTTTAATAGCTACAATTGAAATTTCCTCACTATGAGGTGGTAGTGTAACAGAAGAGAAAGGGATAGAATTCTTGATGAGTAAAGCTACTCCGCCATACCCATCAGATCTATCCTCTCTAATGGTTGAGTAACCATTAATTTTAAAAATATGAGATGATTTGAGCCAAGTCTCTGCTAAAGCAAAAACTAAAGGCTCATATTTGTTTAATAGATGAATAACATCACTCTTTTTGTTTATCAGACTGCGACAGTTCCACTGGATTATTTTGGATGTGTCCATTATGAATGACTTGAGGTAAATTGAAAGATTGGGCAACGTTGGACGGTGATATGTTAAACTGGGCGAGAAGATTGTGTAAAGCAGAAAGAAGGTCATTTATGGAAAAATTTGTGTCTTTTATTTCATTATTATTCAGAGCACAGCCATTTGAAGGTTGAGGTATGACAAAATCTCTAACAATAGCATTGTGGGCATCTTTATTATATCCATGCACTTGTTTTGGAGGTGAGCGTGGTTTCAGGAAGACAGTCTTCTTATAACTATTTGATGTTTTAGGGGATGAAATAAGTGGGATATCTGCAAATTTTTGGGAAGGAGTGGATAAAAGAGTATCAGCGTAAGATTTAGTCACTGGGGGATGTACTTTAGTCGCTTCAGCATAGGAAACTGAACTTTGTGCCATGTATTTTTTAATTGATTTTTGCCTAGAGAATTCAGGGCAAGATTTATTAATTGCAAAATGAAAACCAGAGCAAAGACAGCAAGAGGCAGTTTCTTCACGTTTTTCACAACTGTCCCCAGAGTGACCTTGGCCACACTTAAAGCAGCGAGGTTTGGACCTGCACTGAATTTTGGTATGACCAAACCTACAACAGTTGAAGCATTGTATGGTGGGGAAAATGTATAAGTCAACTGGTAATGCATTGTAACACATGAAAATTCTTTTAGGCAACACTTGTCCATCAAATGTTACGACAATTGTCTGTGATGGTTTCCAGACGGTTGTTCCATCCACTATGGATTTATAATTCAAACGTCTGACTTTTAATATTGGACCACACCCAATTGGTACTGATATATTGTCAATGACCTCCTCAGGAGACCATTCCGCAGGAACACCGCGAACTAAACCCATCCGTGTTACGTTAAATGTTGGTATAAAAGCTTTGTAATTATAATTTTTAAGGCTCTCATGTTCAATAAAAGAATTTGCATCTAGATGATTTGAGAAGGAAAGAGTAATTTTATTTCGTCCAATCTTTTTGACACTACCGTTAATAATATTTTTGAAAGCATTATGTTTCAAAAACTTTCCAAAAGTTATTGGGTGCAATATCGTACCTTCATCTGGAGCTGTAAATGTTTTTTGTACATGAATTACATATGGTGCGCTATCTGTATTTTCGTAACTTGTTCTGCCAATCTGAGCGGCGGGAATCAAAGAAGGAGTCGAGGTATGAGGTGGCGGAGTAACAGATGATGTAGGTATAATTTTCGTAGGTGTGGAGGATTCAGTAACTCTTTCAGTGCAGTTACAACCGGAGGATTCAGATCCCTGGTTTTTTCGGGTACGGCGACGTTTGTTGCAGTGTTTGCAAAGATGTAGACGAGTTCTTTTTAAATTACGAGCCGAAGATGACCCGTCAGTATCCATGCCGGATTCATTTGAATTTATTGTAACAAAAACGCCTGCCGGGGGAACGAAGTCCCCCGGGTCCGGCGGGTCGTTCATACTTACAGACTAAATAATAATTTAAATAACTTACCACTACCGATGAAATACACTAAACTAATTTAAAATAGTAAATAAAAGAATATACAACAATAAAACTACAGCTACCGATCCTATAATATCCACGTATTTTAAATTTTCAGCTTCAATTCAAAATTTCGCGTCCGCCAAGTTGGAAGTTTCCCGCGCTTTTTTTTGACGTAAGATTTAGCGGGAATTTTTTGTTGCTTTCTTTTCGTTTCGTTCTAAATCTATGGTCAAATTTTGTAGGTTTTCATGGCATTTTATTATTTTCATAAATTTTATAATTAATTAGCACAAACATTTAATTTGTAAGATAAGTATAAGATATGTAATTATAATAAAGGATTAACAAATGTTTGAGTAGAAGCTAATACTGGATTTTTTTCGAATGCAAATATTTTTGAACGAAAGTTTTTACCTGTGGAACGCCCTAAAATAATGCAGCGCTTCCGTTTGTCGGTTTTGTACGGTAAAAGATTACTTTACGGTTTTTGTATTTTACACAGTAAGCCACAGTAAAGTGAGTAGGGTCGCTAGAGCATTGTGTGTTACTATAGTAATACACAGCAATGCAGTATCGGTCAATTTTCTTTCAGGCACCGCTCCTGAGTAGACCTGAGGTCTCGAACTCGATCCTGCTTCTCCGGACGCTCCAGTCGCTTTGAGATTATTTACATATTCGACAAAGTGCTGCTTAAAGCGATTTAACGTCTCTCTGTAATCATATAAAAATAAGAAGACTATTACTATTACTCCTACGTTCAAAGAACCCATAAATATCCGGAGGTAAGGCACCTAGTCACGACTGACGGCACTGAATTTGCGTTTTCAGTTTCTCACAAAAGAAATAAGATTTTATCGACAAAAAAGAAAACTACTACTACTACTACCATATTGTGTTTCATGAGAAAACCAATTTTAGAAAAAACATTTTTGAAGAAACTTGTGCGAGAACCTGCATAAGTGTGAGCGGAGAGCGGAACGAGTATACTTACTTGTTCACTTTTGTAGAATGATGTAGTTACACATTACCGGTTTTTGTGTCGCTTCAGTCCTAAAATTATTTTAGAGCAAAATAAAAATTGAAACATTTATTTTCAAATAAAATACACATACTTTCACCTATTATACCGTACATAAATAATTTTGGCTATAAAACTGGCTGTTGTTTAAACGGTTCCGAAATTTTACATCCATGTCCCATCCCTAGAAAGTCACGTGATCAGCTTGCGTTTGAGCGCACTAACAGGTATGGAAATTAGTAAATTTTATTAGAAATTTAGTTATATTTTGGATATTATTGTAGAAATAAGGTAAATAATATTGTTGCGCTAAAATTGAGTGTTCATGTGCGTGCAAATGAGGTGTTAAATGGTGCTGTGCACGGTTATTTCGTCAACAAAGACTGTCATTTTGATACCAAGAAAGGTGCTTCAAGAATGGCGTCCCCCACATGTGCCGCTGGCCTATTGAGTTTCGTCTTGGCGGTGCTTGAATCTGATGACGTGAGCTGTTGAAATGGCGTGGAAAAGCAACTGCTTCAGGTTTCCGTCATTGTTCCGGTAGAATTATGTCGAAAATTTCATAGTTCGTTGGGTGCCCTTGCGCTGCCACTCTCAATGATTCATTGTTCCGATTTTTGCGAAAAATTACATAAAAATCCGCCGCTAATCATTGTTCTAGACATCATGGAAGCTAGATTGTGTGTTCCAATTAGCATTTTCGTATATTTTGTGTGGTAAACTTGTGAATTTTCCGCGATCCGCCCATTTGTTTTGTTTACTATTTTACCGCTTACACGACAGCCGGGCTAGGCTAACTTTCTTTTATCTTTGATAGCATTGTTTTCTTTGTGGCTGTTACTTGTAATGAGTTGGACAAGTTGTTATGTATCAGGTCGTTATCGTGTCGTGATCAGTGATGCCGGTAGTTTGGTTTCTTATAACTACGGTTATCGAAGCGCCCGATTATTTTTTGTCGGGGAATCCGGTCTCTCAACATTACGTTTATCATATTCTTACCTAAATAACAGAATACTAGGTAGTCATGCCTAGTAATGAATGCCTAAAAACCTATGTTTATGTGATAAATCGATGGGCATTTATTTCCTTTACTTTATTTTACATTGAAGACTAAGGTCAAAGTTATGATTTCATTTACCTGCTCAATTTAAAGCTTTATGCAATCTGTGCAACATAAATTTGTTTTGTATCATCTTTGTAAAAATTTCATCACAGTCAAGTTCATTGACCTCCTAAATATTTTCTAACAGTCAGAAGTTCTTGCTAATGTATTAGTTCATACATTATTAATTGATTTACATGTCATGCAAGTGAAGTTCATAAAATTATGAGATTGATAGCAAATTTAACTTATGTTTTAATATTGAATTGTAGTTTTTTCATAAGTTAAATATATAACAGAATTCTAGCATTTTTTAGGAAAAGAAAAATGTAGCCTAGTATTATAAAGTACACTTCATAGTTCATACATTATTAATTGATTTACATGTCATACAAGTGAAGTTCATAAAATTATGAGATTGATAGCAAATTTAACTTATGTTGTAATATTGAATTGTAGTTTTTTCATAAGCTAAATATATAACAGACTTCTAGCATTTTTTAGGAAAAGAAAAATGTAGCCTAGTATTATAAAGTACACTTCAATTAGAATCTAAAAAGAGAAAAACAATATAAAGAGTTAACTATCAACTCGAACATAATAAGAATTAGAATCTACATAGAGGGATCCCTTATATTGTTAGTGTGCAATCTAATGTAACTGACTCATCAGCATCACCCTTGACCTAGCTATTCAGTCAATCGAAAGTGAATTGACTGAAGAAATAATTTTCCAAATAAAACACTTGTGCACACAATGTAAACAAACATGACTTTTAACATCTTCAGTTTATTTTAAAATTTCAATATTTTTTGTTAAGCTAAAACTAGATCCAGGTATGCAGAATACATGTCCTCTCTCAAACCTTTGATTTAAATACATGCATCTTTGATCAGTTAATTAGTTGTGGTTGTCTAGTAGGCAGCTGATCCTTTAAAAATACTGGTACTCAGCTGAATTCGGTTTCACTGGAAGCCTACCCCAATTATGGGAACTTCTGAATTATGGGAAAAGGCTAGGCAAATTAATTAGCATCATTGATCAAGAATCTGCCTTTCAAAGTAAGGCAGAATCTTACCATGTTGATGTGACCTTCTAGTCTAACTAGATGAATCTGAGTACAATTAGTAACTGTTAGATTTTCTGGCTTCTGACTATCTGTACCAACATAAGAATAGTAAGAACTATGTAGAAATTGGATTTAGCAGCTGAATAGTGATAGAAGATCACTTTACCACTAAGTGTGAAAGAGATTTATTTTATGTCTCTTTCATACTTAATAGCCACAGATATAGCCAACGCAGATTTTAGTCCCGTTATGTTAACTGACAATCCAAACGAGGCTACAGAACGGCTAGTAAAGCAATGTTGTTTCCTGCTGTCAAATCTGTCTTAGATTGTCATGAATATAGTATGGTTTTATTGCCCCACTGCTGGTCAAAGGCCCCCACCCAAACACTCCAAACAATAATAAAAACAACATTCTACATATAAAGGTTCCATTGACAAATATAACAGTTTCCCTAACAAGACCTCCTTAACTAAATTGGCTAAGAGGTATCAGCACACATTGATTCTGCATTGGCCTGCAACGCTGCACGAATTATGTCCATCAATCTATTAGCAACCACTCTGTGTGACGTCTTGTCTGTTAACTCAATCTGTTGGGTAACCGTATGAATTACTGTGATGCAGGTCAATGTCTATTTACTGGGGGTATAATTTATTTGTTAAAACTTTATGCACAAGTGAAAATAACTATATAAAATTGGTCTTCATGTCTTTGGCATTTTGCACCAGTTAAATTTAGGGTGAGGTAGTGAAAGACATAACATGGTGGGTTCATCAAAATTAAAACCTTTTTTTAACCGACTTAAAAAAAAAAGGAGGAGGTTCTCAATTCGGATGTTTGTATTTTTGTTTTTTTTTTTTTTTTTGTTCGGGCATAACTCCCCGTCGCTTGCCAACCGATTTTAAAAATGTTTTTTTTGTTGGAAAGAGTATACTTCCCAAATGGTCCCACTTAAATTTTATCAAAATCGGATACGAACTTTGGATTTTAAATCGAAATAGCTGGAATTCGTCTACTTGGATGATGGTTTTATCTCATCCAAGTAATCGAAATTGCGCATTTTGCTTTTCTGCGATTTCGCAGTGATGTTGTTATGTGTAGGGTGCCACTAAAAAGTGAAAAATAAAAAACTTTACAAAAAAATACAACCGACTTCCAAAAAAAGTAAAAAATAACTTTAATTGTTTTTTGGAAGTTGGTTGTATTTTTTTGTAAAAAGTTTTTTTAAATGATTTATAGATAACAAAATCAGACTATTAATGGTGTCAGCCGGCAGATGATCTCTTCTGCATTCTGATGCTTAGTAGTATCTTCGAAGTACAACCAAGTAGTTTGGAAATGTATTGCACATTTATTTTCCCACAACTTGATTGTTATGCCTAATGTCTTCAGGGAGTGTCTCACTCATCTATCCACTTCAGAAGTCTTCCAAAGCATACTCTTGTTTTGCTATCAACTTATTAACATTACTATCAAACAGTTTGGTATCTTTCTACCCTTCAATTTTCTCAAGGCATTGGTGGTCAATAAACTAGTGGCTAGCCATAACCTTTTGTATGTGCCAGTGAATATTTTATGTGAACCTAGAGTCTACTGGTACTATGAAGGAAAATTATTTTTGGAGGAAATTAATGTTGCCAGCATATATGTAACAGTTAGGTAGTTTCAACTTCAGGGAAGTTCCTTAATTTTCTGAATATTGCTGTCAATTATTATTATTTTAATATTGTGTCTGCTATAATATAAGTCTGTTGACTTCAGGCAGATGGATTGAAGGTTAGTGAAAATTGGAGTCTGGACTCCTAAGTACTTTTTCCATCTTATGTCAAGTTGTCAAAGACAGGCTGTTGTTTTAACCTTCCTGTTGGGCTATTTGGATTAAGCTATGTCTAAGGAGATTGGTGTGATGTGTCCAGGCAGTGGTTTTCCTTTGGTTTTGTCTCTTTCATCTGCTATGTAAGTAAGACTTCATCTATACACTAACTTATGTTTCTCAAGAGGGTAGACAGGAACTGGAACTGCAAAACCATGCAAGCCATGGCTTTGACTTACATTTTGCCATAATGCTTAGTTTACAATCATACATTATCAAGTCATCATAATGTGAGTATATGAAAACCTACTCTACTTCTTGCAATTTACAATTGTTCAAGATATGACTGATGCCATTTATACAAGACGAAATTGCAATGACTGACGCATGCAACTTATACTATCAGTATAACATCTAAGTACCATTCGCAAGTGAGGAAAGCCTTTCTGAATGTGTTGCTATGAAGCCACTAAGAACAACAACTAAACAGTTGTAGTGTCATTTATAGCAGAGAGACATTGGCACTACTTCAAATTAATTAAACAAACTGTTTGCAGCCAAACTTGGCAACATACCCTTATCTGTTTCCTTCTTTGATATAAGTTCCGATACATTTGGTAAATACTAAATGTAGATACATTTGGCAGATACCAAATGTATCTACATTTCGTTTGCATCACATTTTCCATTAATGCTTTGCTTCTATTTGTCTTAGCGTGATGATATGTAGCCTATAACCTTCTTTGATAAATGGGCTATCTAACACTGAAAGAATTTTTCAAATCGGACCCGTAGTTCCTGAGATTACCCCCTACATACAAACTTACAAACATACAAACTTACAAACAAATGTTACCTCTTTATAATATTAGTATAGAAGTATAGATCTACCACAGTCAGCCAGTATGTCTACGGATACTGAGAACAGTCTTATAAGCAGTATGGTTTTTCCCGGTTACTGGGTTATGGAGGTCAGCTGGTCGCTTATTGTAAAATACTGGTACTCAGCTGCATCTGGTCAAGACTCGAAGCCAACTCTCAATATAGTTGGGAAATGGCTAGGCAGATGGATTGATCTATACATGTAGGTATGTATTGGGATTTGATTTTGCCACTTAGTTCTTATGGTGCGGAAGCCATGACGGCCGTCATTTTAACCAGCCTACCCTCCAGAAACAGATTAGGCCTCTCCGTTTAAAAAGGATGATAAAAGGGAATTCGATCCAAGAGCTTGTTTCCGTATTTCGGTGACGCCTGTGCGCTCCAGGAGCGCGTGCGCGACCTTTTCTTCTGCCTCATTGCATGCCCTGCACAGGGGACTGTCTTTTATACCTATAGTGAAAAATGTTTGTTGAGTGACTAGTGTCTGGTGATGATAACCGCCGCCAGGCTCAGGCTGCTGTGTCCTTATCTGAATTTATTTGGGATTGATGCAGCATGTCTCCCTCCTTCCACACATCTGTAACAGCAGATATTTCTATCCTACAGGTTACTGTTTAACATGGGGTCCTTAGATTCAATCCCATTTTCCATCTGCTATCTCAGTAGCAGCCTGGTGTGGTGTGTTTGGTTGATGACAATAGGCGTGTCACCTATTACATGCGGCCTTACAAAACTGGTGCAGTGTGGGAGTGTTCTATGTGGTGACACCTCTGCCTTATCCCTTGAGTACTAGTGGCGTGATGGTAAATGATCATCTTAATGCTCTTTCGTTTGAATGTAGGGGGTTAGAATTTCAATTATATCAATTCAATTTTCTCTACAAAACAAACGAAAACATCAACATTGTTCTAATTTCTCTTATCACATTTGATAACAACTTGTAAACATAAGTTTTCGTAAACATTATGCTGGTCACAGCAATCTTTTCTCGAGAATAGCTGTACAGTTTGACCCTTGCAGTTCAATACACTAACTTATGAATAATTGTTTTAGTGATTCATGCATCTTGTATTAATTTGTCAATGCAAACGATAAGCTGGCTCTTTCATCTTGAAGTCATTTCATGGTTTCTTAGGATTTTTTAAAGGACCTTGATCTCTTGTGGTCTTCTAGATAATTGTTAGATGCTCACATTAAAATAGAATCCAATTTTTCGGCATTTATAACGGGGCAGGATTTTATAATTCCCTCTCAACGTCTCTTCAATCAGTCAGTCTAGTTTTTTTCCCAACTATGTAGGGTTGGCTTCCACTCCGAATGCAACTGAGTATCAGTATTTTTCATGTTTACATGGAGCAACTACTTCTCTAGCCTCTACAACTCTTAACATCTCTTACAAAGTCATGTTTTAACACCAAATTATTCAAAACTGCTTTTTCTACCACAATATCACAGAATATGGCATATTTCCCTCAATACAGCAGCTGACATTTTCGTTACAATGGACGAACTCCAGAGCCTTACCTACACATTATTCTTTGATACTAATACAGGACTTGGAAGAAAATGACAGGCTACTTACCAAGCAGTGTTTATTGACATCATAGGCTGAACGACTTTGTGCCTTGTGCATATTTCGATAGATGGAAATGTGAGTTGTCTTTGGTCGATAATGAAGAGGTAAGGGAAATGCGGTTTTGCTGTGAGTCATAGATAACAAATGTTATGTTACGTGGATTGCCTTGGCGTGTCTTGGTCATGGTTAGGGTCTTTCTTTAATTGTTTCTGAACGAGTTGTGGTTTGTCTGTTATCGTATTAGAAGGTTGTCATGGATTAATTAAGTCATCTACAGTTCGTTTACTGCTTGCCCTTTGACCTATTTTAAATAGTCAAATATTTGATATTAAGTGGAGAGTTGATTAGAATGAATGTCAATAGGTTTGTGCGCCATCTATCGACGTGCATAGTTATGCTGTTATCGCTCTTAGGGCCTATGCAGAGTATTGACAGTTGAATGACTTCGATCATCATCACAATCATCCACAGCCTGACTTAGCCCACTGCTGATCATCTTTTCTTGTGCCAATACCCACGCTCCTGTGCCGTAACGAGGAGGCATGAACATGACAACACAGTAGTCCTTCGCGAACGGTCTTGAACTTCACTCTACCGCGTGTATTTGACATCGACGCACAAACGATTTCCAAGGGTCCAGGGCATGATTCTAGACACCCCAGTGTTGGAATTTTTCGTCGGTTCTTTTCTCATTTTTTTCAAGAGTACCACAAAGTATCAGCTCAGCTGAGCTGATATCTATTTGTGGTTTTATTCAGATTGCTCTTTTTAGTGAAAGTAGTTAATTAATTATTTTTTTATTAAAAATCTCATTGGGTTAGGTCAGAATAACGATTATGAGCAGTCTAAAGTAAAAAACCCTTTGAAAAAAATTAAAAAAATGAGAAAAAAGACGACGAAAAATTCTAAGTCTAGGGTGTTCAGAATCATGCCCCGGACTCATGGAAATCGTTTGTGCGTCGATGTCAGATACACGCGGTATATTATATTCCTATGCTCTTCGCTTCTGCCTACATCGCCTTTTCATTCCGTATTTGTCAATTTGGTCATTTTTTTTGCTATAATAAAAGATTCACTTTGAAAACAATGTTTTTTGACATTGTGTTTTGACAAACAGCAAAAAAAACACAATGCAACGAGTTGCTCGAATATGCAATCTTCTTTGTACCTTGATCCCACGCTAGACAGTCAGCTTTGTCTAGTGTATAATATTTTTTACGACTCGTAAACGTAAACACGATAATGTTTTTAGTGGTTACGGTCAATCTCTACCGTTTACTCTAATGCTTACTATTTTATTTGTTTTATTTCCTTTTATTGCCATGCGGTTTTCTGAGTGATCTTTCAACTTACATCCAAGACCAACCAGACGGACGTACTGATCTACCATGCACTTCTTCACCTTTCCTGATCCCTCCATCCCGTCGGATTGTCATTCTATCGGCCTATCAGAAGAGGGTGTGTTGTTTGTGCCGTCTGCAGTATAAAATTAAATCCTGTGTCGATGAAATTCGTTAAGGAACTTTGGAACTTCGTAAAACTTTGTTGTGTCACTTATGTACAGGACAATCCACTTTACTTCAAGCAAATGTTTCCAGGTCATCAGTTAATCTGCATGTCGAAAAAACGTTGTAGTCTCTAAGATTGTGTCTTTGTTAAAAATCGTTTTTATGACAATTCACAAAGTTAACGTGTTGTCGAGCAGACGATATTCCCAACGTATCGTATTAAGCAATTTATTTTCCTTCAAAATCCTTTGGATTGTGATGGAAGTATGTTATACGCAATTTGGGTGCCGGTTCCGCTTTAAGCTGCTTTCAGACTACGCTATAATATAATAGCTATATGCACTCATAGCACACCACTATCGCGCACCATACATTGTTATGGTCACGTTCACACTGTACTGTACTATATATTATTGACAATGTACGTATGGTGCGTGATATTGTTGTGCTATGAGCTATATATTATAGCGTAGTCTCAAAGCAGCTTTAGATCGTTATTTTCAATCAATAAAAAGCTTGTTCAAGAATGATCTAGTAGGTTGTCCGGGAAATTCTTTTGAATTGAAAATATTGTTTAAATATATGCCGCTGATAAGGTTCCGAAGGCTTTTGTCCTTGAGGTATTTTTAGTTAGCCTTCGACCTCGTTTGAAAGCTCGCTGTTTTCGTATGGCCCACTAGCTGACCCGTGCCCACTTCGTTGGGCGGTAAACATTTTAACTTCTGATGAAATGATGAGTGTGGTTCGGTTAGTACTGAGTGCTATGATTTATTTCCGCCAAAAGGAGGGTTTTGTTTTTATTGCATATATTATGTATGTAGCTAGGCTAGCGAGCCGCTGCGAGCGCTCAGCGCTAGACTCCCTATCCCTTGTTGCAGAGACATGCTGCTTTAAATCACTGAGACGCTGTGCACGTTCAGCGCTAGATTCCCGAGCACGGACCTGCGATGTTCTCCAGCTTTGGTTAGCAAGCCGCTGTGAACGCTCGGAGCTAGATTTCCCAGCGCGTGCTTGCGAAATATTTTCTCTATTCCTCGAGAGGCGCAGATGATTATCAAGAGCAGACTCTGCCGTACGGCGTACTCGAGCTGCTCTTGTCTCATGTCTGGGATGTCTGACGGGAAAGTTGAGATTTCCTTTTAGGCATGATAAACAATCGCTGTAACTGTCCGATATCCCAAAAACAGAAATATCACAGCAGGCTTCGAACTCGAAGAATGAGAACGAAGTAATATTGTAATTGTGTTTTGAGAAACCGAGCAACCAAAACAATAGACCAACAACATTCAACCAACTACGTACAACTCACGTACCTAACGAAAAAAGTTAAATAATAACTGGAGAGGGTCATTAATCCGCGGAAAATCTTAACACCACGATTCAGAAAAATTACGTGATTGCACAAAGCATGTTCTAATAATGCGGTTCGTGAATGGACGGCGCGGGCGGCGTTTTGCGATTTAGTAATTTTATATTATCTTCGAAACTATTCAACCAATTGACATACTGTTTTGGGCAAATCGTATCTCTATGATGTTCTTGTGATCATTATAACATTTTTTTCGATAAGGATTAATATTTTGTTGTTTAAAAAATCGTTCAAAGATAAGTACATCGAAAAATACTTTTTTTAACACATAAAAGCTACTATATCTGCTAAAATATAAAAGATAGTAATATGGTGCCGCGGACTTTTTTGTAGAACTATTCAAAGCGGACCAGGTTGCCATACATTGTTTTCAATTATATACAACTGTTAAGGCAGCGCACGCAAATAACTCTGTTGTAAGAGCTATTTTTTTCCGCCTGGATAGACAAAAATTGAGATAGTTCGGCTAATATGCATGATATCTTTATAATGTATAGCCTATAGCATTCCTCAATAAATGGGCTATCTAACACTGAAAGAATTTTTCAAATCGGACCAGTAGTTCCTGAGATTACCCCCTACATACAAACTTACAAACTTACAAACTTACAAACTTACAAACTTACAAACTTACAAACAATTTTACCTCTTTATAATATTAGTATAGATACATTTTAATTAGGGAGAGTAAGGATTCTGGGCGGGTCGTATTAGTAGGTTGTAGGTATAGATAGTTCCTTCGTGAGTTTTGTTAGTTATTAAAAATAATATCCCAGGAAAAAAACAATGATAGACTGTAGAAGAAATGTTGGTCGTCCGTCAGCGACATGTGTAGACGACGTTTTGTTGTCATCGCGTATGACACTGCAAAGGAGAGCCTTTACAGTATCAATCCAAGTCATAAGCCTCTGCTTATGACTTGCAGTGGGCGTGCTGTGGGCGCGGATGACAATGATGAACCAATGGACAGGATCTTTTGTCAATCTTCCACCGAAGAAATACCGTTAACTTCAAAGTATTATTTTCTTCTGTCATCAGTTATCATTATTTGGGCTTAGAAACGCCTACTACAGGTTACAGGCCTCCCCATTCTTCTGCTCCATTTCCCAGTTCCATGCTTCCTTCAATAAGGTGTATCCCGCGACTAGCCAACACGCTCAAAGCCGTTTCGACTGACAAAAACTCCGCCAGAAAGTTAAAGCAATAGTCGTGTTGGTTCTGTACTCCTGCTTACCTCCTAACGACTAACGGTGCCATGCAATTTACAAGAAATCAGGGAATCCTTATAGGGTTCCCTACACTGGTATTGCCTAATCAATGTACAGAAAATTCTTTCATAATTATTTTCCTCATTTGATCGTCGTTCCCGGAGGGATTTGGTCGTTATCGCTGTGTTTATACGAATATACATTTTTTTTTTCTTGCGATTGTTTTGGCTTGCTCAGATTTTTATGTGAACTGAATCGGTCGAATTGTGTTATTCGGATTTAGTGGGGTATTATTGTGGTCCGAAAATGTGAGTTCAACTTCGATTTTCTTTTCTTCACTTTGTTTCCAGGTTCTGTGAAAAAGAGACTTTGAACAGGATTGAATCATAGAGTCTTTACAATTTCATTTGTTGAATTGTTTTCTTTGCGTTTGAGCCCAAATCAAGGTACGGCAAAATTACTCGCAAATAATATTATTCTTTCCTGTTGATGAAATAACGGGAAACGCCCGCACATTTATCTTCCAAGTTTTATGAAGCTTTGAGTAGGATCTTGAACGTTGGCATTACCCATTAATTTTCTTGCAAACCTTGTGTATACTAAACACTACCAAACTACTACTGTCTAAGTGCTAGTTTTGCCTTTACTAGTTTACAAAATAAACTCGGAATATGTCAAAGCTATGATCACAAATCTTGTAGCCGATTTGTGGGTTACTTTCCCGCCATGTTACCGCCATCATCAACCCGAATTGGGCCCGCGTGGTAGATTACTGGCCTACAGCACCCTCTCTCTGACGGAGAGGAGGCTGGTATCCCAGAAATTGTCTCATTGTTTTGTTCTACTATAACTAATATTACTTTACCTTTGTTTCAGCTGCTTGTAAATAGAGGCTGTAAATATAACGTATATAGTTTAAAGATGAGTTTGGGTGCGCGCGCCACCAAGGGTGGTGCGAAGGGAGGCGCTAAGGACGGCAAGCATGCACAGGACACCCGGAAGAGCACAGAAAAAACGCAGAGTAAGGAGAAGGTTAAACCACAGGTGAGGAGCATTTTTATTCTTCTAATATACTAGCTGACCCACGCAACTTCGTCTGCGTGTAGCCTATAGCCTTCCTCGATAAATAGGCTATCCAATACTGAAATAATTTTTAAAATCGGACCAGTAGTTCCTGAGATGACCCCCTACATACAAACTTAAAAACAAATGTTACCTCTTTATAATATTAGTATAGATAAAAATCTCGTGTCACGGTGTTTGTTATCGGTCTCCTCCGAAACGGCTACACCGATTTCCATGAAACTTTTTGTATAGATTCGGTAGGTCTGAGAATAGGTCGTAGGCCTTTTTTTAACCGACTTCCCAAAAAGGAGGAGGTTATCAATTCGGTTGTATGTTTTTTTTTTTTTTTTTTTTTTTTTTTTTATGTTTGTTACCTCATAACTCCGACAATTATGAACCGATTTGAAAAATGTTTGTTTCATCTGAAAGGATATGCTTGCAGATTGGTCCCATTTAAATCATATCAAAATCGGTTACGAACTTTGGATTTTAAATCGAAATATGTAGCTGGAATTTGACTATTTAGATGATTCTTTGATAATCGAAATTGCGTATTTTGCTTTTCTGCGATTTGGCAGTGGTGTGGTAGGTGTGGGGCACCACTAAAAAGTGAAAAATAAAAAACTTTTTACAAAAAAATACAACCGACTTCAAAAAAAAACACTACAAAGTAAAAAATAACTTTAATTTCGGAAGTCGGTGTCAAAATACGAAGAAACGAACAAAAACACCGATTTCCGAAATTAAAGTTATTTTTTACTTTGTAGTGTTTTTTTTTGAAGTCGGTTGTATTTTTTTGTAAAAAGTTTTTTATTTATTTGGCAATACAACGATTGCCAAGGCAGCTAGTTATGATATGATATACCATTAATTTCTTTGCGGAATCCAAGACAGTCAAATCGCTTCGCCGAGACTCGGCCAGCTTCATTTACTTGGCGTTTTTCTGGTGGTCGCCATTGTTGATTCTGGCTTTCAGGAGGTGCGGTGTTTGGGAATAGTGTGGCGGGCTATGCCTGTATCTTTCACAAAAGTGTAAAAGTATCTTGCATGGCATATTACAATAACAAGTTATGCAGCATGCAGCTACTTGCAAACTTTTGTGCAAGTAATAGGCATAATAATGACCTTAATATGAGTTTGTAAAATAACCGGGGACGTACCATCGTACATATTTTTTGTAGCCGAGCAGCGTTGCTTTATTCTGGTTTGATAAAATCTGTAGTAAAACATAACGAAACCCTTAATTTCGCCGTTCCAAAAACCACTATGTAAAACTTAAAGTACCTAACTATGTTTTCCTTTAGAGTTTTCAGAGAGGGTAGATTACCAAGAGGCTTAAACAGGGGTCAAAATAAATTAAAATCCAAGATAGCGCTAACGTCATGGTTGCCATTTGTATAGTTTTCGGGTTGTCATTAATGTAAAGGGACTGTTATTTTCATGGTTAAAGGGGTAACTATGGAACCTTATACCGTACGCTACATCCCACCACTTCTTATGGTGGCGTCTGGCATGGTGGTGGTGTTCAGCGCTCTGGCATATTAGGGTCAAACAGGAGTCCCCATGGTCCCACCCCACCTTTTCAAGACGCACATTTTTTTACTCCACGGGATTAGGCAGCAAAAAATATGCAACTGTGCATTTGCAATACATTCTTCATAATTATGTAACCACGTTCTCACTCCCAGTCAATGAAGCTGAAACAAAAAAAGCATAAACACAGCGAAATTCCACAATAATTTCCATATGAGTGTATTGATATCGCGAACAGATAAGCTGGTAACGATCACAGATATGACAATAACACCGGGCGACCTTGGCGAGTGTCGGCGCGACCTCCGCCGTGTCAATGACACCGCGGACCGTATGACGCGCCCAATTTTACGATTGAACTGCGTGGCTCTTTCTAATATCATGCCGTGTGCTAGGATTTTTATTTGGCAAAAAATATGGACTTTATACAAACTTTGTATCCTCTTTTATATGGAAGAACATATGAGGAACGGGGTGTAAAGTCCCGCAAATCTGCATTGGAAAGGGAGGATCTTCCGACGACCAGGCAGGTTTTGTGTTTGGTGGGCAACTGCCGTTGTTTGATATCGGACAGCGGACTGTTGTGTCTGTTCCAATCGCGCAGAGAACTTTAAAAGCGCCATGTAGGCGACTTTGTTTTATAGTATTACAGAAGAGAGGGAGTCTTTAAGTCAAGAATGAACAGGTTACTTCTAGGCAAGCGTGTTCCATCTTCGACCACATCATCGCTTACCATTAGGTGAGATAGTGGTCAAACGCTTGTCGATCATCATCATCTGCCTAGCCTTTTCCCAACTATGTTGGGGTCGGCTTCCAGTCAAACCGGTTTCAGCTGAATACCAATATTTTACGTGGAGCGGCTGCCTACCAGACCTCCACAACCCATTAACTGAGTAACACGGTACTCCTTGGCAAGACTGGTGTCAGATTTTCTGGCTTATGACTATCCGTAACGACTGCCAAAGATCTCCAAATGACAGCCGGGACCAACAGCTTAACGTGCTTTCCGGGGCACGGAGGAAACTCGGTATGTTAAGATGGTCACCCATCCACAGACCAACCTCGGCAAGCGTCGCTTAACCTTGAAGATTGACCTGTGCGGCTGTTATTATTTAGCCACGAGCTCCTCAAGCACAATAGTAAAAAAAAATACGCTACGTCAGACGTAGTATCGATTTCATTTGTATGCTCATTCATAACGCAACTAATATATCGTGTATCGCAATGTCATACAAATGAAAACAGAATAAATAGAAAATAACAATAACTTAATTGGTCGGTGATTCAACAATAAAAGCTTTATTCAGAAAAATAATCACTGTTTTAAAGATGACAGAATAAAAAGAAATAGAATAAGAAAACGGTTACAACCCGAACAATATTGTTGTTTGTTTATGCTTTCTATAATTGCTCGGGTATTACTCGGTTTGCAAAATAATGAGACCATGATACCGGTTGCTCCCGCTTGCTCTTGGTGCCGGTGAAATTGGGGTTGGCTAGGGTTGCCAAACACGGAGGTTTTTGGGCATTAGGTAAATTATTAGGAGACGAAAGAATCAATCCGGTATAAAAAATACAAAGTGAACGTTGGTAAGCAATGAAATTCATAAAACTCAGGATATTCAAACCCATGGCCTATTTTACAGGAACAGTGCAGTTACCCGGAATTAAATTTTCATTATTCAGTCTTTTTATTAGTGGAATAATGTTCGCAATCGGATCAGAGACCTACAATATTTTTTTTCCTTCTAAATGGTCTATTTAACAACAATCTATACGGGCTGCCCTAATATGATAGTCAACAAAGAAACAAAATAAATACTTTTTGATTCCTGAAACCCACATTACCTTAAAATAACTTCATATGTGTGTGCATTTTGCTGGCAATTAATTCAGATCATCGTTGTACACTTACAATTTCGATTATGTGAGACTAGCTGACCCGCGTAACTTCGTCTGCGCCACATTTTCCATTAATGCTCCGCTCCTTTTAGTCTTAGCGTGACGATATAGCAAGATTACCCCCTACATACAAACTTACAAACTAATGTTACCTGTTTATAATATTACTAGCTGACCCGCGCAACGTCGTTTGCGTCACATTTTCCATTACTGCTCCGCTCCTATTTGTCTAAGCGTGATAATATATAGCCTATAGCCTTCCTCGATAAGTGGGCTATCTAACACTGAAAGAATTTTTCATATTGGTCCACTAGTTTCGGAGCCTATTCATTTCAAACAAACAAATATTTCCTCTTTATAATATTAGTGTAGACAACCCTAGTCGGTAGTTAGTGCGTGGGTGAGCACTTGTATTGCAACGTGTTGATATAACTATGATGTTATAACTTTTAATCATGTAGATTACTAGAGCAGTAGGTATTACATAGTAGGTTATGTATTTAAATAGTTGCGTACTTTTATAGGGTTGATTGTTTTTCTACTTCGTTCTAACATGTGAAATATGGGCAAATTCGCCACACCATCTCAACCACTGCAACTCCTGATAGCCAGAATATAGTGGCGATGGCGACCATCAGAACAACACCAACAATGAAGCTCGTCGGATCCCGTCAAAATCTTGGCAGTGTAGTAGCATGTAACCTGGGCGGGAAGTCTCGACTTACCTACCGATCGTCAACCGACCGAATTCGGTCGATAAGTCCTAAGGCCACCCGTCAATCTTGAAATCGATCCACGGACCAGAGGGACTACTCTCTAAGCCCGAGGTCCGTAGTTCGTGCTTAGTTGCGGGCGGATTCTGCTCCGTATCACCTAACCACTAAGAATGAATGACAATTTAACATTAACCGTCAAATCGTGTTGTTATTCGTTCTTAGTTTAGGTTCGGGACTAATCTTAAGTCCGCAGGTGATACGGAGAAGAATACGCCCGCAACTAAGCCCGAAACTACGGACTTTCGGGCTTAGAGAGTAGCCCCCCAGAGAGCTTATTGTGAGTTTTCTAACGTATTCGATCGCGTTAACGTGAAAGTTTGCTTATGTCAAATTATAGAGAAAAAAAAGGCTATTCGTTATTCTCACCAGGCGGCGCTTATTCAGTTTCAATACAAATTGGCGTTTACGCTAACGCGGTCGAGAACGTCTAAAAACTCACACTAAGCCCTCCAGCCAGTCTATTCTGTAAAAAACTATTTCAATATCGAGCTTCACCTGAGTGACAAAGCATACAAAGTGAGCTTTATTACACACAACATAAAGGTCTTATGTTTATACGAATTTGAAGCTCACATCGGATTCCGCTGTCGAAATACGAAAATGTTGTTACAGAATAGCACTACTGATCACTGATGAACTATATCGAGACTTCCCGCCCTGGCATATTGTTCGGTGACCAGTTGGTTGTCGCTGACCAATTTCTTCATCTTAATCTCTATCACACTACCCTCAGGAAGTTTTTTTTTTAATAATTATAGGCATTAGGCATACGTTTGACCACTATCTCACCGGATATTAAGCGATGATGCGGTTGAAGATTGAGCACGCTTGCGTATTTACTAAGTATTTAGTTCCTCTTTGTCAGTTAATTCTGATAACTCCTGCAGCCACCTTTCTTGCCCCCCCCCCTTTAGAGTACGTTTCAACTGAAACGGAGCTGAGAAGAATCGACCATTTGACCAATAACAGGCGATTTATTAAATAAAACTAATGTTTTCTCAAACATGCTTGGAAATGTGAGCATTATTTTGGCCGAGCAGCGGCCGGCAAAAAATTTATGAAAATCTATCGTGTTTTGCTGCCAAATATATTACAACTCATATCTATCGTGTAATTTAAAAATGGAACGATCTTATATTGCGGAACATGGCAACCAAGGAGGTAACTTATCAAAGGTTTTATTTAAATTTCGAACGTCGTCCAGCAATGCCTCTTTTGCTGTAGTAATGTAATAATAAGGTCTTATTTGACAGCAGGTTACAACATTGCTTTACTTACTTTACTAGTAAGTACGAAAGAGACATAAAATAAATCTGTTTCGCACTTAGGGGTAAAACCATCTTCTGTCCCTGTCTACTTAGCTGTCAAATCGAACTTAGATTGTATAAGGTTTATGAGTGTTGGCGTTTCGAATTTTAACCGATATGATTGGTATCCTTTTCTCCGCTTCAGTAGTCACGCATCTTTGGAAAGAACACTTGGAAATTTGGACATCGATAAAACTGTTGTATTATTGTAATGTAACCTATATGTTTGTATGTTGGCAGGCCACTACAGAACAGCTCCGAATGGCACACATGATCGATCGTAAAAGCGAAGACGCGTCTGACGTTCGAAGAATGGTGAGTTTATCAAACCAATAATAATTAATTATCTTTTTCTTATGGTGTGGGCAGTAAGGTCTAACGAACACCCCACACACTCTAGTGTCAGTTTCTAAACCGCCTCAAGGGCCTCTGACATGGTTTATTTGACGACCGCCAATTGGCGGCTGGGACCACCGGCTTATATGTGCTAAATCTCTGAGTTCTACCCATAGTATTTTAAGAACAATGGGAAAAAATATGTATTCGTTTTATGAAGCAATTGTGATGTTATATTATTGACAAAAATAACACCCCTAGTTTCAGTCGAAATTTTTTACTTAAAAAAACAATAGTCTGCTTTTAGCCTGTTTCAAAAGTTAATCCTGAACGTCATAAAAATATTCTATTTTCAGCGTATTCTAAATCACACCTTGCCGTCACGTTGCAAGAGTTGGTATACAGCTACCTTAAACAATTCTGGTGCCTTCTCCACGTTATTATAACACCAAGATGTGCCCCTAGTTTTAGTCGAAATTAATGACGTAAAACAATAACAATGGTTTGTTTTTAGCTTGTTTCTAAAAGTTAGTTCTGTAAGTGATAAAAATATCCAATTTTAACGTAATCTAAATCACCCCTACCATCACGTTGCAAGACGCCACATAGGTACCTTATACAATCTTAAAAAAGCTCTTAAAAATAAACTTTGTAAACATACAGGAAGGAGTATTGCGTATACCTCTTCGAAGAATCAGCGCAAAGGCAACAGGAGAAGTTCCCAAACAAGCTGGCGCAACAAAATTCAGTAGCATTTTTAGGTTTTCCTTTTCAAATCGCTGGAAATATTTGCGTTCTTAGAATAAGGATAAAAAGGCGGCTGCAATTACAGCGATAGGTTTTTATGCTATGATGAGTTGTGTGTTGTGACTAGTTTATAACTTTTACATCCTAATATATAAAATTATTTAATTACTGAGTGAGTACGTGAGTGAATGACTGACAGACAGACGACGCGGAGCCGGAACTGCTGGACGTAGAAAGCTGAAATTTGGTATGTACGTTCTAAGTTTTGGGGAGCACTAAGAGAGGATATCCCGAAACTATTGGCACCCAAGATACTGGCTTGCCTAGATTGGGGCCAAAGTAAAAAAAACTATTTAATATTTCTTTCTTTCTTTCTTACGGGAACAGAAACGGGATATGCGCGTACGAAGTCGCCGTTATAAGATAGTTAGTGATATAGCCACATCCAGTGTTTTGAGCCCGAGTTTTGATGCGTTTTATCTTTGTCAATATTCATTGATTTACAAAAACAAAAAATACGTGTCCATTATTTTTCAATACTCTAACTGACTGACTAAATAGTTTTGCAATTTGTGGATGATGGAATCTAGCCTATAAACGTAGCTACCTCCTGGTCCAAAATAATACTAAGAGTTAAAATTCTGAAAGCTACATCTTAAGGCGCGTCCCCGTGCAAAACGCAGCGCTAGGCGTTTTTTGTGCAGTTTTCTGGAGCTATATACTCGTTATCCAAAAGAAATATCAACTTATTATTAATACATTAAATTTCTACATAATCTTGGCTTCAAAATGGTAGATTTTATTTATCAGTACTAAGTATAATGTTTAATTAATCTCATCACAACGAAACTACAGAAATGAGAAAAAAATACTGAAAACATGCATCTTCTCCAAAATTTGAAAAAATACTGAAAACATGCGTCTTCTCCAAAATTTTGAACTTACACTCATGGACAGGCAATTTAATTATGAGCATTTTGGTAGAAATATTTTTTTCAAATGACCAAAATTAGATTTTATAACTATTTTATTCAACATTCTGAGCGTATTCGCTGTTGTCTCTCTTGCGCTGTTATGGAGGGAAAAAATGCTCAAGGTTATTTGGTCAGGGTACGGCCTTAACGGAGTACCTAATATAGGCTATATTTTATTCCCGTATTGTCACGGGAACGGGAACTACGTGTGAAACCGCGGGGCACTGCTGGTCTTTAAGATAGCAAGTTACCCTCAGAAACAGATGGCCCTCTAAAAGTAAGACATGATTGTAATCAGTACTCCATACAAGACAGAGGTAGTAGTTTCACACATAATCATAGATTTGATATGCGTTTTCCTAGCGCCGCGCCGTGGGAAAGTATGTAACGGCGTCGAGGCGTCAGTTTTCGACGGGTAACTGTTCATGGGTTGAAACAAGTACTGCTAGGTCACACACACATTCATAGTGCTCACAGCAAAGGAGTGGAATTCCTTGCCGGAGTCTGTTTCCTGATAGCTACAACCTGGGAGCCTTTAAGTCAAGAGTGAATAGGTTACGTCTAGCCAAGCGTTCTCCATCTTAGACAGCGTCGTCACTTACCATCAGGTGAGATAGTGGTCAAACGCGTGCCTATAAAAAGTATATAAAAGAAAAACTTGCGATAGTGCAGTGCTTTCATTATGTCGAGTTAGCGGAGACCTTTATTAGCATTTTTAAGGCTGGAAATGGGTCTTGTGCAACGTTTTTGACGTTATAAGAGTAAAGAGTTTAAGTCGCAACGCAGATTGTATCGTGAATGGAGCAAACAATAACAAATAAGTACAAGTAATATAAAGCTTTAGTTTTTTTTTTTTTGGCACAAGCCCGCCACACATTCCCAACTAGTGAAGCACTTCCCTCACAATTCCTCAACATTCAAGTTTGAATTTCAAACTAATCATAATACATCATGCTTACCTTCCATCCACCTATCAGACAATAATCTCACCCATTGAGAAGCAACATTGTATGAGGTAACAGCCACGCAAATTGCAAGAGCTCGTATATTGCCGGCTTCCGGTGCGCTCAGGGGAATAAAGACTGCAGATACAATGTTACGAATCAGCTGTTAGTGCAAGATGCAATGATGTGGGTTACAATGTGGTAGGTAGGTGCCTACCTACTTACAACATTATTACGCTGCAGCGTTATTTCTGGTTCTCAGAAAATAACGCGCTGTAATAGCATATTTGAATATGACTTCTGTGCCTTCGCTGTTCATGACTAAACTTCATGCCTGTATGGGCCATAGAGATGAGAAGGGTCGAAGTAATTATAGTGTGGCCATAATCTATGAAAAAAAGAAAACAAATTCTTTATTCTACACCAAAACAAGTTAAGAATGCCAACCGCTGAGTCATGTACAAAGGTGATCTTAACTCAAAGATGAGGGTTCTCTAGGAAAATCTTTGAGTGATAATTATTTATTCAGAATACCTTGTAACATCTTAACAAACTACAATGCCAATTCGATGTTATTACTACAAAAAATAAACTTTATAAAATTAAATTAAAATTAAATTTACAATCAATTAAATGGATTTGGAAAAAAATAAAATGAAAACTGCTAAAAATAAAATACATAAAAATAACAATATACAATAATACACTCAAAAATTAATAACATACATATTGAAATGTCATTACAAGCTTTCTAAACATTTTTAATGCACTTCAGTGCTACTTTTGTGAACTTCGTCAGGCAGCAGTGAAATATATCTACCTCACTAGACCATAACGTCTACCCGTTCAGAAGGCTCTTTCTTTACTATTCAAGGATTTGGCCTTTGAATAGTAAAGAAAAGGTCTTCTGAATGGGTAGACGTTTCTCGAAGATTGCCGACCTCGGCTAATTTGTGGCGTCAGAAAAATGTGCAGTCGGTCAAGTCCTTACTAATGTAACAAGTTGACTTTGTGGCGAACAGACAAGAAGCTAGTCAAAAAACTTTTTACAAAAAAATAGAACCGACTTCCAAAAAAAAAAACACTACAAAGTAAAAAATAACTTTCATTTCGGAAGTCGGTGTTTTTGTAAGTTTCTTCGTATTTTGACACCGACTTCCGAAATGAAAGTTATTTTTTACTTTGTAGTGTTTTTTTTTTTGGAAGTCGGTTCTATTTTTTTGTAAAAAGTTTTTTTATTTTTCACTTTTTAGTGGCTCCACACCTAACAACACCACTGCAAAATCGCAGAAAAGCAAAATACGCAATTTCGATTACTTGGATGACATAAAAATATCATCCAAGTACACGAATTCCAGCTATTTCGATTTAAAATCCAAAGTTCGTAACCGATTTTCATAAAATTTAAATGGGACCAATCTGCAAGTATATCCTTTCAGATAAAACAAGAATTTTTCAAATCGGTTCATAATTGTCGGAGTTATGAGGTAACAAACATAAAAATAAAAAAAAAATAAAAAAAAACACAACCGAATTGATAACCTCCTCCTTTTTGGGAAGTCGGTTAAAAAATACCTATCAAGGTTGGTCTTTGCACTACCAAGGATGCGGAATTTGTTAGAAAGAGTCACCACGGCCCTGGGCTACTCTCTAAGCCCGAAGTCCGTAGTTCCGGGCTTAGTTGCGGGCGTATTCTGCTCCGTATTACCTAACCAATAAGAATTATTAATGTCAACACTATTGGAAGTCGCTGTGAAATCGTGTTCTCATTCATTTTTAGTTCGGGTTTGGAACCGATCGTAAGTCCGTTATTAATATGGAGTAGAATACGCCCGCAACTCAGCCAGAAACTACGGACAATCCGGCTTAGAGAGTAGCCGCCCTGAACAGCAAAGGGCATTAGGAGGAACACGGATGGGTTTTAGTTAGTAAGGGTGACACTCCCTTCCGCTCCGTCCAGAGCGTTAGGAGTCATTAAAATTTCATGATTTCCCGCTCTTAAAAAAAGGATGGGCCATGAAATATATATTTTTAAATCAACTCTGTTACTACTTATGAATATTAAGATTTTCTTAATTTTGCAAGGCGAATTAACCTGCTGTTTCGTTACGCTTCTGACACGGATTATGAACTGTTAGTAATACATGGCTTGGTACAGTATAACAACAGTTATGCATAGTTACTGCGGATGATTCGATTATTATATTGGTGACACAGGTGAACGTATGTATTTAAGAAAGTTTTAGTACCCATTGTTTGTTTTTCTCTCAAGTACCATTTAGAGTTTGATTTAAAATACATGCATCGCCATGTAGAGCCATGATACTGTTGGATGAATTCTAAATGAGTTCCAGTAACATTTTCCACGTCATAGTAAATGAGACTGAGCATAATAATACGATTGGTTAGGATTTATTTATCTACACTAATATTATAAAGAGGAAAACTTTGTTTGTTTGTTTGTTTGATTGTAATGAATAGGCTCAAAAACTACTGGACCGATTTTAAAAATTCTTTCACCATTCGAAAGCTACATTATCCACGAGTAACATAGGCTATATTTTATTTTGGAAAAAAATAGGGTTCCGTAAGATATTTGGGTTTTTCGGACACAAGGTGTAAAAATCAACCAGAAAAGTTACTTATTTTGCGTACGCTGCCTAAACTATAAAAGATAGAACCATACATTGTTCTAATTAATTGTAGATCTTATAAATATCTACAAAAAAGTCCGCGACACACTATACCTATCTATGTCGAGTCAGGCACAACAACCATTTTTTTTATTTAAAAATCTTGATTTTTTTTGGACTACATTTAAACGCGTTTATTTTACTCATGCTATTAATCTTTATCAAAATAAACTATTTCATCACTAAGTACAGTTTATGTAGATAATATTTGGTCTTTGAATGATTAAAATCGGACGTTTGGTTTTGACGTTATGGCGAAATTAAAATATTACGATTTCTGCTGCACGGCCCGTTGCGAAGTGGACGTCACCAAGGCGTGCGCGTGCGGGAGGGGAATGATGATGAGTAAGGTATACGGCTCCCTACGCAGCGGTCGTGCTCGAAGTCTAAATATTCTAAAGAGAAAAACTTTGTTTGTATGTTTGTTTGTTTGATTGTAATGAATAGGCTCAAAAACTACTGAACCGATTTTAAAAATACCCTACTGATTTGCCTATACCCTTCAAAAGGCTCCAATTTCCAGTAAACATTTCTTTCGCACTAACGATAAACAAATTCCAGGGCCAAACATTCAAATTAGTAGGAATTGATTTACGAAAATAATGTTTTACGCATGGGCAACTTTTATCACGGGTCGGGCTCCCGACCTTCAGTATATTTTGTTACCTGAAAATAATTTAACGTCAAATGTTGTTGTTGGTTGGTTGCACTCCGGGACTGCCGGCAGAAGTGAAAACTTAGTATTAATTACATTTAAATATTTTCATCATTTACAACATTAACATCCACAGAAAGACAATCTGTGCAGCCTGCGGATAATGACTGCGTCGTCGATGTTAGTGTCGGTGTCTGTGAATTGACCTGGGAATCATTTTGCTGACCGTGTCTTTCCTGGGTAGGATTTTTGCAGCGGTAACCGACATCCACGCGGGCGGAGCCGCGGCCGACCGCTATTATTTATGTTTCTTTTTTTAAATGTGTCAGAAAGATTAAGAATGACATTCATAATCTCTGATATTATATTCGTACTATTTCATTAAGTAAGCTATCCTACTCATGCTATATATTATTTAATATATTAAATGCGAAAGTTTGTGAGTGAGTTTGTGTGTATGTTTTATACTCAATCACGTCAAAACGGCTGAAGGGATCTGGGTGAAATTTGGAACAGGGATAGATTATGGTTTGAAATAACACATAGGCTATTTTTATCCCACGGGAACGCGTACGAAGTCGCGGGCAGAAGCTAGTTTATTATATACTTAATTGTACACCGATAAAAACAAAAAGAAAACTACAAATTAAAACACAGATATGTACAATGGGCGGAGGAAAGTATGTACAGTAATTGGCTGGAAATAAAATGGGGTTGTAATTGGTGCAACACTACTTAAATTACAATAATATATACACAGTTAAATTTATATTGTTAACCTGTACAAAAATGTAAAAAAAAAATACCTCATTACCCCTAAATTCTAGGAATATCACCAGTATACGCTGCCGCTGCCATCGAATATTTCTTTTCTTGCGAAGCCTCACTCAGCCATCAATTTACCAATGTAGCGGCAATTATGCCGCAAAACACGCACACAAAAACTAACGTAGCGACATCTATAACAGCGGTTGGGGTTGTAAGACTGCCTTTCGAATCACATGGTGTGGGTTCGTATCTCATCAGTCGCAATTACTTTTGCCTCAAAGAGAGTCAGCAACACAGAAGGGGCCCGAAAGGGCCGACGCCTGCCGGAGTCGCGGGATTATTCGCAAGAGACACCGTGGCTCCGGAACACAAAGGGCAATGAAGGAACATGGATAGGTTTTAGTCAGTAGAAGTCTGACACTCCCTCCCGCTACACCCAGAGCGGAAGGAGTCATTGGATGATTTCCCATCGCTAAAAAAAAAAAAACGACATCTATACGGCCAGATTTGGAGTACAAATCCTGCGTCAATGTATCAGTTGTCCGTGGGATGTGAACATTCACTACAGCCCAAACATCAATCATTGGGCAGTGCCCACCAGGCACAACACTAGGTCGGAGGATGCTATGGAGGTTTGCGGGTCTTAATACTCTGTCCGCATACGTCTATTCTAGTTTATCGTGTCGTTACAGGTGCAAGAGCTAATGGAGATGACGTGCCGCACCGAGGAGGAGGTGTGCTCGGCGCTGCACGACTCTGACAACGACATGGTGGCCGCCTGCAACCTGCTGCTGGAGGAGAGTCAGCGGATACAGGTATAGAGAATGGAATATGACGCAAGATTGGTCTTGACTGCTGGCTGACAGTATTGCTGGCTTGTTAGTAAAGCTATAATAATGAAAGCATACTATCAACAAGCTTTTTTATGGGTAAAAGCTTAGCAGTGGAGTATGAAGTTATATATGGTTTAGTTTGACTCAGTAAGTGGATACGGTAGCAATAGTCAGGCCATAAAACACAAGTATTGATTGGTTATGGTAGAGCAAGAAGGCCTTCCGCAAGGTAAGACGATATACTGGTGAGGGTCGCGGGTAGCCGATGGATGCGAGATGCACCGGTTTTTGTGGCGACATTTGGGGGAGGTCTATCTAGCAGTGGACGTTTTTCGGCTCATGTGATGATGCTGATAATCGAGACAACAAAGTTTGGTCACATATTACCATTGCAAATTAACGATCTATTCTATTCTATTACCTGGTTATAATATGATATAGCAATCTTTGAGATTCAAAATTAAAAAGTCATTTATTCAAATTAGGCTGAGAGACAGCACTTTTTGAACGTCAAGTTCTACAAAAGACAGCAGTCCCCCAAAACGCCCGCCCGTCACCAAGATTACGTGGAGGATAAAATATTTTGTAATATTTGTAAGTCGTAATAAAATGCGTGTGATTTGGTTTCCAGGGCGAGTGGCGGACCAGCGAGAAAAAGAAAAAGAAGCCCCCAGCCCCCGCCGGCAACGGCGAGCTGGAGCCGCCGCGCGACCCGCGCAGTCGCTCCGGCCCGCGCCCGCGTACGTATAGCGTTACTGCCGTGTTCGTGTTATTCTGAGAGAAGACAGAAAAAGCTCTTATTTGTTTTGCGTTTGAAAGTATTCCTGTTTTGGGTCTTACAGTATATTTTTTTATTTGAGATTGTACCAACTCAATGAGGGTTTTCTAAAAGGTCCCATCAAATCGCTTGTTTTCTGACATTTGTAAGTTGACGTTAGCAAAAACAGTCATTGTTTTGTATTTCTTACTAAACGGAAACTGCTTTAAGGTCTGGGTACGCAGTGGTGAATTAGTTTGATTCTGATGTGTGTTATGCATTTGTTTCCAGGTCGCGGGTCAGGCGAGCGTGGCGAGCGAGGCGAGCGGGGCGAGAGGGGTGAGAGGGGCGAGCGAGGCGAGCGCGGAGCACGCGGCGAGGGCGGGTGGCGGGGGCGGGGCGGCACGCGCGGGCGGGGCGGCGCGCGCGGCGCGCGGGGCGCGGGGGGGCGGCGCGCGCGCCCCGAGCGCGAGCCCGCTCTTTGGAGCGACCACCCGCAGCCGCAAGGTGCGTACACTTCTTATCGAGCGCCACCCGACTACATTTTTTTACGTCCTTCATTTAAGACCAGCGGCCAAGTGCAAGTCGGACTCGCGCACGAAGGGTTCCGTACCATTATCTATAAAAACGGCAAAAAAAACAAGTTTGTTGTACGGGAGCCCCCTTAAATATTTATTTTATTATATTTTTTAGTATTTGTTGTTATAGCGGCAACAGAAATACATCCTCTGAAAATTTCAATTGTCTAGCTATCGCGATTCTTGAAATACAGCCTAGTGACAGACAGACACCGAAGTCTTAGTAATAGGTTCCCGTTTTTAACCTTTGGGTACGGAACCCTAAAAAAGAATAATGCCCACTTACATCGTAAGAATTAAAGTCATGTGCGGCTTGAAAATTATTTTAGAACTGGCGACTCGCAACAATCAATAAAATTGTGAAACACGAAATAAAAAATGCAATAGACTGCTCACAATATGTCAACCAGTTCAGAAATGTTTTACAGGGGACCTCTACCTACATAAACAAGCATTAAAACAAAATAAACTTACGTATTTCGTACTGCTTATTAAAGGATAAGTACCAACCAAACTCATCGAACAGGTCAAACGCCGCAACAGTGTCCTAAAGCAAAGCTTACCAATAAAAAGTCAATGGTAACTGTTTGGTGGGGTCAGCATGGTGTTATTCACTTAATAGCTTTATCCGATCTGGTCAAGCAATAACGGCAAGAGTTCTACTGTGCTGTACTCCGAACATTGATAGCAAAATTAGCAGTGGAACAGCTCCCAACTCATGAATCGATCTTCACCATTATTGCTCCATTATAACGCGAGACCTCATACAGCACGAGAAACCGTTTTAACTCTACAGGAACTGTAATTTTATACTTTAACCCCTAATATTACTAGATAAGTTAATAACCATGATAGTTACGCTCTCTTATAAATTGTTTTTAATTGTTTGGTAGGTGGCAGCAACATCGTCGACACATTCCCTACAACAGAAGACTGGGACAACGAGGAGTGGTCCGGATCTCTATCAGACACCAAGGTGAATATTTATTTATTTCATTTCACAGACTCATTACAAACAAAAAGCATTCATAAAACTATTCAACATAAAAGTTACAAAACATTCGAAAATAACACACAAAATTAGCTTCTTCATAACATAGCACTGAACAGTTTACAGTCAAGGAAATTAACCTTTTAAGCGCCCGACTTCGTGTCAGTTGTCTTGCCCCCAGCGCCTGATAAAAAAAACTTAAACTTTGGTCTCAACAAGTTGAGGTATTTAGTTGTACAGGGTGGGCCAAAAGTAGGCATGGGTCATTGATGGTTTTCTGGTTAACGTAATTTAACTGTTAATCGTCAATGGTCAACTGGTTGAAAAAACTGTTAAATTATTAACAGGTTTTCAACGGTAGCGATTGGCGTCAACGTCAATTTATGTCAATGTTTTCAATGATTGACAATGTTGCAAATAATAAATTGATATTCATTGAAGATTACTGATTTGTTACAAGAAATGACATTCCCTTTGTACTCTTTCTAGGCTTAATCGTTTTGCATTCGCTTACCAGACCAGTTGATTCTCAGAAATGAATAAATAAAATTAAGTTGAAATAATCCGTGAGCCATTGACGAAAATTAAAAGATTGTTATAATTCAACTTGTTTTTTCGTTGATGATAAACAGTTAAGTCGTTGACAAATGGAAAGTCATTAAAAAATACAGTTTATTGATTCAACGGCCACCTCTAGCCAAAAGTTCGTTTACATTTCAAATGATGATTTAAATGTGTCACTGTGGCGAAGCCGTCAACAGGCTCGGGCACCACAGCCTGTCAGGCAGGAAGTGCGGCTCGCATAGCGCGGCACGCTAACATCAACCACACTATCCGACGCGCTCTTGTCGCCGTCGTGCCAGCCGTCAACAGGCTCGGGCACCACAGCCTGTCAGGCAGGAAGTGCGGCTCGCATAGCGCGGCACGCTAACATCAACCACACTATCCGACGCGCTCTTGTCGCCGTCGTGCCAGCCGTCAACAGGCTCGGGCACCACAGCCTGTCAGGCAGGAAGTGCGGCTCGCATAGCGCGGCACGCTAACATCAACCACACTATCCGACGCGCTCTTGTCGCCGTCGTGCCAGCCGTCAACAGGCTCGGGCACCACAGCCTGTCAGGCAGGAAGTGCGGCTCGCATAGCGCGGCACGCTAACATCAACCACACTATCCGACGCGCTCTTGTCGCCGTCGTGCCAGCCGTCAACAGGCTCGGGCACCACAGCCTGTCAGGCAGGAAGTGCGGCTCGCATAGCGCGGCACGCTAACATCAACCACACTATCCGACGCGCTCTTGTCGCCGTCGTGCCAGCCGTCAACAGGCTCGGGCACCACAGCCTGTCAGGCAGGAAGTGCGGCTCGCATAGCGCGGCACGCTAACATCAACCACACTATCCGACGCGCTCTTGTCGCCGTCGTGCCAGCCGTCAACAGGCTCGGGCACCACAGCCTGTCAGGCAGGAAGTGCGGCTCGCATAGCGCGGCACGCTAACATCAACCACACTATCCGACGCGCTCTTGTCGCCGTCGTGCCAGCCGTCAACAGGCTCGGGCACCACAGCCTGTCAGGCAGGAAGTGCGGCTCGCATAGCGCGGCACGCTAACATCAACCACACTATCCGACGCGCTCTTGTCGCCGTCGTGCCAGCCGTCAACAGGCTCGGGCACCACAGCCTGTCAGGCAGGAAGTGCGGCTCGCATAGCGCGGCACGCTAACATCAACCACACTATCCGACGCGCTCTTGTCGCCGTCGTGCCAGCCGTCAACAGGCTCGGGCACCACAGCCTGTCAGGCAGGAAGTGCGGCTCGCATAGCGCGGCACGCTAACATCAACCACACTATCCGACGCGCTCTTGTCGCCGTCGTGCCAGCCGTCAACAGGCTCGGGCACCACAGCCTGTCAGGCAGGAAGTGCGGCTCGCATAGCGCGGCACGCTAACATCAACCACACTATCCGACGCGCTCTTGTCGCCGTCGTGCCAGCCGTCAACAGGCTCGGGCACCACAGCCTGTCAGGCAGGAAGTGCGGCTCGCATAGCGCGGCACGCTAACATCAACCACACTATCCGACGCGCTCTTGTCGCCGTCGTGCCAGCCGTCAACAGGCTCGGGCACCACAGCCTGTCAGGCAGGAAGTGCGGCTCGCATAGCGCGGCACGCTAACATCAACCACACTATCCGACGCGCTCTTGTCGCCGTCGTGCCAGCCGTCAACAGGCTCGGGCACCACAGCCTGTCAGGCAGGAAGTGCGGCTCGCATAGCGCGGCACGCTAACATCAACCACACTATCCGACGCGCTCTTGTCGCCGTCGTGCCAGCCGTCAACAGGCTCGGGCACCACAGCCTGTCAGGCAGGAAGTGCGGCTCGCATAGCGCGGCACGCTAACATCAACCACACTATCCGACGCGCTCTTGTCGCCGTCGTGCCAGCCGTCAACAGGCTCGGGCACCACAGCCTGTCAGGCAGGAAGTGCGGCTCGCATAGCGCGGCACGCTAACATCAACCACACTATCCGACGCGCTCTTGTCGCCGTCGTGCCAGCCGTCAACAGGCTCGGGCACCACAGCCTGTCAGGCAGGAAGTGCGGCTCGCATAGCGCGGCACGCTAACATCAACCACACTATCCGACGCGCTCTTGTCGCCGTCGTGCCAGCCGTCAACAGGCTCGGGCACCACAGCCTGTCAGGCAGGAAGTGCGGCTCGCATAGCGCGGCACGCTAACATCAACCACACTATCCGACGCGCTCTTGTCGCCGTCGTGCCAGCCGTCAACAGGCTCGGGCACCACAGCCTGTCAGGCAGGAAGTGCGGCTCGCATAGCGCGGCACGCTAACATCAACCACACTATCCGACGCGCTCTTGTCGCCGTCGTGCCAGCCGTCAACAGGCTCGGGCACCACAGCCTGTCAGGCAGGAAGTGCGGCTCGCATAGCGCGGCACGCTAACATCAACCACACTATCCGACGCGCTCTTGTCGCCGTCGGCGTGCCAGCCGGATTAGAACCCGTTGGCCTGTAACGTGACGATGGCAAAAGACCGGACGATAGACGCTCTTAGCTCTTACACGCTCGACGTTTTCGGGATCTCTTGATGTTCTGGGTCGGCCGGATCGTGGTTGATTCATTGTTGGACCTGTCTCCTCGAACTTTTGTACCCATTTTCTAATCAATGGAATCGATGGAGGTTCATTTTTACGCCGTATGTTGTAATGAGCGCAAAATGTTCGTTGCGCGAGAATAAAAGAATCGTTGTTTCGGTACTACTCACGTACACAGAACGCACGTTGTTAATCACTGAACCACGGCATGGTACCAAATTCCCATTGGCCGCTTTTGCGCTTCGTAGAAGGCTTCGCTGCTCGTCGCAGCTACCGATTCAAATTTAAACGAACTTTTGGTCCAGTCTGTATATATACGACCCTGACGATTAATCAGACGTAAGTGGTTAAAAGATTGAAGAAGTACCGTGTTACCCAGTTAATGGGTTGTGGAGGTCTGGTAGGCAGCCGCTCCACGTAAAATACTGGTATTCAACTGAACCCGGTTTGACTGGAAACCGACCCCAATTTAGGAAAAGGCTAGTCAGATGATGAAGCGGTTAAAAGCTTGATGATTACGTTAATACGCATAGTTGCTAAAATTCAACCGTAACTGGCTAATTATTCATACTGCTGAAAATAATAGGGAATATGCATGAAAAATGTATTTATTATCCATACAGTTTACCTAAAAATAGTAACAGTGAAAATAGAATCAAAGGAGAATGCCCACGGCACTATGGACAAATGTACTCAATTCAACATTGTTGTCTTCATAAAATCATCTATAAAATACTTGATGGCATGTCTAAATACTACCTCAAAAGATGTAACACAAATTACATTGGCATTTCTGAGATATTTACGCATAATTTGTGTAAAATCTGTAACGTTTTACCTCACCAAGTCTTACTGATTTAGATTTTGCGCATTACATGCACACAGCAATCTACAGATCTTTTTCCCACAAGGCAAGAACAATAGTATCCTACCATAGCGCCTAATGTATCTCTTACATTTTCATCTTTATTTACTAAAATATAACTATAATATGTTCTACTAGACACATGCCTCGATTTTATTCTTCCTCTTACTAAATAATTATTAGTTCCCAATACTAAAATTCTGTGCAACTGCAATCTTAAATGATACTACACACAATTCATTCATATCCTCGAATACACTTAAGTGATTGAAAAAAACAATCCTAGTAAATAAGTTAGTTATTACCAACACATCAGTAGAAGGTTTTTACCTATATAGGTTATGTTACAATCCGGTAACCCAACGTTGAGGTGAGGAACTAACACACAGACATGGATTGTACTTGTGTCCTCTAAGATTTGTTATATTGTACGTAAACATAATGTGCAGTTCCTAACTAAAAAAAATCCTACTACGTCAAAAATACAATATGCATTTGTTGTATACTCAAAATAAACACTTTTATTAATTAAATTTGTATTTATTTGCCAACACGTTATTAACACCGCTTTTACAATATGGCTGCTCGGTCGCGAGAGAGCGAGATAGCGAGATGAGTGAGCAGGTAACAAATGTGAACTGCGTTCCGATATCACACTCTCCACCACCATAACTAAAACAATCTTATAAGCTATTTCTAAGACAATCATTGCACTACATTGATCACAAGTACGAATTTGATTTAGATGTCTTTTCCATTTTAAACCCCCCACATCTATGTAATAGGTTACACCTGGACAGGATTCCTCAATTATAATTCCTAAAATCCAAGGTTTATACCCTTTTCTATAGTCCCTAACAATTACTTTCTGCCCTACTTCTAACGTTGGTGTTTTTCTACCACCTTTATAATAACATTTTGATTTTTCTTGCATTTCAAATGATTTCTGAGTAATGGGTGGTGGCCTTAGCAACGTAAATCGATTTCTAAGCTCTCTACCCAGCATTAACCTGGCTGGTGTTACACCAGTAGTACTATGGGGTAAATTTCTGTAATCAAACAAAAATAGGTTAACAGCGGAACTGAGTGTTGAGTGCTGATGTAAGTAATATCTACCATGTAAACGACTCGAGAATTGATAAATTGGGCTGGAAAACTATTCAGACTGAAACAAATAGGATGTAATTCAACATTTTCTGTACTTACATTAATTGATGCACGCGTCAAGAAATCAGCTGGATTTGATGTGGTGCTGATGTGCCTAATCTTATAATTAAATGCTGACAAGAAAATCGCATAATGTTGCAGCCTTTTTGCTGCCATCCTTGGAATACCTCTAAGTGGCCATGATCACAACTCAAAAAGTCCGGCTTTAAGTAATAAACAATACACACGGTGCAGTGACGTTAAAAATATGTTTATTTTCAATGGGTTGGCAGCAGTAACGGAGGAACTAAAAGGCTCGACTGTACCAAAACCAGCAGAAATAACAGTATTGTATTGCAAAAATATGACACACGCGCAATAAACGTCGGTAACGTCACCCATACTGATGAAATATCGATTTTTGATCGATTTCCGTAAACCAGCCAGTGGTATTTCACAAATACAACTTAGCGCCGATGTCGCCGTTTACATCCACTGATATTGATAATGCCAGCAACAACTTGTGATTTAGAACTCAGTTATTACTTTACAATAAAAGATTGAACAATCAATACAAAATCGATATCATTTTATTTTATGTAGGCAGGTACGCACATTACCCGCAATAGAAAAAATGGACATCCCTAATATTGACAGTCGGTAGTAAAAAATGGCGTACTATAACGTCGGAAACATAAAAGTACTAATTATTTTTCAAAAAACTATCCCATTTTAAATATCAATCAAAATCTTTTTTAAAAATATATTTTTATTTTAAATATTTCATGCCGTTCAAGGTTTTGAGACACAAGTAATTTATCAAGAGTACTGTTCATGGGCAATCTCTTTTGCTCGAAAACATACGAGATATAATTATTTTAAACAAATATTTCTGTCTCTCTCGCGAAAACGCTGTTTTCTATGGCGTATAGACGTCATGGACTTTGACGTCAAAGTCTATATCGGATTTCTCTTTTTAATTGTAATCTATGAAGCTTTATAACTTCATCGCTGATGAAGGTATTTAAAATATAATTCCATAATTGTTTATTAGAACTATTAGGTATTTCATTTTGCAAATAAAAAAATCGCATGCATATTCCCCATTCACCTGATTTTACTATGGTTTACAAAACATTTTTTTTTTTGATTGTATATAATTGTCATCATCTACTATATATTACTATTTTACTCCAGTACACACACTTTCTATACAGTGACACACTAAATCGCACTACGACTTTCGCTAGTTCAAACACACTTACAATACCCTTCAATACAAAACACATACATAAAGAAGGAAGCACATTATACAGTCCGTACGCTGTTATTTTTCCTCTGATTTTGCAAATTGACCTTTATTCTTGTGATCATAAGGTTACTCTGCCTGGATTGCGAAATATGGTAGACGACTTAAAAAATCTAACTAGTCCGATAGATATTCAAAAAATATTGGACACGTATTTTTTGGTTTCTCAAATCAATAAAAAATTATGAAGAAAAACGCATCAAACATCTGGGGGGCTACTCTCTAAGCCCGAAGTCCGTAGTTTCGGGCTTAGTTGCGGGCGTATTCTACACCGTATAACATACGGACTTCGATTAGTCCAAAACCCTAAGTAAGAATGGATGACAAAACGATTTGATAGTAACTGTCAAATCATTTTGTAATTAATTCTTGGCGGTTAGGTGATGCGGAGCCGCCCGCAATTAGCTCCCCCTAGAAGTGGGGGCTTGTGTCGTCACTGTTCGGTAAAAGTGTATCAAAATGTGACGTCACACGAGTTTTCAACGCACTGTTTCGTCTCAATTTTTTGTTTACATGAAAAAGGAAAAAATACGTGTCCAATCTTTGAGAAATCTATCTGACGGACTTGTTAAGATTTTTTTAGTCATCTACCCTCTGGAACGCATTTCTGGAGGAACACTCAGCCAGAGTCATTTGATGATCATAAGTCATAAGCGTCTAGGTGGATCTTTCATCCACCTAGATTGGAAGGAGTAATTTGATAATCATCTACAAAAATTGACTTATGGTTGTTGTCAGAGGTAAAATAATAGTAGCGGCACTGTAGCTGTTGAGTCCGTAGAGTGGTGCGTGTGTTCGGTTCAGGTGTGTGACATAATGCTACAGGCGGGCGTGTTGCAGGTGTTCACGCCCAGCGTGCCGGCGCCGCCGCCCAAGGACGCCGACGCGCCGCCCAGCGCCGCCGTGAGTACCTACTATGTAGCTAACGAGTCCGTCGAGCGATGTGTCCCCCCGGTTCAGGTGTGTGACATAATGCTACAGGCGGGCGTGTTGCAGGTGTTCACGCCCAGCGTGCCGGCGCCGCCGGCGTGATCTATGTCCTATGAACTATGTGATACTATGTCTTTGGGGCCGTCCATTCATCTCGTCGTGTAGTCTACCCCCCTCCCCCTGGTGATATGAGGTGAGGTTTATACCGAAACACCCCCTTACCCAGAATCATGTGTTTTTGCTGTAGAAAGTTTCTTAAAAAAGTCAAGAATATTATCCCTACGCCCCTTTTGAGCCTCACGTGATTAATGGACAACCCCTTGGACATTGAATTCGCTATGCCAGCAACAACTAGAGAAGTATTACTAAAATACGTACAGATTTCGGCTGTCGCACACATTTTCCGAATAGTCTCAGGCCTGTGAGTTTCTATGAATACATTAGTGTCCCTCTCACTAACTTGGGTTAAAATAAAAAAAAACTTTGAGAATGTGGTCTCGCGCTCTCCGCTGAGGCTTCTCAATGCTCTGTGCTCTTTGTATTGACTACTTACTCGACTGACGTGATCAAAATTAGTACTGCGTCTAGCTAATAAAGCCTAAAGGTCTAGTTGCTAAGTACTTTATAAATTATTATGCTAATTTTTGTATTCTTCTGTCATGCCTCAGAATACGGAAGCTAAAGTAAGTATTCTACGCCCAAATGGTGGACACTTAACTGTTGTTTACTTAAATACATATTAAAATGTCGTAGCATGAAGTATTGACCAAGTGTTTGTGTTTGTGGCAGGAGTGGGACGGCACGGAGGCCAACGGTCCGCTGGAGGCGCACATCCCCACCTACACGTACCACAACTCCGCACACATACCGGCGCACCCGCACCACCCACTCAGAGATGTGAGTACTAACCAACAATCATATTTTAAGGCCAGGTATTCCCAATTTTCCGAATATTCCATCACTTTGAATCAATATTAAACAAACAAATAGTGATTGTTTAAAGCCAAAAAAAAAAAACATGTTGAAGTTTACTTTATGTACTTTGACAATTTGTGGTTCAAAACATAATAGCGAAAACTACTCGATCAAAAAAAAAATCCGAATAGGATGCTAAATTCGACTAATTTTTTATGTTTTTCTTGTTATTCTTGAAGCTTGTGAAAGTCTTACTTCCAAAAACCATATCTGATAGAAGTCAATTACATAAAGAAGAATAATTTGTGGTTAGGTTTTGCAAAATAGTTCAATTCTTTTAATAATAAATGATTATGTCATACAGCGGCTTCACGCCGCCGCAGTTCGTTGCGCGTAAAGTATGAAAACGTTAGACACGTTTCCATACTTAACGCGCAATGAACCGTGCACCTACTTCGCTCGGTCTACCTGACCTTAACTGCAAATGCACGACATGGCAAAACATAATTCAGGTACGAGCATAACCCGCTCCGCCTCCTAGCCTAGCCTATCCTGCTACCCATAAAAGTATGCGTCTTTATGCCATTGTGTAACACCCTAACATGACATGAATACTTACTCTGTAAAGTATTATTTTTTGATTTTAGTTTTTTTTAATTCGCTATTGTGAATATGGGGACTATGTAGATTGCTATGTAGATGTTAGGGTTTCATTTCATTTAATGTTAGTCTGGCGGTTTGAGTTCTTTATGCGTCCTTACACAAATGTCCCTACTTTGGTATTGTTCGTCAGGTCGTTGAGCTCCTTAAAGTTCTGAGTTTGAGCTACATGATAACTGGCAAATGCTTGCACTGTCTGGACAGGTCCACTCAAATCTGTGTGGTACTTTCCTCAAAATGCCACTTCAGACATAACCTACATGGTTCTCATGATTTGACCAATACGATTGTATGGACTTTAAAAGAGACTTTGACCTCTGAGTTTGTTTCGGTGTATCTTCTCAGAGCAGTCAGCTAGGAAACACCGGCCTCATCTAGTTTAAAATGACCAAAAAAGATTGAAGTGTAAAAGTGTTATTTACAACCTACTTACAAAATAAATATCATCTATCAACAAATAACGACACTATTAATCACTAGCTACAGGGTTGTGGAGGTAAAATGCCAACTATATCTCAGTCTGCTTCAAATGAAATCGGATGCACCTGGATATCAATATTTTACATGGCGCTGCTGCCTATCTGATCTCCACAACTTAAAACTTCACGTGTGGCGCACACACTTTTGCACTATAATCTGCAATCTTGGCTAATATCTGCTGAGTAAGCCTAAATTCAGTCATGAGGATTATTTATTTTGTACTAACTTTTCCTTATGTTTATTTGCAGCAAATCAGCTCGGGCAGTCGGCAGTCGCCGGTATCGGCGGCCGACCCTCCGCCCGCAGCCGACACCTACCACCACCAGGTGCATCACCAGGTAACTAAGAAAGAAAAAGAGTTTACTTGCACCAAACATGACGCATACCAAAAAAATATCTAATAAATAAATTAAGAAGGAATTGAAAGTTGGGAAGATGCTTTACATTCACAATGTGCGCCAAGTAGCTGATAGTGCCAGTAATAAATTCGGAATAAACAGGCTTCTAAGGATTATCTTCTGCGGCGAGATTGGCAGACGACTTTATCGCCATGGCGGGTTCTACCCCTCTTAGATGACACCATAGTTTACGCCAGATAAACGTGGAATAAAGTACATTGACCTTTCCCTAATATCTCTTCGTAGATACTAGAACAATAAATTAAGAATTGTTTTTCATTACTAGAGAACGTAAAGGATCACGATAGAAGTCGATTCAGGACAGTTTTATGTCATTATTTCTGATTTTGATCTTAAGAAAGTCAATAAATGTATGTGGGTCAATGTACTTTATTCCACGTTTATCTGGCGTAAACTATAGTACAGGATCGATGGGATTGGCCTAAAAAAAGAGACGCCCATCGATGAAGTCGCTGCCAGGGTTGCGGAAATTGTTCCACAGAGTGACCGCGGCCCTGGAACACGGCGGCCATTAGGAGGAACATGGATGGGTTTTAGACAGTAAGAGTCTGGCACTCCCGCAATTTGTGCTCAAAACGGGAGAAGTCACCTGATGATTAAGGCAGGCTTTGAATGATGAGCGATATGTCGCCCATTGTGTCAGCCTATGTAATGTTTTCTTCATCTATCTCTTCTGTAACTGATATAGTGTACATAATAAAGATTATTCTATTCTATTTATGTGGAGTGTGACTACATGTGTAGTAACAGTTGGTGTTGTCGTTTCCAGCCCATGGGCATGTCGGGCAGCCTGACGGCGGCGCAGTCGCAGTACCTGTCGCAGCTCACGCAGCAGTCGCAGAGGCACGACAACAGTCAGTATCACCCACACTTACTAGCTCCGCCTGCATGTTTATCAGAAATTATCATAAAAATTATAAAAAGTATCCTATGTCCTATAACAGAGGATGGTCTACCTGTGTGCCAAATATCATCAAAATCCTTTGAGGCATGATTTCCTCCGTTAAGACATGAAAAGGCAACAGACAAACAAAGTTCGATTTTAATGTTATGTTATCTCTCATCTCTATCAATCAAAGGTTGTCTTTTATCTATACATATAATAAAATCGTAGAGTTGCCGTGTCTGTACATTGAATATTTTCGCATAAAAAATACATAGAAATGTCAGAAAAATGACATAGAACACAAAAAAGCAGTTTTTGAAATTCTTTTCTGTTTGTCTGTTTGTCTGTGCGTCTGTATGTCTGTGCGTTTGGAGGAGCATCACGCATAAACCACTGATTGGATTCAAAATGTAGGTACTTCGAAATATTAAGTGATAATCGGAGCAACATTTAGTGTTTATTTCATCAAAATCGACCCACAAAATCAAAAGATATCGAATTTTAAAGTTTACGAAGAAACTTCATCGAGCGCTAAAATAGGTTGTTTTCATTGAGACTTCAGATACTTGCAATGCCATCTATTGAGAAATTTTTTAATAAGAAATGTGTGAAAAGACCCCGAAACAATGTATTTTTGAGTTATTTTTTAATTAAACACATAATGTTTATAATTATATGTTATTATATTATCATTATTTATCGTAACGTGTAAGCTTCTAAGTTTGAACTTATGAGTAGTTATGAGCATAAAGACAGTTCAGTTACGTTGTAGATCGATAGATGGCGTTGTACTTATGACGCGTTTTTCTGAATCGCGGTGTTAAGATTCTCCGCAGTAGCATAAGGTCAGCCCCATGTTTTATGTTGTTTAACTTGAAGACGCATAATGTTGAAATTATTAGCTATGGAAGTATGGATTTGATTGAATTACTAGATTGTTTTTCGATTTACTGGGAGGAGAGGAGAGTCTCCTCCGGAGTCCGGAGTTACCTGTATCCATAAGTAAACTGTTTTACTAACAGAAGAGATGAATATTTGGTATTATGTTTCAATGTGGCTAAACTATATCAGCCGAACACGTCGATCTTCAAGGTTAAGCAACGCTTGCCGAGGTCGGTCTGTGAATGGGTGACCATTATAACAACCTAGCCTTTTCCTTACTATATTGGCTCGGCTTCCAGACAAACCGGATTCAGCTGAATACCGGTATTTTACGTGGCGCGGCTGCCTACCAGACCTCCACAACTCATTCAATGCAAGATTTCAGTCAGATTTTACTGGCTTTTGACTATCCGTAACGACTGCCAAAGATCTACAAATGACAGCCGGGACCAAAGGCTTAACGTGCTTTCTGAGGCACGAAGGAAACTCGGTATGTCAAGATGGTCACCCACCCACAGACCAACCTTCGCAAGCGTTGCTTAACCTTGAAGATCGATGCGTTCGTCTGTTATAGTTTAGCCTTGAAGATCGGCCCGTGCGGCTTTAGCCACGAGCTCCTCTATAATAAATCGATTCTATGAACCCAGTAAAACTTTTTTGATATTATAAAATCTTAAAACAAACTATATTTATCAGTGGTCTACGATCAGCAATATTGTCAGTAAAAATCGGAGAAAATGTGTTTCTTTTTGGACTGTTCTGGACGAAATTAAGAATCCACTTGATTCAGCACCTCTACCACCAGCAATCTATACTAATATTATAAAGCAGAAGAGTTTGTTTGTTTGGTTGAACGCGTTAATCTCAGGAACTACTGGTCCGATTTGAAAAAATCTTTCAGTGTTAGATAGCCCATTTATTGAGGAAGGTTATAGGCGTATATATATATATAATCACGCTGAGACAAATAGGAGCGGAGCAGTAATGGAAAATGTGACGCAGACGAAGTTGCGCGGGTCAGCTAGTTAACAATAAAATTGAAAAATGTAACAGGCGAATACCAATGTTTAGAATTCTTTGGCCGATAAACATGGTATATAACACTGTGACTGCAGCGTTAAGTTACATTTCACAAAGTGATTGCATATCAGTTTATTTGTAGACTAAAAACTGAACTCTTAGTGATGGCTGTGTCATTAATGTTACTCGCGTATGTAAGTGCGTTTGCGTTTGTGTCTGCGTGGCCAGCCGGCACTGCGCCCGCGCCGTACGCTCTTGAAGATGCAAAACTACATTTCGAAAACTTCATACAGAAGTATGAACGAAACTACGCCGACAAATACGAGAAACAAGCCAGATTCGAAATCTTTAAAGAAAGTTTGGAAAAAATCAACAGTTACAACGAAGAAAGCGATCATGCTGTGTTCGGTATTGTTATTTTTGTGTAATTCGATTTCAGCTGTTTTATTCAATGTTTTTGGTATCTATATATACTAAGTTTGTATGTAGGGGATAATCTCAGGAACTACTGGCCCGATTTGAAAAATTCTTTCAGTATTAGATAGCCCTTTTATCGAGGAAGGCTATAGGCTACATATCATTACGCTAAGACTAAAAGGAGCCGAGCATTAATGGAAAATGTGTCGCAGACGAAGTTGCGTGGGTCAGCTAGTATTATATAAAATTCTTCCATTACCGAATGACTGAGTAAGCGACTGACAGAAAACGCACAGCCGAAAATTCCACGGGAAAGGTACAAAACAGGATATTCACGTACGAAGTCGCGGGGAAAATCTAGTGAGCTTCATGTCAGGTTAGGTGACATGTTAGGTTTTTTTATTTTCAAATATAATTAAAAAAAAACTTTTTACAAAAAAAATACAACCAACTTCCAAAAAAAAAAAACACTACAAAGTAAAAAATAACTTTAATTTCGGAACTCGGTGTTTTTGTTAATTTGTTCGTTTTTGACACCGACTTCCGAAATTAAAGTTATTTTTTACTTTGTAGTGTTTTTTTTTGGAAGTCGGTTGTATTTTTTTTGTAAAAAGTTTTTTATTTTTCACTTTTTAGTGGTACCCCACACCTAACAACATCACTGCAAATACAAACGCACTTGTTGCCCATACTATTTTCGAAAGTTCCCCTCGACTTCTCTGGGATGCCATCATCAGATCCTGGTTTTCTTATCATGGGACCATTTGGGAAGTATTCCCTTTCACACAAAAAAATCATTTTTAAAATCGGTTGGCAAGCGACGGAGTTATGCCCGAACAAACATAAAAAAAATAAAAAAATACAAACATCCGAATTGAGAACCTCCTCCTTTTTGGAAAGTCGGTCAAAAATATATGCTCGTTTCAGATCACATGTTCATATAATTAATGATTGTTTGTAAATAGTATTTGTGTATGATTCCAGGCGTGTACACGTCAAACTACGGCGTGTACAGCTCGTCAGACATTACGAGCCAGCGCAAGCCGCAGCGCGCGCGCGTGCCGCCTCCTTCCAAGGTCAGCTCACCTAAACTTGTATGGATACCATGCACAGCCAATAACGGAATTATCTGTATTTCTATTGTCGTTATATCACCGGAAGCGACACGAAGAAATCCTGAGAGCAATTCTACTGAGTTTTAAACAACTTTCGCAGTCGCGTGTCAATCGCAAACTGACAAAAAAAGCCTTAATTATGTTTCATAGATTTATGACAGATTACGATTGAGATGCTAAAGCGATGCGAATGTGAAAATAAGTAGAAGTGGCACTCTGATATGTGGTGGGCATGAGGGACAGCGGTAACTAGGTCAAACTTGAGGACCGAGCTGTGCGGCCGTGAATGAGTCGCTGGTGGCGCGCCGGCCGGGAACTGTGACGTGCGCCCTCTGCGCAGGCGGCCGCCGCGATAGCTGCGAACCCTGCCATCTTAGGCTTATTTTTTTTTTTATGCAAAACGGGGAAACTCTTGGCCCAAATCTCACCTGATGGAAAGTGATGATTAGGCCGAAGATGGCAGCGAGTTTCGCCCGGAATCCTCTTACACACAGGAACTGGATATCATACCTCTGATTTGCAGTTCGGATGGAGTTTGAATGCAGATGACACGACTGCAATAGAACTGCAAACCAAACGTGCAGTCCGATTGCAGTTCAATAGCAGTCGGCGTGCAATCAATCGTGTGAACTGCACACCAACTGCAATAGAACTGCACGGTTGGTTTGCAGTTCTATTGCAGTCGTGTCAACTGCATCCGAACTGCATATTGCGGTAGGATTGCAGTTGAAATGCGGTCCGTCCGTCTAGAGCCTTACCATCTTATTGCAAGTACAGCATTATTCTTCAGTCGACAACAATATATTGTTGTGTAGCTCACAGCATGTACTATATGACACACAAGTATATGGTAGTACGTCGCACAGATCCCGTCGTCCGCGGTGGAGATGCCGGGCGGCGGCGAGGGCGGCATGTTCCTGGACGTGCAGTTCGGCGCGCTCGAGCCCGACGCGCTCAGGGACAACTCCACGCCCAAGCCGGTCAGCTAACTCACATCTAACATACATATACTTACTAATACTATTCTATCACCAGGGAATTCCACTCCTTACCTGTATGCACTATGAATATGTTCCTAAAAAGTTTTGTGACTGTGGTTGGGATGTCCACTTTTGTTGTCTTGTAGTCCAATCATGGGGTTTGGTGAAATGAGGGTTTTCTAAAATATTCAGCACCAGGTGGCAGCACTGAGAATTCAGGTCCCAAACACCTATTAATCATTATGAATGTATGCATGTAAATTGGGCTGGTTTCCGCAACTCCACAACTAAGTGCATATTTTGCGTACAGATGGGACAAATATTATTCGATCCACCTCTGCTCCCCAATTTACTATCTCACAGAGGTTACCAGGATGATATTGATAAATGGTTCTATTCCTCTGACAATATGGTACATTCTCCAGCAGCAGCCGGCCGCTCCCGCGGTGGAAGCAGTGGCGGCGGTGACGTCACACGAGGTGGTGGTGGAGCCGGTGGCCAGTGCGCAGGCGTACCCCACACCCAACAGTATGGTACGTACCACTGCCACACTTGCATGCTATGATTGTGACAAGCTTACGTGAACAAAAGATTGCTCTGTGATTGCGATTCCTGGCCTACATATGACGCATTATCATGGGAATTTAATAAAATGCAGCATGAACGTCAACCGACCTACGCCTGATTGTGGGTACCACATAACTCCGACAAACGGTCTCGACATCCATTTGGTCGACAGGTGGCAGGTCGCAGGGCGGAAAAATTATCTCTCGAGATAGCGTTCGTCGGGATATTGTTTGTCGGAGTAATGTGGCACAATCCCACGGCCTTACATCGGCCCCGAGCTTATCACGATCTATTGTCATGAATACTTGCTTTTAGTATTCGACCATCCTTATCCTTCCTAGGACTGTGCAGGAAGCACAGTCCTTACATATTTGCCATAGCATTTTAAAAACGTATATCACTATACAGTACGATTCAAAGATCTTGCCTATGCGAAGTACGTCGCAATTGTCATGGATGTCAATTTGACAAGAAACAGAACAGCGCATGTGCGGGTAGGTCGCGCATGCGCCTTCTTCATCAATAGAATAGAAAAGAATTTTCTTTTATTTGCTCAGAATGTTGGTATTTACAATAAGGTGGTTACAATAATATTAACAATCCTTGTTCATACTACCATTTTGCCATGCATACATTGATGCAATTTATCATCAAACACAAACATTGAAACAACACAAAGCTAAAGAATCCGACACGGAATAGTAACGTATATTTAACAGAGGTATAGTAAGTTTCTTCTTGAAATTGGTTACTGGTTCCTCTTATAGGAATTAGGAATGTGGTAATGGCGTCTCAGTTGTTCGTATACGTTCGATGCATATTTGTGTCTCGCGTACTCAAAGCAATACGACTGTTGATGCGAAAAGTGTTTTGTTTTAAATTATTTATTTTGGTTATTTCTTACTGTTTCATTTGTGTTTATGTGGTATATATGTTTTTGTTACTTTGTGTTTTACTTTTAAACAAAACGTATAAATCAGAAAAATATAGTAGGAACGTAAGACTTGTTTACGTGATTGCACCTGCGCGGTCGTCACTAACACCTAAGTATGCACGCCCCCTACAGCTGGGCGAGAGCCTGTCGGTGGCGGAGACGACGGCGGCGGGCAGCGTGCCCGCGCCTGCCCCCGAGCCCGCGCTGCCTGCCAACACTACCTGTGAGTACACACTGCTACAGATATTACTGTTCACACCACCCAAACGATTATGTCTAATTATACATTTATGTCATGCTAACTCGACCTGAAGTAAAACATGATTGCCCGGGTTAAGGCTTGCTTATTCGAGGCTTTTGGCATTGAAAACGCTACCTCCCCCCGCGACCCCTCATGTTTAACACGACGATGTTATACGATGTCCTGCCGATGACCGCCGACTTCTTCGCAGAATAAATACGCCACAGTGTAAAATATTTGTAGTTGATCTATTGAACTGTTTTTCTTTGAAACAATTGATTTCATCCATGTTAAATTTTATTGTTACGTTTTATAGAAGAAACACATTGCAGACATGGCGGGAGATTTAGTTTAATAATATGTAGTGATCTTGTTTTTTTATAACACAATATAGCTATATGAAAAAAGTAAGTTAACATGGTAGTAACAGAAAAAATCCAAATGTTTCGATAAAATCTTGAAATCAAAGCATTTATTACAACCACACCGTTTACTTTGTGCCATTAGCTTTTGAATTTTTCGGGAGTCGGTTCCAGAGCGTAGATCCCTATAGTTACACAATTATTGTTGCTTCTAAATATAACAACAATATTCCGGGATTGTCCTGATAGCCGTGGTATACCTCTCCACTCCTCTAGCACCTCAGGCTATGTTGCCTCCTTGGCGCTACGTCACTGTGTGCTAGCGACCGTTTTCGGGGGCCCATTCATTGAGTGTGAAAGTCACCCCCTGCCATTTAAAAGCCGTGTATATTGTTAGTGGTCAGGCAGGGGCCAATAGTTCTTCTATAATAAACGATTATCAGTGCACTAAACCACGCGAACCCATAGCGTTTCCATATTCTGCAATATTACTGCTCCAACCGGGGATTGCCCTTGGGAATACTTTCACAGTGCATACAGGGATAATCGCCGGTTGGTACCCCATTTACATTTGAAATTTCTAACGGGGCCTCTGCGAGTTGGTTTCGGCCCCCCGTACGCCTACCAAAGGACCGGGTCTCCAGGGACCCGAGAAAGAAAACAACAATATAAATAAAAAACGATGTATAACAAGTAAAGGTAACTTATTAACAATCATAAGCTACAAAAGTACCATTTATGATATGATCACACTTGTAAAAATGAGAGCCATAGCACAAAAACGTAGGCACTTCTTCAAAGTGTCCAATTTAATTATTTTTTAATTCTAGTCTTCTATCTTCCTTAATTTTCCCAATTTAACAAAAAAAAAATGTACAATGTTCAGTAAGATAGTAAGAGTTCTATTGTTGTTGTTGTTTCTAGTTGTAGTAGAAGATGAAAGTGACTTTAACGGATTAAGAAGACAAATAGAACTAAAAAAATGAGTGAGCCATTATTAGTTTTCCAAAACTTTTGTTTGATAATATAAACATATAACTAAAACCTACCTATGTTAATAACCTAAATTAACAGACATATTTACGTAAGTAACTTTCTATTAGCAAATTAAGTACGTGATAACCACCTGTAAAAATTAAATATCACTGATTATCATTACGAATGACGTAGTTTGTATCATTCAGGAGCGATTTATTTGCATTGTACCCATTATCCTGATGAATTATTAAAAAAAAATCGCGCTTAGAGGTACTTTATATCGGGTACATTAAGTGGGCCGCCTTTATAAGACGACTAGAATGGCACCGTGTAGGTATATCCTACTAATATTATAAATGTGAAAGTTTGTATGTTTGTCCGTCAATCACGCAAAAATGGGTGAAGGGATTTGGATGGAATTTGGCACACATTTAGTTCACATCCTAGAATAACACATAGGCTACTTTTTATACCGTTAAAAGGCGGCTTAATGGAGGCGGAGGAGGAAGAGGAAATCCAAAGCCTCTGCTGCCTTAGTACTTCAGATTCACAAGTACCAGGAAAGCAGAAACATGTCGAAGTATTTTCGGGGCTGAATTTGTGAGTGCTAAAGATTCACAAGTACCAGCAGACCAGACACATATCAAAGTATTTCCGGGGCTTTAATTGCAAGCGGTTTGCATTCAAAAGTACCAAGTAACTAGAAATATATCGATGTATTTCTGACGCTGTAATTGTGAGCAATTAGGATTCAAAAGTAACAGGAGAACAGAAACATGTTGAAGTAATTTTGAAGCAAAATATGAGCGCCAAAGATTCACAAGAAATATGTCAAAGTATTTTGAGCAAGAACTTTGTTTACCAGGACAACAGTAACTTGTCTAAGTTTTTTCTGGGCTGGAATTGTCAACACTAATTTTCGGCATTGTGATCGATTAGGATTTAAAAGTATCGGGAGACCAGAAACATGATAAAACTTTTGACGGGGATGGAATTATGAGCGCTACAGATTTACAAGAAGACCAAAAAACATGTCGAAGTAATTTCGGGGCTGAATATTACTTTCAGCCGCACCGCAAAGACTCACACTATCTGGATACCAGAATCATTAAGATGCATTTCCAAGGATGAGAATATGACGCATAAAAGTTGCGAGCTAGTTCTAACGTCTACGCAGACAAAGTCGCGGGAAGAAGCTAGTGTTTAATAAATATGTAAATGAGCTAAATGATTCTACTGTTACGCTCGTACTGTAATCACATTCTGTTGTTTTTTTTTTGGCTAATCGAGTCGTGCTGCTATAGCTTCAGTAAAAATTTATCGAATAAAATATTCGCATATTTAGAATTTTCTCCTCGAGTACTTTAATTTGATACCTAACATGACTATGTTACGAAAAATGTAAGGTGAAAATGGTTGCAAATAAACTTTATAAATCAGTTATCATCATATCAGCCGAAAGACATCCACTACTGAGGCATACCATTTCCTAAAAACTGAATATGACAATAAGACTGTATTCCTTATTTTTACGAAAGTTCACTATTTCGATGAATCATAGTATCCTGCTATTTACGACACTCTGAAATGAGGGGCTAATCTCTAATCCCGATGTTCGTAGTTTCGGGCTTAGTTCCGGGCGTATTCTAGTCCGTATCACCTAACCGCTAAGAATTAATGACAACACGATTTGACAGTTAGGTACTATCAAATCGTGTTGTCATTAATTCTTAGTTCGGGTTCGGGACTAATCGTTAAGCTTTGGTTTCCTTGGATAGCGGTGCCGTCTTACTTAGAGCGAGCGGCCGTAACACAGCGGTGAATGACGACACTAGAACGTTGTCTATGTAAACAAAATGGCGCGGTTTCCTAGAGAGCGGACTGACACTGTAACGTCAAAAAGCGGTGCCGCCATTTGCATGACGGCCGTCAACATACGACCCGAAACTACGGACTACGGGCTTAGAGAGTAGCCCCCCTGGACATAGCCCTCCCCCAAGTGTCGCCTCACCAACCTGACCTGTGCGCAGGGCTGGGCAAAATACATGCTTTGCTTTAATTGAAATACAAATTACAAAATACTGTATCGCAAGTATTTAAAATACGAAATACAAAATATCTTTAAGTAAGGTATTTGAAATATAAAATACAAAATACAGTATTTAAGCTTTTTTTTTTTTTTTTTTACACAATACGGGGAAACTCTTGGCCCAAATCTCACCTGATGGAAAGTGATGATTAGGCCGAAGATGGAAGCGAGTTTCACCCGGAATCCTCTTACACAGAGGAACTGGCTATCATACCTCTAACTGCCGGAACACAACAATGCTGTTAACATTGTTGTTATGGCGACAGACTTAGACATGATGGTGGTAGCTTGCCAGGCGGACTTAGAACAAGTCCTACCACCAACCAAACCGAGCAAAAAATTTGCCCCCGCTGGGAATCGAACCCGGGACCTCTGGGTCTGAATCAGGTGGTATAACCACTAGACCACGGAGGCGGTTAGTGTCACCTGTTTAGCACCACCCGGGGACCACGTGTAGGGATTCGCTGAAGGGTATTCTCCTACGGACGCGGGTGACGGAGATTTTTAATTGAAATACAAATTACAAAATACTAAATACTGCTGAATTATTGCAACAGTGTCGGAATGGTGGATCATTGATTTTCCATTCCAAAGCCGGTTCCAAAGGTTCCGTAGTCAAATGGCAAAAAAAGGAACTCATATAAATTCGTCATGTCTGTCTGTCTCTCTGTTTGTTTATCCGTCCGTATGTCACAGTCATTTTTTTCGAAACAGTTCATTTTGGTGTTCCGATACTTAGAACTGATACTCAATTTTTTTTTCATCAAACCCCTACGTGTATGGAGGTATCTATGAATGGGTCTTCTAAAATGATAATTATTGAGGTTTTTTATATCATTTTTTTTCTAAACTGAATAGTACCATGTACCTAAACTTCCACCGAAAATTGGTTTGAACGAAATCTAGTAAGTAGTTTTTTTGATACGTCATAAATCGTAACCCGCAACTTTTGCTTATAATACCTACAGGTTTGTACGGAACCCTCGGTGCTCGAGTCCGACTCGCACTCACTTGGCCGGCTTTTTGCGTTTTGTTGCTGCTTTACTATCATTTCACTCTCGCGGTCTCGCCTCGCACTCATACTCACGATCGCTAAATGATGGTGAAATGTATTTTATTGTTAAAATGTATTTTGAAGCCTCAAGTATTTGAAATACTAATTACAAAATACCTCGGCGTCAGGTATTTGAAATATGAATTACAAAATACATTTTAAAGAAGTAATTGAAATACAAATACCAAATACGTATTTGTATTTCAATTACGTATTTTAATTACAAGTAATTCAAATACTGCCCAACCCTGCCTGTGCGTCTCACATCCATCGACTGCACGCAACCCCACCCACACCAGGTCGGATGACCCTAGTCCCCCTAGTGGGAAGCCTTCAAACGCTACGTCTACCGATTTGCGGTCACCACTACAGGGGGGCTACTCTCTAAGCCCGATGTCCGTAGTTTCGGGCTTAGTTGCGGGCGTATTCTACTCCGTATTAATTACGGACTTACGATTGGTTCCATTCCCGAACTAAAAATGAATGTGAACACGATTTCACAGCGACTTCCAATAGTGTTGACATTAATTCTTATTGGTTAGGTAATACGGAGCAAAATACGCCCGCAATTACGGCCGAAACTACGGACTTCGGGCTTAGAGAGTAGCCCCCCAGATCTTTTCGGCTTCATCGACCATCTGTTCGTGAGCAATGTAGGGCACACAGGGTCACACAACTTTAGTTTGGCAATATTTTGGGCAATGTCGGTAACTTTGGTTTTCTTACGGATATTATGATTCCTGATTCTATCACGCAAGGAGACTGCAAGACCCTCTGCAATTACTCTCTCCTCTCTACAATTACCCTCTGCGCCATGACCTTATGCAGTCAAAAAAAAAATATTATTCACACAATTAGTTTTTGGTTGATCCGCACTATCGTTCTTGAAACAGGAGATTGAACGGCGAGTTGGTTTGTTCTTCTAATCAATCAATCTTTGCAACTAAATCATTATTTTACTAATAATATAATAATCACTACATAGTAAACAAAGTCGCTTTCAAAACTACGCAACGGATTTTGATGTGGTTTTTAGGGTTCCGTAGCCAAATGTCAAAAACGGAACCCTTATACATTCGTCATGTCTGTCCGTCTGTCTGTCTGTCTGTCTGTCTGTCCGTCCGTATGTCACAGCCATTTTTCTCCGAAACTATAAGAACTACGCTGTTGAAATTTGGTAAGTAGATGTATTTTGTAAACCGCATAAAGATTTTCACATAAAAATAGAAAAAAAAAAACAATACATTTTGGGGGTAATACTTAAAATCAAAACTCAAAAAATTTTTTTTCATCGTACCTGTATGTGTGGGGTATCCTATGGATAGGTCTTCAAAAATGATATTGAGGTTTCTAAGATCATTTTTTTCTAAACTGAATAGTTTGCGCGACGGACACTTCCAAAGTTGAAAAATGTGTGCCCCCCCCCCCCTCTTAACTTCTAAAATAAGAGAATGATAAAACTAAAAAAATTATTGGATGTACATTACCATGTAAACTACCAGCGAAAATTGGTTTGAACGAGATCTAGTAAGTAGTTTTTTTTAATACGTCATAAATCGTAAATCGCTACTTCTGCTTACGGAACCCTTAGTGCGCGAGTCCGACTCGCACTTGGCCGGGTTTTTTTTTATTAGATAGAGTGATTGAAGAGGAAGGTTTATATGTATAAAAATCACAGTTTTTCTGTCGAAGCCGCTGGCAGAAGCTAGTTATTAATAAATTAAAGAGGTATTGAAACTCCTTTATGGTAGCTACGTTAATTTATCGATAACATTTTGAAATGTGTCGAACCCTATTGTCAGATGTCAAAATTGTCAACAAATCAAGTTAAGATATTTTTTATTCCATTAATATTATGTGAATTAAAACAATAATAAATACTATCAACATATTTTGCCCGACCTTCTGAATTTTCGTGAGTGTCATCGTTTTCCTGTTGTTCCTTTTATTGGCCATTGATATTTTAAACAACAGTTCAGCGATTTTTTTTTTCAAAAAAAGTGTCGCAGGTCTGGTTCCGAACACGTCCCGTAGGACTCTGCGGTGTTCAAAGGTAAGCTTTTCTGCACAAATTCGATGTTTACCTATTGAAAAATATGTTAGAAAACCCAAAAATCTAGCCGCATTTGGCCCTCTGAAATACGATTACCTTTCGAATTGTACGAACTGTACAATTTTCTTTTAAAATTGTACGAACTGTACAATTTTCAAATGGTTTCGTGCTGTAATTAGGAAATGAGATAGAAAATGGTTTTTTGAAATTGACCCTTTTTAAATTTTTTTTTATGATCGAGAAAATTATATTATTTCGTGTTTTCACTTCACTTGCCACTAGAACAAGGATGTATCCCTCACATATATTTTTTCCGGGCTAAAATTCAATATTTTGACCACTTCCAATTGATTCTCAAACAGCCAAAATTCGAATCACAGACGGTTAAAATGACATTTTGTACAATATTATTGCCTGGACCAATAGTGTGATTTGAATAAGAAACTCCTAGTTCCAAATTCAAACACTTTAGGTCTAGTTTGCATGACATATGCATAATTTGACATTTTCATGTAGGTGGTGTGAAATTCCACTTCTGTTTACACGTATTTTCCCTTTAAACAAATTGATTTTAGTATAATGTACCATTGCTTCATACAGCGTCCCTAGACGCGCAGCTGACGGCGTCCATGAAGCAGTTGGCCGTGTCAGCCACAGATAGCAGTAGTAGCGGCGCAGTCAACAGTACTGCCGCCGCGGTGCCAGCGCAGCACTCTGCCGCCGCGCCGCCACACACCATGCCGCAGCACAGGCCTAAGGTACGTCACCACGCCGACAGCACTGCCGCCGCGGTGCCGGCGCAGCACTCCGCCACACACCATGCCGCAGCACAGGCCTAAGGTACGTCACCACGCCGACAGCACTGCCGCCGCGGTGCCGGCGCAGCACTCCGCCACACACCATGCCGCAGCACAGGCCTAAGGTACGTCACCACGCCGACAGCACTGCCGCCGCGGTGCCGGCGCAGCACTCCGCCACACACCATGCCGCAGCACAGGCCTAAGGTACGTCACCACGCCGACAGCACTGCCGCCGCGGTGCCGGCGCAGCACTCCGCCACACACCATGCCGCAGCACAGGCCTAAGGTACGTCACCACGCCGACAGCACTGCCGCCGCGGTGCCGGCGCAGCACTCCGCCACACACCATGCCGCAGCACAGGCCTAAGGTACGTCACCACGCCGACAGCACTGCCGCCGCGGTGCCGGCGCAGCACTCCGCCACACACCATGCCGCAGCACAGGCCTAAGGTACGTCACCACGCCGACAGCACTGCCGCCGCGGTGCCGGCGCAGCACTCCGCCACACACCATGCCGCAGCACAGGCCTAAGGTACGTCACCACGCCGACAGCACTGCCGCCGCGGTGCCGGCGCAGCACTCCGCCACACACCATGCCGCAGCACAGGCCTAAGGTACGTCACCACGCCGACAGCACTGCCGCCGCGGTGCCGGCGCAGCACTCCGCCACACACCATGCCGCAGCACAGGCCTAAGGTACGTCACCACGCCGACAGCACTGCCGCCGCGGTGCCGGCGCAGCACTCCGCCACACACCATGCCGCAGCACAGGCCTAAGGTACGTCACCACGCCGACAGCACTGCCGCCGCGGTGCCGGCGCAGCACTCCGTTGAACTAAACATATCAGAAATGCCCTATAATCATTTAAAATGTAAGTACACGTGATCGCGAGCGTTAGAACAAAATAATCTCGCTCACTCGCACGAGGCGGCCGCTGTGGTGCGCTCGGACGCGTCGGCAGTGGAGGCGCGCCCGCGCTCCTCCATGGCGCACCGCCCGCACGCTTCACTGCTATAAAGTGCCGACGCTAGTTGACACGACTGTACTCTACAAATCGCTGTATTATCTTAGCAGAAATCAAGCTGTTTTTGCAAAATAGGGTTTCACTGATTCGCTTGACACTAAGTGTGTGTAATACTCCCATCCAAAATATGGCCAACTTCAAAATTCAGAGCATATAATATTTCAAATAGACCTTTTACATGCTCTTTTGAAATGTATAAGTCGCTCAGTCAAAAAACATGAAGCTAAGTAAATCTCTATGGAGAAGAACGTGCAAGAAACACTTGTTGCAGTGTCCCAAGTACCCTTGCATCTGCACCATTGAGGACCTAGTGAATGCCACTGATGCTGCTGTGAATGTGCCACCTACTGGCCACAATATGTTTTAAGGGGATGAAAAGGTGTTTTTAATAGTTTGCGTTATAAGAACGCTCCTTAAAAGTACGAGTAGTACTTTTTTGTGTTGCTGCAGCTATAGTAACTTATGAGAATCGTGTTGTGTTGCAGACCGTGGGGCAGCAGAACGTGTACGCACATCACGCCGTGTCGCACCACCCGCCCGTGTACGGAGCCAACGTGTACGCGCCGCAGGTACGTGTCTCTACAGATCTGTATGTGTATGTACGTGTTTGTAAACGTGGGGCAGCAGAACGTGTCGCACCACCGCAAACATGCTAACGGGCATTTCAGTTAAAGTTGAGTGTGTGTAACATATTTAGATAACGTTTGTGTTGCAGGTGAACTCAACAAACGCGTCGCTGACCGGTGCGTCGGCGATGACAGCCACGGCCTACCCGTCCAGCGTCACGCTCACACAGTACCAGCCCATGATCAACTCTTACCAGGTAACCCTCAATATCTAATCTTATACATATATGACACGGAAACTGCCAGACTCCGTAAGATTTTCATCATCTGCCTAGCCTTTTCCCCAACTATATTGGGGTCGCCTTCCAGTCAAACCGGATTCAGCTGAATACCAGTATTTTACGTGGAGCGGCTGCCTACCAGACCTCCACAACCCATTAACTGGGTAACACGGTACTCCATGGCAAGACTGGTGTCAGATTTTTCTGGCTTCTGACTATCCGTAACGACTGCCAAAGATCTCCAAATGACAGCCGGGACCAACAGCTTAACTTGCTTTCCGAGGCACGGAGGTAACTTGGTATGTTAAGATGGTCACCCATCCACAGACCAACCTCGGCAAGCGTTACTTAACCTTGAAGATCGACCTGTGCGGCTGTTATTATTTAGCAAAGACTCCGTAAGATTGTAATAAATCGTTATTAGATTATAATTGATTTTGATTGATTTTTTTGATTTTTTTTTATTGATTGATTGATTGATTTTGATCGTTATTGTATTGTTGATTGATTTGTTGTTGTTGTTATTGTTTTTTTTTTTTTTTTTGTAATAAATCGTTTAGTATACCGGGTGTTTTTGACAGCCCTCCACAAAAACACAGGATTGATTCAGCTCCTTATTCTGAATCATATCCCACTGGAAATTTTCTCAGGAAAAAAAAAAAAATTGTCGTTTTTTCTGCTGATATTCCTTTATTTCAATGTTAAATTACATTCTCTGTATGCAACACTCCATTTATGTTAGCAAAACAGCTGATTTAAAAAAAACAGCAATGGATGTCTACGTGCGTTTTGCCACGGTAACGATACATTGCCTGTGAGGTAATAAAACCAATCTGGTTTTTTGGATTCCCTTAATGTTCCTGAAAGAATTTTATGTACCGGTCATCTTAATATGATGTACTGAAGCCACCCTATCAGTTTGCGGAGGGCTGTCAAAAACACCCGATATAATAAATCCCATTGAAATTATTCAATAGCTTTCAATATCCGTGTCTTATTTAGAAAAAGTAGTTTACAATTTCACGCGATATTTTAAATCTTACGGAGTTTGCCATTTTCCGGTGACATTTATAAAAATCTCCCTCTCCGAAACGGCTTCACTGATTTTTATGATTTTTTTGTATATATTAGTGGGTCTGAGAATAGGTCGCAGGCAATTCTTTTATATGGCAAAACAACGTTTGCCGAGACAGTTACTATTCTATGTTTTCATATGGCAAATAAAGCCGATAGCGACTATTCTGCCAAAGTCTAAGTGCTCATTCACGTTGACTCGCGGGCGCGGTCACGAAATATCAAACATAATTATGGCATAATATCCAAGTGTTCACATACGAAACGCACGTGCGGTCTAAGTAGCGGGCAAGCTAGCGACTGGCGCGCGCGCGTGAGATGTTTGTGTGCCTTCACGTCGAACTAGCGGCGGAGCGCGCGATTCACTCGCGACGTCAGGTAAGTTCAACCAGTATGAACTTGTCGCTAGAAACGGTAGCATGGAAATTAAATTAATTATGGAAATTAAACTTGGTTATAGTTACAAATAGTCTTTCTTCGGGTTTTACGCTTTTATGAAAATTTGTGTCTTCTTTTGAAATCTCACTCCTTATTGAATCCAATATGTAATCAAAACAGTTGACAGTCATCCTGTTATATCCAAAAAATCTTGAAGGATGTTCTCTCAAATTACTATAAAAAGTATGAAATTCTCCATACCGTTCTCTTTCTTTATTAATTTCGTGCACACCAATTCTAATTTTTATCATCTCCCACTTTAGATATGAATTTTCGGTTATAAATAAAAGATAGTCGTCCATGTTTACAATCTCTGACAACACGTCACACTCGCGCAAACGCCTGGCGGCCTATGTGAACACGAACTCGCCAAGTCACCGCGCCCGCGCGTTCCTACGTGAACAAGTACTAAAGTGGATTGAAGAAGCGAGTCTGTATAAATTAGTAAAAAAATAAAACGATAAACTAGGCGTTCACCAGGATCTTCGATTGATCGGTACAGTTGAATACTTGTTGGGTTAGTATAGGAGGGTCGACCGGAGGACACGGTGGAGCACACTGTTGAGATGAGCCCCGCGTGTCCTCGAAGCGGCGATCGGCGGCGACCTCTCGCGTCCGGCCCAGCCGGTCGATTCTGTTGACATCTCACCGTGATCACTTAGGTGGAGTGAACGACAAGTGAGCTCTCATGCCATCTTGTTTGGTCGGTTTGACAGCTCATTTGTCGGTCACTTCGCTTAAGTGTTCACTTTGACATGTTTACAGAATCGCACTGCTGGTCCGATCCGTGGTCCGGAGCGAGACGGAATGGGACGCCGTCACCTTCTGAAAAGCAGTCATGCTAGCCAAGGAGGTGGCGGAGTGGGAGAGGGAGAGAATCTCTCGTCCCGGCCGCCGTGGTAGACGCCGCGGGCGTCGGAGGCCACCTGGTGACCTCCGGCCACCGTAGGCGCGGGCCTGTGGACGGTGAGCTATGGGCTAGGGCCGAAAGGGCTGACGCCTGCCGGAGTTACGGGACTATTCGAAAGAGATACCGCAGCTCCGGAACACAAAGGGCAAAGAAGGAACATGGAAGGGTTTTAGTCAGTAAAAGTCTGACAGTCCCTCCCGCTCCGCCCAGAGCGGGAGAAGTCATCCCGTCCAGTCAGCCAAGGCTCCTTTGTTGCAAGGAATGGGTTGGTATGTTCCATAGTCCAGAACGCTGCGAACTAAGGCCTTGTACAATAATTTCATGGTGTATGGATGGGCACCCCCACCAAACATCCGAAAGAAATTTTAAATTCGAAGTGGTTCTTTCACATTTTTGGAAAAGAAAATGTATGTGAGATTTGTCTGTTAATTTTATATTTAAGAAAACACTTAAAAAATTTGCTTTATTTACTAGAGGAATATTTTTGGGGCTTCTCAGAGATGTAGAAGTAAAATGAAATAGCGGACTGTAATATACCGCGTGTATCTGACATCGACGCACAAACGATTTCCATGGGTCCAGGGCATGATTCTGGACACCCTAGACTTAGAATTTTTCGTCGGCTTTTTTCACATTTTTTACAAGGGTTTTTTTACTTTAGACTGCTTATAATTGTTACTCTGACCTAACCCAATGAGATTTTTAATAAAAAAATAATTAATTAACTACTTTCACTAAAAAGAGCAATCTGAATAAAACCACAAATAGATATCAGCTCAGCTGAGCTGATACTGTGTTATTTAGTACCTATATGTATAAGTTACTAAGGTACATACAAAATAAAAAAATCCCTTAAAAACACACAAAGTCTATAAGGAGCACTATCTGTCAGATAACCTGTGGATAGGCTATCAGAGAGTTTATCAGGAAGTGGTGAACAGGCCCTAATAATTTCTGTACGCGATTGTACACATGCGCCGATTGCCCCCACTACTTTCATCGAGCGATCTTAATTCGCCGCGCGACCTGTATTTGTGGTACTCTTGAAAAAAAAATGAAAAAATGAGAAAAGAACCGACGAAAAATTCCAACACTGGGGTGTCCAGGATCATGCCCTGGATCCATAGAAATCGTTTGTGCGTCGATGTCAGATACACGCGGTAGGTGCGGATTATTGGACATAAGAACGCGCTCTTTTGTTCCGTGTTCGTTGAGTAGTGTGTCGCAACCGCCACGGCCGGCAGCTCGCGGCGCCCTCCGGTGCTCAGTGGCGGGCGGTGCGACTGTTTGTCTCCGACAATATTGTGGCCAAAAATACTCACTAAGATTGGGGGAATTAGTCTTTTGCGAGTGAAAATTACTGACGAACTTTTTGGTGCAGATAGGCCATGATTTAAAAGCCATTGGTTCAAAGATTCCAAAGAGTAGCAGCAGCGTTAGCAATGGTGGGATCTGTCACATAAAGGGCAATGTCATCGGCGCGGCGTTTTGTAAAATCTGACAGTTGTTATTTAAGTAGGACCCAATATCAGCCGTGTATAGATTACTAGCTGACCCGTGAAACGTCGCCTGCGTAACATTTTTCATTACTGCTCCGCTCCTTTTGGTCTTAGCGTGATGATATATAGCCTATATCCTTCCTCGATAAATAAACTAACCTAACCTAACACTGAAAGAATTTTTATCATTAAATCGGACCAGTAGTTCCTGAGATTAGCGCGTTCAACCAAACAAACTCTTCTGCTTTATAATATTAGTATAGATATAAGATTGACCTAAGGACAAAGCCGTGACCCTTCCACGTCTGCCTTTTATGGAGCTACTCCCCGTGGACTCTCAAAACCATGGACCTGGAAGTAAGGAGTTCACATATGCATTGTATCATCTTACCCGGGAGACTCAGCTGGTGCAGTTTTTGCTTGAGTACGGAAAGAAAAACGTTGTCGTATGCGGAGGAGATGTCGAGAAAAGCGGCAACAACAGATTGATTTTTGGAAACACAGTGGGAAATAAAAGAATATGGTACACCATCAATACCAGGGGCTGAGTCCCGGACATGTTGCAATATCACATTTAGTTCGTTCAAGGTGAATGGGGCATCAAAGGGATCTTTTGGAGAATTAGAATAGAATATAATACTAATGTGGTAGTCGTTCTAAATGATCGCGGCGCATGCTCTTATATACCGTCGTAATGGAGTAGAGAGCCGGCGGAGCCCCCCGCTCCCTCGCACTCTGTAGTGCTGCGCGTCAACAAGGTGGTGATATTTTGTCACATATTCAGCTGTTTCCCTAGTTTTTGGTGAAGTGATTGAAGGGCAACACCCACGACTGAATCTGTTTATGTTTTTCCAAACGACTGAGATTGGTGTAGAAGGTGATGTATGATAATGTGCGGTTGCACCGTACACAGGTGATAAGGTTGTGCAGAATTTCACCCACCTACGAAGGAGACGTTTGGCCCTGGCATTACATTGAAGAATGCCAAAAGATTTGCAGTGCGTATATCTGCATTATAACGTGACCCTGCCTCGTTTCTATAATTAAATACCGCAATGCAATCTGGATGCCACCACGGAGGAGAAAGGGATTTTATTTCTGGCAGTATTCCTTAGTGGAAAGGTAGAATCTGCACTCAAAGTAACAGCTGTGACAAAACCCTATAACAACTTTTGTCATGGCAGTGACCAGAAGAGTCTGGTAAACACGAATTCAAGTTTGGAAGATCATCAATTTTCTCCTCCAACTTAGACCAATCGGGTTTGGACAAGTTATATTTCAAAAGTGGAGAAGTTTTTTCTAAATATGTTTTAATAATAAAAGATATGATAATAGGGTTCCAGAGATTTTGTTCTGGATACTTCCCAGTTTCCAGAGAAAAATCTCTGGAAATATGAAGCGAGTACGACTACTCGCTTCATATAACTGACAGGCAGCCTAAAAATGTTTAAAGCTAATTTGGTTGCCATATATTTGCATAATACCGTTCATTGTATTTTTTAAAGTACGTAGCATAAGATAATAATTATTTAGTAACAAGCTCTCATGTTATTGATACCTAAACACGGCAGATAAAGATTGATTGATTGATTAAACAAATTAGAATATGATTTAAAGTGAGACAGTATGTTAGCTTCGCAATCGATAAATACAAATCAACTTTGAGTAATTAACGGCAGAATTTGTCTGTGAGCCCGAATCATAAGATGCCGCCGAAAATGGAAAAATTGGAATTGAGATACATTATTAATATCGGATAGTCTGCTTTGATGACCTAGAGTCGAGTAGGGACTCCGTTATCCACACTTGGGGCGGGTTGTTTCACGTTCACTTAACGCACGCGTAAACGTTAAAAATGGTGCTAACTGTCGTTAAATAAAAAAAAATTGTTGTTTCACAATATTTCAGCGTAAATGCACGTAAAAAATAACTATTACGTTAGCAGATGGTCTCAGGACTGGTTAACGTAACTTTAGTTGCGTCAAATAGAACAATATTGTAAAATTTCTTTTGAATTCCACAATAGCAGTTCTTCTGATGACAAAAAAAAGGTAGAATGCAAAAAAGGTATTTAGGTAGAACCCGTGTTAATAACTTGAGCTATTGGGATGAGCAGGAATTTATACCAAAATGTTTTGAAACAACGCTTTATATTTAAACAACGTTAAACATTTTCCGTAATCGTTACTCTTTGACGTACGTACAGTACGAATATTTTATCTTTACCCATGCGAAGTTAGCTTTTAGTGACGACCGCGCAGGTCCCATCGCGTAAAAAAGTGTTACGTTCGTGGAATATTTTTCTGATTTATACGTTTTGTATTATTAACAAGTACGAAACACAACCAGTAACAATAACAAGGTCACAAAGACATATACACCACAAAAACACAAATGAAACAGTAAGAAAAACCAAAATAAATATTTAAAACAATAACACTTTTCGTACCACCAGTCCTATTGCATTGAGTAAGCGGGACACAAGTATGCATCGATCGTATACGAGGGACTGAGACTGCATACGCTACCTACCCGCGCATGCGCGGTTATAAGTTTCTTGTCAAATTGACATTCTGCGCAATCGATTGCGACGTACTTCCCATGGGTATACTTGAATTATTCGTACTGTATATTACGTTAACCAACCGTTTGAAACAACTCGCCCTTAGACTTCCATTCGGTCCGTTATGCGGAGGTGTCCTAGCTAAGTTAGCCAGTCTAGCTCCACCCAAAGGCACAGAAACCTCCTGAGGCCGGCTCTTTCCGTTTACGCATCTTAAAAAAGTCACCCTAATGTTACTATCCCTGGATTTCCACTTCTCACTCTGTCTCCATTAGCCCATGTAAGTTTATCGGGATTAAAGTAGCCGTGGCACGGCTTGCTCCGAGTATCCTTCCTAAATACCTACCTTAGGGTGGATAATCGAAATAAGACCTGGGGGTTAGAGATGGGTCACCACCCGGGTTAATTTTCACCCAGTGATATGGGTTAAACCCAAATCGCTCAGTTTTAACCCACTACCCATCTCTCCTGGAGGCTAAACGGGCTTCGCGTAGCGACCTCACAATTCTGAGTGTTTGTTTAATATTCTAGATGATTTGTATGTAAAAGAGTTTTCACTGAGTGTTATTTCTCCTTTATGTGAGTGAAGTACGACGTGTCGTTGCAGACGTCGTCGTCGGCGGGCCCGTACGGCGGCAGCGCGCTGTACACGGCGGCGCCCTACACGCCCTACCAGCCCTCTGCGCAGCCCAAGCCGCAGCAGCCCAAGGATACACAGCAGGTATGCACTCAGCTACACCACCACTCATACACGTAGCGGTCACCACAAGAAAAACCATCATATGCCTAGCCTTCTCCCAATTATATTTAGGTCGGCTTCCAGTCAAACCAGATTCATCTGAATTCCTGTATTTTATGAGGAGCAGCTACCTCACAACCCATGAACTTGGTAACGCGGTATTTCTGACTATCCGTAACAACTGCTAAAGATCTGCAAATGTCAGCCAGGACGACAGGCTTAACGTTATTTCCGAGGCACGGAGGAAACTGGGTATGTAAAGATGGTCACCCATTCACACACCAACCTTGGCAAGCGTTAAAAATGTTTAACCTTGAAGATCGATTCGTGCGGCTGTTATTCCTTAGCCGAGCTCCTCTCCACAAGAAAAAACTATCAGGGCAAATCTACATTACAACCTAAAGAATCGCTACGCCATCTATCTAACAAACAGCGAACTACTACGACGAAATCCTGCATCGCGGTATCAGAGTTTACCGTGCGATTTGAATATACCGCGTGTATCTGACATCGACGCACAAACGATTTCCATGGGTCCAGGGCATGATTCTGGACACCCCAGTGTTGGAATTTTTCGTCGGTTCTTTTCTGATTTTTTTTAAGAGTACTACAAAGTATCCGCTCAGCTGAGCTGATATTATTTGTGGCTTTATTCAGATTGCTCTTTTTAGTGAAAGTAGTTATTTAATTATTTTTTGATTAAAAATCTCATTGGGTTAGGTCAGAATAACGATTATGAGCAGTCTAAAGTAAAAAAAAACCCTTGAAAAAAAAAAAAAAATGAGAAAAAAGCCGACGAAAAATTCTAAGTCTAGGGTGTCCAGAATCATGCCCCGGACCCATGGAAATCGTTTGTGCGTCGATGTCAGATACACGCGGTAATATACAACAGTACGAATGTCAACGTCGGGCAGTGTCGGGCAGTTGCCCGCCAGACAACCATGTGATGTGATGGATCCTCCCTTTTTAATGGAAGTTGTTCCACATACCTATACAATACGCACACAGTTCAGGCCCCAGACTTCAAAGCTTAGCAGATTAGCAGAACATCACTCTAGCAGTTGATTATCTTTGCGAGGTAACAAGAATCAATAGTTTTTATTTACCTGTAGTGTCGCACTACTGGACAACGGCCTGCCTTGAAACTTAATTCCTGGTGTCAACGATCTATGACAGAGATTAGAATTAATGGATTCCATTTGATCGTCTAAAACCGGTGCTGGATTGGTGTAAATTTTAGATAGATTTTGTGTACTGCTTTCTGCTTACAACCCTAATCTTTTCAAAGTTAGAGTGAACAGGCTACTTCTGGGTAAGCTCGGTTTATCGTAGACTTTGTCTCCGTCATCTCTAACCTAGACTAGAGTCAAAATCCACCCATCACAAATAAAAAAAAATGGTACTGTTCTGGTTTATTGCCAAATTTTCTGAAACAATTCTATCTTTAGTCTCAATTTGATCACTTTTACTCAACTGCCTATGTTTGTTTCAGCAATACGACAGTTCGGTGGCGTCAAGCAATAGTTTAACGAGTACCACCACACAGACACAGACCTCTACAGCCAAAGTAGCCACCACCACAGGTATGCACGATACTTTGCTATCCCTTATCTGCAGCTAATTCATGATCCTTCTGACGTATGCTAGACAAATCAAAATAAATATAATTAGTTCTCTCTTCTCAATTTGTTTTCCTTTAACATTACAATCTTTGTAATCAATTATTTATTTTTGCTTATTTGGTGAGCTAATAATTGTTTATAACATTTTACAATTTTATTTTATTTTCAATTATTTTCTTTTTTTTTTTCTTTTTATATATATTTTTTTACTTTTTGTATATTTATTTGTAAGTGGGACAATTACTGAAAGGCTAACACCACTTGCGCCCAATGCTAGAGCTATGTCCACCAATGTAGACTTGCACGAATAAAGCTTTTGTTACATGCTTATATTGCTTATGTTGTGTACAAAAAGCAAAGTGCTAGAAATATTTTATTTTTCGACTCGGAGCTTGAAGAGGCCCCAAGTTGAAAAGTCTAAAGAATATGGTCTCTAATAAGAAGTCGAGTTCAAGAAAAGATTGTGAGAGAACCTCGTCAAGTTACGTCTGACATGGAACGGTACCCAACTGTCCAGCTCTCAAACTTAGCATTCCATAATCTGATAAACAAACATATATAATCAAACCAGTAATTATTTAATTAAACTAGCAATTTGAAAGAAAGAAAGAGTTTTTTTGCTGCTAATATGACGCATATCAAAAATACAGGGTGTAAGGGACAGCCTTCCACAAATTAACAGGGTGCAATCAGCTCCTTATTTTGAATCATATTCCAGTGGAAATTTCCTCAGGATTTTTTTTTATTTTTTTTCGATTTTTCATTTTTTTTGCTTTATTTCAATGTAAAGTTACATTATCTGTATGCAGAACTCCATTTATGTAAATAACACAGCTAAAATGAAAAAATAAAAAAAAATAAAAAAAAATCTCATGAACGACGCATGAAATCAGCTGTTAAAACGTAGCGCGGGCGCAGCTATCCTTTCGAAAGCTCGCTGCGCTGCCGTTCGCTGCGTGCGTTTTGCAGAGGTAGCGATACATTGCGAGTGAGGTAATTAAACAAATCAGTTTTATTGGATTCCCATAAAGTTCCTGAAATAATTTCATGTACCGGTCAACTTAGTACGATATACTGAAATCACCCTATCAGTTTGAGGAGGGCTGTCCCTTACACCCGTTATACAAAAGTTACAATTACATACATGAAAAATTTTCTAGAACAAAGCTACAGAAAGGGTTTAGTCACTTTTCAGTACTTTCAGTACTTTGAAGGGTAATTTTCACCCAATAGGTTGAGATTAAGCAGCTTAAAAAAATACGTGTATGTTATTTTAGATCACTCCTAAAGTTATATCAAAATGAATCAAATCGGATCCGAACTGTTGGGTCCTTCGTTGTGAGTAATGTGTGTTTGGTTCGGAGCTATCTCGGATGTTAAGTCGGACAATAAGAGCGGATTTCACCAAAGAAACTGATCGCGATCAAGCTGCGTTCAAGAGTATTCAGTGTTAATATTCCGTAGAAAATAATGGCACTGACAGCTCCTAAACGTGGTTCATATGTTGATCGCGCTCAGTTTCAGATTGACGAAATCCGCCCTAAGAGTGGTCTGCTTGTTGTCAGCAGTAGCGGGGCACGGCTCGGGCTACGCGGGCGGCGCGTTGTACGGCGCGGGCGCCACGCCGGCCTACGCGCCCTATGATGAACAGATTATGCGCTCTACACTACCACACCACATGGTGAGTACGACATATTCACTACGCGGGCGGCGCGTTGTACGGCGCGGGCGCCACGCCGGCCTACGCGCCCTATGATGAACAGATTATGCGCTCTACACTACCACACCACATGGTGAGTACGACATATTCACTACGCGGGCGGCGCGTTGTACGGCGCGGGCGCCACGCCGGCCTACGCGCCCTATGATGAACAGATTATGCGCTCTACACTACCACACCACATGGTGAGTACGACATATTCACTACGCGGGCGGCGCGTTGTACGGCGCGGGCGCCACGTCGGCCTACGCGCCCTATGATGAACAGATTATGCGCTCTACACTACCACACCACATGGTGAGTACGACATATTCACTACGCGGGCGGCGCGTTGTACGGCGCGGGCGCCACGCCGGCCTACGCGCCCTATGATGAACAGATTATGCGCTCTACACTACCACACCACATGGTGAGTACGACATATTCACTACGCGGGCGGCGCGTTGTACGGCGCGGGCGCCACGCCGGCCTACGCGCCCTATGATGAACAGATTATGCGCTCTACACTACCACACCACATGGTGAGTACGACATATTCACTACGCGGGCGGCGCGTTGTACGGCGCGGGCGCCACGCCGGCCTACGCGCCCTATGATGAACAGATTATGCGCTCTACACTACCACACCACATGGTGAGTACGACATATTCACTACGCGGGCGGCGCGTTGTACGGCGCGGGCGCCACGCCGGCCTACGCGCCCTATGATGAACAGATTATGCGCTCTACACTACCACACCACATGGTGAGTACGACATATTCACTACGCGGGCGGCGCGTTGTACGGCGCGGGCGCCACGCCGGCCTACGCGCCCTATGATGAACAGATTATGCGCTCTACACTACCACACCACATGGTGAGTACGACATATTCACTACGCGGGCGGCGCGTTGTACGGCGCGGGCGCCACGCCGGCCTACGCGCCCTATGATGAACAGATTATGCGCTCTACACTACCACACCACATGGTGAGTACGACATATTCACTACGCGGGCGGCGCGTTGTACGGCGCGGGCGCCACGCCGGCCTACGCGCCCTATGATGAACAGATTATGCGCTCTACACTACCACACCACATGGTGAGTACGACATATTCACTACGCGGGCGGCGCGTTGTACGGCGCGGGCGCCACGCCGGCCTACGCGCCCTATGATGAACAGATTATGCGCTCTACACTACCACACCACATGGTGAGTACGACATATTCACTACGCGGGCGGCGCGTTGTACGGCGCGGGCGCCACGTCGGCCTACGCGCCCTATGATGAACAGATTATGCGCTCTACACTACCACACCACATGGTGAGTACGACATGTTCACTAAATCATACTCACTATTATCGTAAACATCGTTGGCGCCATGCCGGGAAATGAGGAATATGCATGCAATTTTTTTATTTGCAAAATAAAATACTTATTAGCTGTAGTAAACAATCATGAAATTATTTTTAAAATACCTTCATCATTTATTAAGTTATAAAGCTTCAAAGACTACAGTTAAAAAGAGAAGTCCGATACGTAATGTGACGTCAAATTACACGATGACTATACAGCTGCCATAGAAAACAGCGTTTTCGCGAGAGGGACAGATAGATTTGTTTAAAATAATTGTATCTCGTTCGTTTTTCGAGCAATTTAGATTTTAATTTCACAGTTAGTATTATATTTTCGAATACTTTAAGATAAACTGTTCAGATCATAAATACTTTTTTCATGCATATTCCCTATTACGGATATATCGATAAAATAGCTGAAAGGTTCACTGGAACTGCATTGCAGATCATGTTTCGCTTCTTTTTATGTCTTCTGTGCTGTCAAAACTTGGAATTAAACGACTTATGTGATGCTGCCGACGATGCCGTGGATATGGCTAAGCATTGGGTCAACAAAATTAAACCTTATCAATATGCTGAAAGACTGCCAAATCTGCAGTTAAGCCTTCTCCAATCATGCTCGGTTCAATTTTCCCCATATCTGGCGAGCTTTTCGCGACTTCAACATGACCTCGACATAAAAAGGACGAGTTTAAAAAAAATGCAATGCGAGGGTTGAAATAGAGATTTATTTCATTTCCCCAAACAAATAGCTAGTGAATTGAGAACGAGTGCTTATAAATAGATGGATGTGTAGTATCGTTCGAGTGTAGTTAGAGTTAGATGGTTGTGGTGTGTTGCAGGGCGGCTACTACGAGGTGGGCTACGGCGGGCGGGACGCCACGTTCGGGCTCGGCGCGGGCGAGCGCTTCGGCCGGACCGACGCCGCCTCGCCGCAACAGGTATACACTGTGTGCGAAGTGCTAGCCTACACTACTACTTGCCACTAACAAGGATTATTTCACTACACAAAATAACGCCATTTTTACTTCTACAGTCACTGAAATGCAATAAGATTTTTTTATATACGGTGCCCATTTTAGTCATATTACAACGGCTGACCACTTCATCTATCCAATTGCTACTACACATTCGTTGAATAAAAAATTATATTTATGAATATTTGAATTATTTATATTTTAATGAATTATTAAATTTAAAAAAAATTGCGCCTAGGGGTAGTATGTCTTGGGTACATTAAGTGGGTCACCTTTGTAAGACAAATAAAGTAGCACCGTGTATAGACGAAGAGATGCGGACACAAAAAGTCACCCTGTTGGCAAGTTCAAATCGTATTGAACTAAAACAATCGGTTTTATTGATAGCAATATCTGCCAGTTTTGAAAGACTGCCATTAATCAAAGGTGCCAAGTGGATGCGGACTGCTCAAGAACGGAACGGTTAACGCTCTTTGGGAGAACCTCATGTTCAGCAGTGGACGGAAATTGGCTGATATGATAATGAATCAGAAATGTTGTCCATGACTGCCTGTTTTTGCTCTTAAAACTTTCGTAATCAACCAATCAAAACAGATTTCATGAAATTTGTATTTACTGGTCAGCTTCAGAAATCGAATTCTATGACTTAGTTGTAACTTAAAATATGGTGGTTGTAAAACTAAACGTTATGCCCATTGCTTTTTCGCAGTATTCCTGGTGGATGTAAAAGTAATAATTTTTGGTTGTATTCCCAGGTCCCGGCGGCAGCACTACCCCCGGGCTACGCGTACTTCGCGTACCAGCCGCCACCGACCACTTACCAGTACGGAGTATACCCCACCGTGAGTACACCGAGCTTCGCTTTCTAAGGAGTTGTAGTATCTGTCCCAACAACACGCTACGCACGGATGCGCGTCAAGCTAAGGAGCCGCAAAGCTAACGTGCCATAATCGACTTATAATAATAATTAAAATTTAACTTAAAATACAGCAAAAAAAATCATCCTCAATGGCTGTCAGCTGGTAATGTTCCTAAGAAACTGGCGGCATTGCCACGTTGAATGCCAAGGTTTGATCTCTGCTCAAAGTAAAAGCCAGCCCTTGGGGCATGGGAAGTATCAACCAGCCGTGTCTTTATTGATTACTAGCTGACCCGCGCAACTTCGTTTGCGTCACATTTTCCATTAATGCTCTGCTCCTATTTGTCTTAGCGTGATGACATATAGCCTATAACCTTCCTCGATAAATGGGCTATCTAACACTGAAAGAATTTTTCAAATCGGACCCGTAGTTCCTGAGATTACCCCCTACATACAAACTTTCAAACATACAAACAATTAATGTTACCTCTTTCTATTATTAGTATATAATATAATATTAGTATAGATTTGGTAGTCATTATTTAAAATAGTTATCGTTTTCCAGTACGGCGGCGGCTCAAATGTAGGCGGTGTCGGAGGCGTGGGCGGCGTGGGAGGCGTGGGCGGCGTGGCGGCGCAGGGCAAGGTGTCGACGTACACGCAGCAGCAGCCCTACGAGGCGCAGGACTCCTACAAGCCCGGTACGTACTACGTCTAGCGCACACACAGACTTACTAACAACTCACGGAGCGATTTTCACCCGCGACCGCCGCGGTTGCGGGCCCGCAGCTTCAGTAGAAAGCAGATATATATGTTAAAAATTAAAACACAACTCGCGATGTGATTTACGCCCGCGGTTTCTACAGAAGCTGCCCGCCCGCAACCGCGGCGGTCGCGGGTGAAAATCGCTCCGTGAGTTCTTAGCCTAACACGCACAAACGTATGCGAGCACCTTTCACGCCATTACTACTTCTGAATTCTGATTGGGGAATGATGCTATGGACTGTAAGATACATGTTTACTCTTGTACAGCCTGTATGTTCCTCGTAAGAAGTGCATAATTTCATCATAATATAGATTCATTCACTATGAACTCGATGTAAGGATGCGTTCATGTAGTAAGGTGGTGGCTGGAGCGGTTTTTTAAGTATGAACCATCATGAAAAACAAATTGTGTAGGACACTTTTAGTATGTACATTGATACTCTTTATTATTTAACATTCAGTACACACTAACACCACGCTATCGCACTCAATTTGTATCTCAGTAATGTATGGAAGAGGCGATGTGTAAGATGTCACGAACTGACAGCAGCACACCGCGCGTGCAGCACCTATAACGTTGCGGCCACGTAGAGCGGAGTCCACGGCTCCGAGCGCACCAGCTGTCTACTTAAATGCATCCTCATTCATTCAAAAAACTGTTTATAGATAGCAACAAGGTTAAACTGGATACTTTCTTAGATAGAATAATAATAATTCGACTAAGTGCGTCCGGCAGATTTTCAAAAAATATTGAAAACGTAGTTTGCCATATTACATTGTTAAAGGATCAAGAGAGGGGGCTGGTAATGCTACATTTGAGAAAAAAGTGTACTCAAATGTGACATCATGCGAGTTTTCAACGCACGATATCGTCCTAATTTTTTTTTTGTTTACTTGAAATAGAAAAATCCGTGTCCATTTTTTTTGGAAATCTGTCTGACTAACGTAATAGTTTGTTGGTAACAGAAAAAGATAAAATTAACAGAATTAGGTCTTGCGCTAGTGGACCAGTTCCTTCATAGCATTAGTCAAGCATTGAACTCATCCAATAATAATTTATTGTAATAGCACGTCAGCGTAAGTCAAGATTACAAACTCAATCGATCAATTCTGATGTGACCACTGTAATTACCAGTATTGTTTTTTGTGTTTTGCATTTTTTTTGTGCGTCATGTTGACGCAAATAAACGTATTTTGTTTTTCTTTGCGTTTTTAAATTCCTGATATTAAAACCCAAATAGTTTTGTACTCAATATGCTCTTGGTACTGACCTAGTACCTCACGAAATGATGCATTGACCAATAGACCGAGCAGAGGGCCTAGCACAAATGTTTTGGTCTATGGTAACATTACGGTATTGTTGATGTAAGCGAATCATGAATATAAAAAAAAAAACTACAAACTACAATACACAATTTGTAACATACAAAAATATGAATATCCAATTCAATTAAACGATAAACAATACACACACACGCACGCCATAGTATGTGGCAAACATGTATAACTTTTTCACCGCCTTCCAAAAAATTGAGATTGAGAGGAGGAGATTCTCAATACGGCAATTTTTTTTGTTATTTTTTTATGTACTTATACCGATTACTCCGAGGTTTTTTGATTCGATTGTTGTTATTATATTTTTTTAGTTCGATGCGGCATACTTGCCATTTGGTCCCGTAAAAATTTTATTCAGTCTTTTCTTTATGTTATCCTGCATGCACGTTTTGTTATTATTGTGTACACATGTTATCTTTGACTTTATTGTCTGTGAAACGAGTATCATAGTTACCTATAGTTAAATTGTACGTCAAAAAAATTGGTGCTAGGTCCTCGGATATCAAGTGAGCCCACCAGTCAATTAAATCAAACACAAATCTCTCGAAAAACAATTTCTGTGGCAGTTGGGTAATAACAGGAAGATTGCTCAAGACATGGAAAATTTTAAAATTTTCTCAATTCGAATGTTTTTTTTTTTCTATTGTGCCCTTTTTGCTACAAACAATTTACTACTACTATTTAACAAAGAAACAAGCGTGGACTCTCACTTGTCGTTGTTATAGCGGCAACAGAAATACATACTCTGTGAAATTTTTTATTTGTACCTTTATTCTTGATATACAGCCCGCTGTCAGACGGGCGGACAGTAGAGGCTTAGTAATACGGTTCTGTTGGTAACGGGTACGGAACCCTGAAAAAGGGTCCTTGAAGTGTCGGGAGTAATAAATAAAAGGACGTCAACTTGTAGCGAGCGTATATTGCGAACTGACGGTTACAATAATGTTGGCTTATTTATACGTGATCTTTATACTTATTTTCTTATGTGGGTAAACCCAAATATATTACAATCCTCCACCTTAAATAATGCATATCCTAACTTATATAAAACTCAAATAAACAAAATATAAACCTTAACGTTAACTATTTTATAACTTACAACTGTTTTATAATAACTTACAACTAACAATTTTATAACTTACAACGTTCTACAAACTAAATAAATATTTAGCTATCACAATATTGGGGCGGTCTTTTTAAGCGACACGCCCGTACAGGACGGGGGCGGACTACCTCTGGAACAGCATCCTCGGATTGGGAAACTATCACCCGCTCCTCACGACTGGGTACATTACTGAGGTACTGATCCAGAAGCAGATGTAGACGGCAACTCAACGGTAGTCGCGGTTCGAACCGGACTGAACTCCCTCACGCTCCGAGGGCTCCGAGTCTCTCCGGGGACTGACGCTGGCTTCGTCACCTCGGTATTGTCGGGACGTTCCGCATCAAGAGAACTCCGTTCTGATGTGCTAGTCGGACAAATCAATGAGCTTCGCGATCGCTGTCTTAACTGGTCAATGTGTCTATGATTTTCTTTGCCTGAACAGTCCCTAACTTTATAATCTGTAGTACCCGTTTTATCTACTACCTGCCCCGGACTCCATTTCTCGTTTCCCCTATATTGTCTCATCCATACTTCCTCTCCTATCTCTAAAGAACGTTTGACGTCCGTGCCTACTTTCTGTTGTCGTTCCTGAGCCTTCCTAACTTTATTTTCTATATTTGGTTTTAATGCATCTAATTTAGTACGTAAATTCCTACCCAGCATCAATGTGGCTGGACTTTCCCCTGTTGAACAGTGTTCCGTATTACGGTAATGCAAAAGGAAGGTATTTAAAAATAAATTAATGTTTTGTTTTTGTTTAAAACTTTTTTTATAATTCTTTTAACCGTACGCACTGCATTTTCTGCAGCCCCTTTCGATGCTGGGTGGTACGGAGCAGAAAAAACGTGATCTACACCCTAACTAGCCAAAAAGTTCCTCTCTCCTATTATTTGCTGTGCCCGACAGGGTCCATATTTGTTCTTTAACCATTTTAAACCATCTTTGTAATACATATGGAATGCAATAAATGATTGAGTATTGAGTAAGTCTGCCATTTCCTTGCTCGTGAACGGTGGTCCGTTATCTGAGACTATTTGTCTCGGTAAACCCCATCTAGAAATATACTAGGAAAATACTAAAAATAAATCTAGAAAAATACTAGTACCGCCGTACTAGGCACAGGAAATACTTCTAACCATTTAGTTCTAGCGTCAACCATAATTAGATACATTTTTCCGAAAATTGGCCCTAGGAAATCAAGATGCACCCTCGGCCACGGTCTAGTAGGCCAGGGCCACGGCGAGACCGCGTGCCGCTGCGGCGCGTCCGCCTCCCCCGCGCATGTCGCGCACTCCCTGCACGTAGTCTCAATAGCCTCGTCTATGCCCGCCCACCAAACATAACTCCTAGCTGACGCCTTCGTCTTAACTATGCCCATATGAGGTTCATGTAATTCCTGTAGTACCCTTGGCTCGACCATTTGCAGGAATCACTACCCTGTGCCCCCACATCACGCAGCCTAGCTCCTCGTACAGTTCCTTACGGCTGTAATTCTCGAATATCATTCTCTGTTGGCCACATATCACGAATATAATTTAAAACCCTACCTAACATTGGATCTACCCTAGTTTGTTGTTTAATTGTATTATAATCTAATAACAATGCATTCTGTGCAAAATGTAAATACGTTTGCTCGGGGACCCGCAGTGACTCATCGCTACTGCACGGACCCGGCAGTCTCGACAGCCCGTCCGCACCGTTTGTTTAGTGTTTACATATTCAATATCGTACGTGTAAGCAGATAAAATAATTGCCCAGGGTTGTAATCTACTCGCGGCCATCGCTGGTACACCGTGTTTTGGTCCAAATATACTTACTAGCGGTTTGTGGTCGGTTCGCAAGAGAAAACGTCGACCATAAACATACTGATGTAATTTTTGTAAACAAAATACGATAGCTAACGCCTCCCGATCTATTTGTGAATAATGTTTCTCGGCGTTATTCAACGCGCGTGACACATACACTACCGGGCGGTCGCGGCCGTCACGGCCGGCTGTGTGAGTACACCGCCTATGCCCCGCGCGCTCGCGTCGCATGTCAGTACTAACGGCTTGTTTGGATCATAATGAGCTAATACCTCTGCGCCTACTAATATTTTTTTAATTTTTGCAAACGCCCTTTCGCACTCCGCACTCCATCTCCAATTGACCTTTTTTTTAAAAGGTCATACAGTGGTGACAAAATAGTACTCAAATTTTTAACAAATTTAGCATAAAAATTACTAAACCTAGGAAGGAACGCAACTCTGAAATATCTCTTGGCCTGGGAATTTTTATTATTGCTTTTATTTTGTCTGAATCCACTTTAACCCCATCTTTTGATATGACATAACCTAAGTATTTGACTTCATTAACTATAAATAAACATTTACTCCTTTTTAGCTTCATACCGTGACTCTGTAACCGCTGGAACACCTTTTTTAACGTTTCTACGTGATTATCCTGTGTTCCCGCCGTTCCGATGATGATATCATCTAAAAATACTTCTACCCCCGGAATATCACTAAGTAAATTCGACATAATACGCTGGAAGATGCCCGGACTAGAAGACAACCCAAACACAAGTCTATTGTACTTAAAAAGACGATGTGTGTTTATTACAGTTAAATCTTTAGTATTATCCAATTCAATCTGGTTATAAGCAAGGGTTAAATCAATTTTTGAGAAATGTGTAGCACCGTTTAAGCTCACTAAGAAATCATTTATCTTGGGTAACGGATATCTATCGACCAGTAAGACAGGATTTAAAGTTATTTTGTAATCAGCACAGATACGGAGTCCTCCGTCCGCTTTACGTACCGGTACCAAAGGCGTCGCCCAGTCCGAGCACTCGACGGGCTCGATGATGCCCGCGCGCAACATGGCGTCCAGCTCCGCGTCGACCTGACCCTTCAGAGCGTAAGGCAGCGGCCTCGCGCCCTCCCGCAACCGGAGCGTTGCCTTGCCGCCTGTGTACCGCCCCAGTCCCTCGCTGAACAATTCTTTATACCTGTTCAACAAACAATCGACAGTATCAGAAATTTTGAGTACGCTATGGTTAATATCTTGTTGAAATGGTGGTATTTTAATACCCAATTCTATTAACCATTGCCTGCCCAGTAAGGAAGTTGTACCCCCGTCTATCACAAACAGTTCTAGATATTTTATTTTATCTTTGTATTGAACTTTCGGTCTTATACCCCTAGTGGTCTTATATTGCTACCATCATACAATTTTAACACCAAATTAAATGGTTTAATTACTTTATTTTTAAAAAGTTTATCATATGTTTTCTTACTGATACATGAAATTAGCGCCTGTGTCTAGCTCCATTTTTAATGTTTTATCATCAATCAGTAATGATAACCTCACCGGGTTGTAGCCGCTCAAACATAGTTGATGAAGTTCTTCCTCCAGCTCGTCCGAACTAGAGTCTCCCGCTCCTGCCCTCGGATGGTCGCTCGTGGTGGCATCCACGTGGTTCACTCCGCGCCTCTTCCCTCTGCCACTGTTCGCCTCCGTCCGCGGACAAACACGCCTCAAATGTCCGCTCTGTTTGCATTTGCTACAAAGTTACAAACAAAATGCTTATAGCGGCACTCCTCCTTGCTGTGTCCGCGCCAGCCGCACGCCGTGCAGCCCCCGGCGCCCATCTCGGCGTCTCGCGCCGCACGCCCGTGGTACGTTCGTTGGTCCGCTGCATGGTCCGCAACCTGACCGCGCCCACGCTTTGTCCGCAACGTGTTCACGAATGCCGATGCCTCCGTTGTCGCTTTCTGTTCCACGACTGCCGCATCCCGCTCGGCCGCCTCCAGCCCAACCGCCAATTTGACTGCCCCTGAGTACGTCAAATTATCTTCCGCAAACAACCTTTGTCTGATGACGTGAGTGACGTCATCAGACAAAGGTTGTTTCACTCCGCATACGAACTGGTCCCGCAAATTCTCCTCCAAATTCCCACCAAACTCACAAGTTTTCGAGAGTTTCTTCAAATCGGTCAGATATTGTGTCACACTTTCGTCGTCTTTCTGTCTTCTTTGTCTGAACCGAAACCGTTCCGCCATGACCGCCGGTTTCGGTTGTAGGTGATTTTTCAAAATTGTAACGACCTCTTCGTACGTTATATCCCCTGGTTTTCTTGGATTGCACAGCGTGCTCAGCAATTCGTACGTCTCATCACCCACGCCCGTGATCAGCATAGGCAGCCACATGTCCTTCTCGACCTTATTGACCTTGAAAAACATCTGCAACCGCTCTTCGTACAAAGCCCGGTTTCCTGACTTCACATCAAAATCACGAATCTTTCCGACTTTGCCGACCGACATTTTCCTCGAATAATTGCAAACGTACTTCGATAATTATTCAAATAGTGATCCTCGTCGCCACTGAAGTGTCGGGAGTAATAAATAAAAGGACGTCAACTTGTAGCGAGCGTATATTGCGAACTGACGGTTACAATAATGTTGGCTTATGTATACGTGATCTTTATACTTATTTTCTTATGTGGGTAAACCCAAATATATTACAGTCCTGTTCTGACACAAAAAATAAAATAAATGAGTTCAGGAAAGAATCAATAATTTTTAAAAGGGCATAATTTTTACTGACTCCGTTTTTTTTTTTCAAGACCCTTGTCCTATAAGTAGCTGTTTGTTATTGGATTATATGTTCGTGTTATAGATATTGATTCTCCATTTTCTTTCAATGAACGGTTACAAATTACTCCTTTTACGAATATTAAATAATTCAATGTTATTGGAGTTTATTTAAAAATAAGAAATATGTAAGACAGTGACAAGTAATTTATCAAACTCATGTCACACTAGGCAAGCAATTTGTGGCAGTTTTGATCTGCGGGCCTTAAAAGACCAGCGGGTCTAAAAAAGCCACTTTAGCAGAATCAGAAAGCAATTCACTACCCGTCACTGTTAAATTTTCCAAATTCACTTTGAACTTAATGCGTAAGCGATAAAGATGAAAATGAAGTTAGACGATTATTGCTTGGTTAATGTTATGTTAGTTATATGATTCTACTAAACAGGGGGCTAGAATCATATAACGATCATAGCAGTAATCGCACTGCAATGTTTTCATCTTTATGTCTACAGCTAATTTTTCCAATAAACCTTGAACCGAATGTTCAAGGTTTATTGGGAAAATTTGACAATTTGGAGTAGGTTGATTTGCTGGGTGATTCAGTTGAGAGTGACGTTTTTAGAGCCGCTGCATTATTAGTATGAGCATGGGTTGCGCGTGTTGCAGGCGGGCCGTACACGGGCAGCGCCAGCAAGGCGGGCGGCGGCGCGGCGCCAGAGCTGGCCAGCGCCATGTACGCCAAGACGCACGTCGCGCTCAACAAGGTCAACGTGAGTATCACTACCGCACCCTAATACTGTACAATACGTACACGGGCAGCGCCAGCAAGGCGGGCGGCGGCGCGGCGCCAGAGCTGGCCAGCGCCATGTACGCCAAGACGCACGTCGCGCTCAACAAGGTCAACGTGAGTATCACTACCGCACCCTAATACTGTACAATACGTACACGGGCAGCGCCAGCAAGGCGGGCGGCGGCGCGGCGCCCGAGCTGGCCAGCGCCATGTACGCCAAGACGCACGTCGCGCTCAACAAGGTCAACGTGAGTATCACTACCGCACCCTAATACTGTACAATACGTACACGGGCAGCGCCAGCAAGGCGGGCGGCGGCGCGGCGCCCGAGCTGGCCAGCGCCATGTACGCCAAGACGCACGTCGCGCTCAACAAGGTCAACGTGAGTATCACTACCGCACCCTAATACTGTACAATACGTACACGGGCAGCGCCAGCATGGCGGGCGGCGGCGCGGCGCCCGAGCTGGCCAGCGCCATGTACGCCAAGACGCACGTCGCGCTCAACAAGGTCAACGTGAGTATCACTACCGCACCCTAATACTGTACAATACGTACACGGGCAGCGCCAGCAAGGCGGGCGGCGGCGCGGCGCCCGAGCTGGCCAGCGCCATGTACGCCAAGACGCACGAAAATTGTTTGTGAACTTTTCATTAAAAACATGATAAATACAGTTTGAAAAACTTTGTGGGGGCTCTTGAATTTGGTATCGTTATAATAATGATCTATAGATAGTGAAGTAAGCATCACTAAGATTTTGAGATTGTCAAACATCTTATATTCAGAGAGGTCTTGAAGTTTAAAGTAGACATTGTATGATGCGACCAGATGCGTGCTAAGTCTCTGTAGGTTAGGTTATATATCTGATTTCATAATAGATATTTCGTATTTTGAGTTGTGGCTTGAGTTTGTGGCTAAGTACAGCGAGCGTGTTTTTCTTGACTCTGAAATGAAAAGTAGAAGCATGAGGTGTTTGCACTTGTGCTCGGTGATAAGGTTGCGCTTTGTATGCGTGTGAGAGTGTAGCCGAGTTCCGTGTTCCCGCAGAGTTACGAGAAGGCGTCGTTCCACAGCGGCACGCCGCCCCCCTTCGGCGGCGCCTCGCACCTCTACATCCCCGCGCCGCCGCACCACCACCCGCACCACCACGCGCCGCAGCAGCACCAGGTGACTACCGCTCTCTCACATACGGACACACACACACATACCACACACACACACACCACACACACACCACACACACTCCACCACCCACACCACCACGCGCCGCAGCAGCACCAGGTGACTACCGCTCTCTCACACACGGACACACACCACACACACACACACACACCACCACCACGCGCCGCAGCAGCACCAGGTGACCACACACACTCACACACACACACACACCGTAACTGCTTGTTCGTGCGTCTATCACACAAGTTGAAAGCTCTGACCATATTGAACAGAATTCCGCTTGGGAACCGAGTTTGCGTGTCTGTTGTTTCAATAACGAAGTAAAAGAACTACTTTTCACTTTTACATAGGATATGAGTATAATTTTATGGATCCAAATTATTGTCTAGTCTTTGAAATCACTATGTATGTCATTACTAGGGATCGGCTGCTATTATGGATCAATAAACATAAATATTAATGTGGACTATCCCGGGCAGGATTCTCGGGAATACTTTTCTGAATTTCGATCTATTAAATGAAGTTTAATTGTTTAACATTCATGAGTACGCACGGCGAGATATCAAACTTCTCATTTCCGAAGGCGTATCCATGTTAAAATAACGATCACTAAATCTCGAAGCACTACCGGACCGAACACTAGGCAGCGGATTACGATCCCTGGTCATTACTGAAACAAAAAAGGTTCCGCTTAAAACGGTTCTGTAAACAGTTTCTGTGTAAACGAGTACTGACGCCGCGTATAGATTAGTTTTTTTGAAAGATTTTTGAAGCACGACTGTTCTTGAAGCTCCTCGATACAAATAATATTTCCTTATCGGCGCGTGTGCAAGTTTAGAACTGCATCCCACGCGGGATTCACTTCAGTGTGGCCAGAGTTTTATACTACATAACCTCCCAAAAGATACAAAGTGTTTTAGGGCGGGTTGTATCAAACAGTTGGTTAACGTAACATACGTACGTCAAAAAGTTACGATTACGGACGATGTTTGACGTTCGTTAAATTAGAAGCGTTGTTTCAAAGCATTCTGGTAAAAATTCCTGCTCATTCCAATAGCTAAGTTATTGACACGGGTCCTACCTAAATAGCTTTTTTTTGCATTCCACCACTTATTTGTGTCATCAGAAGAACTGGTATTGAGGAATTCAAAAGAAATGTCACAATATTGTTCTATTTGACGCAACTAAAGTTACGTTAACCAGTGTTCAGACCATCTGTTAACGTAAACGTTATATTTTACATGCGTTAACGCTGACATTTTGTGAAACAACCCAATTTTTTTATTTGACGATAGTTAGCACCATTTTTAACGTTTACGCGTGTGTTAAGTGTAGTTGAAACAACCCGCCCTTGGAAAAGATAAGCTTATGTACAATAGTCATGAATCATTTGATAGAGACCCCAGTATACCATATAGAAGTTTTCGAAACATGCATACTTGCATAGATTGCGTTGCGAAAAGCACACGAGTGTAGCATGATCGACACTACCGTTTTAGATAGCCATGTTGTCTTTGAGCATATAGGCTGAAGATGCCTTAGCAACCAAAAGAAATAAAAAAAAAATTTTTTTTTTTAGAAATATTTCAAACGAGTTTCAAATAAAATAAAAATTACCTAACACGTCAGAAAACTTAATTTCGAAAAAATTTGTTAATTTTTTTTTATGGATATTGTTGTGTGTTGATATTATTGAGTATGGTTAAGGTGCAGTCCCAAAAAGCATGTTTTCGGTTTAAAAATGGCATCTTTTTTGTCAAAATTGATTGTCGCGACGTGAAAGCTTGCATCTGTTTCCCGCCTATATGCTCGAAGACTGTTTCACGCAAAATGAGTTCTGGGACTAGCTGATATTTAGCTTTGTTCGTTGTCTGTCTGTATGCTTGTCTTGTTAATGTCTTGGAATAGAATGAAATCGAGACGACGTGAAATCTTACAGCGAAAACGATTGTCAAACAGCCAAATTGATTAGTATTGATCATGTGGCAATTCAGTTGAGGATATCAATTCGTCAAACCCATTTTGAGTCCATTTTACAATTAGCATTGTTGAAAAAACTTCACATTGTTTTCCTTTGATTGTTCTTGTGTTAAGAGATGGTGCTATATACAGGGTAATTTGTAAAACATTAACAACTTTTTAAGAATTGGAAGTACCCATGATTGTAAACAACTTTTTGAGAAAACTCGAAAAAAATATTTATATGATTAAAATGTATGACGCAGCTATTTTTTCGAGTTTTCAGGTTTAGTATCTTAGTAAAAGTTGTTTATAATCATGGGTACTTTCACTCCTTAACAGGTTGTTATTGTAAAAATTAACCTGTACAGCTCCTTCTTTCTTGGACTGGAACAATGATATTTTGTCAAAGGACTCCTTAGGCTAGGCGCGCACTGGTGACTATTGTCATCGTGACAGTATATATCTCTCTGTTGCACTTCACAATTATTGCGAAAGAGAGATGTACTGTCACGGTGATAATAGACACCAGTGTCCGCATAGGCTTAGTGTTTTTATTTCTCATACTACCGTGTGTTGGCAGTTGGCATCAATGTATACTTTTGAATAGTTTAGATACGTCCCAGAAAGCATTGTGAAACAGCATAAAGACCGTGATATATTTTTGTTTATGCATGCGATATGTTGAGTTGATTACGTTTTATTATATTTCTTAGAGTTTGCTTTCGTTTGTAGATGGATGTACGGGTGAACAGTAGTCATAATAGGCGGGTAAGTTAATATATACAAACATACATATTTATTAACGCACTATATTATGTATTTTATGCACTTACTACTGTGTTAACATTTTCAATGTGACTAGTTTTTATGTTATATACTTTAGGGCAGATTTTGAATAGTTAGATAACTTTTATTTGAGGAAAAAATATGGTGACTCGACAGATTTTCGATGGAAAATATGTCATACGGCCATATTTTATTCTTCAAGGAAGAGTTATCAGGAAGTCTACTCTCGAGGCCCGAAGTTCGTAGTTTCAGCCTTAGTTACGCGCGTTTTCTACTCCGTATCACATACAGACTTACGATTAATCCCGAACTAAGAATTAACAACAAAACGATATTACTGTTACTGACAAAACGTGTTGTCATTAATTCTTAGTGGTTAGGTGATACGGAATAGAAAACGCCTATAACTAAGGCCGAAACTAGGGACTTCGGGCTTAGAGAGCAACCTCCCTGACTGGTGAAAACTCAGCCCAAAATCCTGCGAATAGGTGTACAGGGTCAAACCAAAATTTAAAAATTTAAATGGCTAACTCATGGTTCTTTTTAATCTGTCAAAAACGAGTACGAAGTCTTCATTCTAGCTTTCCTAGCTACTCCTCTTATTAAAATAATATGTGTAGTTATAATTAAAATGTTAACTGTATACATTTTCGAAATCCCCTTAAGTTTAAAGCCTTCCTTCTTCTAAAACAAGCTTATATTCTGTATGCTTCCATTTTTTCGTTTATCATCTTCCTGCCCTTATCCCATGTTACTTGCGTTCGACGCAATACGTTTTTTACTTCCATTCTGTCCTATCAGCCCAAGCTATCACTAACTTCCATTTCTTTCTTATCATCACAATCCATGCATCTTTTTTTGGCCTTCCTCTCCTTCTCCATCCGTCCATATGTATATTCATAACTCTTTTTGTAACATGCGTCTCATCACTCCTCACATGACCTTACCAAGACAAGCGATTCTATTTTTAACTTTTTCGTCACTGGCGCCTCTTATTAATTATACTACCTCTATTGTACTCATTTCTCACTTTTGTGTTATACTTAAATCATATATTTATATGTCCTTATCATACCATGACAGGAAAATGGTTTATTATAAAACATAAGACTATGAAATATTTAAAGCAATTTCCCAATATAAAAACCATACTATTTTGGTTACCATGTCATTGAAAAAGTTATCCTGTACCTATGTATTATGTATTGCTATATATTTTATACTATGTTATAAGTTAAACTATTTACGTACTACCCGCCTTACAAGTATTATTGCATGTATCTGTTACGAATGACCGCTATATATTTGTCTTAAAATTTATATTATTTTATAGCACAGAATTAGGTTAATTTTTACTATGTCTGCTATATGTATGTGCTCGTTCATAACTGTGTTATTATCTGTCTTCGTCTTCTCTGTGCCTTTTTTCAACAGAAAGTTTGATACTGTTTTGTTGTAATGATTTAAAACATTAAAAAATGCGTGATTTAATTAAAATACTGTGTATTGGTTGTGGGTCCAATGTTATTTGATAGATAAGCTTGCGTTAAACAGTGATTGAATATTTTGTAAAGATTTGTAAAGACTAAAATCTGGAACAATCCACAGTATAACGGTTTTCAATTATTCAATTTGTAGACGGTATCGAAATAGTAATGCGTAATTTCAACATAATTCAATATGTCAGGATGGCCGAGCGGTCTAAGGCGCTGCGTTCAGGTCGCAGTCCACTTCTGTGGGCGTGGGTTCGAATCCCACTTCTGACAAAAAACTTTTTGCATTTTATTATTTTACTTTTTAGTATTTTTCACAAAATAATATTGGATGCTGGAGTTTAAATAAATATTTTAACAATTCGTTGGCATTATTTTATTTGTTACATAAAAACATCTTAATTTTCATAGTGGCTTCAAATAATAAGCATAATAATTTTGGTGGTGGTTAATGATATTATCATAAACGCCTTACTTGTTATTTTTGCTTCTATTCAATAAATTATTAACTAATTTTCATGAATTATACAACCTGTAACAATAAACGCAATACCTCTTGAGGGGTCATTGAACTCATATTATGACGACTTTTCACTATGGTACCAAAACTAAAATCCCAAAAATAATCGACTACCACATACACATGTGCGCATAACTCTACAAAATATAATTTTTACAGCAGATTTTTTTTCGTGATTTCGGGGTTAGTCCATGGTAAAAGTTTTTAATAATGATAATTACAATGACCCCTAAGCAGTATTGCGTTAATTCTGTTACACGTTGTTCGTTTTTTACAGGTAATGAAAATATTCATTACAGTGTAAAAAACACACAAACACTAAGGCCTACAACCAGAACCAACACATTTATGTTACCAACATCTGACAGTGCTGTTGACATCTGGCTGTCACTCACCTACATGTATACGTACGAGTATAATGACGTCACTAACGTATGCTTACGTCACGCAGGAGAGTGGAGCGGGCGGCGGCCGCGCCTCAGCCAGCAAGCCGGCGGCGAGCAAGCCTAGTTACTCGCAGTCCTATTGGGCACCTAACTAGCCGATGAACTGGTAAGCATACTCTTACGTCACGCAGGAGAGTGGAGCGGGCGGCGGCCGCGCCTCAGCCAGCAAGCCGGCGGCGAGCAAGCCTAGTTACTCGCAGTCCTATTGGGCACCTAACTAGCCGATGAACTGGTAAGCATACTCTTACGTCACGCAGGAGAGTGGAGCGGGCGGCGGCGGTGCTGATGAACTGGTAACCGTACTCTTAATCCTTAAGTGGGTGATATACGGGCGAGCAAGTTCGCGGACTCGCGGATCGCGCGTGTGTCACCGTAAGTACGCGTACGTTTTAAACAAGACGCGTAGAGAAAAAGGTCGTCGAGCCACATGTCCGCGTACTTGCTCGGACATCTATCACCCACTTTAGGAGTCTTTCATAAATCAAATTATGTTTTCTGAACTCCCCATCTCCCCTGCTCAGGATAATAGGAGACGTGCACGGCGTTGACTACTTGACTATGCCATCCAGTGTTACATCTCGAAACTTTAACGTTAACAGCACATGACGTTGACGCTTTTGTGCTACCATCTAGTTCCTGCACGCTCAGATGAACGTGCCACCCAACGATTCCTTTCGTTCTTCTGCTTTTTTGATAACACTGTATTTAGGGTTCCCCGTACCCAAAGGGTAATAACGGAACCCTATTACTAAGACTTCGCTGTCTGTCTGTGTGTCACCAGGCTGTATCTCAAGAACTGCGATAGCCAGATAGTTGAAATTTTCACAGATGATGTATTTCTGTTGCCACTATAACAAAAAAAATACTAAAAAACAGTATAAAATAAATATTTAAGGGGGGGGCTCCCATACAACAAACTTGTTAAACTCGTTTTAGTTCCGAAATTTACCCATATTTTATGCTAATTTAACTGGGCTGTCGCTGAGATAACGCCTTATAAGTACCTACGAGAATATTGTCCTTCAGATTTTTTCGTCCTTAAATAACAGCCTATTGTCCCAGTAGAATCATTGAGTCTGATTTTGTTATTACAGTACTAAGTGGTCCTGTGTTTTGTTGCAGGCATGGCCGTTGTCGGTGTGCGGGGTTGTCTGTGCGCGTGTCGTCCTCGCGCTGTCCCCCTGTCCTGTACCCAGCTCACAGCTCACAGCTCACCAGCTCACCAGCTCTCCAGCTCAACAACTCGACCGCGACACAAACGCATTACTATATAAATTCATAGTGTAAAGGCATCGCCGCCGTCACCACCCCCTTCATTCGATTGAGACGTCGTAGCTGAGTGATGCAATATAATTATTATGTATTTTATTTGTGTATAAGCGTCGTGACGACGACGGTGCAACTCTCATCTCATTCGTTAAGTCCGCTATCATAGGTTTCAATTGTTTAAAAGAAATTACCTCTAGTGCTACTTGTAATATATAAAGTATGATGTATATGGTTACTATAAGTATTTGGTACGCTATGCGTGCCAAATTTTTTTATTTAGTTGACATACTTTTTGTAATTAACACTTATTATTACTAAAAAAAAGATTAAAGATGTCTTAGGACGATAATCGTAATGTAAACGAGTAATAGTCGAGCTCTTTTATATGTGGAAGAATGCAGATGTGATGATCTCGCGGGCATTTGAAAGTATGACGGATTACACATATTGGAACTTGATTACAGACTTTTATTTTAACCGCTTGTTATTAATAAACAATTGAGAGGAACTGTGACTGCAAATGTGTTTGAGAACTTGCGTTAGATGCCTACGGATGCCTCGTGTAAGTTGGCAATGTCGTTCGCATCAGACGCTGTAAAAACACCTTTGTTTAACGTCCCAGATTATGATTTTAGCGAAATAAATGGACTTTTTGTAGTGTAACAGTATGTTCAACAGTAATACTCGGATGATTGTTTCGGTATTTTGTTTGAAATTAAATATCATGGGGGTAAAACTGTTTTAATTTTGTATGATATTAGTGTTTAAAGTCTAACATCCTGTAATGTAAATCTAGGAACATAATAAAATCTTGCAAAATTTTTATTGAATAGCTTTTCTAATTTTCCAATCCTAACCAATGATGATATAGTCTCGAGATTCTGTAGCACAGTATTTTATTATATTGTCAACATCTTCTTTTTCTGTAAGTCCATCCAAGGATTGTCCGTAAAAGAGCTTTGGTGTGCACTATTTATTATTCCTATTAAAAAGATCATTTTTGTCATTGCTAGGGCTGATTTTTCAGTTTATGTATTTTCCATGAAAGTTATTCCTCATATAAAGTTATCATTGAAAAATCGGCCTATATAATTTATCAATTCCGTCGCCTACTTACTTAACTATATTATTTTATACTTTATATTTTTTCCACAGTAAGGCGCCAATTACGTGATGCAGTCAGTAAAACCACAGTCAACGCTGTGACTGATCGATAACCTATAATTTAGTGCAGTGACTGATGGCTGCATAAAATTGACTGACGGAAATTAGAATCTAGATTTATTTAATTAGTCACACCAGATCCATATTCAATTAAAAATAAATCAGTCTGATTTATTTTTAAATGGAATGGGTCTGTTTTCACATGTTTATAGAAAGGGTTGTCCTTTGTCGTCATACAGCTAATAATAATATATCGTCGCGTATTTAAGAATGAGCGTCTAATGTCGATTGAATTCCAGCTGTTATTTGTCAACCATGATTTTTAAAATTGAGTGAGTGACGCTTCCATGAGCGTGTAATGGGCGCCTAACACTTGCACAAACCACTCAGATTAATGGTGGATATCGTGTGGTGTATTCCCACCTATCTTCTAATATATAAAAATCTCGTGTTCGATAACAAACACCGTGAGGTGTTTGCTATCGAACCCCTCCGAAACGGCTTCACTAATACTTATTAAATTTATTTTGTACATTTGGTAGGTCTGAGAATAGGCGGCAAAAAAAATGTTTGCCGAGTCAGCTAGTAGACTTATAGAATTTCATCTGTGCAGAAAAGCAAAGCAGACAAACATTGGTGTGATATTTTTTTCCATTCGAAGTTCATGATCTGTACGAGTAAAGGTTATGGCACACTATAACAGCATCGCAACGGCACCGCTCCAGCCCAGCAATTATCTTGTAATTCAAATTAGTCCTTAATTCGTGTGTCGTATAATACATTTTATAATGTCAATGTCAAAAAGCCAACGGCAGGCAGTTAGCGTGTTAACCATTTCAATACAACTTGGCTCGCAGCCTGCGTGCTTACACCTCGCGGCTGGTGCGCGGACTGCGAGCGGACGACGTGTAACCGGGTAGCCGTAGCTTAAATACGAGGCGACGCCGTGCTGCAGCTGTGCAGTTGCGGTGCCGGTATAATATGCCATGACCTTAAAAGTTGTGGACTCACACTATAACACTCATTTTAGAAGTCCATAGCATTTTAGAGCCCATACACATTCAAGTCATTTGATCAAACACAGGCTGTTTCAAACTGTTTGAACAAATAAAAATGGCTTCAGTCTAGGCTCCTTCTGGGTAAGATCGCTCCATCGTAGACTTTGTCTCTGTCATCTCTGACCTTGACTAGAGTCAAGAGCAAACCCATCACAAGAAAAAAAAAAGAAATAGGTTTATTTTTTCATGACATTTGATGATTCATTTTTGATCAATTTTCCCAGACATTCATGCCAGTTTGTTAAAACTGTTTGAACTAGCTTGTTTGATGATATGACATAGTGTATGGCCCGCATTACACCAACTTCGTATTTGGCTGGTGCCACGTGTACCTCATAGGGCACACTGGACTGTTAACGTGTACATTCTTGGAACGATTGCCACCCTCATCATTGAGTAAAGATAAAATAAAACATGTCGTGCCCAGACAAACATTTATTATAAGCAGTATATAGGAATGTAACATAAAGAGGCAATATTGCCAAAATATTATGTTTCACTTAAAAAATCAAAAGCTAGCTCTACCTAGACGGAACGCGCACAAACTAACAGAAAGCTGATTAGTGCGTCACCAACTAAATAAATTTCATTGTCCAAGTTTTTACGTTATAAATGCAATGTTAGAAATGAAAGATTGCACATGCACAGCGGGCCAGCCCTGCGTTGTTAAGTGTTTGTTAGTGCGCTGGCTGTCGCTGCCTGTCACCGTATTACAGGTTCTTGGCGGAGTGTTCGTCCAGCACCCAGTAGAGGGCGCCACTGACGGGCTTCACGCGGCGCGCGGGGACACTGTCGTCGTTGTCTTTCAGGATACGCTGGGAAAATTGGAAAAAATTGTTTATGTGAGAATATGCGTTTTGTATGTTTGGCAGAGGTATTTACGTTAAGAATACTTAACATTGATGCTTCTGTGCTTTATAGTTCCTGCACGCACTGTTTAGGGCAGCTATACTCAACCTGCGAACTCGCGGGGCGCATGTGACTCGTCAAGCTTTTCCATGTGGTCCTGTAGCCTCATTGATGCTATATTTAGTCAGTATCAATCTGTATGTATCTATAATCTACTGATTCATCCTTGACGATGTGTTGAGAGTATTCCTCACCCACTATTAACGTAAAAAATTGGAAAGTCCTAATCAATCATGTATTTAGATAGGTACTATAAAAGTAAGTAGAATTTTATTTGACTAAGTTATTGCGGCCCACAATGATAATAGTAGAAGCGCAATGTGGCCCAGAGAAAAAAAAACCCCGCTGCTGGTTAAAAAACTTCTGTGATCCACATATCTATAATATAAAAATGAATCGCTAAATGTGTTGGTAAGCGCATAACTCAACAACGCCTGGACCAATTTGGCCAATTCTTTTTTTTGTTGTGTTTGTTATCATCAGGAGAAGGTTTTTATGTGGTTTATAAAAAAAAGTTGCCAGTTGACGGGAGCGAAGCCGCGGGGGACAGCTAGTTCCCTATACAATATTCCGTTTAATTTTGGACAATAGGGTGTCTTTTTTTGTGGATCTAAAATCATCAAATGACTTCTCTCGCTCTGGGCGGAGCGTAGACCTACCTTAGGTCCCATGCTGGCCTTGTTTATGTTTTTCAAACTATTTTGTGCAAATTCCCCTCAATTTGCTTCTGCCAATTTTCTGTAAACATGCCTAAGTCGCCCGTGGCTCCATACAATCATATGCTTAAAAGAATAAAAATATTGCTTACCTGAATCATCTCAGCCTTGCTTGAACCACAGACTGCAAACATGCAGTTCCTCGCCTTATTGATAATGGGGAAAGTCAGTGTGATCCTCTCTGGTGGGAACTTGGGTGAGTCAGTGATAGATGCCACACTGACGGAAGTCTCGTTCAACAGTGGATGGCCAGGGAACAGCGAGCATGTGTGTCCATCGGGACCCATGCCGAGGAGAAGCAGGTCAAACACAAAGTCTTCACTGCCAAATGCTTTGGTCAGCTGTTCTGTGTAGTCTTTTGCAGCTTGCGCAGCTGTGGAAAGGGTTGAAAACAATCCGTTGTTGGTAATCTTCTATTATGTTTATCAGGGCAGGTGATATAAATTATTTACAAACACATCTATAAAAAATTTGTTTAGATGTTACCCAACAGTTTTTTTTAAAGAGTTTTTTTAGAAGTTACCCAACATTTTTGTTTTTATTACCTATTTATAATAAACTTACATATTATATGTATAGTAACTCTTAGCTTCTGCCAGTAACTTCCATCCACAAGAGTAAAGACACGAAGAGTTAGCAAACAGACAGACGAGTTGCTTGAGCAGTTATTAACGTATTAATATAGTACCTGACACTCCCTGCTTGATCTTAATGAACTGTTTCTCCACAAGCTTGGTCTTGGGGATGAGTTCCCTCTTGTATGTGCCGAATGTTGAGTCCTCATCATTCTCTGGCACCACACGCTCATCACAGAATGCCACCACCCATTTGGACCATTCTGTGTCCACTGTCTGGAGACACTCGCAGAGGTTGTTCAACCAAGAACCACCTGGAAATATAAAATGGATTTGTTTTTAGTTGTAAATAATACTTTTTTCATTTTGCTAGTAAAGTGTAAAGCCATTGGTCTCAGCTGTCATTTGAAGGTCTTTCACAGCTGTTACAGGTAGACGACAGAAGACTGAAAATCTGACATCAATCTTACTAAGGGGTATATAATTGGGTTTTATAGGTCAGATAAGCCTACAGGGCATTTTTACTGATAATGCATCACCATACAGTATTACTTCATAAAAGAGTCATCTCTTATTTATTTATTTATTTATTTAATAATGTCACACCACATACATTATACACAAAAAAAAACAAACTCCATAACAAAATATCTGATGCACATGACAATTTAGCATATCTCTTTGTTAAGGTCATCAAGAGTTGATGCTGGCCCACACTTTTTAGCGCAATGAGGTCAGATAGGCAGGGACTGGTACGCAGCCAGCCATGTGCCAGTTATACTGGAAGCCAATCTCACCACTAGGTCAGAAGAATGCTAGGCAGGTTGAATGATAGTCAAGTTTGCAATCTTTTGCATTATTTTATACCTATTTGAAAATTTGAGAGAGATTCATGCTTGCGCATCATTAAAGAATTTGGGCCTTAGTGATTTATGCAAAGGGGAAAGGTCATGTTGGAAAATAGTTTAGTAAATAGGTTAATAGCAAGTCTTGAGCAATAAAACTTGGAAGTGAATTTTATTCTAAATAGGCTTATTTATTGCCTGGGGTGGATGCTATGTTCATTTCAAGTGGCAAAATGGATGATTCATTTAAGATTTTTGAGATAACATTTTAATCTATTTGTGGAACATAACCTGCAAAAATGAGGTAAGTATCTAATTTAATATTTTTATGACTAATGTTTCAGCCAGAACAGTATGATTTGCACAGTGTAAGCAATCAATACTATCAGTAACCAAGGTCGGTGCCGATTTGTTACATACAGAAACGCCCATGGCTTGGCTTGGCTTGGCGTGGATTAATAAGGATTCTTTTCATTAAAAAAATGGCATTTTTGGTAGCAAATTGTAGACTCAGATTATGTTATGAAAGACGGACAATTATTTACAGTTTGGTTTTGATGTACCGTCTGATTCCGGCCGGCTTGTAGAGGTCGAATTGAGCAATGTATTTACACATGTTTTTTTTTCTTCTTTTGAGCATTCGTACGTCTACTAACTAATAAATAGTTCTTCGAATGTGTACGTAAAAACCAGAGGGTTGCTTTTTCAACTGATTAAGCCAGTAAATAAAATATCTTGGCAATGTTAACATGACCTTCAAAAGCTTACCCGAAAATCCAACGAAAAACTTTCCACGGTTCTCGATAGCATCATTCGCTATTTGCTCTATGCGTGAAGATAACTTTGTAATTAGTTCTTCTTCTTTGCACACTAATATTGTAGCCATTTTCAATTATTTGCTTTTTACAAGTTTCAAACTACTCGCGAGGTTAGAATTTTTGAAATGTCATTCATTCAGCTTCCAATTTGTGGTTTCCATGCCAATGACATGACAAGAGCAAATATAACTTGACACTTTAAAATAGCGCTGTTATCGCTAGCAAATGTCATTCTCAATAGGTTTCAGGTTAGTTCAATGACCATCCGTATGCCAAGATATTTTGGTTATTCTATACTATAATCGATTATCTAAATGCGTTCCAGAGCAAATATAGATTTTTCCATTATTGGAACTGGAACGTTTTCAGCGGTCCTTGTTGTTTTTTACCAACTTCAAAAAACGAACATGCATAAACTCATGCCTTTTCCCCATGGATTGCGAGTACTACTAATGGCCTTTCTACAGAATATCACCAAAAATAACATACATAATTATTTGATGTTATTTGAGAGTTTCCCCCACCTGGTATCCCCACTTACTTACTCTTCTTTGTGCCTGTTTGCAAAAACAAAAGGTGGTTATGGGTTATATTCGGTGTTCAATCTCATGGTTTAGGGTTATTTTATAATGATAAAGAGCCAAAATTGCTGTATCCCATAAGCAAACATCAACACAACAACAGCTGGCAACACGTTAGACCCAGAAGTAGAAAATGAGACGAGTTGGACCTACCTAAAGGACTAGGTGATCAAATTAAAGGAGAAACAACGGGCCCATAACATGGGCGCTGGCAGAACTATTTTCAGAGGATTGCAACTTCAAAACTCTTCCTCGAATAGGAAAGATTTTCTTTTGCTCATATATGAAGAAGACGGATACAAGACCGAACGCAAAGGAGCTCGAAGTACTTCACCTCGGATCTGCTAGGTCTCTTTTATTGCATACCGCTTGTCTATTTTTTTTTAATGTTTTATTGAAAGTCAGAGGGGTGCAACTGCACCCCCTTGCACCTTCCTCCCGGCGCCCATGGCTCATGATAATATGGCTCAACTAATTTTCAGTGACTAACGGGCTTCAACGAGTTGGCTTCGGTTCCTTGTGTGCTCTCCAAAGGTCCTGAACTCCATTGCCCCGGGAATATCATACTCACATAATTATAATAGTAACTACGATGATTAAAATATAAACCTACATTACTGTGTAGTGACGAGTAGTTTGTACTACAAAATGTACCTACACAGCAGATAGTTTAGCCATTTCCGATATAGATGGCGTTGGCGTATCACTCCGGAAATATTAGTTTTCCACAATTTTTATTTCAAGTGGTCTTTGAAAATGTAGTAAATATATATTTGTTGACATTTAATAAATTATGTTTGCTTTCATTTCTCTCAAGATAAAGTTCCGAATCATTTTTTCTAGTTCTGCTACTGCATAAGAGATGGCGCTGCAAGTCGCAGAGTTTCTCGGTAAAAAGTGAAAGTGAGACGAAACGCATGAAAACTGGCACGGTGACCGCGACTCACGGTTGTTGACCGTCAAAACGGGCCGCTGACGTAACCGGCATAATAGCGGTAAGGGCGGCCTCGCGCCTTCGCACAGGACTTGTTTTTCTTCGATTACAGGGCTAATTATTTTGGGATATTAATATTACTTATTATATTTTTCGTTTATACATTTGCCGAACTACTACAAATTTTAATAATACTGTTGTACTCTCTTAAAGGGCAGATTTAAACGGTACTCTGGATTACCAAAGTAGTTATTAGGTAGGGTTATGAACTCGTAGAGATGCGACAGCACTTTGTTTGAAGGGACTTTTTTGACGCATTTTGTTTGAATAGCCGCAGTGCATCTTTCCGTCATCCGCGTTACGCGTACCACGTGTGAAGGTAATGACTGCTGGCCGACTCACGCGATAAGTACAAAAATGAATGCTGATGATCTTATCCTGGGTGTGTGAGCGAATCCGTAGCTACGATGATAATCTTAAACAATTTCACAAGGACCGTGATCTTTTCTATTAGTCATGCAGTTTGAAGTTAGTCTGGTAAGTTTTAAGGCTTCGTACCGGAAGGGTGCCAACGGTATCCTAATACTAGGTATTCTACTGTCTGTCCTTCCGTCCATCACATGAACCATTTGCATTTCTGTTGCGCCTTCTATATAACAAACGTGGTTTTTTTTTCAGCTTATGATACGGACCCTCGCCTGCAAATTGGACTTGCACTTGTTTGGTTTATCGGTGACTTGCTCACCTCTGCAGAACAATTCTAATACCGCGTGTATCTGACATCGACGCACAAACGATTTCCATGGGTCCAGGGCATGATTCTGGACACCCCAGTGTTGGAATTTTTCGTCGGTTCTTTTCTGATTTTTTTTAAGAGTACTACAAAGTATCCGCTCAGCTGAGCTGATATTATTTGTGGCTTTATTCAGATTGCTCTTTTTAGTGAAAGTAGTTATTTAATTATTTTTTGATTAAAAATCTCATTGGGTTAGGTCAGAATAACGATTATGAGCAGTCTAAAGTAAAAAAAACCCTTGAAAAAAATAAAAAATGAGAAAAAAGCCGACGAAAAATTCTAAGTCTAGGGTGTCCAGAATCATGCCCCGGACCCATGGAAATCGTTTGTGCGTCGATGTCAGATACACGCGGTATAGGTAATAAATATGTGGGGTGAACTCATAGTGTAGGTAACATTATAACGTGTAATTGTAAATGCCAATTTAATATATGTGATCACGAGATTTTTCTATACACCTGCCTGTGTTAAGGCCAAGCACGATTCGTTAAATTAATAAAAAATTGCATCTTTAAAATAGTTGCGTTGCTGAAGGAAATTTTAGCAGCACGATGGGCGAACGACAGTGCTGCCATTGCGGGTAGAACGTGGAAGATATTGGCTAAAGTACTCGGGCATTTCCTGTAAAAAAAACACGCTGGTTCTCTGGAGAACGTGAAATCAGGCTGATAGCAGGGCCCGATCTAGCAATTTAGCTGCTCCAGGCAAAAATAATATTTACACTAACAATATAAGTCATGAGCTTAGTCCAAAGAAATGGATGATTTATATGTGATATTGTTTTAATTATATGCATAATATTCAGATACATTAGTCTACTAGGCATTGGCGTATCTGGGGCGTCTTTCCAGGGGGGACCTGGCCTCCAACCTGAGATGCGACAACCAATAAGAAAAATCGTTGCTGTGTGCATGGCCAAAAGTGGAATTTTAGGCCAGTCATAGTCAGAAGGCCCAGGTACTCGTAGCTTCCCACAATTCCGGGCGATTTCACTAACTTTCATGACTGATGCAGGAAAGCTCTTTAGCTTAAAAAATGACTTATGTCTTATGACTTTCGAGATAATGATTTTTAATTTAGTTTTTATTTTTCTCATTAAAATCCAAATAGAAGTTAACTTTTTGCCTCATTCAAAAAAAGGTTAAGAACTGAGACATAGTAAAATTCAAGAGCGAACGAAGCGAGCTTGAAAATAATTGTACCATGGATAATTTATCAACTTATTATGTGGGTTTTACAGTATTCAGTAAAAGCTGGGCCCTAGGCTGGGTGGGCCTCCTCGCCCACCCAACGACTATCAAAAAAAAGAAGTAAAAACTACAATTTCTAACTTTTTGGGAAAACAATCCGATGTTTGAAGTGCTGTATCTCGGCATCTATTTAACCCAAAGAGCTACGACTTATAGTGAAACTAAAGCAAATTTTGTCTTCTTTACACTTTAAGCATCTTTTCTAACAACATCTCAAAATGGTAATTTTTGTAAGATTTTCACTCCTACAGATAAAATTGAGGACTTCGTGCAACCGCACCCTCAGGTTTGTCGCCCCTCATCATTGGCTCTATGGGCATTCGCCGGCTTGCCCCTCCCTAGATCAGATCAGGTCCTGGTTGGTACAGATTGGTAGGCTTGATTAAACTCTCGGGAGTAAGCAGGCACGATGGTTTACAGATTAAGGCTCTTTCCGAACCACAAAGTGAAGGATCCTGTAATTTCGCAGAAGAAAGCAATTTAACTTAAAGACAACGCATGTAGCTATTCCCCGAAGGGTAAGGCAGAAGTTTATCAAGAGGAGAGACGTGAGAATTAAGACTACTGAGAAATTCTAGACGGAATGACAACTAAGAAAGGTAATATTTTGTGTAAATCTACGCCTTAAGTAATGAGTCAATGGTTCGCCTCATGCCACCTCAGCGCTTGACCTCAGCCGTGTCAAGCTGTGTTCTTATAAACCTGGTACATAAGCATTATTTTATTAAATTAATAAAGTTTTTAATGATTTAAAAATAAATGATACTTCAGCGAAGCTTCAAAAGCTGCAAGTCATTGGCGCAGTGTCCCATCCGCTCGCATAAGAACAAAACAAATAAAAATAACCCCAAAACCCCCTCCCTAATCTTTTCAAAGTTAGAGTGATCAGGGTACTTCTGGGTAAGCTCGCTCCATCGTAGACTTTGTCTCTGTCATCTCTGTCCAAGACTAGAGTCAAGAGCAAACCCATATCAAGTAAAAAAAAAAAAACATTAACAAAACAATTATGCTCCACTAAAAGAAATGTGGATGCAAAATTTTCAGTGATTGTTTGTTAACATAGTATTTTCAATTGACACTAATTTCATCTTTTTACATCCAGGCCCAAAATTCTATGAAAGCGGATCCGTCTCCTTTCGGGAAATCCTATCCATTCCCCAAAGAACCTACATGTCAAATCCCACCCGCAAGATCTTCAGTTACAACGTGATCATGGCGCTTGCAACAGTGCCGAAATATCGGAAACTCGCAAATAAAAAGGTACATGGTAGCAATCCCGATATGAACTATTCTAATACATGTCAAATTACAGCTTTCAACGACTATACATTTCGGCTGTGCATTGTCTGTAAACCTTTGCTCTAATTAAGACACGGATATATTGGAAACTATTGCATTAGGATGGGGTTTTTTAAATGCATTACGATTTTTTCATAATCAACAATCTTACGGAGTCTGGCATTTTCCGGTGACATATACAGGGTTATTTTGTAAAACACCGACAAATTCTCAAGACTATGTCATCAACCTTCGCATAGACATCATAATAAACAACTTTTGTTGTTGATTATGATGTCTATGCGAAGCAAAGGAAAACTCTTTCTTTTTTTTTTGTTTCGCATATACTTCGTAACATTTAGAGGGTTCAATTTAAATATTTTTATTTTTGTTTGAAAACCTGATGAACTAAAATATGATGAATTTTTAAAAGTTATTGAACTAAAGATGTTAGTGAGAAAGTCCTGAGAGATTGTCGGTGTTTTACAAATAACCCTGTATATTGATTCCTATTAGTGGAAACAGTAGATCGTTACGGTTGACCTGCATCATCCAACTGCTAGGAAGCAGTACAAGCTTATTTGTTATTGTATTGGTTTGAATCGCAAGGATAGCGCACAGAAAAAAAAAACATTGGTAGGATAAAAAGGTCGGTTTTGACGGTGTGTTGTGTACTCGGCTTAAACACATATGTACAAGTTGCACTTGACACAGATCGCTTACACTTTCTGCGCGATATTGATACATAATATACTGTATGTGTGTGTAAATAACACTAGCCATCGCCCGGGGCTTCTCCCGACCTTCAAGGATTTTAAGGTAACTCTAGATGTCAAACAGTTTTGAGAGTCGAGGTCTTAGCTCGAGACATGAACGTCACTGACGACTATATTCCCTGAGGGGTTTGGAATATGTGTTATTTGGTATAGTCTTATTACGTCATTAGTGTTCGTTTCATGTAAAAGAGCGCTGCTGACCTCGTGCTGCTACTGAAAAATCAAATTTTAAAGTGCAATATACTTTGTCTTATCTCTGAGACCCGAACCCATCACAAAGATAGATATAATAATAAATTTAAAAGTCGTATGACATGAGGAAGGAAAGGGTGTGTGTGGGGGACACATCCCTTGTTATGAGAACTTCCAAACGAATTTGAATACCTATTTTCAAGGATTTTCCAAACTGGATCCCCTACACTTTTTAGGAATGTATTTTCAAAGTCTAGTTTATGGAATTATTGTATGTTCAATCAACTAAACCCAGCGGATTAGGCTGTGTATTAACAAGTTCGTTGTTTATTAACGTTTTAAATTTATGACTTTGCGGAATACCTAAACTAAATTATTCGCAAATTGCAACTTTATAAGATCGAATTTCTCACCTTTACTAGACCATATGAAATCATCTTGAATCTTCGCCACCATATGTTTATCTCAGCGCACCTGTCCAAGGCTCCCCATTGGTCGAGAGCTCGACACATCGTGACGGCCTCTTCACGACTTGCGACCATTTATTTAGGCTAAGTTCGATACATCGCAGTTGACCTTATCGGTACTATGTGAGGTCGTCTGTTAAAGGATTAAGCTTTTTTTGGAGCAATTTGGAGCGGTATTCTTTGAGAGATATTAGTTATGTAGTGGTATGATTTCACTTTGTTTGGCTATGAAAGCCATATGAAGTGCCAAACGGCAGACCGGCCCACACCGAAAACTATCAACAATCGGAGCGGAGCTCGGCAGAAAGTCGCCGTCGATACTTTTCAAGCGGAGGTGGGCAGATTATCTAGCTAGTCATTAAAATGACAGTCTCTTCTATTCTATTTTTTATTAATGGCAAGTAGAGCCGATGTCGACTATTCTGCCAATGTCAAAAGTAAATTGGAAAAGCAAGTGTGCATACTAAGTTTTTGTAAACTGGTCAGCAATATGATAAAAATCTTTGATTGATACAGTTGAACTTGGCGGGTTAGTACTGGACTGAAACAAACAAAAAATAAAAATACATAAATATAAGAAAAATTACAGTCAATTTGGACTTTCTGGCCAACGGAGCGTCAGTTTAACTCTCATTAGTACCTCATGAAAGTTAGGTATACCTGGACAACTATGTCAGAAATAAACGGAAGATGTAGCTGATATTCCTGCATAGGTGTGAAAGAAGGTGGTGAAATTTTAGTATCTGGAGAGCCAACCACTTGATTGTCTCCCAGTACACGAAGAAGTCTAGGTCCACTGGTGTTCTTTTTTTAGTCCCTACTGTCCCAATACTGGGCAAATACCACCGCAAGTTCTTCCAGGAATTCTTATTCCGAGCCACTTCGTACCATCATTTACTTTTAATTCATTCCGTTTTCTGTCCGTGTAGTCTTTTGCACAACGGTCGCAGTATATGCGGCTTCTGTGCCGTGCTCGTGGGGGTCGTGACACACAATCCAGTTTCAGCCTGAAATTGAAGTTATTTAAGGGCGAATTCAAAAAGGTTTTCAAACTGAAGGAGACCTACATGTCTCGACGACCATAAATAATAGACAAGGAAAAGACAACTGCAACCAGAGAATCTTCAAACCAATACCGGTAGTGAATAGGTTATTTCTAGGTGAGGTCGTGTACTATGATCGACCACGACATCGCTTTCCATCAGGTGAGATTCTGGTCGAACTTATCCACAACTATAATGAAAAAGAGTGATCTATACTAATATTATAAAGAGGTAACATTTGTTTGTAAGTTTGTATGTAGGGGGTAATCTCAGGAACTACTGGCCGATTTGAAAAAGAGATTTGAAAAAGTTAGATAGCCCATTTATCGAGGAAGGTTATAGGCTATATATCATCACGCTAAGACAAATAGGAGCGGAGCATTAATGGAAAATGTGACGCAAACGAAGTTGCGCGGGTCAGCTAGTATTTTAATAAAAGGGCTGCTGCAAGGTATTCGTACGATAATAAAGCAAGTTATTATCAACGTCCCTGAGCCGGCCATATCAGGGCGAATATTTAAAGCTCGGCCTACCTAGGTAGTCGGTAGCTGCTCGCATGTCCATTTTATCGCAGATATCAATCTACGCTGGTTATTTAGCAATATGTATGTAGTGTGTACCGACAGCATATTAGTACGGCATCGACATTAGTGTTTTTTCAAAGCAAAATTGCTTAGAATAACCGGCCAATTGCGAGTTGGATTCTCACACGAATGGTTCCGTACCATAAACCGAAAAAAAAACCCTTTGTACGGGAGCCCCCTTTTGTTTGTATATCTAATTTAATTTGCATTTTTTTTTATTTGAGAGTTTCCGATATTTCGGCACTGTCACGTGATCACGATGATGATCAATGATTACGGAGTAACCAATGATGTATTATATATAGACACGTCATAAACCAACATCGCGGCGCTTAAAAACGGCGAAAATACTAGATAGCTACTAATACGCATGAAGAAAGGGAAAGAAAATATGTCACCGTGCGGTGGGATGCCTGTTGCTAGAGGGAGATAAATATACATCTTCAGTTACGTCACAGGATAAGTAATAGTCAAATTGACATCAAAACAAACGTAGTGTCGCGCGACAGGTTGGTGCGTAACTAAGCGCGATGTGGCCAATTGGCTTCATTTCATGTTGTCATTTTAGAGTGCGGACAACGTATCTATAGTTTGATATATCATTGGGAGTAACTAAAGATCTTGCAGGTGGGATGTTATTGGCAGACAAATCGGTCTACCCTTTTTCGTAGTCTTTTATTACGACCATCTCCGGTACCACTGTCCACAAACTCACTTTTTTCCCGCAACTGTTCTCGACACACAACATTAACCGTATCTGACTGCGGAGTATCACTTTGTTGATTGAAATCTCTGGTTTTTACACATTCGAATCACTGGATTTCAGACATTTGATAATTTAAACCCATTCTCACGACTGAAATTTTTGTACTTTGTAATTTCAATCGCTTCCCTGACCAATCTAGGTATGTAGTGGCGTTCTGTCGAAATGTTTTTCTATTATCTCTATAACAAAAAATAATACAAATTAACACAGATAGTAGTAGACGCCTATCTACCAAACCCCCCCCCCCCCGTCAGCGTCTACCTATGACGGTTGTTGAGATACAGCCCGCTGACAGACAGACAGATGGATGGACAGCGGAGTTTTAGTAATAGCGTTCCGTTGGTTATCTTTCGGATATGGAAACCTAAAAAAAACCGGCCAAGTGCGAGTCGGACTCGCGCACCGAGGGTTCCGTACAAACGTATATTATTATATCTAAGCAAAAATTGCTGTTTATTATTTATGACGTATTAAAAAAAAACTAATAACTAGATCTCGTTCAAACCAATTTTCGGTGGAAGTTTACGTGGTAATGTACATCTTATATTTTTTTTTAGTTTTATCATTCTCTTATTTTAGAAGTTACAGGACACACACACATTTTACCACTTTGGAAGTGTCTCTCTCGCAAACTATTCCATTTAGAAAAAAATGATATTAGAAACCTCAATATCATTTTTGAAGACCTATTCATAGGGATGGGTTTGACGAAAAAAAAAATTTTGAGTTTCAGTTCTAAGTACGGGGAGCCCCCAAAATTTATGCGGTATTACAGAATACATCTACTTACCAAGTTTCAACAGCATAGTTCTTATAGTTTCGGAAAATAGTGGCTGTGACATACGGACGGACGGACAGTCAGACAGACAGACATGACGAATCTATAAGGGTTCCGTTTTCTGCCATATGGCTACGGAACCCTAAAAACAGAATTTAATACGTGACTGTTCAGCCAAATTAACAAAAAAAATTGGGAAATATCTTTTCGTAAGCTTGCTAAGCTAGGCTTAAGTACCTAGTATACGTTCTTATTCATAGTTAAGTTTTTGCAGATATAAATACCTAATATACTGTTATCCGCGCCTTGTTTGTGGTAATAGGCATCTTAAGGAGCCATGAGTAGGGAGGAATATAGGTACTGTAGGCAGAGAAATGATTTAAAGAAGGTAGCTAGCTGTGGATGGATGTGGACTGCTCAAGACTGGGATGGTTGGCACTCTTTGGGGGAGGCTTGCAGTCAGCAGTGGACGGCAATTGGCTGAAATGATTAGGTAGAGAAGTGTCAACATTGTTTCATTGCTTCTTCGTATTTTATGCGCTGCCACACCAAGAAATCTTTGTCTGTTGTCAACATAATGCTTGTATTATTATTATACAAGCGTGTGCCAGCGGCTTCACCCGCTCCTTAGGAACATATTCCCGGAATATAAATAACCTATTTACCCGCATAGTTCCAGTTCCCGTGGGATTTCCGTGATAAAAACTATCCTACGTCCTTTCTCGGATATCAAACTATATTTGTACAAAGTTTCATCGAAATCGGTTCAGTGGTTTAGGCATGAAGACGAGACAGACAGAGTTACTTTCGCATTTATAATATTAAGTAGGGATTCAAGTATTATGTTGACCACAAACAAAGATTACCACCTAAAATCTAAAAACCATGTAAAAACCACCATCTAAAAAGATATCAAATTGGATGGGCACTCATCATTATAAATTATTTAAACGCACGCAACATTGCCCTGCTGTCGGTACTTCTCGCGAATGTGTGTCGGCGTTTGGGCGCGGCCGTTGCGTGCAGATCCGCATGTGCTGACCCTACCCTAGTAGCTACCACACGATGTCTACTGGACACTACTGTGTGGTATGTACACTTTACCTAGAATAACATGTACATACTCGTACCTAGGTGCGATATGTTTAGTTTTAGCAGAACTTACTCCTAGGCAAGCGTGTTCCATTTTCGATTGCAAGATCGATTACCATCAGGTGACACATTTGTCAAATGTGTGCCTATCAATAGTAAAAAAGTAAGTGAACCAATTTTCAAAAAAAATAAATTGTATGTTTTGTATTCTTTTGTTTGGGTAGAGGAGCTCGTGGCTAAATAATAACAGCCGCACAGGTCAATCTGCAAGGTTAAGCAATGCTTTCCGAGGTTGGTCTGTGGATGGGTGATCATCTTACCGTGATCATTATACCTACACCGAGTTCCCTTCGTGCCTCGGAAAGCACGTTAAGCTGTTGGTCCCGGCTGTCATTTGGAGATGTTTGGCAGTCGTGACGGATAGTCAGAAGCCAGAAAATCTGATACCAGTCTTGCCAAGGAGTACTGTGTTACCCAGTTAATGGGTTGTGGAGGTCGGTGGTCTCCACGTAAAATACCTACTGGTATTCAACTGAAACCGGTTTGACTGGAAGCCGACCCCAATATAGTTGGCAAAAGGCTAGGCAGATGATTCTTTTGTTTGGGTATGCGTCATGCTTGGCGCAATTAAACTCTTTTTCTTCTTTCTAAAGATTAAGAAATAAGTATATATGTTTTTGCCACCGATTTTCATCAATTGCAGCGGGTATTTCGATAATTTCAGTAAACTATTGTATTTAGTGGTAAGTTGACAAGGGAAATTCTTCCTTTAAGTTTTTACGAGCAACGAGTTTGAGGTTGTGCTAACAGAGGAAGATGGACAGGAGATAAGAGGTCCTTTGACCTGCAGTGAGATACAACAGGTTTTATATCCTCAGTTTATGTTAATCCTCGGACAAGCTGAACCGCGTAAGCTCTTCTGCGTCACGTTTTTGATTAATGCTCCGCTCCTATTGGTCGTATTGTGGTGTTATACAGCCTAAAGCCTTCCTCGATGATAGGGTTATCCAACACAAAAATATTTTTCAATTTGAACCAGTAAGTAGTTTCTGAGATTAGCTTATGCCCGCTTTGTATTCGAATATCCTGATTTTTCCCTGGAATTTCGGAAAATTCTCTCTTATTGCTCGGGATATAAGGAACCTACATGCCAAATTTCAGCTTTCTACGGCCAGTTGTTTCGGCTGTGCGTTATCTGTCAGTCCCTCAGTAACGGACGAATTACTACCACTACATATAGACCTCCACCACGTCTGTCTGTCTGTCTATTCGCGATAAACTCCAAAACTGCTGCACCGATTTTCATGCTATTTTCACCAATGGATAGAGTGGTTCTCTGGGAAGGTTTTAGTACCGCGTGTGACATCGACGCACAAACGATTTCCATGGGTCCAGGGCATGATTCTGGACACCCCAGTGTTGGAATTTTTCGTCGGTTCTTTTCTCATTTTTTTCAAGAGTACCACAAATAGGTATCAGCTCAGCTGGGCTGATATCTATTTGTGGTTTTATTCAGATTGCTCTTTTTAGTGAAAGTAGTTAATTTTTATTTTTTTTATTAAAAATCTCATTGGGTTAGGTCAGAATAACGATTATGAGCAGTCTAAAGTAAAAAAACCCTTGAAAAAAATGAAAAAATGAGAAAAAAGTCGGCAAAAAATTCTAAGTCAGGGGTGTCCAGAATCATGCCCTGTACCCATGGAAATCGTTTGTGCGTCGATGTCAGATACACGCGGTATATAATTTGTCAAGCGGGCGAAGCCGCGTGCATCAACTAGTTTTAAATATATTGATATAGATTCTCTTCATTAACCCATAGATAGATACTGCAAAAGTGACTGATTATTTTAATGACTTCGCTTGTTTTCTCAGACACGACTCCAAAGTTTAAATATACAGTTCTAAGTTTATTTACATATTAAATGTAATATTATGTAAAGCCGACATCAACACGATTTTAAGTAGATAATAATTTATTTATAGAACTTTACATTTGCATATTGAGTTGAGTCAGCCTAGTTTAAAACATTACCTATGTAAACAATCAATGGATCTTCCTTCAGCACTAAGTACCTACTACATCAATGTATAATAGGTTACCCAAGTGGCTGATAGCCGATCTCATGGTAGATTATAATAAGTACCTAGCCATAAAATTTTAATCACTCTTACAACCCTATCTCTTCAAAGCTAGAGTAAACAGGCTACTTCTGGGTAAGCTCGCTCCATCGTAGACTTTGTCTCTGTCATCTCTGACCAAGACAGGAATCAAGAGCAAAACATTCACAAATAAAAAAATATTGACCTTAAACCTAGTCTTTACACTTTTGTTTTCATATCATTACAATAATATCAATATCTTCTTACCCTTATCCTATGTTACTTGAAGTCGGCGCAACACGTTTTCTAACTCCATTCTGTCACGGTAATATTATCTTTCTGTCCTGTCTGCCGTCATGCTATCACTAACTCCCTTTTCTTTCATTTCACTCCTCACACAGTTCATACATCTTTTCTTTAGAAAGAAATATAAAGAAAATTCGTTTATTCCGCCAGAAATGACGCACAATCACAAAATTAAAAGAACTTTTTTATTTTTTTGTAAAATGTTTTTTATTTTTCATTTTTAGTGGTACCCCACACCTAACAACACCCCTGCAAAATCGCAGAAAAGCAAAATACGTAATTTCGATTACCTGGATGACAAAAAACCATCATCCAAGTAAACGAATTCCAGCTATTTCGATATAAAAACCCAACTTTGTAACCGATTCTGATAAAATTTTAATGGGACCAATCTGCAAGTATATATTCTTTCATATAAAACAATTTTTCAAATCGGTTCATAATTGACGGAGTTATGAGGTAACAAACATAAGAAAAAAAAATATAACCGAATTGAGAACCTCCTCCTTTTTGGGAAGTCGGTTAAAAACAACTTACAAACTAAATAAAACCTACTCTATTCTGTATTTTTATGTGGCAAACAAAGCCGATCGACACACTTTGACCTCTCCATCTCAATCCATCCAAATTTTTTTTCATAACTACTTTAGAAATGTCACCGGAAAGTGACAGACACCGAAGATTGTAATAGAACTTGATTAGATTATAATTTCTCGAAATATTATGAAAAAATCGTTTTGTATAAATATATCCCATCCAAGTTCAATAGTTTTCTAATAGAGCATCCAAGTTCAATAGTTTTCTAATAGGTGAAAACAGCGTGAAAATCGGTGCAGCAGTTTTTGAGTTTATCGCGAAGAGACAGACAGACGGACGCGGCCGAGGACTTTGTTTTATAAGATGTAGTGTTAAGAGCAGTTCAACCTATTCTCTTAAGTTCTTAACATAATCTTTTCTACTGTTTTGTAGATGCTGTTCTTCTTCATGTACGTTAAATTCTTCCTAGCCTATTCTTTAAAATTGGGGTGCTTTATCGCTAACCAGTATCAATGCTGATAAACTGATACTGCACTGTTAGCATAATTAGTATTACTCCATCATTTCAACTGTATTTTTAATTGAAATTGAAAAAAAAATTGAAAAAAAAAAATTGAAATAAAAATAAAAATATTATTTCTCGTCCTCTCAACCAGTAACAAATTTATTTTCATTGACATTGAAAAGCTACTCATCTAAACTGTTGATAACTCTGGCAATATTCCCGGCAATAAAGCCAGTCCGGATGTTTTCCAAATAAAACTCATTATTTAGCCGAGTAGTCCAGGAGCCCTGACACAGTTGGCGAGGAGCCAGCGCCGCCCTTTGTTTATCATCTCCTTGCCTATTATATGGGAGAGAAGGTAGTTATGAGCGCATCTGCTTAGCGAATTAATATTATTTTGGAGTACCTATAAGTTTTGCCAGTGACTTTGTTCGGAGATTTTGATTTTTGGATAGTAGCGTCTCGGTGGTCTAGCTTAGTGGACGCAAGTGTTACTACTTGCTTAGAAGTGAAATGGACTCAAATCTCGCTTCAAGTGGTCGTGGTGGTACCGCTCGCTTCTTCACTGTACGTTGAAAAGATGTGTCCTCCTGAACTGGGGAGCTATCTACTCTCTAAGCTCTAAGTCCGTAGTTTCGGGCTTAGTTGCGGGCGTATTGTACTCCTTATCACCTACGGACTTACGATTGGTGCCGGACCCGAACTAAGAATGAATGACAGCACGATTTGACAGTGACTGTCAAATTGTGTTGTCATTAATTCTGAATGGTTAGGTAATATGGATTAGCTCCCTGTAATCTGAAAACAATGATGGAGAGTCCTTATTTATACTGAGACAAATTGTTCTCAGCACAACATATCTCAGGAGTGGAATTCCCTGCCGCAGTCTGTATTTCCTGATAGCTACAACCTGGGAGTCTTTAAGTCAAGACTGAATAGGTTACTTCTAGGCAAGCGTGATCCACCTTAGACCGCATCATCGCTTAACATCAGGTGAGACAGCGGTCAAACAAGACACCTACTCGTACTTCATTGTTTATTTTTATTCTTGTTGTATATAACTAACACAAGTTATAAGGTATTATATCTACTACTGACAAAGTAAATAACATTGTTGTCCGCAATGGTTCATCATCATCATCAGCCGAAAGACTTCCACTGCTCGACAGACAGCCTCCCCCAAGCGCTCCACAACGACCGGTTCTGTGCGTCTCGGATCTATCGGCTACCCGCGACCCTTATCATATCATCATCGGATCGGTCAAAGGTTAAATAAAATTTCACAAATTGGTTGGTGGTAGGACTTGTTCTAAGTCCGCCTGGCAAGCTACCACCATCATGTCTAAGTCTGTCGCCATAACAACTATGTTAACAGCATTGTTGTCTTCCGGCAGTTAGAGGCATGATAGCCAGTTCCTCTGTGTAAGAGGATTCCGGGTGAAACTCGCTTCCATCTTCGGCCTAATCATCACTTTCCATCAGGTGTGATTTGAGCCAAGAGTATCCCCGTTTTGTACAAAAAACTAATAAAAAAATTGTAGGTTCCTAGCCACGAATAATATCTTTATTGAAAGACAAGCAAACCAGATGTTATATGAATACTTTTTAGTATATCAGTAAGATAAATACATTGAATGGATGAGTCGCACATTCACGGTCACCTCTGAATGAATGCAGTCAGTATGAGCGAAGGATATGTCTGTTTATACAAACGTAGTGAATGTATGTTAATTGCGGTTCTAATAAATAAATTAAGATTTATATTATGTTCAATTTAAAGATGGTTGCCGTGGTTTGGATTAGTTGGGTTAGAAGCACCGGTTGGATTGTCTGTTAGGATGTAGGTAATGACTTTGGCGGAATTTGTTTGAAAAGTCACCGCGCCCCTGGAACGTAGAGAGTATTAGGAGGAACGCGGATGGCTTTTAGCCAGTAAGAGTCTGACACTCCCTTCCGCTCCGCCCGAGCGGAAAGAGTCATTTGATGATTACCACCCATCCTTAAAAAAAGGATGTGAAGGCTCACAGGAATTTCATCAGCTTCGAGTACTGCACTCCAAATTGATGAAATTCTGTTCTTGTAGAATAGAGATATTTATGTCCATTTCAATTCACACTATGTGACATTAAATAAATGCCTAAATATAACTGAAATCTAGGATATTCAACTCTCGTCGCTGAGTGGAGCTGAACGAATGGCAGTTTATTCAATCACTAAAAACTGCCATTCATACGATAAAATTGTTGGCTTCCCATAATGAGCGCAGGCACCACTCTCATCCCTCCATTTCTTGGCGAGTGATCCTTTAGGATTAAGTAATATCCGATATTCTGTGGTGATTTTTCGTTATTTTTATTGGATTACTAGAGGCCGCCCGCGACTTCGTCTGCGTATAAATTCTCGTTATTCCCGTGTAAATCCCGATCCTTCGGGAACTCCGGGATAAAAAGTAGCCTATGTGTTATTCTGGGTCTTCATCTACCTACATACCAATTTCATTGTTATCGGTTCAGTAGTATTTGCGTGAAAGAGTAACAAACATCCATACATACTCACAAACTTTCGCATTTATAATATTAGTAGGATTCAATCGAGAAGCTTGTTCAACTAAGGTTTAGGGTGACACGGTTTTAAAAAAACATCGTATGTAACTACTATACGTGTCATCTTTCTCGTGTTAACACTATAGAATACCATTCCAACCTAATGCCTAGCTTTGTTCTGTCTCCTGTTTGATAAGTTTTTCTTACTCCGATTAATTTCGTAGCGGGATCCAAGGCAGTTGAATCGTTTCTTCGAGGTCGTCGAGCTCCATGTACTTGGCGTTTTTAGGGTTCCGGACATCCGGTAAAAACGGAACCCTTACAGGATCACTCGTGTGTCTGTCTGTCCGTCTGTCATAGCCAGTTTTCTCCGGATTTACTGGACAGATTCTGTTGAAATTGGTATACATATGGACCTCGACTGTGACCCAAACATAGACGGGTTACGTAAATAAACACAATTGAGTACTTTTGGGGGTCATATTGAAAACTAAAAAAAAGTTTTTCAAATTGTACCGTGTGACATATCAAATGAAAGGACTGTGAGGGTTTTAATTGTATTTTTAACATAATTTTAAAATAAATTTTTTGGAAGTTATTCAAGAAATTAGACCAAAAAATACCATTCCCCTCCCTTAATCTCCGAAACTACTGAGCCCAAAATTTTGAAAATATTATAATACAGAAAATGGTTCTATACCTACCTAAAGATTATTGGAAAATCTATAAGAAGTCTGTAGTGATACAATATCCTGTTTTTTTATTATTCTGTAATGGGCTTGCTCTTGACCATAATCATGCCTCCTGATGGAAAGCGATGAATGAGGTCTATGATGGAGCGAGCTTGTCCAGAAGATGCCTGAAAATGAAATTAGTTCGGAACCCTTTGCACGTGACTCCGACTCACACTTGGCCAGTTTCTTTCTGGAGGCCGTCACTGTTTTATCTGGTGTTCGTCACAGTTTTATCTGGTGGTCGTCACTGTTTTTTCTGGTGGTCGTCACTGTTTTTTCTGGTGGTCGTCACTGTTTTATCTGGTGGTCGTCGCTGTTTTTTATGGTGGTCGTCACTGTTTTATCTTTTGGTCGTCGCTGTTTTTTCTGGTGGTCGTCACTGTTTTTTCTGGTGGTCGTCACTGACTTTTCTGGTGGTCGTCACTGTTTTTCTGGTGGTTGTTACTGTTTATTCTGGTGGTCGTCACTATTTTTCATCCTGCCCTTAGGGGTTGCAGATTTTGCAGAAGAGTTTGGTGCACCACTTCTTCTTATCAGCTAAAACACTAGAAAATTGTTCAAAAAGTGCTGGCACTCAGCCTAATTAATTGATTTTTGATTTGATTTCAGTGATTAGGAATAGTATGGCCTTTTCACAATGAAAAAACCGGCCAAGTGCGAGTCGGACTAGCACACGAAGGGTTCCGCACCTTAAACCTCAATTCTATTTTTTGGTTAATTATTTTAAAGTTTTGCTGTGCCCGACAGGGTTCACAATTTGTAGAAACCAGATCAAATTTCCGTGCGTTCAGGCGATTTTGCCATACCTATTACTGGAATCAAAAGTAGCTCACAATTTAGGACCCATTAGTTTAAATGTTAATATATAATCCGTGGTGCTTGGCAACTGGGGCCCGAGTCTGCTATTTTTATAAATTTGTCATTCCGACACGATCCCATTGTCATTTTGCTAAAAGTTCGTAATCTGCTACATTCATAATCGTACGGTCACTGGCACGTCAGTGGCCGGTCACTGGGACGTCAATGGTCTCGTAATAGAATTGCGGTAGGAATGCCGTATTGCCATTATTATAAATCCGAGCTAAATTTGTGCATTTATTCATGCCAGATTTTATTTATATATAGTTATACATATTATTTATTAGTGTTATTATTATAAGCAATCTGAAGAAGTGAAAAGTTCGTAAATACTAAATCTGTCATTATGTACGAGATTACCATTCATTGGCTTTCTTTCAATGGTGTGTCAGTGGTTGATCATTGGAATGTCATAATGACGCCATTATGATACCATTATGTTAGTAGATTACCAAACTTGTCAAAATCAACCATTTTGAAATCAGTGATCGACACTATTGTAATAGCAGACTCGGGCCCCTGGGCTTAACCCAGTTGTATTACCCTTACCCTTGGTGACTATTGGCCTAGCTCTAGTCTGTCTCCTGCTTGATATGGAGAGAAGTGGAAATTATATTATTTTTCCTACTCCTCCGCTGTACTCTTCTGATTAATTTCGTTGCGGGATCCAAGACAGTTGAATCGTTTCTCCGGGACTCGTCGGGTTTCATTAGCTCTGCGTTTTTCTGGTGGTCGCCACTGTTGATTCTGGCTTTCAGGAGTTGCAGTGGTTGGGGATGTGTGGCGGGCTTGTCCCAATAAAAAGGGTCCACAATTATTCATTTTACCACCCTAGCACAGTATGGCCGTGGGGCCCTTGAAATTTCGAAACGGCTGGTTGACACTTCGCGTGACCCAAGAGCTGGCTCTTACTTTGAGCAGAGTTTAAGCATTGCCATTCAACGTGGAATGCCAGTCTCTTGGGTACATTACCAGCTGACAGCGTGGAGGACGAATTTTTTGATGCCATACTTTAGTCTTTTGTGAGTTTAGTATATTTGTTAATTCAATTAAATTTACTGTTCAACTTCTAGTACATTTAGTTTGTAAATAAACAATAAACTAGTTCTTTTTTACCACCTGTATGTGTAGTTACATAATGGATTGCAATAAAAAAATTGATTTGAAGAAGTCTAAACATATTTACAGTCATGTGATGTATGTAATGAGACATAGTCCTCACCACAGCCACATTATCATACAAGTATGGCGCCGAGCGTCGACTGAGGACGACCGGTGTGCATGTGCCCTGTGGCTATCTCACGCAGTTATTATGTGTGTGTCACATTGGCAGGGTGTGAGGTTATTTCCTCCATTTCATTAGTTAATTCTTTAACAGTAACATTATAGTTATTATTTTATTTTTATACTAGCTGACCCGTGCAACGTCGTCTGCGTAACATTTTTCATTACTGCTCCACTCCTATTGGTCTTAGCGTGATGATATATTATAGCCTATAGCCTTCCTCGATTAATGGGCTATCTAACACTGTAAGAATTTTTAAAATCGGACCAGTAGTTCCCGAGATTAGCGCGTTCAACCAAACAAACAAACAAACTCTTCTGCTTTATAATATTATAAGTATAGATGTCACCGGAAAATGGCACACTCTCTATAATATAAATCTTGATAAAAATATAATTTCTCGATATATTATGAAAAATCGTTTTGTATATAATAAATTCCATCCAATAGTTTCCACGTATTTTTATTATTTTATTCATACAAGACAACGTAAATTTAGTAATAAAAAATAATTACAATTTTATGCCATGTTTTATAATCTTACGGAGTTGGCTATTTTCCGGTGCCATTTATAAATATCATATAAATTGGCAAAATCTGCTCTCTAGTCCGAAACTTTGTTTAACAAGAATGAGCCACAATCTACTGCTAAATCATTTTTTTTTTAATTCTGGTGGCAAAATTCAAAAGTCTTTTATTCAAATTAGGCTGAGAGCCAGCACTTTTTTTAACGTCAAATTTACGAAAGACAGTCCCTCAAAACGTCCGCCCGTCACCACTTCCTAGTGTTTTAGCTGTGGAGAAGAAGTGGCCAACAAACTCCCCAGCAACACATCTGTCTGTTACATTTATGGAATTTAAAATTATAGATAAATGGATATAGTGAAGGTTTCATCCAAACACATTTTCTTCTTGACAGAAAACTGAAAAGCTTATGTTCCAGGTGCTGTGGTAATTTAAAAAGTTGCAAGGGCCAGGTCCCTAGCTTTATAGTGTTAGAAGCTACGACTAAAATCTTTTCATGTTTTAAATTGTCGGTACATGCTGTAAAAGGCAGATAATACTGCGAAAATACGAGCCATGCGAGTTTGGATTAATTTTTAGAAACCGGCCCGTTGCGAGTCGGATTCAAGTCGCTTGTTGTATGTATCCCATTTTTTATTTTGATTTGATTTATTTGTTGTTATAGTAGCAATAAAAATACACACTATGAATTAATGTTCAACTGCCTACCTATTAACTTTAAACTATTTTTTTTTACTAACTTTTTTTTAAAAAAGAAACGTTGCCCCACACTAGGAATTCCTCCTGTATCGTGGGTGCGTTTACAAACATACAAAGTCACATACACAAATAGCCAGACCCGGAACAACTATCTGTAGGCCATACAAAGATTTGTTCCGTGCGGGAATCGAACCCATGATACGCGGCGCACCAGCCGATCGCTCAACCATTGCTCCAACCGTGCCGTCAATATTACAGAAGATACAGCGCAGACAGATAGACAGCGGAGGCTTAGTAATAGGTTTCCATTCGGAAGGAAGACGAAGATGAGTAACACTGATCCCAGACAACATGGGACCAGGGCTGGAGAATATGCATGAACAAGATATTTATGATCTATACAGTTTTTCTAAAAATTAGCTGACCCGCGCAACGTACGCGTCTTAGCGTGATGATATATATAACCTTCCTCGATAAATGGGCTATCTAACACTGAAAAATATTCAAATCGGACCCGTAGTTTCCGAGATTAGCGCGTTCAACCAAACAAACAAACTCTTCTGTCGTGTATGTCAAACAGCTGGCAACTTTTTTCGCCGCCCTCCGCCTCACGCTCCGCCCGCGCACCGAGTATAATGTTTTGTTGCGGATATCTCTCAAGATATTCACTGAAATTAAATAATGTCAATGGCAATTTTGTTCAAAATTAAATACTATTATGATTAACGTATTTATTTGGATAAGGATTAATACCATGTTAATAAAAACTTCCTCGCAAATAATGCATCATTTTAGAACAAATTTGATTTCCATAAAAAGGGTTATCGTGAGTTAACCTTAAGGGTAAACCTATGTTGTAAAGGACTTTTTTTTAGAACTTTTAAAGAGGACTAATTTCGTAATACTTGATTTTTGCGTAATTTAAATCGTTTACGCAGCGCACGCAACGGAAGCCTTTTTCCCGCTAGCAACATTTCTTATTGCTGCTCCGCTCCTATTGGTCATAGCGTGATGTTATATAGTCTATAGCCTTCCTCGATAAATGGACTATCCAACGCGAAAATAATTTTTCAATTCGAGCCAGCAGTTCCTGAGATTAGCGCGTTCAACCAAACAAACAAACTCTTCTGCTTTATAATATTATATAGATTGCTGATGAAGGTATTTAAAAAAATATTTCATGTTTGTTATCTAGAGCAAATATGTATTTCATTTTGCAAATAAAAAAATCGCATGTATATTCCCTATTCATGTGAAACCAATCAAGATGTACAATCAGGTACAATAGCGTCCATATTGAGAGAGACCGGAAGCTCCCCCAATGGTCTTGAGGAAGGGGTCAGGGTCCCCTGCGTTACCGGCAGTCCACAGCGACCTACATCACCCTTAAAGGTAACGGACGCTGCAGCGATTAATTACTTTGTAAGGATAAGATCTAGGATGTAAGACATAATTATTACTGAGATTAATAGTGTAGAGTGTAATATTTTTCATCAAACTCTTGTACAATGCATGAGCAGCTCGTGGCTAAATAATAACAGCCGCACGGGTCGATCTTTAAGGTTAAGCAACGCTTGCTAAGGTTGGTCTGAGGATGGGTGACCATCTTGACATACCGAGTTTCCTCCGTGCCTCGGAAAGCACGTAAAGCCGTTGGTCCTGGCTGTCATTTGTAGATCTTTGGCAGTCGTATAGGATAGTCAGAATCCAGTAAATATGACTCCTGAGTCTTAGCAAGAAGTACCGCGTTACCCAGTTAATGGGTTGTGGAGGTCTGGTAGGCAGCCTCTCCATGTAAAACACTGGTATTCAGCTAAATCCGGTTTGACTGGAATCCGACCCCAGTATAGTTGCGAAAAGGATAGACGGGTGATGGCTCTTGTACATTGCAGTCAGTAAATTAAATCATATTGCGGTTCATGGTTTTCAGTGTTTTTAGGGTTCCGTAGCCGAAGGCTAACTAGTGGAGCCCTATTACTAAGCCTCTGCTGTCCGTTCGGCCACCTGCCTGTCTGTCAGCGGGCTGTATCTCAAGAACTGTAATAGTTAAACAGTTGAAATTTTCACAGATAGTATATTCAAAATTCAAAAGTCATTCATATTCAAATTAGGCTGAGAGCCAGCACTTTTTGAACGTCAAGTTTTACAAAAGACAGTCCCCCAAAACGCCCGCCCGTCACCACTTCCTAGTGTTTTAGCTGTGGAGAAGAAGTGGCCAACAAACTCCCCAGCAACGGCAGCAACATAACTGTCTGTTACGTTTTAGGAACTAGAACTTTACAATAATTAGTATGCAAAATAATTAAACATGACACAATAAAAAAATATTTACAATACACTTGCTCAATTTACAAAGCCTGTAAATATTTTTCGAAAGTTTAAAATTACACACCATAAAATGGAACGTTTTAAATTCGTCTACTCGTTTGTAAAAACCAACTTACCGCACTAATATGATTAATTACTATAGATTAATAAAGCTCCCATACAAGAAATGTGTTATTTTTTTCGTTTTTTTTAATCGAACCTTACGTGTGAGAGTCCGACTCGTACTTGGCCGGTTTTTTGATTTCTTGAGATTAGACAGTGGTTTTGTTTAGGCCATGGGCAGGTTTTCGTTAAAAGTTTTCGACTATGGAAGACGTTCTTAAGTGCATTCAAAAAAGCGACTTCCGAACAGAAAAAAAAACTACAAAGTGCAATATTACTTTCATTTCGGAAGTCGGTATTTCTGGTATTGTTTCTTTCTTAATAAACACCGACTTCCAAAATTAAGTCGCCATAAACATATTATTTCGATATCGACTTCACCTGAGTGACTAAGCTTACAAAGTGAACTTTATTTCACACATCATAAGGTCTTATACGAATTTGAAACTCACCTCGGATTCCGCTGTCGAGACACGAAAATGTTGTTACAGAATAGCACTGCAGGTCGTGGTCCTGGTGTTGCTGCGCCTAATTCATCCAATTTGAACTAGGAGGTGAAGAAGGCAGAGCTTTGTAATGGTAAGGGAGCCAGGCCCGGATCAACGGCGTTGAGTTCCATGCGCGCCTCAAAGAGATATCAGCATAGTAGACGGGGCCCACTAAGGCTGCGTATCCGCCCCTAAGACGACCCACTGACCCGTTTCCACCAGAGATGTGCGATGGAAATGTGTCGTGCGAGGATGTCTAGCTGTGCTGTGAAAATGTGTGGGTGTTTCCACCAAAGCTGTGCGATGAAAATGTGCCTATCGAGGATGTGTAGCGGAGCTCTGAAAATGCGCATTAATGTGTGGTACGAGGATGCGTTACGAAGCTGTGAAACGTGTCGACGGGGGTGCGGTGTAGTGGAAGTGGAGTAACGCGAACGCCTGCCTGCCGCTCGTCTCGCTTTGCTGTCGTTAGCGCTTGTAGTCGTACGGTTGCGTGGCATAATGGAAGAAAAAATAACTGGCTGGTACAGTATGCACATCCTTCTCAACACACATTCCTCGTACACATCCCTCGCGCACATCGCTCGCTTGTTTTATATGCGCAAAAATCTAGCTCCGCCGAGCCGTTTCCACCAGAGCTGTGCTGACCGAGGCGAGGTAAATGAAGCGATTCTATTGGTTCATTACAAACACATTCCTCGCTACACATCCTCGTACATCTCTGGTGGAAACGCAGCCAGGGAGGCTACTCTCTAAGCACGAAGTCCGTAGTTTCGGGCGTATTCTGCTCCGTATTACTTAACCAATAAGAATTAATGTCAACACTATTGGAAGTCGCTGTGAAATCGTGTTATCATTCATTTTTAGTTCGGGTTTGGAACCAATCGTAAGTCCGTAATTAATACGGAGTAGAATACGCCCGCAACTAAGCCTGAAACTACTTACATTGGGCTTAGAGAGTAGCCCCCCAGTACCGGCCAGGGTACAGGAATTTGTTCGAAAGAGTCACTGCGGCCTTGGAACGCAAAGGCCACTAGCAGGAACACGGATGGGATTTAGACAGTAAGAGTCTGACACTCCCGTCTGCTCCGCCCAGAGCGGGAGGAGTCATTTGATGATTTCCTATCGTTAAAAGAAAAGGATTCACGTTCGGCAAATATTTCTCGTGGCTAAACTGAGCCATCTCTCTGAGTGTCCTTGGAATGTCATTAGAGGATTCGATCCCGTGATCACGAGACCCGAAATTTTAGTCCCGAAAATTTCGGGATCTAATTTAATGAATCCTGGGATTTTCGGGTTTGATACATTTTTTAAATAAGTCAGTAAAAATGTGCGTGAAACGTTTATTTTATAAGAAGAATGTATAATTTTGTTAAACCGCTTTTTTGAAGATTTAAAACTTAGTTAAATATTCTGTCTTCACAATATATTTTGATCTGTTTTACTGTCTTTCTGTTACCACTTTCCATTACCATACAATCCCGAAGCTATCCCGGGATCCTGAGAATAACTATAGATAATCCCGAGATCCCGGGATTAGAAAAACTGACCGGGATCGAATCCTCTAAATGTCACACGACTTTGAATGTTTTAGTGGGTTTTTTTTCTCCATGTTTTCCTTCAGTGTTTTAAGGGCCTCTAGCTTGCCTATATCGAATATTGTGTTTTGTTTTCCTGGTTCATAGGTTTTGGTATGTCTGCCCATGTCCCACACAAAACCGGGTGTGTTGTTAAGAGCACTGTGAGCAGCGTGTGGGCTTGGCCATGTTGCGCCACCTGGCGGTCACCCAGAACTCGTGTTGCAACGCAACCAGTATGTGTCGCCTGGAAGCATACGCGGGTAGAGATGTGGCTGATGATATCGATAGTTTAACTGTTGATTTTTTTTACAGCTACATAAATGTCAGTCTATAAAAACATCACCTTTGCTCAGATTTTGCTGAAAAGCAATTCTCTTATTTATGGGCAGCGTTCGGATTTGTATAGAAACGAGGAAGTAAGAGATATTTTTGAAAGTGTGCGACTGGCTAAACGTCAAAAGTATCTTACTTCCCTATATTTTGACAAGTTTTTGACTTTGATCGCTTTTTTGAGTACGAAAATAAGACAAATACAAAAGAGAGGTTATAAATTTACAGAAAATTAAAATATTGTGTTTAGGAACAACCGCTTCTCTGTAGATAAATGAGTCCAAGCTACTCAATTTTTTTCTTTTTTCCTATCTTTGAGATCTCCATTAAGGCTATGGGAGGCGTCTGTAAATACACTTAGAATTCGTTACATGACCATTAGAGACGGCCACATTAAGAACACGCCCGATTTTAAAAACTATCGATAAGTCTGACAGCTGTCACATCACTATCGACCTGCTCATGTGCAGGGCGCGGTCGCTCGCCTTGCGCATATGTGCGAGTAATGCCGGTACCGACAGCAACATAAATAACTGAATGATCTGTAACGTCAGCATAACAGCCTCTTTGTTAAGATTTATTTGATGCAGATATTTTATTTATATTGGTCAATGGAGGGTAGACCTCGACTGTCTGTAATTCGTATCAACGCATAGGTCACCGTGTAGTAATTTCATCTACTACTATCATTATAAAAGAAAAAGTTTGGATGGATGAGTGGATGTTTGCTACTCAAGCACGCCAGATTGCCGGAACGGCTGAAAAGAACTGGATAAAATTTAGTACAGAGTTAGTTTATTGTATGAAATGGCACATAGGCTACTTTTTATTATAACTTATAATTGTGACTTTAATTTTAACTAGCTGACCCGCGCAACTTCGTCTGTGGCACATTTTCCATTATTGCTCCGCTCCTATTTGTCTCAGCGTGATAATATAGCCTATAACCTTCCTCGATAAATGGGCTATCTAACACTGAAAGAATTTTTCAAATCGGTCCAGTAGTTTCGGAGTTTATTCAATTCAAACAAACAAACAAACAAATCTTTCCTCTTTATAATATATTCGTGTAGATGTAGATACCCGTACAGAAAAGTTGCCACATTGTTTTAGTCAAATCCCTTGACTTTTGATTTTGAAGGCAAAGCGTTCTAAAAACTTACTATCAGATCAGTATCTTAAAATCAGCAGAAAAAACTTCGATTCAAAAAATGATTTTTCCAACGCTACTCAAAATCAACAATAATAATATATCAAAATATAAGATAATTCGGTTTTGATCGGCCACCGATAACGCGCACGATACAGCCGCTTGCTCTGCTGACCGTACGCATATATTAACCTAATTGATTTACATACATATTGGAGTGTCATTTTTGCGCACCGTACGTGTGGTAGTAATTGTCGATTTAATTTTAACTGACGCCAGGTGTTAAGGATTTAATTTTATTTTGCTATTTCATTTTGTCGAGGACTAAAAAACAATAAAGCCTTTCAGTGCAAAGTAAATTCTTCATATTTTCTACTATTGATTATCTTGATTCCTTGAACATAATACAATTAGTTATTTTGTATTTTTTTTGGTTTATTAATTTGTTTAACCTAAGTTATTAAAATTTTATTATATGAATTTAAAATAAGCCAAAGCCTTACAATTCAAAACTACCACTAATCCTGAAAGAATCACTCATGCGAAGCAGTGGAGTTCGATGGGTCACGGAGAATTAGAAAAAATGAGATTTGGTTCCTGTATTTTTTCCTACATTTGCCAAAAAACTCTTAAGCAGCATTAAATTAATTTATTGTATTGGTTTTTTATGGGTTTGATAGCCTGAAATTAATTACTTTTAGTTTAATTTAATTTAACTGTCGTGTAAGGTATAATTTAAGTTTTGAAAACTATTACAATACAGAAAAGTGCCAGAGATGGAAGCATATTATTACACGACTGCCTAAAACAAGGATTGTTATTATAGAACTGTTTAGTTTTTTGGTTAACTAGTAATCTCTCTATAGCAGCCATATATTTGGTCATTCTGAAGATAGGTCCGTAGGCTATTTTTTTTTACGGAAAAGTAACGTTTAACGGGTCAGGTAGGTAGAACTTGTATCAAATTCTTTCGTTACTGGCTGATTGGGTGACTGAGTGACTTGCAGACAGCGCACAGCCGAAACGAATGTTCGTAGAAAGCTAGGCATGTATACTAGACATGTTAAGGTAGTTAAATAAAGGTAAACAATCTTGATGTGTCCTTTTTAACCGACTTCCCAAAAAGGAGGAGGTTATCAATTCGGTTGTTTTTTTTTTTTTTTTTTGTTACCTCATAACTCCGACAATTATGAACCGATTTGAAAAATTTTTGTTTTATCTGAAAGGATATACTTGCAGATTGGTCCCATTTAAATCATATCAAAATCGGTTACGAACTTTGGATTTTAAATCGAAATAGCTGGAATTTGAATATTTAGATGATTCTTTGATAATCGAAATTGCATTTGCAGTGGTGTTGTTAGGTGTGGGGCACCACAAAAAAGTGAAAAATAAAAAACTTTTTTACAAAAAAATACAACCGACTTCCAAAAAAAGCAATTTTAATTTCGGAAGTCGGTGTCAAAATACGAAGAAACTAACAAAAACACCGACTTCCGAAATTAAAGTTATTTTTTACTTTGTAGTGTTTTTTTTTTGGAAGTCGGTTGTATTTTTTTGTAAAAAGTTTTTTATAAAAAAAACTCAGCAACTAAAAACCAATGTAGGTAAATACAACCATAACGATTACTAAATCAATTGAACCGTTAGTGTAAGCTGTAGTTTATTTGTTAAAGTGTAGTTTATTTGTTTTTTTTTTCGTTATTGATTTTAAGGGATTTTTGTACATAAAAATGACGATGACAATCCCATCGTTCATTAAAATTAACAATTTAGTTAAACTTAAATGAGTATAGTATTCTAGCTGCATCCGATGTTGGCGAAGCTAGAATACTATGAAAGGCCCCAACATCTAAATAATTACACTTAAATTGGCTTGCCAATTGATCTCTTTTGCTTGCATTGCGCACACAATCCATCAAAAAGTGTTGCACGTCGTCAATTTTGCAGACATATGTCGCAATTAGGTAGTTAAGGTGTAAAAAGTCACATCAAGATTGTTAACCTTTTTTTAAGTACCTAAACCTTTCTAACATAGCTTCCCTACACTCCGTAAGGGAGCACTAAGAGGGAATTAAGAAAAATAAGAGAGGACCGGAAAAAAGGAAAAAGCTAGTCATCTTATGTTGCGACAGTCAAATAAAAAATTTAAAACGACATAAAATAGAAAACAAAATTGAGTGTTTGACAGTCAAACTCAAACTCAATCATTTTATTTCAATTAGACCGTTTAAAGGCACTTTTGAATTGTCAAGGTCGGTCGGTCCAAAAAAAGATGATGAAGCTATTTGCACGTTCCAAAGCGTAGATCTCTATAGAGAAGAACGTGCAAGAAACTCCACGGACACTCTTTTAAATCAATACTAAAGACAAAAATCATGGTAACATTATCTTTGGTTGCAACTACGATGTGAATGCGAACGCCTTCTAAACACACCTCTCTGGTAAAATAGGCTGTTTCCACCATCAATAAATCGCAAATCTATTTAGTCCGTCAGTTAGAGTATTGAAAAATAATGGACACTTATTTTTTGGTTTTTTAATCAATGAGTATTGACAAAGATAAAACGCATCAAAACTCGGGAGTGGGGGCTCGTGACGGCGTGACGTTTTGAGAATTTTGAAAGCGTCGTATCTTCGTCAATTTTGGTTTACGTAACAAAAGAAAAGAAAACGGGTCAAATGTTTTTTAATAATTAACAGATGGACTAATAAGATTTTTTCAGTGGACAAGCCTATTGTATGTTATTTCGGTGAAATGCTCCTATGTGGCGTGATGAGGCACAATGTCATTGTTTTAAAAGTAAGTCTCCTATTGTTGTTTCCATATTGTGTGTTTCTGTATGTGCCAATTAAGCGTGTTTTCTTTGATTTATTTCTGTTTGTATGCAAACTAAGCCTCAGCCCTTAGCACATGTTCTACGCAGAACGCATTTGCATTGCGCTACATTATAATCCTGTGCAGCGTAGGGTTTCTTCCTAGTGGCCGTCAACAGGGTTAGGTTCTAATCTTGTTGTGCATGCGCCGAGGTTTAGCTCAAACGTGCCCAGTATTTATAGGCTCAATCTGTTATTATTGTATATAAATGCTTGAAGACCTACTGGGAATGTAAACAAAGATTGCAGAGAACCAACTTTTGGGCCACACAGCTCGGCGGAGCTCGGTTTAGCTCGTGGCTAAATAAGAACAGTCGCATGGTTCGTTGTTCGAAGTTTCGCAGCGCTTGCCGGGCAGTGGATGGGTGACCATCATTACATACTGAAATTCTTCCGTGCATCGGAAAGCACGTGGCGTTAAGCCGTTGGTCCCAGTTGGGCACGTCCTGGCATTTGTGTGTTAAAGCTTTGTGGAAATCCCTTAAATCAGGTCACCTCTTTCAAGTATCTGGGCCACTGGGTATCCGAAGACCTAAAAGATAGCCTGGATATTGAGCGTGAGCGCAGAGCGTTGGCTGTCCGCTGCAATATGTTGGCTCGCAGATTTGCAAAATGCTCGACTGACGTAAAGGCTACGCTGTTCACGGCGTACTGTCAGTCGTTCTATACATGCAGTCTGTGGCTCAGCTACACGCAGAGGACAAACAACGCTCTGCACGTTCAATACAACAATGTATTCAGGGTGTTGATGGGGTTGCCACGCTACTGCAGTGCTTCCGGCATGTTCGCAGAAGCGGGCATAGATGGCTTTCACGCCATCATGCGCAAGCGATGCGCCTCCATCATGCGCAGGGTACGCGTCAGCCCCAACAGCATCCTGAGCATCCTGTAGCGGACAGGTGGGACAGTCCCATACTGGGGCATTGGGTACGCCAACATGCCACTGTGGTGTTAAGTAAAATAGTAAAAAATTGCTTTTGTTTTTCTGGTAGACATAACTATGTCACTAGAAATAGGAATCAGTTAGTTCAACCAGGTTTCAGACTTGCTAAAGTAGCAACATCTTTCATGGGATACTGTTTAAAGTTTTATAACAAAATACCGCCACATATACTAGAACTAAATGAGACGAAATTTAAAAACTGTGTAAAACGCACACTATGCAAACAAGCATATTATAAATTAGGGGAGTACATTGACGACAAAAATGCTTGGCTCAATGCTGGTCCGCTCCACAACGACTAAAATGCCCGAACTTTGATGAAGATGTGAAAACATTGTTGGACCTGCTGAAGATTGTAAGATTATCTTTGCATTGTATAGACTCATTAAATAATCTAACCATGATTTTGTAAAAAGGCAGTGTTTAAAAGAGTGTCCATGGAGTTTCTTGCACGTTCTTCTCCATAGGATCTACTCTTTGGAACGTGCAACTGCCGCGCTGGAGATAGGGTCGGTGAGTTTGTTTTGTTGCAGAATAACTTGCTACTCTTGTCGCTAGCGCGGCAGAATTAGCTTCATCTATTTGACTGACATACCTTGACTATTCAAAAGTGCCTGTAAACTGGTCTATTTGAAATAAAGGATTTTGTATTTTGTATTTGTATTTGGTAGATTTATAATAACACTAGTCTGTAAGTTGTGTGTTGTACTAACCAAATGGACTTGTGGTCTGAAGTAAAAGAATTTTAATTTAATTTAATTTGTAGATCTTTACGACACTCGTCTTCACGGATAGCCAGCAGTCAAAAACTCGGACACCTCTAGCTTCTAAGTAGTTACTAATCGGACACTAGTCTTGCAAGGTTACCGTATTACCCAAAGGCGGATTCAGGATTGTGTTAAGAAGGAGGGCTTGACCCCACTGATGGTGGATTTTATCAAAGTAAACAATAAAAAGCTCAAAACATTTTGTTTAACTAAACGCATAAGGAGCCTCCTTAGACTAATTTTCCTTAATGCCTCAATGACTGCGTTAGGTTGTAGACCGGCAAACAAATCTGGGTCTTTTTAGGGGGTAGCTTGAGCCCCTTAGCTCCCCCTGTTATGTAGATAAGAAAGGCAGCCGTTCCATTTAAAATACTGGTACTCAGCGGAATCCAGTTTAACTGGAAGTCGACCCCAATCTGGTTGGAAAAAGGCTGGTATGGTATGATATGCTAAATCACCAATATTACAAAATGAAGAAATTAAAGTGTTTGCTTCAACATAACTGCTCAAACAGTTCGATTAAATGCGTGATTTTACGACCGCACATAATTGCATACTGCCACAGAAACGTATCTACATAAGTATATAGTTTGGTAAATAAATTAAACGTATGTAACACTTACGAGTATAAATCTATTTCTGGGCGTGGGCCACACTCGCTAAAGATCAATGTCAGTCGGTTTTGAATTAATTAAGATATTTTGTAGTTATTACCGTGTAATTGAAAGTAAATATGTTATGTATTTTTGTTATTTGTTTCGTCCGGTGCAACTTGGGCTTTCCGTTTCACTGGGAGACTTAAACTTTCAGACATAAACTCATTCGTATCAAACGAATGAGTTTATGTCAAATGGAAAAAATAAATAAAATAGTTGTTGCGTTTGGCCTGTGCATGTTTTTACTATACTTATAAACTAGCTGACCCGCACAACTTCGTCTGCGTCACATTTTCCATGAATACTCCGCTCCTTTTTGTCTTAGCGTGACAATAATATCCTTTAGCTTTCCTCGATAAATGGGCTATCTAACACTGAAATATTTTTTCAAATCGGACCAGTAGTTCCTGAGATTAGCGCGTTCAAATAAACAAACAAACTCTTCAGCTTTATAATATTAGTATAGATAAAACATGGCTTGGTACGTCCAGAATATAGTTAAGTTTATCAAGAAAATTAAATGGTACCTTTAAAAAGTAGTAGCGACGACCGCTCCAAAATGTTTTTGTAGCTATCAAAGACTTTTAGAGAATTCGACGGCAAACAAAATGTTTTTTAGCTTTCAAAGACTTTCAAAGAATTGACGACAAACAAAAATGTTTTTGTAGCTATAGAAGACTTTCAGAGAATTTGACGACATACAAAAATATTTTCATAATTTTCAAAGTTTTGAATTTGACGCCAAATTGTAAGTAAGTCATTTCAGCGTCAGTTCGTGCAACTTATATAAACAAATAAACATTTGAAACCTCATAGTTGTTGTTAAACGAACAAGTTTAACAGTTATATGGTTCCCAGGGTGTAGCAAGCTGTCACAAGTCAAACAATCTGCGCACTGTCAATATTAATGCTAATAAGCGAGGCTTTTATCTGCACATGTGTGAACGCGTGTAGGGTTGTCGAATGTAGAATAGAATATAATACTCTTTATTATGTACACCATATAAGTTAATATTGTAATTTAATGTACACTGTTATTTAACTTTTTTTTTGTAACAGGTAAAGTTTATATATTGTGTTTGATTTATTAGGTTAATTTAAATACATCATTCGATTAATAAAGTAAACATGCAGATATTATATAAACAAAAAGAAATATGAATTCTAAACAAAAATCTAAAAATAAATAGCATTTTTAAAATAAAAGCTGTTAAGCGAGACTTTTATTTGCACACCTTTTTACTACTTGAACTAATACTTTTAGGTAAGTAGTACAACTTTTATAAACAATGTCTGAAAATTTGACTAATTCCTGAAAGTATTAAACCGACTTCAGATTTTTTTTTATAGATAGAATTTAAAATTTCGTTAAGAATTTATTTTCTACTTCAAGTATGGGGACATCCCAGGTTTGTGGCATTGTTACGGTTCCCATCCCATGGCATCCCAGGTTGGTGGTCAAGGGTTTTCCTCCAACCGTGGCTCCATTCGTGGTGTGGGTTTTAGTCAGTGGGAGTCTGACACTCCCTTCCGCTCCGCCCTGAGCGGGAGTATAAAGACTTTCACATATAGTTTCCCGCACGAGCCAACCCTGTACTCACATGTCGTTTGACGACAACGCACTGCATCGCGGTCAAGGCCGCCAACTGATTTTTATAACAACCCGTCAAGTGCGAGCGGTTCCTTGAGTGTCCGCAATATTGCCGGCTTTTATTTCAGCCCAGTCCTGACCTCGTGAAGCCTACCTTTGACATTACCGACGTATGTAATGAATATATGAATATTTATGTATCAGTTTTTAAATTCATTGATCCCATTAAAAAAAGGTTGGTTAAGATTTAAACTTTTTGAGAGGCTAAGCTGAGTTTTTTGTGTTAATGTTATGTTGTTTAATTCATCATCGGCCTAGCCTGATCTATGTTGGGATTGGCTTCCAGTATCACCGGATGCAGTTAAATACCATTATTTAAAAGGAGCGAAGGAAGGGTTTTTAAATAATCGCCTGTCTGAACTGGGAATTGAACCCGCTTAATGTGAAAAAAGAAAAACCTGTCATTTTACTGTACCGCTCGAAGGGCTCAATCATAAACATTCATTTCTTCTAAATAACAGCATAAAAAAGGGAGACCATGAAATATAGAAATAATTTTAAATTTTGTTCAGAATAATGAATAGCCTTTTCTCTGACACGCCCGTGACATGTCGTGCTTATAACACGCCCGATATACAGGGTACTATAGTAAGGACTCGGCGGGCCGCACTTTTTTTTGGTGCCTGGCCTAAGGCAGCAGACAAATGGAAAAATATAAACCAATCATGTCAGTCAAAATGTCAGAGACTCACGTGGTACAGAGATTTTATGCATTTCTATTGGTTAAAATTTCTCCGTTTCTCCGCTCCGCTGTAATGGACAGGCAGCCTTATAATGGGAATGGATTGGCAGCCTTATAGTTGGCTATACTTTACGCCAGATAAACGTGGAATAAAGTACATTGACCCACATACATTTATTGACTTTCTTAAGATCAAAATCAGAAATAATGACATAAAGGTGTCCTGAATCGACTTCTATCGTGATCCTTTACGTTCTCTAGTAATGAAAAACAGTTCTTAATTTATTGTTCCAGTTTCTACGAAGAGATATTAGGGAAAGGTCAATGTACTTTATTCCACGTTTATCTGGCGTAAAATATAGTTAACCAAAACACCTGGCGTTCGGATGGATGATTGGGAGCGGTCGTATGTATGAAACTTTGAAAATGTCTAGTTTATTTTGTGGTAAAATTGAATACGTTCGGGCGGCTCCATTCTGTTTCTACGATTCTATTCTGTTATACTCAATGACGTATTATATAGTTTTATATATCATTGGTTATACTCATGTTTTTTTTTTGTGACAGTATTCTGCAAAGGTTACTACATTGACAGCTGTCAAACTACACTTCGTAATGATGATGTCAGTAGCCTACAATACTGCGGGCATTGGACTGGAACTAACAAGTACAAGTTATGTACGAACACGTAACGACGTACATTATTGTAAAACCACGACTGTTTGTCTATGACCAGCTTAATTCGGTACCTAATACCAGAAATGTGGAAAAAAGAACTGCGATGATCATTAGTCTTTGAAGTTTTGGTAAAGCTGCTATGTTTCCTTGTCTCAGATTACTTAATTTGCTTTGCTATGGTGTGCTAATGTTCTTATGAGGATTTTTTGTAAAGTTAAGACTCTAAAGACCCATTTAATAAGATAATTTCGTGTGTTTATAAAGTGTAATCGCATCACGATTTTCTTATTACCTAAGAAGCTACTCTGAGTCTAAGATGGACTTTGATTTTATTCGAGAATTAAGATAAGAGACGTCATCTAAAGAGATGTATACTTAATTGCAGTATCTAAACACTATTCTTCACTAGGGGTATGGAAACTGTTTTAAGTTTAAAGGTTTTTTAGATCATCCATAAACTAGCCTACTAAGTACTCTAGTTCTTCCGTCTTGTAGCGACATCTATACCGCCACAAAAACTAACGTAGCGACATCTATAATAAAATCATACAAACCCTGCTTGTGGTATCAGAGTTTTTTGTGATTTGAATATATGTATACAATAAACAATCCAACCACTAGGCGGTTGCCCACCAGACACAAAACCTGTCTGGTCGGAAGATCCTCCCTTTCCAATGAAACTCAATTGAAAAGGGAGGATCTTTACACCTTGTTCCGCTAACCTTTATTCTATATCTTATTTATAGTCAAAACTCGTAAAACTTTAGTGTCCAATATTATTAATATAAATACGGATATCATTAGCAACAGTTCACGTGTGACTTTTATTACTATTGTAAATGTTAATTATGATTTGATGAACTGCCGTCTACCGTAGCGTAGCAATATGGAGATTTTTATCATTGTTTTGGGCATAGTTTTGTTTACAAGTAATTAATTTGATGTAGGAAATATCCTCTTTGACGCTGTGGTTGTTACTGTTAGTGTAACTGGTGATCGTGAGGTCGTTGGTTAGTTTTATACCCAAGTTAGGTAGGTTATTGGGTTTTCTTCTACGGTTTTTTCTGTAGTAGCCTGTGTCTGATTTGGTTTCTTTTGATAGCTATGGAGTTCATCTACTTTCTACTCACTGTTCTGATCAGCTTAAGGCGACAGCAGAATTAACTTTGAACACTGTCCTGAGTAGAGCCGACGAAGCCGTTTTTTATTTTTTTTATACCCATCCATGTTTCTTCTTTGCCCTTTGTGTTCCGGAGCCGCGGTTGACGAAGCCTGGAACCTCGTTAGTGAATTTATCAAAGCTATGCAGAACGGGGCTGACGTTGAGAAACGAAGAACAAGAGAGAAGAATGGCTCTAAGCTCGCCAAAAAGTTCCGCTTACGCACTTTTTTTGTGGATGGGTATAATTATCAAATGACTCCTCCCGCTCTGTGCGGAGCAGAAGAGAGTGTCAGACTTCTACTGACTAAAACTCATACGTGTTCCTCCTAGTTCCCTTTGCGTTCCAGGGCCGCGGAGACTCCGAGACTCTTTCGAACAAATTCCGCAACCCTGGCAGATTTAGTATAGTGTTTTTTTTTTTTTTTAGGGATGGGAAATCATCCAATGACTCCTCCCGCTCTGGGTGTAGCGGGAGAGAGTGTCAGACTTCTACTAACTAAAACCCATCCATGTTCCTTCATTGCCCTTTGTGTTCCGGAGCCACGGTGTCTCTTGCGAATAATCCCGCGACTCCGGCAGGCGTCAGCCCTTTCGGGCCCCTCTGTGTTGCTGACTCTCTTTGAGGCGTGCGTGGAACACTAACGCGCCGTCGACACGGCCTAACGTCACTAGACGGACGGACGGCGAGCCACCCATAGCTCGTCGTCCACAGGCCCGCGCCTACGGTGGCCGGAGGTCACCAGGTGGTGGCCCTCGACGCCCGCGGCGTCTACCACGGCGGCCGAGATTTAGTATACCCTACCATTGATTTTATTATTACCTTTTAATCATGAACATTTTCTTGTTATTGCAACATTCCCATTGTTGCATTTCTAAGTGCAACTTGTCAACGCGTTGATATAAATAGCTCATTGTATGCAGCACTATTTGCGAAACTTTCAATTAGTGCGGATGGTCGTTGCTCCACTTTAGCAATGCACTTGACCCTGAAGGGAACATGACTTTGTTCACTTTAGTATTTAATCACATAACATACGCTCGTGTTCCTCGATTGGCGTAAGATGCAATCCTATCCGTACATTTTTGTGCTGAATATTTATTTCTGAAACTCTTTAGAGGTGATATTTTGTATCAGATAAACAGTTAAGAAGTAGCAAAAGGAAAAATCGGCAAAGTGCGAGTTGTACTCTTACATAAAGGGTTCCGTACCATAAACCGAATAAAACAATTTTTCAGTAATGAGAGCCTCTTTATCTATTTATTTGTGATATTTGTTGTTATAGCGGCAATAGAAATACACTCTCTGTCTACTTGTTACGGTTCATCAGATATAGCCCGCTGATCAAAACCAAAAGTTCCAAACAAATCACTTTTCTACTGCATCAGACTGCCGCCACAAGACCCTTTTTTTAGGAACGGGAAATCATCAAATGACTTCTCCCGCTCTGGGCGGAGCGGAAGGGAGTGTCAGATTTTTACTGACTAAAACCCATCCATTTTCCTTAATTGCCCTTTGTGTTCCGGAGCCGCGGTATGTCTTTCGAATAGTCCTGTAACTCCGGCAGGCGTCGGCCTTCTCGGGCCCCTCATTGTGCTGACTCTTTGAGGCGCGTGTGGAACACGAACGCGCCGTCGACACAGCCTGTCGTCGTTAGACGGCCGGACGGCGAGCTACCCATAGCTCACCGTCCACAGGCCCGTGTCAGAAGACCCTGAAATCTGAAATACCCTGTAAAGGTACGGCCACTGGTTGTAACCACCTTAGAAATAGATTAAACTAGGTACACCCAGAATTCACCTGTTTTTTTTAATGTTTCCTAACCTTAATTAATGCTTTCGGATTATACTAAAGTGGCCTTTATAGACCCTCTGGTCACAACTCCAGGCCATCTGTTTCCGACCCGAGAATCTAACTTAGAACCCTTCGCAGTTTAATTCGAAAATTAAAGTAAAGAAGTGTAAAACTAACCGCGTCGTCATCGTTTAGAAATTAACTTGAGTGTAAGAGTTACTTTCTCTTTAAACGCTGTTTACGTTAGTTTGTGAGTCACTGTGGCAGTTAACAATATCGCTTAGATCGTGACGTGGTTAATTGTATGATTGTAAGCTTGAGAAGCTCGTGGCTAAAAAATAACAGTCGCATGCATTGTAACTGTAGGACATTCAAATTTTGTAAACTCATCATCATCTGCTTAGCCTTTTCCCAGCTACATTGGGGTTGGCTTCCAGTAAACTGGATTCAGCTAAATACTAGTTTTTTACCTGGAGCGGCTGCCTACCAGACCTCCACAACCTATTAACTGGGTAACACGGTACTTCTTGGTAAGACTGGAGTTAGACTTACTGGCTTCTGACACGACTGCCAAAGATCTACAAATGACAACCGGGACCAACGGCTTAACGTGTTTTCCGAGGCACGGAGGAAACTCGGTATGTTAAGATGGTCACCCATCCACAGACCAACCTTGGCAAGCGTTGTTTAACCGAGTATTATTTAGCCACGAGCTCCTCTCTCTAAAATTTTGCAAACTGTGTTTAAAATAATAGAAAGGGTTCTCAGTGACTTACTGAGAAACTCCCGATTGGAAAACCCAGTGACAAATTGGCGTGGTCCGGCAATCGAACTCAAGAAATCATACTCAAAATGAATTTACGTCTGAGCACATAATATAGCTGATAATATATTTCCGATTGTAGCTGTATTCCAATTGGAAAGGTGAAAATCGAAGAAATTTAAAAGTTTGTTCTTAGTCTTATTTTATGGTGAGTAAATAAAGAACTAGTGAAATTACGACTTCAAAATAGAAGTTTATGGATCTGTAAGAATATTAAGCTTTTAATTAGCTATACCCACTCCAAATTCTAAGCTCCATAGCTCCTTTTCTTAGAAAACTATTACGTACCTAAAACGACACATGTTTTGTGTGCAACATTTATGACTTCTGTTACACACAAAAATCCCAGCAACGAGAAGGACAAATACCTTTCTTTCTTTCCTAGAACTGAATGTGAACCTGTATGAGTGACGGAAGATTTCACAACTTGCCGAGAGACATACGGACCGGTCCTAGTCACACTTGTGAACTGAAATATTAGTAATCATCGTATGGGACAGTGGATGTCAACATTCAAGGCGTCTGAGCTTTTACAAGCTGCTAACCTTATATATTAAACTAGCTGACCTGTGCAACGTCGTCTGCGTAACATTTTTCATTACTGCTCCGTTCTTATTTGTCTTAGCGTAATGATACATAGCCTATAGCCTTCCTCGATAAATGGGCTATCGAACACTGAAAGAATTTTTCAAATCGGACCAGGAGTTCCTGAGATTAGCGCGTTCAACCGAAAAAACAAACAAACTCTTCTGCTTTATAATATTACTAGCTGACCCGCGCAACTTCGTCTGCGTCACATTTTCCATTACTGCTCCGCTCCTATTTGTCTTAGCGTGATGATATATAGCCTATAACCTTCCTCGATAAATGGGCTATCTAACACTGAAAGAATTTTTCAAATCGGACCAGTAGTTCCTGAGATTAGCGCGTTCAACCAAACAAACAAACAAAGTTTATAGTTGTTTATAGTTTACTAAACTATAAACCTTTTCGTGATACTAATTCCAACTGGAAAACAAAATGATGTTGAATTGTAAACGTTTGCAATTTGAATTTAGGAAACCATGTTGCTACATCAGTTGCAATCTGCCGGTAGCATGTTAGTTATTAGCTTTTTCAAAAGCTTGGGCACCGTTATCAGTGGGTACCAGAACATGTAGTGCTGTATGAGATTATGTGGCCTCAGTGGCCTGCATTACGTAACTGTGTGTAAGTATAGTGCCTTATAACCGCACGTGTGTGCCGCGTTTAAATGTATTTAGACCACATTATAATAGGGCTGCACTGACGAATATTCCCACACTCTGGCTGCATGGTCGTCGCGTTGTAACTTTCGGATCAACGGTCGGTGGCTTCATTAAAAGCCTTCGCTGGTTAGTAACATGGGTGCATCCAGCAAAATTTGCTTAGCAAGGAGTTTATGGAGTTTCTTGCACGTTCTTCTCCATAGGATCTCTAGGACTCTTTGGAACGAGCAACTGCCGCGCTGGAGATAGGGTCGGTGAGTGTGTTTAGCTGCAGAACAGCATGCTGCTCTTGTCGCTAGTGCGGCAGAATTAGCTTCATATATTTGACTGACAGACCTTGATTACTCAAAAGTACCTGGAACTGGTCTATTTAAAATAAAGGATTTTGTATTTGTTACAAGAAACTTGAAAAGCTGTAGAAATTTCAGAGAGAGACAATACCTGCCCTGGGTCCTGGTGGAAAAACGAAATAACGTCGATTTCTGCTTTAATAGCTTTTCTCGCGGCTTCGCTACCGTAACCTAGCTATTTAAATGAAAACGAATGAAATTACCAATTCGACTATGTTTCAGAAAACTGAGAATCATGGAACAATGACACGGAAAATACTTAAAATTCCCATTCCCAAAGCAGTTGTCATTGCCACAGTCTGAGGGCTAATTCTACAAATTTTCACATTCGCAAAAATGTATGAAAATTAAGGCTTTTTTGACAGTTTGCGATTGACATGCGAATGCGAAAGTTGTTTAAAAATTAGTAGAATTGGCTCTCTGATAACTTCTGACAGAACGACCTCTGTCGGTTCAGCTAAGTCAGTTTTGACATTTGCACTTGTCAATTTAGTCTCCGGAATTAAAAACAGATTTTAGTAAGTAATAATACCTACAAAGCTTAATATGGTTCTTGGGTAACGGAGGTTTTACATCGGATTAATTTTTAGTTTGGGGGCTCACATGCAAGAGCATAGGCACAAGGCACATCCCTAGCAACCAGTCCCACATAGTCGACATTAGCATACAATAGTGTGTTCACAGCATTATTTATTTAGTTCTGTTCCAAATTAGTCACAACCACATCAACTTAGACTAATTAGTCTGTAGTAATTACTGCTCGCTTTAGTTTTATGGGGAATACCGGACCGACTTGTTTTAGTACTAATGCTATACAGGGAAATTGAAAAAATACCCGAAACCTCTTAGGCAGTGAAAGTACACATGATTATAAGCAACTTTTGTTTTGGTAAAACTCCGAAATCTCGAAAAAAATATCAGCTGTTTCATACAAAATGCAGTATTTAGCCAATGAAAATGTATGAAACAGCTGATATTTTTTTCGAGATTTCGGAGTTTTACCAAAACAAAAGTTGCTTATAATCATGTGTACTTTCACTGCCTAAGAGGTTTCGGGTATTTTTTCAATTTCCCTGTATTTTAATTAATTTTTGAGGTTTACATAATTGTGATGTTTTTGTGTACTGTCTATATCCGTCTTTATTATACGGAATGAACTGATAGGTGTATCACCATAGTACAATCAAAAATTTGGCATGGCTTCTAATTGAGAAGTTCTTTGATTATAGTACGGGATCCCACTGCTCGATTCTGCAGCTATCTGTTTTTTGATGAAATTAATTTTAAACGAAAGTTGAGGAAGTATTCAATGGATTAGCGATAGGTTGCCTATAAAAAATTAGCCGCAATTACCTGTAATTATTTTTTGTATTATTAATTTGGTAATATAAATTGCAGCTATGTTTTTTAAAATTAATATTACGTCATTTTAAAGAAAATGATGTAAAGAATAGAAAAAAAAATGGTTGCCAGCTCTAAGTCAGCCGCAACGCTAGGGTTGCCAGGGGTACAGGTATTTTAATTTTAATGCAAAATTAAAGTTGTTTTTTTTCTACACTTTACATTATTTTCTTTAACATGACGAAAAGTTAATAAAAAATCATATAGCTGCAACTTATATTACCAAAATAATAATATAAAAATTAATTGCGACTATTTTTTAATAGGCAACCTATCGCTATCCATTAAACATTTCCTAAACTTTAATTTAAAATTAATTTCATTTAAAAAAAACAGATAAGTGCAGAATCGAGCAGTGGGATCTTAGACTATTTAGCTTTTGTTGACATCTCGCTACGCTGAAGCAATTTACTAGATTTCCTCATGAAGTTTCGTGAGCAAGATCCTTGAAATCTAACCTAATCTAACTAATATTATAAACTAGCTGACCCAGCGAACTTCGTTCCGCCTAACAGTCGATTCTTTAATTGTTTTAAAATAAACGTAGCCTAAGTTACTCCTTATTACATCAGTTACCTGCCAATAAAAGTCCCATCAAAATCAGTCCAGCCATTTCAGAGATTAGCCGGAACAAACAGACAGACAGACAAACATAAATTTAAAAGAATGTTATTTTGGTGTATTTACCGTATATATTCATACATATGTAGTAAAAAACGGTTATTTCAATATTACTAACAGACACTCCAATTTTATTTATATGTATGTATGTATGTATGTATATGTTTGTATATGTATGTATACCGCGTGTATCTGACATCGACGCACAAACGATTTCCATGGGTCCAGGGCATGAATCTGGACACCCTAGACTTAGAATTTTTCGTCGGCTTTTTTCTCATTTTTTTCAAGGGTTTTTTTACTTTAGACTGCTAATAATCGTTATTCTGACCTAACCCAATGAGATTTTTAATAAAAAAATAATTAGTTAACTACTTTCACTTAAAAGAGCAATCTGAATAAAACCACAAATAGATATCAGCTCAGCTGAGCTGATACCTACTTGTGGTACTCTTGAAAAAAATGAAAAAATGAGAAAAGAACCGACGAAAAATTCCAACACTAGGGTGTCCAGAATCATGCCCTGGACCCATGGAAATCGTTTGTGCGTTGATGTCAGATACACGCGGTATGTACGTACTGGCTGACCCGCGCACTTCGTCTGCGCCACATTTTCCATTATTGCTCCGCTCCTATTTGTCTTAGCGTGATGATATATAGCCTATAGCATTCCTCGATAAATGGGCTATCAACACTGAAAGAATTTTTCAAATCGGACCAGTAGTTCCTGAGATTACCCCCTACATACAAACTTACAAACAAAATTTACCTCTTTATAATATTAGTATAGATATAGATATGTATGTATGTATAGATATATAGATAAAAAGATTAACGCGAACAAAGCCTAACAAAGTAAAAGCTAGTATTTTATAACTCTAAGATAAATAATACTGTACCTACAAATCATTGAATCTAGGTCTTCTTCATAAACTATTTATTGCCTATTTCAGCATAAATAGCATAAACAATCAGCCATTAAATTCTGATATTAGATTAAAAACGAAGGTGTGCCACAATACTGAGATTACATACCATAAGTAATGAACACGGCTGACCTTGGACAAAAGCTCGTGTCAACTGAACGTGATTGACCCTTGTTGGGTTGAGGTGCATCTGTCACGTCTCTTGTACGCGTGATCATCACTGTACTGTATACTGATACAATATTTGTTACTGGTGTTTGTTTGTATTGCAGTTTATAAATAAATAAATCTTTATAACACCAGAAAGTTGTACATTATGTTAACACAATTTGTTAACAAGCTACTTATAATTATTCTTAGGGCCAGTTTCACCGCTTACGGATAAAGTGTCGGTTAGCCTATTAGGAACTTATCTGGCAGATGAACTAAAACTTTTGGTTTCACAGGTGTCGGATAGCAATATCTGGCAGATTTATTAAGTATTTGAGTATTATAGTATTATAAGTTATCCATCAGATAACTAACCGACACTTTATCCGTAACCGGTGAAACTGGCCCTTAGAATTATATTCACATCAATTGTGTCTATTTCAGCATCTGCTACCGAACTAGGTTTATAGCCTGTGTTTCAGTACGCAGCGCCTCAAACCCTCAAACTAAATATGCAAGTATGAGCTCACAAACAAAGTAAACATTACAATTTGTGCTAAACTAAATTTACAAGGTTTCAATGCTTACTTAATCTATACTTATAATAAATCTGTAGAGAGGTCAATTCTGTACATGAAATATATTTCCAAAATAACTATCAGGGGGTGATTAGGGATCGATACTGACACCAAAAATGCAATCAGTAAAATTTTTGTCTGTCTGTCTGTCTGTCGGTCTGTCTGTCTGTCTGTCTGTCTGTATAACCGTTATAGAAACAAAAACTACTCGACGGATTTTAACGAAACTTGGTACAATTATTATTCATACTCCTGAGCTGGTTATAGTATACTTTTCAACACGCTACAATCAATAGAAAAAATGAAAAAAAAAATGAAAATGTGAAAGTTTGGTTGTTTGTTACTCAATCACGCCAGAACGGCTTAACGGATCTTAATGAAATTTAGAATAAAGATAGATTATAGTCTGGAATAGCACATAAGCTACTTTTAATCCCGAGAACATGTTCCCTAGGGATCACGCGGGCGAAGCCGCTGGCAGAAGCTAGTATCTTATAAAATAAGATTCCAAAATAAGATTGCTGTCCTCTGAGTGTGTAAAATGAAAGGGATGAGTTTGTGTGAGAGAGTTATTCGAAAATTTTTGCTAGGAGATTCTTACAGAAAAAAAAAATATACAAATCTGAACATAGATCCTATATCACTACTTTACAACAGTCAATACATCCTCAGTTAGATCATTTATGTTAACCTCCTCAACCAATTTGTTAAGGATGCTTGCATCTCTACTCTATTCATATTATAATAGCCCTACAAGCCCTTTCTTTTATAATGCGCAAAGCAAAGGAGTGGAACTCTCTGCCGGTGTCCGTGTTTCCGAACGCTTACAACCGTAATCTCTTTAAAGTTAGAGTGAACAGGATTCTTCTGGGTAAGCTCCCTCCATCGTAGATTTTGTCTCCAAGACTACAGTTGAAAGCAAATCCGTCTATAATATAAAAATGAATCGCTGAATGTGTTGCTAGGCGCGAATCTTGAAAACAGCTGAACCGATTTCGTTAATTCTTTTCTGTTGTGTTAGTTATTATCAGGAGAAGGTTTTTATGTAAAAAAATAGTTACCATTTGACGGGAGCGAAGCCGCGGGGGACAGCTAGTCTCAAATATTAAAAAAGAGGCTTTTCTATGAAACATGAACGGTTTACGAACGAGCTACAATAGGTCATTAAGACGTCTATCAAGGTCTACGGTGACAAAGGGTGAAGCCTACGCCACTATAGTGTCTACAAGAACCGTACTAGGGGTGAGGAGCTCGTGGCTAAATAAGACAAGCCACACAGGTCGATCTTCAAGGTTAAGCAACGCTTGCCTGCATTTGGAGATCTTTGGCGGTCGTTACGGCTAGTCAGAAGCCAGAAAATATGACAGCAGTCTTGCCAAGGAAAACCCTGTTACCCAGTTAATGGGTTGTGGAGGTCTGGTAGGTAAAATGCTGGTTTTCAGCTAAATCCGGTTTGACTGGAAGCCGACCCAAATAGTGTTGGGTAAAGGCTAGGCAGATTATGAAGGACCGTACGAGGGATACGGTCCCTACTGTTCTACGCGTGTGCTACGAAGGGTCTACGAGGGTGCTACGAAGGGTCTACGAGGGTGCTACGATGGGTCTACGACACTGCTATGATTGCTCTACGAGAGGTCATAAGGGCTCAAAGAGAAGTCTACGAGTGCTCTACGAGGGACTAAGAAGGGTTTAGGAAATGTCCACTAGGGCACTACGAGAGGTTTACATGGTCACTACAGCTAGTCTATTCTGTAAATAACCATTTCGATATTCACTTCACCTGAGTGACTAAGCTTACAAAGTGAACTTTATTTCACACATCATAAGGTCTTATATTTATACGAATTTGAAACTCACCTCGGATTCCGCTGTCGAGACACGAAAATGTTGTTACAGAATAGCACTGCTTGGCTACGAGCTTACGCGGGTCGACGAGTGGGTAATGACGTGTTAACGAGTAATCTAAGAAGGGTCTAATTCTACGATGACTCTTTGTGGGGGTAATACCTTAATTAAAAGAAAAAAAAATAGTACAGTGGGTCAGTAGGTACCTAATAATATTTTTTTCTTTTTTCCTACTCCTCCGCAACTATTAATTTCGTTGCGGGCTTCAAGACAGTTGAATCGTTTCTCCGGGATTCGTCGAGCTTCATTGACTCAGCGTATTTCTGGTGGTTGCCACTTTTGATTCTGGCTTCAGAATTTGCAGTGCTTGGACATGTGTGGCGGGCTTGTCCCAAAAAAAAAAAACTGATTGGTCTGTGTTTTTACAGTGTCTTTATACTAGTACAAAAAGTTTTAACAAATAATTACTTCTACGCTGTCAAAAACCCAGTACGATGTTCTTAAACAATGACAACTACTTAAATCAAAAGTATGCAATATATATCGCAACATTGCAAAAATACATTAGCATCAATGTCATAGGTCCTACATAGATAAAGCCTTAAGCTTTAGAAAAAACCCGGCGCAAGTCACGGCCAAGCACTAGTCTATGAAACCAGTCGTGCAGAGTGCGTACAATCATATTGTCATGCGGTCACAATTTAACTGTATGTATGTATGTTTGTGTTTGTGTGTGTGTGTGTGTATGACAGATGTATTGTGCAATGAAGGAGTGGGTTCATTTCGTGCGTGATGCGAGCATTTTGAGTTAGTTTGACTGATCAGTTTTGAAATAGACTTTTGATTTATTTTAGTACGCTAAGTTACGAAGCCTGTGCCTGAATATTTTGCTTACCTGGTCACGTGACTATAAACAGTTGAATCGTTGGTTTGACTATTGAAACTGAAATTCGAAGATCATTGACGTGTCGTTATGAGTAGCCAGAAGCCCGTAAGCCTTTTGAAACTCAGTTTCACTCACACCAAGGGGTATTGTATGACCCAGTGATTCAGTTCTGAACATCAGATAGGAAGCGACTTCTGGTATTACTAGTATTTCAGGTGCTTTCGGTTAGGCTGCAGGCTGAAAGCTGTCATGAATTCCAGCGATTGCAGTTTTCCTTCAATTAGGCAAAAAGCAATCAAAGATATCATCAATATACACACAATTATTCCGTTACTGAGTGATTGATTGTCTGACAGATAATGAACAGCTTCCTTACACTCCATAGGGGAACACAAAGAACTACGGGAACAGTAAACACTCTTTTTCCTATTCCCGCGATATATGGCCGCGACTTCGTACGCGCATATCGATATGCGCACGAAGTCGCGGCCATACATCGCATACGTAGGTAAGCTAGTAAATTTATTGATTTATTAATGATTGATTTATTTTGTTTTTATACGCGTTTGTACCTAATGTAGATACTGTAAAAATTGTAATTTAATAAGTATGTATTTTTCAAGAAAAATGTTTATTATTTATCTTCCCTATGTAAACTTTGTACATAACAAAATAACAAACACAGCTAGTAAATCAATATAATCTGGATTGTTTTAAGCTTCAAATTGATTTCAAACACATGTAAGAAAGTATAAAAACATTAGTAAACAATAAAAAACACGGTCAGACCCACTTAACCGAACCTAACTACCAGCCAAAACACTACAGAATACCACGTGTCGTGACAACCACTAATATCATATCTCGCCATCTTAATGAACGTTACGGCAGAAATACCCGTGTCACAGAGTAACCAAGACCAGAGGCTGCGGCTTGTCGCACTGCGATACTATCGACTGATCTGTAGCGATTGTAAGTCGCACGTAATTCGGTGATCGGAGATTAAGTTAAGGGTGAGAAGAATTCGAAAGAGTTACTGCAAATGGCATTTGAAGGAACACGGATGGGTTTTAGTCAGCAAGAGTCTGACACTCCCTTCTGCTTCACCCAAGGCGGGAGGAGTCATTTGATGACACCTTAAAAAAAAATTCGTAACCAAAGGGTAAAACGGGACCCTATTACTAAGACTTCGCTGTACGTCCGTCTGTCATTAGGCTATTATGTCATGTACCGTGACAGTTAGACAGTTGAAATCAACACAGATTATATTTCTGTTGCCGCTATAACAATAAATACTAAAAAAACACACTAAAAAATATTTAAGCGGGCTGATATACAACAAACGTGATTAGCCGTTTTTATTGATAATAGTTCGGAACCCTTGGTGCGTGAGTCCGACTCGCACTTGGCCGGATTTTTTTAACAGCGAGACTGATTAAGTGTAATTTGAACCTTTAGCTACTTAAATAATTATAATCTTTCAAAGGTCAAGAGAGTCAGAGGTAAGGGGATTACCAACATACGTAAGGTTTTCTTTAGGAAAATGAGATTTAATTATCCCGGGCTAAAAAGACGTCACCAGAAAGTAGAGGTAGTATGTTTATCGTGATAAGATAAGATAAAAATTTAAAGATAAAATTTGTTTATTTTCTCCACAATATTTCTCTTAATTGTTACCTTAAATCTACGGTTACATATAGGAGGGGCATAATATTGTGGGAGACTGGTGCCTAAACTAGGCTCAAGGCCTGTATTTTAGGTCACCAGGACTCCTCCATTTAAATTTAACAAGTTATGTTATGTACTCGTACAAACGGTATGCAGTTAAGACATGTTAACATTCACCTCTCAAAGTTTTATGATTATAGTTGTAATTTTTACAAAAAAAGTGATAAACAGACAGACGGACAGACAGATGCGCCGGAGGACTTTGTTTTATTATGTGTAGTGATGATGGGTTCTAACACGTACATGTAGATTGCACTTATACACTGTTAGGTAATGACTATGTCTTACATTTAATGTATTTTGAAGTTGTTATTTAAAGTGTCAGTGCCTTAACTGATTATCATGTTTTGCTAACAAAATTATTGTTATACTGACGTCGTAATTATGAATGATCATAATAAGATCCGAAAATATGCACTACTGTTTATTCAGTAGGTTAAACGAAATCCAACCTTAACACACTTAGAATAAAAGCTAAAACCTGCGTGGGAGTCTGGGAAAATGGATTGCGTTTTATTTTGCGGTGGAAACAAGGGATTATGGAACTTATGTGGTTAAAACAAGATGTTTGTTACGTGTATGATGTTGTAGTGTAGTTGTGAAAGGTACAATGTCGCTATTGTCACTAGAGCGACATTGGGGAGGTCGGATTAATGCGGGATGTAGCGTCGGCAGAAAAACTGTCGCATATGTATTTTATTCCAATGCAAATGCATTTTTTTTGACTAGAGCATTTTATGGAGACTACAGATGTCTTTAAGACTAGAAAAAGGTGACCAAATTAGCAGAGTGGAACCAAGTTAGCCTTTTGATAAAGGCTCCTATAGACAGGAGCAAGGAGATCATGCATCAAGACATTTTGATAGATGATATTTCTGAAAATAACCCAAACTTAAAAGAAACAAAAATCTGGCTAAACCAAACTAAAATCAAAACAAGTTATTTTATGGGCTCCCTTTAATTTTAAATTAAATTGTTTGTTTTTTTGTTTTAGCGGCAATAAAATACACTCTTTGTGAAAATTTCAGATACAACCCGCTGACAATACATGGACGGACGGTCGGGCGGACAGCAGAGATCCTAATAGGGTTCCGTTGATTACACTTCGGGTACCCTAAAAACCTATAAACCTTGTCGCTTCACGTCTTTCAATGGAAACCTTAAACTCGAGACATTAAATCTTTGAGATTGTAAAAGATTTAATAAGGAGCGACAATTTTTTTCCTCTGGGACAAGCCCGCAAACTAATCCCAGCCACTGCAACTCCTGAAAGCCAGAATCAACAGTGGCGACCATCAGAACAACGCCGAGCTAATGAAGCCCGACGAGTCCCGGAGAAATGATTCAACTGTCTTGGATCCCGCAACGAAATTAATCAGAAGAGTACAGCGGAGGAGTAGGAAAAATAGTTTCCACTTTCCACACACCAAGGAGCTATGAGGATAGCCTTTGCTTATTATGCAAACACAATCTTACCAAGCAGGCACGGTAAATGAAATTGAAATATCGCACTAGGCTACTAAAAGCTGCTCAAACTATATCAAGCGCCAATTCGATCACGTATGGAATATTGATCTCATCTTCGAGACGGATTTGCCAGATACCAGCTTGATGCCCTTGAGTCAATAGAGAAACGAGCGAAGAGGATCATCAGTAATGATAGGCTCGTCGAGTCAAAGCTCCAAAGTCTTGAGCATCGACGCCGAGTTGCTGGCCTGTCGGTTTTCTACCGGTTGCATTTTGGGGAGCGTGCGACGGCATTGCATAATTTAATTCCGCCAAGGCTGTTCCATAATCGGACCACAAGACGAACGGCGATGCGCCACGGGTACATGGTGCACATCCCACCCACACGCACGAAACGTTTTGGGAACATATTCATGTGCTGCTGGAGTCTGTGTTTCCTGATAGCTACAACCTGGGAGTCTTTAAGTCAAGAGTGAATAAATTACTTCTAGGCAAGCGTGCTCCGTCTTAAACAGCATTATCGCTTACTATCAGGTGAGATAGTGGTCAAACGCGTGCCTATCAAGTTACATCAATGGTAATAAAAAAAACTAGACCTACTTCTGCTGCAGTCGGTACAGTTATCTTTCACCGGTAGTGCGAATGCGAGAGGTCGCGTCGTGTCCCGAGCTGCGCGCGCGCATTTACCGTGTCAATGACGCCCTTATCTGTCGCAGCGGATATATTATGTATGTTACCGACTGAATAGCAACCATACTATTGACATTACCTTTACTAGAAAGGTTTTGGTTGACTAAAGGTAAACAAAGGTAAACTCGCTCCATCGTAGACTTTGTCTCTGTCATCTCTGTCAAAACTGTTTAGATAATAAAAATTTTTTCATGCATTTTCCCTATTCCATTTATTTTTAAGCAACGTTCACATTCGCAGCTCAGTCGCAATCTGTCAAAAGTGTAGAGAAATTGAGGCTATATTGACAGATTGCGACTCGAGATGCGAATGTTGCTTGAAAGTGAGAAGAATAGGCACTCTGGTCATGTCAAGAAGTGTACCATTGGATATTTCAGCTGTATCAAATGATGTTAGGGGAGTCCATATGTGTACCATGAACGGAATCAGCCCAGTAGATTCGGAAAAAATTGGCTGTGACAAACGAACATGCAGACAACCGAGTGATTTTAAAAAGGGTTCCGTTTTCTACGAATGTTCAGAACCTTAATAAAGTTGCACTTGTTTTACGAACTGAAAAATAAATCGTGTAACGATCACAGATTACGCAGGTTTTATAATTATGATCTGAGATAGTGACATTACTGTGAAGTGTTATCTTGTTATTACATTATGTTATGAGCAGCTAATTATCTTGTTTTGTCTCTGGCGGCCGTGGATTTGTTTGTCTTTCGGTCAAGGCTTCCCTTTCCTTCCGGCCTGACTTGATCTGTGCGTAAATATTGATAAGCTAGAGCTGATTTATATTAATGTTTCTAGATATATTGATGGCTGGTGAATTTTCCATTTGGTATCGCAATTTAATATGTCCTTGTTGTAGGAAACTTTAAGGAAAATAATAGAGTAGTCTATAGATATATTTATATTTCTGTGGGGTAGTCTTTCACGTATTTTTGAGTGATACTCAATGTGAGTTGTCGGGAAAATTCACGCCACCAGCCTGGATCAGCCTATTACACGTACACTCGAAATCTTCGACTTTGTAAACATGGCGTTGACGACAATTTTATTAAAATCGGTAAGTAATAGAAACGTTTTTCAGTTGCCTGTGGACCTGAGGTTTCCGTCCTGCCTAGTAGGTACTTACTCTTCTTAAAAATATCTCCGTGACCACCATTTAGGAGAGATTCTTAATTGTTATCATTTTAACCGTTTTCTACGTTTTTTTATCCCACAGGATTACTGCATTTTCAGCACGTTAAGCTGTTGGTCCCGGCTGTCATTTGGATTTCTTTGGCAGTCATTACGGATAGTCAGAAGCCAGAAAATCTGACACCAGTCTTGCCAAGGAGTACCGTGTTACCCAGTTAATGGGTTGTGGAGGTCTGGTAGGCAGCCGCTCCACGTAAAATACTGGTATTCAGCTGAACCCGGTTTGACTGGAAGCCGACCCCAGTATACTTGGAAAAAGGCTAGGCAGATGATGAGGATTACTGCATTTTCCGTTATAAAAAAATATTATGTACAAATATTATAAAAAGTAACCCATGGAATTTTGAAAATTACTGGGTTGTGGATTGTGTGAGGAGCGATATGAAAGAAAAGGGAGTTAGTGATAGTTTGACGGCTGAGAGGGCAGAGTGGAAGAAAAAAACGTGTTGCGCCGACCACAAGTAACATGGGATAAGGGCAGGAAGATGATGATGAGGTCTGGGTTGTGGATGTCAATAAGCAGTCGTTTTGAGTAAAATACTGTCCTGTTTAACATCCAGTTAGGTTGAAATACGACCCCAACATAGCTGAGTGATTTAGACCCCTGGTAACATCATTCAACCGAAAGACGTCCACTCTTGACTAGTGGACATAGATTTCGACCAAGTTCCACTCGGTTCTTAAAACGACATTGCACAACTGCACATTCAATTTAGCTTTTAAAATAAACGCATTGAAAGAAAGGCAATGTTAAACAACAAGAGGGCCGAGTCACCCGCGTCCGTAGGAGAATACCCTTCAGCGAATCCCTACACGTAGTCCCCGGGTGGTGCTAAACAGGTGACACTAACCGCCTCCGTGGTCTAGTGGTTAAACCACCTGACTCAGACCCAGAGGTCCCGGGTTCGATTCTCAGCGGGGGCAAATTTTTGGCTCGGTTTGGTTGGTGGTAGGACTTGTTCTAAGTCCACCTGGCAAGCTACCACCGTCATGTCTAAGTCTGTCGCCATAACAACAATGTTAACAGCATTGTTGTGTTCCGGCAGTTAGAGGTATGATAGCCAGTTCCTCTGTGTAAGAGGATTCCGGGTGAAACTCGCTCCCATCTTCGGCCTAATCATCACTTTCCAACAGGTGAGATTTGGGCCAAGAGTTTCCCCGTTTTGCATAATAAAAAGGAAAACAACATTAAACAGTTACGACGCGGCGCCACACATAAACATAAATATTAAAACCCACAATAAAACCTCTCGAACACACAAGACAAGAATATCCTTAAAGCCCTCAATACTATAAATAACACCATTTTATCCTTATTAGCGATAATTCTAGACTTACTTCCTCTTGCGACTTTCGCAACGTTGGCGTTATCTGTACGAACACTTCCTGCGCGTACAGGGTCGCGTATTATTAGCAACAGATGTTGCTGTTTGTTTTATTAAGTGTTTCTATGTACTGTGTGTGATTATCAAGGGTATATAAAAGGCTAGAAAAGTTCTAGAAAAGAAAATTGTCTTCTTAGCGCGACGATGGCAATCTAAACGGAATTTGCACAGAATTTGGCTACGATTCTGGTGCATCAAGTAGCGTCCATCACTTCCTGTAATGTGCAGACACACAGGATATAATGATGAATGGACATGAGGTCTAATCGTTTGTGGAACACCACCATAAATTTACAAATCAAATATCTACCTTAAAACTTCGCACGCAGGGACCGAACTTATAGAAACAAAAGTCTAATAAACTTGCAAGGCAGGGATTAAAGTTATTCAAATAGTAAGTAAGTAAAATTAAGGATTATAGCATTTACTTATCTCAAATCAGCTGATGTTCAATACAATATAGACACAATAGAACACTTGTTGTTTACATTCTAAATCGGCGCCACATTTGCATGCTGTTTATTTAAACCAATCAGACTGTTGTGATGTCGTTACCCTAGCTTTCTATTGCCTTCTAAGTATGCGCACTTGCTAAGGATCTGATGGTTTCTGCAAATTGCCGATTGACAATAATTTAAACGGTCTGTGACTTCATCCAGGTAGGATGGAAGCCAGTCCCAATATCGTTGAGAATAGGCTATTCAGCTGAATTGATTTAAGTAGTCTACGATGCTACAACCTACCGATTTTTTGTCCAGTCAACCGGAGCTACTTATATTCTCAATACAATAACCTTATTGGGAATTAATTTATTAATCCATTTGGGGTTGAAACACTTATGCCAGCACACTGGTCCTCTTCGAGTTTTCCGTGAAATCAGCAAGCAGTAATTCGACTCTTATTGTGATCATTGCATTGGCATTGCCATTCTACGTGGCAATGCGGTCAGTGTTCTCAGCACTTTCCCCGTTGACAGCGATGTGGACGAATTTTTCGATGCTCATGAGTTCTTCCCCTCCCCCTTTTTAATCCGCTTGTACATTTATAGATATTTTCTACCAGCTTGTATATATTATTCTATGATTAATCTTGAACAGCGTTTATCATCATCATCTGTCTAGCCTTTTCCCAACTATATTTGGGTCGGCTTCCAGTCAAACCGGATTCAGCTGAATACCAGTATTTTACGTGGAGCGGTTGCCTACTAGACTGCACAACCCATTAACTGGGTAACACGATACTCCTTGGCAAGACTGGTGTCAGATTTTCTGGCTTCTGACTATCGGTAACGACTGCCAAAGATCTCCAAATGACAGCCGGGACCAAGAGCTTAATTAACTTTCCGAGGCACGGAGGAATCTAGGTATGTTAAGATGGTCACCAATCCACAGACCAACCTCGTCAAGCATTGCTTAACCTTGAAGATCGATCTGTGCGGCTGTTATTATTTAGCCACGAGCTCCTCCTAGAAAAGCGTTTGTCAAAAATTTGTAAAAGGCACATCATTCGATATTTCCTTAATCTTTTTGTCATCTAGTGCTGGACTTAGGACCAGAGCTATCAACCTTTAAACTCATTTGTATTCATAAAGGCATTCCAACTAACACTTCTGCTCATTCGTAGCTCTTCATTCCCACCTTATTACTGCTAAGTACTTCTAAGTGTTACTTTATAAGAATATTGATGTAAATAATTGCCTGCCGTATGCAACTGCGGTCATCCCTGCAGACCTTGTGTAATGTTATGTTAGCTTCCGTGTTGCATTTCCTGCTTCTAACACGCTTCTTGTTTACTGGGTCACGTGGAATAAGGTCTTATGTTCTATAAGGGCATTGCTAGAGATAACACCCTTCGGTGTATATGTGGAGTCATCAAGTTTGATTGAAACTTTTGTTCTTTGTTTGGGAAGGTACATTGATCAAGCTAAAATTGTCTCCTGTTAAGAATCATCACGATCGTCCTTCTTCTTGTTGGGCGCCATATACTTGGAGTCATCCCAAGAAATTCTCTCTTGGTTAAAATGGATCTGACAATAAATAATTGTGGAACGAAAACGATCGAGCAAATACTACTAAATCTTTGTAGATGCATCTGTAATAATGCGGAAATTTTATTGCCTATCGTTATGACGAGAATTTCATTGCAAGCAAGCAATAAATCCAACTGACACGATTTCGCATCTCTGATTACATCTTCACAATAGGGAATATGCATGAAAAAAGTATTTATGATCTGAACAGTTTATCTTAAAGTATTCGAAAATTTAATACTAACTGTGAAATTAGAATCTAAATTGCTCGAAAAACGAACGAGATACAATTATTTTAAACAAATATATCTGTCCCTCTCGCGAAAACGCTGTTTTCTATGGCAGCTGTATAGTCATCGTGTAATTTGACGTCACATTACGTATCGGACTTCTCTTTCTAACTGTAGTCTTTGAAGCTTTATAACTTAATAAATGATGAAGGTATTTCAAAAATAATTTCATGATTGTTTACTAGAGCTATTAAGTATTTTATTTTGCAAATAAAAAAATTGCATGCATATTCCCTATTGGTCATAATTGTATAAGCTACTTTCTACTGTTCTTTGCGGAATCCAAGGCAGTTAAAATCGTTTTTTCGAGACTCGTATCTTGAAGTTCATAGACTTAGGGCCAGTTTCACCGGTTACGGATAAAGTGTCGGTTAGCCTATTAGGAACTTATCTGGCAGATGAACTAAAACTTTTGGTTTCACAGGTGCCGGATAGCGATATTTGAGTATTATAGTATTTTAAGTGTCGGTTAGTTAACCATCAGATAAGTAACCGACACTTTATCCGTAACCGGTGAAACTGGCCCTTAGAGTTTTTTCTGGCACTTAGAAGTTGCAGTGGTTGGAAATATACAAGGAAAATATCTCATTTTTTTTTGTTTTTTGAGACAACTTCTTTGACACTGATAAAAGTCAACAAGACGACTATTAAGCATTAGTAGGAGGTAGGTCATTTAGTAGTATTCCATTTCTAAATAACAGTGTAGATGCTACTATCAAAGTTTTTCTTCTTTTTATCGTGTGAGCAGTAAGGTCTAACGACCCCACACACTCTAGTGTCAGTTTCTAAACCGCCTCAAGGGCCTCTGACATGGTTTATTTGACGACCGCCATTTAGCGGCTGGGACCACCGTCTAATACGTGCCTTCCGAAGCACGGAATCATCTTTTTATCAGATAGTCAGGTGATTCAAGCCTGCAATGTCCTGAAAACTGGAAAACAACTAGACAACTATCGAACTGCTTAAGGTGGAAGCGCCAGGGTAGCCCGCGAAATTCAAATATTTTGATGTTTTTTGCAATTTGCCGGTCAGTGTGAAGCTGTATGTTAAATAAAATACGATTCGCGGCCGTAACGCATATTTATCTAAAGAATTATACCCATTTTAATTATCAATAAAACCATCTAAGTTCATACAACTCGATTGAATGACTTTATTACGAAATTACATTCAATCGAGTCCTATGAACTTAGAGGGTTATATTGATGATTCGAATGGTTATAATCCTTTAGATAAATGCTCTTTACAATCGCGAATCGTATTCTGTTTAACATACAGCTTCACAATGACCTGCAAATTGCAAAAAACATCAAAATATTTGAATTTCGCGGGCTACCCTGGAGCATCCACCTTAAGCAACAAGCAGTAGGCCCTATTATTTAATCATCCCAAATCTTTTCAAAGTTAGAGTGAACAGGCTACTTCTGGGTAAGCTCGCTCCATCGTAGACTTTGTCTTTGTCAGCTCTGACTTAGACTAGAGTCAAGAGCAAACCCAGCACAAATAACAAAAAACACAACATCGACCATGACCATGTACCCAGAAGCTATGTATCACATTAAAACGGTGAGAACACGGAACAGCTAGTAAACACTCAATATATTAACATTATGATTGCGGCAGGTCAAGACACGCGAGCTATTATAGAGCATCTATTTATAACCTGCGTACGCGCAAGTGCTATTGCTGTATCGAACGATTATTTTTGGGATCGGTGGCAATGGACGGGCTAATTAGTTAAGAAAATTTGAGACAAATGATAACCTTTTATATTATGGTGAATGCTAACGCGACAGGGGAGAATGAAAGTAGACAAGGTGTAGCGTCGATTGCAAGTAGCATTGGGAGAAGAGGCTCTAAAAACTGACAAGCGGGCAGAGACATAACGACGGAAATGACTGCTGATCTTGACTGACTCTTTTTTAACCGACTTCCCAAAAAGGAGGAGAGAAAAAAAAATACGAGAGAAAAAAAAATAAACATACAACTGGATTGAGAATCCAGTTGTATGTTTTTTTCTTTCTTATGTTTGTTACCTCATAACTCCGTCAATTATAAACCGATTTGAAAAAAAAGAAATTCTTGTTTTATCTGAAAGGATATACTTGCAGATTGGTCCTATTTAAATTTTATCAAAATCGGTTATGACGTTTGGATTTTAAATCGAAATAGCTGGAATTCGTTTACTTGGGTTGATGGTTTTGTGTTATCCAAGTAATCGAAATCGAAATTGCGTATTTTGCTTTTCTGCGATTTTGCAGTGGTGCTTTTAGGTGTGGGGAACCACTAAAAAGTAAAAAAAAATACAAAAACATACAACCGACTTCCAAATAAATAGAAAAATGTCACTACAAAGTAAAAAATAACTATAATTTCGGAAGTCGGTGTCAAAATACGAAGAAACTAACACCGACTTCCGAAATTGTAGTTATTTTTTACTTTGTAGTGTTTTTCTATCAGTCCTAGCACAATTCGTCTTTTCTTTTGTATATCCATACTAGTTTTTTCGTGCAACTTCGTCTGCGTCATGTTGATCATTAATGCTCCTCTCGTATTGGTCGTGGCGTGATGCTATATAGCCTATTATAGCCTTCCTCGATAAATGGGCTATCTAACACAGAATTTTTCAAATCGGACCAGTAGTTCCTGAGATTAACGCGTTCAAGCAAACAAACAAACGAACTCTTCAGCTTTATAATATTAGTATAGATGGATATTTACATTTATAAGTCATTTCGAAATTTACGTTCCAGGGTCCCTTTCAACCTGCCGGAGTTGCAGGACAAAGGGCAATGAAGGAACATGGATGGGTTTTAGTCAGTAGAAGTCTGACACTCCCTCCCGCCCCGCCCAGAGCGGGAGAAGTCATTGGATGATTTCCCATCCCTAAAAAAAAGGGTCCCTTTCAACTTTACTGTCACTGGTACCACTTTCAGACTGAGTGAATAATTTTCTTACTTCTTCTTTTAAATTTTTTTCTTCTATCTTCTATCTCTTGGGGACCTCAATGTCCCATGAATTAGGAAGACCCTTCAAGAATTAAAAATGCAAAGTTTTTTTAATTTTTCTGATCTACTAGTCTGATCAACTTTAAACGCAATTATTATCACCTATTACAATAATTAAAGTTATGTTATTAAACGCAACCTATCTTGTTTGCGGAAAAACCAGTTATTTTTTTCTCGAAATCGATTGACATACATACAAAGTGTGGTTGGTTGACCTTCGCCTTAAAGTGAACCGCTTTATGTCATGTGTAACTCATTTCACTGTAAACAGTGTGACCTCTGAGTTACTCATGTGGGGAGCGAGGAAAAAACATTATGAGATAATATTTATTGTCCTCCAAAACGTCGATGTGTCTCAAAAGGCTGCCCAACTTGCCGCGGACAACACTGTGGGCCCATAAAACACAGGATTCGAACCTTCGAAATCATCAAATGACTTCTCCCGCTCTGGGCGGAGCGGAAGGGAGTGTCAGACTTTAACTGACTACAACCCATCCATGTTCCTCGATTGCCCTTTGTGTTCCGGAGCCGCGTTATCTCTTTCGAATAGTCCCGCAACTCCGGCAGGCGTCGGCCCTTTCGGGCCCCTCTGTGTGCTGACTCTCTTCGAGGCATGCGTGGAACACGAACGCGCCGTCAACGACGGACGGTGAGCTACCCATAGCTCACCGTCCTCAGGCCCGCGAGGATTGGAACCCTGAAACATCGAGACGAGGCCGCGGCAGACCGAGAAGATTTCAGGACGACCAGCGGCTCTAAAAAGACCTCTTTAGTAGAATCATATTGGGATCATAATATGAATCATGCAACAAACTGTCAAATTTAGTTTTCATCTTTATCGTAGAAGCATTAGGTTCAAGGTTGATTGGGAAGATTTTACGGCTGCTGGTAGTTTGATCTGCTGGCTGATTTGACTAAAGTGGTCTTCCATACAAATTGGAAGGAAGAGGCACAACACCATCATTTAAAGGAATAGAGGGAGGCCTTTGTCCAGCAGTAGGACAGTAATAAAAATCATAAACCGCGTGTATCTGACATCGACGCACAAAGGATATCCATGGGTCCAGGGCATGATTCTGGACACCCTAGACTTAGAATTTTTCGTCGGCTTTTTTCTCATTTTTTTCAAGGGTTTTTTTACTTTAGACTGCTCATAATCGTTATTCGGAAATAACCCAATGATATTTTTAATAAAAAAATAATTAATTAACTACTTTCACTAAAAAGAGCAATCTGAATAAAACCACAAATAGATATCAGCTCAGCTGAGCTGATACCCATTTGTGGTACTCTTGAAAAAAAAAAGAAAAAATGAGAAAAGAAATCGAAATCGAAAACGGAAAAAAAAAATCGGAAATCGTTTGTGCGTCGATGTCAGATACACGCGGTATCTATTGTGACTAATGTGGTTGCGGAAAGTGATGCAGCTGAAGAAGACGAATGAGAAAATATTGCGTGTAGGAGTGGTGAGACTGTTGAGATGGGTGTGCGGAGTAATCTCAATAGATGAAGTAAGTATACTCATTTCTTGCTCGATGGTGTTTGGGGATAAGACCAAGGAGTGTGGGATTGATGGCCACCATCAGCGCAAGCAAGCCACTAGACCTCTAACGAGACTATCCCGGAAATCCAATAAGAGGCCTGACTTTGGGCTCCCTATTTCGAAAATCCAAAAAGTTTCCCCAAAATAACTTTGACGAACCCGGTGACTAAATCCACGCACATTCTATTAAGGCTGTCGTTCTACAACTGAACCAACCTATTCCTTAAAACATAATAATATGGAAAAATTGTTACAACAAAATTGTTTGATTACGTTAAGCTTCCTTAGAAACAGAAGATGATTAATTTTATTATTTGGATTTGTAAAAATTCCACAAATTTTAAATGACTCCAAGGCCTAAACAATTAATATTTAGAATCTAATTATAATACTTTGCATGAAAAACAGCTGATACACGACGAGATACCGCTAAAAATAATTTTGTTAATCATTCATTATATAATGGGTCGAACAAAAAACTTTATGAGCAAAAAACATAAACAAAATATTGAGCGGTAGACCTTGTGACAACAACTTGCTGTTTACTGAAGGAGCTTCAGTATTTTATTGTTTTACGAACAAATATTTATTTACTAAAGGTACAGATGTATCTGCCTGCCTAGTCTCTTCTCTTCCCAGCTACACTGGGGTCGGCTTCCAGTCAAACCTAATTCAGCTGAATACCAGTATTTTACGTAGAGCGGTTGCCTACCAGACCTCCACAACCCATTAACTGGGTAACACGGTATTTCTCGGCATGACTGGAGTCAGATTTACTGGCTTCTGGCAATCCGTAACGACTGCAAAAGATCTACAAATGACAGCCGGGACCAATGCAACGGCTTAACGTGCTTTACGAGGCACGGAGGAAACTCGATATGTTAAGATGGTCACCCATCCACAGACCAACCTTGGCAAGCGTTGCTTAACCTTGAAGATCGACCTGTACAGCTGTTGTTATTTAGCCACGCGCTAAAGGTACACGTGTATGACACCTAAAATTAATAAAAACATGTTGGTTGCTTTTTCTTGAATTTGTCTGTTCTTCATTGGTATCACGGTCTTAAAGTAAACTATTTTTTACAGAATGTGATGGCAAGACATGATGCGGTAATCCTACATTGGATGAAAGAGCAGCGAATTCGCATTTAGCGAGAAAAGGAAAGTCTTGGCTCAGATGGATAGGCCTTTAGAGACTCTACTTGTGTCGATACTCTTGCGACATCCCGTCTTCCTAGCTCGTCGTGCTGTACCGTCGCTGCCGAGAAATAATAACCTTATTGGTAGTTATATTTTCGAGCCGTTTGGAGTTGAAACTCTTTAATCTTGGGGTCCGAGTGCTCATAACTTGTTTAAAGCTTAGTTGTCACATCGCGTGACCCAAGGGCTACATTGGCTTTTACCTCTGACAAAGGATAAGCATTGCCATCTAACGTGGCAATGCTGCCAGCCTTTCAGGCGCATCACCAGAGCCAGGGATGCGTAAGAATTTATCGACGCCATATTTTAGCTTTTTTTCAGTTTTAGTTAGTTAAGAGTTTTTCATTTATTTAAGTAGCCAGTATATCCACTAATCTTGAAGAAGAAAATAAAAAAACAAAAGGACATATACTATCAACTTTCGCTTGAATGGTAAGTTGCAAAACGTGGCGCTGCCGGCCAAACAACAGGTCAAGCAGTTCATGTACTTTTGAATTGATGTAAGTACTTGATAATATTTGCATAGAGGTTTGGCTTGGGTGGAGGGGTTAGCAGAATTCTGCTAGTATAAACCTTTTCCTACGGCGTTTCTCCCGTGGTTTGTGTCTCAGGAAACCTGCTTTTTGTTGGAGCATAATAGCTTATGGCACTCTGTGATTATGTAGCTTTTGTCAGTGAAAGATTGTTCTACTCGGATTAGTGTTTCCAAAGATACATTTAAAGTATAAAGAGGATGTCGTAGCTAAATAATAATAAACGCAATATACAGAAGAGCAGGAAGGTGGTTAATTTGTGACTGTTTTATCTCCCTTCCTCCTATCTGTACTATATAATATAATCTATACTAATATTACGAAGAGGTAACATTTGTTTGTAAGTTTGTATGTTTATAAGTTTGTATGTAGGGGGTAATCTCAGGAACTACTGGTCCGATTTGAAAAATTCTTTCGGTATTAGATAGCCCATTTATCGAGGAAGGCTATAGGTTATATGTCATCACGCTAAGACTAAAAGGAACCGAGCATTCATGGAAAATGTGACGCAGACGAATTTGCGTGGGTCAGCTAGTAATATAATAAAGCTGAAGATTTTGTTGTTTGAACGCGCTAATCTCAAGAACTACTGGTCCGATTTGAAGTGTTAGATAGCCCATTTACCGAGGAAGGCTATAGGGTGTAGGGTATATCATCGCGCTAAGACAAATAGGAGCGGAGCATTAATGGAAAATGTGACGAAGACGAAGTTGCGCGGGTCAGCTAGTCCTCTATATATAATTTCAGTTACGATAAATTGCAAGTAATATTTGACATTTAAGTTTAAAAAGTTACCTCAATTAAATCAAGCAAACAACACGCTAAAATGTCAATTGGCAATTTATTTATTGTTGAAATCCTTCGCCAACCGCTAGCCGGGCGACTTTTGGCAGCCATTAAATATTAAAGCTCTAGCGAACGAACACTGTACCATGGCAAATACATACATACACACCATACATACATACAGACAGACAGACACACTTGATCACCTACGGCGACCAGTGCTAGCGAAAACTTTAAGCCTTTCATTAATTTGTTGATTTTAAGTAATACGCGATAGCGGGAAGATATCTTGCTTGTAATGAGTGTGATCTCCTCAAAGTTTTCGAGAAATTCGTGGTTAGTTCTAAAATGCTAAGTAGAACTTCTTCTAAGTAATTTTAAATCATAATACAGTTTTGTATTGGTTCAACTACTACTGAGTTTTGCTAATCTAGACGATTATAGATGAAAAATCTAAAATTCATAGTAGAGTCAACACGTCCGTCAAAAAATATCATGATGCAGAGTAAAACACGGTTTTAATTCGGTCTTTTTTCAAAATTCAAAAAAATTCAATTAAAAAGCATTTATTTCAAATAAACCATTTACAGGCACTTTTGAAATGTCAAGGTCGGTCAGTCAAAAAAATAAAAACATGGAAGCTATTTGCACGTTCCAAAGCGTAGATCTCTATGGAGAAGAACATGCAAGAAATTCCACGGACCCTCTTTTAAATCATGTGATGTTTTACAAAAATCTTAGTTACATACGTACTTGTTTCTTCTACATGTGAGAACAATGCAAAATAAAAAAAAATAAAAATAAAACTTATTAAAAGAACTTAAACTATAAAGATCAAAATAAGCTAGTGGTGGTTAAGAAATGACCAGTCTCAACTGACGGCGCCCGTTTACGAACCTGACGCAGGTATCGGCACCATTCAACTCAACCATTTTGAAGGGAACAGAATGATCCAACACACGCGCCGCCATCAGCGAAACATTTGAGTGAGAATGACATGCTCTCAATCACCATGCTCGTTCATGTCAAACAAGTAAAAAAATTGTAACTAATCACATATATTATGTAAATGGCTCCATGGTACTCACATTTACAAAATTTGAAAAATAACTAAATTTACTTACAATAAAAACAAATACAGCATCAAAAAATTCTTCCGCAATGCTGTAAGTCTGCAATGTGCTCCAGAGACTGTCGGCATATTAAATGGCAATACTTAGTTTCTGGCCAAACTAAAAGCCAGCTCTTGGGTCACGGGAAGTTTCAACCGTAATCAGAGTGATGTGAAATTCAGATCACATTCAATAATTTTCAACATACAAAAAATTACGGTTTTTTAAGAATAGGCATGTTCTCAATAAAAAACCAGTAAATGCCCATCCTCGCTTCCGCTCACTTCGTGCACCACACCGAAATCCTTTACATTACCGACATAAGTACACACACGAGATCTTGACCCTATTATATTTTGGCATTGAAAGTATCGTGAGTGACACATCAGGTCACCCCCCTTGTCCCGCGCGCTCCCCTCGCCGCCGATGATCCCTGCACCTGATAGATGACACATAGCAGGGATGGTAAAATACTGGTATTCATCTGCATCTACTTAGTCGGAATTCGGTCTCAAAAAAGGTATTGGGAAAAGGCTACGCAGATTCATTGTCACAGAAAGTTGTAGGGAATCCGCAAGAACCCAGAAGCACAGGAATGGTCGATTAGACGACGTTGGCGGAACGTCTATTTATGTCCAGCAGTCAAGCAGTGGACTTCCTTCAACTGAAATGATGATAATGAATGTAAGCATAGTTTTGACCTGAATCCTTCGTGCCGCTGCTTTTCGGGTACCTACGCTATCTGGTAAGGAAACGCACCGGGGACAAACATCACAAGCTATGGGCTGACTATGGTAAATAGAGGCGGGCCAAAGAGGCACTTCTATTGATGGACGATTCACAATACAAGCCCTAAGACTGACTAAACATCAGTTGCGTACAGTCACAGCCGTAACAACTGGCCACGGGTATTTTAATCAATACCTAATGCTATAGGAGTCACTGACAGCCCACTATACCGAGCCTGCATGGAGGAGGATGAGACAGCAGCACACCTGCTTCTAAGCTGCCTGGTAGTCGCGGATTACACGGCCAAGTAATTCGAAAACCCAGGTAGGTACCCTCAAAATGTTTATTTTGCAAATAGGTTACATGTAACTCTTCTGTTTCCTAGCTGACTACCCTGAGAAGAAACACCGAAACAAACTCAGAAGCCATAGTCTCTTTTGAAGTCCATACAATTGTCAATAATATAAAAATATGAAAACCATGTACGTTCACGTCTGTAGTAGCATTTTGAGGAAAGTATCACGCAGGTTTGAGTGGACCTTTCCTGAAACTGCAAGCATTTGTGCAGCTCAACTCAGAACTTGGAGAAACTCAATGAATGACACTTTTGTCCCACTGCACGCAAAATACGCGCTTAGTCGTGGAGTTGCGGAAACCAGCCCGATTTACATACAAGGATAGTTTTGAGTGCATAAAATATAATATGTCTCTTGCCGCTAGTGTTAATTACGCCTGGCTTAGGTTTGCCATCTCTGACAAGTAGTGTGCTCTAGACTTAAGAGTCCTATTACGAATCGTCAATGCTCGTTTGCAATAGACGAAGTTACGTTGGTCTGCGTTGGGAGTACATCTATAGTCCGCGAAACAATTTTGATACTTACTAGTCTGAATAGGATTATAGTTTATTTGGGCGCTCGAGCGAGACTGAGGAGCGCGCGCGCTGAAATGATGCAGAATATATAGTACTTTAATTTTATTTATTGTAATTTTGTTTTATTATATTGACAAACGAAAACTAATTATATAATAATAATAATATAATATCCTTGGACATTTCACACAACGCCATATAGTCCCAAGCTAAGCAACCTAATGCTTGTGTTATGGTAACGATATGGCTGATAAACTACTTATATATATTTTTTTTTTTTTTTTTAAATACATACATATTATAGATAGAAAAACACCCAGACTCAGAACAAATACATGTAGGTCTTACAAATATTTGTTCCGTGCGGGAATCGAACCCGCGACACGCAGCGCAGCAGTCGGTCGCTCAACCACTGCGCCAACCGTGTCGTCAAATAATTAAACGTATTCATTGTAGATTGAAATTTTATATCATATTAATTTATTTGATAAAATTGTTTTTATTTGGAATATAATGGACGCTGAATCAAGACATTTCTGTCTTAAATTAGGCTTTCTTTACGTTTTTTTCCATGAAAACTCAAGGAACTTAAAGAAATTCTAGAACTCCAATAAACAAGTAAAACATTTAACTTACCTTTTAGTAATTTCAGCTTTTAAAAGAATTGATTGTAACAATGTGAATTAGACCGTCAAAGTTCCATCGCCGACATTTTTTCTTGCAAACTGAGTTCGTAAAATATTTATAGTAAATTACACGAAAAGAAAAATGAAAATGTGTAACTCTAACTTACAAGAAATAGACTGGCACTATCGTTATTCAGGATCAAATAATTAAAATATCTTACTGCTGCTGAAAACTACAGCGTCAAAAATCATGAATTTCCGTAAAAAATGTAATAGGACTCTTAACAGTGGATGATGGATGGTGGTTGGAGGAGACAATTATTTTGTATTGTGTTTGGTTGTTTCTTGTAATCGGTTTGCCCGTTGATTAATGTGTTACGATTGTCGACTAATTGGCGGATGTTGCGGTGGTACTTATTCGAAATTAGGATACAGGTTGGCAAAAAAGTCTAGAAACGGAACTAATTTTTGTCCGTTGGCACCATTCCCAAAATAATGACATTCATAGTAAACAAATTTCATATTTTGGAAAACAATTATTTTGAACACCAAACGGTGATTAAAATTGGTAAAATTTGAATGGCTTTCATACGGAATAAGTGATTTGGAACAATAAACATCGAGCATTTAAAAGGTTATGTTTACATCTAGTCTGCATTACTCTATAGGTATAGCGCGCCTAGATTAATTGATACTTATATGACTTGATGTTTTAATAATTGAAAATTCGATTTCAACTTATCTTTAACTTAGTAATTAGTTGCATAACGAGAACACGATATTGTTCAGTTAAACAATACTTACTGATTTAAATAAATTATACGTAAATTTATGTCTAGCAAAAATACAGTTAGTATCAAGACTAGGCTGGTACACTATTCGATAGCAGCGGGTTACCCCATGAACGGCACAGTGGCGTATTATTTTCTACTGTTTTTGTCAAGCTGTACCTGCATAGATTGTGTGTGAGTGTGTCTGTCTTACTGAAGTAGATTAAGTAAATGTTCTTCTGCAAGGTGTAGTTAATATCAATCAAGAAGAATTGAAATAACCCATCGCTTACTAGTTTATGACTGTGTTTTGTATGAGGTCTGCTAAATAGCTTTTAATTTGAAAAGGTTTTGATAGCATAGGCAAGTAACATCATCATCCACATTCCTAGCTCGCCCTCCGCTGAGTATATCACTCTCTTTTCTGATGCCAATCCCCACTATTCCCCACGCTCCTGTGACAGCCTCACCCAGGTTCTACCTATGATGGCAACATTCTCGACTGCCCATCTCGCTGCTGTCAATCAACATTCCTTCTGCCAGTCGTGTCATCATGCCAAAAATTCCATGTGTAAATACTCATTTCAACACGACGTAAACAAAACTTTGTAACGATTTATTATTTTTAAAAAGGGTTCGTGGAGTTTCTTGCACGTTCTTCTCCATAGAGATCTAAGCTTTGGAACGTGCAAATTATTTGCTTCATTAGCTTCATTTTTTGGATCGACCGACCTTAACAATTCAAAAGTGCCTGTAAATGGTTTAATTGAAATAAAATATGCTTGAGTTGAGTTGAGTTGAAATCGCGAAAAACAAACTACTACATTTATGTGCGCATAAATCGAGCAAATGTACAGAACAGTTGATTTTTTTTCACGAACTCGGTGTTCTTCGGTGCCACAGAAAAAGTTTTTTTCCCCCATAATGATGAGTACAATGACCCCTTACGATTGACGTTGTAGAAAGAATTTCTGTTAAGCTGCAGATTATAATGTCCCCGAATACGAAAATAAATAAAAATAGTTTCGTGTTTAAATTTATAATAATCTTAACTAATCCTAATACATAACATTCTGTTCCGTTACTGAGTGACTGGCAGACAACGCACAGCCGAAACTACTGGTCGTAGAAAGCTGGAATTCAGCATGTAGGTTCCTTGGGAAGTGGAGGGGAGCACAAAGAGAGGATTTCCCGAAATTCTTACGGGAACAGGGGAAAACGGGATATGCGTGTACGAAGTCGCGGACAAAAGCTAGTTTATTTATAAAACTCTACAGAGTCATCTCGTCTTTTGAAATAACTTTTTAATTAAAAAAATTAATCTATAATATAAAATTAATCGCAGAATGTGTTGCTAAGCACAAATCTCGAGAACAGCTGAACCGATTTCGCTAATTCTTTTTTTGTTGTGAGTGTTATTATCAGGAGAAGGTTTAGATGTAAAATAAATCAATAAGAAAGTTGCTAGTTGACGGGAGCAAAGCCGCGGGGGACAGTAATCTATACTAATATTATAAAGCAGAAGAGTTTGTTTGTTTGTTTGTTTGTTTGGTAGAACGCGCTAATCTCAGGAACTACTGGTCCGATTTGAAAAATTCTTTCAGTATTAGATAGCCCATTTATCGAGGAAGGCTATAGGCTATATATCATTACGCTAAGACCAATAGGAGCGTAGCAGTAATGAAAAATGTTACGCAGACGACGTTGCACGGGTCAACTAGTACATATTATAAAGCTGAAGAGTTTGTTTGTTTGAACGCGCTGATCTCAGGAACTACTGGTCCGATTTGAAAAATATTTTTCAGTATTAGATAGCTATCGAGGAAGGATATAGGCTTTATATCATCACGCTAAGACAAATAGGAGCGGAGCATTAATGGAAAATGTGACGCAAACGAAGTTGCGCGGGTCAGCTAGTTCTAAACAAAGAGACAGCTTACATTCAGTTTCCTTTTACCGAATCTCAACTAAAAATCTTCAAAATACCAAAGAAGCAGCTTTTATTACTAAAAGTAAACATTAAAGTAGTCACGTACACCTTGACTTAGTGACCCCTGACAACACAAACGTACAGGGGCAGGACAACGTGGAAATACCCGAGAGTTACTTAGAAAATGATGCACTCTAACTTGGCTGTATTTGGCTGGGTAAACATTAGTGGAACATGAGGTCAGTTTAAAAAGAAAAGTTATGTCGTATTGTCAATGGTAAGTAGTAAATGTAAGTAACCGAATCTTGAGTATCCGACTGCGCGACTCCAGATTCTGGGTTATGTTTTCCAAGCATATCGGAATATTTATTTGGAAGTGGTTTAACTTTTACCCTCGCACCATACCCACGACTGGTTTTAATCAAAGTGATATCTATCGATTCGTCTAAACCGTGATGCTTATAGGCTTTAGATTACGGTTATACTAGAGGCCGCCCGCGACTTCATCCGCGTATAAATTCTCGTTATTCCCGTGTAAATCCCGATCCCTCGGGAACTCTGGCATAAAAAGTACCTACTTACCAAATTTCATCGTAATCGGTTCAGTAGTATTTGCGTGAAAGAGTAACAAACATCCATACATACTCATAAACTTTCGCATTTATACCTAACTACACTCGGTTCCAAAAATAACGGGTCAGTCACATAAACCCGAATATCTCCCGAACTACGTATGCCATCCTAATGAAACGAAGACTGTTCAATTGAGAATTTAATTATACAGATAAAAAATAAAATAAAACTTAGTTACACCCACAATATTAATCTTAAATTAAAAAAAAACTAAAGTAGTCATATTTTTCTTAAGATTACATTTTTTTTATGATTGTTTTTTTGCTGTTTTTCATCACTTTCTTCATTTAATACTTTGTATTGCCTCCACGAGCTCTTCTGACAGCTTCCAGGCGATTAGGCATGCTGTACACCAAATTTCGGAGCCGGTGCTGAGGAATACCTTCCCATTCCTCCACCAGTGCTTGTATGAGCTCGGGAAGCGTGATTGGTGGGGGGTTTCGACCTTTCACGCATCTCTGAAGCTCGTCCCAGGCGTGCTCGATGGGGTTTAAGTCCGGGCTTCGCGCTGGCCACTGCATGAGTTCGATACCGACCTCTTCAAGGTAGTCATGTACAATTCTGGCGGTATGGGGACGCGCATTATCATGCATTAATATGCCATGCCGGTCCATCCTGGCCATGAAAGGACCTACATGTTCATTGAGGATCTCTTCCACGTACCTCTCTGCATTTAGAGTTCCATTTTGAATGAGCACCAGCTCGGTGCGGGCCTCAGCAGAAATCCCAGCCCAAACTTGTACGGAGCCTCCACCGTACGCCACTTTTTCCTCCACACACGCTTGATGGAAGCGCTCCCCTGGCCTTCTGTACACCAACTGCCTACCATCATGCTTATAAAGCATGAATTTAGACTCGTCCGTGAACATTACCCTAGACCAATCGTCTAGTGTCCAGTTTAGGTGTTCGCGCACGTATCTCTGTCTTGCAATTCGATGTCCCCGTTCCAGTTTGGGGCCATTTGCGGGCCTCAATGGTTTCAAATTTGCTTCAGCAAGACGTCTTCTTACTGTTTGAGCGCTTAAATTGCCACCTCCAAAGCGAATAAAGTGAGTTTTTAGACCAACAGCAGTTTGAAAACGATTTCGGAGCATTGTAGCCACCAGTTGTCTGTCTTCCCTGGCCGTTGTGCATCTTGGTCTGCCATTTCCTGGTCTTCTAAGGTGTGATCCGGTCTCTTGGTACCGCTGGACTACCCGCTGAACAGTCGACAAAGATACACCAATGTTTCTGGCTGTTTCACGCTGGCTCCGCCCAAGTTCCAAAAAAGTTAGGATTCTGGTACATTCCTCTAGCGTGACTGCCATGCTTCACCTCACAGAATAATAATTATGCACGTGGAAGACGTTCACGATATTTTTTTTTGTGACAGAATAGAAATGGAAAGCATCCATAATGACATGAAACAAAAATTTTGTTTTTAAAAATAGTCATTTTTTTAAATTTTGTTTTTCTAATGAAGTTTTTTTCATCAACCAGTTTAAATAATATGCTATTAGAAGCGCAACTAAAAAATCTTTATTCTGTTTTTTATTTCATTGATCTAGCTTTTACAGTTCTGGAGGTATTTCAATTTTTGTGACTGACCCGTAATTTTTGGAACCGAGTGTAGCTGTCCCCCGCGGCTTCGCTCCCATCAATTAAGTATTCATTGCACATATCGAGTTTTCATTGTTTATAAGATGTATTCTGCTATTCGGGTCGGAGACAAATCCAACGAATCAATAAACACGAAAATTGGTTCAGCAGATCTCGAGTTATAAGTGTTGTAACAAACCCGTCTTTGTTTTATATATATAGATATAGATATTAGTAGGATAATACAAGCCCGTTCCCTCATCGGCCATGCGCCACCGGTACATGGTGGCCATCCCACCCACACGCACAAACCGTTTTGGGAACACATTTAATTGTGTGTGCAGCTAAGGAGTGAAATTCCTTGCCGGAGTCTGTGTTGCCTGGTAGCTACAACCTGGGAGTCTGTAAGTCAAGAGTGAATAGGTTACTTCTAGGCAAGTGTGCTCCATTTTCAACCGCATCATCGCTTACCATCAGTTGAGATAGGGGTCAAACGTGTGCCTATCAATAGTAAAATTTTTTTACTAAAATGCGGCCGAGAAATAAAATTATTAAAGACGTTTTTAAGCTACAGGTTAGATTCGTTTTAGCGCTCGAAATTGGCATAGGTACGCTAATACATATTCGGTTCCATACGTTTCTGTTTGACTTTCCTTATCAATTTTCCGTAAACAACATTACAATTCTAAACACGTTCCTCTAAATTCTAGATGTATTTATGACCTATGTGATCGACCTTTTAACTATGCCAGCCTTTAATCGGACCTCCCAATGATTGCTACAGCGGCCGCAGATAAATGTTTACACACACGCACAGTGTTTGATCGTTATGACAGCTAGATAGCAGATTGGTGATAACCAACTAATAGGCTAGTTTCCATCATCCACAAATTGCAAAACTATTTAGTCCGTCAGTTAGAGTATTGAAAAATAATAGACACGTATTTTTGGTTTTTGTAAATCAATCAATATTGACAAAGATAAAACGCATCAAAACTCGGAATTGGGGGCTCGTGACGTCACTACCCGCTAAAAATTATGCCGGAGAGTGACGTATTGAGAATTTTAAAAGCGTTGTAACTTCGTCAATTTTGGTTCCCGTAACAAAAGAAAAAATACGGGTCAAATATTTTTTGATAATCTAACTGACAGATTTTTTCAGTAAACAAGCCTATTGTCAATATAAATAAAACTATTCAGTTACTGAGTGACTGAGTGATAGACAACACATAGCCGATGACTTCGTGCTTCGGAAGGCACGTATTATAAGTCGGTGGTCCCGGCCGCCAATTGGCGGTCGTCAAATAAACCATGTCAGAGGCCCTTGGGGCGGTTTAGAAACTGACACTAGAGTGTGTGGGGTCGTTAGACCTTACTGCCCACACGGTAAGAAGAAGAATCACAAGCAACCCAGACTACCTGGTCGTAGCGTAGCTTTAGTCCGTAGGTGAGCACTCAGAAAGGATTTCCCGAAATTCCTACGGTGATTCCTATGGCACGCACGAAGTCGCGGGATCCTCTTACACAGAGGAACTGGCTATCATACCTCTAACTGCCGGAACACAACAATGCTGTTAACATTGTTGTTATGACGACAGACTTAGACATGATGGTGGTAGCTTGCCAGGCGAACTTAGAACAAGTCCTACCACCAACCAAACCGAGCAAAAAAATTGCCCCCGCTGGGAATCGAACCCGGGACCTCTGGGTCTGAATCAGGTGGTATAACTACTAGACCACGGAGGCGGTTAGTGTCACCTGTTTAGCACCACCCGGGGACCACGTGTAGGGATTCGCTGAAGGGTATTCTTCTACGGACGCGGGTGACTCGGCCCCCATTACTTCCGCGCATACGTGTGTGTTGTTATTATCTGTCAGTCGATTTTTATGATACCCACACGTCTCTTTCTCGCACACAACTATACACACACACAAAGACACAAACAAACACACACGAACACTCAACTACAATTGAATGTGGTTATATTTTATGTTATTTTTTTCCTTTTTTTTGTTATCTATTTTGTACCTTTTATTATACAACAGCTATAAGTTTAAAATGTAAGGGAAGAGCAAAGCCTTTAACTACAAGAATCTCCTATGCCTAAACGGAGACTCCTCGACGTGCAATGTAAGCTAAAATTATTTGAAATAAACTTATTAACTACACATAATTATAGTTTAAATTGCTAACTAAACATATAATAATTCAATGTAAGCTAAAACGCCCGTAGGCGACTTAAACATACAAAGCGAACTATTTTTTTCAACTACATACATTCACAATTAAACAATTATTCCATAACGATACCATTACACGTTACCCCCATGATCTCACTCCTTCAATGTCGCATAACATATGGCCGATATTACCTGACATTGCCTGCCAAGCTTAGGGTAAGACCACATGATGCATTAACGGTGCGGTGCGGCAGCTCTGTCTTGCATTAAAGATATAAGAAATATCAATTATTATCGATAGTCATCGTAAGAAAGTTAAATCTTACCAGTACCTATTATAAATGTGAAAGTTTGAATGAATGGATGGATGTTTGTTACTCAATTATACAAGAACAGCTGAACGGATCTGGGAGAAATTTGGCACAGAGAAATAGCATAATATAGAGATTTTTCTGCGAGTATGTTGTTGTTTAAACATCGACATATACGTGGACTCGGCCGCTGGAAGAAGCTGGTGTTAAATAATTGTGGCAAACGGTTATTTACGTTCGATATACATTAGTGTATCAATTAATTGACTGTTGCGCTGCGTGTCACGGGTTCGCTTTCTGCACGGAACAAATATGTGTATGGCCTACAGATAGAGTTGTTCCGGATCTGACTGTTTGTGTATATGACTTTGTAGATTTTTAAACGCACCCACAATACAGGGGAAAGTCCTAATGCGGGGCAACGTTTTTACATAAAAAAAAAACGGTGCTGGTGGTGGCGGCACGTTGGTCACTTACTACGCACTTTAGCGCATCAACGCGCTGCGGTGCGACGCCGCACAGTTCAACGCGTCGGTCGTGTGACACGATATAGTGATTGGTATGTAGTAAGACGTAGCGGCACCGTCAACGTATCGTGTGGCCTCGCCCTTACACATGGCGAACAAAAAACATGACGATACTATCAAAGCGACCTTATTTCCTTCCGCTGTGGCCTGTGACCATCATAAATGGCAATGCGCTGAATACCAACATACATTTACTATTACCAAACCCGAAGTAATCGAAAATCAACTTTGAGACTTTAAGTTAAGGTCGGGATTTGAGTGATTAGGGTTTGGTAGTTGTAGGTTTATTTCTTGTCAATATATCGCTTACCGCTAAGCGATAGTTTACAGGATGTTTGTAAGTCAATTAATTCGGTAACTAATTTAAAACGTTTTATTACGAAAATAATGATCAATAAGGAATTGATTATAATTTGATAATGTGGTCGAACGGTCATGTCTCATGTTTGGTCCGGCCTTGTGAGAGATATATTTATTGATCTAGTTTTGAATACCATGGGCAGAGTATAAAATTATTATAATTGTTTTTTTTTTTAATATTCGTTTTGTATTACGAAATTTAGTTAATTTTAGATTTGATCTCATAATTAAAAGGTTAGAGAAGTCAAAAGATCCAAACCAACGCTGTAAGTATAAAAACCGGCCAAGTGCGAGTCGGACTCGCGCACCGAGTCACTCGATATCATTTTTGAAGACCTATCCATAGATACCCCACACGTATGGGTTTGATGAAAAAAATCTTTATGCGGTTCACGGAATACATCTACTTACCAAATTTCAACAGCATAGTTCTTATAGTTTCGGAGAAAAGTGGCTGTGACATACGGACGGGACAGACAGACAGACAGACATGACGAATCTATAAGGGTTCCGTTTTTGCCATTTAGCTACAGAACCCTAAAAAGTTGATCATTCACTTGACATAAGTTAACTCGATGTCGACGTCGTATGTGAATAAACTTTTTTAGGGTGCGTTTGCGCGGAACGAGGCAGCGGAGCGGAGGAACGAAGAAATATTAACCAATCATGCCAGTCAAAATGTCATGAGGAGTTCGTGGCTGGATAATAAAAGCCGCACAGGTCGATCTTCAAGGTTAAGCAACGCTTGCCAAGGTTGGTCTGTGGATGGGTGACCATCTTAACATACCAAGTTTCCTGCGTGCCTCGGAAAGCACGTTAATCCGTTGGTATCGGCTGTCATTTGTAGATCTTTGTCAGTTGGTACGGATAGTCAGAAGACAGTTAATCTGATTCCAGTCTTGCCATGAAGTATACAGTGTTAACCGAGTTAATGGGTTGTGGAGGTCTGGTAGGCAGCCGCTCCTCGTAAAATACTGGTACTCAGCTAAATCCGGTTTGACTGGAAGCCGACTCCAATATAGTTGGGAAAAGGGTAGGCTATGATGATGATGATGTCAGTCAAAATGTCAGTGACTAACGTGGTGTGGATATTTTATGCAATTCCATTGGTTAACATTTATCCGTTTCGTCGCTCCGCTGTCTTCCTCCACTGTTATGGACAGGTATCTTTATCGTGGAAGACCTCTTGCCCTAGTCACGTGAATTTTACAGAAAATTCTCATTAAGTACAGAAATTAGAACGCTCATTGATCATTGGTTATGAATTACTGTCCACATCTAGATATAGCAATAGCTTCTCCCAACAATAACGTTCTCATGTCGTTGGCAAACGGCGTAACTCATTCAATGAATCAATAACAATTCATTAAAATAAATCCAGATGTCAATCAGTACTTACATTCACAATAATTTTCATTCAATAAACCACAATAAAAGTTACAATTAGGCAGTTATTTTGACACAATAATTCATTTGAATGATAAACTATTAAACTGCGCTTTACATTATAAATACCTTTAATATAATTGGCATAATTACATTATAGCTTAAGTACACACTTTCAGAGGGCTCGCTTTGATTGATTGATTGATAAAATGATAGCAATTAGTGGCCGTTTGATTGACAATGATTTAACTATCTGATTTGTTTTTCAATGTATATTTTAATTTAATGATTCAGTGGTTAAATGATTGAATTCGTAGGGTAGGTAATGATTTTTAACACTTACAAGTGCTTAAATGTAGTTAGGAATTTGTGTCTTTAACAAGATTTTTTTTCTAGAATTTTATTTTTCGATAGTTTTCCCCATCGTCATTCCGCGGAATCCTAGATTACACAAGTCAGAAAGCACATAAATATTTATGGACTGGACAAATCCTTTACCAGCTGTCCTGCTTTCTGTGGAGCATATCCAATCAAAAGGATAACATGTCATTATGTGATACTAGAGGCCGCCCGCGACTTCGTCCACCTATAAATTCTCGTTATTCCCGTGTAAATCCCGATCCCTCGGGAACTCCGGGATAAAAAGCCTATGTGTTATTCTGGGTCTTCAGCTACCTACATACCAAATTTCATCGTAATCGGTTCAGTAGTATTTGCGTGAAAGTGTAACAAACATCCGTACATACTCACAAACTTTCGCATTTATAATATTAAGTAGGACGTAGCTAATTTATAAAGCAACTAGCTTTTGCCCGCGACTTCGTGCGCGCATATCATATTTCACCCATTCCCGTAGGAATTTCGGGAAATCCTCTCTTAGTGCTCCCTTACAGTCCCCCAGGAACCTACAAGCCAAGTTCCAGCTTTCTACGACCAGTATTTTCGGCTGTACGCTATCTGTCAATCACTCAGTACCTACGGGAAGAAATTTATATATCGGGATTTGAGTGTGAAACCAATTTAATTTGATTTGTTAAGTGGCTTTGCTTCCCTGACATATTCCGCTAGTCCAAAGTACATTATCACTACATAGTATGACATAAAGACTCTTTCTCCGTCCCTATATCCCTATGTATGCTTAAATCTTTAAAACTACGCAACGGATTTTGATGCGGTTTTTTTAATAGATAGAGTGATTGAAGAGGAAGGTTTATATGTATAATAACATCACAGTTTTTCTGTAGTGTATTTAGTATCAGCATTACACCCGTACGAAGCCGGGGCGGGTCGCTAGTCCGGTATAAAATGTAACCTATGACGCTCTACGACGACAACAATACACTTAGGCCACTGGAATTGTATTTTTTAAGGCAATTTTGCACCAAACATAGGAACTGGAGGAGGGGGTAACTGTCCCCGTTGGTAGGACCTCGTTACGCCCATGTTCATAGAAAAAAACTGGCCAAGTTCGAGTCGAACTCGCGTGCAAAGGTTTCCGACCGCAATTCATTTTTGTAACAGATTTTACTGTAATCTATACGTAAAGATCTATTATATCCTCTTTTTTCAAAATTTTTGGCTCAGTAGTTTCGGAGATAAGTTGCGGAATGGTAATTTTTCGTCTGATTACTTAAATAACATCAAAACTTTTTATTTTAAAATATGGAAAAAAATATAATGACTCTCACAATCAGCTCTTTCATTTGATATGTCGCACGATAACTTTATCTGTGTCTGTGTCTTTCTGTAAACAAGAAAATTATTAAAAAAAGTGTTTCAAACCGTTGAATACTTTTTTTTTTAATTTTATAGTTTGAGCTTAATAGTGACCCCCATACTCAAAATTTATTTATTTACGTAAATGGACGGACCATTTACGTTTGGGTCACAGAAGTCTATATTATGTGTTTCAAATTTCAATAGCATCGGTCCAGTAGATCCGGAGAAAACTGGCTGTGACAGACAGACAGACAGACACCGAGTGATAGTTTAAGGGTTCCGGAACCGTTTTTTGTTCGGAACCCTAAAAAACAATAAAACTAAATTAAAACGTCCTGTATACACTCACTATATGATCACGTCTCTCCCCCGAGCCGTCTGTAGGTCTAGGTCAGACGCAGACAGACTTCGTTCCTCATTCATAATGCGCGGCGAGTCTGTGTTTACGGAAAAGTTCCGGTTATTCCGAGGAAGATTTTTTGCGAATCTGTAGGTGTCAGAGTTAGTTTCGAGTGAAGGACGTGAAGAGGAAGATTTGTGGAAAAATTATGTGACTTGGATTTAATTTGCAAGTTAAATAATTGTAGAAGAATGATTTTTGAATTCGATGGATGGTTCTCTTGGTCAACGGAAAAAACCATCTTCGGCCTAATCATCACTTTCCATCAGGTGAGATTTGGGCCAAGAGTTTCCCCGTTTTGTATATAAAAAAAAAAAAAATTGTAGCGCTTTTTACGTAGGTCAAGATTACCATAAAAGCAAACTCAAAATTCAAAATCCAAAAGTCATTTATTCAAATTAGGCTGAGAGCCAGCACTTTTTGAACTACAAAAGACAGTCCCCAAAAACGCCCGCCCGTCACCACTTCCTAGTGTTTTAGCTGTGGAGAAGAAGTGGCTGACAAACTCCCCAGTGACACATCTGTCTGTTACATTTTAAGAACTAGAATTAAAACAAAATACACTCTCAAGCAAGTGTTGACGTTGAAAGATTGACCTACATAGTGACCTACATAAACATAAAAAAAAAACAATATTATATGAACAGATAATTAGAACCTATCACTGAAGCAAGCATATTTTCAGCAAATCTGTATATCTAATGTTTCCACTGCTGGGTCACATGCCTCGTGTCTGTGAGTGGGTCTGGCTTTAGTCCAACACACCACACGGGCACAATACGGATTGGTGGGTGAATGACAATGTCACATCGGTTGGAACTTTCTGTTAAAATATCTGGTTTCAACAACGATTTTTTTTTTCACCATTTTTGCTGTATGAATTATGACTATGACACAATTAACGACCTTTTATTCGTTAAGTTCTTGCTCGCTAAACGCTAATAATACTAAATAGGTTGGACCGTTTCCCAGATGGGAAATTTGTAAATTCACCTAGTTAATTAAAATTAATAATCCAATTATAATTATATAAACATCAAATATAAACAATAATATTTATAATAACAGGATTGCTACCATGTACCTTTTTATTTGCGAGTTTCCGATATTTCGGCACTGTTGCAAGCGCCATGATCACGGAGATCACTCCGTGATCATGCAAAAGGTACATGGTAGCAATCCCGTTATTAACTACTCTAATGTTAGTGACCATGAAAGTTTAAAACAATATAACTTACATAATTAGGAAAACCACATTCATTCGACAACAGCAGGATTCATATATTTTATCTATTCTATACATATAATAAAATCGTAGAGTTGCCGTGTCTGTACATTGAATATTTTCGCATAAAAAATACATAGAAATGTCCGAAAAATGACATAGAACACAAAAAAGCAGTTTTTGTAATTCTTTTCTGTTTGTCTGTTTGTCTGTAATTCTGTTTGTCTGTGCGTTTGGAGGAGCATCACGCATAAACCACGGATTGGATTCAAAATATAAGTACTTCAAAATATTAAGTGATAATAGGAGTAACATTTAGTGTTTATTTCATCAAAATCGACCCACAAATTCAAAAGATATCGAATTTTAAAGTTTACGAAGAAACTACATCGAGCGCTAAAATAGGTTGTTTTCATTGAGACTCCAGATACTTGCAATGCCATCTATTGAGAAAATTTGTAATAAGTAAAGTGTGAAAAGACCCCGAAACAATGTATTTTTGAGTTATTTTTTAATTAAACTTAAAATATAGCAAAAAAAAAGTAAACATTTTATTATATTATCATTATTTATCGTAACGTGTAAGCTTCTAAGTTCGAACTTATGAGTATAGAGACAGTTCAGTTACGTTGTAGATCGATAGATGGCGTTGTACTTATGACGCGTTTTTCTGAATCGCGGTGTTAAGATTCTCCGCAAAAGCATGTTGTCAGGCCCATGTTTATTTGGTATAGCTATGGCAATGGCAGCTATGAAAGTATAGGATTGAATTACTAGATTTTTCTCGAACTAATGGGATGAGTGAGTAGACTTGGGTCGTACTTGCAAAATCGAGTACCAAGGCTTCCAGTACGTCTACCTTCACAAACCTGGGCTCGGGAAGTATTTTCTATGTGGATAGGAAATTGACCCATAACTTTCTAAGAATAAAGAGCACAATCACAATCGCGTTTTCAAATAAATACCTTCTTACGACGATTCAAGTTTCTACTTCTATTTAATTTTCATCCAAAAGCCCTGTTGGAAGAAAAAATACTTGCATGGGAATTTTAACGCTGACCTATTTATTAAAAAGGAGTACAATCGCGTTTACAACTAAATACTTGCAAAGACAAACCATTAAGGTAAAAATACTTGCATACGAAATTGTTCCGTAGTTCGTTACAAATAAGGATCACAATCGCGTACACAAATTGAACATGATCGCATTTGCGAAAACTAACGCAGTTATTGAACTATTGAAGAATGTATTGAAAAACTACGTAGAATTAATGAATTTTGTAAATTAAATACCGCTAGGTAAGTAGCATAGTATTAAATTAAAAATGAACGAAACCATTCCTTCCTATTATGATTATTCAATGATTTTAGTAGCTGGCGTAGTTAAAAGGTTTCAATTCATTTTACGATTGTTATACACAGTTTTTACAGTACCTACCATCAATTTCAGTATCAAATTGCATAATATGTATTTGTTCCTTACTTACGTATATTTATACCTAACTTTCCAAGCGAGTCATCTTTACAGCAGGCTGTGGAAAGCATTTTTTTTTTTTAGGTATGGGAAATCATCCAGTGACTCCTCCCGCTCTGGGTGTAGCGGGAGGGAGTGTCAGACTTCTACTGACTAAAACCCATCCATGTTCCTTCATTGCCCTTTGTGTTCCGGAGCCACGGGACGAGTAAGAACGATGTAGGTATTATTGGAAAGAGCGCGCGCTGCTCGAGACCAGAACGCGGCGGAAGCGAGTCGACGCGCGCGCGACGGCCGAAGCCACGTCACAATTCACGATTCGGCGAGACTCGGGCGAGCGTCGAGCCCCGAATGCCCCCGAAGGAGCGAGTTCAAGTAGCCGTATAGGTAGTACCTGGTGTACGTACTTGGAAGCAAATACCTGGTGTACAAACCTGGTCGCGTAAATACGTACCTAGCCTAGAGGACAGTTGTTACCTGTATCCATAAATAAACTGTTTTACTAACAGAAGTGGTGAATTTTTGGTATTATGCTTCAATGTGACTAAACTATAAAAGCAGAACGCGTCGATCTTCAAGGTTAAGCAACGCTTGCCGAGGTCGGTCTGTGAATGGGTGACCATTATAACAACCTAGCCTTTTCCTTACTATATTGGCTCGGCTTCCAGACAAACCGGATTCAGATGAATACGGTATTTTACGTGGAGCAGCTGCCTCCTACCAGACCTCCACAACTCATTCAATGCAAGACTTCAGACAGATTTTACTGGCTTCTGACTATCCGTAACGACTGCCAAAGATCTACAAATGACAGCCGGGACCAAAGGCTTAACGTGCTTTCTGAGGCACGAAGGAAACTCGGTATGTTAAGATGGTCACCCATCCACAGATCAACCTTCGCAAGCGTTGCTTACCTTGAAGATCGATGCGTTCGTCTGTTATAGTATATATCTCTATTATAGTAAAGCCTTGAAGATCGGCCCGTGCGGCTGTTTTAATTTAGCCACGAGCTCCTCTATAATAAAGCAATTCTATGAACCCAGTAAAACTTTTTTGATAAAAAAGGTTTAAAACAAATTAAATTAATCAGTGGTCTACAATCAGCAATATCGTCAGTAAAAATCGGAGAAAATGTGTTTCTTTTTGGACTGTGCTGGATGAAATTAAGAATCCACTTGATTTACCACCATTCGTTCGATAGTCGGTTTTGTTGATTTTGGTTCAAGATTAGTCTGTACCAGGAGATTAGGTACCTGGGCTGGTCGGCATTTCAACCGATAGAGATGATACAGTGCCCTGCATTAGGTACCCTCTTCATAATTATATTCTTTATTCGAGAGAGAGATCAGGATACGTAACTGAACGTAAATTTTGTATATAATATGCAATCTATACTAATCTATACTAATATTATAAAGCAGAATACTAATATTATAAAGCAGAAGAGTTTGTTTGTTTGTTTGTTTGTTTGTTTGGTTGAACGCGCTAATCTCAGGAATTACTGGTCCGATTTGAAAAATTATTTCAGTGTTAGATAGCCCATTTATCGAGGAAGGCTATAGGCTATATATCATCACGCTAAGACCAATAGGAGCGGAGCAGTAATGAAACATGTTACGCAAACGACGTTGCACAGGTCAGCTAGTTTAAGTAATAAGTATAATTCATAATCTAAGAACTGAGCGATAGTAGCCACAGATATGTGTCCCAAACATCAGGAAACGATGAAGTGGTAGACACAAAAGGAGATGACAAGACGAGCTGGATTAATACTAAAAGGATATTTTTTCACTATTGGTAGGCATACGTTTGACAACTATTTCAACAGATGGTAAGCGATGATGCGGTCGAAGCTGGAGCACGCTTGCCTAGAAGTAACCTATGCACTCTTGACTTAAAGACTCCCAGAACGTTTGGGCTGAGATTCTCCAAGATACACTAAAATAGAAAGCATGACAAGGGTGTGACAAACACTAAACGTTGACTATAAAACTGACGGCTGTTAAAAGCTACTCTTTCTCCCTCAGTAGCCAAACTAAAAATTACGCAATACTGTTCTATTAGCTCGTTTCCATATTTCGTCACTGTAATCCCCTGTTGCCAAGACCAACTCCAAAAGGTCAGAATCGATCGCAGTCAGTCAGAACAGCCAACTGAACGTTACGAGATCATCCGATTACTGGTAACCCGAGCCGGGATTACGAGTTACTCCTACACGTAATGTTACTTCGTGCTGACGATGGTTCAGTTTGCACTTACATAATGTTACATTGATGTGTCACTGGGCTGTCAAGGGTTGTGGTATGTTGTCATTTAAATCGTACTTTTCTAATGGATTTCTGAGTGAAAATCTAGTCAGAAGTATGAAAGTTTTTTTTTATTTGTATTCGAAAAGGCTAGGCAGATTAATTGGCACAGAAAGTTGTAGGGAATCCACAAGAACACAGAAGCACAGGAATGGTCGATTAGGCAACGTTTGAGGAACGTCTATTTATGTCCAGCAGTCAACCTTCTTCTTCTGAAATGATGATGATGATGAGCGTAGGCATAGTTCTGAACTTTCTTTTTTTTTATTATTTGTGATTGGTTTGCTCTTGACTCTAGTCTTGCTCAAAGATTACAGAGGCAAAGTCTATGATGGATCGAGCTTATCCAGAAGGGGCCTGTTCACTCTAACTTTGATGAGATTAGGGTTGTAAGCGTTCGGAAACACAGGCGCAGGCAGAGAGATCCACTTCATTGCTGTGCGCACCAGTCTTCTAAAGCGCTAAAATGTAATGTAGATAAGTGACTGGGTTGTGGAAGTAATCACTGTCTAATATTCAATCACAAGATAATAATAGGAATAATTGAAAACGCTTAGAAGATGATGTGGAAATCTTCACGATTTAAGTTGCATTGGAACCAAACAACCGCGTCTGCGATTCTGAAAACACCCCTTCCTGTGCCAGATTTGTTTTGAGACAAATAATGTCGTGTCCGTCAATAGCATAAAATGTAAACAGATATTTCTGTAGCCAGAAACGCATTTGATATTCACGTTTTAGAAATTGTACTTCCCCTTTCCCAAATATTACCTATCTCCGAAAAGCATTTTGGTCTGTCTACCTCAACATGTTCAGTCATTCAGTGTGGTGTCCCCTTTAGTTTCCAGTTTCTTAACGATTCTTTCTTATATATTTAAAAAAAAATGAGATGGGTGTGCCCTTGACTCTAGTCTTGGTCAGTGATGACAGAGACAAAGTCTACGATGGAGCGAGCTTACCCAGAAGGAGCCTGTTCACTCTAACTTTGGAAAGATTAGAGATGTAAGCGTCCGGAAACACAGACGCAGGCAGATAGTTCCACTCCATTGCTGTGCGCATTGTAAAAGACGCTTGGAAACGCTTAGAGCGAGTTGGTGGATTAGCAACAAGGTAGGGATGGTAAGTTGCAGTGCGTTTGGATGTTCGATGGTAGAATAGGGCCTGGGTCTGTCGTGGAGTTCTTGGGCACACTCTGCGAAGTACAATCTGTAGAAGACGGACAAGCAGGCAACCTTGCGGCGATGAGCCAAGCTGTGTAGCTTGGCATCCACCAGTTTTAGACGTAGGAATACGTTGACACACCGTCTACCAGTCAGTCTTGGGCATTTACTAGCAGCACTCCATTGCATTGTTTTTGGAGAGTCAGATGACATTTCTTCTGTGTGCCACAACTGATGTTGAGGCGCATGTGAAAGTACGTATGACTGAAAGCCACAAAAATAATGGAAAGAAAGGCAATAAGGTGGATGTCCTTCATCAAATAACAAAACACTTACCTAAAGTCTTGCGGTTTGTTATGTAACTAATTATACGATTACAGTGAACACAAACAAGATTGCGGATTTACTTTAAGTGAGTGGTTTTACGTGACCAAAAGTAACTGTTGCGGTTTGGAAGAGTCTTTTAAATTTTCAACCGCCTGCCCCGGATCCCCCAAGTTTACAACCGTATTAATAGATATTGATTCTCTTGCTAATTGAAAACTTACAGCAGTTGTGTGGAAAACCTTTCATTTATATAGTAAAAAAGATATCTATACTAATATTGTAAAGCTGAAGAGTTTGTTTGTTTGAACGCGCTAATCTCAGGAACTGCTGGTCCGATTTGAAAAATTATTTCTGTGTTAGATAGCCCATTTATCGAGGAAGGCTATAGGCTGTATATCATCACTCTAAGACACATAGGAGCGGAGCAGTAATGGAATATGTGACGCAGACGAAGTAGCGCGGGTCAGCTGGTTCTAAAATAAAGTCTTTCACTAAGATGGCTTACGATGTTTCCCTTCATCTTAATAATCATTTCACCCAAACCTTCACTTCGACGTGTTAACAGAATCGACCGGCTGTCATTCAACTTACAGCTATGGATTGAGAGCTCACTTCATCGAAATACTGTTCTGTGAGCAATGTGCTCTGCCCACTGCCACTTAAGTTCGGCGATTCTTTGACTTAACAAGGATACCGACATCGGTATCCTTGTTATCCAGTATGCTTATTTTCCTTCACCCTTTTTCTGCCGAGATTCACACATTCATTTGTTTGAATTGAAAGCATCTATATTACAGCAGTCAGTATACAGGGTTATTTGTAAAACATCGACAACCTTGCAGGACTGTATTACTATCATCATAAACAACAACTTTTGTTCTATGACTTGTTACAAAACATTTACCAAAAACAAACCTTCAAGATTTCGTTGTCCTATCTAACACATTACAACTCTGTAGTTTGTTGTACCTACCTATTTTTCGTCGGTTCTTTTCTCATATTTTATTTTTTTTCAACACACACCACCACAAGTAGGTATCAGCTCAGCTGAGCTGATATCTATTTGTGGTTTTATTCAGATTGCTCTTTTTAGTGAAAGTAGTTAATTAATTTTTTTTTATGAAAAATCTCATTGGGTTAGGTCAGAATAACGATTATGAGCAGTCTAAAGTAAAAAAAATCCTTGAAAAAAATGAGAAAAAAGCCGACGAAAAATTCCAACACTGGGGTGTCCAGAATCATGCCCTGGACCCATGGAAATCGTTTGTGCGTCGATGTCAGATACACGCGGTATGTAAATATTTTTATTTATTTGCATGATAACCTGATGAACTAAAACATGATGCATTTTTAAGAGTTGTTGAGAGAGAGAAAAAATTTTTGTTGATTATGATGTTAGTAACATAGACCTGAGAGGTTGTCGGTGTTTTACAAAAATAACCCTGTATAAAATAACCCTGTATAAAATAACCCTGTATAAAATGTCTGGGTCACACATAACATAGGTCACGAATTGGCTTGTAATAACTAATGTCAAGGGGACAGCTGTTTTGATAGCTATCACGTTATCAGCACCGATCATAACTCATGGCGGGATTAGATATGTCTAGTTTAGCGATGATAAATGATCGACAAATATTGTAAAGTAATCATGTTGATAGTCTATACTTCTATACTAATATTATAAAGCAGAAGAGTTTGTTTGTTTGTTTGTTTGGTTGAACGCGCTAATCTCAGGAAGTACTGGTCCGATTTGAAAAATTCTTTCAGTGTTAGATAGCCCATTTATCGAGGAAGGCTATAGGCTATATATCATCACGCTAAGACTAGTAGAAGCGGAGCAGTAATGGAAAATGTGACGCAGACGAAGTTGCGCCGGTAAGCTAGTTATTCAATAAAAGTCGTGGCTGACGAAAGATGCGGCTCCTTGTGGTTTTAAGACTTGCAATTTCAGTTTCAAAGATTTCAGTAGAATAGTTAAGTACCTAAATAAGGTACTTAACTATTCTACTGAAATCTGTGTGGTACTTTCCTCAAAATACTACTCTCATATGATTTCAGCAATACGATTGTATGTACTTTAAAAGAGGCTTTGACTTCTGAGTTTGTATCGGTGTTTCTTCTCAGGGCAGCTAGGAAACTCCGGCCTCATCTAGTTAAATAACCAAAAAGATTGAAGTGTTTTCAACCTACTTACAAATAAATATCACTTATCATTTATTTTAAAATGTTTAGGAAAACATAGTTTTTTTTAAGATAAGAATTCATCAAATGACTACTTTCGTTCCGGGCGGAGTGGAATTGAGTGTCAAACTCTTAGGGTGGCATGTCTATAACAGCGGAGCGAGGCAGCGAAGCGGAGATACGGAGAAATTTTAAGTAAACGTATCTTTAAATGACATATTTTTTATTTTTGTTATTATTGTTAAATATCTTACTTAATTCTGTCGAGGAGCTCGTGGCTAAATAATAACAGCCGCACGGGTCGATCTGTAAGTTTAAGTAAACGTATCTTTAAATTTTAAGTAAACGTATCTTTAAATGACATATTTACATTTTTTTGTTATTACTGTTAAATATCTTACTTAATTCTGTCGAGGAGCTCGTGGCTAAATAATAACAGCCGCACGGGTCGATCTGTAAGTTTAAGTAAACGTATCTTTAAATTTTAAGTAAACGTATCTTTAAATGACATATTTACATTTTTTTGTTATTACTGTTAAATATCTTACTTAATTCTGTCGAGGAGCTCGTGGCTAAATAATAACAGCCGCACGGGTCGATCTGTAAGTTTAAGTAAACGTATCTTTAAATTTTATGTAAACGTATCTTTAAATGACATATTTACATTTTTTTGTTATTACTGTTAAATATCTTACTTAATTCTGTCGAGGAGCTCGTGGCTAAATAATAACAGCCGCACGGGTCGATCTGTAAGTTTAAGTAAACGTATCTTTAAATTTTAAGTAAACGTATCTTTAAATGACATATTTACATTTTTTTGTTATTACTGTTAAATATCTTACTTAATTCTGTCGAGGAGCTCGTGGCTAAATAATAACAGCCGCACGGGTCGATCTGTAAGTTTAAGCAACGCTTGCCAAGTTTGGTCTGTGGATGGGTGACCATCTTAACATACCGAGTTTCCTCCGTGCCTCGGAAAGCACGTTAAGCCGTTGGGTCCCGGCTGTCATTTGTAGATCTTTGGTAGTCGTTACGGATTGTCAGAAGCCAGTAAATCTGACTCCAGTTTTGCCAAGCAGTTCCGTGTTACCCAGTCAATGGGTTGTGGAGTTCTGGTAGGCAGCCGCTCCACGTAAAACACTGGCATTCAGCTGAATCCGGTTTGACTGGAAGCCGACCCCAATCTACTTGGGAAAAAGCTAGGGAGATGATCTTACTTAATTCTGTCAACGCATACATAGGTGTTTCTTTATAAAATGTAGATGTAAAGGGGTGGGAGGGATCCTGGTGTCCCGAAACACAGGTCTCGAGACTAGCTTAGGCACCAATCTCCCACAGTATATAGTTATTGAATTATGTATGTAATGCAACCAATGACTGTCACTACATAGAATATAAAATAAATAAAACAAAGTCCTCTGCCTGTCTGTCTGTTCGCGATGAGTACCTACTTAACTATTATGAATTATACTTTTTAGGGTTCCGTACCCCAACGGTAACCAACGGAACCCTATAACTAAGCCTCCGCTATTCGTCCGTTCGTCGGTCTGTCTATTAGCGGGCTGTATCTCATGAACCGTAATAGATAGACAACTGAAATTTTTACAGAGTGTGTTGTAACAACAAATAATAAAAATGACATTAAATTTAAAAAAAAAAATGTTTATGGTACGGAACCCTTTGTGTGAGAGTACGACTCGCACTTGGCCGGTATTTTTTTAATTTTCACTAGGTAACTCGAAAGGATTTGAAATATCCCAAACTTTTGGTAAACGAAATTGCAAAGGCCACAAAACATCGACATAGTAATCAATTTCATCTTAATAATTAATTTTACTTCAATATTTTCAAACTCCATGTTTCGCGCCACGCTAATCACTCCTCAAGTCACGGTCTATCTGCACTCACGATATAGCATCTCAGCAACCCGCGCTCGTGGGTCGAGTTTCGTTTATTAATCAGTCCATCACTCAGTTGACGACGTACGCCTAATCCACAACTTGAGAACATAAAGAATCACGTTTATTAATACGATCAGCATCTCAAAATTCAAATCAAGTGCGGTCTCACGGGCTGAGTAACGTTTATTAATACGGGCCTTAGTGCGGTTCACGGAATACATCTACTTAACAAATTTCAACAGCATAGTTCTTATAGTTTGGGAGAAAAGTCGCTGTGACATACGGACGTACAGACAGACATGACGAATCTATAAGGGTTCCGTTTTTGCCTTTTGGCTACGGAACCCTAAAAAGTGGCTAAGTGCGAGTCGGAATCGCGCACGGAGGGCTCCGTACCATTATCTATAAAAAACCGACAAAAAAATCAAGTTTCTTGTATGGTAGCGCCCTTAAATATTTATTTTATTCTGTTTTTAGTATTTGTTATTATAGCGGCAATCTGTGAAAATGTCAACTGTGTAGCTATCGCGGATCTTGAGATACAGCCTGGTGATAACTGTGATAAGACAGCGAAGTCTTAGTAGGTATTGGGTACCGTTTTTACCCTTAAGGTACGGAACCCTAAAAACTGCTGCACCCTTTTTATGCTGTTTTCACCAATGGATAGAGTGGTTCTCGAGGAAGGTTTTAGAGTATAATTTGTCAAGCGAGCGAAGCCGCGAGCATCAGTAATTTATGTTTATTGTGGACATAAGTACCTATAAGTACTTAATTTTTTTTTAATAATTTTATTCTTGACCATGGATACATGTCCTTCAGTCGTACCTATAAGTACTAAATTACAGGGTTGCCAACTCAATGACACGGTTAGGTGCTAAGTAACATCTCAAATAGTGCTAAATTGCTAGAAAGTTTCAAAAATGGTGCCAAATATATGAATTTAATAAAAAAGAACATAACAGAATATGTTTTAATTTTCAAATTATTGTTACATTAATATCTAAAAGTTTTTTTAAAAATCAAAAACAAACAAAGATATAGTTAAACTAAAAAGGTGACATCTTACAAATTAAAAAACAAACAAATTGGAAATACTAAATTAAAATTTTATCTTTAAATCCAATCATCCTCACTATTTGTATCGTCTGTCTCTGCTGAGGTTCCGAGTACAGCTGTTGAGGTGGATGGCTGTGGCTCATTTACACTTTGGATCGTCCTCCCATTCTTTTCTATAATTTTTGAATTTAAGTACCTTTATAAGTAAAGGAACATCCATTTTCGTCTCACTGTCACCGAACACAAAACAAATTTAAGTTAATAAAATGATTAATACTATTAATCAGTTAATTATTGCGCACTATGAATGAAAAACAAAAATGAACGAAAAACAAGCAAGGTTAGACAAAGAAGGAGTTATCTTAGAGAAAAAGACAAACATAGCACTGTTCGCCTCGTCCGCCTTTATTTTCACGTTCACGGGAATCCCCTACCGAAGTGTCGCAGATTACAGACTATACTAGTTTGTGTTTTGTTACTTCAGCCGCAGCTGCAATTGTGAGCCAACAGACAACATCAAAATTAGTGCTAGATTTAGTGCCGGGTGCTGTTTCTTAAATTTCAGTGCTAGGCACATGAAAATAGTGCTAAATCTAGCACTCAAAGTGCTGAGTTGGCAACACTGCTAAATTATAGTTTGTATTCATTTATTACATTACAATGTGTACAGTATCTACATATATACAAACGCGTATAAGAAAAAAATAAATTATTCTGTATTATGGTATGTTACAAAAGCTGTAAGGAAGTTAATAACAAATTAAGAGACGAACGTTAATATTACCTTTTTTTTAAAGGATGGGAAATCATCAAATGACTCCTCCCGCTCTGAGTAAAGCAAAAGGGAGTGTCAGACTCCTACTGACTAAAACCCATCCGTGTTCCTCCTAATGCTCTTTGCGTAACAGAGCCGCGGTGACTCTTTCGAACAAATTCCGCAACCCCGGCAGGCACTGGTCCTAGCGGGCCCCATCTGCTTTGCTGACAACTCTTTGAGACAAGTTAATATTACCTAGATACGTAAATAGGTGCTTAAATGTCCAAAGTTCTATCTTTTATTATCTGTGGTTCTGTAATGTTGCTGGTTGACAAAGCTTTGTGTGGTAGATTGCGAGATAATACAACCTACATTGTATTGCAATTATTATTTAATAGTTAAGTAACGGTTGATTATATCTGTAATTATTACGTGTAAAGTTTGAAGATTTTTCAGTGTTTTTGTTTGGGTTGGCATTACATCATTTCCGGTGAAAGGGTTTCAGAGCAATTCATTTAGGCCTCCTCAATTAATCATAATCATAATCATTTATTGCATTCATGTAGTTTATAAGTTGTTAATTTAATGGTAGGTTGGTTGGTAGGCAAGAATATACTTACCTATAAGAGTTTAAGTTCAGGAAATCGTTTTCAGGAAAAAAACTTTTTTGCTTTGCGTAACCAAAGGAAACCGAAAACCTATTTCTAAACCTCCGCCATCTGTTTGTCTGTCAGCGGGGTGTATCTCATGAACAGTACCTACTATGGAGACAGTTGTCATCTTTTAAGGCCGTACCCTGACCAAATAACCTCGAGCATTTTTTCCCTCAATACCAGCGCAAGAGATACAATAGCGAATACGCTCAGAAAGTTGAATAAAATCGTTATTAAATTCTAATTTGAAAAAAATATTTCTACCTTAATGTTCATAATTAAATTGCCTATCCATTAGTGTAAGTACAAAATCAAAATAATCATTAGTTTTCGAGAAGATGCATGTTTTCATTTTTTTTTTCTCATTACTGTTCTTTCGTTGTGAGGAGATTAATTAAACATCATACTTAGTAATTAAAAATAAAAATCTACCATTTTGAAGCCAAGATGATGTAGAAATTTAATGTGTTTTTTTTAAGTTGATATTTCTTTTGGATAACGAGTAGATAGCTCCAAAAACGGCGAGTTCTGCGTTTTACACGGGCACGCGCCTTAATATTTTGGTGTATTTAAATAAAAAATACCAACCGAATCGAATATCTCGTCCTTTTTTGGAAGTCGGTTAAAAATCAATGGCCCTTTTAAGATTTTAATCCACTCAAATAACTTTTAATTTCAGTTTATGCTAAGGAACCCTTTGCGTGCGAGTCCGACTCGCACTTGGCCGGCTATCGCGTGGATCTCATTGATATAAATAAGTGGATTCATATATTGATTTGAAATAAACAGTCAGAGGGTCAATTCTAGTCGCGGGATTATTCGCAAAAGACACCGTGGCTCCGGAACACAAAGGGCAATGGAGGAACATGGATGGGTTTTAGTCAGTTGAAGTCTGACACAGAGCGGGAGGAGTCATTGGATGATTTCCCATCCCTAAAAAAAAAAAAAGAGGGTCGATTCAAATAATTATTAAACAACTTTCGCATTCGCATGTCAATCGAAAACTGTCCAAAAAGCCTTAATTTTCATACTTTTTTGACAGTTTGCGATTGAGATGCGAATGCGATACGAATGTGAAAATTAGTAGAATAGGCTAGTTTCCATCATCCACAAATTGCAAAACTATTTAGTCTGTCAGTTAGAGTATTGAAAAATAATGGACACGTATTTTTTGTTTTTGTAAATCAATCAATATTGACAAAGATAAAACGCATCAAAACTAGGGAGTGGGGGCTCGTGACGTCACGACTCACTAAAAATTATGCGAAGGTGTGACATATTGAAAATTTTAAAAGCGTCGTAACTTCGTCAATTTTGGTTCCCGTAATAAAAGAAAAAACACGGGTCAAATATTTTTTAATAATCTAACTGACGGACTAATTAGATTTTTTCAGGACACAAGCCCATTGGCACTCATATTCAAAGAACGCACTAGTCGTTAACGCTTAACTTAAGGCTTGACGGACGAGTGCGTGCCTTATTTAATTAAAATGATGCTGCTACCTTATTATTCTATGTTATAGCTATTTATAAGTGAGGCGTCGCATCTGCATAGCTAGGATTCTCACGACTCATTAACATAAAATGTTTAATAGATTGTTTTATTTTGTTTATGTAGGTAAGTATTTTTTAAATGTAAGTTATCTGTACCTATTTACCTATCTGATAAGAAAAAAATAACCGAAATCAGTCCAATCTTTTTATAAGCTACGAGGCTATAGACAGACAGACACATATTCACAAATACTCACGTCAAACTTAAAAAACCCCTCTTTTTGGTCGTGGTTTAAAAACTTTTTTTCCTATCCTTATTATAGTTGAGTTTCACAAGTTATTTTTATTTTGAAACAAAAATGAGCGAATTCCCGTGAAAACCCAAGTTAACAATACTACATAATGTCATGCTAGTGTGTGAAGGTTAATTTCCGCTGCCACGTCACCAGCCTCGGTGGCGCAGTAGGCAGCGCGTAAGTCTCATAATCTTAAGGTCGTGAGTTCGATCCTCACCCGGGGCATATCTTTTTGCGATTCTTATCTTTTATTTTTTACCTATGGAAGGTTAACACCTGTCACGACCTACGATAAATGTATTTTACATAATTTATGCTTGTATGTAGGTATTTATTACTTGATTTTTAACAGTCGATTTTTTAAGTTTGGTAAAATATAAACTTAACAACTAGTTTTCTAAATAGCAATTAAAAACCGATGAAGTGCGAGTCGGTTCGCACACGAAGGGTTCCGTACAATAAACCCAAAAAACGAGTTTCTCATATGTTTTAAATTTCTATATTTTTTGTTATAGCGGCAATAGAAATACAGACTCTGTGAAAATTTCAGCTGTTTATTATGGTTCTTGAGATACAGCCCGTTGACGGACGGACAAATACCGTTGGACAGCGGAGACTTCCTATTTTTTGCTTATTTTATTAATCGTTTATTTCAGGAATTAGCACACAACATCAAAGTTAAAATTAAAAATTTATACTGAAACAGAACTTATACTTCTTACATGTAATTCGTTCCCTTTGGTTATGGAACCCTAAAACTCCATGATCTTACCAAATAAACCTTAATTTTAATATGAGCATAGAAATACGGTGAAGCAAGAAAGCAACACTTTTAGTCACGCAATTAAGTGTAAGTATTTGGCACTACTACGGAAAGTGCGCAGGCCAGCCCCTACCTATTTAATTAAATTGTACTTATAATATCAGGCTGGTAGCCGGTCAGCTCAGATGATACTCTATTTTTCTCAGTTATCTAATTATTTATTTATTAAAAAAAGAAACTATGAGTAAAATAATGAATTGGTAAACATATAACCCACACCAATGTCCACGGATTAATATATGAAATATAGGAAACGGAAGAGTTGACGAGATTGTTCATCGCGTTACTAGTTCTTTGATTATTGTGATAAAGTTTTTATAGCTAGATATTTAAATTTTCTACTAGAGAGAGAGAAGATATCTAAATTCATGAAGTGTGTGTTATAGGTTTCCGCAAGCTGTCGAAGAGGCACTCGCGCCCCGGCGTTGGTCCTACATGAATCCACATGGAACAACCGGAGCACGCGGGCCGCCCGTCTTATAACATTTCGGGGTACTGTGTAGCGTAACATGTTTGTGATTTCAATACAATCAAATCTATTGTTACACAGACCATGTAGCATCATGGCTACCAGAAGTAAGCGTCGAGATTTTAGTCTCGAAGTAGTTATAAAAAGATACAATTGACTTCCAAAAACAAAACACTTTGTTATGTTATGAACTGGTGTAAACAATAAACAGACATGCGATTTCAGCAATCCCAATCCATTTGCTATCATTTATTGAAGAGTTCCGTTGCCTACCTCCGAAGTTCTTCATCAAATCTTCACAAAATTGAAATGGGACCAGTCCGGGAAAATGTGATTCCAAACAAAAAAAGAATCATCCAAATCGGTTGACAATTGGTGAAAATATCGCTGAACAAACATAGGATTCCATCAGCAGATCCTAACTTATAACTTCCATCATCAGCTCAGCAACATGTGATGATGATAACCAGGCACAAATATCTGAATTGCGTTAAAAACTTAAAAAAAATAAAATCATTTATTTCAGGTAAGACCCATATCAGACAACATACACTTTATAAACTTGCAGCCAATCACAAATATGTAAAACATTGTATGTGCCTATAAAATTTGAGGGTTTCCCTCGATTTTCATCGTATGTGCCTATAAAATTTGAGGGATCCCATCATCAGATTCTGACTTGGTGACAATGGGACCACCAAGGCTTTCGAATAGGTACAAAAAAAAAATGTTGAAATCGGTCCACAATTGGCGGAGATATCTGTGAACATACATAAAACAAAAAAAATACATCCCGAGCTCCCAAACATAGAACCTCCGCCTTTTTGAAGAAGTCGGTAATTTTTTTTTTTTCCAAGAATACTTGTTGAAAACCGTCGTTTGATACATGGGAATTTACCATTTCAGTGCTTCGCCTCCCTGACCGCACTTGCATCAGAATGAACTATTTTCTCGGTACCCAACAGAACTGCACATTTTCTTTACGACCCTGTAAACAAACATAGGTACTACCTTCGCCCTTAATCACCATATATAGTAAACAAATCGCTGTACCTAGTTGGCAATTACCACACATATACAAACACTTCCGCAATAGCTGACAAAGAAGGAAAATGTGCTATAATCATTCTGATTGCAGCCAGGAAGTGCTCAAGGTCAATGAACTGCGATCATCTGTCATATGGGGCAATTACTGATAATGTAGGATGGAATTATAAATAGATGGATAGGTATTTGTCGATGATTATAGATTAGATATGAATAGTTTAAAGATGTAAAGGTTTTGTAATGCAACACTAAGTATTAGGAAATGTGTCACTATTAAGAAATGATAGCAAACAAGAGGTACAAGATAATGTCATTGTATCAGCAAATGCGATGCCAATTATCTAGCTAGAGCCTAGGAAAGACATTATTCTGAATTACTATAAAGAATTGAATAGACTCCGAAACTACTGGACCGATTTAAAAAATTCTTTCACCAATGTGTAGAATGGACTGTCCGTATGAACATAGGCTATATTTTATCCCGTTAAAATAAAGGGTATACTACCCGTACGAAATCGGGACGTGCAGCTAGTTTAATTACATAGGCTTAGTTTTACATATTAAGGCACCATTAAATTTTTAAAAATTTCTCGTAGTTGTTAAAGGATTCCTTAATTTTTATATATTTGAACTTTATATTGTACGAGACCAAAGTAGTTGGATTATGAATTTTTTTTTTTCTTCAAAACGGGGAAACTCTTGGCCCAAATCTCACCTGATGGAAAGTGATGATTAGGCCGAAGATGGAAGCGAGTTTCACCCGGAATCCTCTAACACAGAGGAACTGATGGCCTGAAACACAGGTTTAAATTAACCTATATCGGGCAGGTCGCTACCTAACATTGCAATTCAGAACAACCATCGCTTGCACCTACTTATATATTAACAATATCTTAGATTTAGTTTATTTTTAGTCGCTATAATTGTATGTTCAACTTATTACTGTTAGCTAAATGTACTTTTTGTGGAATGATTTTAACTGAATAAATTTTATTTATTATCGTCAGCGTGCGAGGCAAAGCTCACATCTCCGCCTTGTACCGAGGCCCAGCTCAATTTCAGCGAGGAACAGCTCACATCACTGGTTCCATCGCGCCATACAAATATGATACAGCTCCGCTCAGTGGTATCCATTAAAGCTGAGTGGAGACGAGATGTGAGAATAACAAAAACACTTCTCTGCTCTGGTAAAGTCCGGACCTCACAACGCCGGGCAGCAAAACCACAAACCACTGAAAACTTTCAGGGATGGTATACTTTATCTCATACTAGCGACTAGCGACTCGCTCCGGCTTCGCAAGGGTTTAACTGTCGATTTCCCAAAAAAAATCCTTTCAAACAAACCTTGTCCTGAAAGTTACGAAAGCAGTACGAAAACCAGTTCAGACGGTCGAGCCGTACTAAACAAGGCATCTTCATAAAAGTAACTCAGCAATTGGTATTTTTAAGAAATTCAAGAAACCCAAACAGCCCATATCCACCAACCACGGGGGCCGAGTCACCCGCGTCCGTAGGAGAATACCCTTCAGCGAATCCCTACACGTGGTCCCCGGGTGGTGCTAAACAGGTGACACTAACCGCCTCCGTGGTCTAGTGGTTATACCACCTGATTCAGACCCAGAGGTCCAGGGTTCGATTCCCAGCGGGGGTAAATATTTTGCTCGGTTTGGTTGGTGGTAGGACTTGTTCTAAGTCCGCCTGGCAAGCTACCACCATCATGTCTAAGTCTGTCGCCATAACAACAATGTTAACAGCATTGTTGTGTTCCGGCAGTGGGAGGTATGATAGCCAGTTCCTCTGTGTAAGAGGATTCCGGGTGAAACTCGCTTCCATCTTCGGCCTAATCATCACTTTCCATCGGGTGAGATTTAGGCCAAGAGTTTCCCCGTTCTGAATAAAAAAAAAAAAAAAACCACCACCATGTACCATGTACCGTGCGTGTTTTATGTACGAGTATGTGCTAAATAAAATGTATTCTTTCTTTCTTTTTCTTGCAATATCATAGAAAAAAGACGATAAGCTAAATAACTTGTTTTTGTGCATTAACCTGAGGGCCAATTCTACTAATTTTTAATAGGTTTAATTTTCATACATTTTTGACAGTTTGTGATTGTGATGCGAATGTGAAAGTCTAGAATTGCACTCTGGTGCAAATGCATACCTACTCAAACTCAAATTCAATATCTCAATCAAACCGTTTAAAGCACTTATAAATTGTCAAGACAGGTCAGTCAAAGAGTTGAAGCTATTTGCAGGTTCTAAAGCGTAGAACTCTATGGAAAAGTACATGCAAGAACCTCCACGGATACTCTCTTAAAAGATAAAATTATCAACTAGGTATTTATGACTATTTTCCGAATTTTATTGCGAAGACGCAACATACCAAAATAGCTTCAGAACTCGTTGCAAACTGTATAAATAATGTGAAAATTTAATTAAATAACAAACAGAATATTGTCTCTCCTTGGAACATTCTTACGTCTCCTTTATCACGCTGACTCATTAATAGACGCTAGTGCGGTTGTGTTCTTCATCCGCTTGCTGGCGTTCTGCCAGGGTCCCTCTTTGTTTGAAGGGATTATGATATTGTTGTATGTCTGCCTTAGAAACTCCTTGGTTTGTTGTTTCATTCATAGCTTCTAACACCGTGTTTGTGTGTGTGGATAATTTTTGAAAAAAAAAAAATCGGACAAAGGAGTAGATTATCTAAAATATTGGGTTGATATTTTTACCTTTATCAAATCAACAATTACAATTTTCACGAGAGGTGTAATGTCTTACTTGATTACAACGCTCTCTATAGTTTGGACTATAGACAGCGTTGTAATCTTTATGTAATCTCAGTGATGAACTTAAGAATCCACCTTATAGAGTAATTTATTTGAAATCAATCATTGCTTGTAGGTTTAGGAACACAGCCATGATTTCTATAGTAGGTACCCGCGCTCCTTTCGTCTGCAATTTTGTTTAAAAAAAAGGGAAAAAGAAACCTGATAATTTATGGTCTGACAAAATATTCGCCAAAAGATAGTTTAGCTACGAACCTGCCACAAATATAAACATTTAGAAAGGTAACTAATTATTCGTACTTTTACATTTTTGTCACGCAACGCATGACATGATACTAAGCAGTAAACATTAAGGTTCGCATGGCAACACCGTCGTCTATGTTTGCTGAACAACTTGCTTCCTAAATAATGTCACTCCAATTTATTCATATTTAGATACTATAGGACTAAAAGAGTACTGAACATAAATTTTAATGTGGATGGATGGAGAGGGAGAGGAAGGCCAAAGAAAAGATGGATGGATTGTGTGAGGAGCGATATGAAAGAAAAGGGTGTGATAATTTGATGGCTGATAGGGCAGAGTGGAAGGAAGAAAAAAGTGTGTTAAACCGACCCCAACTAATATGGGATAAGGGTAGGAAGATGATGATTCATATTTAGATAGGGGCACATGATATTGGCGCTGTTGACAATGCATCATAATAATTATTATTGTCTCCAGCCAGAATTCTCCCACCTCTGAACATAGCCCTCTCTTTTCTTACGCCAATTCCCATGTTTTTGTGTCAACCTTATCCATGTTTTACCTTCGTTGACATCAATGTCCCTCACACCGCCGGACGACCGAGACTTTGTCTTCCAGTCCGCAGACGATACCGGTACTCATCAAATCCTAAACCTGGTTCTCGTCTGTAAGTTTGGATCGGCTTCTAATCTAACCGAAAGCAGCTGAGTGCTATTTTACAGGGAGCGACTGCCTCTCTGACGTCCACAACCCAGTAACTGACCAATAAGATGCCTCTTGGCAAGACTGGTGGCCAATTTTCCGACTTCTGACTATCCATAACAACTGTCCAAGAAAACAACACTACCTGAGGGTAATTTTATATCAGGTGGTCTTAAAAATACCACTTTAGCAGAATCAGAAAGCACATCACGCTACCTCTCACTGTCAAATTTTCCCAATCAACCTTGAACCTAATGAGTAAGCGATACAGATTAAAATTAAATTTGACAGAATGTCTAAAATGATTTTGATAAAGTGGCCTTTTTAAGACCACCTAATTTAAAATAACTTTCCATCTCTAAACTTTCGACGCGTATAATCTGCACAGCCGCGGCAAGTGTCGAGGTCGCGGGCTCGTAGTGTACGGCCAAGATCTTGGCACTTGACCTCCGAGGCGCGTCGGGAGCATACTAAACATATTGTGTGAGCATTCGCTTTATATTTGGAGCTTCTTCTATTGTTACGTTGCAGGATTTCGAATGTTTTTGATCTCTCGTGTTGAAGGTTGGAGCAAACTGACGCATTTTTTGCAAAGTGTTCTTGATTGATGCCATTATCCTTACATGTCTTTTAAAACTAAGCTATATAATTATAAAGGCTATATTATATAAAAGTTAGTAAAGAGTTAAATGGTTTACTTGTTAATATGATGCCTCCGTGGTCGAGTGGTTTAGGCCTTGTGACCTTGTGGTTGTGGGTTCGATTCCCACGGGAAGAATACTTTGTAAAAAAAGCCTGTTTGGCTTGGCAATTATTTTCTACATTGTGTACTAGTCCGAATTTGGGTTCCGTCCGAGTCCCATCCGAATTCGAACTCAGTCCGTTCGGATCTTTTGCTCAACCTCCAAGTACAAGTACTTGTAGTAGGTACGACGAACACTTCTGACCGTTTCTCCGGTTCTGATAGCAAGCAGTTGATGCAGTGTGGAACGGCAGTAAGTCAGTAAATGTACTTTGATGTTGTGCTTTTTCCCAGTTGCAATACTAAAACCCCATTTCGAAGGTGAAAAAGGTTGATTCAACCTGTGTAGACTCGCTGCGTTTGTAATTTCTCCAACCATGCAGTAAAATATTAAGTATCTAGTCTGTGTTCGTCCTTTCAACCGGAACACGACCGTTGACAATGCCTGGCAGTAGAAACAAATTTGATGATTACAAAACTTTCACGGACACGCCGTTGCCACACTCAAGTTATGGGAACTAAACAGCCGATACTACCTTTTTTAAGTGTGGTGGCCTGGTGGCCTTACAACAGGATCCAAAAACATCGTGACTTTTCAACCTCAAAAACGATCCGTCCAAAAACCACAAGTAAACAGTCCTTGAGTTATAATAACACGTTAATTTTCCGCCATAAAATCCCGGACGGGCAATAATCACTCGTTTAAAGCGTTGCGGAAGAAGCCTACTGCTATTTGAACCAATAAATCAATATAAGGCGTTAGGTGTAGCAGGAAGCAGTATTATGTAACCCAGTTGTTTTGGGCAAGTAACTATGTCAGGGTAGACCGCTTTGCCGGGGAAGAGGATTTGGTGACCGAGGTTGTGGAACAGCCGTAAAGGACTTTTTTGGCGGGTGTCTTATTAATGCTAGATTTGGCCTATTTGCTATGAGATTGTTTGTCTTAACCTGTGTTGTCTCACTGCTGGGCAGAGGTCGAACCTTCAATTTTTGCAAAGTTGCCATCTTCGAAAAACCCGCTAAGCCGTCACGCTAGCGTTCCGTAGGCCTTCCTCGGCGACGAAGTCGTTCCTCAGAGATTATTGTTAGAGATGTTTACGGGAGACTGCCTGGCGAAATCAATTTGACTAAGATGCGACAATTAGTTTAAAAGAGACACTAATTGGGAGACACTAATTCCCAGCAGTGGGATTACATAGGTAGATTAAAAATTAACGTACACCGATTTACTCACTGCTAAGTCAAATGCGAAGGCATCATTGTCTTAGAATCATCCTAGTTGGATTTAATACAGAAAAGTATTTGTCCTAGAAAACTCATATACCGGACTTGAGAACTCGTCAGATTTTCCATAGTTTTTTTAAAACAAAGCGGTTGATATCATTAATCCGTATATTGACCCCAGCAAGCGCAGCTTGACCTCAGCTCGATAAGTCACAGTCCAGTTGGCCCAGCGACTCATGTTTGCATCGTTTACCGACTGAGGAATTAGGAACATCGAACTAAGTTTAACATTACCAAGGTTTCATGCTTGAAGAAATCGTTCAACTGAACCGTACAGGTGTATTGAACTACAGCGGTGATTTTCTTGCAAGTATATGAGGGATTTTTTTGTGAAAGTAGTCTCTATAAATAAAGAATAAAATTTATAATAGAATAGAAAAAACAATTTCACATATTTTGGTTTGCTTACAAATTTTCCGCTTACAAAAACAAGGCACGAAGCGTTCCGTACCATTATCTATAAAAACGGCAACAACATCAACAGTCCCGGGTTGATGCAGCATAGGACCCACTAGGGTCAGTACCAGCCAGGGTTTCGAAATTTGTTTGAAACAGTCACCGTGGCCCTGGAACACAAAGGGCACAAGGAGGAACACGGATAGGTTTTAGTCTGTAAGAGTCTCACACTCCCTTCTACTCCGCCCAGAGCGGGAGGAGTCATTTGATGATTGCCCATGCCTAAAAAAATGTACTTCGACCACTATCCTTATGACCAGCTAGTATATAACAGTTCCCTCGCCGATTACGCAATCTAGTTTGCTGACAACAGCTCATAATCCTGCTCTAACTCAATTAGCTAATGACACACTGTGGCGTGGAGTGACCGGTGTAATCCTGTTACGTCGTGGCGGACCAATCACATGCCGCCATCTGGGTGACGTGGACTGACGTGGCGGTGATCGAAAGTTCAGCTTTGTTAAGGTTTTGAGGTGGGCAGGAGTCTTTTTTTCTGGGAGGTTTCAGTGGCGCATCAACATAAGCTTAGCCTTTTAATTTTGCTTCTTTTATTGCCTTAGAAATACTGTCCCGTTGGTTAGATCCCCTTAGGGCGTACCCTGTAGGGGGACGAGTCACCCGCGTTCGTAGGAGAATACCCTTAAGCGAATCCCTACACGTGGTCCCCGAGGTGGTGCTAAACAGGTGACACTAACCGCCTCCGTGATCTAGTGGTTATACCACCAGATTCAGACCCAGAGGTCCCGGGTTCGATTCCCAGCGGGGGCAAATTTTTTTGCTCGGTTTGGTTGGTGGTAGGACTTATTCTAAGTCCGCCTGGCAAGCTACCACCATCTTATCTAAGTCTGTCGCCATAACAACAATGTTAACAGCATTTTTGTGTTCCGGCAGTCAGAGGTATGATAGCCAGTTCCTCTGTGTTAGAGGATTCCGGGTAAAGCTCGCTTCCATCTTCGGCCTAATCATCACTTTCCATCAAGTGAGATTTGGGCCAAGAGTTTACCTGTTTTTTATATAAAAAAGGGCGGATTTCACCAATGAAACTGATCGCGATCAAGCTGCGTTCAAGAGTTGTCAGTGTCAATATTCCATAGAAAATAATAACACTGACAGCTCTTAAACGTGGTTCATATGTTGATCGCGTTCAGTTTCATATCTTGATCGCGTTCATTTCCAGATTGATGAAATCCACCCTTAACGTACGAGTTCCGACTCTAAATGATTATTAACTATTTTATAAGAAAATATCCAAAATATAAAAATTGTTCGTCAGTTCTGTTCTAAATCGAAGCTTTACCCACCGTTCTTTGCAGACGGATTGCTGACCAAGAGTTTTCTTTATATGTTGGTTACATGGAGTGACTGCCTGTCAGATTTTCGCCACTGCTGGCTGTGCCGGTAGCCAGGACCAACCTACTGGCCAAGGCACCGCTTACCTGGGCTATTCGGGTCATTAATAAACTCCATGTCGTATGTCATTTGAGTGAATTCGCAAAAAGACCGCGTTTTGTTTTGTGTAACACTAAGGCTGCGTTTCCACCAGAGATGTGCGAGGATGCGTAGCGAGGGATGTGTTTGTTAAGGACCAATAGAATCGCGTCATTAACCTAGCCTCGCTCAGCGCAAGCGATTCTAATGGTTCTTAACATACACATCCCTCGCTACGCATCCTCGCACATCTCTGGTGTAAACGCAGCCTAATACGGTAAATTAGTGAAATAGCAACGTGTTGTATAGTATTTTGTAAAAGTGTGTGTATTGTTAAGTTAAAATAGTTTTATAACAGACGTAAGACTATCGAATTAGGTTAAGAAATCTGTAATGATAGCTCTAAGTTTTTATGATAAATAAATATTATTTTAATACAATATGCCCCTTGACAAGACTGGTGATCAAAATTTCGGGCTTCTGATTACCCGTACCAACTACTATGTCTAAGAATTACAGAAACTGAGTGCAGTTGAGAGAAACACAGCCGCAAGGTTGCCTGTTTGTCGGTCTTCTACAGATTGTACTTCGGAGAGTGTGCCCAGGAACTCCACGACCTCATCCCACCAGCCCCCTTCTACCATCGGACATCCAGACGCACTGCAACTTGCCATCCCTACCTTGTTGCTATTCCACCAACTCGCACTAAGCGCTTCCAAGCGTCTTTCATAATGCGCACAGCAAAGGAGTGGAACTCTTTGCCTGCGTTTGTGTTTCCGAATGCTTACAACCCTAATCTTTTCAAAGTTAGAGTGAACAGGCTACTTCTGGGTAAGCTCGCTCCATCGTAGACTTTGTCTCTGTCATCTCTGACCAAGACTAGAGTCAAGAGCAAACCCATACCAAGTAAAAAAAAAAAAAAAAAAAAAACACAGAGAGGTCTACATAACTTGAAGCCACGAAAGAAATAAAAAGACATTTCGTTCACTTCCCGAGTGGAAGGTAAAAAAACACTATATATAATAATAGGTAATCGTGCAGCTACTAAATAAAAACAATAACTTGGTGAGGTAACAGCAACCCACGTAGTAGGTGTAAGAACTGTCCCGAACGGTTGAGTAGGTTTTGAGATCAACGCGATTAATAAAAACGAATTCAGTGAATGTTTCATAGCAAACTTGCGTTTACCGCGACTTTACTTGTTGCCTATCGCTCAGGAAGGCAATTTACTTTTATCCTATGGCACTTGCGATGGACTATCGCCGAATCCGATATTTTAGTTTTCTGTTAGTGAAAGAGTTTTTGTTTTTTTTCCTTACTATTGATAGGCTTACGTTTCACCACTATCTCACCTGATGTTAAGCGATGATGCGGTCTAAGTACGCTTGCCTATGAGTAACCTATTCACTCTTGACTTAAAGACTCTCAGGTTGTAGCTATCAGGAAACACAGACTCAGGCAGGGAATTCCATTCCTTAGCTGTACGCACAATGAATGTATTCCCAAAACATTTTGTGCGTGGATAAAAAAGATCGAATTTTCTCACGTCTTTATGAAATTGTTTAATAGATGTTTTTCACAGCGAGTGTGAATATGAGTTTGTGTATGTCATATGTGTCGTTTCTATACTTTTGAGCCCTATTTTACAAACACCATCTATTGTGATTGGCTCAAAAATGCCTACTAAACTTTTTCCCTCAGTAAATTGGATAATTTTAAACCTTGGAAGTTCTACTTTAAATATAAAAAATAAAGAATTACTTATTAAGGGTTAGGGACTAAGCCATCATTGTCCATAGATACTTTGAATTCTTGCAATAGAAAATAATAGAAACTCTTGTTGATCTACGGACGATAACTTAGGGGTCAGTTAACTTTAACTTTTGATTTCTACTCAACTTTCATACAGGTAATATATCTCGTTCCTCAGCTATCGAATGATAGATATACTTCAATTAACATAAAATTCCACTTTTACTGAAAGAGGGGTAGGTAGACACTGCAACCAGTCATAAAAAAAAAACATCATATCACCAATTGCCGTCCACTGCTGAATATAAGCCCTAAGGAGCGCCAACCCTGGTCTTGAGCAGTCCGCATTCATCCGCTGCCAGCTACCTTCTTCAAATCATTACATTTGACCATAGGTACTGCAACTGTAAATCTGTTAAAGTCCCATGAAATAGAGAGCCAGCCTGTTGCCACCAGCCGGGCACAAATCCGCAGAATCCTGTTGGGAATATTCAGTAGCGCTTTGCCTGAATCGGGATCGAACCTAAGTCCACTCGCGACCAACGTGTCGGTTAGATGAACACCCTACTTTAATCACCTGTATTTTAAAAATAGCATCTCCGCAGCCTCCAACCTCCCAATCACTACCATTGTATGCAGAAAGCTAAATTTGAGTATATAATAAGGTCCAAACATTTAATAATATTCTAATAAGTCTAGACTCCCAATGAAATCCAAAAGCGTTTTGCCTGAATCGGGAATCGAACTCAGGATCTCATGATTAGTCGTAGTCTAGTAGTACCCTACTTTAGTGAGTCATATTTTGGAAATGGAGCCTTGGACACCACTGTTAGCAAACGACCTCTTAACCACTGATCGATAGTATTATGAAAGCTGTGTAAATCCTTTTTTAGTTTGCTGTAATTTGAAAATGGAACCCTGGACCCCAGTAAGGTTAACTGACCTTCTAACCACTGATCAATAGTATTTTGAAAACTAATTATATCCTACTAGCTGACCCACGCAACTTCGTCTGCGTCACAGTTTTCCATTAATGCTCCGCTCCTATTTGTCTTAGCGTGATGATGTAGCCTATATGGGCTATCTAACACTGAAAGAATTTTTCAAATCGGACCAGTACCTAGTTCCTGAGATTAGCGCGTTCAACCAAACAAACAAACAAACTCTTCTGCTTTATAATATTAGTACAGATGTTAGCTGTATTCTGAAAATAAAACCTGGGACCACACATTCGGCTACCGAGCTAAGACCTAACCGCTGCACCATAGTATTATGAAAGCTATCAATTCCAATATAAACCACCATAAGGTCCATGTCACTATACATTTACTTGATCTCTGATTACATTCCAAGGTTATCGTTTGTCACTTTGTAAACATTTGATTACATTCTAATAAGGCTACTGTTTGGTATTCAAACTCTTTATTACTGTGAAATTAAATATTTTCTCTTGGGATTTCGAGCTTGAAAGAAATATTCGGTATTACAATTTTTTTTTGAGATTCGTAATTTTAAATTATCATGAAAGTAACTATACTTATTTAATTTCAGTTTCGTAATCCAGTTTTTCATGTAAGTATTTACTACGTACCTATGTGAAAACTAAAACTGGATTTTATTTATCTTGAGAAAAACAATAACAAATATGAGCAACAAAAAAAACTTGTCACAATAATCAAAAGTCATTTATTCAAATAAGCTGCCAGCACTTTTTGAACGTCAAGTTTTTACCAAAGACAGTCCTCTAAAACGGCCGCCCGTTACCAATTCCTAGTGTTTTAGCTGTGGGGAAGAAGTGGCCAACAAACTCCCCAGCAACACATCTGTCTGAACTTGAATTTATACAATATGTAGTCTGTAAAGTAATTATTACATGACACAAAAAAAAAATTATCACTTGGCTGTTGCAAGTTTTCTTCAATTCGAGACTTTTTAGGAAAAGCGTTGTAAGTGATGATTTGCAATTTTTACAATAAAGGCACATTTTTCATAATTTAAAAGTAATTTTGGTAGATACCTAAAAGGTAAGTATCATAAATACTTTTCAATTTGGAATTAAAAAAAAAATCCTGCAAAAGTGCAAAGTTGTCGCTTACGATGTTTTTCCTGAAAAGACTTGTTTGAACGAATTACATTCAATTTACTGACAACAAAACATAGTCTTTCAGGGTATAATCTTGAAGATGTCTCGGCTACGAATAGAAATATAGCGCCGTTTACCTGTAACTATATTTGTTTGAAGTCTAGTCACAGCGCTGAAATTCAGCCGCTAGAGAAACTAATTGCAACAATGTTTAGTATTCACTTTCTGTCTGTAACAAAGCCTAGGTTCAAACTACTGAACAGCTCGTGTTTTAAACCTTATCTATCCAATGTTATGATAACAACACTAACGGTAGGTTCACAATTTCCGCTACCGAAGGTCATCAACCTGCATTCAATTAATGATTAAACAAAGCAATAAAAACAGTGTTAATTATGTGCGAAATACAAAAAACAAGAACGCTGTATCGCATCGTAACGTTATTTAACACAACATGTCTGAGACCTTGTGTATTTCGCTTCATTTGCGATCACATCATACGATACATCGCGGTTTCCACAAAGCGGTCGAATTATAATTATATCGAATGCATCATCAATCATTGAGAACAATTATCTACAGAATTAGAATGCCAATTTTATGCCGTAACAGAGCAAGTGCGTGTATCGCGTGCGCCGCTCCCAAACAGTGATACTCTCGCGTGTTCCAGCCCAACATTAATAGATACAGAACCTAACCTCTTTCCATAATATTCCTCATTATAACACGTACATATGTGCACTATATAGCGTCGCGGAGTCTGGCAATGTCATCTCGCGCCGCTTCCGAATGCTTCGCCTCTTACCGACGGCGGCACATCCCCCCGACATTATAAAAGAGTGCTGTGAGCGCCGCGCGCCCGCAGTCCACTCCGCGCCTCCGAGCGACACACGTCGCCTGTAATGCAATAGTGTGTCTAGTGTGCCAGCTACCGACATGGAGGGTGCCACCCCTCCCAGCCACGGGGTGCCCGAGGACGAGGGCATCGCCTCCGACCGCCGCCCGTCTACCGACGACCACGCCGACCTGTCCGACAGCGCCTCCGACACCGGCTCCGGGGGAGGCAAGGACTCCGGCTGCGAAGTCGCCACGGATGCACAGGAACCGCCCTACACACCCCCTGATGACGAGCTCGCCCACAGGATCGTGTCGCAAGTGGAGTTCTACTTTTCCGACGCCAACATCACTAAGGACGCCTTCCTGCTGAAGCACGTGCGGCGGAACAAGGAGGGCTACGTGTCGCTGAAGCTCATCTCCAGCTTCAAGCGCGTCAAGCACCTCACGAAGGACTGGCGGGTGGTCGCCGAGGCGCTCAAGCGCTCCACCAAGTTAGAAATCAATGAATTAGGAACTAAATTGCGCAGGATCGAGCCGCTCCCCGCGTACGATGAGACGACTCCGTCCAGGACTGTGGTGGCTGTGAGGATGCCCATAGATAAGCCGTCTGTAGAAAATGTGTCGCGTCTGTTCGCAGGCTGTGGGGAAATAGCTCTCGTGAGGGTGCTGCGCCCCGGCAACCCCGTGCCCGCAGATGTGCGCCAGTTCCTCAACAAGAACCCTAGTTTGGTTAATTGTGTGTGTGCGTTAGTTGAGTTCACTGAATCTGAGTCAGCGAGAGAAGCGCTGCGACTACAGACTCCTGAAGACGAAGGGATGCGAGTGTACGAGCTGAACGGAGTACCCAGGGAGCCTAAGAGGAAAGCGCCCATCCGCCGCGCGCCGCCGAGGCGACACGAGTGCGAGTACTCATCGTGCTGCAGCGGCTCCGAGCCCGAGTACGACTACAGGTACGGCACGCCGTTCTACCGGAGGAACTCGAGCGGGTTCTTCGCGCCACGCTCGCCGGAGATCCAGACGTGGGTGCCGCGGCGGCCGTCCACGTGCTCGCACAGCTCGGACTCGGGCGTGTCGTTCTACTGCAGCAGCAGCCGGCGCACGTCGCAGGCCAGCACGGGCAGCGCCGGCAGCGCGGACGGCTGGCTGTCGCGCCGGCTGTCCGGCTGCTCTGTGTCCGGCGGCGAGTGCGGCGGCGGCGGACGGCGGCTGTCGTACGCGCCGCGCTTCGAGCCGCGCGCTCCGCTGGTCCCGGACGGCACGCGCGGCTTCCACGCCGCCGCGCGCCAGCGCCGCATCTCGGACCTCGCGCTCTACTCGCGCTAGAAAGCGCCCGCCAACCGTGACACCTTTCTAATCACGTTGGATAACCGCCTTTCACGTTCTGGCCGCTGGTTTTTTAATCTATTTCGCACGAGGAAGCGTCGTGTGTGTTCCGCGATCGTTCTCCATCCAGAACAAACTGAGTTACCTTCTTGAACAATGTGATCATGCTCATTTAGTTTTAAGCCACGGAACGCTGTGTCTAGTTTCGTAAATCACTTAAACATGTCATTTATTAGTACATTGTATTTATGAATCGCGTAATTTATTGCGAGTGCGCGCGCGTCGCGGTCGAGTTTTCATTTCGAGTTATGTCAGAGTTGTGGCACAAAATGATCACGCAAAATCGACATTCAGGCGATTGTAGACTCTGAGAGCGGTACATGTTCAGACCAGACAGATGCTGGTTATAAGGCGGTGTTGCACTGCACCGGAGCGGGTAAAGTTAGCTTGTCTGACCGCTTGCGACGTGAGATACTCAGAACAATCTCCGCGAGCGCAGGCATCGATCTATCAGCTGTGGTCGCTATCTCCGCGTCGCTGTCGGTGCAACATCGTCTCAACTCGGAGTATCAGAGCGCGTACAGTCGTAGAATGTATTACATAATGTAATTGCATACATTCTAACTGCGAGCGATTTCCTGTAAAAGTAAGCTCTCTTACTCCGGCTGGCGAGAGCCGCGGCGCGCTATGCCTAACATATTTTTTTTATGTTTTTTTTTTACAATTAAGTCATTTTAACTTAAGTCAGTCGCCATTTCATGTTAACTGTCGTTTTTAGTTAAGTCTTATCGATGTAAGTACATTGTGATGATTATGTAGGTATCGGGTTGCGCAACCCACTACTTTCTTGAGCGTTTTTTTTTAATTTATTTTTTTATTGAGCAGAGGAACGTTACGTGCTTGTAACGGCACAACTAATTCGCTTCTTACTATAAGTGACGCTGTGACTTCTTGACGAAACCTTCGCGCTGAATCTAAAACAAAATAGTTTATATTTTACTTTACGTATTAATAGATTGGGTGCGTCGTCAAATGAGTGTGAAGTCACACAACCTCTGTATATTGTAATTAAAGTTGAGATGATTTATTTTATAGATATAATTATAAGAATTTTGGAGAAACTTGCTTGTTTTAATTGACCTTCATCGTGGAAAGTTGGTTCGTGGTCCGTTTGCCTTGACTGATTGATTCTCACGCCGACAGCTAGTGTTGTAACAGGTGAAGAGTGACGTTGACGAGAATATCAGTCTCGATATCAATGTTGATAACGTTTAAAGTTATGCAAATTAAAACGATAGCCGAGATAATAACGGCTATTAATGTCAGTTATTTTGATATTTGTGTAAAAGATTTGTCGGAATAATTAAGAGAAGTGTTGATTGATATATTTTATAATAGTTTTACCTTCCTGTTGATGTTTATTGAATTAGGATTCTAATTGAATATTTGTAGGACAATTATGCTTATTTATGAGTCTGTAACGAAAACGTAAACACTTCCTTTTGATTCAAGGGCTGGCAGGGTTTCGCATTTACTTCCTTGAGACGTTTAATAAATTATTACAGTATTAAAGTAAACAAGTTGGTTACTAGGCAAGTAGTTTCAATAATCAAGATATCTCAAGTCAAGAGTGAATAGGTTACTTCTATGGGAGCGTGCTCCGTCGTTGACCAAATTATTGCTTACCATCAGATGAGACTGTGGCAAACGTGAGCCGAATCAAATATTAGGCAATTAAAAATTACAGCGTTATTTAAGTATATTTCATAAATAAATACAATAACAGCAAAACTAAACAAAATCAAATGCAACTTAGGGGTTTACTTTAGGGGAGTTTATCCATTGGAATAAAAACCCTAATTCAATCAATAATGAAAGAAAACACAATGCCACTTAATTCCGAATTTGCCAACTTCCATCAGTCACATTTCTGAAGCGAAGATCTTGTTATTTATTTTACTTGCCTACTTCTGACACAAGAATGCCAATTTTTTGTACTAAAACTTTCAAACTCAAGACGCAATTACATGCTCACAATATCATTTCAACGACAATCAATGTTAAACTTCTCAAATTGTAGGGAAAATAGAGATTTTTTGACGGTTTGCGACTACCACGCGAATTATGCTTCTTAAATACAGTCGAACTTAAAACCTCTTCCTTTTTGTGAAGTCGGTTCTGATTGATTGGATTGGTGACACAATTGTATAGTTCTCGTGACAATGACCTTTGCCACGGTTTATGGCCGGTAGTCTTCACTTCACACATCGATACCTATGTACGTTCAAAACTCTGCTGAATAATGTTTCAGTAGCAGATGCTTTATGTTACAGTTTGTTTTTCTTATAAATATTTGGTACTACTCCTGACCTGCCCTGGTTCAAGCCATGGTCCGGAGCGAGGAGGCATGGGAAGCGGTCACTTCCATCCGCGAAGCAGTAATGCAAGCAAAGGAGACCGAACGCGTGAGGGAGAGGGAAACCTCACGCCCCAGCCGCCGCAACAGAAAAAGACGCCCCGGGCGTCGGGAGTCGCGGGGCCACCGTAGGGTCGGGCCTGCGGACGGCGAGCGTGGGGTGGCTCGCTGTCCGATCAGACCCAGGACCGGGTCGACGACGGCGCATTGTGTTCCACGCGCGCCTCAAAGAGATGTCAGCATAATAGACGGGGCCCGGTAGGGCCAGTGCCTGCTAGGGTTGCGGCATTTGTTCGAAAGAGTCACCACGGCCCTGGAACGCAAAGGGCACTAGGAGGAACACGGATGGGTTTTAGCCAGTAAGAGTTTGACACTCCCTTCTGCTTCGCCCAAAGAGGAAGAAGTCATTTGATGATTTCCCATCCATATAAATTGTAGTACTCCTGGCCTGGCTCAGGTCACTGGTAGCCGATGAATGCAAGACGCACAGAATCGATTATTGTATTGTGGCAATACGCGCGGGGAGGCCGAGCAGGCTTGCCTAGAAGTAACCTATTCACTCTTGACTTAAAGACTCCCAGGTTGTAACTAGCTACCAGGAGACACAGACTCAGGCAGGGAATTCCACTCCTTAGCTGTACGCACATTGAATGTATTCCCAAAACGTTTTGTGCGTATAGGTGGGATGTCCGTGTGATGCATCGCCGTACGTCTTATGGTCCGATGGTGGAACGGGCTTGGCGGAATAAATTTTTTTAAAGTCGTGTACATTGTTCCAGTGACAATGACCTTTACCACGGTTGATAGCCGGTGTTCACTTCACACGTCGGTAACAGGGAAACCGTATGAGTTTGAGTCTCTGCTGAATACTTTTTTTAGTAGCATATTTTTTTCTTGTCCGTTACCTAATAATTATTAGGTAATATAACTTGCTTTAACCTTGGAACCCTTAACCTTGCTTGGTAATAAGCAGCTACAAGACGCAATCTTTGTACAAAAATGTAAAATACCCAAACTGAAAAATGGGAAAGCAAACCTTAATTTAGTTGTGTCTGCATTCTAGATGGCGACACTTTCTTTTTCCCTTATTGCTGCCCAAGAAAGAGATGGTTCTGATAATCTGTCAATTAGGGGGTGGTTGATTTATATCTTCTTCTTCATATGATCTGTTCTTGGAACGCGCATCTGGCACGCTGGAGATAGGGTCGGATAATGTGTTTTGTTGAGGACCATTATTGCTGCTATTTTTGACCTACAGACCTTGACAATTTGACAATTCAAAAGTGCCTGTAAACGGTATTTTTTAAATAAAAGATTTAATTTTATTGATGACAATGACTTCTACCACGGTTGATAGCCGGTTTTCACTTCACACGTCAGTAACCCTATAACCGACGTGTGAAGTGAAAACCGCGGAGTTTGTGTCTCTGCTAAGTAGTGTTTTAGTATGTTTATAGTTAGATTGAATAGTGGTAACTCGTTTATCGTACCTTACGAATAAGGTATTTATTTGTTTGTTTGAAATGAATTTCAATATCAGGGTCCGCAAGTGCAAGAGAATTTAAATTTTTAGAAGTTATTTTAATAGCAGATGGTTTATTGTCTGTTTACGTGATAAACATGAGGTATCTGATATTGCTGGCCTTAACCTTGGAACCCTTAAACTTGCTCGGTAATCTACAGTTCTACAAAGAACTGCGTCTATTTTCTGCAGAAGCACAGTTATAGCTGACGTTTCTGTAGTCTTGCAGAGTGTTACATCCACAGTTCCACATTTCAATTTTATAATCTCATAAAATTCGAGGGGGCCGAGTCACCCGCGTCCGTAGGAGAATACCCTTCAGCGAATCCCTACACGTGGTCCCTGGGTGGTGCTAAACAGGTGACACTAACCGCCTCCGTGGTCTAGTGGTTATACCACCTGATTCAGACCCACCAGGCTCGGTTTGGTTGGTGGTAGGACTTCTTCTAAGTCCGCCTGGCAAGCTACCACCATCATGTCTAAGTCTGTCGCCATAACAACAATGTTAACAGCATTGTTGTGTTCCGGCAGTTAGAGGTATGATAGCCAGTTCCTCTGTGTAAGAGGATTCCGGGTGAAACTCGCTTCCATCTTCGGCCTAATCATCACTTTCCATCAGGTGAGATTTGGGCCAAGAGTTTCCCCGTTTTGTATAAAAAAAAAAAATAAAAAAAAAAAAAAATAATGGAGCTTTTCCCATAGCGAAGTACGAATCCGGACTCCGGGCTGGAAAATCCTGGAAATCGAACCCGTAACCCAGGACCACATGGTTAACAATCGTACTTGCGCTCCAGTAGAACAACTTACTAGAAGAATCCCGATGGGTAAATAAGGTTAAGGTCTGTTAAACATCATATTTGCACCAAGTGTAGCCCCATTTCACGTCCAGGCTATCTCTTTCCATTCCTGGTTGCCTGGAAGAGATCGCGGAATACGATAGATAAGGCCACCTTTTGTATATTTTTTAGTTTAAGGTTTTCTTTATGTTTTTTATATTTTGGTGTACAATAAAGCATAAATAAATAGATAAAATTAAATTAAATCAGTTTTTATTTCAGAACCAGGTCCATATGCATAAAAGATTAAATTAAAAGAATATTGAATAAAATGCAATTAAAACATGAATTAAAAATACACAACACAAAAATTAAATAAATAACAAAAATCAATACAATCATTATAAATTATTAATTAATTATAAACAAAAACAAGATTATGAAAAAATAGGGTTCCGTAAGATATTTGGGTTTTTCGGACACAAGGTGTAAAAATCAACCAGAAAAGTTACTTATTTTGCGTACGCTGCCTAAACTATAAAAGATAGAACCATAAATTGTTCTAATTAATTGTAGATCTTATAAATATCTACAAAAAAGTCCGCGACACACTGTACCTATCTATGTCGAGTGAGGCACAACAACCATTTTTTTATTTAAAAACTTGATTTTTTTTACTACATTTAAACGCGTTTATTTTACTCATGCTATTAATCCGTATCAAAATAAAGTATTTCATCACTAAGTACAGTTTATGTAGATAATATTTGGTCTTTGAATGATTAAAATCGGACGTTTGGTTTTGAAGTTATGGCGAAATTAAAATATTACGATTTCTGCTGTTATTTAATATAATAAATGCGTTGTGAGTGAGTTTGTGTGTAGGTTTGTTACTCAATCACGTCAAAACGGCTGAAGGGATCGGGGTGAAATTTGGAACAGGGATAGATTATGGTCTGAAATAACACAAAGGCTATTTTATCCCACGGGAACGCGTACGAAGTCGCGGGCAGAAGCTAGTAATATTATAAATGCATTATAAGTGAGGATGGATGGATGTTTGTTACTCTTTCACGTCAGAACGCCTGAAAGGATCTTCATGAAATTTGGCACAGAGGAAGATTATAGTCTGGAATAACACATAGGCTATTTTTTATCCCGAGAGTATGTTCCATAGGAATCACGCGGGCGAAGCTGTGAGCAGAGCTAGTGTTGTAATTACGAACGTTTGGATGGATGCAATGGATGGATTGATGGATGGAAGTTTGTTAATCAATTAAGCCAGAACGGATCTGGATGGAATTTGGCATATAGGTAGGTTAGTTTGACGGCACGGTTACAAAATACAAAATCCTTTATTTCAAATAGACCAGTTTACAGGCACTTTTGAATAGTCAAGGTATGTCAGTCAAATAGATGAAGCTAATTCTGCCGCGCTAGCGACAAGAGTAGCAAGTTATTCTGCAACAAAACAAACTCACCGACCCTATCTCCAGCGCGGCAGTTGCAAGTTCCAAAGAGTAGATCCTATGGAGAAGAACGTGCAAGAAACTCCATGGACACTCTTTTAAACACTGCCTTTTTACAAAATCATGGTTAGATTATTTAATGAGTCTATACAATGCAAAGATAATCTTACAATCTTCAGCAGGTCCAACAATGTCTTCACATCTTCATCAAAGTTCGGGCATTTTAGTCGTTGTGGAGCGGACCAACATTGAGCCAAGCATTTTTGTCGTCAATGTACTCCCCTAATTTATAATATGCTTGTTTGCATAGTGTGCGTTTTACACAGTTTTTAAATTTTGTCTCATTTAGTTCTAGTATAAGTGGCGGTATTTTGTTATAAAACTTTAAACAGTATCCCATGAAAGATGTTGCTACTTTAGCAAGTCTGAAACCTGGTTGAACTAACTGATTCCTATTTCTAGTGACATAGTTATGTCTGTCGCCTCGTTTACTGAAAAGATGTAGATTCTTTCTAACGTACATAATATTTTCATAAATATATTGACAAGGGACCGTCATGATGTTAATTTCTTTAAACAGTTCTCTTAGAGAATCTCTCCGCCGCAGATGGTAAATGGCTCTGATGGCTCTTTTCTGCAAAATGAAAATAGACTCGATGTCAGCAGCCCGTCCCCAAAGTAAAATACCGTAAGACATTATACTGTGAAAATAACTAAAATAGACTAAGCGGTTTCAACATCTGTAAACTGGCGAATTTTCCTAACAGCATATGCTGCTGAACTTAGCCTTCCTGCAACAGATGTTAAATGAGGACCCCATTGTAACCTTGAGTCTAGCCTAATCCCCAGAAAAACTGCTTCTTCGACTAATTCTAGTTTCTCCCTGTTCAATATTATGTCACAATTACTTTTTACATTTGGTAAAGTGAATCGAATGCACTTCGTTTTTTTCTCATTTAACACTAAATTGTTAGCTGTGAAACAATCATGTACCTTCATTAGAGCGTTATTTACATTGTCAAGATTGTTTGCATGTCTATTTACTTTAAAAATCAAAGATGTATCGTCTGCAAACAACATCATATTGAGTTTATTTTCTAAAATATAGGGCAAATCATTTATATAAACTAGAAATAAGAAAGGACTCAAAATTGGGCCTTGTGGTACCCCCATTTTCACGATTAATCCTGTTGAATTTTTGCCGTTTATATAAACTAGCTGCTGTCTTTCATTTAAAAGCGCAGGTAGGCGCAGTGGTTGAGCGATCGACTGCTGCCTCGCGTGTCGTGGGTTCGATTCCCGCACGGAACAAATATTTTTATGGCATACAGATAGTTGTTTCGGGTCTGGCTGTTTGTGTATGTGACTTTGTATGTTTTTAAACGCACCCACGATACTGTCCGGAGAAGTTATTAGTGTGGGGCAAAGTTAAAAAAAAAAAAAAAAACTTAGAACAGCAATCGCAAAACCACAATCTTGGGAATTTTCCCTCGGGATAATTTTCCGACATTCATAATAATATTATTTTACAGTTAGGATTATAAGTATTCATCCATAGTCACACATCCCTACATGCTAGTTCAGATAGCCACATGCAGAACGTTTCCAATCGTTCGACAGTTGACTGCATAACGATTGGTTCTTACGTAAGCTATCTGTGCACGTTGTGCTTGTGATCTACATACCTACTGAGCTGATGGGAGAACTTTTTGTACACGAGAGGTCAGATGAAGATATTGAACTAGTGTTATTTTGATACACTTGTTATTTCTCGCTACTTCGCTCCCATGTCCCAGTTGAAATCTACACTAATATTATAAAGAGGAAATATTTGTTTGTTTGAAATGAATAGGCTCCGAAACTACTGGACCAATTTGAAAAATTCTTTCAGTGTAGATAGCCCATTTGTCGAGGAAGGCTATGTTATAGGCTATATATCATCACGCTATGTCTAAAAGGAGCGGAGCAGTGTGGCAGACGAAGTTGCGCGGGTCAGCTAGTTACAAAATAAAAGGATATGTGATGTATTGCATTAATTAGTGTATAAGTAATATGTGCAAACTATAAATTTAAATATTAATATTTACGTTGTAAAAGACTAGGACAATATGTGTTTCTATTAAATTACCTACTGCAAACAATAAGAAGCATGTATGAGAAGAAGAAACTGTCTCCTGACATACAGGTATTACATATCTAGCTCAGGAGTCAGGGCTTCACAATGATTGTAATGTATGTTTTTTCAAATAAACTATTACTATTACTAAACTATTACTATTACTAATTACGATGCCGAATTATTGCCTAGATTAGGAAAGCGAACAGGAGCCGTAAGGGCGCAAGGTTAGTCAAAGTACCTATGTATGAAAGTGTCAATACTTATGTGTGTTGAAACGAGGTAGGTACAAATTATCTCAAATGTAAAAATGATTAAATAAAACCAGCGGGCAAGTGCGAGTCGGACTCGCGCACGAAGGGTTTCGTACCATTATCTATAAAAACGGCAAAAAAGTCAAGTTTGTTGTATGGGAGCCCCCTTAAATATTTATTTTATTCTGTTTTTTAGTATTTGTTGTTATAGCGGCAACAAAAATACATCATCTGTGAAATGTCTAGCTATCGTGATTCTTGAGATACAGCCTGGTGACAGACAGCGAAGTTTTAGTAATAGGGGCCCGTTTTTACCATTTCGGTTCGGAACCCTAAAAAACTAATTCTTTTCATTGAGCTTAGGAATAAGCTTTTAGTGAAGATATGAAATGACAATCATGGAACGTATTATGACGTCATCACTGTCCCCATGTTAAAAAGGGATAATGTAGCTCCGTCTCTCTCTCACACAGATTGACACTCGTTACTCAGTATCGCAAGAGTTTTATATATTACCCGAGCAACGTCGTCTGCGTAACATTTTTCATTACTGCTCCGCTCCTATTGGTCTTAGCGTGATGATATATATCTAGCCTAGCCTTCCTCGATAAATGGGCTATCTAACACTGAAATAATTTTTCAAATCGGACCTTTACTTCCTGAGATTAGCGCGTTCAACCAAACAAACCTAACAAACAAACTCATCTGCTTTATAATATTAGTATAGATTTGGTCTAAAGTTTTACAGCAAAGTCGTTACGTAACACCCATTCAATACATTTGACTATTTATTCTGGAACTCACAGGTCTTAAAACACTTTCAAACTAATAACTTTAATTTGAATTTAAAACCAGTGCATTATTGATTAATCGTGTCCCAGAGTTTTGCCGGCTAAATCGGTGTTTTCATACCTGTGTTTTACATGGATCCTACTAAACTATCTAATCTCCACAACCCAGCATCATGGTACTTTACTATCGTCAAGTCTGGTGACAGATTTTCTGGCTTCTGAAACCGTAACGACAGTTCCAGATCGTCAAATGACTTCTAAAACCTACAACTTAACCTACTTTCCGAGGCACAGAGGAGTATCGGTACGTAATGGATGGCCACCCATCCACAGACCAACCTAGACTTGACCTTGAAGATCAAACCGTGCGGCTGTTCATATATTTTAGCCACGAGCTCCTCCTCCCACTGCATTATTGATAGACGTAATTAATAACAAGTGATGCAATGAGATTCATAAGTTCTTAATTTTTTCAGTGTCATAATGAGTTCGTGTTGAGCACTGGAACAGCGAACAAACGAGATTGGATGTACCACAAAAAAACTGGCAAATTAGCCAGTATTTAATCGACAATTAGATTAGCAATGTTAACTGGTTAAGACGAGCAATCAATTGAACTATCCAGCGGCTTATAACTTGAAATACTTGTGCTTAGGCTTAGTAACTTATTTATCAGGTTCATTTGCTAATTTGCCTGCTTGATTGGCGTTGATATAGCTGGTTCATAATCATTAACAGTCATTATTTAATATTTTTATTATATCGTGAGGATGGGTTTAAATTGTCAAATGTCTGGAATCCAGTTATTCGAATGTGTAAAAACCGGAGATTTCAACAAAGTGTTACTTCGCGATCAGATACGGTTAGTGTTGTGTGTCGAGAAAAGTTGCGGGAAAAAAGTGAGTTTTTGGACAGTGGTACCGGAGATGGTCGCAATAAAAGACTACGAAAGAGGGTAGACCGATATGTCTGTCAATAACATCCCACCCGCAAGATCTCAGTTACTCCGTGATCATGGCGCTTGCAACAGTGCCGAAATATCGGAAACTCGCAAATAAAAAGGTACATGGTAGCAATCCCGATATGAACTATTCTAATTTCAGTCATTAACAGTTCACATTCGTTGTGCGTACAGCTAAGTAGTGGAATTCCCTGCCTGAGTCTGTGTTTCCTAGCTACAACCTGGGAGTCTCTTTAAGTCAAGAGTGAATAGGTTACATCTATTGCTATTGCTTAACATCAGGTGAGATAGTGGTCAAGCGTATGCCTATCAAAAGGGAAAAAAATATATCATTACATTCGAAAGACGTTCACTGACCGACACATGCCAGTCGGACTCCTGAGGCCTCATCAGGTCAGAATTAGTGCACTTAACTGGCTTATTCAAGTACATGGTTCTTGCAGCATGAGCTGCGTCAGGGAATAGTCTTATCGAAATACGGGCCACACATAGTACTTTTCCATCGACACGCTTAGAAAGAAGAAGGATTCAGTGTTTAAAACAGAACCAATACAAATAGATTTTCAGTAAATCTGACTCCAGTCTTTCCAAGAAGTACCGTGTTACCCATTTAATGGGTCGTGGAGGTCTGGTAGACAGCCGCTCCACGTAAAACACTGGTATTCAGCTGAATCCGGTTTGACTGGAAGCCGACCCCAATGTAGTTGGGATAAGGCTTACATGAAAACCAGATTTTCTCTTTATTCGAGTATACAAGACTCAGAAATGGTTTGAAAAACTTAGAACTATGTTAGAAAGCACTGACACTGCAAGACATCTTCTGGATTTGTGTTTGTTTACAAACGTTTACAACCCTAATCTCTTTAAAGTTAGAGTGAACAGGCTCCTTCTAGGTAAGCTCGCTCCATCGTAGATTTTGTCTCTGTCATCTCTGACCAAGACAAGTCAATAGCAAACCTATCACAAATTAAAAAAAAAGGTAATGCCCCCGCGTGCCAGGGTTGTGGAATCGTTCGAAACAGTCACAACAGTCCTGGAACGCAAAGGGCACTAGAAGAAACACTGATGGGTTTTAGTCAGTAAGAGTCTGACACTCCTCACTCCGCCCATGATATCCCAAACACAAAAATAGGTAATTCTACTTAGTTCCCTCACGACTATGGTCTACTTCAGTAGTGCGATTCTGTAAACATGTCAAAATGAACACTATGCCGAAGTGAACGACAAGTGAGCTGTCAAACCAAACAAACAAGATGGCATGACAGCTCACTTGTCGTTCACTACACCTAATTGATCACGGTGAAATGTCCACAGAATAGACCGGCTCTTCGACAAGAGTTGTTGCTCGGTATTGTCATGATTACCTTTAGAATTCCCACGATCTTAAATAAATGAGACAAAAACATCAGGTTTTCAATCATTTGTTTTTATTATTCTTATAAAACCACATTTTGACAAGATAAACTACATAAAAAGCGGACATTAGTGAAGCTTCCTCAATTAGAACTATTTAACTCAAAGATCTTTATAATAAATAACCGATTGTACCTACCTTTAATTTAAATATCCTACTTAGAGTAGCAATCTAGTTTTTAAGCGGTTAAAATAGCAGTTATTTTATAACCGTTATTAGTTGTTAGATAATCGTTACGGACCGATGCGTTATTGAAACTATGTGGAGCAGATTAGGGATCCGTTGGAAAATGAGATGGTAAAAACTACTGCTTGAATATAAATGTTGATTGAGAGTATTAACGGATAATTGCAAAATACTAGTTTCTAAATATCAAACTATTGCAATTATCGATTACTATGAAATTGCGTCTGACCACTATTAAACCCGTTCAACATTGACATTTGTCAGCAACTTGAATTGGCAGTTGCAAATCACAGATTCTACAACTTCATTAATGTGGCAATCATCTCATTTCTTGATGATATTGATAGTGTCAGATGGACACTTGGCGTCTCCAGAGTAGGTAGAAAAAAAAATGGTAAAAAGAAAGATTTTTTTTAAATTATGTTTATATAATAATAATAATAACCCTACCGCAGTATCTCTACGTTGACGTCGTGGTGGGGCTTGCGCGTCCCGATGGACCTTAGGTCATACCTAAGGTGAGGGGCCAGACAAAGAGAGATACAATCCGCAAGGCAGTTTTGTGGCGAACTGTTGGGCAGTAGCGACCCCACGAACCTTATCTAAGTCTTGTTCCTCATCTAAGGCTTGCCTTTATTGGCTGGCCAGTGTGAAAACTGACGAGGAACAGAGCTCCCACCTCTTTCTTGCCTTAATTGGCCGGTCTGAGTGGAGATTTGCTAGAGCACACGTGCTCGGGAGAAGGATGTATATCCAGTAAGGTGCTGGTAGGGATCTTGACCGCACTTCCGGAATTGTCCTGATAGCCGTGGTATACCTCTCCACTCCTCTAGCACCTCAGGCTATGTTGCCTCCTTGGCGCTACGTCACTTTGTGCTAGCGACCGTTTTCGGGGGCCCATTCATTGAGTGTGCAAGTCACCCCCTGCCATTTAAAAGCCGTGTATATTGTTAGTGGTCAGGCAGGGGCCAATAGTTCTTCAATAATAAGCGATTATCAGTCCACTAAACCACCCAAACCCATAGCGTTTCATTTTTTGTTTCCATATTCTGCAATAGTAGGTACTGCTCCAACCGGGGATTGTCCTTGGGAATACTTTCAGTGCATACAGGGATAATCGCCGGTTGGTGCCCCATTACATTTGAAATGTCTAACGGGGCCTCTGCGAGTTGGTTTCGGCCCCTCGTATGCCTAACAAAGGACCGGGTCTCCAGGGACCCGAGAAAGTAAAAAAAAATAAAATAATAATAATAACTTGACTTGGCTCGCGAGGTTGTCGACATATGGGATGTGAACACAGCAGTCATTGTGCCAATAGTCGTAACGGCCAATGGCATAATTGCCAAGAGCCTCGATCAACATCTGAAGAGGCTCTCGTTGGGCAGCTGGATCAAGGGCTTGATCCAGAAAGCTGTACTCCTGGACACGGCTCGTATTGTTAGGAGGTTCCTCTCTCGGGAGCCCTGACCACCGGTAGCTTGGACCCTGTTCGCGATGCCGGTGGGCTACTATTTTTATATTTTTAAATGTTTTTTTTAATTAGTTTTATAGAAATATTTAAAAATGTAAAATATATGTACAAAAAATAAATAAATGGTATAATAATAATAAAAAATCAAGTGAATAAACGAGATAATAATAATATCGATGCAAATAAATAGTGAAGAGTCTCGATGCGTAATTTTTATGAAATGAAATGAAAATGATTTAACTATGAAAAAAAACGGGTTGCACTCCGGGATTGCCGGCAGAAGTGAAAACTAGAACATTAACGTTGTGCATTTTTGAATCCGTCTTACGAATTTTCGATCAGGTCACGTGTCCTGACGCGAGTTTAACATTTTATACCCATCCCAAGAAATGTGCTCAACGCCGCTAAAGAAGTTTTCACTTTAAAAAATGTATTAAACGTAATCTGCTAGTCTATTCTGTAAATAACCATTTCGATATCGACTTCACCTGAGTGACTAAGCTTACAAAGTGAACTTTATTTCACACGTCATAAGGTCTTATATTCTTACGAATTTGAAACTCACCTCGGATTCCGCTGTCGAGACACGAAAATGTTGTTACAGAATAGCACTACTTGTTTCTATTTAGAAACCAGAGATACAATTCTACTTACTTTTAAGCAACGTTTACATTCGTATGTCAATCGCAAACTGCCAAAAAAGCCTTAATTTTCATACAATTTTGACAGATTACGATGGAGATGCGATGCGAAGTAGAATTGGCTCTCTGTACGTTGGATACATTTTTTTTGGTCATTTTTAGGTTGTTTGCAGAGTAATCGTTTATTTTTTTTGTTAATTAAACATTTTTTAATTGTATAGGTGCGGAACCATCTCAACTTCCCACAATACGCACTTACCAAGTTTTCCACCTACGCACACACATTGACACAGTTTAAAACAATTCGTACTCGCAGCCTAATTCCTATGCGCCGTAGGAGTCTTCTCAATGAGCCGTACAGTTGCAACCATCAATCTTGTTACTAAACTGGCGTAAGCAGCGCTACAGGCGACATTGACATTAATCTTCTTGATACAATTAAATGTTTTTGTTGAAAATTAGTAGTTTAGGTGGGTGTTAGAGGCCTAACTGGTTTTTGTACAGAAGGTTCTTTGAATAGGCTAGTTTCCATCATCCACTAATTGCAAACCTATTTAGTCCGTCAGTTAGAGTATTGAAAAATAATGGACACGTATTTTTTGTTTTTGTAAATCAATCAATATTGACAAAGATAAAACGCATCAAAACTCGGGATTGGGGGCTCGTGACGTCACTACCCGCTAAAAATTATGCCGGAGAGTGACGTATTGAGAATTTTAAAAGCGTCGTTACTTCGTCAATTTTGGTTCCCGTAACAAAAGAAAAAATACGGGTCAAATATTTTTTGGTAATCTAACTGACGGACTAATTAGATTTTTTCAGTAAACAAGCCTACCTCATCCTAAGTAGAAAACCTAAATTACTGTAAAAATATGAATTATTGAAGTCGGCTTCCGTTCTAACTGGATGCAGCTGAATACAAGTACACACACCAGCATACCAAGCTACAACTGTCTGTCAAATTTATTTATTCAACTTGTTTATATTTATCTTTATCGCTAAGTAGCTGATGCCCGCGACTTACCCCGCCTGTTTCCTAGCTTAAAGCCCATTTTATGATCTTCACACATTACATTATGGAATGCAAATAAAGATGAATAAGACAAATTATATAATAAAACCTTCCACGAGAACCACGCTATCCATTGATGAAAACAGCATAAAAACCGGTGCAGAAGTTTTTGAGTTTATCGTGAACGAACAGACAGACAGACGCGGCGGAGGACCTTGTTTTATTATATGTAGTAATAGTGATGAAGCAGTAGATTCAAGGTTGATTGGGAAAATTTAACAGTTGCAGCTTGATGTGCTCTACGTTACTTTGAGTGGCTGACTATCTGATCTCTACACAAACAAGGTATTAATTGGGTTGAAACTTCTTAACTGGCTGGTACAGGAAAAAGCCTTCCACCTGGCATGTCTGCCGTATGTTAAAAAAATAACTGGTCTATTTGAAGTAATTGATGTTTTATCTATTATATTAATTATGTCGGGTTTTCCTTCCTGACGCTATAACTCAGAACGCACGAACCGATTTCCACGGTTTTGCATTCGTTGAAAAGGTCTCGGGCTCCGTGAGGTTTGTAGCAAACAAAATTCAGGGAAAATGTGACGCAGACGAAGTTGCGTGGGTCAGCTAGTTATTTATAAACAAAGCTGCATCTCAGACACACTGAAGTTACAAATTTCTTTGTTATCTAATCCGGGTTCGATTCCCAGCGGGGGCAAATTTTTTGCTCGGTTTGGTTGGTGGTAGGACTTGTTCTAAGTCCGCCTGGCAAGCTACCACCATCATGTCTAAGTCTGTCGCCATAACAACAATGTTAAAAGCATTTTTGTGTTCCGGCAGTTAGAGGTATGATAGCCAGTTCCTCTGTGTAAGAGGATTCCGGGTGAAACTCGCTTCCATCTTCGGCCTAATCATCACTTTCTATCAGATGAGATTTGGGCCACGAGTATCCCCGTTTTGCATAAAAAAAAACCTACTCAACCATTTTCCATGAACCCGTGGCCTTTATGTTGGGAAAGACTGTCTGGATTTAAAAAGATCTTCGGGGAGTCTTTAAAGGCCACTTTAGCAGAATCAGCCAGCAAATCAAACTACCCGAAACAGTTAAACTTTCCCAATCAACCTTGAACCCAATGCCTTAGCGATAGAGATGAAAATAAATTTTGCCGGATTGTTGCATGATAAATATTATCCCAACAAAAACATTAAATTTAATAAAAAAAATGCCAAGTCTCTCTATGCAATCTTGCCACCGTAAAAAGTTTCGAGATCTCATAGAAGCCAAGTCCTATTCAACTTATTTTGTAGTTAAAAATCAACGTTTAGGGACTGTATATCAATAGTTTTTTATCTATATTATAATTATAGTGACTCGGCAATGAGCACAAGAAGTTACAAATATAAAACAGCATATTTGGAGGAGTTGAAAGTAACAAATGACGCACATCTCAGTAATATTTGCATTTGAAAAGAATTGTATCGCCGTGCCCGCTTTGCTCGAGACTTGGCGGGCGGGAGCACTACCGTGCCCCCAGATAATATTAATATGATTTTACTAAAGAGGCCTTTTTAGACCTGCTGATTATTTCTAGAATGCGTTATCCTTCTTTTCTTTCAAAATCAAATAAATATAATATTTTGGCAACAATTTTGTCGTTGTTACTGAATCTTCTCAACGCACTGGTGGATTAGGCTCACTGCCTCTCAGAGAAAGAAGACTTTTTGAATGGTTCTTTTTGTAACCGTTACCTTTTTGCCAGTATATTAAAGTAAACCAATTCTGATAGAAACCACACCGAAGATACCTACAGCATCATTATTAACTTCCGTACAAGTATATAATGGGATTTCTTTAGGCCGGTCTACACCCGGAACAAATCAGCAAAAAATCTGTTAAAAACATAAGAGTCAACACAAAATTATACATTAGTTAAGTACAATAATTAAACAAACAGAATACGGATAAAAACATGTCCAAGGTTAATATAAATTTATTTTGAGACGAATTGTAAACAAAATGTCGTACTTTGGTGCGAATAACTGTATCGGTAGGGCTGTGCCCAGTACTTGTTTTTTGTGTCATAAAAAATCCGAGTTCCTTGAGTAGTGGTACTTGAATTAACATCTGTCCAGTAGACCTTAGTCAGATGGCGGGCTGGCCGCTGCCTAAAAGAAAGTGCTCACTGGGGCCATGGACTGCACGACCCCCGCGTTTAGCCTCTGGCAGGAGGCGTTTGGACTCTATTTTTTTATTATGTGAAATCATCAAATGACTTCTCCTGCTCTGGGCGGAGCGAAAGGGAGTGTCAGACTTTTACTGACTAAAACCCATCCATGTTCCTTCTTTGCCCTTTTGACTATTGGACCCTTTTTTTATTCTTATTTGCGGGACTATTTAACCCTGGCAGGCAACGTCCGGACGTTTGGACCCCCTAGATTGCCTGCCAGGGTTGCGGAATATGTTTGAGAGAGTTGCCGCAGCCCTGGGATGCAAGATGAATTTGGAGGAATACGGGTGGGGTTTAGTCAGTAAATGTCTGACACTCCTTTCCACTCCGCCCAGAGCTGAAGAAGTCATTTGATGATTTCCCATGAAGAAAAACCTAGACAGTAGGCCAGCTGCCGATCTGGTGACCAGTTAATAATTTTATTTCAACAGTAAGAACTAATAGTCCAATATCCTGATGAATGTCATGGGATTCTGGTTGATTTGAGAAGCACAGGTTTCCTGGGGTATGCCTCCATCCAGCTGAGTCCAGCAAATATCCTTAAAATAACAATGATGGTGGTGAAGCCATACTTTCACCTTTCTTAGAGCAGATATACGATAACACAAGAGAAGAACACCAGACCAAGTTTGTGATCATCAAGAATCAACAGAGCATCAACCGGTACCTTTGAAGACAGTTATTAGAATATTAGGGCGATACTGCAAAATTATAACAGCCGCACGGGTCGATCTTTACGGTTAAGCAACGCTTGCCAAGATTGGTCTGTAGATGGGTGACCATCTTAACATACCGAGTTTCCTCCGTGCCTCGGAAAGCAGTTAAGCCGTTGGTCCCGGCTGTCATTTGTAGATCTTTGGCAGTCGTTACGGATTGTCAGAAACCAGTAAATCTGACTCCAGTCTTACCAAGAAGTGTCGTATTAAACAGTTAATGGGTTGTGGAGGTCTGGTAGACAGCCGGTCCTCGTAAAACACTGGTATTCAGCTGAATCCGGTTTGACTGGAAGCCGACTCCAATGTAGTTGGGAAAAGGCTAGACAGATGATGAGTGTAAAAGTATAAGGTTAAGTATAAAGCTTCCATATGAAAGCCAAACTGTAGTAGTAGAAAAATCAGACGGAAAGAAAACCCATCCGTAGTTTTTTTTTGGAGTCATTTGATGGAGTGTCAGACTCTTGCTGACAAAACCCATCATGAGTTATCAACTGAATCGTCTTTAACGAGCATTGAGTTTAAACTTAGAAAAATATCTACCGAACCATCGACCAGAACCGATAGTAGCTCACGTAACCGTTCATAGATGACGAGGCTCATAGTAACTATGTAGTAAAGCGTAATCAATTAGTATCAGAATGATGAGTCAGCTTCCTGTAGCCTCTTGTTGGTAAACAGAATGGAACCGGTCTCCGCTGTGTGGACTTTGGCAATTTACACGTGGGTATGGAATTTTGGTGTGTGCTCGATTAATCAATAGAACAAATACTTGTTGTTAGCATAAACAATCCAATATATAAAAATCTATTACTAACTGAGTGACTGAAAGACAGCCGAAACTCCTGGTCGTAGAAAGTTGAATGAGGAGCGTAGAGGAGTACTAAGAGAGGATTTCCCAAAATTCCCGTTCCCGTGGAAAAAACGGGTATGCCCGCACAGACACGCGGGCAAAAACCAGTTAGTTATAAAAAGGAGACAGAAACATACTTCAATTTAACACAAAAAATTACACATTCGCTGTCAATGGTAAAAGTGCCCAGATTCCAGAACACTGGCAACATTGCCACGTTCAATGGCAATGCTGATTCTGTGACCGAAGAAAAGGTCAGCTTTCTCTGGTCACGTGAAGATTCTAGTAACTTTTCTGATGACACAAACCAATGATTCAATGGGTACCAATTAGGGCATGCAAACCGGATACCCGGATAACCGAAAAAACCGGATAACCGACTGATTTGAAACCCCGGTTTGTTAGTATAACAAAACCGGATTTTTCGGTTTTTTCGGTTTTCATGTTTATGGTCAAAAAATGGTCATAAAACCAAATGACGAGTTAAGAAATTCAATTATAAAAGAATTAGAGGAATTGAAGTCAGATGGAGTGAGATTTGCCATGACTTTAGACGAGTGGACGTCTAACAGAAACCGGCGATTTATAAATATTAATTTATGTTCACCGCAATGTTGTGATAATGCTGGCTACAAAAACTTAGGGCTTGTGAGAATCAGTGTAAAAGGGACTGCGCAGCATTATTTATAAATTTTAATAAATAAACTGTCAAATTTTAGACTTTCCTTGGATGAAGACATCGTTTGTTTGACCACTGTCGAGGCTAGCGTTATGATAGCCTTAGGCGCCTGCTAGGGCTAACCAACAACTTTGCATGGCACATGGGATTCAACTAGGCATAATTGATGTGCTATACAAAAAAACTACTGAAGTGACTGGAGAACCTGGAGAACCGAGTGAAAATGAAGGAGAAGATAGTGATAACTCTGAAAACAGTGATGATGAAGATGGTGGTTTTAAGTTTGATGTCTGTGTTGCTGTTGATCGACGTAATTTCGTGCAAACGTTATTTTATTAGACAAAGTCAGAAGTGTTGCAAAAATGTTTAGAAAATTACCAACGAAAAATGACATTTTAAGTAAATATCGTGGCAGACCATGGCAATAAAGATCTGAAACTTATACTGGATTGTAAGACTCGGTGGGGTTCGATGGCGGACATGATTACGCGTTTTTTAAAAATAAAAGACGCTGTTTCGAAGGCTCTAATAGATTTGAAGTCTAATATTACATTAATTTAATGATGCATAATTACTGATTCTCGCCGGATTAGCTGATTCTTTAGCTGTCATAAAAGCTACTGTAGAAGCTTTATGCCAGCGTGATGCTAGTTTGATTACAGCAGTAGCAGCAATCAAATTTATGCAAAAAAAATTGCAAGAAGATTCCTCTTCCATCAGCACTAAATTGGCAAATTCCAGACAGATTTGTCAATCTTTGTTCTATGTTCGATTGACAAATCTTACCGGAATACTTCTATATTTGCATAGCCCAGCCACATATTATAAAGATCTTTTGGAAGGCGTAATAAAAAACGCGATAGCCCTCGATAACGAACAAATTCGAAGTATCATAGTTAACATTATAAATAAGCATCTTTCAACTACTACACCGACGGCGACGACAACACAGGAAAACGTAGACGATAGTGTACCAGTAGTCAATATTTCACAAAACATCAAGGACCAACTCGGACAAGCATTTTCATTTCTTTACACACATATTTCTTATTTGATTTAAAAAAAAACCCGAAAAAACCGATTTAGCCGGTTTCACCGGTTTTGTTAACAAAAAAACCCGAAAAAGTCGGTTTTCTTAATCAACCCGGTTTTTGCATGCCCTAGTACCAATAAAAGGTGACTTCACAATACGATGGTTTTGAAAAGGCCAATGATAATACATTTAAAATCTTGACTTACGATCATCATGAACCGGTAAAATAATTACTTTCGCTGCGCCCACAGCTGACAGATACGGCTAATAGGTAAACCAAAGCACGATGACTTAGAAATGGTGTATCCACCCGACTCAATAGCCATGTCAACGGAAAATAACCCCCGATTGTCAATTGTCAAATTGTAACAAGCTGTAACTGTCAATTTGATTATTGAAGTGGAGTCTGTGGTAGAGGACATGACTCAGAATATATCAGTAAGCGTCCGGCTAGAATCCGTTACAGTTTTCGTGCCAGCCCTAAAACACAATGAACGTCATTATATAACACGCTCTGAGCGCATTTTACGAGACATTACACAACAGTGCATTTATACTAAAATTATTATTGTTAATAGTCCGCATTGTGACTCTTTAATGGACAATGTGTAGATAAAATTGACTTTTATTTGCTCTACAGGCAGCTGGCAGATTGCTCAATATTGAATTAACTTTAGATGGTGGCGAAAGATAATGTTAAACGTAACGATGGTGAATGCGTTACCAAATTGTGATCGATATAGGGCTTTTTAGGCTGATATTAAGTAACATTTTAGAAACAATAATCGTCTTCCTGTTTATCATTCTTTGTTCTTTTTAGTTCCGTTCAACTGTTTTCCTTTTTTGAATTTATTCTTTCCCCGAATCCTTACGCCGTCTTAATAAAGATTAGCCTTTTTTCTCTCCTTTAGTCGCGTTGTCATTTAGCCAGCTTCTTCTATCGTCCTTCTGGACTTTTTTTACAGCTTAATTAGTATGCCACTGCTGAGCAGAGGCTTCATCTTTATCTTGCGAGATGTCTCCATCCTAATTAATCTCTGGTCAACTTTGAAGCCGCAAACATCATCAGATAGTAGCATAGTAGACGAGGCCTGCTAGGGCCAGTGCCTGCCAGGGTTGCGGAATTTGTTCGAAAGAGTCACTACGGCAATTTGAACGCAAAGGGTACTAGACGGAACACGGATGGGTTTTAGTCTGTAACAGTTTGACACGACCCTTCTGCTTCGACCAAAGTGGGAGGAGTCATTTGATGATGCTTCGTGGAAAGTCCTCCTGCACTTATCCTAATTAATTTGGCATCGGTGCGGCGCAACTTTTTCTTCCATTGATATCTATTTCTCCATCATCTCAATAGTCATAGAATCTCCGTCCTTTTTGAAATCAAATATTAAAAGTTAAGGCAGCCTTAGTTCATGCACTTTTAGTGTTTTTAATGGTTCTACTGTCGATCATCTTCACCGTAAATACAAATGTAATTGCGTGTCCAACAGGTTTTGATAAAATCCCTCAATGACGTGATAATGATTAAAGATTCTCAGACAGGCCTGTGAACTATACTAGTATGATGTTTAATTTATCCAAATGAATGAATAGATGGGAGATAGATACACTTTGCGTCATGATTCAGACAAATTATTCAAATAACCACCATTGAGAACTAGGCAAAAAATGCAAATAGAATGCAGTAGCTTAGTATTTATGTATTCAGGATAATTTGTGAGATCGTTGAGTCGGTGCCACGAAACAAAACAATCCATCAGATGAATAGTGAATGAATAACGAAGTTGATTAATTTATTGAAGTTAGTTACGAAGCAGGTGACAAGATGTTGAATATTTATCGAACTAGAATCAGTGGTGGATCAATGTATCTGGTATTCTCGCACCGAATTAAAATAAGACATTTGTTAACTAGTCGCATACGTAATAACAGTCGAAATCTCCAAATCAACCTTCAAATATCCAAAGATCGCCGATGTGACCACCAAATCTGATAGGCTGAAGTGGAAATTGGGCGGGACACATAATGTAAGATGCATCAGGAGAGATGAGCCAGTCGCTACGCAGAGGAAGCCAGAGGACGGGCTTCGTCGCCGAGGAAAGCCTAATAAACGCTGGCGTGACGATTTGAAAGCGTGCATGACGAATTGGTCGTAAAGGACAACACACCGGTGAGAGTGGAAGGCTATGGGGGAGTAGCCAGCAGTGGGAATATATAGGTTGAAACAAAAAAAAAAACTAGAAGTAGCAGACTATAACATTGTCAAAGATGTCATCCAAAAAAAGTTAGCTCTGTTTCATGTTAGGCCTATTTTTACAACAAATAGACCCATTCTTGTTTCATTATCGTATATCGTTTAATAAAGTTTCTTAATATCGTAAAAATTACAGAATAATGAACTTAGTGTATATTGCCGGACTTAAAACCGTGACTTGCAAGTGTTCTTGCAGGTTTGTTTAGATACTTCCGTACCGCACCATATTGCATGAATTTGCATCGACTTACAGAGATACAAAAACCCTTGAGTCGGGATTGAGGGACCCCTTTGAAATGCTTTAAAGTTTTTGTGTTACATACGTTTTTTGTTTTTTTTGATCGGTTACACACAATTTTTCTACAAATTCTAATAACTCCTGAAAGCAACAATTTTAGAATCGAAGGTGGGTCCCTCAATACTGGCGCACATTATCTAATGTTGTTAGTACCTATCCCGAATGCACCGGCCAAGTTTGGGCCACTTTATAAATAAGCCTGATTTTAATAGTGATATCTTCCATGATCCAAGTTATGTGATAAAAACTCACTTTTATTCCATAAGTGACACTATCCTATATGGAAAACGAAAGACCACTCGTAAAGACGTAAAGTTAAAACGTAGACTATGATTACAGTTGGCTCGTAAAAGTCTATCGAGGGTAACAGGTGACTGTTATGGCGTATGACCATCTGCATGCCTGTTACTGACGCGACATGAAGTATTAGACGGTGCGCACACTAGCTGGAGAATAAACAGATTTGTTTGCTGTAGCTGTGTAGCAAGATAAGTTAAATTAGTTGACTATAAGGAGAAAGGCCATTGTATGTATTTTATAGTTTTAAGTTTCCTTATATATTTAATTTTTGGTGTAGAATAAAGTCAATAATAAATGAAGGATAAGATGAGGACGTAGTGATTAATTTACACAATTTGACAATAATAATTAATTAAGTACAAGCACACATTAAAAGTGGAAAAGGAAATAATTCGTTTGGCATCAAAAATTTATCAACATCGCTGTCAATGAATCAAGTGCCCAGAACACTGGCAGCATTGGCACTTCGAATGGGAATGCTAATTCTTTAACCGACAAAAAGGCTAGCTAAGGTAACGGGAAGAATAATTTTAAAGAAGAGTGAATTTACAGAGTTGAGGTGAAGTTTATGATAGTCAGTTCGGCGGCCATTTTTTTAATCTATACTTAATATATATATATATTATATTATATATTATATATCTATACTAATATTATAAAGCAGAAGAGTTTGTTTGTTTGTTTGTTTGTTTGGTTGAACGCGCTAATCTCAGGAACTACTGGTCCGATTTGAAAAATTATTTCAGTGTTGGATAGCCCATTTATCGAGGAAGGCTATAGGCTATATATCATCACGCTATAACCAATAGGAGCGGAGCAGTAATGAAAATGTAACGCAGACGACGTTGCACGGGTCAGCTAGTGTACAATGTACACCAATTACTCCGAGGTTTCTGATCAGATTTGTGTGATTTTTATTTAGCTTGATGCGGCATACCTACAGTTTTCCATTTGGTCCTTTAAAAATTTAATTTAGTTTGTATGAGTAGTTTTTATTTTATGAGGCTTTTTGCTTATTCAAATTTCTGCGTAGACGAAGACGTCGTCCAAGTATCACCTGAAAGTGGAAAATAAAAATCTTTTTTTTACAAAAACCGACATCCAAACTGAACACTGTACAGTACAAAGTATAAAATAACTTTAATTTCGGAAGTCGGTGTTAAAAAACAAAGGAACAAAACCAAAAACACCGACTACCGGGGTTTTGTTTGGAAGTCGGTTACATATTTTTTGTAAAAAAAAAAAATATATTCTTATGACGTTATTGTAGTCATAAACCGCTAATCTGTAAGATAGTTTTGTCTTCTTCTTCCAAGTCTGCCCACAGCTTTATCTTACCTTCAATGACTATGCTCTGGCGACCTTTTTACTTGAGACGTAGATACAATAGCATCAGATATGGTGAGGATCTCGACTGTATCGCATAGTTTTGGTCTGACATTACGTTCTTTATGACTATTAATAGACGGCTTAGTAAGAGGTTTCTGTTCATAGATGGCTTGTTTTAGATTATTATCGACTAGCTGATCCTGAACTTCCTCTGCGTCACATTTTCCATGATTGCTCCGCTCCTATTTGTCTTAGCGTGATGATATTTACCTAGCTAGCCTTTCTCGATAAATGGGCTATCTAACACAGAAAAAATTGTTTGGACCAGTTCCTGAGATTAGTGCGTTCAAGCAGACAAGCAAACAAACTCTTTAGCTTTATAATATTAGTATAGATTTGATATAAGTAAGAAACAAATAGGTATGAATTTTAGAAGGCTTCCCAGTATAACAAAGTTGGAAACGATTACTTCCAAGTCAGTGAGTACTTAACTACTGGTACCTCTGGCTACTGTCCTAAGGACACCTACTAAAAATCCTTAAAGTTTGACGACGTAGCGAACTTTATAAAATAATCTACTATAGCTCTACAGTTCCTACAATACAAACCGTTAAATGGATAGCAAACAGTACTATTGAGCCGAACGACTATATGCAATAGCAGTACTTACCTCTTACCTAGACAATTCAATTCTGTTGGTGGTTTAATGGTTATATTAGGTAGATACTCGAATCGCTTTCACTTCTATTGTATCAACACAGCCCATAGCAGTTTACAGCGGACATAGACCTTTCCAAAGCAGTGCAATGAGCGGTTTGCAGGTAAGTAGAGGTATGCGGAACTGGGTGGAAAGTCCCGCAATCTCCATTGGAAAAGGAGGATACTCTGACCAGATGGATATGTAGTGTTTCGTGGGCAACTGCCCGATGGGTGTTGTCAGGCTGTTGTATACGTTCAAATTGCGCGAATAACTTTGATAGCACGATATAGAATTGTGTGAACGGTAAATTTATAGTTCGTATGTGGCAGTGGAACTCGTGGCTAATTAATAACAGCCGCACAGGTCGATCTTCAAGGATAAGCAACGCTTGCCGAGGTTGGTCTGTGGATGGGTGACCATCTTAACATACCGAGTTTCCTCCGTGCCTCGGAAAGCACGTTAAGCTGTTGGTCCCGGCAGTCGTTACGGATAGTCAGATGCCAGAAAATCTGACACCAGTCTTGCCAAGGAGTACTGTGTTACCCAGTTAATGGGTTGTGGAGGTCTGGTAGGCAGCCGCTCCACGTAAAATACTGATATTCAGCTGAATCCGGTTTGACTGGAAGCCGACCCCAATATAGTTGGGAAAAGGCTAGGCAGATGATGTATGTGGCAGTATAGATGTCGCTACAAGTACATTTTATTGAACCTAAAATATCCTCATCTATTGCATCTCATCACGCATTTGTCCTGATAAATAAAAAACTTTGCTGGGATTCAGTAATTTAAATCAATGAGATAATATCACTCCTTCCCCGTTTCGCTCATAAAAATGGTCAAACCTTCCATTAAATTATTGAACAACAAAACCGTAGCTTTGACACCTCAATAAATTACACGGCATATTTTACACTTCGATTAAACTCTTTCACTTGCCGATTTCCTCTGTGTTAACCTCGCAGTCACCCTGACCTGGCCACCTTGACCTCTCGGCACATACTGTACCTGGCAGTTTAATATAACTCTTATAATATCGCTAATGAAGATCCCAATATGGCCGCCGTCTTTTGTCAGACCAATAATACTTCAAAAACGACTTGAATCTTCTTGAATACTGTTTTTATTATTGTAGTCGGTGAGATTTTTTTTCGATATTTCGAGGTTAGGATGTATGTAATTATAAGTGTTTTGATTTGAATAGGAAGTTTCCATTAGTTAGAGATGTGTTAGGTTTTTTATTTGTAATTAATGTACAGTAGTTGAGGAAGTTACTGGGTATGATATAATTGCGAATTCACTGGCAAGTAAAAATGAAATCAAAGGTAGGTGCATTAATAGAAGATTTTTTTTCGGGAATGTATGATGATATAATATCTGGAATGGGAGTAACTATTGAGTGAGATGACGACTAAGAGGGGAGTATGAAAGAATTAAAGCAAAAACGAAGAAAATAATAAGGAAATTTGAAACAAAAATCTGTGACGATGATATATTAATTTGACGTTTTTGCAATTTTTATGTACCTAATCTTCTGTCTATTTTTGGCTCGCTGTGTATTTCTGGCATAGTGTAAATAACTTCATAGTCAAGCAGTTTTAATCTAAAGTTTTTATCTATGTCAGCAATGTCTATGTTACTTATGTAATCATAAACATATAATGTATTATTTGCACACCATGACAATATGGTAAATATGTTAGCACAACTCCAATGATTGTAACACCTTGCATGCATTGTTTTCCATAATAATTGTATGTACACTCATGTTTGAGCAAATAAAGGAATCTAAATCTGAACAACAAACACACAATATACAACAACACAATATTTAAGTAATATATTTTTGAGAGAAAGATGTTATAGTTATAGGTTACCCTGTCATTCGAAGAGATGCCCATTTTTTTCAGGCGTTATTTATCAAAGAAACGATTTATGCACAAATAGAAAGACAATGAAATCACTACATTTTACCAACTAATGCGACTATAATTGTACTGATTCTTAAATTTCAGCGGATTCTGAAAAACAACACCAATAAGCAGTCATCGACACATAAGACCTGGTTTTGGATCAATATTGAACTGGATACAGATGAATATTGCTCATTTGAAGTTAGATTCTAAGAGAAAGCCACTTTACTTCCGATCGAGACACGTAATACAAATGTAGGTCATTATCTACAATTGTATGACGATGACTTATCTACGGCTTCCACGAGCGGATATAATATTATAACGTTATTTAATGGTTCACTTCCTAATGTAATTTCTATGTTGAAAAGACTAATAAACAAATGCACATTCGATATTCGTATAATGATAGGCAAAAAGCCCTTAAAAAGAGAGCTTTCTTTTAGTTTGCCATATGTTATTACTGCCCGGAATTTGATCCTTATTTGCTACACTTTCAGATGTGATACAGGTTGTTTTTTTTTCAAAATCAACCGGTTCGGTTCCTGGATATGAATAACTATTTTACCAAAAATCAAATAATGCAGTTTTAGTTTTCATCAAAGTCGGGCTCGAGACTTCTTTCAGTGTTTTTCGATATTCCTCATAGTAAGTATCGGATTTGGCCATGAAGGCTAACTTTAAAAATTAACCCTACTTTTATGCTTTTGATTTACTGCCTGTATGCTTATCTACTTTTGATAGTGAGGTCCTTCGAATGCCTTCGATCACCAGGTTTGGATAATATTTATTGGGGTTTTCCAATAGGGATTTTTAGCGGCAGTCCAGATTTTAGGAGTTGGCGGCTTAATTGACATCCTCGTGCCTCAGAAACTACGTCAATCCTGCGTCTAATCTCTCTCCAGTCATGTCCGGTAATGTCTCAGGCGCCAATTGGCCGTTACTACAAACACTATGCTTTTGATTTGACATTTAATTATGATTGGAGATTGCAGTCTTTATTGCTAATTTTTCATGTACCTACAATTCTGCATTATTGCTAATGGATGTTTACGTCTTATACAACTTTGTCCAAAATGTTACCTATTAAGATACCCACATTATTAGGTATTAAGTATTAGTGATTAAGGTGTATTATTACAGCGAATGTGAGTACCAATACAAACCAATCCTGGTTGATACAATAAAAATTCAAAACTGTACCAAACTGTATTTAAGAATGAATAAATAATTAAAATTCATTGTAAAATGTCTTCGAGGGATGTTGTGGTGTGTAGCCTTTACTAACGCTGCTCTTAGTTTTAGATATTTCTTTTTATACAATACGGGGAAACTCTTTGCCCAAATCTCACCTGATGGAAAGTGATGATTTTTTTAAGAATACCGAGATAAAATAATTTTGTGGAAAGTCTTTGTCTGAGAAAGTCCTACGGCTGATAAAGACGTTTATCAGTCGCCGAGCAGCATTGCCGAGTTCCAGTTTGGATAGCCAGGATACCGGTGTAATTACAAACACGTGCGACTTTCATCTCCAGTTTCAGTGACTTTTTAATACCTAATCTTACTGGTATGGTTGCGGTAATCAGCTGAATGCGAGACGTTTTAGATCGTTCCAAGGTATAGCATATGTCCAGTGTTTCATTGCAGAATAGGTAAAATGCACGAAAAAACATTTATTATCTATACAGTTTATATAAAAATATAATAGTAACTGTGAAAATAGAATCAAAATTACTTGAAAACAAACGAAATATAATTAACAAATATATCTGTCCCTCACGCAAAAACGCTGTATTATATGGCAGCTGTAAGTATATATAGGCTTTATGGACTTTGACGTCACAATTCACATCGTACTTCTCTTTCTAATTGTACTCTTTGAAGCATTTAAACTCCATCACTGATGAATAATTTGAATAATTTCATGATTGTTTACTTGAACTAATAAGTATTTCATTATGCAAATTTAAAAACTCATGCATATTCTGTATTCTTCTAAAACACTTCGGTCTTTTCCTTTTAGGTTGGTAGGGTCCCAACCTAACCGGATAAACTTGATAATCTGAACTTCACCACAGATACCCCTTGGTACCCCTGTTTAATACATATTATCTACGAATAACAGCTGGGCCTTGCTTTACAAAGAAAGTAAATAGTTTCGGTATGAAATAGTAGAAACCGACCTAGGCAAACCTTAACACCTATACAACGTATAATTGAATGAAAGTAATATCTGAAAAAAACTCTTCCAATCAAAATAAGAATCATCCAAATCGGTTGAAAATTGGCGAAAATATCGCTAAACAAATATTTTTCATGGGATCCCATCATCAGATCCTAACTTATACCTACCATCATCAGCTCAGCAACATGAGGTGATGATTACCAGGCACAAATATCTGAATTGCGTTAAAAAGTTAGTGTAAAACATTGATGTGCCTATAAAATTTGAGGGATTCCCTCGATTTTCATCAGATCCCATCGTCAGTTTTCATCAGATGCTGACTTGGTGACAATGAGACCACCTCAGGAGTATAGGCTTTCGAATACAAATATAGTTTTTAAATCGGTCCATAATTGGCGGAGATATCGGTGAACATACGTAAAAAAAGGTACGTAGGTACACCCGAACATAGAACCTCCTTCTTTTTGAAGAAGCCGGTTAAAAAGTCTGTGTTCGGCGTCTGTGTTTCCGAACGCTTACAACCCTAATCTCTTCAAAGTTAGAGTAAACAGGCTCCTTCTGGGTAAGCTCGTTCCATCGTAGACTTTGTCTCTGTCATTTCTGACCAAGACTAAGGTCAAGAGAAAACCCATCACAAATAAAAAAAAAAAAAAAAGGAGGATCACTCATCATTATGAACAAAGTTTACTATGAAACCAACACTGAAATCGCGGAAAATAAAATCGACTGTTTAATACTTTTATGTGCGTGAAGGCGTCAGCGACGGCTGAGCGATGGCGCCATCATCGTTTGGGTTCGGTGTATCAGGATCGTTGTAGAATAATAACACTCAATACAGTACTAAGCTTACTTTATTAAGGCTGAGTGCTAGTACTTTTGAACGTCAAACTTACAAATAGACAGTCCCCCAAAACGCCCGCCCGTTACAACTTCCTAGTGTTCCTATAAGTTTAACACACTCAAACAAACTCCACAGCAACACATTTGTCTGTTGGGTTACGTAAGAACTCGCATTTATAACATGATTAAATGTAAATCTTGTTAGGTTAATCTCAAATAATTAAAACAATAATTTATTTAAGTAATTGAACATGTTTTAAATTGTTAAAAAACTAATATAATATACACCACTAATTTTTAATTAGTACAAATACTTAAAGGGCTTATTAGAAAAGGTCTTGTTATTATATATGTAAAGTGTCAATAAATAATATTCATAAACAGCAAAGTTATTAACGTTTGTTTATATCCCAAAATGTCACTCAATTTATGGTAAACGAAAAAATAAGCAATCCAAACTTTTCTTTCGCACTTTAATTGGGCTTAGGACCAACAAAATTATCAACTTTTTACATTTAAGTCATTTTTAAGAAATCATTTAAGATACTCATGTAAAAATAAATCAAATTAAACAATTTTGGGATTTCGTTTTTTTTACTTTTGACTGCAAAATTATGATCAGTAATGGGTACGGGAACAGCCCCATTTTTTTTTGTACTAATTAAAAAATAGTGTTGTATAGGACATGCTTTAAAATTGTCAGTGAATTTATTAATTTTATGTTGTATTAATTTTATACTTTTTGCTGTGCCCTACAGGGTCCGTAATTGTTTCCTAGCTTTAAGCCCATTATAAGATCTTCACACATTACTTACATTATGGAATGCAAATAAAGAATATGAATATAATTCAAAAAGGTAAACCGACAGTTTCGTTCTGGACGAGTGTCCTAGTTGGTGTCTCGAACCAAAGATCAGTATATTAATCTAAGCAAAGTGCGCTCGGCAAAGTCCCCACTCTATAATAAGACTGTCCACGTGCCGCCACTACAACTGTCAACTGACGTCACGGCGTTTACCACTACCCACTACTACAGTACTCAAATCAGCAACTAAATTAATAAATTATATTTTTATCCACGACATGCGCATATAACTCGACAAAATGTGTTTTCGTTATTTCGGGGACATAGTAAAAGTTGTTCATAACGATGAGTATATTATGAAGAATTGCGATTATTCTGTAACACCTTATGACAATTCATCGAGAGTTTACAAACTCTCACGTAATTTTATAATCTTTCGAAGTTTGCCACTTTCCGGTGACATGCAAAATAAGTTAAGGAACGAATAAATTAATTTATCATGGATATAATGAATAAGGTTTTTTCCGCAAAATCGCTAAGGGATTCACACTTCCTCAAGTCAGTAGATTGCCCTTACATGTACCATCTTACTATGCGGTTCTCATTAGAGGATAACATTGTAACACGCCAGTACGGATGTCCAAGGTTGTTGCTTGGCTCATGTTGGCAGTAGGAAAACATCGGAAGGTCGCGTGCAGGATAGAGGGAGGAAGTGAAATTAGTATGTTGTAGACGAAGCTGTTGGTTACGTATGACGTCTTGAAGATGTGAGTATGTCGACTTGTGGTTTACGTTTTTTTTTTACTATCTATAGGCACTGATGTTAAGCGATGATGCGGTCTAAGGTGGAGCACGCTTGCCTAGAAGTAACCTATGAACTGTTGACTTAAAGACTCCCAGGTTGTAGCTATCAGGAAACACAGACCAAAGCAGGGAACTCCAGTATTTAGCTGTACGCACAATGGATGTATATATCCTGTACCGGTGGCGCATCGCCGTACGTTTTGTGGTCCGATGGTGGAACGGGCGCGGAATTAAATTATGCAATTCCGTCGCAAACTCTCCAAAATGCAACCGATGGAGAATGACATGGCTTGTAAAAAAAATATTTAAGTCCTCAATAAGATCAAAACAATTGGGATTGACTACGTCACATTTCGGCAGCGCCTCTCAATCCTTTTTACATTTAGAAATCTTTGACTATCGTTTTCAATCAACCTGCTCAACTCATTCCCAGCTGTGTTGAGATCGTATTCGGAGAAAGCAGACATTCAGGAACATCTCATAGCCAATTATGGCCCTGACCTTCTGATCAGCCGCCAACTGACCCAAAATTCAATCTGCATGGCTCAGCTAAGTATCAGCTTGCCGTGCATGACTCGGTGGAACGCAGACCTACGCTTGGCTCATCGCCTCAAGGTTGCCTACTTGTCGGTCTTCTACAGATTGTATTTCGGTGAGTGTGCCCAAGAACTCCACTACCTCATCCCACCAGCTCCCTTCTACCATCGGACATCCAGACGCACTGCAACTTACCATCCCTACCTTGTTGCCATTCCACCAACTCGCAATACGCGTTTCCAAGCGTCTTTTATAATGCGCACAGCAAAGGAGTGGAACTCTCAGCCTGCGTCTGTGTTTTCAAACGCTTACAACCCTAATCTTTTCAAAGTTAAAGTGAACAGGCTACTTCTGGGTAAGCTCTGTAATTTCAGACCTAGACTAAAGTCAAGAGCGATATGCCGACGACACCGTTCTTCTGAAAACATCCATGGAAGACATGATCGAGCTGTTCCGAAGACTCGAGGTAGAAAGTGGCAACATTGGTCTCGCGGTGAACAGGGCGAAAACTAAGCTAATGATAGTGGATCGAGCTGGAAAGCTAACTAATGTGACCTGCAACATTCCTGGCATTAGCATCGTTGACCGATATATCTATCTGGGCTCCCAAATTTGCAACGACAGCAGCTGTGTCACTGAGATAAAAAGGCGAATCGGGATGGCAAAGGATGCTATGACCCGTTTGAACAACATCTGGAAGAAAAGAGGAATTGGCATCAAAACTAAGATGCGATTGATACCAACTCTGATATTCCCTATCTTCCTGTATGGGGTGGAAACGTGGACAATCCTGGCCCGAGAAAGGCAAAGTATTGATGCATTTGAGATGTGGTGCTGGAGACGTATGCTACGAATACCATGGACTGCAAAACGCACCAATGCATCGATCCTGAACCAGCTCCGAATAAAAACTCGCTTGTCCACCACGTGCCAACAACGCATTCTCTCCTATTTCGGCCACACAATGCGCAGAGGCGATGAAAACCTTGAGAAACTGATCGTGGTTGGGTACACCGAAGGCAAAAGATCGCGCGGTCGTTCACTAACAAGATGGACTGATCAAGTGAAGAAGTCATCGACCTCTAAATTCTACTCAATTGTAAGAGACGCGCTGGACAGACACCGGTGGAGGCATATCATCCACTCCATATGCAACCCTGATGCTGACCACGATCCTCAGACATGAGGGACCGACTCCAGAGAGAGAGACCCGGAACCTGAACCAGGTCATTGGTCCTCCTTGTGGGAGGCCTTCCAACGTTGTCCGGTACGCGGTCGCTACTCCAGAACGTTTCAGCCCCATCGACCATCTGTTCTGCGAGCAATGTGCCACATCAGTTTGGCAACTCTTTACTACTGTTCTCTAATCAAATAGCAATTTTATTACACGTACATAATATCGATCAAGCCGCGTTTGTTCCTGAGTGTTAATTACACATTAACTTCGTTACGTCAGGGTTCAACGAACTGTTTAAGCGGAACCAGAGCTGACGACGCTGCGGTTTTTTTTATTCTGACACAAAATTCGGTCATATTATTTATATCGATCTTTTACTTGTTAAGGCGAAGCGTTAATGTTTGGTTCTTTAAAAAAAAACGTTAATAGTTTAGAATGCATCAATTAAACTGAACACGATCAACATATGAACCACATTTACGAGCTGTCAGTTTCTTTATTTTCTATGGAATATTGACTCTTGAACGCAGTTTAGATGTACTGATCGCGATCAGTTTCATTGGTGAAATCCGCTTTTAATGTAATCAAGTAAAGTTTAGGAAGAATAGTCAGGCACCTTTCCAAACCCTGAGCTGTACACCAAAGCCAGTGAAAACAATAAATTTCTCTCAAGAGAGGGACACCCGACTGTCAGTCACAAGATGTAGAAGCAAATTATGTCAAAGTAATTCATATAATATGTCTGTCAAAATCTACAATCGAATTCCAAAAGAAATAAGAGAGCTACCATTAAATTATTTCAAATTTAACTACCATTAAACTCAAGAAATGGCTCTACAACCAAGTTTTCTACACTACAAATGAATTTTTAAGTTGTAAAGTAAAAAAATGTATACTTTCATTGCCATTCAATTAGTCTTAGTAATAATTGTTAGTTTTAATCTTAATAATTATTAAATCCTACTTTTTTTGCATGCTGAAAATTAGTAAGCAAAATATGTGAAACTGTTATTACTTAAGACCCGTATTTTATGTACCATATTTTATGCAAATAAATTATATTCTAAACTAACTTTACAAGTAGGCCAATTTGAAGTAGTCAGCTAGATTTTTAAGCATTAATATTTATTTTAGCTTAGGTATCGTACCAAAAATCTATTACCTAGTTCAAGTAGAATCAAACCTATGGCGGCTCGGAACACTTCCCGAGTCGCTGTTTATGTGCAGCGGCGGTGAGAGGTGCGGTACTTCGTTTCGAATTGACCTATAGAAGAATCGAAACCACCTCAACTTTTTGTTTAATAAGTGTTTTATAAAATTTCTGGACATTGGTAGGTACGAACACATATCAGGAAAATTTTGTTGTTTGTTTTTTTGTGACTACAACTTCAAATAATTTTAGTTCTTTGAAAAAATATTAGGTAGGTATGTATGACAAATGATATTTATTTTGTAAGTAGGTTGTAAATAAAACTTTAACACGTTAATCTTTTTTGGTCATTTTAAACTAGATGAAGCCAGTTTGTTGTTGATTTAGAGAGAGAGTAACTTTTACATGCATAACTACAAGATATAATCTACCCACTATGACAAGCCCAATTAAACCTCGTCACCAATTACTACTTACTTTCATTTCATCTAACAATTTACATAAACCAAAATAAAAACAAGTGGCCGTCGACGCCGCGTCGCCTTAACGGATACCATGCAGTAACGATTGCTACAATTTTTACATAATCTCTTACTTTCTCTCTCGGACAAAGGGACGGTTAGTTATAAGTACCTCTTGAGATGGTGTTGTCTGATTAAAGTTGGGTAATTAAGTCAATAGCTATTTGTTTTTGAATGTAAAGGTAGAACTTAGTGTAGGTAGGTATTGTTGTGGTTCGTGGAGATTTAAATGTTTTTTATTTTCTGTCGTAATGTATGGACCAGAATGTTGGGCTGTGAAAAAGACGGATGAAATTAGATTGCATGTGGCAGAGATGAGAATGTTGAGATGGATTTGTGGAGTAACGAGAATGGATACAGTGAGAAATGACTACACTAGAGGTAGTTTAAAAGTGGCGCCAGTGAGGGAAAGTTAAAAGGGAATCGCTTGTCTTGGTATGGTCATGTGAAGAGAAGGGAGGAAACGCTTCAACTAAAAGAGTAGGTAATGAACATAAATGTGGATGGATGGAGAGGGAGAGGAAGGCCAAAGAAAAGATGGATGGATTGTGTGAGGAGCGATATGAAAAAAAAGGGAGTTAGTGAAAGTTTGACGGCTGAGAGGGCAGAGTGGAAGAAAAATACGTCTTGCGCCGACCCCAAGTAACATGGGATAAGGGCAGGAAGATGATGATGAGTTATATAAATTATGTCAATTTGGTTTGGTCTTTTACCTACTTTGTCTGTGGTTTTTCTAGAATTTGTTGAAATAAATAAATTAGATACTAACTACACATTTAAAACCATAAATAAATAAATTAGTCAGAGTATTGTTGAATCTGGTGACTTATTATGATGTCAAAAATCGTCATCTTTAATTCATTTGACGACAAAAATTACTTATGATAATTTTATAAATTGATTTCTCAAGAAGTTTTAAATAAAGATGAGCTCTTAAAAAGATTATTAATCTCTCGTTTGAATAATGCGGTTCATACATTATTGGTTTGGCATAAAATGAAAACAGATTTGTCAAAAACATAAGTCAGAATACTTGCATAAAATTTGCATTTATGTAACGAACTTTTTTCCTAAACTTTTTAAGCGACACGTGCAATTAAATGACTTTCATTTGTTGGACAAGCAATTCAATATTATTAAACTGGTGTGACAGGAGCATTACCATAATATTTCAAAGATTTTGAACATTTGTCTGTAGCTGAATTAGTTATTTTCACAATGTCAACTCCGCATGAATGTTACAAGTTGTTTAAAAATGTGTCTCATTTCTGTGTGTTTCCACAAAAAACACACTCAGACATAAATTTTAATAGGTAGGCTCTCATGTGATTTGAAATTCCTTAGCTAGTGAGCTTATTTTGTTTAAAAAAAAATCTAAATAAAAACATTTCATGTTTTATAAATACTGGTACGCAACCCTCGGTGCGCGAGGCCGACTCGCTCTTTACTGTTTTTTTATTTTAATATCAGTTAATTTCTCATTTTCGTATCGGTTTCCCCTTGACAATTTCCAAAAGCCAAAAGATCCAATTGCCAAAAGATTGTTGTAGACATGCTTACTGAAATCCAAAGCACCGGATGAAAATAAAACCAGATTTCAGCAGTCTATGGGCAAAGTTATTACGCAAAGAAATAGAAACAATAAGAATGAGAAAACTATCGCAAGACAGTTACTATAATTGAAGCCAGTTAGGTACTGAAACCACAAACCTATCCATTACTTTAGTGGTCGTAGGTATTTCAAATTGGAAATTGGATTTGTCTTGCTGTTTTCACACCTCAGCCGCAGGATAATTCTGATGAAATGTGTAGGTACGTAAATTAGAGGTCGAAGCTATTTTATGTCCTTACATAACAAACAATAAAGAACTTAAATATTCTACCAAATAAACTACTTTGGATAAAAAAGCACTTCACATTTATTAAATGTAAAATTGAATCAAAACAGATCTTTTGATGCAAAAAATAGGTAGGTTTTCAAATATAAAATACCTATTAATATAATAGGTAAATATACTTACTATAAAAAGGTGAAGTAAAGCATTAACTTTTTTTTTTTACTTTTTTTTATTGTATAGTTTATATTATGTTTCAATTCCTATCTAATATCTATATTCTTTGTCAGTAAAAAAATGTTAACTTCATATTTGCACCAAGTGTCTGCCCCATTTCATGTCAAGGCTATCTTTTTCCATTCCTGGTTGCCTGGAAGAGATCGCGGAATGCGATAAGGCCGCCATTTGTATATTTTTTTAGTTTAAGGTTTTCTTTATGTTTTTATTTTTTTGGTGTACAATAAAGCGTATAATAAATAATATAGGTACGATTATTAATGTTTGTAAAGGAAAGAAAGTAGGTAGGTGTAAGAAAATAAGGAACTGACGCAGACGACGTTGTAGCAAAGCGCTAGTTAGAATATTTTATTAGAGAACAATAAAATTAATAAAAGTAAAAAACGTCTAATTCCGTTGAGCAACGCAACCGAAAGAATGGCGCTTTCCTATGCAATAAGGTACTATTTGCGTTAACTGTGTCTCGGACCTCGGACTGCATTTCCATTTGATGGTTGAAATTGAAACTGCTTGGTTGGAGCAGTGGCGGTCGGTCGCAGGTTCGACTCCCCATTTTCTATAGGTACCTACTCACCTATTGAGGCAGTATGACATGTATTGCTGACATTACATAATATTACCTAGGTTAGTACATGTTTTGGGGTTGGAGTGCCTACATGTTTTGGGCATAAGCAATTGGTTTAATTTTTAAATAAGTTTACCTACTTTAAATAAGTCTACAAAATAAAATTCTAAGTAAGTACAATTTTCTTCATAATTTATTTATGAAATTATACTTTATGGTCTGATAAACAGTAGGTAGGTACCTACCAACGTATTTTGTTTGCGCATGTCGTGACACGAACTCGAACACATCCACTGCAATGATACGGTCTATCCAGGACAAAATACCTAATGATCCCACAGACTAAAACAGTGATGTTCTAAAATAACATAGTAGGTACCTAGGTAATGAATGACTATCTTGTCTGTCAAATGAAAGTTGTACATACTATACTTATTTTGTGTGTGTGTATTTATACGTTTGTAAACGCACCCACGATACAGGAAAAATTCCTAGTGCGGGTAAAGTTTTATTTAAAAAAAAAAACAAACACCACAAATATAATATCCACGAGAAATGTTTATTTAAAATACATAAACCTAGTTATGAAGCCCTGAATTACAATATTTTATTTATAGCTTTATTGTATGTATTCTGTTATAATTCTTTGAATTTATTTCAAAAATTTTGAAACAGTGTCATCTATTGTCGAATAGCTGTACTAGTAAAAAAGCGTCCTCTAGCATCGAGTAGTGTTTGAATAAAATTGTTCAGATTAGAGCCAAGAGATGTCAGGACTATGGGAAGCTTTTTGTATTTTTTATGCATTTATGCAATTCTTCGCAAGCACATTAATATTAAGGTATGTATAATTTATATTAGAATCGCATGTACCTAAATGAGAAATTCATTAGTAAATGAAATATTTGTTTGCATGGACGAGACGTAGACAATATTAGTTTTCTTTCAATCGTTTCAGTCAAATGGTAACATTAAAATTATCTTTAGTTTATGGTAGATCGCCGCTTGTGACAGTTCGCGAGTGAAAAATTGAAAATTATGAAGTAAAGTATTTTCTTAAATTATTGTGTTAAATGACAGCAGGAAAAGAAACAATGGGGTGAGTTTTATTCTACATATTTTCTAGCATTTATTTCAATACAGTTCTTCTGCTACTATGACTGCAAAATTGAGAAAATTCGGTTTCACGGACACCTTATTATTTTTAGGGAGGGGATGCATTTTGCCAATGCGAAGGGATATTTTAGGTTTTCCTTCGAAGGACTCCCGCTATAACTTTCGAATTATTTTTGTCGGTAAACAAATAACTAACAATTCGTAAATGTTCCTGAGTGTGGAAAATGATTGCGAGTAGAATGAATTATCGCCTGTGTCGTACTCCATTTACGCTTAACGGGCAATTGCACATCGATTGCACACGATAGAAGTGCTTTTACCTCGATGTTAAGGTCGTGCGGTTTTAGAGTAGGTATTTATATATCGAACATATTTCATAGTTGAATGATCTCATTAGGCTGCATGCTTGCCTGGTACATGCGCTCGCGAGTCTGTCGAGGAACTCGCAAATTAATTGATTTACGTGAGAAATATTGCTTTCGTTAGTGACTTAACATTACTTTATTTACATTGAGGAAAAACAATAATGCATTACTAACTTTTGTAGTTTTAAAGGTGTAAGTTCCATATGCATATTATTTTCGATCATCATCCAATAAATTAAATAAAGAATTTTCAGAGATTCTAGAATTCATTTATCTCTTTAATACTAGACCGGATAACATCTAATATCTCAATAAGATAACACATTGATATTGATATCATTGATAAATTCTCTCGTAATCCTCACAAAAATAATCTTTACACTACGTAAGATAGAGATGCAGTATCTTAAAAAAGTAACGGCATAACTCATGTCTGTACTATGAATAACAAATGTGTGTACATTCATTTTGTAATCAATTTGTATGCTACAATGTATTGTTTACTCTGAGCAGTTCACACACATTACACAGAATGCTGTTCTCTTTATTTGATGTTTATGTGTGGCTAATGCTTGTCATTTAGTTTGAAGTGGTAACTACAATTTTATGATGTGACATGTCGTAAATTATCTTGTGGGAGATAAGATCATATTTTATATGACATGTTTGTAAGAAGTCTTTCATTCAATAAGTATTGGAATTTAAATTGTAGGTTTGTCGAAATTGGCATTCTTCAATATGTAATTATGTGATAGACACAAAACTTTAGTTACTAACTTAGAAATCTTAAAATTTTTGGGTACTTTGGGGTTTTGTTATAACCAAAGAGTTTGAAAACCAATCAAAAATTTTAAAATTCATCCTTAATTTAAGACTTACAGTAATTGATTTGGTTGGTGGTGTGATTTTATTCTGAAACATATTTAATATTTCTGCCAAAATGAATGTAAATGATATTTATTTTGTATCTAGCTGACCCGCCCAACTTCATCTATATCACATATTTCATCTATGCTTCACTCCTATTTGTTGTAGCGTGATGTTATAAATAACCTATAGCCTTTCTCGGTAAATGAGCAATCCAACACTAAAATAATTTTTCAATTCAAACTAGTAGTTTCTGAGATTGTTATGTTTTACCAAACAAACATACTAATTCTCCAGCATTTTAGTTCAGATAAAGACACATTTGCCAAAATGAGTATAAATGAAATTTTATCTATATTAAAGCTGAAGAGTTTGTTTGTTTGAACACACTAATCTCAGGAACTGGTTGGATTTAATTTTTATTTTCAGTTTTAGATAGCCCATTTATCTAGGAAGGCTATAGGCTATATTATCATTACGCTAAAACAAATAGGAGCGGGGCATTAATGGAAAATGTGACGCAGACGAAGTTCGGGTCAGCTAGTTTGGTAATAAGATTAAAAATAAGACTTCAACATCAATATTTTTTGGTCAGTAAAACTCGAGGGGGCTAGTGATCCTATCCAATTATATATAAAACTATAGATACGTTGTCCGCACTCTAAAATGACAACATAAAATGAAGCCAATTGGCCACATCGCGCTTAGTTACGCACCAACCTGTCGCGCGACACTACGTTTGATTTGATGACAATTTGACTATTACTTATCCTGTGACGTAACTGAAGGTGTATATTTATCTCCCTCTAGCAACAGGCATCCGGCCATACGGTGACATATTTTCTTTCCCTTTCTTCATGCGTGTTAGTACCTATCTAGTATTTTCGCCGTTTTTAAGCGCCGCGATGTTGGTATATGACGTGTCTATATATAATACGTCATTGATCCTATTTAACTACCCACAGAAGACACCCTGAAATTCACTCAGAGTTCAGTCTCTTGACATCAATACAATTCATACTAGTCAAGAAAGAACCAGAAAGCATTATGATGCAAAAAAAAGATGTATTAAAAACAAAAGGGCAGACAAGAACATTAAAAGTAACCAGTTTTACTGGACTTGTAACAACTAGCAGTTTGTAATTATTTTCATCTTGTTTATCCCTATTAACTTGAGAATCGATTATCCTCATTAATTTTAATTCTCTTTATTCACTTCTTACGGAAACATGTCTATAATATTATTCGAGGGGCTGATTTTTCAATGTTCAGATAAAGTTTATTGAAAGAATAAATACGTCATATTGACATATTTTCCATACAAAAGCTGTCAGATGGCCATTTTTATTCCTGTAGTAAAAGTTATTGGAATATTGAAAAATTAGCCGTAAATCTTAAAAAATGGAAAATGTGATCCTAGTTACTCTCATTGAATTGTGAGAAATCTCATAAATCTTTTTTTTTTTTCGAATTAATCTAGTGGATATATCTATCCAGTTACTACACTTCTGAAGCCTAGCATTTTGTTAGATTTTGCTAAACACGCCTTTCCAAACAAAGCCGTTATGTGGGTGTAAAGTTATTTCTCACTACCCAAAAACAGATGGGGCACTCTAATACCCAAGGAAAATAATGTGGCCCAGGGCATAGAGCAAACATGCTGCCTACATAGTTACTAAACTTATTCACAATGTAAACAAACTCTTTGTAATCAAACAGTGTTATCTAGTGTTTATTGAACTGACCTTTGTAACTAACACTTAGCACAAATATATTACGCCAGAAGGCCCACTCGACTACGTCTTGATTCGCACTGTTAAAATACAATCATTTTGTAGTGGACCAGATTCGAACCGGGTATTTTCTCACGCCCTCTTGCAGTTTTAAAACTGTAGAATTATTGTGGAAGGGGTGCAATTCGCGTCAGTGGCGTTAAAGATTTGGCGCCCCGGGCCAAAAAGGTATACATGCCGCCACTATCCGGATGCAACTAAGTACCAGCTACTCTATTCTGTAAATAACTATTTCGAAATCGAACTTCACCTGAGTGACAAAGCTCACAAAGTGAGTTTTATTACACACAAAATAAAGTTCTTATATGTTTATACGAATTTGATACTCACCTCGATTCCGATGTCGAGACACGAAAATGTTGTTACAGAATAGCTCTACAGTGCTTTACATAGAGCGACTGACCTATACAACCCAGTAACTAGGTAACACCATACCCCTTGGGGTCTTGGCAAGACTGGTGTCACATTTTCATAACTCCTGACTTTAGAAACTACTGTCAAAGGTTTTCAATTGACAGCCAGAATTAACGGCTAAAAGTTCTCCGAGGCACGGAGAAGTCCCTGTTTGTAATCCGCAGACCAACCTTGGCTAGCGTTCCTTAACCTTGAAGATCAAACCAGTTTTTTTAAAGCATGGGAAATCATCAAATGAGTCTTTCCGCTCTGGGAGGAGTGGAAGGGAGTTTCAGACTCCTTTTGACTAAAATAAATCCATCAAACCCATCCGTTTTCCTCCAAATTTCGTCAGCGTTCAGGGCCACGGTGACTCTTTCATTCCGCAATCCTGGCAGGCACTGGCCCTAGCCCTTGCAAGCACCGTCGCTGATATCTCCTTGTGCATCCTACATTGCTATTAAATAGTGCGTAATCTAAGTAACTAGCACAAACACTTCCACCGTATTCATTGAATGCACCCTTACCGTCTTCTATACTAATATTATAAAGAGGTAACATTTGTTTGTCAGTTTGTATGTAGGGTAATCTCAGGAACTACTGGTCCGATTTGAAAAATTCTTTCAGTGTTAGATAGCTCATTTATCGAGGAAGGTGTAGGCTATATATCATCACGCTAACACAAATAAGAGCGGAGCAATAATGGAAAATGTGGCGCAGACGAAGTTGGGCGGGTCAGCTAGTCTACCTCTACATATAACTTCACCCGTCCAACTTCGACCACGTGTGATCTCACCGCGCGATCCAGTGAAACTTCTGCAACTATTCTGTATGCTCAAGTAATCAAATGTATGCAAACTATGTTAATTACCTGAGTACATGTACTTACTATGTTTATCTTTTTAATTGTTCACTTATCTGATGTATATGACTCATGTGGGAATGTGTTCCACATTTTTTATGATCACACATAGTTTGCGTTGCTTGGTTCATCCTGTAATTCAAGGTTGTGGCTATCCCATGATTTGTTTTTAATTAGAATTTATGGTATGCATCGTAAATGTCCTTGGGTTTTATTTACCGCCTAGTATACGTTTACCATGGTCATAGAAAACACTGAAATGCGAGCTTACAAACGACAACTAATAGCAGAGCTACAAAGGCCACTTTAGGAGAATCATAATTATTATATTAGAATCGATTCACACAACAACCTCTCAAATTTCATTTTCATCTTTATCGCTAACGCATTAGGTTCAAGGTAGCGTGATGTGCTTTCTGATTCTGCTGAATTGGCCTTTTTAAACCCGCGGGCATGCCATGCTCCGATTCTACTTTGTAAAATTTGTATAATTGAAATACGAGTTCACAAACACGACAACTAACCTTGGCCGAAATCGGTCAGATCACATCATTATCATCATTGAAATCCAGTTGTGATCGGAAGTCTCGACGTAATCGGTGACAGTGAATCAGTGATGCTTCTCATGTGGATTAAGGCAGTACTTTTGGCTAGATTTGAGGTTTGACTGAACTCCTTCCGGTGTCGTTGTTCCCGGCTCTCATTTGTGTATCTTTGACATTCGTTACGGATAGTCAGAAGCCAGGAAATTTTGACACCAGTCTTTCCAAAGGGTATCGTCGTCTACATAGTTATTTAGTTTTGGAGTTTAGACAGGCCGTCGATCCATGTTAATTATCTACTAGTGGCTCTGCAGCTTGAACGGCTTGATGGATTTTAGCTTAATAGGTTTCGTTAGATTCGTATTTACTGTGAGAGTGACACTGGGTATATAAAAAAAAATGGCGGATATTTGGCGCCATATTTGTATTTTAAAAAATCCTAAAAACCTATCAAGTGGGGTATCAAAATAAAGGGCTTGCGGAGACGATTCCAAAAATGTAAGTAACTGACTAAAATGTAGGAAACAAAAAAAAATTACTAAAAAGTCCCAAACAAGACGCTTTTCATCAGATTTGTGAGTGATGCAGTTCAATCACAGGCTAGGCTAGGTTACTTGAATTTTTAGCGGTCAGGTTTTTTGACGAAGTCAATTTTTAGCTGCATCGGGTTAGAATGGAAGCCGACTACAACATAGCTTATTATGTAAATAGTAGGCAGATTGATTGGGCCGGATAAACGTGTTGCATCCCGATGGAGGATGGTTTTGACTAAACGATGGCTATACTCGGTCAATGATACCGACGGCCAGCGGAGGTTTAGGGCGGATTTCACCAATGAAACTGATCGCGATCAAGCTGCCTTCAAGAGTTGTCAGTGTCAATATTCCATAGAAAATAATGACATTGACAGCTCGTGGTTCAATATGTTGATCGCGTTCAGTTTCAGATTGATGAAATCCGCCCTTAGTGATAGGGTTCCATTGGTTAACCTCGGGGACGAAACCCTTAAAAAGCGCATCGGGCTTGCGATCTTGATGAGAGAGGTTGAGAAATCGGTGAGTGGTATTTTCTGGCTAAAGTTATTACGATATTCTGTTCCAACAGCCACAAAAGTTAGGGCGGGTTGTTTCACGTTCACTTAACGCATGCGTAAACGTTAAAAATGGTGCTAACTATCGTTAAATCAAAAAATTGGGTTGTTTCACGAAATGTCAGCGTAAAATATAACGTTTACGTTAACGGATGGTCACAGCACTGGTTATCGTTCCTTTAGTTGCGTCAAATAGAACAATATTGTGAAATTTCTTTTGAATTCCTCAATAACTGTTCTTCTGATGACACAAATAAGTGGTGGAATGCAAAAATAAAGCTATTTAGGGAGGACTCGTGTCAATAACTTAGCTATTGGGATGGGCAGGAATTTATACCAGAATATTTTGAAACAACGCTTCTTATTAAACGAACGTTAAAATCTTCCGTAATTGTTACTTTTTGACGTACGTATGTTACGTTAACCAACTGTTTGATACAACCCGCCCTTAGTCTTTGAAAATGACACTAATATCTAATTGAAACTGGTAGATAGGTAGTCAAGTCTACCAGTTTCGAGAGGTATTTGTCTAGATCTTCTCTGCCTTTAGAAGTTAACACGCTTGGAAAGAAAATCGGATTGGAAAACACACAGCAATCGCGTAATTTAAAACGTCAAACGGCCGGGGCAAAAACACGCGACGAAACGCCTGTTAGAGAAAGCATAGCAACGTAACACCCCCAATCACGTTGCTATTGACATAACATTATTATTTTCTACAAAATTATTGATAACATTTTCCACCCATCCAATTTACCTATTGATTTTACTTCGGAGAATCTATAAGCCTCGGACATACGACCTGGTCACACAGTGTAATAATTAACTAGGAAGGCAGTTCATGGAATGCATGAATGTTTATAAAAGCTTGTTTGTTTTGACTCTGGTACGGCGAAGAAACTAATTGAATTGATTCTGATGAAGCTTCTTGATTAAACACAGTTCTCGATAGTGAGCTTCGAGCTATGAAAGTAAGTACGTTTTTTGGGTTCAGAACATCCGTGAAAAAAGGGATAACTCGCGTGTCTGTCTGTCTGTCACAGCCATTTTTTCCGCATCTACTAAACCGATTGTGTTGAAATTTGGTACATAGACTTCTGTGACCCAAACACGGACGCTTTACGTAAATAAAAAGTAAATTATTAATATGAGGGTCACTTTTCGGGGTCAAATTAGAAAAATAAAATAAAACGTTTTCAAACTGAATTGTGTGAGACTGATATCTTATCTATCTACAAAAATGAATTGCTGTTCGTTAGTCTCGCTAAAACTCGAGAACGGCTGGGCCGATTTCGTTAATTCTTTTTTTTTTAAGTTCGCCAGAATACAAGGAAGGTTGGGACAGCTAGTATCAAACAAAAGGGCTTACTGTGAGTGTTTTAATAATATTTTTTCATAATATTAAAATAAATGGTTTTAAGTTATTCAAGAAATTAAACCAAACATTCGCCCCCCTTATCTCCGAAACAACTGAGACTTAAATTTTCAAAAAAAAAAGCAGAATATAGTTCTATAGGTAAAGATTATAGGAAAACTAAGTGTTAAATAACATATTTAAAGTGAAATTGGTTCGGAACCCTTTGCATTATGGATATTCACAGATAATCCAGAAACGAAATTTCTCCATACAGAAAAATAAGTTAAAATCAACTAAACCTTTCCATTTCGCTTGGGTTCTCTTCAAGTGCACAATAAACAATGATCCGTATAAGTATGAAAACACCGTCTAAAGTAAATTGAACCTTTTCTCAAGAAATTGTTCTCAGATAAAACGCTTAGCGAAATAACACGAACAATCTGGCAACTTTCGAGTGGCACTCGGCGAAAAAATTCTAAAGAATTTTCAAATCTCTTTTCCAAGAAGAATATGGATGAATGATTCTCAAAGTTCAAGCGAAGACGCTTACAGGCAGACTGAAAGTTTGATAATACATACAGATTATAATTCAGGAGTCAGTCTAGACCAAAAGTTGCACGAACAAATGTCGTTGTGGGGGTCATCATTCTTAGTTTAGCGATCCCCTTGTGAACGGCACCGAACTGTCATAGGGAGAAACGATCTGAACCAATATTTTAAGGATTACATGACCTTTGGAAGGTATTAAAATTGTTGCAAAGGGCACAGAAGTTCACAATTGGATTTCGAAAAGTTTGTTTTCTTTGAATTTGTGCGTTGTTTGAGTTTGTTAGCGTTCGGGGTTGAGCCTTCGAGATGTCACATTCGGTGAAGAGATTTTTTACGAGTAGGCGGGGAATAAGTCAAGTTTCTGCCCTATTAAATGTTATTTGATTGAAACATATTGAAATTATCAACACCTAAATATGGTTATGCTCACATTACATTAGATTTCCTAAGGATATTTAATTGAAGAAGCCCTATACTTATTCCAAAATTGATGTATCGCCAAAAAGAGTCGTCTTCAGAGAGTTGTAAATCTCGAATACAATGTCCTACCTTGATTCTTCAAATCTTGTTCTTTCCCCAGGGAGAACAGAAGCCCCAACAGCACTTACGAGGGTAAATTGGAAGATATATGACCAGCTTTATAGCTCCACAAAAGAAATGTCACCCGAAACTTTTGCGATTACCCCGAACTTATGTGATTAGCCTCATAAAGACGTCAAACTGTCGAAAACGGAACATTCCTGTGGGCTATCTTATCAATTCGTCATTTGTGTCATATCTCTGTTCGTGTATTATCGATTTATCACTACATAATTTGCCACAGAATTATAAACCTTATTTCTGGAACGTCATAATGGAAATTCGTGTGTATGTTCAAGCTTTTGAAGCAGTTTCGAGTATTCCCAAGGTGTGTTCGCATGATTAGTGGTGCTAGTGTCGTTTTGTGATTTCGTTAAAGTGGTTACAAATACAATGGATTTTGAAATTGAGTATTTTGATGTGGAAAAGTAAGTTTTGCCATTTTTTACGTGGTAGAAAGAATAAAAACGTGGTTTATTGAGCTTGTTGTAACTAAATGTACTGTGAGAAGTGAATAGCACGCGTTGACACGAGTGAAAGAGGGTTTTTAATTTCCATTATTTGTTGCTAGCTGACCCACGCAACTTCGTCTGCGTCACATTTTCCATTAATGCTCGGCTCCTTTTAGTCTTAGCGTGATGATATGTAGCCTATAGCATTCCTCGATACATGGGCTATCTAATACTGAAAGAATTTTTCAAATCGGACCAGTACTTCCTGAGATTACCCCCTACATACAAACTTACAAACAAATGTTACCTCTTTATAATATTAGTATAGATAGTATAGATTTACTTCCCAAATGTCAAAGAAAGTGGTTAACTCAATAAAATCACTGTTTTTATTATTACAAGAGTGTTATACTGGTGCAGTCAGTTTAAAGGGAATCGCTTGTCTTGGTATGGTCAAGTTAAGAGGAGTGATGAAACGCATATAACTAAAAGAGTTATGAATATAATTGTGGATGGGTGGAGAGGGAGAGGGAGGCCAAAAAAAGGATGTATGGATTGTGTGAGTTAGTGATATGGTGACGGCTGACAAGACAGAATGGAAGGAAAAAACGTGTTGCGCTGACTCCAAGTAACATGGGATAAGGGCATAAGGATGATACTATTTGTGCAGGCCACAAGCCCATTAAACCCAGTTCACTTCGATGATTGCAAACCCCATAAAAAGAAGTCCAACAACATCAAATAGTATAAGAACTTCTTCACATATTATTTTCGTCAGCCCAACAATCAAATCAGACACGCTACAAAAATTCGTTCACGTCGCGGACCAGCCAGATTTTATTCATATGCAAAACATTTTGTGTTGTCGTAGAGTACTCGTTTTCGTAAACAATTCGACCTCTACACCTGCACGACAGTAAAGTGACATTGACCCTAATTCTGTAGACCGACACGTTTTGGCGAAGCAAAATTAACTTATTAAGCTCTTGTTTCTTTTGGCTTAACCACATGGAATCCTGAATAATATTATAAATGCGAAAGTAAATCTGTTTGTAACTTCTGAATGTTTTAACGACTGAACAGATTTGGTTGAAACTTGCCACATATTGCTAAAGCGGTTTTTACAACTAATCTATTTGTAGTAAATGTAATCTATACTAATATTATAAAGCGGAAGAGTTTGTTTGTTTGTTTGGTTGAACGCGCTAATCTCAGGAACTACTGGTGCGATTTGAAAAAATCTTTCAGTGTTAGATAGCCCATTTATCGAGGAAGGTTATAGGCACGCTGAGACAAATTGGTGCGGAGCAATAATGGAAAATGTGACGCAGATGAAGTTGCGCGGGTCAGCTAGTTAGGAACATATGTAATTTAGGAATCAGTGCTGTTGGGACCATCCGATCTTCCTAAATCGGAATCTTAACTATTCTTACTTCAATTCATCATCATCATCATCCACAGCCCGACCTCGCCCACTGCTGAGCATAGGCCTATCTTTTCTTGTACCAATCTCCACGCTCCTTCGCCAGCCTCATCCAGGTTCTTCCTGCGATGGCAACTATGTCGTCCGACCATCTCGCCGCCGGCCGGCCAACACTTCTCCCAGTCCTCGGACGCCACTCGGTCACTGCCTTACTCCACTATCATCACCACGCCTTGCCAGGAGTCCTGCTCAGCTCTTTTTTAGTTCTGCTGTTCGTATTCAGACGTCCTGCCTAAGTATAGAGGCAGGACTTCAATTACATCTTACGATTTCCTACTATAGTGTGATAAGCGCTTAAATCTGGCGTAAGGGCAGACCATGTCCTGGAATAGGACATTGGATACTTTTCATCGCTGGAGCATGTTCCCTTGAATAGTTTTTGACACGCGGACGAAGCCGCTGTATATAAAAGCTTTCGTTTTTAGATTGAAAATCATCAAATAATGACTTCTCCGCTCTGTCACATTCTTACTGACTATAAACCCCACCGGTGTTCCTTCAAATGCCCTTTGCATTCCAGGGCCCCGGTCGAATAATTTTGCAACCCTGGCCAAAAGCTAGTGTTGAAATAATATTTATTTTGTGAAGACCAAAGCTGAATTTGGAATCGGCGTCGCATTCCAACCTTGGCCCAATTTAGTTGGGCTTGGGTTTCAGTGTAACTAGATGCAGTTTAGTATTTAACTTGGAGTGACTGCTTTCGACTTCTGGTGACCTAATTATTAGTTCTAATTATTGACCTAATTATCACGCTTGTAGTCCCCGATAGGGGTTACTTAGCAGAGGTGACTTTTCTGGATAGGTGAGAGCTGTTCTAACAGCGCTCTAGATCACATTTTTGTGTGATCTCTCTCTATTACTTGATAATGTTGAAAGATGATAATGTGGAAAGTTTTTCAGGTCGAAGACTCTACTTTGAGTTAAGCTCGCCTTTGTACATACCTATGTCCTAAACCACTGTGGATTATAATTACTACTTGTGAAAAAATTAACAGTTGTGTAAAAAAGTCCCATTAATAGGGGGTGACCTGACCCTATTGCGATGCAGATTCAAATATTCACAGATAACAAGATTGTCGGGAGTTAGATTTTCCTCGGCCGATATCGACTGTCACCGATGTTAGTTCGTGTGACAACTGAAACTGACATCTTAACGTCCTCTCAAAAGCAATCAACTCTCGATGATGAGACAACAGAGAGCCATTCAACGCTTGACGTCGTTCTGAAAGCTGATCGATTGAATTCTGGTTGGCCATTTTGCGTCATGCCTCTTGAAATGAACAAGATTATAAACACTGAAAGCCATTTGCGCAAAGCTATTCAGATTGTTGTATTAACACAACTTCCACTCATACGAACCTCGAGGGCTCAACAACTGATGTTTACAATATAAATACATAATATTTATTATTTTCTCCAAGTGCTGAATCCTTGAATCTTTGTTTGTTCGGCTCGGGGAGCGGTTATTTATAATTTTAAACAAACTTTGGTGGTGAGAGATGGTTCGTTTTAGCGGTAGGTGGGGCTGACCCATATTATTTTTGCTGAAGTCCGCCGTAGCGCTTGGAAAATATTATAATGAATGTGCTACTAGTACTAACACAACTAAGCTGATTAGAATTCACATTTAGATGTTATTTGATGCTGTTGAAATGCAATTGTAATTTGAAAGACAGTCCATACTTACATACTGTAAACATACAAACATTTTTCATTACTGTTCCGCTCCTATTGGTCTTAGCGTGATGATTGTATAGCCTATAGCCTTCCTCGATAAATGGGCTATCTAACACTGAAATATTTTTTCAAATCGGACCAGTAGTTCCTGAGATTAGCGCGTTCAACCAAACAAACAAACAAACTCTTCTGCTTTATAATATTAGTATAGAAAAGACACAAACATGAGACCAGCTATATCTGTTGAAGAAAGGCTTATAGCCACGCTAAGATTTCTAGTTCTACTTCTATTTAGTTCATGCTAAGACAAATAGGAGCGGAGCAGTAATGGAAAATGTGAGACAGAAGAAGTTGCGCGGGTCAGCTAGTTTCACATATAAAATTATCGAGAAAATAGTCTCAATGTAACATTACCTATATATATTATTTTTTCAAAAAATTACGACTACCCGGTTAAACGTAATTCTCATTTGAAAATCAGCAACTCAGCCGTATCTAGTTAAATTCACACGAACCACATTTTGCCATCATTATATACCGCGTGTGTAATACCGACCCCATCGCAGCCACGTCGCAACCACAACGCAGCCACGTCGCAACCACAACGCAACCACCAGCGACACCGCGTACCTACTAGCGGCCGCCCACAACGCAATCGCAACAGGCCGCACACACGTAACCACAGCTTGGCCACCTTTTGTCGCGACGGTCTGTAGGCTAATTCACAACACAATTGCATAAGTGCTGTTGCAGTGCAGTTTAAGTTAAGTTTCGATCAAAACAACGCTTTTCGTATTCTCTACCGCTGTCAGACACGCTCGCGTCAAGTTCGCGTCACGCGAGCGTAATAACGGCATTCTACTGTTGCGCGTCTTTGGTGCGTGCTTCGGAACGCAACATGATCGGTATTCTACTGTTTGTTTGATGTCTCAAAAATACAGCTTAAGTTTCAGTTTTTATATTATAATAACGTCATATTCATTGAAATGTAATCGATTCTATTCGATTATTTAGTGAGTAATATTTTTTTCTCATATGGCCACATCATAAGTAAGTTTGGTAGAGTTTGGCTGTCGTGCAGTTGACGTGCAGTTCACGCGCAGCTTACGCGCAGTTCAAAGATTACAAGAATACCGTTTATCACTCAAACCTAAACTTAACTGCAACTGCACTAAAACTTAATTGGCGCGTCATAAAAATACGTGACTAAAGCCCTTTGGTGTGGTAGTGGTATATGTGAAACAAACCCTTGACTGAAAGACAATCACTAGGTATAAAATGACAAGTTTCCTTTACCAAACTATCCTTTTGTTACAGTGAGCAGCCGATATTCACGTGCAAAGCTCACGTGTTCCACATAGACCCGAAGACCAAGCGGTCATGGATGTCAGCCAGTTCTGCTGCCGTCTCCGTCTCCTTCTTCTACGACTCCTCGAGGAACCTGTACCGCATCATCAGCGTTGAGGGGACTAAGGTATGTGGATTATGTACAGAGAAACTTTAAATGAGGGTTCTGTTTCTCCTTCGGAAGTACAGAATACTAAAAATAATGTTGGGTTCCTTAGGGACCCGTGAACGAGGTCCATTTATGAGGTGACGTTTTGTCCATAAATATAACAGAAAGTTTTGATTTTGAATTGCATGTGACTCATACTTACCGTGAGCTGACCTAGTGAAAGTTGTTAATATTTAATCATCACTTTAACTTATTACAATACTGCTGACAAAAATTTCAGCAGTAATTTTTTATTAGCACTATAATATATCAAAGGAGTGTATACTGGATATTCAAGATTTTTTTCAAATGAAGGCACTGCTTTCAAAGGAAGCCACAGCTTAAGAGAAGGGCATTAAGTTATGGGGATTACGCTGGGTTTATACACTCAACTTGAAGCTCGAAAGTTTATCTTTCTGAGTTTAGAGCTGAGAGACCAGACTAATATGGTATGAGTAGTAAACGATTCAAGCACATCGGAAATCCCCTAAAGACACGTAAAGATATGTCTTTTTTGAATAGGATCATTCAACGATTACCTAAATTACTGTTTGCGAGACATCTTGAAAACAAATGTAGCAAAACGATGAGTTTTGGGCCATTGAGTTTGAGTCGTAATTGGCCCTCAGTATGCTGGGGCACGAGACGGCAGAGTAAATATTCCTTGTTTTTGGAAGTACCCGCATTCCGGGGATGTACGGATTTAACCGTAATCCTAAACAACTGTTTACAACTACGCCTGGCTATATTCGCAGGGTTAAATGAAGGTTTCAGAGTAGTTTTCGGGGTGCTCTCTAAATAGAATAAAATGGAATCGTTGCGTCTGTATTTGAATAAAGCCCAATACTGAGAATGACAAGGGAGAATTTTTAATGAGATTTCATCACTGAAGATAGGTACCTATTTAAATCTGCCTAGCCCAGCATAGAAATATTCAATTTATTATATCTATTGCCTAGCCTTTTCCCAACTGTATTGGGGTCGGCTTGAATACCAGTATTTTATGTGGAGCGGCTGCCGCCTACCCTACCAGACCTCCACAACCCATTAACTGGGTAACCGGTATTTCTACGTAAGGCTGATGTCAGATTTTACAGAGAACTCGCATACTAATTTGGGATAGATCAATAGATAGGTATGCAATGCAACTTGAGCGAATTGTAGGACAGGTTTTGCATTTCAATGAGCTAATCAGCTAGTTAATTAAGACGGAGAACGATTCGATCGAGTACTATCAATTGCAAACTTAGAACACTGTATTTGGATAGACAATTTCCCTTTCTAAGGCTGCGTTTGCTACCATTAGAGCATGAAATACCGCAGTATAATATTATTTCAAAACCCCGATATTGCGGTATCGGATATACGAAACGCAAAATTTGCGATATTGCGAAATTAGTAAATCGTTAATAGGGAATAAAAACAAAACTATTTTTTATTTGAAAATGTTTGCGTTAAAATTTATGAAATATCAATACTTAGGTACTATCATAATTTAAAAAACTTCTAGTTTTCTTACAAATGTATCCAGCAATCCGAAAATTCTACACTCGTTTGTGGAATGCTCAGCAGGTAGTTATATAGGTACAGTCTCCAGATATTTACTTCTTGTTATCTACTCTTATTGCGGTAACGATCGGTATTGCATGCTCTAGCTACCACCTATAGCCATATTTTTTTATGAATCTCAAATCATCAAATGACTCTTCCTGCTCTGTCTAAAACTCGCTCGTGTTCCTTCATATGACCTTTACGTTCCAGGAAGGAGTGATTTGATGATTTCCGATCTTTAAAAAGGGTCGCTGTAACTTTTTCAAATAATTCTGCAACAATTCTTTTACCTAATAACGTGTTACCCACTTAATGGGTTGTGGAGGTCTGGTAGACCGCCGCTCCACGTAAAATACTTGTATTCAGCTGAATCCAGTTTGACTGGAAGCCGACCCCAATATAGTTGCGAAAAGGCGAGATAGATGATGATGACTTTTAACCGCCTAACCCAGCCTTCATAGCAATAATTTTCTAGCATTTTCTGCGCTCGTTCAGTCCATCATAGACCTGATCCATTGCTTGCCATCAGGCGTGATCGATCGACGGCCAAAGCAAAATCGTTGTCAAAATAAAAACAAAAAGGTTACCGTCACAAAAATTCTAATCTCACAACACTGCATTTGGTAGGTAAGACTTCAATATAGCTATAGGAATCGATTGATCGCCCCGAAAAGACGAAAGCGAACAAATATTGACAACACCGCGTTTCGTATGACAAACATCCCGAAATTTCGAGCTCTGTACGAATCAAACGACTAGTATTACGAACCGTATTGAAATCTGACTGATCGTATGCTGCGGTCTCGATATTGATTTATATATGACCCGAGCAATTAGCCTTGCTCTCGATTTCCGTGTAATATTTACTAATTAGAAATCGTCTTATGACTAGCTTTTGCCCTCGACTTTGTAAGCGTATAGGTATCACGTTTTTAGGGTTCCCTAGCCAAATGGCAAAAACGGAACCCTTATAGATTCGTCATGTCTGTCTGTCCGTCCGTATGTCACAGCCACTTTTCTCCGAAACCATAAGAACTATGCCGTTGAAACTTGGTAAGTAGATGTATTCTGTGAACCGCATTAAGATTTTCACACAAAAATAGAAAAAAAAAACTAGATTTTGGGGGTCTTTATACTAAGAACTGAAACTCATTTTTTTTTCATCAAAGCATCTATGGATAGGTCTTCGAAAATGATATTGAGGTTTCTAATATCATTTTTTTTTCTAAACTGAATAGTTTGCGAGAGAGACCCTTCCAAAGTGGTAAAATTGGTTTGAACGAGATATAGTAAGTACTTTTTTTTAATACGTCATAAATCGTATAAAACGATAATGGTACGGAACCCTTCGTCCGCGAGTCCGATTCGCACTTGATCAGTTTTTTCCCCTATACTCCACAGGGAACCTACATGCTTTTTCAGCTTCTTACGACCAGTAATGTCGGCTGTGCGTTGTCTGTTAGTCACTCGGTAACGGAAGACTGAAGAGTTGATGTAGCATCTCTTAATTTGCGACCACACGGCTCAAAGGCTAGTTTTGCTATCGGGAATGGATAGCAAAATTAAATTGTGTTCTCTGAAACGTCGGCTTTCTGCCAGTTGGAATCAACAAAGGTTTAATTGGGGCAGGTTTCGGTGAGGTTCTGTGTCTACGTTTTGTTTGTCAAATGGAATTGACAATGCAGGGAATATCGTTAAGGGGACTCTGTATCACGTTTTTGGGTTAAGGGACTTCGGTTTTGTGTTTGATAGTAACTAGGGATGAACATGGGATAATATCAACGTGTCTATAGACCAAAATTGATTAAGTACAGCTTAACCAATTAAGACTTGCTAGATTCATTAGCAAACGGGCAATAGAGTGCAGTATTATAGGTGTTTAGCAAACTTAGCCAGAGATCACCCAGGAATGCTTCCAAATGAGAAAACGGGAATCTTTGCCCAGCCGTAGGACACAAGTCCGTACTGAAAAAAAAAAAAAAATCTTTTCCTACAGCCTCAATGACCTTTTTTAGTTCAATTTTTTTTAAGGATGTGATAACATCAATTACTCCTCTCGCTCTGGGCGGAGCAGAAGGGAGTGTCAGACTCTTACTGACTAAAACCCATCCGTGTTCCTCTTAATGCCCTTTGCGTTCCAGGACCGCGGGAACTCTTTCGACCAAATTTCGCAACGCCTCATTGATCCTGTACTCGCAAAGTATGCTGCTTTTATCACAAAAATAATTGTTTTGTATACATACTGTTGGAATATTCTGAGTAACACCTGGTGTTTTAAAATGCCAATGCCAATTTGCTATTTTTCTTCCTTAGCCCTCGTTTACTGAATACCTACCGTGTCCTCGACAATATTCTCTTCTCGATTTCTTTTAATGCCTCGCCTTTATTATGTAATATTTTATACTGCGAACGAAATGTGAAATTACGGGTGTATTCCTGTGTTTAACTTCAAAAGGGAGGAAATAAGTATGCCTTAGTAGACGGCATTGCCGAATGAGAATAAAGCGCTCATATTGTGCCCATTATCTTAAAACTTTACATATTAGCAATTCAAGTGCTCGCGACAATGTCGTAGTACGCGAGTTTAAAACGTCGAAACGTACGAACTTTTCTAATCGAAGTTCGTCTCTCTTTAATAAATTCAAAGTTGGCTCTGAGACACTTTCGAATATCTACAAAGAAGGAATTTCATGTGTGTGAATGTTAAAAATTTAATACAAGTTTTGAAAGCATTTGCAAAGTTTTCGGCTTTAGTTTGATTTGGAATGTATCTCGCTGCACATGGCTTGAATTAGGAAATGTTGATACCTAAATAATTTGTATTTTAAACAGTCAGTGTACTTTCCCTCGAGAACCAAGCTTGCTGGTTTTTCATATTGGATTAGGGTCAAGCTTAAAAATATTGATGTTTTGTTTAACCCTAATTTCTTCGAGTTAAGTTTGAACAGAAGGAGTGAACTGGTTTCTTCTGTATTAGCTTACTCCATCGTCGAATTTGTCTCCATCACCTCTGACCTAGACTAGAGTCAAGAGCAAATCCATTGCCTTACTGGGTGCTACTGAATACTAGTATTGAGTGCTACTGAATACTAGTATTCTATGTGGAGCAACTCCTGCCTTCCACCTCCCAGGTACTAGGTAACACGAAACTGACTGGTTTTCACATTTGCGGGTTTCTGAATACATCAGTAGGTTATACTGCAAGTTTTACAAGGTTTTATATTATTTTACTGCTCACTGGTTCTCTCGCCCCGATCTCATCAAGTTGAAACGATTCTCCATTAACGGGCACTAACAGACAGGAGTATTGATTGACGTAGCGGGAATCGTCACGCTTGTTAGGCGGATACACGATCCCGGTATGTTGCAATGTTATCAACAGGAGGACATCCAGTACCTATTTTATGACACATGTAATCTTTTGACGACAGGATGAACCTAGCAGTGTTTTTTGGTTTACTCTGGGCTCGCCATGCATCTTCTTCGATGCTTCTGGTATTCCAACGTTTTGCCTCTGTGGTTGAGTGGTTTAAGCGCTTGCCTTGTGTGTCGTGGGTTGTTGGTGGACCAAATAAAAAACCGGCCAAGTGCGAGTCGGGCTCGCACACCGAGGGTTCCGTACAAACCTGTAGATATTATCTTATAACTTATAAGCAAAAGTTGCGATTTACGATTTATGACGTATTAAAAAAAAACGAATTACTAGATCTCGTTCAAACCAATTTTCGCTGATAGTTTACATGGTAATGTACATCATATATTTTTTTTAGTTTTATCATTCCCTTATTTTAAAAGTTAAGGGACACACACACACATTTTACCACTTTGGAAGTGTCTCTTGCGCAAACTATTTAGAAAAAAATGATATTAGAAACCTCAATATTTTCGTTTTCGAAGACCTATCCATATAATGTACCCCACACGTATGGGTTTGATGATTTTTTTTTTTTGAGTTTCAGTTCTAAGTCCCCATACTTTTAGAACTGAAACTCAAAAAAAAAAAAATCCCCAAAATTTATTGTTTTTTTTTTTCTATTTTTGTGTGAAAATCTTAATGCCATTCACAGAATACCTACATCTACTTACCAAATTTCAACGGCATAGTTCTTATAGTTTCGGAGAAAAGTGGCTGTGACATACGGACTTACAGACAGACAGACATGACGAATCTATAAGGGTTCCGTTTTTGCCATTTGGCTACGGAACCCTAAAAACGACGCCAAATGGCTGTTGTAAACCATGTCAGAGGCCCTTGAGGCGGATTAGAAACTCTGACACTAGTGTGTGGGGTCGTTAGACCTTACTGTCCACACCATAAGAAAACGGTTTTAAGGTGACGTTAACTAGGTACTTACTTACCATCAAGAAAAAAATTTTAAAACTTTTTACAAAAAAATACAACCGACTTCCAAAAAAAAACACTACAAAGTAAAAAATAAGTTTAATTTCGGAAGTCGGTTTTTTTGTTAGTTATACGTATTTTGACACGGACTATTTTTATATTTACTATTTTTCACTTTTTAGTGGTACCCCACACCTAAAAACACCTCTGCAAAATCGCAGAAAAGCAAAATACGCAATTTCGATTACTTGGATGGTATAAAACCATCATCCAAGTAGACGAATTCCAGCTATTTCGATTTAAAATCCAAAGTTCGTAACCGATTTTGATAAAATTTAAATGGGACCAATCTGCAAGTACATCCTTTCAGATAAAACAAGAATTTTCTCAAATCTGGTCATAATTGTCGGAGTTATGAGGTAACAAACATAAAAAAACCGGCCAAGTGCGAGTCAGACTCGCGCACCGAGGGTTCCGTACAAACTTCTCGTGTTGCGGTGTTTGTTTCCAAACTCCTCCGAAACGGCTGAACCGATTTGCATGAAATTTTGTGTGCATATCGGGTAGGTCTGAGAATCGGCCAACATCTGTTTTTTTTTTTTAATCGCTGAACAACGTTTGCTGGGTCAGCTAGTAAGTTTATGATTATTAAAAAAAATATACTATGTGATGTAACTAAAAATTTAAGATTTTCGGAATTTTTCCTATATGTGTACTTTATAACGTTGCTTCATGCCAAATTTCAAGATTCTAGGTCGTCTGGAAGTATCCTTTAGGTTTTGATTCCCTTGCGAGTAGTTGCGAGTTTCAAAATATGCGGCTTTAATTGCTGTATCTTTTGATTGCGTTGACGTAGAAGTTTGATTTTGTTACAGCTTAAAGATATTATAGACTTGAGTATTTGTTAAGAATTTCAATATAATACCACTACGCGTTCATGAGTAAAGGGGTAATAAGTTTAAAATTATTAAAAATATTTTTATTATATGATGTAACTAAAAATTTATGCTTTTCGCAATTTTTCCTTTATCTGTGTTATAAGACGTTGCTTCGTACCAAATTTCAAGATTCTGAGTTCACGGGAAGTACCCTGTAGGTTTTGATTCCCTTGCGAGTGTCGAAAATTTGCGGCATAAACGGGAGTATCTTTTGATCGCGTTGACTTAGAAGTTTGATTTTTTCACAGCTCCAAGAGACCATAGACTTGAGTATTTGATATGAATTTCAGCTTGATACCTCCACGCGTTCCTGAGAAAAAAGGTCTTGACAGACAGACAGACAGACAGACGGACAACAAAGTGATCCTATAAGGGTTCCGTTTTTACCTTTTGAGGTACGGAACCCTAAAAATACAACCGAATTGAGAAGTCGTCGTCCTTTTTGGGAAGTCGGTTAAAAAGGCTTGTTGATCACGATACTCACGCTACTCTTTGTTCCAGGCGGTGATAAACAGCACAATAACGGCAAACATGACATTCACGAAGACGTCGCAGAAGTTCGGACAGTGGAGTGACGTCAGAGCTAACACTGTGTACGGACTCGGCTTCGCTTCGGAGCCGGAGCTCGGCAAGGTATGTTATTTTACTTGGCATTAGAAAGAGACACTCACACTGTAACATCGCTCTACAAAGCCGAAGGTTCCTGAAAGTTACGTATTTACTGCCGGGTCTTGTTGGTGCAGGGATTTCCCAATGTACTATCATCATGATTGTCGTTTATGACAAATCAAGAAGGCGAAGTCGAAATGACAATCATTAGAACATTTCACTGAGAAATCTGGTTCACCTGTGATGAAATCGCCTACATGAAGTGACTAAAATTTTCAGCACTTGCGGTCCACTTTAGGAGTTTGAAAAGGTCATTATGTGTATTATTATAATAATTCCTTTTGGCCCGTTGGTGATATTTTTAAATACCTTCACTTTTGCTTGGTTTAAATGTCAAACGTAATGCCTAGCCAATTTTTTTTCAGTGGAGTCTTTCTGAATTCTTCTGTCAGACAAGATTTTTACACCCCGTTTCTCTTGCAGTTCATAGAAAAATTCCAAGAGGTTAAAGAAGCGATTCAGGCTCAGCAATGCGGTGCAGCCGGTGGCAAGTCAGTGACCAACGGCAACAGCGGGGCTGCCACCCCGGTGGCGAGTGCCACTGCCAGCCCGCTGCTAGCTGGGCGAGCTACTGGAGGGGACGAGCCACCCCCTGCCGTGTCGCCGGCACAGGCGCTGGTGAGTTGTTGTGAAGTCGTGGTTAGTAGGTCTAGTGGGGCTGCCACCCCGGTGGCGAGTGCCACTGCCAGCCCGCTGCTAGCTGGGCGAGCTACTGGAGGGGACGAGCTACCGCCTGCCGTGTCGCCGACACAGGCGCTGGTGAGTTGTTGTGAAGTCGTGGTTAGTAGGTCTAGTGGGGCTGCCACCCCGGTGGCGAGTGCCACTGCCAGCCCGCTGCTAGCTGGGCGAGCTACTGGAGGGGACGAGCTACCGCCTGCCGTGTCGCCGACACAGGCGCTGGTGAGTTGTTATGAAGTCGTAGTTAGTAAGTCTTGTGGCACTCGCCACCGCGGTGGCAAGTGCCACTGCCAACCCACTGCTAGCTGGGAGACCTACCGAGGGTGACGAGCCACCCCTGCCGTGTTGTTAGCACAGGCGCTGGTGAGTTATCGTAAAGCGGAGTTTAGTAATACTGCTTAGAAAAAGTAGCAGCTTTTGAAGACGTCTAGTAAATTGCCCCAAGAACGTTTATAGAGACCTTTCTACGAACTTGGTCGGTTTCTTACACGCAGCTCATCCATCTTTTCCATGGTTATCAAATGATCGTCTTTTTTATTATTTGTGATGGGTTTGCTCATGCTCATTGGCTGTAGTCTTGGTCAGAGATGACAGAGACAAAGTCTACGATGATGCAAGCGTACCCAAAAGTAGCCCGTTCACTCTAACTTTCAAAAGATTAGGGTTGCTACAAACTGTTGTCTGGTAAAGTTATCCATAAGTCACAACATTCCACTCAGCGGAAATAACATAAAAGTCTATTTACTAACTAGGCAACGCAATGCAGCAGGATATACATCGCGTTTTTTGTGTAAACCATTGCAATATTCGCTTTTACACGGTACAGCGAAATACAACGCGCTGTCCAGAAAATACGATTTGTAATTTTTTTTGTTTTGTGTCTTTAGTTAGTTGGTTTATTTATTTATTTAAACTTTATGTACAACAGTGTTACATGGGCGGACTAAATGCAACAATGCATTCTCTACCAGTCAACCTTTGGGTTAAAAAGACTACATTGTGTAGTTGGTTCATGTACGGGGCAAATTATGGAAATGAATTTTGTTAAAAAAAAATGTGTAATCCCAACCGATTGAGGTACTTTTGATTTGGATGTTGGTAAGCTAAGTGACATTATCCTAAATTGATATTGCTATCAAATGAAAGGGGTTAGCTTTGGGGAATAAAAAAAAAAACTTGTTAGTCCCCAACGGAACCCTATAACTAAGCCTCCGCTGTCTGTCCCATCGGCCGTCTGTCATCGGACTGTATCTCAAGAACCGTATTGTATCTGTATTAAAGTAATTATTTAATACTCAATACTCAATACTCAATCATTTATTGCATTCCATATGTATTACAAAGATGGTTTAAAATGGTTAAAGAACAAATATGGACCCTGTCGGGCACAGCAATTAATAGGAGAGAGGAAGAGTGCTTAGCAGTATGTCAAGGTATGAAATAGTATCAAAAATTATTACAGATGTTAAATTGGATGTATAATTGTAAAAACATGTATATATTTATTTGGTCTGTGTTTATTTGTATAGTATATGTATTGAATAGGAATAGTAACTACGATTTTTTGTAAAAATGGTTTGAATTATTTTTATATATAAGAAGATGTATATTAAATATGTAACATAACATCATAAATTTGAAAGTAACTTTGTTTGTCTGTCTGTATGTTTGTTATCTCTTCACGTCTCGCCTAAACTGGTTGGGATAAGCCTTGGCACACGGGTAGATATCCTGGTATAGGATACAGGACCGCTAAGTTACGATTTACTTAATTAATAATTAATTAAAATTTTTGTATGAGGTATGATGGGACTGGCATACATAGTTATGTAAAAGTCCCTAAATTCAAAATAAAGAGAAATAAAAAACTATACCTACATCTTATTAATACCTAGTACTAAATACAACTAGTTACTAACTAAATTATATTTGTTGCAGCCCAAACCCGAGCCGGAAGACATGGCGGTCCATCAGCGCGCCCATTCAGTGTCGTCCACTTTACAGGTACGTTGGTACTATTCGCTCAGTGTTGTAATAATGCTCATAATGGTCTATTCACCGAGTTCCGGGTCGCGACCTTACGGGGTACGGCCTTCCGGGATATCTTTGCTAGTAACTGTGTGTGTGGAGTTGGACACAATGGTATTACATAATAATTATTATAACTAGGAATTTACGTATTATTGGAATCAAGTTACCTACCTTCCACCAATTCGCACTAAGCGTTTCGAAACGTCTTTTATAATGCGAACAGCAAAGGAGTTGAACTCTCTGCCTGCGTCTGTGTTTCCGGACGCTTACAACCCTAATCTCTTCAAAGTTGAGTGAACAGGCTCCTTCTGGGTAAGCTCGCTCCATCGTAGACTTTGTCTCTGTCATCTCTGACCAGGAGCAAACCCATCACAAATAAAAAAAATAGTAACAGTTCACAAATTATATTCGTGACAATCTGGAGGTAAGAAGCTTTTTTATTGTATTGATGGGCATACGTTAGACCAATATCTCACCTGATGGTAAGCGATGATGCGGTCAAAGATGGAGCATGCTTGCCTAGAAGTGACCTGGCTGTGACTTAAAGACTCCCAGGTTGTAGCTATCAGGAAACACAGACTCAAGCAGGGAATTCTACTCCTTAACTGTACGCACAATGAATGTGTTGTGTGTGAGTTGGATTTGACAGCAGGAAACAACATAGCTTAACATGTAAGTAAGAAAGAGATATGAAATAAATCTCTTTCGCACTTAGTGGTAAAGCGATCTTCTATCCCTCTCTACTCAGCTGTCAAATCCGCCTTCTTGGATTGTAACGAATATAGTCCGAGCTCTTAATATGAATTTTAATCCGTGGTTCGTGGATCATGAAAACTAGTCGTATCCCAGTTGTCTGCTTGTATTTTTTTGTTCTCTTTTTGATTAATTTCGTTGTTTGATTAAAGGCATTTTAATCGTTTTCTGATGGTTTTCTCGTGACAAAAGGCAGGCCAGTCTCTGAAAAGTATTAGGAATTCAACATGATCGTTTCCATTGTTGATCAGAGGGAAAAACATAACAACACTCGCAATTCTGATTAAACCAGATGCGCAGGTCTCGACACCTCGATCAATTCTACTTTTTAGTAACTTTCGCATTCGCATGACAGTCGCAAATGTCATAATCGGTCAAAAACACTTCGACTACATTTTTCAATTATGAACTCAACGAACTATTCCAGCTCTGCCTCAACTTTCGGAGAATACTGAGGCGTGATAATAATATATTTAATTTATCGGAACCTTAAACTGCTAAGCTTGCTTCCGCTAAGAACCACATCAACCCAGCAGTTAATACGCTCATACATTTTTAATTCGAACACATAAATCACTTTGATGTGATTACATGTGTAATGAAATAATACATCGATAGTGGCCCATTAATTTCTGAGTAATAGTCAATCAACATGGTGAAGCATCTCTCTCCTCTTATCTTCGGCGCTATGCAATGCTATTCCTGAGGCCAGTTCGCGGATGGGTGACCAACTTTACGTACTAAGAGTACTCAGTGCTTCGAAGAGCACGCACGTTTAACCGTTTGTCCCAGCTGTCATTTGTAGATCTTTGGCAGTCGTTATGCAATTACAAATACAAAGTCCTTTATTTCAAATAGACCAGTTTACAGGCACTTTTGTTTAGTCACGGTCTGTCAGTCAAATAGATGAAGCTAAATCTGCCGCGCTAGCGACAAGAGCCGACCCCGCCTCCAGCGCGGCAGTTGCACGTTCCAAAGAGTAGATCCTATGGAGAAGAACGTGCAAGAAACTCCATGGACACTCTTTTAAACACTGACTTTTTACATAATCATGGTTTCATTATTTAATGAGTCTATACATATATTTAATGAGTATATATGGATAATCAGAACCCAGAAAACCTGATTCCAGTCTTGCCAAGAAGTACCGTGTAAACCAGTTACTGGGTTGTGGAAGTCAGTTAGGCAGTCGCTTCATGTCTATGAATTTTTAAAGTTTGACTTCTTGGCCCAATCCGAACTATGAGGAATATCTAAAAACATTGAAAGGAGTCTCGAGCCCAATTTTGATGAAAAAAAACTTGCATCTTTGATTTCTTTATTAAATCGTTGTTCCTACCCAGGAATCGAAAATACTAAGTATATTTTTTGGTTGAACCGGTTTATTTTGAAAAAAAAAAAAAATACATCCTGTATTAATACACCATCTGTGGAAAGTGTAAATAAGGATCAAATTCTGGGAAGTAATAACACAAGGTAAACTAATGGAAAGAGGAAATTTTTAACGAAATGTACATCTTTGTACTGTGAAATACTTGATTCCACATACTGAGTCATGTGCTAACTCAGGAAGTAACAATTACTTTAAATTGTCAATGTTGTATCCTTGACTTCTATAATAGCAGTGGAGGTTGATGCATTTTGTTATCGAAACTTGATTTTCTTCCATCTTCGGCCTAACCATCACTTTCCATCAGGTGAGATTTGGGCCATGAGTTTCCCCGTTTTGTATAAAAAAAAAAAAAAAAATTACTTGCAGTCGCAAGCGTGGCTCCGAATATCTTAACTCCAATAGAAGAATAAAATCTATTAAACCGTCTTTTAGATTACCAAAACATATTGAACACGTATTCTTCCTTTTGTCACGTAAGAAAAACATGCAGACGATACAGTGCGTTGAAATTCCACGCAACGCGTCGTCACGCTTTAGAGCACTTTACCTAAAGGTGACGTCACAAGCCCCCACTCCTGATCTCGCACTGTGATGCACTTTGTCTTCGTGATTTTTTTTTTTGAAAACAGTAATTTTATTTAAAAAAAAAAATCTTTTTTTTTTTCAAATATGTATGTGACGGATTAATTAGAATCATATTTTAACCGACTTCCCAAAAAGGAGGAGGTTATCAATTTTTTTATATTTGTTACCTCGGAACTCGGACAATTATGAACCGATTTGAAAAATTCTTGTTTTATCTGAAAGGATATACTTGCAGATTGGTCCCATTTAAATTTTATGAAAATCGGTTACGGACTTTGGATTTTAAATCGAAATAGCTGGAATTCGTCTACTTAGATGATAGTTTTGTCATCCAAGTAATCGAAATTGCGTATTTTGCTTTTCTGCGATTTAGCAGTGCTGTTGTTTGGTGTAGGGTACCACTAAAAAGTGAAAAAAAATACATCCGATTTCAAAAAAAAAAACACTACAAAGTAAAAAATAACTTTAATTTCGGAAGTCGGTGTCAAAATACGAAGAAACTAACAAAAACACCGACTTCCGAAATTAAAGTTATTTTTTACTTTGTAGTGTTTTTTTTTTTCATTTATTTAAAATTCATCCCCTTAATGTCAGGAGGCCAACTATAAGTTTTATGACTGCCCTGTTGAATAACTCAGACTGCCACTTTTGTGTCGACCTGGATGCCATTTTAGGTTCAGCAGCCAAGACAAAGATGCATTACACATCAGATAGTAACTTTTGGACTACGATAACTGACCTTGTTGCTACGAAACAAAAGCTCTGTGAAAGAAACTTACCATGGCCATGATCATTGTATTTACGACCAAACTGTTACAACTGTTTCTAAGTTTTTTTTTTCTCCACAGGGTGGGTACGCAACAGTAGGTCGCGCCCCCCGCGGCCCGCTGGCGTCCGCCGGCGCGCCCGCCGTCATCGACCCTCCCCCCGCAGACCCCGAACAGCAGCTACGTTACGAGAACGACAGGCTCAAGCTTGCGTTGGCACAGAGGTCAGTTACTAAGGAATATATATGACAGTTGTTTGACAGCTCTGCAGTTGTGCCACAGTTGTGCGACAGTTGATCAACAATTAAGGAACCTTTGTTAATGGATGTAGTACTTAGTTTCTTTTGGAAGAACCTGTCCAAAGAGTATTGCTATATACTTATTTTTGCTGAGTATATGCCGCTGCTGCGCTCCTGTTTGATGACAATGGATGCCGGTGTGGTTACTTGTCGTGTGTTGTCTTGGTGATCTGTAGTGACTTCGGTGTTACAATCTATAGCCGACAGTGAACATATATACTGTCCTGAATCGCCGTTGGCTTTTTGTCCTCTTATTATAAAAGCTGCGCAACAGTTGCGCAGCACATAGTGATAGTAGGCCCTGTTTAGAATGGAAAGTGGGTACGCGACAGTGGGGCGTGCGCCGCGCGGTGCGATGGCCCCGAGCGGCCCCCCGGCGGTCATCGACCCGCCGCCGCCCGAGTCCATCGAACAACAGCTGCGCTACGAAAACGACAGGCTCAAGCTCGCTCTCGCACAAAGGTAAGTAGTGCAACAGTAGCGCGACAGTTGCCCGAGTTTTTGTTGCCGTCTCCGTTGCTTAGCCACTTTGTTGCAGATTTTATTTTGGGTTTTTGTTTTCTGCGTTTTTTGTTGATCAGCTTATTTTAAGAGCACGGCGCGAAACTACATTTTGTAGATTTCAGCTTGCTTTTCGCACCTAACACAAGGTAAGTAATATTTTTTTTTTTTATGTTCCATATTTTGTGTTTAATGCTTACGCACACCAAATGGCTTACGGGCATTTTTAAATCTACAAATGTCATTTAATTTATTTAAAAAATAACAATACACTAGGATGGAAAGTGAGCAAAAAAGAAACAATATTTACAACAATAAAAGTTTTATTCAATTGCAAGAGTTTTGTACAACACTTAAAACTACAAAACAGAATAATACACAGTCAGGCCTTAACTATAACGAAACGTACGCGTCCTTACTGCGTCACTAATAAATAATTAATACAATTCGTTAGCTACTCATTACAACACACTATTATTCATTATATTCTTAATGAGTATGCTACAAATATCACACATCATATTTGCCCCGTTTCAACTGACACGCGTAAAAGACACGTCATTTTGTGTTGAGTCGCGTTACTTTATGTTAAAGTCGCACAACTGCTTATAAGAGTGGCGCAACATTTTGTAAAAGTTGGGCAACATTTTTATAAAAGTTGCTCAACATTCTGCAAAAGTCGCGCAACATTTGTTAAATTTGCATAAAAATAAATGTCTAATACGCACCATTTTAACATTGAGCATAGTTTTTGAGTCCAATTTATTATCGAATAAGTCCGTTATACATTGCCTAGTTAGCGTAAACAATTCATATCACAACCATATAAATCCAGCAATGTACATACATATTTAAATAGTTTTAGTCGGTTTTATTTCAGATAATTCTTATCGGAATAATCTATCTTATAATAGAGCTATATTAAAGCATTTAAAAACCTTAGTCACGATATTGCAAAGCTATTTGGATTACAAATTATTGGTTGTCAGTCCGTCATTGCATTTTGAACCTTAAATCTGAGTTCACAAGGGTTATATTAGCTTTGAAAACAAGATGTAACATGTCCTTTTTTAGCTGCAGGGGAATTTTTGCGTTAGAATGTATGATGTTAAAATTCATGTTTATAAATAGGTAGGGCAATTATTTTGTTAAACATTATGTATAGAATCTTTTGAGATTGTTATGAAATTCTTTAGTATGGACAAATCAAAAGATCGAAGCTCAATATTATCTTCGATCATTCGATTTTGAATTTTTGATGAACAAACAATAAATATTGTTTGTAACATTTTTACAATAAGAAAGAAATATAAGAAACCAATCTTCAAATACCTACTATTTCCATAGTTACAGGAACTCCAATATGTCATGTCCACCATAGACATAATAGAGTTGAAATAATGCCAGTCAAAAACAAAACACGATCAAGCCCAAAAACAAATCGAACGAACTGCCCTTTAAAAACAAAAGAAGATCAAGGAAAATCAATTCATATACATTCTTAGGGCCTTTGCATACGGCGTTTTTTAAACGCGCTGACGACTTGCAGATGACGCGCGCTATCGTGCTTCAGAAGCAGAAAGTACTGCAGTACGAATTTTGTTAGTCATCTACAGCGCCGTGAACGTGCGTTCATCGGTACGTTAAAAATATGCCGTGTGCATAGGCTCTAACACAAGTTACCAGCAGCAATGATCGCCAATTTATCAGTTAGTGTTCATATCCTCCAGCGATGGGCACGAAACCCTCGTCAAAGTGCCCAAAGTCATGCTGGTAGTGTACGGGCTCGTGCGCCGGCTTCGCTTCGTACTCTTGCGCTGGTTTGTGTTCGTACTCCTCGTGGTGTTTGGGGGTCCCGATCTTGTGAACTACGGCATTGAAGCCATTTTTGTCGTCGGCCTCGTATTCTACTACGCGTTTTGTTCCGTCTGTTTCAACCAGGGTGTAGGAGCCTGGAATAGGAAGATTACAATGTTAAGTCCTAGGTTTTAATTCTTTATTGTACACCAAAAATAATACTGTGATAATTGAAGTTTTTTTACAAAGGTGAGTTTAACTCGAAGTTAACTTTTCTACCAGCAAACCTTTGAGCGATAGGGAAAGATCACAATAGATAGATGGTACGATCCAGTCGTGCGATGGTACGTGTTATTTATTGGACAGTAAAATACCACTCCCTAAGTCCCTATACTAAGGCTACACTTTTTGCCCGCGAATTCGTACGCGCATATCCCGTTTTTCCCGTAGAAATTTCGGGAAATCCTCTCTTAGTGCTCCTCTACACTTCCCAAGGAACCTACACACCAAATTTCATCTTTCTACGACCAGTAGTTTCGGCTGTGCGTTGTCTGTCAGTCACTCAGTAACGGAAGAATTTTATGAAATAATTTGGTGAGATCGTCTACTGCGATCTAAGGTTGCTCGAAGGCGTGTTCGTCAATTAAAAGAAACGACACAGATAGCGTGACAAACCTCTCCGTGATTGTCCTATGAAATAGTGGACGGTAGACCCTGTTTTTTGGGTGAGAAGTCATCAAATAACTCCTTCCACTCTGGGTGCAGCGGAAGGAAGTGTCTGTTACTGACTAGAACCCACCCGTGTAAATCGAAATGCGCTTTGCGATTTAGAGCCGCGGTAGAGTCAACATAGCCCTGGATCGCAAAGCGCAACGAACACCCTGACAGACACTGTTCCTAGCGAGCCCCGCTTTAAGAGATGCTAGAATAGTAGCTCGCATCTCTTTAAGGCGCAAGTGGGACCCGCACGTGGGGTTCGACCCCAAGCCCCTAGGATCCTTTTTATATGGGAAGAAATCATCAAATGAAGGAGTAATTTGACTGACCGCGGTGAATCTCTCGAACTATTTCCGCAACGCTGGCAGACACTGGCCCAAGCGGGCCCCGTCTACTATTCTCTCTTTAACGCGCGTGAGGTGGTCGACCCTACGCCCGTAGGATCCTAGGATATTTTCCTAACAAATATAAACAAATCGTAGTCAAGTTCTTGCCATTTGCGCTGGGTAAAATCAAGGCATTATTAAACTGTCAAATGACACCTCCCGCCCCGCCCTGTGTGAAGCAGGAGAGACTGTCAGACTCCTACTGACTAAAACCCATTCGTGTTCCTTCTAATGCCCTTTGCGTTCCAGGGCCGCGTCCCGCGTTCCACTCTACGTACGACTACGGCTCGCGACAACTCTTACGAACAAATTCCGCCACCCTGGCAGGAAAATCAAGGCATACATTTGTAAAATTGTTTCTAACCTTTCTTTAAACTTGTGTGGTAAACAAAGTATATATCTACACTAGGCTACTAATATCAAGGCTGCTAGTTAAAACTAAATCTATGAAGTAACGTTATAAACTTACTATAAAAGAGTGGCCTTGCCGCAACCTGCAAAAAGGTTTTGCATAGAATTTCCTTATCGAATAATAAAATACAGTTTGAAATAACTCGCACTACCGCTTTTATTTCTTTTGAAGTTTCCGTTGGAGATGAAACCTACATCGTCCGTCCTATACGTATACATTATCTGTAAAGCCTTTTCTGAAGAATTTTGAGTTCGACTTCTAGCATGATTATATTCGGCTGAAAATCATTAGGTACTGGGTAGCACGGCCTCCCTAGGCAAGACTGGTGTTAGATTTCCTGGATTTTGACTACAAGTGACGGATGTCAAAGATCTTTATGACAGCCGGGAACAACTGTTTAGCGGATTTTCCGAGACAAGACGGAATCTAGATGTCAAGATGGTCACCCATCCACGAACCTATCACGGCAAGCTATCTTGACTATTTTTTTTATTGAGGAATGGGCTTGCTCTTGACCTCTATCACGACTGGCAAGCGATGAATGAGGTGTATGATGGAGCGAGCGTGCCCAGAAGATGCCTCTTCTCTCTTTGAAGGCACACGGGTTATATGTAGAAGGGAACACAGACGCTGCCAGATATTTCCACCCTTTTGCTTTGTGGAAGAGTTGTGCTGAGTACGACTAGTCGGGATATCGACCTCCGTACGCCTGGTAAAAGGTTTTTGGCTTCTGACTACCCGTAACGATTATTATAAAAACACTGACAGGACTATTGTTGCCAATACGCCTGATATAGTGGTGGTGGACCGAATAGTGAGGCGTGCAATGATTGTAGACATAATCGTCCCGCATGACGAGAAACTCGTGAAAGCCGAAAAGGATAAACAAATCAAGTATATTGACTTGGCTCGCGAGAGTGTCGACATGTGGGAAGTGGACTCTGCAATCATTGTACCGATAGTTGTGACAGCCAATGGCTTAATAACTAAGAGCCTCGACCAACACCTCAGGAGGCTCTTGTTAGGCAGCTGGACCAAGGGCTTGATTCAGAAAGCGGTACTTCTTGACACGGCTCGCATTGTTAGGAGGTTCCTCTCTCTCTGGAGCCCTGACCGGCGTACCTTGGACCCTGTTCCCGATACGGGTGGGCTACTGTGTTTTTATATTTTTAAATGTTTTGTATTTTTTAAGAAATATTTAAAAATATAGTAAAAAAGTAATAGAGGATGAATAAAGGACAAAATTATAATAAACCTAATTTAACTAATACGTATACTTAACTTTATATGGTCATAGTTAAGCATGTAATAACAGATCTGTACCATAATGAGATTATGATAATAGGTAGTTCGTGTTAGTAGTTGATCGCCAAAGTAAAACAATGCTCAATTAGCCGTATAAGTATGAGCTTCCCGACCAGCATATTAAGTCGTGATTCATATAATTTATTGTTCATCTTTATTGAGTTAGTCAGAGGCGGTTAATGCTTCTACATGTATCGGGGTACTCCCGTGTAATTGAATTCGGATCTCTTACATGGAACGATTGAATTTGTTTGCAGTTTTGAGAAATGGGCATGATATTTTGAAACGATTTTCTTGCGTCTACAGGATTACTGTGTCTGCGTTTTCTTTAAAGTATGTTTTGATGTATGCAAATGCTGTATGTTTTCTCTGATAAATCTGTGCATTTTAGGTTGACGTGAAATTCTCTTTGCTCGTACATACGTAGCAAAGTTTGGGACTGAAATGACGTGCATATTGACGAGGCAGTGGTAATTGCAGCATTTGTTGATGTATTAGTTTTTGATCAACTTTTTGCCCAGCAAGACATCTCCTAGACTCATAGGTGCTTATTCTACGACTCCAGATGACCTAGAGTCAGTTCGCTAAGCGAATTTCTGGGTACCTATCAATCACTTTTGAGTGAGACCACGGTAACATGACTGAATGAGGTGTTTCCAAGTAATCGGGTTTCTTTATATCTATTAGAATAAGAATAGAAAAAGAATAATTTAAATATACCTTTGCTGCTAAAGTGTCATGCTGAAAATGAAGTCTAATTAAAGCTTAGGTCTTACCTTTGACCTTGTCACCATCCCTGGTCTCCCAATGCTCCTTCTGGTCACCAGTGTGAGGGTCCTTCACGGAGTAGTCAAATGAGTACTTAGGATGCGCCTGGAAAGTACAGATATGGGGTCATTGAGAGAGGGTTTGCGTACACAGTGCCAATTTTAATAATTTTAAATAACGGTCGTATGCGCATGTCAATCACAAACTGTCAAATAAGCCTTCGTTTCCCTACTTTTTCGTCAGATTGCAACTGAGATGTTGACGCGGTTGCTAAAAAATTTGTGGAACTAGCCCTCAAATATTTTTAACTTTCAAAATGGACGCTAAAAGGGTGTGAATGAAGCAAATAAAGTATGTACGAATAGTGGCAAACGGAATTCTGAAGTTGAGTTACAATAGGTGCTGTATACGATTCTGGCACCATCCTTAGATGTTATAATGGAGCTGCCAGTTCTTTACGTGCTAGATAAAAATTTCTATAGATTTGCACTAAATGTGGTTTGACCCAATAGAGAATATGCATGCGATTTTTTTATTTGCAAAATAAAATACTTATTAGCCCTAGTAAATGATTGATTTAGTTTCATGATTGTTTATTATTATAATAATAATAAACAATCATGAAATTATTCATCATTTATGAAGTTATAAAGCTTCAAAGACTGCAGTTAGAAAGAGAAGTCCGATACGAACTGTGACGACAAATTACACGACGACCATACAGGTCATAGAAAACAGCGTTTTCGCGAGAGGGACAGATATATTTGTTTAAAATAATTCGTTTAAAATAAGTATCGTTCGTTTTTCGAGCAATTTAGATTCTAATTTCACTGTTAGTATTATATTTTAGAATACTTTTAGATGAACTGTTCAGATCATAAATACTTTTTTCATGCATATTCCCTATTGCATCCGATATCGTTTATGTTATTTAAACAAGTCCAGTCTCATAGTCCTGTCGAAAGTTCGATCCACATAGGTCTGGTTAGCCCACTACTCACGTGGTAGTCTAGCTCGTACTCCTCTCCATGGTGCTCGTCCAGGCTCTGATGCTGGTGCAGCTGTACTGGAGCCTTGTGGTGGTAGTTCTCGTAGCCACTGTACTCGTCGCCGTACTGCGCGACCACTGACGCGACCACCAGCAGGAGGGATAGGGCTCTCTGGAAACAAAAGATAATTAAAGGGTTAGATGGTGGTGAAGACTGAATCAGTTTGATGATCCTTAAGAGGGCGTATTCCGTCCACTAGCGCCGCCAATCGTTTTTTATTAATTGTGGTAAATTTAAGACACGTAGATAAAAAACCGCTCTGTAGTGTTCTGAAGAAATGTATTTAATATTTATTTATTTATTTATTTATTTTATTTATTTATTTTAATTATGGCACTCCAACGACATTTTCACAAACATATTTTTCGGGCCTCTGTTACAATTAAACTTATAATCTAGAGTGAATTTGTCACTTAAAGGTGTGCACAGCACTCACATAATTCAAGTTATTACTTTATTACATAAAGTACATTTATAGGCTAAGAAAGAAACAAAACTAAGTAAATGAGAACAAAATTTAAATTAATTAAAAAAAAGAGAGAAAAACAAAAAAAAAAAAACAACTAAATCCATTTCTGCTGGGTAAAAGTAATAATTAACTAAGTAACTACACTAATACACAAAGCTGAAGAGTCCGTCTGTCCGTTCACCTGAACGCGCCAATCCCAGGAACCACCGATTCGATTTAAAAAACTCCTTCAGTGTTATATCAGCACGCTAAGACCAACAGGAGCAGTATTGAAAATTGCGACGCAGACGAAGTTGCGCGGGTCAACTAGTATAGTTATAGATTTCAACTGTGGTCGCTGTGGGATAGTAACAATTGTTTCCGAAATTGCGAGAGCTTGTTGTCAAAGATGTCAACGCTATTCGAACGTGTATGGAGCTTATTGTACGTCCTCATCAACCTGTTCATTGGTGCCGAATGTCCGAGGTTAGTTCTTGATGGGCATGGAGTGAACACATCTATTATGCGTACGGATCTGGGTGAACTATGGCGAGGGACAGATAAGTTTATTTCGGCGAGAAGCTTCGGAACTTGTATAGATCCATTAATGATTTTGTGGAGCAAAATCAAGTCGTTGGTATCCCTTCGCTGTTTTAAAGCTGTCATTTTGAAGTGACTTAGCCTTTGCGAGTAGTCAGCGTCCAGAGGACAGCTATTAGATTTATACCGCAGATAGCGTGTAAAGCTTTTTTGGACCCGTTCCAGGCGATTCACATGTGTACCATAAGTTGGATTCCAAACAGGTGACGCGTATTCCAAAACAGTCCGTACAAGTGAATTATAGAGTACCGTTAAGGCTTGGACTGTTTTGAAATCGTAACAGGTTCTTTTTATGAATCCCAGTGTTTTACCAGCCCTAGAAACAATACAGTCAATGTGAGGTATGAAGGTGAGCTTGCTGTCTAATAAAACACCTAAGTCTCGGATTTTGTCGACCTTTTGAAGCACTCTTCCGTTGAGCGAATATGAAGAAGTGACCGTATGGTGTTTTTTTGTGAATGTTATATGGTAACACTTATCAGCATTTAGAATCATACGATTTTTAATACACCAGCTCTGTACAGAGCTGAGATCATCCTGGAGTAAGGCAATATCTGTACTTGCGTCAATGACCCGGTATAGTTTCAAGTCATCAGCGAAGATGGAACAGGTACTGTGTTTGATACTGTTTGCTATATCATTGACGAATATAATAAACATTATTGGGCCCAAGTGGGAACCTTGTGGGACTCCGGATGTTGACGTGTAAAGAAGAGACTGATGACCCTTTACTACAACTCTCTGTTTTCTATCCGTCAGATAAGATTTAAACCAAAGCCAAAGTTGACCAAATATACCAAGATCTGACAGCTTTCGCAACAATATCGTGTGATCTACTTTGTCGAAAGCACTGCTAAAATCTGTGTAAATAGAGTCTACTTGCTTGCGTGAGTCTACTAATTTGCAAAGATCATTAACATAATGAACTAAGTTAGTCGTAGTGGATTTTTGAGCACAAAATCCATGTTGCTGTGGAGCTATCTCTATTTTAGAATGAGCGGTTAAAATAGGACAAATGAGAGACTCGAAAACTTTTGAAAATACAGACAAAATAGAGATAGGTCGGTAATTCTTTACGTTATCCGCTTCCCCTTTTTTAAAGACGGGCACTACATTTGCTAGCTTCCACTTATCAGGAAACTGAGAAGTTTTTATAGAGTGGTTGAATATTATCTTGAGTGGAAAGGAAAGACTGCCTGCACATCTTTTGACAAATATAGGTGGTAGACCGTCTGGACCGGCTCCCTTGCAAACATTAAGCTTTCTCAGTGCACTGACTACGTCTTTTTCCGAAAAAGCGACACTGCCCAACGCATTGCAAGAGTTGGTCTGCGTATCGTCAGAGTTATGTTCAGACTGTACGGCGCCCGACCGAGTAAATGTCGACGAAAAGTGTCGTGCAAAAAGATCGCAGATACCGTCACCTGAAGTGGCTACCTCAGTACCCAATTTCAGTTCCGACGGCATTTCACTTGAGCCTGATTTTTTAGCTTTGACAAAGGACCAGAAGAGCTTGGGATTATGGGTTATGCCCTCCTCCACCTTCCTAGAAAATTTATCATAGCTACTCTTAATAATTTGGTTGGCTCTCTGGCTTAATAATTGATATTCGTAGTCGTCGCGGGGGTTTTTATACTTTTTGTAACGTCTTCTAAGTTTTTCCTTTTCATTTAGAATGTTTATAAGACTTTTAGGGAACCATATGGGGTATTTATTGCATTTTACTTTGGATTTTGGCACATATGAACTTATGATGTTTTCCAATATCTTATAGAGCTCTTCTACCATAGCGTTGGCATCCTGACATTGGGCAAAGCTTTCTGTCCAATTAACCTGATTGATGCATTTGTTAATTATTTGATAATTTGCTTTGCGGAAGTTGAACTTTGCAGAAAGCTTGCATTTTAGAAATGTTGGTGATACACTGGCAATCTCAATACACAAAGGGGGATGGTAAGGGTCTATTGTAGACAATGGCTCAGTACATTCATGGACAAGTACACCATCAAAGTTAGATAATATTAGATCTAGCAATTTACATTGGTGATTTTTCACATGATTTAGCTGTTGTAGACTGTTAAGAGATAAAAAATCTACAAGGGAGTAGCCTAGCGAGTTATTATAATTACTTGCGGACATACTTGCAGACTGAATAATATTGTTTGACATTTATGTTTTGTAGGTACTCTAAAACATAAATAATTGCCAAAGTCGATATTTTTGCTAAAAGTGGCCACTTTTAGCAATAATTGCCGTTTTGGCCGTATTTAGCCACGAGCTATGTATTAAAAATAGCTGTCAAAAAATAATAGATACATTTCTTCAGTACACTACAGAGCGGTTTTTTATCTACGTGTCTTAAATTTACCACAATTAATAAAAAACGATTGGCGGCGCTAGTGGACGGAATACACAATCTTAAGTTCAAGACACACACAACAAATGTCAAAGTTAAAAATTGGTTTGAGATTTTTCTTTCATTTGTAATTATATTCTTCACATACAGTTCATGCATCGTAGCTTTGGTCATCCCCACCTCTAATAGGCCATCGTAATTGCTAGCAAATTGTCAAAACTAAACGCAACTTCGATTGTCACATTTTTCAGTAATGTTCCGCTCCTATTGGTCGTGTTATATATCCGTCCTTGATAAATGGGCTATCCAACAGTTCAACCAAACAAACACTTCATATTTTTATTAGTGTAGACAGCATGCGTATAATTATGTGAAAGTGTTGTTATCACGTTGTAATCAGGGTTGATATAATATAACTGTTAGAAGATAGATTGGAAACAAGATGAAAATCTTCGCGGTGCTGGCATAAATGGCGGTTTTAAAGGTGGTGGACGTACTTGACAGCGGGGCCTTTTTGTACGATACAATGAAGCCTTAGGTGTAGCGAAGATGGGCTAAGGTTTTTTTTTTATTTGAATATTCAGCTTTACATTACGTTTATCGCTTAACATCAGGTGATCAGGTGATATAGTGGTCAAACGTATGCCTATCAATAGTAAAAAAAAGAAAAAGTTAGCTACGGTTTACTCAAGGACTATGAAGGCAGTTGGACCCATCATTCATTTAAAAACCCACAATCATCAAAACAAGCTGGAGAATTAACCTACAATCGCCCCTTAAAGTTGAAATTTCCAGAAAAATATTTCTTAGCGGATCCTCACCTACGTTATGAAAGAAATACACCTATATCCGAATTTCAGCTTTAGTAGTTTTGGCTCTGGCTTTATATTCAGTCAGGACAAACGATTTTATAAATATGACCTTTGCAGTAACTTAAAAGTAACTGGCAACTAAAATTGATTAGTTACAGAAGTTCGTCAATTCTCAACAAAATCAATCAAAACTTATTCCCTTTACGTGATTCACCAAAAATCTGCTATAATTTTATAAAGCTGAAACAATAACTCAATAATCTCCCGGCTCGTTGTCTAAACGCGAAACGCATTACCCTGATTTAGCGTTAAAATAATCGGGTAAACATTTTCAGTATGCCTGTTAACGTCAATATGGTTCGTTCAAGGAAATTATGGTAGGGTGATTTTAAAAGCAGTGGAGGAAAGTTGTTTTGGTTTTGTGGGTAGTATGAAGATAGTTTCTTGGGTGTGTTATTTTTTCCTGCTGGGGTTGCGGTCTATTTCGAAAGAGTCACCGCGGCCCTGGACCGCAAAGGGCATTAGGAGAAACACGGATGGGTTTTAGTCAGTAGGAGTCTGACACTCCCTCCTGCTTTACCCGGAGCGGGAGGAGTCATTTTGATGATTACCCTTCTTTAAAAAAATAAGGGTGTGTTATTGTTTAACTAGGCCTATTTTAGGTCATGAGTTAGATAACTGCCTTTTTCGCGGTCGATCTTTTATGTAGCATATTTCAGAAGAACGTTTTTATTTTTTCTGGATAAAATGTACCACACAGCGACTGTTGCATTCTATCAAGAAATGATTTTTGGGGTTCTGAACTTCCGTATGAAATAAACAGAGCCCTTGTAGGCCGCCTTACAGTGCCAAATGGTCGATTTTGAGGTTAAGCGACGCTTGCCGAGGTCGGTCCATGGATGGGTGACCATCTTAACATACCGAGATTTTTTTGTGCCTCGGAAAGCATTTTAGGTCTTTTATCCCGCCTGTCATTTAGTTCTTTGACAGTCGTTACGGATAGTCAGAAGCCAGAAAATCTGACACCAGTCTTGAAGAGTACCGTGTTATCTAGTTACTTGGTCGTGAAGGTCAGATAAGCAGTCGCTCCATGTAAAAATTCTGGTACTCAGTGGCACCCGGTTAGACTGCAAGCGTACCCCAAGTTGGTGTGGAAAGACTAGTCAGATTGATTTATAGAAGTATGAAGAACAGGGTGTATAGTCCTGCATACCTCTATTGAAAAGGGAGGATCTTCCGACCAGACGGGTGATGTGTCCGGTGGGCAACTGCCTGTAGTTAATATTCGGACTGTTGTATATGTCCAAATCGCAACAAACACTGAAACCGTGATGCAAGATGTCTTTGACATAGTTCTTTGCTGGTATTATACCGCGTGTATCTGACATCGACGCACAAACGATTTCCATGGGTCCAGGGCATGATTCTGGACACCCCAGTGTTGGAATTTTTCGTCGGTTCTTTTCTCATTTTTTCATTTTTTTCAAGAGTACTTACCACAAATAGGTATCAGCTCAGCTGAGCTGATATCTATTTGTGGTTTTATTCAGATGGCTCTTTTTAGTGAAAGTAGTTAGTTATTTATTTTTTTATTAAAAATATCATTGGGTTAGGTCAGAATAACGATTATGAGCAGTCTAAAGTAAAAAAACCCTTGAAAAAAATTAAAAAATGAGAAAAAAGCCGACGAAAAATTCTAAGTCTAGGGTGTCAAGAATCATGCCCTGGACCCATGGAAATCGTTTGTGCGTCGATGTCAGATACACGCGGTATAATATACAGGGTTATTTGTAAAACACCGGCAATCTCAGGACTATGTTACTAACATCATAACCAACATGAACTTTTGTTCTATGACTAAAATTCATCATATTATAGTTCATCAGGATTTCATACAAAAATATTTAAATTACACGTTCTAAATGTTACGAAGTCTAAGCGAAGCATAAGAAAAAGAACGTTCAATTTAAATATTTTTTACAAATTAATACTTTACCCTGTTTGTATTTTGACCCGCGCAACTTCGTCTGCGTCACATTTTCCATTAATGCTCCGCTCCTATTTGTGTTAGCGTGATGATATAGGTAATATAGCCTCTAGCCTTCCTCGATAAATGGGCTATCTAACGCTGAAAGAATTTTTCAAATCTGACCAGTATTTTCTGAGATTAGCGCGTTCAAGCAAACAAACAAACTCTTCAGCTTTATAGTATTAGCATAGTTTTTGTGTCGGTATAGATTTTGTTACGTTAGTTTTTTGAGGCGACATCGATTTTGCTACAGATTGATGAAAACAATGGAATACGCAGGGATTATTTAAGATGTGTTCAAGTAATTCCAGCGTATTAAACAGAAAATACATACAAGAGTAAATAGACTTTACTTCGAACGAGATGATCTCATTAATATGTCAACGCTTCGCAATACACAGGCTAGGATAATAAACTTTAAAACAACTAGATACTATGTTAGCGAGCAATGGACTGTTTCACGCTGAAATTAGTTTCAACTAGGTTTCAGGCTGGTATTAGTCTTAACTGTGGTTTCGCTTCGTTCGTGTTACTGAGGAGGAGAAATTGATTGTTTTTGTCGACACTGCTTTAGGTTTACAGTATCCGTAGTAATCAATTATTAAAAAAAAATCTTTATCATCTGCCTAGCCTTTTCGCAACTATATTGGGGTCTGCTTCCAGTCAAACCGGATTCAGCTGAATACGCACCCACGACTGGCGAAATTCGTAGTGAGAGGCAACGAAAAAAATGACATCTGATCTCTAAATGACAGCCGGGACCAACGGCTTAACGTGCTTTCCGAGTCACGGAGTAAACTCGGTATATTATGATGGTCACCCATCTACAGACTAACCTTGGCAAGCGCTGCTTAACCTTAAAGATCGATCCATGCGGCTATTATCATTTAGCCACGAGCTCCTCTTTTCTCTCACGAGCAGATACCTACTCTAAATATATAAATTTCAAACATACCCCAAAAGTATGAAAACGAAAGGTTTTACGACGTGGACGTATTGGTTAATCCATCAACCGCGAACGGTTGAACAGATATATCCATAAAAGGGTTATGACTTTATCTGTAGTTCGTCGTTCATGTCTCTGAATAAAATATGGGTAGGTTTTCGCCGAGATTTTGGTACAGCGCTTTAGACAGGCTAAGCCTTGAATAAATTTTAATGTAAAAAGCTAAACTACACAGTTTTGGTTATTCTCATAGATACAAAAATACAAAATACAAAATGTTTATTTCTGTACCAAATAGTTTAAATTACTTTATGATTGGAGCCTCCTTTTAAGCATGATAACGCCTGTGTTAGGAGACTCCAAAAAAAGATAAAAAAAGATAAAGACCTACTAACTTTTAAATGTTTCCAATTTCAAAATTAGCTTACGTAGCTCGCCAGTGACAAATGATAATGATATTTATTCTGTAAGTAGGTTGTAAATAACACTTTTACCCGCCAATCTGTTTTGGTCATTTCAAAATAGATGAGGCCGATGTTTCCTAGCTGATTGCTCTGAGAAGAAACACCGAAATCATACAATCGTACTGGTCAAATCATACGAGGACCATGTAGGTTAATGTCTGAAGTGGTATTTTGAGGAAAGTAGACCTGTCCAGACAGTGCAAGCATTTACCAGTTATCATGTAGCTCAAACTTAGACGGAGTGTAACAGAATTGTTGTAAAGAGTTAGGCCCTGTCCGCACTGCGATTTTTGACGGCGCGGTTTTTTCCCGCAATTTTGTGATAAATTAAATCTGATACGAGTATCCGCACTGACTTTAAAAAGTTCGCGCGGAAGAATTATGAGAATTGATGCAAATGTACGGGGTGGAGATTTATTTCCGCGCCAATAAAAGTCACAGTGCGGTCAGGGCCTTACCGCGGCCCCGGAATGCAAAAGGCATTTAGGAATACGGGTGGGGTTTAGTCAGCTAGAGTCTGACGCTCCTGCTCGCTCCGCCCGAGCGAAAGCTGGTATGTCCCTCGACTTAGCTCTCCGTTTCTAAAGGAAATGTGTATTTATCCTAATAAGTAAGATTAACACTATCCCTGGCACTCTAATTAACTCAACTATAATTAAGTGTAGTTTTCTATCAGTGAAAGAATTTTCGTAATCTGATCATAAATTCCAAGTTACTACATACATAGACAAAAAACAATCACACAGGTAATTAAGACTTCTTTGAAATATTAGTTTAGGTAGAACCATTTTGAGACGATTTTATAATTATTAAAGTCATGCGCAAGTACTAGTAAACTACTATAAAAAATAAAATAAATTAAATAAGTAAACGTTTCATTTTTTATTGTACTTCTCTTGATTTTCTCTAGAATTACAGGCGAATATTTATTTTCAATATCTCCTATAAATCGGTTAACCAGCAATGAATCGTGCCCTCATTTTTCTCTACTATTTTTAGTAAAATCAATAACAGCGCAGCGGGTTTCTATGCAATTTCCTATCGTAGAATTATCTCAAGGACGTTTGAATCAATACTCTATCCATTCAAGTCTTTAATAGAACTGCTAAGAAATTATTTATACATGGTGACTTTCAGTTCAATAAAAAAAAAAAAAATTAACAAAAAAATACAACCGACTTCCAAATGTAAAAAATACACTACAGAGTAAAAAATAACTGTCGGTGGTTTTGTTACTTTCTCGTATTTTGACACCGACTTCCGAAATTAAAGTTTTTTTGTACATTGTAGTGGTTTTTTTAGGATGTCGGTTGTATTTTTTTTGTTTTTATTTTTCACTTTTCAGTGGTACCCCACAAAAATCGCAGGAAAGCAAAATACGGAATTTCGATTACTTGGATGCAAAAAACCATCATTGACAAAAAACGAATTCCAGCTACTTATTTCGATGTAAAATCCAAACTTTCTAACCGATTTTGATAAAATTTTGTGGGATCAATCGAGAAAATAATTATATTCTTTCTGATAAAATAAGTTTTTTTTTTAATCGGTTCATAAATGACGGAGTAAGGAGGTACTTAATAAACATAAAAAAATAAAATTGAGAACCTCCTCGTTTTTGGGAAGTCTGTTAAAAATCAGATCGTGGGGCTCGCGTATAGACTTCTTTCTATCCCAGTTGCTTACAGGTGGTGGTAAATGGTTGCATTAAGTCCATCCATGTACCACTATTGTACATAAGTACAGTTTAAACAAATAAACTAAGTTGATAAGTAAACTGCGAAACTTTCGTATGTTAGAAGAACATAGTAACACTACTCTACACCATTTTTTGGTGAGATAGAAAGTCTGGCAGCTCTGGGATCTTAGTCCATTTGGTATGTTTTATAACCTCAAAATCCGAAATCATTTTGGATATTTTACAATTCTAAAAAGTGTCCGTGATTTTAATTTAGTTTCAGTCGAACATATGCATTATTTAAAACACAGATAGTAAATTCACGTCTCTGTTGGTTCTTAGGCGAACGATGTATGGGCACTGAACAATGTCCTTTCGAAATCGAGGGAGAGGGTGGGTATCCATGAGGGGGTAAAGTTACACATGCTTAAAAATCAACAACTTTTTACTTCGAGATAAATCCTTAAATTTCCAAAAAAAAAAAAACTTATTGTTATTTCTTAATATAGCGTTGATTCCAAAGTAAAACTGACTGATATTCATCTGTGTCTACTTTCATCCCTTAAAACATTACCAATGAATTAAACTCCCTGTATTCAAAGACGACCTACTTTCTCGCTTTCAAGCGAATCAGAACTAACAGTTGTCGTAAGTTAAACTTAGTTTAACTGCTACTAAACGTTGATTAGCTTATGTAAGTCGCGGTGAACGACATTGTTTGTAGTTTATCGATTCTCTTGTTAAAATATTAACGATTGTTTGATTGTTATTTGTAAACTTTTAACTGGTATTGTATAAAATATAGAGGTAGAATAGTTTTTTTTTAATTACTAGCTGAAACGCACAACTTCGTCTGCGTCATATTTTTCATTAATGCTCCGTTATTATTGGTTGTAGCGTGATGTTATATAGCCTACATAAATACCTATACCTCGATAAATGGGCTATCCAATCCTGAAAAAAAATATTCGAGCCAGTAGTTCCTGAGACTAGCGCGTTCAACCAACCTAACAAACTCTTCAAACGCACGGATCACTATTGAGTACCCCGACCACACTTTCGATGAGGTAAAATAGGCTCGTCCAATGAAAGATCTAATTAGTCCGTCAGTTAGATTATCAAAAAAATATTTGACGCGTTTTTTTCTTTTGTCACGTAAACCAAAATTGACGAAGAATCGACGCTTTTAAAATTCTCAAGACGTCACGCCGTGGTATAATTATTAGTGCGTTGTGACGTCACGAGCTCGCACTCCCGAGTTTTGATGCGTTTTATCTTCGTCAATATTCAAAATAAAAAATACGTGACCATTATATTTTAATACTCTTACTGACAGACTAAATAGATAAAAAATTGCAATTTATTGATGGCGGAAACTAACCCATTCAGAAGGACATATTATTATTCTATTAGGGAAAAAAATTCACCGATACTAACATTGATATATAATAAAAGGGTTTTTATATATCAATGGATACAAAGCAACACTATGGCTGAGTGTTCAAGGTTACTTTTTGTTCCGAAAAATGTACTGTTCTTCTGGAATAGGCAAGCAATCGAAGCCGCGAGATCAAACTTGTTAAGTACATAGAAGATTTTTTTACTTCTGAGTAACAAATAAAAAGCTATGTTAATGACAAAGTTACCAAAATTAATCGTTTAAATCCACGGACCCAATTCTGTCCTATTTTAAAAGCTAACGAACTTTTTAACGTCGAACTTGCAATTTTTCGCTTCGAGGCCGAAAAGCCGGGTTTTATTATAAATATTGTTTTTCCCGAATCTACTTCACAAAGGTGTCGCTTGGGCTTGGTAACTCGATACGAGAGCCAATAATCCTCTCGGAGACATGAGATGGCAGTATTGAGAAAGATTATATGTGCGACCATAGACTAGGTATAGACTTATAGATGGATGAAATAGGCATAGAGTACAGAGCAGTGTGTAATTAGTAGGTACATCCCTTCCTTTATAAATTATAGCCTACTAGAGGCCGCCTGCGACTTCGTCCGCGTATAAATTCTCGTTATTCCCGTGTAAATCCCGATCCCTCGGGAACTCCGGGATAAAAAGTAGCCTGTGTTATTCTGGGTCTCCAGCTACCTACATACCAAATTTTAATCGTAATCGCTTCAGTAGTATTTGCGTGAAAGAGTAACAAACATCCATACATACTCACAAACTTTCGCATTTATAGCATTAGTAGGATTTATAGTATTAGTAGGATGTGTTATTGTTGAATAAGCTATATTAGGTACTGTAATTTTTCATCAAACTCCATGCATCCTCACAAACTTTCACATTGAATATCTCATTACGATAGGATTTACATTACAAAGCATGACCATACAGATAAAAATTTGCAAATTCACCGTTACCCCATAAGCTTAACTTGCACACATTCGGCATTACATACATAGAAGAATGCTCACTGCACAGAGACGTAACTCAAATTAAATAACAATCAAACATAAACTTTGTTACCCAATAAGTCATCGAAAGCGGTCGTTATTTGTAGCTCTGTACCTACGTCAATAAGTTATTCGCGAGTCATCATGATCTGCCTAGCATTGTCCCAGCTATATTAGGATCGGCTTGCAGTCAAACCGGATTCAGCTGAACACCAGTATTTTACGTGGAGCGACGCCACAACCCACTATCTGGGTAACACGGTACTTTTTGACAAATCTGGTGTTAAATTTTCTGGATTCTAACAATCCGTAACAACTGTCAAAGATTTACAAATGACAGCCGGGACCAACGCTTAACTTGCCTCCGAGGTACGAAGGAATCTTGCTATCGACGGTCGCCCATCCAAAGACTAACCTCGGCAAGCGTTGCTTTACTATGAAGATAGACTCGTGCGGCTGTTATTGTTTCATTTTTTATTTGTGATGAGTTTGCTCTTGACTCTAGTCTAGGTCAGAAATGACGGAGACAAAAGTCTACGATGGAGCAAGCTTACCCAAAAGTAGCGATCTCCTCAACGGTATTCCCGAGTCATTGTCGGTAATTATAACGTTAAATATCGTGTTAAATAACGCGCTTTCGCTTAGCACGTTATTGCGGTCAGTTCACACCGCTGGCTTGCGATTCTTCGGCGCTAAGAATAGGCTGACCCTTTCTGTTTACGTGGGTGGTCTACATGTGTAAAGCCAGGGTTTGTGTTTTAATAGATACTGATAGATTTACTAGAATGAACACACACATATCGTTGTGGGAGTACTTTTACTGTGTGAACAGTTAGGTATGCTATGGAGTGGGATTACCTTTCGCAGTGTTTTTTTTTCTGATAGCTACAACGTGAAGAGTGAATTGTTACTTCTAGGCAAGTGTTCGCCATTTGTTGACCACATCATTGTTTTCCATTAATATTGCCCAGCAGTGTGGCATGTCACAAGCTAGATAGTCTGTGTTTCCGAACGCTTACAACCCTAATCTCTTTTAATTCAAAGTTAGAGTGATCAGGCTCCTTCTGGGTAAGCTCGCTCCATCGTAGACTTTGTCTCTGTCATCTCTGATCAAGACTAGAGTCAAGAGCAAAGAGCAAACCAAAAAAAAAAAAAATGATAGACAGTAAAATTATCTAATTAGGAGAACCAAATCTGACTGTATTTGTACTTAGTTTAAAGCAACAGGCTTGCCCCGTAACCACATGAAACATAACCATAACATCGGTGTACACCTGCTAACCATTTATACCATAAGGGAATTCAGACGTCATGCTATGTTCGATGACAGATCTGTGCAGATCACCATTGATCTTTCCTCATATTGTCATAGAGCTACAGTTTCACACAACTATCGGGATATAGTGTACTATAGTATTGCCAGTACATCACAGCCTCTCTCGTAATCCGGTCAACGGTCGACATACATACTAGCATTATGCGGCGCGACGTCCAATGCTCTTTGAGTGCATAAGAGGATTTATTAACGTATTGTTCAGCAGGTGCCTGTACAGCTGCTGTTCAATACTGTCATCTTTAACGAGTAGTCTAAACAGGAGAGCTCCTGATTCAATTAAACTATTTATAGGTACTTTTGATCTGTCCAGAGTCGGTCAGTCAGAATGTTGAAGCTAGATGGCCTTTACAACTTTTCTTAAAATAATGGTATAGGATCCCAATCCTTGAACCAATTCGCAATTCGCAAAAAAAAAACAAGTAGATTCTCTTTTTTAGGGTTCCGTAGCCGGCAAAAACGGAACCCTTATAGATTCGTCATGTCTGTCCGTCTGTCCGTCCGTATGTCACAGCCACTTTTCTCCGAAACTATAAGAACTATGTTGTTGAATTTTGGTAAGTAGATGTATTTCGTGAACCGCATAAAGATTTTACCACAAAAATAGAAAAAAAAACAATAAATTTTGGGGGTCCCCATACTTAGAACTGAAACTCAAAAAGTTTTTTTCATCGTACCCTCACGTGTGGGGTATCGTTGGATAGGTCTTCAAAAATGATATTGAGGTTTCTGAGATATTTTTTTTCTAAATTGAATAGTTTTCGCGACAGACACTCCCAAAGTGGTGAAATGTGTCCCCACCCCCCTTAACTTCTAAAATAAGAGAATGATAAAACTAAAAAAAATATCTGATGTACATTAATTACCATGTAAACTACCAGCGAAAATTGGTTTGAACGAGATCTAGTAAGTAGTTTTTTTTTTAATACGTCATAAATCGTAAATCGCAACTTCTGCTTACGGAACCCTCAGTGCGCGAGTTCGACTCGCACTTGGCCGGTTTTTTTTTCATAAATGGTAACAGAAACAGCCTTCTTTGGAGCTAAAAGCTTCTCTTGAACTTGACATCTGACTCTTCGCTCTTAATATACAGATAAAGTTTCCATAAAATTCGTGAAACAGACATTTGCCATCGCTCAACTAGGGCCGCCCCAAAACCCTCGTACTTGTACAAAAATATTAATGAAGTTTTTCAATCTTATTCCGGAACCAAAACTACCGCATACGGACATCCAATAAATTCATTGGAACTCGGTCATAATATGACATGGTAATCGTAAGTGTTCCTTCTTCGTTTTTCGTTCGTAACGGCATGCGATATATTTTTTGCGCACCTGTCACAATTACCGATAGCCACGCTATTTGCGAATTATCGCTTCCTATTACCATGTGCGTTTTGTGATAGGTATTTGTTGCGTTTGCGATGTGACAAGACATCGGATCTTTTATTTTTTATTAAAATGTTCACGTTTGACCACATTGTCACCCTGATGGCAGGCGATGATGTGGGAAACAATTGGATAGGAGCATAAAGCCAGCTAGAAGCAACATATTCACCCTTGACTCAAGATCCCCAGGTTGTAGCTATCCTATCAGGCAACACAGACTCTGGCAAGGAATTCCACTCCTTAGCTATACGCACAACGACAGTAAAACCACATCGTGTTGTGTGTATGGAGATCTTGTTTACTGCTATGCCCGCGTGATGAACTACGGCTCACACCATCTTAAAGAGAGGAGCTTTGTGTCCAGGCAATATTTTAGGCTTTGTTTCGATATTATAGTAGGCTACATTATGAGATTCTGCCGCATTTGAGATAAGTGCGGTGTGTTTTGCTTCGGAATATGCTGCTCTTACTGCCAGCGCGACACAACTAGCTTCATTATTTTATTGACCGCCTCTTAAAATTCAAAAGTGGCTGTAAATGTTCTATTTGAAAGCAATGTTTTTGATTTTAGAGGAACGGTGTTAGACAATATTTAGAGGAGCTCGTGGCTAAATAATAACAGCAGCACAGGTCGATCTTCAAGGTTAAGCAACGCTTGCCGAGGTTGGTCTGTGGATGGGTAACCATCTTAACATACCGAGTTTCCTCCGTGCCTCGGATAGCACGTTAAGCTGCTGGTCCCGGCTGTCATTTGGAGATCTTTGTCAGTCGTTACGGATAGTCAGAAGCCAGAAAATCTGACACAAGTCTTGCCAAGGAGTACCGTGTTACCCAGTTAATGGGTTGTGGAGGTCTGGTAGGCAGTCGCTCCACGTAAAATACTGATATTCAGCTGAATCCGGTTTGACTGGAAGCCGACCCCAATGTAGTTGGGAAAAGGCTAGGCAGATGATGGTGTTAGGCAATTAATTAGGCTACTACCTGACGTAGACAAAAAGTAAATTTTAATTTTATTGCTGTTGTCCTGTCGAGGCTTAATGTACAGCTCAGACTTTTAAAAGTTTGTGTATTTTAAAGAGATAAAAAGGATGACATTTTACGCTTACACAATTTATATTTCTCGTTGGAACTCGTTGACAAGTTGACGTTATTTTTTGTTAAGAAGGTCACGCAAATTAAATTGTTTGAGAAAGGATGAAACTTGATCATGAGCAATTGAGCATTCGGCATTTTCCTTTTTTTCTTTTGGAGATTCTAAAGGCAGATAATCCGACTAGAAAGAATCAATTGGAATAACCAGCTTTACTTGTTGTTGTTGTTTGTTAAATTGGTTTAGGCGTTGGCCTTGTGACCAGGTGGTCGTGGGTTCGATCCCCACTAGAAGCATAGGTACTTTGTGAAGTGGTTTTCAAGTTTGGCTTAGACATTGCAGGCTTGAATCACCTGATTGTCTGGATTCCGTGCTTCGGAAGGCACCTATAAGCTGGTAGTCCCGTCCGCCAAATGGCGGTCTTCAAATAAACCTTGTCAGAGGCCCTTGAGGCGGTTTAGAAACTCTGAAACTAGGGTGTGCGTCTTTAGCTCAAGATAAGAAGAAGAAAACTTTTTAACTTGTTAAATTTTATTTTTCCTTTTTGTAGCTTCAGTCAGAATATCTGACAGCAGTCTTGCCAGGTATCGTGTTGTCCAGACACTAAGTTGTGAATGTCAGAAAGGCAGTTGCACCATGTTAAATCAATATCATCATCTTCCTGCCCTTATGCCGTGTTACTTGGGGTCACACCCTTTCCTGCCATATCATGCCCAACACAATCCATCTTTTATTTGGCCTCTCCTTCGCTGTCCATCCAACCATATTTTGGAATAAGCTAGGCAGATGTTGAGGAAAGAAAGAACGAAAGAGTACCGCGGCCCTAGAATGCAAAGGGCATTTGGAGGAAGACAAGTGGGTTTTAGTCAATATGTTCTGACATGTAGCGGCATCAATACCGGCACAAGAAAATCCAATGGAGCAAATCAACAAAAAGAACCGCGACGCCATCTATCCAACTAGCATCGAACTAAAATCCTGCATCGCGCAAGCAGAGTTTACCGTGCAATTAGAACCTATGCATCGGCCCGAATATCAACTATCGGGTTGTTGCCGGCCAGGCACAACACCCGCCTGGTCGGAGGATCCTCCTTTTTCAATGGAGGTTTGGCGGGACTTTACTCTTTGTACCGCATTCCTCTAAATACACTCCTTTTTGCGCCAAGATCGGGAGGAGTACATTAATGAGTTCACATCTTAAATCTGGGCAGATAGATATTATTCTTAATAAAGCTAAATATTTTTTCTCAAACATCTTGAAAATGTGAGCATTATTTTGTGAACCTTCTTCGAGATAAATCGAAATTGCCGTAATGGTCGAGCAGCGGCCGGCAAAAGTTGTATAAAAATCAATATCTATCGTGTTTAGCGGCCAAATAAACTATCGTGTAATTTAAAAATGGAACGATCGTAATATTCCGAAACATCACAAACAAGGAGGTAACTTATGAGTCGGCACACAGAGGGGCCCGAAAGGGCCGACGCCTGCCCGAGTCGCGGGACTGTTCGAAAGAGATACCGTGGCTCCGGAACACAAAGGGCAATGAAGGAACATGGATGGGTTTTAGTCAGTAGAAGTCTGACACTCCCTCCCACTACACCCAGAGCGGGAGGAGTCATTGGATGATTTCCCATCCTTAAAAAAAAAGGAGGTAACTTATCAAAGGTTTTATTATATTTCGAACTGGCTTGCAAATAGAAAGCTGTTTAAATTGAACACTATAATGTAAGTGTTCGCGGGAATAATTCTATTCTATTCTACATTTATAAATGGCAAGTAGAGCCGATGTCGACTATTCTGCCAATGCGGGAATAATTTATTGTTGTTATGGTTGTTCGACAGTGATTTTGAAAAGTAATTGTAGTTTAAGTTCCGCGCATTATTTGAGAAAAGTACTATACAATTGGTGCATTGATTGACTCAGGTGTGTGTGCTTCGGCTACGCCTCGGCCCACATTTACTCGTTCGTCCATCAATGCTTCTTTTGCTGGCCGCTGCAGTAATCTATACTAATTATTATTAATATTATAAAGCAGAAGAGTTTGTTTGTTTGTTTGGTTGAACGCGCTAATCTCAGGAACGACTGGTCCGATTTGAAAAAATCTTTCAGTGTTAGATAGCCCATTTATCGAGGAAGGCTATAGGCTATATAATTATCATCACGCTAAGACCAATAGGAGCAGAGCAGTAATGAAAAATGTTACGCAGACGACGTTGCACGGGTCAGCTAGTGTATTATAACTGACCACTTGCCATCGCGTGCCGGTCTCATATCGGTATCGCACGCACACGCGATATTTTCACTTACACATTGTAAGTGGTCGAGATTAGAGTAGTGATCTGTGCATCCTTTTACTTTTATTCACTGATTGTATATCTTAGAATGTAGATGTGATGATTTCGGGGTGAGGGAACTGTAGTATGTCTACGTTCGTTGACCGGTGGCGAGTGTTAGGTACGTTTTTATACGGGACATGTATAATGTTGGATCGAAGTTTTTTTTCACGGATGGCGATTTACAAACTTAAGTGACTTTACTCTTTGAAATCCTTAATCTTTAAATTAAACTTGGGAGAAATATGCAACATGCCTAGGTCTAAAAGTAAGTCAAGACTTCAGACGGAAGGAGATGTTTCACTTTTTATAGAAAACTTTAAATTACTCTCTAATATTAGATATATAGTGCCCAATGAAAAAATCTAATTAGCCCGTCAGTTGGATTATCAAACAATATTTGACCAGGTTTCTTCTTTTGTTACGTAAACCAAAATTGACGAAGTTACGACGCTTTTAAAATTCTCAATACGTCACGCCGTGGTATAATTTTTAGTGCGTCCTGACGTCTCGAGCCAATCAATACCGCGTTTTGATGTGTTTTATCTTAGTCAATAGCGGCCCTTCCACTAACGTTCATTCCTACCGGAATGTACAATCCTCACGGAATGAACGCCAGTGGATTTGCAAGAGCGAGAAAGAATGACGGTATTAAAACCCCGCGACCCCTCCCGTCGCGACGGACGCGACGCGCTCTGTGATCAAGTTAGTGCCTGTTTATTTGTCCGGCGTGATTGAGCGCTCGTTTGTAATCATTTTGCGTTCGTCTTCGTCCCGTAGTAGGTACGGGTACAATTTTTTTTTTTTTTATTTATGCAAAACGGGGAAACTCTTGGCCCAAATCTCACCTGATGGAAAGTGATGATTAATCATCACTTTCATGAAGCACTCACTTTTCACTTTCTTTCTTTAATTTAGAGGTATGGTAGGTATCTTTGGCTTAAGCCAAAGATACCTACCATACCTCTAAATGCCGGAACACAACAATGCTGTTAACATTGTTGTTATGGCGACAGACTTAGACATGATGGTGGTAGCTTTGCCAGGCGGACTTAGAACAAGTCCTACCACCAACCAAACCGAGCAAAAAATTTGCCCCCGCTGGGAATCGAACCCGGGACCTCTGGGTCTGAATCAGGTGGTTTAACAACTAGACCACGGAGGCGGTTAGTATCACCTGTTTAGCACCACCCGGGGACCACGTGTAGGGATTCGCTGCAGGGTATTCTCCTACGGACGCGGGTTACTCGGCCCCCAAATGTTGTTGCAAAATGAAAATAATCCATAAAGATAATTCAAAATGACGATCATTCCTTTTAAATGACAACAATCTTCTTAAAATGATAGGATTATAACCATCCACAGACACGCAATCCCTCGGTATGACTGAAAAGATGCAAACTGACAGGAATGTACCAAAACGTGTGTATGGTCACTGAAGGATTGTTTTTCCTGTCGAACTGGCGTGTTGTGATAAAGTCAGGGGAAAGAACGTAGGATTGTGGTTTAATTAGTGGCTGCAACGGTTTTATTTTATCCCGTCGCTTTTCTGTACAGTTTGCACAACGGGACAAGTCGGAAGAAATGAACGTTAGTGGATGGCCCGCTAATATTCATTGATTTACAAAAAAAAAATATGTGTCCAGTATTGTTCAATACTCTATCTGACGGACTAAATAGAATTGCAATTTATTGATGATAGAAACTAGCCTAAAATCGATTCTTTTCTGTACCGACATCACATCCTTCTTGAAAGACCAATCGAATAGAAAAGAAAAACTTTTGAACTATGGTCAGCAAAAATGTTCATAAACCTAAGTTAGTAATAGTATTACTAACCGACATAGCGAGCACGGAAGGAATCAAAATGATTGAAGCGACATTAATAAGCCATTACCCACTGAACGCACGAAAATTGACGCGAATTAGTGTTCATTGAATTAATGTTAACGTGACGGAACACGGAAGACGTTCAGGTGGAGAGGTAGTGAGGTTGCGCGATTCATGCTGACGGTACTGCCACTTGTTGGCAAGAAATGGGTACCTGGTTTATTGGTTTATAATGGTGTACCGGAGTTGGAGAAGCCCAGATTATTGAAGTCTACATGTAGTAGAGGAATGCTATAGTAATTATGGTATTTATTTAGTTAATTTTGAAAATAGTTTACAGACTAATTACAAACTTAAATAACATGCTGTAATGTCATTTGCTAATTACAAGCTTCCACATATATTGATTACTTATTTATATGGTGCTTGCGTTGCACAGTCATAGCGTAGGTAAGTAAACATATTAAATGTATAACCTATTTAAGGTATGTCGAGACATTAGGTTTGTCAAGTCGTGCAATAACAAAATTAAAAGTTATGGTAGTCACCAAAATACTCCCTGTTCAAAATCTTTTTGATTTTATGTGCGCTGGTGCAAAACAAGTCGACATCCAGGTGTGATGGTAAACTATTGAAGGCTTTAGCACTTCGTATGAAGAAGGAGTTCCGCCTGTACTTTGTCGATGCGAATGGTACCTACTTGGAATAGGGGTCGTTTTCTTAGATTATTTAAATTAGTGCGAAGAAGTATTTTGCTGAGTAGTTTGGGACAATCAACCGAGCCTTTTGCGATGTTCACTAAAAAACAGTTTTTTTATGTTCCGTTTTTTCGGGAAATCCTCTTAGTGCTCCCCAAGTAACCTACGTGCCAAATTTCAGCTTTCTGCGACCAATAGTTTCGGCTGTGTTGTCTGTCAGTCACTCACTAACGGAATAATTTTATATATATTAGGATTATTCATAGGCACACGTTTGACCACTATCTGTTAAGTGATGCTATTGGTTGATAATAATGGAGTACTCTTGTCTAGAACACTTTTACTCTTAACCTAATAAGACAAGCGTAACATATTCACTCTTGACATAAGAACCCCCTGGTTGTATCTATCAGGAACACAAACTGGCATGGAATTCCATTCCACAGTCACCCTTTAATACTGGAATACCAGACATACCAGTAGCTAGTACTGGGTACCAGCCGTACTTGGCCGCTTCTTCTCCTCATTTAATATGCGCACAGCTAAAGTGTGGAACTCTCTGCCAACGTCTGTGTTCCCGTCCACATATAACCCGTCTGCCTTCAAAGCAGGAGTGAAGAGGCATCTTCTGGGTGCGCTCGTTCCATCATAGACCTCATCCATCGCTTTCCATCAGGCGTGATTCAGGTCAAGAGCGAGCCCATTACTTTATAAAAAAATATAATAATGAGGAGTGGAAGTATAGTCAGGAGGTACTACTCCTATAACGTTTTCTCCGTATGATTGCGATGTCCACCATAAAACGCATGTGTAGAATTCAGGGATTTCTTCCCCATACTTCCAGGTTCAAGCTTTGCTATTCTATTATTTCTGTAATAACTATATATTTTTACTAGAGCGACCTATCAACCAAGCTCGGAAATGAAAGACAACCACCTGGCGGAAATTGAGAGTTAATCAAAGAAAAATAGGTTAAAAGCGGAGCTAGCAAATGGACGAAATTTTCTTAGTTGTCTTTTATAGGTTAAGTCTTAATCCAAGCCTAGGATAAGAAGAAAATGGCTGAAGTTTGTGAGTCTTGAGATAATGAGTAATTAATCTTGATCATATTATAATCGAGTTTGTAGTTTTTATGGCACTTGCTAATGATTTATTGTGTTGGTGGAGATTTTAATGAGATTTAAGTGTGCTATAGCATTTTATTGTGTGGTCATGATAGTGACATTTTTTGTGCATAAATAAATACATTAAGAGATCTTGCTATGGTAAACATGAAGCGCAGAAGAGTGAAGAAAGTTTTATGTATTAGTAGACCGACATTGACAATTCAAAAGTGCCTGTAAATTGTTTAATTGAAATAAATGGTTGAGTTTGAGTTTATGTTTATAGAAGTAAGTTAGTTAATTTCCCTATTTACAATTTTACACTCGTCCATCAATTTTCGCGTGAAAACCAGCATTTTTCTCACAAAACGAGGCACATCCCTCACTGGACCGGAACAAAATACATGTTATATATATACAGTTATTAGTACCAACTTAACAACAAATTATTAGTTTTGCTCTGATCGCGGAAACGGAGGAATTCTTACGTCACATCTTCGTAACGTAATGTTATATTATTTGGTTTAAACTGTTATGTTTAATGATATGCAATTTAACTGTAGCGGTTATAATTTAGTTAGAGTGTTCTTGCGTAAGATTAAAATGTGATCTACTTTGGATTAGGTAAATTTATTATGAATAAGTAGGGAAATTGTTTAACGTAAGTGAGTAATGAGAACTCATCATCTGCCTAGCCTTTTACCAACTATATTGGGATCGGCTTCCAGTCAAACCGGATTCAGCTGAATACCAGTATTTTACGTGGAGCGCCTGCCTACCAGACCTCCACAACCCATTAACTGTGTAACACGATACTCCTTGGCAAGACTGGTGTCAGATTTTCTGGCTTCTGACTTTCCGTAACGACTGCCAAAGATCTCCAAATGACAACCGGGAACAACAGCTTAACGTGCTTTCCGAGGCACGGAGGAAACTCAGTATGTTAAGATGGTCACCCATCCACAGACCAACCTCGGCAAGCGTTGCTTAACCTTGCAAATCGACCTGTGCGGCTGTTATTATTTGGCCACGAGCTCCTCTGAGTAATGAGAACTATAGTCGTAATTTATAAAATTCTGTTCTTTACTGAGTTACTGACAGACAACGCACAGCCGAAACTACTGGTCGTAGAAAGCTAAAATTTTGTGTGTAGCTTCTCTACACTCCATAGGGGAGCACGAAGAAGGGATTTCCCGAAATTCCTACGAGAACGGGAAAAAACGGGGTATATACGAGCACGAAATCGCGGACAAAAGCTATTTCATAGTAATATTCTGGGAGTCTTTAAGTCAAGAGTGAATAGGTTCCTTCTAGGCAAGTGTGCTCCATCTAAGACCGCATCATTGCTTACCATGAGGTGAGATAGAAGTCAAACGCGTGCCTATCATAAGTAAAAAAAGAAAAAAAAGCTGAAGAGTTTGTTTGTTTGTTTTAACGCGCTTATCTCTGTGGAACTGTCTGTGGATTTTTTTTTTTTTTTAATATATTATAGCCACAATCATGGGGCTATAATATATAAAACGGTATTTCGCGTACCCAGTCGCGGGCAAAATAGTCATGGATACATTTCTAAGTATTCAATGTATCGTTAACTGTTTCCTCATAATTAGACACAAATAATTATATGAAATACTATTGAATTTTGATGTGATTTAAAATTATCTGTTTCAATATATTGAGAGTTCATAATCTAATAAAGATTTTTACATTCTAACGGCGTTTTCAATAATATCTCGTGTCATAGATATTGGAAAATATCACGACTCCAGTCTTGCGAAGAGGCATCGTGTAACCCAGTTATCTATTTTATTCTGGAGATTCAGATCGACAGTTGATCCATGTAAACCGACCCCAACATGTTTGGGATAACGCCAGGCAAATGTCAATCTAGATATTGATGTAACAGGAACTTGTTTGCGAAAACATAGAAAATAACAAACACAAGACCACGTGATAGTAAAACCACTTGTAATGATAAAGAAGAAATTTTCATATCTCTTAAAGTAATACCTACTCAAAAGAAAGCTTCGAAAGTTACGCGGAGTTGCAAGTTGTTATTAAATGAATAAGCATAATGATATGTGATGTACATACATAACTTTATGTCTTCAGAAACGCACTCTAAAACCGATTATAAAAGACTGGATGTGCCTGCCTTACAGAAGGATTAACAGGATAATAAAAAACCTTAATCCTTCTACAAATATCCAAACTATTTTCCGCAAGATTACATTAAATCCCTCCATCAGTTTACCCTCAAACAGACTCACTATAACACCGTAAAAAAATCCGCCATCTTGTAAAACACCACGAACACTTTTTAAAATTAGAATCACCACCACCACCACCAGAAACCGTTACTTTACTCACAAGTTTGTAATCCATTTTAACGTGTTACTGAGAGACTTGAAGTGTCGTGCACAAATGTGGCCGGCTCGGTGTCGGCGGCTACTTATAGCGCGCATTGTTGATGACCATCCCCAACAAGCCGGAGAAGATGGTAGGGGTAGTGGGCGGTGTGACGTTTTGAGTACTAGATTGGAGTAATTATGTATCCCGTTGGTGTGTGCGATGGATTGTCCGGCGATGCGTCTGCGGTAGGTACTTACGGCTGGGATGTCTCCCATCCATACGCACAAAACGTTCTGGGAATACTTTCGTTTTACGTACGTCAGTGTTTCCGAACGCTTACAACCCTAATCTATTTAAAGTTAGAGGGAACAAGCTACTTCTGGGTAAGCTCGCTCCATCGTAGACTTTGTCTCTGTCATCTCTGACCAAGACTAGAATCAAGAGCAAAACCATCTTAAAAAAAAAGTCTCATTTCTCTGCCTGCGTCTGTTTACGAACGCATACAACCCTAATGTCTTCAAAATTAGAATGAACAGGCTTCTAGGTAAGCCCGCTCCATCGTTGACTTTGTCTCTATCATCTCTGATCTAGAGTCAAGAGCAAAATCCATCTCAAATAAAAAATAAAAAATGAGGTGTGGAATTCCCAGCCAGAGTCTGTATTTCCTGATAACTACAGTAAGGGTTTCTTCTGTCAAGAGTAAATAGGTTACTTTTAGGCAAAGGGGCGCCATTGTCGACCGCATCATTGCTTTGCATCAGATGATATTGTGGTTTAACGCGAGCAAATCAATACTAACAAAAGAATAAGTAGGACCTGAAGTAGGTCTAGACCTACGGTTTACTAAGAAGGCAATGCATCATGTCAAAGAAAGCCCCAAAGCAACGGTTGCCATCAAATACACAAGGAGTGTTTGACATTACGGTGTCAAAAGTCTCTCTTTGTGGGTTCTTTTTGGGGCTGAAACACTATCTTAGAAAACTGAATAGCTTTACACGGGAGTGTGCGCTGGTACTTTGGTGCGCCAAATGACGTCAAGAATTAGTTGTTGGTATTACAGATATCCGTGCAATAACGGTCGTTAACCCGCAAACTATTGACTTTCTTAATACATCAAAAACAGAAATCCTACTAATATTATAAATGCGAAAGTTTGTGAGGATGGATGTATGTGTATGTATGTTTGTTACTCTTTCACACAAATACTACTGAACCGATTACGATGAAATTTGGTATGTAGGTAGCTGAAGATCCAGAATAACACATAGGCTACTTTTTATCCCGGAGTTTCCGAGGGATCGGGATTTACACGGTAATAACGAGAATTTATACGCGGACGAAGTCGCGGGCGGCCTCTAGTACTGACATAAAGCTGACTTCTATTGTGATCCTTTCTCTAGCAATTTAAAATGTTTCATAATTCAATGTTCGAGTATTTACCAAGGGACATAAGGGAAAAATCAATGTACTTTATTGTACGTTTATCTGGTGCCTAGCCTATGCTAGGTTAAGGTTTTCAACACAGCGTTTTTTTGACTCCGTCATGTAAAATATCTCAAGTCGATTACGGCTTTAGGGTACTTAGCAAATCGAATACTTGGATTCTTCGAAGGCTCAATTTCAGCTCCGAATGTAAGGAAATCAGAGCCAAATGGAAATCGCGTTGTCTCGATAAGCTAAATGATTTATACGTGCCGGTTCTTCTTCAAAGGCCCGTTCCGGGCTTTAACCTAAATTGTCTTAACATAATCTGGTGCTTTACGAAATGTCCGGGCCTTGACAGGGACCTTGACCTTCAGTTTCCTTCGGGGTGTTGAAAGGTAATAAAATTGGTAACACTGGCCTCGCGACTATTTTATGTGTTGTAACTTGTAACCCTTTTGCAGATTCTAGAAATGCTTCTTCGTTTCATTTTTATGGCAGTATGTTATTTTGTGTAGGTATTTGTCAAACTCAATTGGATGCCTCTAAAATTTTACAGTCTGAAAACACATCATGTTTTGGCATTAGAATATGTTTATTCGACTTTAAATACTCAAAAACTACCGGCCAATTGCAAGTCGGACTTGCACACGAAGTGTTCCGTACCTTATATGTTAATTATTTTAGCGGGAACAGAAATACACAAAAAAAACCTCTGAAATTTTTTACTGTCTACATATTATGGTTCATGAGATACAGCCCGCTGACAGACGGACGGACAGCGGAGGTTTAGCAATAGGGCTCCGTTGGTTACCTCTCGGGTACGGAACCCTATAAAGTGACTTTGGTCCTACGTATATAAAAAAAATATACCTATGGCTATACGTATCTAAAGTTACTTTCTTGGACTAGCCTCAAAAGAACTGTAATTGGTTTTCTGAAAGTTCCAGATTAAAAGAAGCCCTTGATTGGACCAGAGTGCTAAAATTGTAATTCAACTTTCAACTTGGAGACCCTCCTACACATAGTAATCAGAACTTAATGTTTATTATCTACTCGAGAAGCTCGTGGCTAAATAGTAACAACCGCACAGGTCGATCTTCAAGGTTAAGCAACGCTTGCCGAGGTTGGTCTGTGGATAGGGGACCATCTTAACAGTTCCGAGTTTCCTCCGTGCCTCGGAAAGCATGTTAAGCTGTTGGTCCCGGCTGTCATTTGGAGATCTTTGGCAGTCGTTACGGATAGTCAGAAGCCAGAAAATCTGACACCAGTCTTGCCAAGAAGTACCCAGTTTATTGGTTGTGGAGGTCCACGTAAAATATTAGTATTCAGCTGAATCCGGTTTGACTGGAAGCTGACCCCAATATAGTTGGGAAAAGGCTAGGCAGATGATGATCTGTTGGTCTTAATAGTTTTCTAATAAGACAAATAAGCTGATGATTATAAGTCTCCGTATGATGAGCCTCGAAATACACGTACACGTCCTTTACAAAACTTTTTGCTCCAAACTTATAGGAAGTTGCAACTTTCAGGTTTAGTAACATGATTTTTATAGGAGTACTTTATTATGTTCAGAACTTCTGCGTTCAGGTAACGGTACATCAGAAACTCCGGGATGCCGCTAGAACTTTCCTGATCCAGGATAAAGTATTTGTTCGTCCTTTGCGCTTCTGAATTACACTCCCACAAAACCATCGAAGGCGTTAATATATCTACTCTAGCTGACCTGCTCAACTTCGTCTGCATTACATTTTCCATTATTGCTCCGCTCGTATTTGTCTTAGCGTGATGATATATAACCTTCCTCGATAAATGGGCTATCTAACACTGAAAGAATTTTTCAAATCGGACCAGTAGTTCCTGAGATTACCGCGTTCAACCAACCAACCAAACAAACAAACAAACTCTTCTTCTTTATAATATTTATATCTACATTAACACTTAACATGCGAGACGCAGAGGATCGGTCGTTGTGGCGACGCTTGGGAGGGCCTATGTCCAGCAGTGGACTTCTTTCGTCTGATATGACGATGAAACAGATTCCCAGAGAGCCTTTCTTTTTTATTCATTTGTCCACGTTCGTACATCATTATTCTGTTGAGACCCCCTGCTCAAATCTCCTTCCATATTTCTCTAAAAGTTGTCATTTTAGAATTCTTCATTCTTATTTCTTTATTGTACACCAAAACAGCTTATATAATATATACAGTGAAAGTAGAGCAGAAACACCTTCTCTATAAATATCATGTCACATATTCACCCATCGTTTCATTGATCTTCCCCCGAATCCTCCCTGTTCATACGCAATGATAGGCTCATCGAATCCAAACTCCAAAGTCTTGAGCATCGACGCCGAGCTGCCTGTCGGTTTTCTATCGGTGGAATTTTAGGGAATGTGCGACGGAATTGCATAATTTAATTCCGCCAAGCCCGTTCCATCACCGAACCACAAGACGAACGGCGATGCGCCACCGGTACATGGTGTAGGTACATCCCACCCACGCGCACAAAACGTTTTGGAAATAGGTACATTAATTGTGCGTACAGCTAAGGAGTGGAATTCCCTGCCCGAGTCTGTGTTTCCTGATAGCTAAAACCTAGGACCCTAGTCCTTAAGTCAAGAGTGAATAGGTTACTTCTAGGCAAACGTGCTCCACCTTAGACCGCATCATCGCATAACATCAAGTGATAGTGGTCAAACGTATGCCTATCAATGTAAAAGAAAACCTTGGATTAGAGGCGCATGAAATTGATGAAATGATGAACAGTTCTATTCCATCCGCACAAACTCACACTCGAGCATGTCAAAACATGCTCGTGTGTGAGTTTGAATTAGAACTCCATTCCTCACGAACAAAGTCTTTGTCACTATTAAGCTGACACCAACAACATTGTTGACAATTTAGTGATATTGTATTTTTTTTCTTGACATATATCAAACTTTGACATTTTGCAAAATCTGACACAGTGTCCTTATGTTTTAACTATTTTTTTTTTGTTCATAAATAATTAATTAATTGATACTCAGAATCCCTCGTATGTTTGCGGTGCCCTAACAGGGGTCATGCACAAATTGAGACAGTAAATGAAATTGTAAAGTGTGTGTGTGCATGAGAGCAAATAAATAATTTCTACTAACATTATTTAATCCTTTAAATTGCATTTGAATGTCACCCCGTCCACTGCAATACGTAAATGCAAATCCTTTCATAATATCCAGCTTAGCATTCCGAAAGCTCTTAAAATTCAAAATAAATATGACTGGCTTTTGTCCTGTAATGCTGTATTAAATTCGTAAGCACTGGCTTTCTCGTAAGCTGAATGAATTTTGATTTCATAAACGCTGTTTATTGGAGGAATCAGCTAAGCTGAATTAATTTGTTTGGATTTTGGTATCGGACTTGTTATAAGCTAGATGGTAGGGATCTTGTTATGACCGTGTTTTTTGTTTGGTTTCTGTTGAAGATTCGTATCTCCTTATTACGCTGAAAAATGGTGACCTAAGTCACTATACAGAACAATGCCATTTTTGACTGCACACACGTTTTAATCTTCTGAATAACCACTACTGGAATTTAAAACTAGTAAGCTGTAACAGCGACCTTTGCGTTCAATATAATAATGCACTGAGAGTGCTGCTGCGGCTGCCGTGGCGGGGTAGTGCGTCAGGGATGTTTGTGGATAGTAATATTGCCGGTTTTGCCGTCATCATTAGGAAATGATGTGCATCCCTTATGACTCGTGTTCACGGCAGCACCAACAGTATTCTCAGTGTATTCGCAGATCGGTGGGATTTCCCGATGTTGCGGAGGTGGATACGGCTCCACGCTGAATTGTAATAGGCTAGATTCCATCATCCACAAATTGCAAAACTATTTAGTCTCGTCAGTTAGAGTATTGAAAAATAATGGACACGTATTTTTTGTTTTTGTAAATCAATGAATATTGACAAAGATAAAACGCATCAAAACTCGGGAGTGGGGGCTCGTGACGTCACGACTCACTAAAAATTATGCGAAGGTGTAACGTATTGAGAATTTTAAAAGCGTCATAACTTCGTCAATTTTGGTTCCCGTAACAAAAGAAAAAACACAGGTCAAATATTTTTTTGATAATCTAACTGTAGATTTTTTTAGGACACAAGCCTATTGTATGTATACATTTATGTGTCTGTTACCTACTAACATTAGAATTTAAGTACAATGTTACAAACCCTATACTTAGACTCCGGTCTGAAATAAAAACATTATATTCTATTATTCCGATGCTTTGCTTTCTGGGCTCAGAATAACGAATTTTCAAATCGTGAATACTTCCCCTTTGCAATCAAACAAACTATTTACCTTAGTTTACATTCTTGAGTCATGGAAAATTGGAGCTTTTACTTCGGCTCCACAAAGTAAATTTTTGCCCATAAATTTTATACTCTCCTTATTCAGATTACCTGTCAGCTATCTTGCCATTGTCTCTTTTAGTTTACCAACATTTTGTTCCTCGCAGTGCCCGGGCCAATGCATCATTTACATATTTATTCAAGAATTATCTCTGACACTTCTAAGTTTTATTTCTTCTGTATTTACATCTCCGAAATGAATGTTAATGTTTGCAGCATCTGCATATTTTTTTACTATTTCAGTTTATCTTTCATACGATTTTGTGTTATGGGTTGAGATATGGGAACATTATTTAAAGGTTTGCACTAAACAATCCTATCATTTAACGGTTTAGTTGTTGATAGCTGTACAAGCCTATCTTTCAAAGCACGAGTGTACAGACATCTTCTGGGTACGATAATTCCATCAAGACCTCATCCATCGCTTTCTACCAAGCGAGATTGAAGCCTAGAGCTAGCACATCACGAAAATCATTCTACTAATAGTGTCATGCATGAGTCTCAATCAGTATTTCAATAAGCACAGTTCTGCCTGATCAATTTCACAGATGCATATAACTATACTTATTCCCCCCACTGTCCTCCCGATTTCAAAATACTGAAACACAATTAAAGCTAAAGCCCACACAGAAACCGGAAATAATAATAAAATAAGTATTGCTCTTTCGATCCCTCTTAACCCACATTCTTTAATAACGATCTCATTACGTTCGCATTTATGAACGTTTACATACAGACTCATGTTTATGTAATAACAACATGACTTGTCTTTCTGTACGTCGCAGAGCCGATTTCTATGAAGAAGATCGTAATTGTCATGGTCGGGTTACATGAATTTGAGAATGGCTGTAGAATTATTCAGTAAGTAGAAATCTCTCGGAATATCCTAACACGGTTGTCTGTACCTCTTTAATCTCGTGTCTGTTATAATTTTATTGCTAGAAAATTAATAGAAGGCGTTTGACGACCAAATATTTTTTGTGTGTGAAACGTAGGATTTTTTGCGGATTTGTAAGTACCGAATCTTCGCCACTTGTACGAGGAGCAAATGTAGCAAATATGTGCTCAGAAATCCCAAATGGCTTTCAGACTTACTGAATTTTTCGACTGCTTAAATGCATACAAATACAAAATCTAATGACCTCACTGTTGGGACACACAGAAATCTCCCCTCAAAGAAGTTCCATGCGAGTTGGTGCGCCCGTAACAGTATTGGTATGACCGTTATTCCAATAATTTTACATAGTCTTAAGTCATTCGCAACATAGGCTCTTAGGATCTTACTTAGCATCTATTCACAAATCGACCTCAGTAAGCGCACTTTTGTCTTACTCAAATGCTCATTTTATATTGAACGCTTTGATACCTAGCCTTTTTTTTAAGGATGGGAAATCATCAAATGACTCCTCCCGCTCTGGGTAAAGCAGGAGGGTGTCAGACTCCTACTGACTAAACCCCATCCGTGTTCCTCCTAATGCCCTTTGCGTTCCAGGGACGCGGTGACTCTTTCGAACAGATTCCGCAACCCGCGGCAGTGGATACCTAGCCTTAAAGTATCATCTTCATCTCCTCTTGCGCGTTTATCCCAATTCACACGATTCCTGTTGTCTTCATTTTCTTTGATGGAACTTTGTAGTGCGGTAAATTTACGCACTACACATGGAGCGAGCTAACCTTCTGGGTAAGCTCGCTCCATCGTAGACTTTGTCTCTGTCATCTCTGACCAAGTCTAGACTCAAGAGCAAACCCATCTCAAAAAAAAAAAAAAAAAACTGTAACGAAAATTTTTTCATGCGTCAACCGTTTTCTTCTAGAATGGTTGGGTGATGATCCTCTTCTTGAAACTTATAATCCTTCTTTTACGCAGTATGTTCAGTCAGTGTACGTATTTTAGCTTGCTTAATGAAGTTGACTTAGCTCTCAAGCTGGCGATCTTTATTTATGCCACCAAACAACATTATGAAATATTTTAAATCAGAGTTTCGATGCAGTTGACATTTTAGCTTTCTTTTCGGGATAGTAACACTTCAACATTTCACAAAATCTCGCGATAAATGCTCTTTATTCCAGAACCACAAATTGTTATATATTCCCAAGTGTCAATACCTTGTCACGGTTGACAGCACTTTGTGAGTAGTGGTGCTTATCAGTCTCGTGTTACGCGTCGTTGATCCATCAGCGTAGGAACACTATACGTCTCTCGATCAGGGAAAAATGGTGTATTGTGTCTATTTGATACTTTAACTTAAAAAGCAATAGACGAGTTAGTCAGGTGACTAACTCGTCTTTTGCCAAACCGTCGTTTGTACCAAAGCTAAACGTCTCATTTATCTGTGTCTGGCGGAACGTGAGGGAGTGTCAGACTCTTATTGGCTAAAACCCGCCCGCGTTCCTTCAAATAACTTTGCTTTCAAGACAGAGAGAATAATTCCACAACCTTGGCAGGAAGCTCTATGCTTGTTTGCAACGTAAGGAGATGATCGTTGTAATCATCGATATCTCCTCTATAGTTTACCAAAGTTGATTTACATAGTTATACTATTTCAGAATCGTTCATTGTGGTTGTTGGAATTCCATTTCCATCTATTTGGCTATAACATCCGCTGTTTTCTGGAAATATTATTTCTCTACACACAATAAAATGCATTTGACAAAAACATTGGATGCCGAAATGAAAACCCAATTCGTTTATTCATTTTTCGTTAAAAGGTTACCAGATGTTTTCATCGTCAATACATACCCAAACCGCATCCATTGACATCTGGAATCAATATAGCCCTCACAAATATTTGGTTCAGTGTTGAATGAAGCAGGGGTACAAAACATGTATGTCGAGTGCCAGTGCCTACCTCTGCAATATGAGCCAATCAAATGACAGATTGCGAGCGTATGATTGAAAAATTCCAAAGTCATGGATATTATTTACGGTTTATTTAAACTTTTAATAGCTTTTCATCGGTTTCGTTGCAAATATTTTGGATGTGAATTTTGTAGTTTAATTGCTTTCATCGATGCGTTATTTTTAAAGGTTTTGCGTTCTTGTCAGGGCAGAAAAATAGAAGCAATCTGCCTTCTAATCTAACCAGATACAGCTAAATACTAATATTTTACAAGGAACAAATGCCCTTCTGACCTCCGCAACGCAGTAACTGTATAATACGATCATCTCATCTGCCTAGTCTTTTCCCAACTACATTAGGGTTGGCTTCCAGTCAAACCGGATTCAGCTGAATACCAGTATTTTACGTGGAGCGGCTGCCTACCAGACCGCCACAACCCATTAACTGGGTAACACGGTAGTGGTTAGACTGGAGGCAGATTTACTGGCTTTTGACAATCCGTAACGACTGCCAAAGATCTACAAATGACAGCCGGGACCAACGGCTTAACGTGCTTTCCGAGGCACGGAGAAAACTCGTTATGTTAAGATGGTCACCCATCCATGGACCAACCTTGGCAAGCGCTGCTTAACCTTAAAGATCGACCCGTGCGGCTTTTATTATTTAACTGGATAATACGATACCATTAGAAATAAAAACTTGGAAAAAATAATAGAAGCATACAATTTCATCCGCTGTATTATCAAAACAATTCACTTTTGTAGTAGTAATCATAAAACCAAAGCGTTTTAAATTTTTCTCGTAGTCTTGATGATATATCACGACAATTACCAGGCAGCTTGTGTCGCTGAAGTATCTCTGTTTTCCCTTATAAAAAATCTTTATCTACCTCATCTGCGACTCCTCAACTTCGATTCATTCAATGGCGCTCATCAATCCTGAATCTAGTCAACCCCCGACATACAAATGTATGTTGTTGGGGGCCTATAAAAACAACAGCGACTCATAACATTATTATTCAGTGGTGTTTATGAAATACGAGCTTTTTCCTCCTTCGTATGTGGCACAGAATACAGAGTCGTCACTGCGGCTACTGCAAGAGTCGGTATGGTCAAAACAATTGTTACAAACCAAGCGTTTTCAGTGATTGTCATCGTTAGCTCTTAAAAATTAAACAACCATTACGGTTCTGTCTTTGAGAGCTCGTAGATAAATAGGGAGCTCTGGGCTTCACGGATCCAGCTTCAAGATAAAAGCAACGCTTGCCGAGGTCAGTCTGTAGATGGGTGACTATCCATCACATACCGAAACTCCTCCGTGCGGCTATACGTGTTTGCCGTCCTCGGAAAACACGTTACACGTTGCCAACGAGTTTTCGTTGGCAGAGACTTCCATACTTTAGCTGTGCGCATAATAAATGTGGAGGAGAAGCGCTGGGTACGACTAGTAGGGATATTGACCAAGCCACCGCGGTGATTTTGTGCTCTGTGACATAACATCGTCCACCCTTTTGTATAGTACCTGTCATAACCGAATGTATATCTGTCCGTGTGGCTCGTAAACAATACTTATTTGTTGTCCTTTTAGCAATATGATTATCTTAGCGGTTTCGGGTGAGATGGAGTGAGGTTTCTGAATGATTTCGTTAAGAAAATCTTTTTTCGACACACTTTGGGATATTAGTGAGCTCATGGCTAAAGATTAACAGCCGCATAAGTCGATCTTCCAGTTTAAGCAACGCTTGCCTAGGTTGGTTTGGGGATGGGTGACCATCTTAACATACCGAGTTTCCTCCGTGACTCGGACAGCACGTTAAGCCGTCCCGGCTGTCATTTGTAGATCTCTGGCAGTCGTTAAGTACTGTCAGAAGCCAGTAAATCTGACTCCAGTCTTGCCAATAAGTACCGTGTTACCCAGTTAACGGGTTGTGGAGGTCTGGTAGGCAGCCGCTCTACGTAAAACACTGGTATTCAGCTGAATCCGGTTTGACTGGAAGCCGAGCCCAATACAGTTGGGAAAAGGCTAGGCAGATGATGACTTCTTGGGATATTAGTTTTGGTGATCAGTCATTATCAGTGTTCTAACGAATGCATGAGTTTCGGTACAATATTGCATATTTTCATTGGGTAATAAGAAAAGACTTCCTGTCTTCAATTCGTTTGTTAAGGGTAGTAATTGACTGAACTTGACCTTATTATTTTATTTCTAACTATATTTCCTCCACGGCTAAGATTTACTTACAGTGATTTTATTTTGCAGTAGTGATTGTCCTCTGGGTGTGCGAAATGCACTTAAAATTATTTTATCAAGTGCGTAGCTTTAGTCTAGTTGGCTTCCAGTAAAATAGGATGCAGCTGAATTCCAGTTATTATTATTCCTTTAATACAGGCAACAGTAGCCCCTACAAAATAAAATATACTTAGACAACAAAATATAAAAATAAACTAATACATATAAAATATGAAGTCTAAGACACACGAAGTGACGGCGTCGTGTTACGCAGCGCGGTGTCACATAGCCTGCCACGAAAACGTCTGTAGACTACACCCTTCGGTCAAAACACTTCCTTTAGGAACTTGTCGAGATGTTGTGTCGGAACCCGCACCACAAACGACTTGAAGATGGTGTTGTGACGCTTCTCCAACTTCTCGACCCTCAAGGTCCAGTTGGTCTTCACCTTCATGTACTCCACGATCTCCTCAAAGTTCGTTGAATGATGTAGTCGGGACACATACAGCAACGTTGTAGGTATCACTGCACGTAACAGCATTTGGTCCTGTCAGTCCAGTACCGCATTGATTGCTAGGATCGGATTCGTATCTAACATTACTAACCCAGTTACTGGGATTAATCCTCTTGATAAACTAACTCCAATAAGAAAGTACGCGACAGAAAACAATGCTCGACCCTCAAGGTCCAGTTGGTCTTCACCTTCATGTACTCCACGATCTCCTCAAAGTTCATTGAATGATGTAGTCGGGACACATACAGCAACGTTGTAGGTATCACTGCACGTAACAGCATTTGGTCCTGTCAGTCCAGTACCGCATTGATTGCTAGGATCGGATTCGTATCTAACATTACTAACCCAGTTACTGGGATTAATCCTCTTGATAAACTAACTCCAATAAGAAAGTACGCGACAGAAAACAATGCTCGACCCTCAAGGTCCAGTTGGTCTTCACCTTCATGTACTCCACGATCTCCTCAAAGTTCGTTGAATGATGTAGTCGGGACACATACAGCAACGTTGTAGGTATCACTGCACGTAACAGCATTTGGTCCTGTCAGTCCAGTACCGCATTGATTGCTAGGATCGGATTCGTATCTAACATTACTAACCCAGTTACTGGGATTAATCCTCTTGATAAACTAACTCCAATAAGAAAGTACGCGACAGAAAACAATGGGCTAGTTTCCATCATCCACAAATTGAGAGTTAGAGTATTGATAAATAATGGACACGTATTTTTTGTTTTTGTAAATCAACGAGTATTGACAAAGATAAAACGCATCAAAACTCGGGAGTGGGGGCTCCTGACGTCCCGACCCGCTAAAATTATGGCAGGGCGTGACATATTGAGAATTTTAAAAGCGTCGTAACTTCGTCAATTTTGGTTCCCGTAACAAAAGAAAAAATAGGAGTCAAATATTTTTTGATAATCTAACTGACGGACTAATTAGATTTTTTCAGGATACAAGCCTATTATTGTACTCCCAGTTTCTTAATTTTGCAATTCACTCAATTCTATCTACGACTTCCGTGAACAAGACCATATTTCACTGTCGACTAATTCCGTAAAGAGGAATGATAGAAGATTGATGATAAAAACTTCATTTTATTAGCGTGCCGGAAACGTTGACCGTCCGATTTCAGTGCGTATACGAGTATCGAGCAGCGTGTGTGGAAATATACGGGGAGGTACGGGTGCGGACGGTTCCATTCTGAGGTCATTTTAAATTTTTATTATCGGTTCAAAAGGCTGCCCAACTTAAATTGTACTGTGCAGGGTGGGCATGTTTGCCGTATGCTGACAAGCTGTTGACCTGTAATTTAGGATTGAAACCCTGAAACAGTGAGACAAAGCCGTGGCAGACCGCGAACATGGCGGGACGACTTGGATTAAACCTTATGAATCGGAAGGAAGAGGCACAACACCGCGAGCATTGGAAGGAATGTAGGAATTGCCCAGCAGTGGGACGGTACGGGTAGTAATATTAATAACTAATGATAAACTCGCGTTTTACTGCAGTCTCACCTGATGGGAAGCAATAAGGTTGTCGCCGATAGTACACGCTTTTTTAGAAGAAAAACTATTCACTTTTTACTCACAGACCCCAGGTAGTAGCTATCAAGAAACAGACTCCGGTAGGGAATTCCGCTCCTTATCTGTAACGAACGATAAAATAATTTAGAAAAAAAAAAACAGTGCACAAATGTAATGTGTAATAGTACATTACTGCTGCGGCCAGCAATAGAGATATTGATGGACGACGCGACGTATAAATCAAAAGCCATTTCGAAATTTAAATAAATCCTTTGATAAGTTGCCATGATTCAGAATATACGATCGTTACATTTTTTAAATTACACGAAGGATATGAGATTACTATGTAATTTATTTGGCCGCAAAACACGATATATGGATTTTCATAAAACTTTTGCTAGCCGCTGCTCGGCCAGTACAGCAATTTCGATGTATTTCGAAGAAAGTTGTCAATGTAATGCTCACATTTCCAAGCATGGTTGAGAAAATTATATTCTGCTTTCTTTACGCACTCGTTCCAACTCATGTCCCGTATGTTTCAACCTCATTAGACGCGTCATTTCCTAGTCTTATATTGCGTACATTATTCCTGACTCCGTTCTACGCATTTAGCTAGTTAATTATTTTACTATCTATTCTTACATATCGGCGATTTGTAACGTAAACATACTCTACTTACTTCATATAATTTATAGTCGAATAATTGGACCGGAGCTTTTTCCTTTCTGTGTTCCGCATTGTAGTATTTTTTCCTTTTTTTTGCTTAGTTTTCATTCTGAGCGGTCGTTTTGCTTGTATCAGCTTTTTCTTCATCCAGTAAATTGTTGTTTTCTGCAAGCCTTTTCAATATAGTCTGTTGCCAAATCGTATGTTTAGTTGTTTATTTTAGTTCAACGGATATCGCAAATTTTGAGTGCTCTAAGAGTGGATTTCATCAATGATACAGATCGCGATCAGTACATACTGCGTTCAAGAGTTGTTAGTTTCAATCTAAATATATAAAACAAAGACGGGTTTGTTACAACACTTATAACTCGAGAGCTGCTGAACCAATTTTCATGGTTATTGATTCGTTGGATTTGTCTCCGACCCGAATAGCAGAATACATCTTGAAAACAATGAAAACTCGATATGTGCAATGAATACTTAATTGACGGGAGCGAAGCCGCTAGTATCTATATATATAAAAGAAAGTCTTGTTAGTTACACTATTTATAACTCAAGAACGGCTGAACCGATTTGGCTGAAAATTGGTGGGGAGGTAGTTTAGAACCAGGAGATGGACATAGGCTAGTTTTTCGTTCCACGGGAACGGGAACTATGCGGGTTAAACGGGAGCGAAGCCGCGGGGAACAGCTAGTTCCATATAAAATAATGTCACTAATAACTCGTAAACGTGGTTCATGTGCTGATCGCGTTCAGTTTCATTGATAAACCTGCCCTTCTCAGGATGGGAAATTATCAAATGCCTCCTCCCGCTCTGGGTAAAGCAGAAGGGAGTGTTAGACTTCTGATTCTTCTTACCGACTAAAACCCATCCGTGTTCCTCCTAATGCCCTTTGCGTTCCAGGGCCGCGGTGACTCTTTCGATCAAATTCAGCAATTCCGGCAGGCACCGGCCCTAGCGTGCCCCGTCTTCTTTGCTGACAACTCTTTGAGACCGCTGACCCGGGCCTGGTTCTGATCAAATGGCGAGCCACCCAATGCTCGCCGTCCGCAGGCCCGCGCCTACGGTAGCCGGGTATCGCCCTGCGACTCCCGACGCCCGGGGCGTCTTCTTCTGTTGCGGCGGCCGGGGCGTGAGGTTTCCCTCTCCCTCACGGGTTCGGCCTCCTTCGCTTACTTAAAAATACTGACAAAGCATATTCTTTTTCTTAGATGACGCTAAACACCACCAGCCGTTGACATTGACATTTTGCAGTGGAATAATGACAGTACCTAATGGTAGTTTCGCTGCAAATCACTGATCCCACTTTTAGAGATCCAATCGTTAAATTAGCTTACGAAGTAATGACCATTCATGTGCACAAGTTTCCTACATCCATATGTTTCTAAACTTGATATCAGTAACTCGTATCTGTCTGTTACCGCTCTACGTATTAATGGCTGAAAGGCTTATGATGCGACTTGGCACAACGGTAGACCATATTCTGGAAAATCACATACATTTTCCTTTCAGACGTTCTTTTGGGCTAATTTCTGGCGAGAGAAGCCACTGGCAGAAATAGTGCCAAAATAAATACTACTTAAAGTAAAACTTTTTCTAGCCACGTTAATGGAATTAAAGAAAGCAGCGACTTTACCAAATGCAAGTCTCATGTAGCGTCACATAAAAGTTGGCTTACTTCCAATCTTCGGGACAAATGATTAATTTAGCTTTCCCAGCCTCTTGTAATTAATCCGACTAGTTGCTGTGTTGGCGGTTTTTTCTTTGCCGCAAAACTGCTGATTTTGTTCATATATGGAGCTTTTAAGGCGATGGTAGTGCGGGTTTTACTCTCTGGGTTATATAGTGCTGCGTTGTAGTATTTGGCAACTTATTTTCGGTGTTCCTGCACGGAAAGTGTTGTGAGATTTTTCCACAGGAAAGTTCTCAGTATTGATTTGGAATTTCGAAGTGTTTGGTCAGTCGCCATGGGTTCATTGAGTGTTGTTTAATTTAAACAGCATTTTTTATCCCAGTCGTTACAACACTATTACACTATATACTTGTCCATTTTTTTAGTCTTTCTATCCGAGCGCTGTTGTGGTTGATCATAGAGCACCTCGCCTAGAAGTTACCTTATATTTGCCCAGGTTACAAAAAGAAACACTATGGGCAGTCAGGCACTTATTGAAGAGAAGAACAAATAATTGTGCAATAAATACATACAAAAGTATTCATGTAATTCGCAAATATCACAGAAATGAGGTAACTCACAAGTGTAACAGACACATGTTGTGAATTTTCTTATTTGTGTATTAGTGAGGCAATAGTTTTGTCTGTTTCTAGAACATTCATCACGACTTAATAGATAATTAGGTGACCTACTGCGAGAGCCTACAACTGTACGGTCTGAACGATTATTCTATACTACACTTACAACCACAGGCATAGAGGTATAGACTGAGCTGAGTGTTCCTTAGGGAACAATCAGACTGTGTAGTGAAAAAGTGTGAGTGAGATAGAGCGATCGTGTAGCCAGAAGTCGTCTTTTTTCTAGAAATCGGATTGAATCATGTCTCAAGCTTGCAATGTCATTTTCGTAACTAAGAACAACAGAAATGAGAATGGTAAGGGCCGGGTAGTAAGAGGGTAGACGGCAAGATAACATACTGACTTAGAATTAGTCCCGAATTCGAAATACGATTTGACAGTAACTAACAAAACGTGTTGTCAATTTGTCATTAATTCTTAATGGTTAGGTGACACGGAGTTGAATACGCCCGCTTAGAGAGTAGTCCCCCTGGCTTGCCAAAAGATATCTTGTTACCCAGTTCTTGGGTTGTGGAGGAGGTCAGATAGGCAGCATCATACCAGTATTTCACATGGAGCGACTGAAGCTGCATCCGATTATCACTGGAAGCCGACAACATAGCTGGGAAAAGTCTAGAAGTGATCGGTCACTCAGTCCATTCTCTATGCCCATAACCAACCCCTTCATAATATGTTTACCGTCAGCTATGACTCTCACTGTCCCACATACTAATCGATCACAGCTTGTGACGTAACGCACGCGATTCTTACGATCCTAGCCGATGCAGCCCGATGCGGCCCGATGCGCCGGGAAATCGTACGATCTTCACGCTCGCTAATGACGTGGGCGGAAAATTAGATCTAGTAGAGCGGTGAGGCACTGTGTAGGGAAAACAGAAGCTCAAGGAATCCTACTCCTCCGCTGTACTTTTCTGATTAATTTTGTTGCGGGATCCCAGACAGTTGAATCGTTTCTCCGGGATTCGTCGGGCTTTATTGGTTCGGCGGTTTTCTTGTGGTCGCCGCTGTTGATTCTGGCGTTCAGGAGTTCAGTGGTTGGAATGTGTGGCGGCTTTGTAAAAAAAAGCTCAAGGAAGATTCTTGATTGGACATTCCTTGTATGTCGGAATCTTGTTTTTTGCCATTTGACTTTGGTTTTGTGAATGCCAAAGTTCTTGTTTGTTTGCTGTTGTTAGTTGTCTGGCAGCAGATGGGCAGACGACAAAAAATACAACCGTCTTCCAAATCGAAGTATAAGTCCATCTCTATGCGTAGCGTCATCTGCGAAGTTCTTCATCAAATCTTTACAAAATTTAATTAGAACCAATTGGTAATAGACCTCTTGTAAACAAAAAACTAATTTTGCAAATCCGTCATATGACGGAGTTATTCCCGAACATACTTCCTCTTCCTTTTTATTAGTCAGTTAAAAAAAATTGTTTGGTTGATTCCCAGATAGGAAAATTCCGTGAAATACCGCTGGAAATGTAGTTGTGGTTCTCTTATTACAATTACCGGACAGTGCTTTCTTGGAAAAGATATACACCTTCGTAATGGGATTGCTTTTAATCAAACAGATTGCAAAAACAACAGAATTTCTACTCGCTTGATTAATTTGTCTAAGTGCTGCCAGTTATGAAACATGGCTGCTTTTGATCTGATTGTTTTGTCCAATCAGACAGTTGCTTCCTCAAGGTTTTAGCACTTTTTCAATACAACTAACAATCGATGAAATATTGCAAGTGTTGAATTGAACTTGGGACATAATAGGCACTCCCTTGGGATATAATAGTGTCTATAGAGAACTTTCAAGAACAATCTAGTTCGTCACAATAAAGTCATATTTTGACCAGTAAGCGCACACGACATTTTTTTATTTCTGAGTATCAAACAATCTCGATGGCAATCCAAAGTGGTCCTTCTATCTTCACCGTACAGTGACAAATCTCAACGCTACGCTCGCACGTTGAGCAATAAATAAATAGGCTCAATTATATTATAATACAGTTATGTACATCGAGTGCGGTATATGATGTAACGTTACCAGAAGGAGTGGCGGGCTTCGGTGGTATTTATTGTCTAATAACTTTATTGATTGTGATAGATTTGCTCTGAAAAGCAATGCGTAGTTTTATGATAAGAGGTTGGTGCAAGAAAGCATTTGTGGAAGTGGAAATTATATTTATTTTTCCTACTTCTCCGCTGTCCTCTTCTGATTAATTTCGTTGCGGGATACAAGACGGTTGAATCGTTTCTCCGGGACTCGTCGGGTTTCATTAATTCGGCGTTTTTCTGGTGGTCGCCACTGTTGATTCTGGCTTTCAGGAGTTGCAGTGGTTGGGAATGTGTGGCGGGCTTGTCCCAAAAAGAAAAGAGAGCATTTGACTAGGCAGTATAGACAGTGTAAAAAATCCGCCCAAGTACGAGTCAGACTCTCATATAAATGGTACCGTACCATCGAAGCAGTGCTAGCAACGAAGGAGGAGGCCGAACGCGTAAGAGAGAGGGAAACCTCAGGCTCCTGCCGCCGCAACAGAAGAAGATCCCTGGGCCACCGTAGGCGCGGGCCTGCGGACGGCGAGCGTTGGGTGGCTCGCTGTCCGATCAGAACCAGGCCCGGATCGACGGCACGTTGTGTTCCACGCGCGCCTCAAAGACATGTCAGCACAGTAGACGGGGCCCGCTAGGGCCAGTGCCTGGCAGGGTTAGGGTATTTGTTCGAAAGAGTCACCGTAGCCCTTGGAACCTGGAACACAAAGGGCACTAAGAGGAACACGGATGGGGTTTAGTCAGTAAGAGTCTGACACTCCCACTCCCCTCTAAACACGATCAGTTTATGGGAGCCCCCTAAATTTCAATATATTTGTTGTTATAGCTACAATATAATATGCAGAAAATTTCAATTGTACCTACCTATTATATTATGGATCTTGAGGACGTTCAGACGGACAGGGGCGGCTTCGGGTACGAAACCCTATTCAATTTATGACAATCCCAAAAAAAATATTTGGGAGTTGTCGCTTATTGCGTTTGACGTCACTCGCAAGTCTTGCCAGTATCAATACTTGTGACGTTGCGTGACAAGGGTAGAACAATAACTGCATCAGTGTATAACTTCGCTATTGATATATTATGATTTTTTTCACAAGTCGTACTAAACAGGTATTTTTTAAATTTTCATAAATTACTAGATGTCCCCCGTGGCTGGCTACCCTACCTACCCATTTTTTTTTGCTTTTACACCTTCCCTGTATTCAGGCAAACTAAACAAAAAAAGAATTACCGATATCGACCCAACCGTTCTCGAGTTTTAGCGAGACTAATGAACAGCAATTTATTTTTATATGACTGTATAGATTCCCAACTCTTCAGTACACATTTAACTCTTGGTTTATTTTTCATGATATGATATTTTTTGCAATCTCTCGAAATCTATACTAATATTATAAAGCAGAAGAGTTTGTTTGTTTGTTTGGTTGAACGCGCTAATCTCAGGAAGTACTGGTCCGATTTGAAAAAATCTTTCAGTGTTAGATAGCCCATTTATCGAGGAAGGCTATATATCATCACGCTAAGACCTACAGGAGCGGAGCAGTAATGAAAAATGTTACGCAGATGACGTTGCACGGGTCAGCTAGTTAAATATAATAGAATTCCGTAAATGCCTTTGATCAAAACTGGCCTGCCAGAATTCTGTCTAATATATTTTTTTAAAGCAAAATCACTCAGTTTCAAAGACACTAAATAATTAAGTATATCGCGGGTAGCCGATGTATGCGAGACGCACATGACTGGTTTTTGTGGCGACACTCGGGGGAAGCATAAATATGTCCAGCAATGGACTCCTTTGGCTTATTTACATAGTGATGATCAATGATAATATAAGTAAAAAGGTGTAGATAGGTTATAAGCGCTCAGCAAGCGACACGTTAAAATGTGGCTAACCAGCCACACTTTACCTCAGTGTCGCGTTGCGCCGTCAACGGACACACGTCACGTAGGTTTCACGTTTTTGAAGATCGAATGTTGTATAGGTAACCTATCTACACCTTTTTATACTTATAATATGATGGTCTTATAATATATGGTGGATGGGTGTGGTGGTTTCATTGGTGATGATAATGAAATCAATGTGCCTAGCCTTATATTGTTTTAAACTTTCATGGTCACTAACATTAGAATAGCTCATAATATCGGGATTGCTACCATGTACCTTTTTATTTGCGAGTTTCCGATATTTCGGCACTGTTGCAAGCGCCATGATCACGGAGTAACTGAAGATCTTGCGGGTGGGATGTTATTAGGAGACATATCGGTCTACCCTCTTTCGTAGTCTTTTATTACGACCATCTCCGGTACCACTGTCCACAATCTCATTTTTTACCCGCAACTGTTCTCGACACACAACACTAACCGTATCTGACCGCAAAGTAACACTTTGTTGAAATCTCCGGTGCCTAGCCTTATTCCAACTATGTTGGGTTTGGTTTTCAGCCTTGCATACATCTACTGATTCTCTGACGTGCATAATCTAGCAACGGGGCAACAGGACCCTTAGCAAGAACAGTGACTTGCTTGCATTTGACTACCTGTAACACTTCAAATCATCATCATCTGCCTAGCCTTTTCCCAACGATATTGGGGTCGGCTGCCAGTCAAACCGGATTCAGCTGAATACCAGTGTTTTACGTAGAGCGGCTGCCTACCTGACAGCCACAACGCATTAACTGGGTAACACGGTACTTCTTGGCAAGACTGGTGTCAGATTTTCTGGATTCTGACAATCCGTAACGACTGCCAAATATCTCCAAATGACAGCAGGGACCAACAGCTTAACGTGATTTTCGAGGCACGCAGGAAACTTGGTATGTTAAGATGGTCACCCATCCACATACCAACCTCGGCAAGCGTTGCGTAACCTTGAAGACCGACCCGTTCGGCTGCTATTGTTTAGCCACGAGCTCCTCCCTTAGCACTTTATATCATATAATAAAAAAACTGCTTTATTAAATCACACACATAAGCCGCAGAGCTAATGAGATATCGCGTGTTATGCATTTTTACCGCGTAAATACTAGTGATGTAACTTCAAAGACGCTTAGTCGAGATGGTCATGCATAATACAATCGATACCGCGTCAGCGCATATTGCGCAATAAGTGTGCTTTATGATCGAAAGTGGTGCGAAATTGACGTTGCGTGTGAAATCGATCACGATGTCTTGTCACTTACGATACCAGTCAATTGAAATACATTGCCAGTTTTGTGGTCATTCTATTTGGGAACTTAGAAAATATGCAGCATTGTATACTGGACAGTTTTCAGCTGTCGTAGTATTTGTAGAATGTGCGTGTTGATAACATAAATTGATAAAACAAGATGCATTTATGTATGTATATCAGATATCAATTGCAAATGATACTCGTATTGTTTTTTTTTTTTTTTAATATCGTCGTTTGACCGCTATCTCACCTACAAATACTGATTAGAAAAAATAGGTACTTGATCCAGGTTAGTGACCTAAGTAGCGTTGTCTTGTTCAACCAAGTGTTTTATACACTGTAAACTTCAGTTTAATCTAGAAATGTATACTTGGACTAAGTTGTTCGCAAGCTCTCAAGCAAATAAAGCCTCTGGAACTTTGTAATGCAACTTTGGTTAAGTGCCAAAATAAACGACAACACAAACTTGGAAGCAAGAGGACGATACTTTGTTTTGACGTTATTTTTGGGTTTTTTTCACTGATTTTTTTAGTCTGTTTTAAAGATAATTACACAAACCAAAAAAAAATGTTGAATCACTTTCTTTTTAACCGAATTCCCAAAAAGGAGCTTCTCAATTCGGTTGTTTTCTTTTTTTATGTTTTTTACTTCATAACTCCGATTTGAAAAATTCTTAAATTTTATCAAAATCGGTTACGAATTTTGGATTTTAAATCGAAATACCTGGAATTCGTTTACTTGGATGATGGTTTTATGTTATCCAAGTAATCTAAATTGCGTATTTTGCTTTTCTGCGATTTTGCAGTGGTGTTGTTGGGTGTAGGGTACCACTAAAAAGTGAAAAATGAAAAACTTTTCACAAAATACGACCGACTTACAAATAAATAAAAAAAAACACTACTTAAGTACAAAGTAAAAAATAACTTTAATTTCGGAAGTCGGTATTTTTGTTACTTTCTTTGTATTTTGACACCGACTTCCGAAATTACTTTGTAGTGTTTTTTTTTATTTGGAAGTCGGTTGTATTTTTTTGTGAAAAATTATTCCGTTATATTTTTGAATATCGGTTAAGAAAAACTGCAGTGATACGTATCTAATAAATACATAAATACACTAGCTTTTACCCGTGACTTCGCTCGCATATCCTGTTTGTATCCCGTTCCCGTGGGAATTTCGGGAAATCTTCAGTGTTCCCCTGCACTCCCCAAGGAACCTACATGCCAAATTTTGCTTTCTATGACCAGTCGTTTTGGCTGTGCGTTGTCTGTCAGTCACTGAGTGACTGAGTGTCACTCAGTTACAGAAGAATTTTATAGATCAGGATTTTCGATATAGTTTTAAATGCTTGACGAACCTACCAACCTACGTGAGCGTTTAACTTTTTAGAGGGTATTTGGGAGTGTTCTGTTGTGTTTATATTAATACATTTCGTCAAAAATGGACTGTATAGAATAGAATACTCTTTATATATTACTAGCTGACCCGCGCAACTTCGTCTGCGTCACATTTTCCATTACTGCTCCGCTCCTATTTGTCTTAGCGTGATGATATATAGCCTATAACCTTCCTCGATAAATGGGCTATCTAACACTGAAAGATTTTTTCAAATCGGACCAGTAGTTCCTGAGATTAGCGCGTTAAACCAAACAAACAAACAAACTCTTGTGCTTTATAATATTATATAGTATAGACTAGCTGACCCGTGCAACGTCGTCTGCGTAGCATTTTCCATTACTGCTCCGCTCCTATTGGTATTTACGTGATGATACACAGCCTATAGCCTTCCTCGATAAATGGGTTATCTAACTCTGAAATAATTTTTCAAATTGGACCAGTAGTTCCTGAAATTACCGCGTTCAACCAAACAAACAAACAAACTCTTCTGCTTTATATTAGTAAATAGATGTACACCATATAAAATTTATTCTAAAAAGTCTGAAAGCCATGAGCGTCACTAGAATTTGAGCGTGTGTTGTCTTGTGTCCCGAGGTTTTAAAACCGCTGAGTGCCTTCTCTGGGCTCCAAAACCTGCAGACTGCAGCCAAGGCGACTTCTACTCTGGCATAGGTAGATGACTCCGTAGGACTGAACGTCGTTTTAACGCGTTAGCATCAAACTAAAAGAAGAAGAAAAAAGAAAGAAAGAAACAGAGTTTATTTGCGGTCATTATGACGCATACCAAAAATACACAAAAATTACAATTATAAATATGAAAAATTGGGATAATAATAGAAAGATAAAAAAAAAAAAGATAAAAATTGGGAAGATAATAGAAACACTTTGGCTCCAATTGGGCCTTACGGTCCTTAAGAGGTAGACGAAGAAAATGCATTTGACTACATGATATCTTGAGATTGGGCGACAGTATCTCAGAAATCAAGGGTACAGACAGCGCTGTATTATTTTGCAGTCGACGTTATGTGATGTTGTTCCCCAATGAGGTAATAGCGTGTCGTACTCCATCGAAAGTCTCATGAGTCTGCGTTTTTATACTTATCTCTATATTTAATGTCCATCCGACGTTCAGCTTGGCGGATTGCTAAATGATTGCCGATACATCATTATTGTTTATGAGTAATATTTAATTTATTGATTGCCGTTTAAGATTTTTAGGTTATGCGTCGGTGTTGCGTTTGCGATAGTTATTTTGTGTACCTATGTTGACATGCTTGTGAACGAACTATGATCGGCGACAGATAAACGTGCAATAAAGTACATTGATTTCTCCCTAATATCCCTTCGTAGAAACTCGAACAATAAATACCTACTGAACCGTTTTTCATTACTAGAAAACGTATAGGATCAGGATAGAAGCCGCATCTGGACAGCTTTATGACATTATTTCTGTTTTTGATATCTAGGAAGTCAAATACAAATACAAAATCCTTTATTTCAAATTGACCACTTACAGGCACTTTTGAATAGTCAAGGTCTGTCAGTCAAATAGACGTAGCGACAAGAGCAGCAGATTGTTCTGGAACAAAACACACTCACCGACTCTGTCTCCAGCGCGGCCGTTGCACGTTCCAAAGAGTAGATCCTACGGAGAAGAACGTGCAAGAAACTCCATGGACACTCTTTTAAACCAGTTGTCAGTGTTTACAAAAACATGGTAAAAATGCATGTGGGTGTGGGTGGTTGTGGGTTTTTTTTTTTTTCCTACTCCTCCGCTGTACTCTTCTGATTAATTTCGTTGCGGGATCCAAGACAGTTGAATCGTTTCTCCGGGACTCGTCGGGTTTCATTAACTCGGCGTTTTTCTGGTGGTCGCCACTGTTGATTCTGGCTTTCAGGAGTTGCAGTGGTTGGGAATGTGTGGCGGGCTTGTCCCATAAAAATGCATGTGGGTCAATGACCGTATTTGCACGGGTATCTGACGTTAACCATAACTCTTTGACAAATAAGCAAAAAATGCGGCAACTAGTACAAGATTGTCATTTGTTTTTTTTAACTAGATCCAACTGTTTTACCTTGTTGAACAGATATGCCAGTGGTCCACTTCCTTCTGCTTCACCATGAGGAGTCATTTCATGATTTCAAATCCTTAAAATATGCCAGCTGGCTTGATGAAGAACCTAGGAATAGAAAATTATTGTCAGTTGTTTATTGTTTTCGTTAGACTCATCTTTGAATCATCATTCTCCTGCTTCTTATCCCATTAAAGCTTTTCCAAACGTCTTTTATAATGCGCACAGCAAAGGAGTGGAACTCTGAACTGAAACCTTAACCTGCGACTGAGTTTCCGAACTCTTACAAATCAATCTCCTTCTGGGTAAGCTCGCTCCATCATAGACTTTGTCTCTGTCATCTCTGACCAAGACTAGAGTCCATCACAAATAAAGAAAAAAAAACGGGGTTCGCGCAAAATGTCTTCTTCAATATCTCGTTGGTTACTCTTCATCTCGGCAGCCATTCAGCGTTGGATACATCTTTGAATAGTATTACTTTAACACTATACCTAGTATTCTATTATTTGTTGTTTCCGGTCTTCGTTAAATATATCTTTGAATCATCATTATCCTATTGTTCTTAACTATTCCTACTTCTCTATACCTTCTATTTTACCTTTTTATAAAATTAAAAAGATTAGAAATTATGACCTTTTTCATAACGAAACAAACTTACTCATCACTATACTTAGGGTATATTTCCAAAACTAAAACAACGTTTCGATCACGAATGATTTGGTCTCGCACGCAATATATCTCTTGGAAATGTAACGAGAAAAACATTTGAGCACCCACAACAAAGATTAACGACCCACCTCGCGGAAAAGAATTGGACAACACGTATTTCTTGTACTAAAGGCATATGTTTCTGCCCACTACTGAATTACAGATTCTCCTAGTAAATTTCAGCCATTTCCTCAAAGAAATTACTGTTGTGTGCTCGAGGATATGAACATATAAGAATTTTAATATTTTGGTTTAGAACTTCAGGGCCTGCAGTCTCGACATTGCTAGTGATTTCGGTCATTTCTACCGAGTCACATCGGCTCTGGAACGCAAAGGGACACCGATGGGTTTTAGTCAGTAAGAGTCGAACTCCCTTCCGCTCATCATTTGCTGATATCTCGCGAGTCGTTTGATGATTTCCCATCCTTAAAAAATGGTTCGCAAAGTTTAGTAATTTTTCGGTGACTTTCGCTGGCTTTGAATGCAGAGACTACCATATATCACTAATTTCAAATCGTTAGAACTTATCGACCGAATACGGTCGGTAGGCGATCGGTAGCAATGTCGAGACTGCCGGCCCTGGTAGCGTCAAAGCCTATCTCTGCCATACTATTGTATAAGACAGACTTTTGATAATCGATCCATTGACGTTTCAGTCTAAAATGACGGCGTTTAATGCGTTAAATCAGTACTAATGTCTCCCATCCGTACCCACAGCTCAGCAAACGCCAAGAAGTGGGAAGTCGAGCTTGCAACCCTGAAGAGCAACAACCTGCGACTGACGGCCGCGCTGCAGGAGAGCACCGCCAACGTGGACGAGTGGAAGCGGCAGCTGCACCAGTACCGCGAGGAGGTGGCGCGCGCCAGGCACTACGCCGGTAAAGGTAGGGTAGATGTAGACCTGTGTAATGTCGTCAGGAGAGCACCGCCAACTTGAACGAGTGGAAATGATTTAAATGTAGACCTGTATTATCGCCCAGTCTAACGTGATGATGATCTATCGGCTAAAGCATCCCATAAACGGGCGGTCATGCGAGGGCCTAAACTTGAAATAATTTATAAAGTCGTATTTAGTCGTACAACATTGCTTTACTAGTAAGTATGAAAGAGACATAAAATAAATCTCTTTCGCACGTGGGGGTAAAGCCATCTTCTGTCTCTCTCAACTTAGCTGTCAAATCGAACTTCTTCAATTCAATTCAATTCAATTCAATTCAAAATATTTATTGTGGATCATAGGTTTGTATACAATACAGGTCTTAAAATAATAGAATAGATCAGCTATGTCCCGCCCTTTGGGCATACAATAGTCATGTAGGAATATAGGTAAATTATTTAACAAATTATTAATATTTCACAAAAAAACAAACAAAACGAATTAAGGTCGGTATAGGCACAGATCAAACAGATCACTGAAACACATCATGACTGAGGGGGATTATATTGGAGCAGTGATTTGTCCAATAAGAAGTCTTTTATAGAGTAGTAACACTTATCTACTAACAGATCATGGAGACTCTTTTTAAATTTTTTCATTTCCGTAATTATTCTTTCTTAGATTGTAAAAGGTCTAATGGGACCCCTCCCAATGCTCCCCATGGCTCCCCATGTAGCCGTCAACTTCTCACCACATTCGTCATGTGTATCTTATCTTGGCTCGTCTGATGGGCTGCTATTCTATGCTTAAGATGCTGTCATCTTAAGCATAGAAAAGCAGCCCATCGACGGTATGATTTATACTACTAGTATATTTTAGCTAATGTATAGAGAACCTATCATCCTGACGAATTCTTTAATCCAAGGAGTTTTGATGTCATCCTTACAAAGTACAGACTTTGTTTGGAAATAGTAGAAATTACAAATGTGAAAAGGATGACATCAAAACTCCTTAGATTGAAGAATTCGTCAGGATGATAGGTTCTCTAAACATTAGCTAAAATATACTAGTAGTATAAATCATAAACAGGCCACACAGGACATGATTCAATAACCACCGGCCGTTACTCAGCAATAGGTAATCTCGAACTGTGGAGGATGATGGTGTTGACGTAGCTCTCGAAGATGAAAAGACTGCTTATTTGAGTATGTCTCCTTCTTTTCGTATCGATAGCAGCCCTGGCGCTACCACGCACTGGGCCCAATAATTTTGGGACCAGTTCGTGGCCAGGTAGTCATGCTTGTAGTGGCGTTAGTAGCATACATTTGGTCCTCAATGGTACAAGGTGCTAGGCACTTCAGCAGTACCTACGACATGTTTTGACCAGGGTTGATAGAGTATGTTAGAAGAGGACATGCTATGCTGAACCCGAAACAATTAGGCGACACTGTTTCATCGTCATCACCTTTCGTGGCTTTTCTGGCCAAATCATCTTTCAAACAACCTATCCATTGGGATATCTACCTATTTTATTGAGATAACTGGCTTTCTTGGAGTATTATTTCCCGATAAACCATCACGTGTCCACCTCATTTCAGGCGCAGAAGCCAATGAGGTAGAACAGCTTCGACAACGCGTCGCCCAACTAGAGGCAGAACTAGCGCAGAAGAACGAAGAACTCGCGCAGATCACCAAGTCCAAGAAGAGCGAGCAGGTGGGTGAAGCATACAACCTTTATTACAGAGGATCGGCCGTCTGACGTCAGCGTCACTGGCGGGTTGGCACGTGGGGTAGTGAGCTAATGGAGTGTTTGGCTCTAAGTAGTATGTAGTTATAAATTGGAACGGTGCCTGGGATATATGGTATATTTTTGTACAGTGTTTTACGATACGAAGTAACTAATAATGCTAAGAAGATGATTTAGTTCTAAAATCAGCGTCAAAGTAAAATGAAGTAGCAATTAGCATGTAAATACGTCCACCCTTTTTGTATTACTTAAAAGTTTTTCCCTCCACCAGATCTAAAAAGTTTCTAAGTAAGTTAAATAAAAATGGAAAAAATTAGTCAAAAGGGTATAAAAATTTCACTCATTTTTACCATTTTTTATAAAATAGGGTAATTTCTAGTTAAGAGTACTTCGATTTTAACTTTACAGAATAGGTATTTATGTATGAATCGTATCAGTAATGCAGCGAAGCCCTCGGATGGGTTTATGGTAAAATGGTTTGAAGGAAAGTATTTTATTTTGCTCATGCCCTCAATGTTTCAACTAACTTATGGCTCCATTCACTCACTACTCCTTGTTTAATAGTGTTTGTGTATCGATAGATACCGCGTGTATCTGACATCGACGCACAAACGATTTCCATGGGTCCAGGGCATGATTCTGGACACCCCAGTGTTGGAATTTTTCGTCGGTTCTCTTTTCATTTTTTTCAAGAGTACCACAAATAGGTATCAGCTCAGCTGAGCTGATATCTATTTGTGGTTTTATTCAGATTGCTCTTTTTAGTAAAAGTAGGTAAATTAATCATTTTTTTATGAAAAATCTCATTGGGTTAGGTCAGAATAACGATTATGAGCAATCCAAAGTAAAAAAAGCTTTGAAAAAAATGAGAAAAAAGCCGACGAAAAATTCTAAGTCTAGGGTGTCCAGAATCATGCCCTGGACCCATGGAAATCGTTTGTGCGTCGATGTCAGATACACGCGGTATACTCTTTATTGTACATCATAACAAATTGAGAACTAATGAGTGGGGAATAAAGTCTTTATTTACTTAATCCTCATGCCACTGACACTCTTCATTTTTCTTTAATGGTCTCTTATATTCTTTAACTCGTAAATAATAACTTACATATTCTTTCCTAATATATTTAAATGCATGTTTGTGAACATTTGTGTAAATAATTCATAGTCGTTATGTATTTTTAATTATGTTAACAAATAAATTTTATTTTTATTTTCTTTCTTTCTTTTATTTTGTTTTGTATCCTTCTTGGTGTTTGAATGATTTTCTTTCTCTTTTAAATGTTTGTTATATAAAATTGATCATCTCATCCGAACGCGTCGTCGCACCGACAGCCGACCGCTTTCCGGTTTCCAGTCTTCCTCTGTGGGTGGCTTTCGTTCAACCCCTTACTGTTTCTCTTTCAACTTTTTAGTTACTAGAATGACAGTTTTCGAAACGAGTATTTTTAATTCTCTTAGTACGAGTATATTCCCTGAAAAAGCCTCAATGACAGCGACTAATTTCACTAAAGCTATTATTACTTTTTAGCTTGATATGGCTAAAAATTATGGAATTAGAAAATACAACTTGCCGTGTACACCCAAATTTTGATATAAGGAAATCAAAAGGATACGGTGGACTTGCGACAGCAAAACTGCATGCCGACATTTGTCTGACAGGGTTGCGGATTATGTTCGAAAGAGTCACCGCAGCTCTGGAACGCAAAGGGCATTAGGAGGAACGCGGATGGGTTTTAGTCAGTAGGATTCTGACACTCCCTCCTGCTTTACCCAGAGCGGGAGTAGTCATTTGATGATTTCCCATCCATACAAAAAAAAAAAAAATGCCGACATTTACGACCGTTGACATAAAGACAAACATTTAAATTGACGTGTGATCCTGAACTAAAACGAGTAATGAGTATTCCTAACTTTCTGCTTGACTTAATTGGTTTTCGCTCTTTTTTTGTGCCGTGGCCTATCTTGTATCAATGCCGCTAAGAAACTCTACATCTCAACGGACACCTATGTTTCAATCGACTTTCACCTTTATTTCTCAGGACGCAGAGGCTAAACTCGCTCAGAGCCAGCTGGAATTGGCCCTGGCTGCGCAAGACGGTCAGCGACAGGTCATACAGGCGCTCAATGATCAACTGGCGAGGCAGCTTGATGAGCTGGTGAGTTTTTACATTCATAATAAACTCAGAAAAAAGCAGGATTATTTTCAGGAAATACGTGTCACTTTTGGGCCCATAACCTAAATTTATACAGAAAAATTAAGTCTATTTCGGTTCATCGGTACTCTGATGCTGTGTGGAAGAAGTACGACATACATTTTGACATTGTGTTTTTATCTATACTTCTAAACTAATATTACAAAGAGGTAAAGTTTGTGTGTTTGTGATCTTGTGAGGCGGTAGGAGATAATCTCAAGATCTACTGTACCGATTTTGAAAATTGTTTTACCAATAGAAAGCCGCGTTATTTCTGAGTGTCGTATATACAGTGCGTATTTAGTAGGTGGGCAGCCGGTATTTAGCTAAGTCTGGTTTGCTTTGAAACTGAGGCGGTCAGTTCTAAGAGTAAGCCTAAAGTATTTATGCATAATGTTACGAGATACGTAAGAAAAGTGGAACAAAGTAATAACACAGTGGTGCCGAAATATAAGGAGACAGTGTAAACGATTTCAGATAGGTGGTGGGCCCTGAGTGGACCTGAATAGCTAGGGATCGAGCTGCATGGAAGTCCTTGGAAAAAGCCTTTGTCCAGAGACAAGCTGCTATAGATAAACTGATTACTGATGAACTTTAAGACTACAATTAGGTTTAATAATATTAATGTAAAGTTATTCGTATAGTATGTAAGAATAAAATTGTAAAGTAATAGTAATAAAGGTTTATTTTATTTTTTAACAGCCTTTGTTGTCGAGTGGTTTAGGCGCTTGTCTTGCGACCTGGTGGTCTTGGGTTCGATTCCCATGGGAATGTATTATTTGTAAAGTGTGGCTAGGATATTACAGGTTTGAATCAGCTGATTGTCTGATAAAAAGATGATTCCGTGCTTCGGCAGGCACGTATAAGCCGGTGGCCCCGGTCGCCAAATAGAGAATATGCACGCGATGTTTTTATTTATAAAATGAATTACTTATAAGCTCCAGTAAACACTCTAGAAAATATTTTTTTAAATATCTTCATCAGCGATGAAGTTATAACGCTTCAAAGATTACTTTTAGAACGAGAAGTCTGACATGGAATTTGACGTCACATTAGGTGACGTCTATACATCTATCTGTCATAGAAAATGTTTTCGCGAGAGGGACAGATATATTTGTTTAAAATAATTATATCTCGTTTGTTTTTCGAGCAATTTTGATTCTATTTCCACTGTTAGTAATATATTTTTGTATGTTTTTAGATAAGTGTTTAGATAATAAATATTTTTTTTTATGCATATTCCCTATTGCGTTCGTTAAACCATGTCAGAGTGACTTGAGGCGGTTTAGAAAGTCTGACACTAGGGTATGGGGGGTCGTTGGAGCTGACTGGTGACACGATAAGAATAGTGTTGTAATATTGGTGTATCGGTTCCAGAGCACGATCCACCGCGAGATCAACTCGGCGCTGCAGACATGAGACGCGGCCCCCGCGCCGGCGCAGTTCGCGCAGACGGTGCAGGTGGGCGCACAGGCGCAGGGCGCGCGCCGCCTGCCGCTGCTGCTGCGCGGCGCGGAGCCCGCCTACGTCACACTGAAGGCCAAGAAATGAAGAGTGCTCTCGGTATTTCGCAAGGTGCACGAGTTTTTTTAAATCTTCTTCTGTCTCTAGCGGGGAGGGGGAGGCGGTTGTGTTTTGTCTCTTTTGTTTTTGGTTCGTTTGAAGTGTCAATGTGTATTAGATACTTGATTGGTCTGTTATGTTCAGTTATCCAGATGTCTCTTAATCTTCTTTCAGAAATATGATTGGTTAAATAACACAGTCGCAGATAACATCACTAACACGCTAGTAGCGATAGTGCTGCCATCTGCGCGTGTTCTTTGTATGATTAATTGCGCGAAGAGACATTATTTTCCGGGAAGTAACCCTGTGTAAGTTAAGCTCATTTATGCGCTATATTTCAGGAAATAAACGAGATTAACTTAATCATATGCGAACTAGCAAAATCAAGTATCTATATTGTTTACATTTTTTCATGCTAAATACGAAGTCAAACAATTACAATGTTCACATTCTATTTCGTATAAAATTAAGTGTATTTGTTGTATTTACTATTTGCTTGAACTACGTATTTTGTATGAAATCTACACATTGACTCCATTTCAAAATTACTTTCTTCTTAGGGTGGTAATATCAGCTTAATTAGTTGGGTTTCGAATATTATGATAGTTCCGTTTGTGTAATATAATGAATTTTCTCGTTGAATCTATGTGAAAATAGATTTAAAGTTAAATTAACAGACGTTATTTCAATATCCGACGTTCTTAATATTCAATTCTGTGACTTATAACTGTTTTAATGATCGTTAAAATATGACAAAGTTGTTAGTAGTGAAAATTTGACTACAGAATGTACGTCACTACGAAATTTCCCAATCGGGAATGAGCTTTATAACGTCATGATCGATTGGTCAATGGTAGCCTTTATGATGTAATTCAATACTCCATGAAATTACGACTCCTGTCCTCTGAAAACTATTACTTTCATATAATCCGACGACTTTGTGTAGATTTATAAGAGGATCTAAAATGTCCTCACGACTTGAATGGAATTAAATTGCTAATAATGGTGCAATCAACCGACACACTCCCTGTTGTTAAACAAAAACATCGATAACTTACTCGTAACTAGGGCACATCACTATTATTGGTTTTATCGATACGTATCGATAACGATTGAGATATCAGTGGGAGGTTATTATAACGGTGACATCACATTATTGTATTAATTGAAATTAATAAGTACTTGAATGTATATTGAACCACATCGATTAATTTCCATAGAAAGAGAACAATTAGGTCGCTTCTATAAAATTAACAGTTTCATCAAATAACTTTTATTTCGAAAGTCGGTGTTAAATGCGAAGTTATAACTAAAAACATCGACTTAGGAAATTAAAGTTATTTTCTCTCCCAGTTATTTTATATTCTGCGGTGTTTTCCTCTATTATCGGATCTCACTAAAATATGATGTTAAGTCACCCTCATGTTCCTGAAAAAATTACATTACATTTTGGATTTAGCGGCATCGCTCCGATCTCATCTCCACTATCGCCGATAGTGTTGTAAGTACTCGTTATATCGATATCGATAGTGTCTTGTAAGTCTATTATATCGAAACGTTACATCGATATTAGAGCTGTCTGTTCGTATCTAATCCGAATTGACGTTTTATGTCGCAATTGTACATCACTATGGGAGGTTTTGAACCCAGTAAATGGCATCATACATTTTCACTAAACAACAATAACTGTCATAGAAAATTCGATCATTAAGTCATCAAAACAGTCAAATAGGGATAATTCATGTGATTATTTTTATTAAGCCCGTCAGTTAGATTTTAGAAAAATATTGAACACGTACGTTTGTTTAAAAAAATATTACGAGTACTTACGTGTGACGTCACACGAATTTTCAGCGCGCTGTATCGTCTTAAATTAATGTTTACTAGAAAAAATAAAAAATATGTGTCCAATAATTTTGGATCTCTATCTGGCGAACTAATTACATTTTTCAGTCATCTACCCTATTATCTACCATGATAAAAGCAAATAATTTAGTACCAAATCGAGTTCATAAGAAAGTCGACCTTCAAGTTATTAGAAACTGAAATTCCCCATGTAAAAGTCAATGATTTTCGCTCCAAATCAAATTTTTAGAAGATTCGACAATCAAGTCATCACAACGGTAATTTTCGCGATCAATATCCCCTGATTTCTTTTAACATGATAAAAAATTCAACTATCACGTCATCAAAAACTGTCGAATTCTCGAAGAAATTGCCGTGTTCATTATCGTTTCAAACATTGTACAAACTCCATTGCAAAGTTCAGCCGCTGAATAAAGCGCGTCTGTTGGAAACGAGCGCTCGAAGCGGAAAGCTAACGACGTATGAAATTGAATGACGTCATCTCATATCTTTGTATGAAGTTGTTTCACGGGAGGTACCTCTAAAGTTAATATATTATTATATTGTCGCATATGAGAGCGAGTTTCAAAGTGTTCTTTGAAAAGTTACTTGAATTTCATTATTACAATGAGTTGAGAATTCTTTCAGAACGCGAAAAGTATGATAATTTTATTAAGATACGTCAATATTTTTCCTCATGACAAATAAACTTTTTGACTTTGTGAAAACTTGTTGTTTGTATTCAAAATTGTTGATCGCTTGTTTTTTTTCTCTCTGTAAATGCGAATAATTTCAAAAAAATTACGAGTACCGTTCTACAACCGTTGTACAGCTTCGTAATAAAAATGAAATAAATCGAATCCTAAATAAAGACTTTGTTCCAATAAATAACACTGCCGAAATACTCGTTCCATTCGATGCTTCCCATGTAAAGGGTTGCAAACCTCAAAATTGCGATTAAGTATTTATTTTTGCTACTGTTCTGGGCTCTTTTGCAATGAATTTTTTGATGCCCAATGATTTCTTCTGTTTCTATACGCGTTTGTTCTTTTTACATATTAATTTCAAATTAAAGCATATCGTTCACCACAATTTTGTGGGTGACAACAACTTACGTAAGAGGCATCGCAATATAAACCCCAGATCGAAATTTAGCCTTCAGGCTAAAAAAACTGCCCAATTCATGTCAAGAATAAACAAAATGAATACATGGAGTACTAATCTTTCGTTAGTTGTCATTGTTTGCGATCAAATGTTTCACCCATACCACGTTTCACAATTATTGTATAATACATAAGCGTGACACTCCATTTCTTAGATACTTACTCTGTTTTTATGTGAATAATGATCATCCTCTCATCTCTTAGATAAATATACGACATTTATCAACCACGTTTATGTCCATCATAAATGTTTATTGATAGTTTTTGAGTCAATTCGAGTCAGTGATGTCGACCCACCCTTATCTAAATGTAAATACGTTCGAAAATCGTGTAACCCCACGATTCAATGCCAAAAAATAACTAATTTTATTATTAAAATTAATGTATATTTTAAAAGTAGAATTTTTAATATTATATTATTGTGTAAGAAAACTGGTTGCACGGTGAAATACCGAATTAAAAATATATAAAAAAATGTGTAATTCTTGATTTCGATATTCGCCTGATATAATTATTATGAGATAGTCGACAGGCCGTGCCATGTCCTAGTATATGTGTATATTGAAATATTCCCTAATTAATAAATATTAAAGTATAAAAAAATCGGCTAATAGTACGCCTCGTCAGTCCCTCAGTCCTGTTCGATCCTGGCTGATGTTTCAGGCGCCGAGGGATTTTAAAACAATGAATATTAAATTAAAGCTTCAATTTAAAAGTTTTTTGAAAGCGTTAAATTTATAATATTGCATAGTTTGTAAGTGTATGTATTTTACAGTTGAATGTAAAGTTGACCGAAGATTCTGTTCTGTTCTGTTCTGTGAACCTTTGAGTTTGGTGTACTGTGCATTTTTTTTTATCTCGAATACATTCTCCAATATTGTCATTTGTTAAGGTTGATTTTTTTGATGTATGTTGACTGTAGATCACACTTGGACCAGTATCGCCTTGGTAGATTCAACATAGGCTTGCCAGAGGTTCCATAAATATGATTGATACAAAATATTCTCGCAACTTAATGTTGTCTGGCATCATCCAACCAGCCCAATAACTAATACTTTTATACTCCGTGGTGGGCCCTGGTTTCTGGAAAAATATAAAATTTAATCGTCAAGCCAGTGATTGGCTGTTGTAAATCCATTCAACCAAACAGCCGAGTGTTTGATAATTTGACAGCTTTCGCGATGGTTTTTGTTCCAGAGAGCCTTATTATGTACTGGCAACATTGTTTAGGAGCTGGCAACTTTGATCATTTACGCATGAATTCGACACTCGTGTGATCTCCAGTACAGACATAACTTCAACATAAATATTCCTATGGTACATTAGACTTAAAACATTTCCGTTAACTTTCCTACTGTGTAGGTGTATTCTATTAATCTAATATTAAATGATAATTATTAAATTGTAACGTAAAATTCCAATCTCGATGATTTTTAATTAATATATAAGATATATTCATCCTTAAGTATTAAGATGTTTAGTGAGTCGCGCGAAATTATTTCGTAATGATTTTTTATTGCCATTAAATCTGGTGAATTAATATTACAATAGAAAATGCCAATCGTTACAGTTCCTTAGAGATATTATTTCCAAAAGAATCTAAATAAAATAATTATTAAATGTTTCTAACAAAATAATTTCGCGCGAAAAAAATATTTATGAAGAAAGTAATAGATAAAAAATTGTCACCAATATCCGTCTAACTCCCAAACGTTGACGTAGAAGTTAATTTCGTCTTTATTTCCATTCCTTTAAGTTTGTTATTCGTTTAAAAACCCTGTAATTCATAGATCCCTTAGCAAATTAGTGATTACAATTTGACAGATAATATCTTCTGCGATATTTTTTTGTGAAGTTAAATTTTAATTTTCCTTTTATTTTTTTTAAATAAGTATTTTTAAAGGAGCGTTAGAGGTTTGTAATTTGTGTTCATCGATTGTATTTATATTTCAATTAGTTTTTTTTTTTATAGTTTTGATTTTATCATTGCAGATGATAATTACCTGTCAAAAACCTTGAAAAAAAAAAATTGAAAACAAAATGATATCATTAAAAAGGCTGAGGACACAATTTTTAAGATATACAATGTCTTCTAAACAGGGTAAATTTGATTTACTGTTGCGTGGATTTTTAAATAGTAATCGTTGTTATTCGATTTTTACTCTTTGTCTTACAACATTTTCCGTAGCTCTTTACAATCTGTTCTCGGATGTACGGCGAATATACACGGCGTCTACTCACGTCACGACACGTCATGACGCATGACGTCACAATGTATCAGTAGTTATATCGAACAATTATATACTCTCCAAACCTTCATAATCTTTCTTTTAAAACTCTTTATGTATAAAACTACATGAACAATTTAATTTCGTAGTTAAATAAATACATAGCTATAGTAGGAAATAAGGTTTATAGAAACAGTATTTATTTGTACATGTAAAAAAAATAATCTGTTTATCAAAATAGAAAATTAAAGTTTAGTAGAAAAACCGAAGGATCTGTTGGATTTTAAGAAGAATGTAATATAATAAAAAAATTAGATAATGTTTAAGTGTTATTCCCGTATAATTTGTACACCGAAGATGTTAAGTGTGACTACATATAAATAACATTTATAGTATAGATAGTATATGTACTATAATATTATCATAGTCGTTACAATAGATGAGATTATAATTTTAAATGTATCTTGGCTGGGAGATGACATTTTTGTTTCTGAAGTGACCAATAATTTCGGCTTGATGTGTATTGCACATCGATTTTCAATTAATGTGATTAATTATTTTGCCAAATTGTCTAAAAATGTCAACTGTTCCTTTTTGATCACAGATTAAAAATAAAATTGCTTTGGTGTCGTTCAGCGCCATCTATCGGTCAGACGGCGAAGTTTCAAGTTTGTTTCAAGCCGTAAGTATTGGCCTCTTGATATTGTTGTACTGTAATCGCATTATAGTTTTAATTGTAATTTATTCAATATAAATTGTTATAGTCTGCGTTGCATTTGTTTGAAAGTATTTTGATGATGCCTCGAAATTATTAGTTGCTATTTATTTATTTTGAGATTTGATGAGATTGGAATAGACAAACATGATAATTATTTATTTTTAAATGTTAGTCTCGAATTTATTTATGAACTTACAAATAGTTTAGTATAGTTTTTCTATTTATTTTGAATAAAAAAATCTTATTTATTTTAATTTTTGTGGTAAACTCGATTTTTTTACAAAATCGGCTTTAAAATGGTGTTAGTTGATCTCAGAAACTGTGGGGACTCACGACCTGTTGAATTATTTTAAGGAATGATGTAACTTCACTGTATGATTGAAAAATAATTAAAATGTTTTTATTCAAATATGAACTTTAAAGGCATAGAATAAGATTCATTTTAAAATGACAAAATTTTAGGCAGCCATAGCAATGCAATTTGAACAGTATTCAATAGAGTTAAGGCTTATTTTCAAATGCGGCGCAGACTAAGTATGTGTACGTTATATCTTCCATTAGAGCAGTAGTCGCTGTGAGCTGAGTATGCATATTAAACAATAAATAAATACAATATGGATTTCAATGTTCTGGCTTTTATTTAAAACGGTTCTTCATTGATTTTTCCCCCGTTATAGAATAGAATACTCTATATGTACACCATACAAGTGACAGGAAAAATATATGAAGAAAGCATTACATAAGGTGACACAATGGGCGGCCTTATCGCTAAGAGCGATCTTTTCAAGACAATCTTTGAATGGATTTAAAAAGAAAGGCAATACAGTATTAAAGGATTGATTGTCCTGGGAGGACATGCAAAAGCTTGGCCTTACAGGGAGGCTACTCTCTAAGCCCGAAGTCTATAGTTCCGGGCTTCGTTCCGAGCTTTTTCTACCCCGTATCACCTAACCACTAAGAATGAATGACAACACGATTTAATAGTTAGGGTCAATTCCCACTGAAAGAGCAGCGGCCGGCAGCGTCTTTTTGAGGCAAAATATTACAAACTATTTTGAATCTTATCTACGTGATTAAAAAGTTCATAGTCATTTGAAGGCAAAGGAGGGGTAGCGTGGCGTCGCGAGGCTGCACGAGCCTTCTACCGACTAGTCAAAAGAGGCGCCGCGCGGCTGATCGCGGCGCAGCTAGCTGACGTGCGGCCGACCGCGGTGCAGCTGACAGACTCGCGGCGCAGCTAGCTGACGTGCGGCCGACCGCGGTGCAGCTGACAGACTCGCGGCGCAGCTAGCTGACGTGCGGCCGACCGCGGTGCAGCTGACAGACTCGCGGCGCAGCTAGCTGACGTGCGGCCGACCGCGGTGCAGCTGACAGACTCGCGGCGCAGCTAGCTGACGTGCGGCCGACCGCGGTGCAGCTGACAGACTCGCGGCGCAGCTAGCTGACGTGCGGCCGACCGCGGTGCAGCTGACAGACTCGCGGCGCAGCTAGCTGACGTGCGGCCGACCGCGGTGCAGCTGACAGACTCGCGGCGCAGCTAGCTGACGTGCGGCCGACCGCGGTGCAGCTGACAGACTCGCGGCGCAGCTAGCTGACGTGCGGCCGACCGCGGTGCAGCTGACAGACTCGCGGCGCAGCTAGCTGACGTGCGGCCGACCGCGGTGCAGCTGACAGACTCGCGGCGCAGCTAGCTGACGTGCGGCCGACCGCGGTGCAGCTGACAGACTCGCGGCGCAGCTAGCTGACGTGCGGCCGACCGCGGTGCAGCTGACAGACTCGCGGCGCAGCTAGCTGACGTGCGGCCGACCGCGGTGCAGCTGACAGACTCGCGGCGCAGCTAGCTGACGTGCGGCCGACCGCGGTGCAGCTGACAGACTCGCGGCGCAGCTAGCTGACGTGCGGCCGACCGCGGTGCAGCTGACAGACTCGCGGCGCAGCTAGCTGACGTGCGGCCGACCGCGGTGCAGCTGACAGACTCGCGGCGCAGCTAGCTGACGTGCGGCCGACCGCGGTGCAGCTGACAGACTCGCGGCGCAGCTAGCTGACGTGCGGCCGACCGCGGTGCAGCTGACAGACTCGCGGCGCAGCTAGCTGACGTGCGGCCGACCGCGGTGCAGCTGACAGACTCGCGGCGCAGCTAGCTGACGTGCGGCCGACCGCGGTGCAGCTGACAGACTCGCGGCGCAGCTAGCTGACGTGCGGCCGACCGCGGTGCAGCTGACAGACTCGCGGCGCAGCTAGCTGACGTGCGGCCGACCGCGGTGCAGCTGACAGACTCGCGGCGCAGCTAGCTGACGTGCGGCCGACCGCGGTGCAGCTGACAGACTCGCGGCGCAGCTAGCTGACGTGCGGCCGACCGCGGTGCAGCTGACAGACTCGCGGCGCAGCTAGCTGACGTGCGGCCGACCGCGGTGCAGCTGACAGACTCGCGGCGCAGCTAGCTGACGTGCGGCCGACCGCGGTGCAGCTGACAGACTCGCGGCGCAGCTAGCTGACGTGCGGCCGACCGCGGTGCAGCTGACAGACTCGCGGCGCAGCTAGCTGACGTGCGGCCGACCGCGGTGCAGCTGACAGACTCGCGGCGCAGCTAGCTGACGTGCGGCCGACCGCGGTGCAGCTGACAGACTCGCGGCGCAGCTAGCTGACGTGCGGCCGACCGCGGTGCAGCTGACAGACTCGCGGCGCAGCTAGCTGACGTGCGGCCGACCGCGGTGCAGCTGACAGACTCGCGGCGCAGCTAGCTGACGTGCGGCCGACCGCGGTGCAGCTGACAGACTCGCGGCGCAGCTAGCTGACGTGCGGCCGACCGCGGTGCAGCTGACAGACTCGCGGCGCAGCTAGCTGACGTGCGGCCGACCGCGGTGCAGCTGACAGACTCGCGGCGCAGCTAGCTGACGTGCGGCCGACCGCGGTGCAGCTGACAGACTCGCGGCGCAGCTAGCTGACGTGCGGCCGACCGCGGTGCAGCTGACAGACTCGCGGCGCAGCTAGCTGACGTGCGGCCGACCGCGGTGCAGCTGACAGACTCGCGGCGCAGCTAGCTGACGTGCGGCCGACCGCGGTGCAGCTGACAGACTCGCGGCGCAGCTAGCTGACGTGCGGCCGACCGCGGTGCAGCTGACAGACTCGCGGCGCAGCTAGCTGACGTGCGGCCGACCGCGGTGCAGCTGACAGACTCGCGGCGCAGCTAGCTGACGTGCGGCCGACCGCGGTGCAGCTGACAGACTCGCGGCGCAGCTAGCTGACGTGCGGCCGACCGCGGTGCAGCTGACAGACTCGCGGCGCAGCTAGCTGACGTGCGGCCGACCGCGGTGCAGCTGACAGACTCGCGGCGCAGCTAGCTGACGTGCGGCCGACCGCGGTGCAGCTGACAGACTCGCGGCGCAGCTAGCTGACGTGCGGCCGACCGCGGTGCAGCTGACAGACTCGCGGCGCAGCTAGCTGACGTGCGGCCGACCGCGGTGCAGCTGACAGACTCGCGGCGCAGCTAGCTGACGTGCGGCCGACCGCGGTGCAGCTGACAGACTCGCGGCGCAGCTAGCTGACGTGCGGCCGACCGCGGTGCAGCTGACAGACTCGCGGCGCAGCTAGCTGACGTGCGGCCGACCGCGGTGCAGCTGACAGACTCGCGGCGCAGCTAGCTGACGTGCGGCCGACCGCGGTGCAGCTGACAGACTCGCGGCGCAGCTAGCTGACGTGCGGCCGACCGCGGTGCAGCTGACAGACTCGCGGCGCAGCTAGCTGACGTGCGGCCGACCGCGGTGCAGCTGACAGACTCGCGGCGCAGCTAGCTGACGTGCGGCCGACCGCGGTGCAGCTGACAGACTCGCGGCGCAGCTAGCTGACGTGCGGCCGACCGCGGTGCAGCTGACAGACTCGCGGCGCAGCTAGCTGACGTGCGGCCGACCGCGGTGCAGCTGACAGACTCGCGGCTGCATTTCCTACTCGTATTCCTACACTAGTTTTCAAAGCTACGACGCGGAGGCTCATTGCGGCGCCTCGGGATGCTGCGCTGCCTCTCGCGGCGCCGCGCTCACTCACTTGCTCTTACGGCCGCTGCTCTTTTAGTGGGGATTGACCCTTACTGTCAAATCGTGTTGTCATTCATTTTTAGTTCAGCTTCGGGACTAATAGTTAAGTCTGTAGGTGATACGAAGTAAAATACGCTCTCAACTAAGCCCGAAATTACAGACTTCGGAGTTAGAGAGAAGCCTCCTGATGACGATGCTTACCGACGAAGGGAATGGCGGGAAAAGATAGAAGAAAGCCTAGTGAAGTCTTGTAAGCCAAAGGTTGAGTGAGAATGCCTCGTTGCTTTGAGTCCGCCCATGTACCACTATCTATACTAATATTATAAAGCAGAAGAGTTTGTGTGTTTGTTTGATTGTTTGTGTGTTTGTTTGGTTGAACGCGCTAATCTCAGGAACTACTGGTCCGATTTGAAAAATTCTTTCAGTGTTAGATAGTCCATTTATTGAGGAAGGCTATAAGCTATATATCATCACGCTAAGAGCAATAGGAGTGGAACAGTAATTAAAAATGTTACGCAGACAACGTTGCACGGGTCAGCTAGTTGTACATAAACCGACCCCTCGTAACGGGAAGAGGCTAGGAAAAAGAAGAACATGAATCCTTGATAGGTTTTTGACAAAGTGAGGGTACATCTTTGCCTTTTTTTTGTGAATGGGAAGTCATCAAATGACTTCTTAGGCTCTGGGCGGAGCGGAAGTTAGTGTCAGACTCACTGACTAGAACCCATCCACTTTGCTCCTAATGCCCTTTTGTTCCAAGGCAAAGGTAACTCTTTCGAAGAATTGCGCAACCCTGGTGGTACATATCTGCCTAGCTAGAGGAAAAAAATGTGGGAAGAGAGGTACCCATGGTTGGATGCGGTACAAAGAGTAGTATCGCAAACCTCTATTTAAAAACAGCCGGTGAAGAGCGAGTTGGGACTCGCATACTTGGGTTTCGTATAAAAATGTTCCCGTAAAACGTGAAGTATTAATTTCATCGACAAGGCCTATATTCGTCAGAAAATTTTAACATTTCGGCGTATGTTGCAGGTTTAGGTCACCGCCATCTTTTGACTAATAATGGAACTAATGTAATTATTGTTGATGATTTCTGAAAAAGTGTGCTATTCAGAGACATCGTTTTATTTTTCCTGCTATCGTTACACAAACTTCTATCACATAGAGTAATTTCAGATTTTTCTTTATGCAAACTTCTGGGACAATAATTTCGTCATAAGTCGAAAACCATGCGGTCTAACAATAAAATAAAAAGGTTTGAGAATGTGCAAATAGCGCTCTTTCATAAATATGATACCCAACATTGGGCTAGTAGCCCCACTTTGAATTTTTAAGAAACCTTTTCAGTCGGTGTTGCAAAGAAAAAATATAATTATCACATTTTTATTTATTTCTTATTTGCAAAATAGTTTAACAAATGTCATCTAAAACTACACCAACATTTCAAATTGATAGCATTAGTGGTTCTTGAGATATCCAGCTGTGACAGACGGAAAGACTTAGTCAGACCATAAGGGTTCCTTTTTACCATTTCGGTACGGAACCCTGAAAACAAGGATCCTCCATCCAGACGGTTGTAGTGTCTGGCGTGGACAACGGACATGGCCTCCCGGAACCACTCCGTCTTGTCGTTGATGTCAGCAGGCCTGTTCGGTGATGACACCCAGGCCTGCACGATCGAGGCTTCCAGGAGGAGCTTCCGATCCAGCTGCTTCAGCGTCCACCGGCCTGTCTCCAGAGCCCAGTGCTCCGCCATCCTGCCCCGCGTGTCCCTTTAGCGGGAACCCCAAGCCAAGTGCTTTGCATTGAAGTCACAATACCCGGCGACGACGACGCCCAACTATGTAAGGGAGTTTTGGAACTCGGAGAGAGATCGGTTCGGGGAGAAATAGCTCTAAGCCCATTATAAGATGTTCACACATTACATAATAGAATGAAAATAAAGAATATGGAAATTAATAAAGTACACCCCTACCACGACAACCTCCCCGAACCACGAAACACTCGAGGGACCGGTACCGACAGCGGCTGACGAAATTAAGGCCACCGAGCCGTTCAGTCTATTCGGCCATATGGTCCTATCCTTGACACTAGATTTATCAACTAAAAATAATACCATCCATAGGTTATCATCTGCTTCATATTTTTAATACTAAGAGCTGATTTTTCAATAGTCTAATAACTTTCCTAAAGAATAAAAAAACCGGCCAAGTGCGAGTCGGACTCGCGCACTGAGGGTTCCGTAAGCAGAAGTTGTGATTTACGATTTATGACGTATTAAAAAAAAACTACTCACTAGATCTCGTTCAAACCAATTTTCGCTGGTAGTTTACATAATAATAATGTACATCATATATTTTTTTTTAGTTTTGGGCCAAGAGTTTCCCCGTTTACGAAAACATCATGTATGTCAGAACGAATTTACATATTTTTAGTAAAAGAGGCGAGAGACATAATTATGGTACTAGAAATAGGGACCAGTTAGTTCAACCAGGCTTCAGACTGGCTAAAGTAGCCTCATCTTTCATGGGGTACGGTTTAAAATGTTATAATAAGATACCTCCCCATATATTAGAACTAAATGAGACGAAATTCAAGTCTTGTATTAAACGCACACTATGCAAGCAAGCATATTATAAGTTGGGGGATTATATTGAAGATAAAAATGCTTGGCTGAATGCTGGTCCTGCTCCACAGCCACTAGGGAGTAAATATAAATATTTCGTAAATATTTCGGAAACATTGTTGGACCGGCTGAAGATCTGAAGATTGTAAGAAAAATTTGCATTGTGTAGAATCAACTTACTTAGCATTGTATAATTTCAGCCATTAACAGCACATGTGTGAGTACTGTGTACCTTTAACTTAAACTTTAATTATCAGTTTTAGGTATGATTTTGACTTGAATGTACCCTGGCGGTTGGGAGTGTCATGCTCATCTCGTCTCAAAAGTCTAGCTGATGGTGGCGTATGCGTTTGATCATTTGGCTCCCTTCAAAATGGTTGAGCCGAATGGTGCTGGCGTACGTCATGTTCGTGAACGGGCGCCGTCAGTCGGGACAGGTCATTTCTCAGCTGCCATGGTTGATTTTAATTATTTATTTGAATTGTTCCTCTTTTATTCCGGACGCTTTTATCCTGCTCGTCTTTTACATCGTTCTCACATGTATGTATAATTTCAACCCGATGTAAATAAATCTTTGTAAAAAAATATTATTTTTAAAAGAGTGTCCGTGGAGTTTCTTGCACGTTCTTCTCCATAGAGATCTACGCTTTGGAACGTGCAAATAGCTTCAACTTTTTGGACCGACCGACCTTGACAATTCAAAAGTGCCTGTAATTGGTTTAATTGAAATAAATGAAAGTAATTGGTTTAATTGATTTTTGAATTTTTTTTTGCATTAAAAAAAAAAAAACTCTTATTTTAGAAGTTAGGGGGGGGGGGACACATTTTTCCACTTTGGAAGTGTCTGTCGCGCAAACTATTCAGTTTAGAAAAAAATGATCTTAGAAACCTCAATATCATTTTTAAAGACCTATCCATAGATACCCCACACGTATGGTTACGATGAAAAAAAATTTTTTGAGATTCAGTTCTAAGTATGGGGACCCCCAAAATTTATTGTTTTGTTTTTTTTCTTTTTTTATGTGAAAATCTTTATGCGGTTCACAAAATACATCTACTTACCAAATTTCAACAGCGTAGTCTTTAGTCTTATAGTTTCGGAGAAAAATGGCTGTGACATACGGACGGACGGACAGACAGACATGACGAATCTATAAGGGTTCCGTTTTTGCCATTTGGGTACGGAACCCTAAAAATGGCCAGTCTGACACCTTTTGTATGGAAAATATGTCAATATGACGTATTTATTCTCCAATAAACGTTATCCGATTATCGAAAAATCAGCCCTTACCTTATCTTATCTCGCTAAAAGAAAATCTACATTTTTTTAGCGATTTTCTTATTTTGGTGGTTTGAATTTTAATGGCACCTTATTGTAATAGGTTGGTAAAAGTCCCATCAAAATAGATGGACAAATTAAAATGTTGAAAAATTCACCTTTATAACTCTCTATTAAACGCGAACGAGAAGACCAAAATGACAAGATCCATTTATTTGTGATCTGCTCAATTCAAGAAAAATCCTATCGCGCAAACAGATTATTGAAGATCGTTATTTGCTGAACTTTCATTTTTAACAACACAAAATCTCATCTACCTATTTAACTCAAATTATAATCTCAATCCGTATCAAATTCATTCCTACGACTACCCATTGAGTTTCACAAATCCCGTACGGTAAAAGCTCTCGCAACAAAACCATAAAAAAATCCACATCAAAGTTTCAGCGAAGTGTGAAAAATTTCCACCAAAATAAACCGACAGGCTTGCATTTTTTATCATCGTTTTATTCCGTTCGCCTCGCCGAACAAATCCTAATCCCTTATGCAAACAGAAAGAACGTGACAAAAAATTTGGAAAAACAGCTGAACTCACGAAATTTTTACAAACGTGGGACATGGGACCACAGATAACGCAAGAATTTCGGGTTTTCGCCATCGATTTCCTAGGGCGCATGTCAGGATTCCCGCCATTTCGCCAGTACCGTGGTAGAGCTCACGCGACCCGCACGCGAGCCGCGACCGCGTCACCCAAAATAATAAAATGAATAAAGTCTTGTGAGTCTAACAGAAATTTGACAGTGGTTACTCTTATAATTACATGAAAACTCTGAATTGGTTTTTCTTCAAAGGAGTCCGGTCGAATAAGGATCTCCGCCACATTGTTTTCGGTGAGTTTTCCACTTATTACAAATCGATATATTCGGGAATATAAATTGTCTACAATGAACGTACTATTGTCCAGACTTTCCTGGAATTCTGACTGCTAATCCCTGTCGCTAAATCTGATAATCTTTGTATCCCTTGTGTTTAATGTATACTTTAAACTCTACTACTTTATTTCTTAGTATTTAGCATAAAATATATTGCCTACGTTAGGTTCATTTGCTTCAAAACTGTTTCCTTATTTTTCGACACATTTTCGTACTTTTTAAATGGCTGTCACTGACTACTGACCGGCCAATCACTGCGATCTTGATCGGAAACAAAAGATCGCTTTTCTTTTATCTTTCCCATGATCTTTCGCTTTTCTCAACAGTTGTTAAAGATCGTATTTTTTCTCGTATATTTGGGTCACGGTGGAAAAATTACGCGAACACGTTCATACATAATGTATTAGAACTTACTCCAGAGAGATGTTTCAACACATTTTGTTTTCTGAGCAAATGTAAAGTACCTACTTATGCTACGGGTAGAATTGTGAATGACTGAATTTTTTGAAGAATTCTTGGGTTTTCTTAAGCAGTATGGGCCTTAATATGGAGGCGGTTCTATATTTTGTTGTTTACGAACCGATTAAGATTTAAATTTTTAATTATGGTTTATAAAAACAAACCAAATATATACCTACTATGAAAAAAATTGAACTGCAATGCTACTTATAGAAAAAACCGCAATTAATCATCGCAAATGAGCTCGTAAAAGTGTCTCGCTAAAATGGCTGTATTTACGACCGCGGCAAAATCCGGTGCTAAGGAAAAGACTTGAATGTTAACTATCCTATTAGTGATGCATCATCAGTCAAAACAGTTCTCTTCATTCAAGGCTTGGTCTTTATTTAAAACAAAAAAAAATCGCTAGTTTTAAAAGAGATAATTATTTTCTAAAAGATAGTATAGTTTGATTATGGTCCCATTGCTGGGCAAGGAACTTTTTTTTAACTCTTTTCGTGGTCAGAGATGACAGAGACAAAGTCTACGATGGAGCGAGCTTACCCAGAAGGAGCGTGTTCACTCTAATTTTGAAGAGATAAGAGCATTAATCACCACGGTTGCTTCTGCTTGGCGATTTTTTTTCTGAGATGGGTATGCACCTGACTAGCCTAGGTATTGCAGAACTAGCTGGAATTCTAGACTTCATCTGCGATGAATTATCTCCTTCGAAAAGCATTATGATCCTGCTCTAAGACCCTGATCTGTATACAATAAATTCATACAAATTGTATCAGACATTTATGAGTGAAAATGTAATAGAGTTTTGCAATTATTTTTATGGCAGAAGCTTGGCACGTTTAAACGTTGATTGAAACTTATCCCAAAGGAACATAACCCCGGATAAAAAGTGTCCCTTGTTCTAATCAGGTCATGGTCTACGCGTGCGCCAAATTTCATCTAAATCCTTTCAGCCGTTAAGACGTGAAAAGCAAGAATAAACGTTATCCAAATAAATAATATTTTCAAGATATCCGAAGTTTGTAGACTATTTTCGAGCCAAAGGAAAACCGCTCATTACCTGTTTGGGTATTTTCCCCAAATGAGTCGGCACCGTCACTGCAAGCCGCAAACATTGCTATTCGCGGTGACTTGTTAATCTCACTCTGATTAAAAGAACTGTTAGATATCTAGTAATTAAACTACAATATACTTTGTGTCACGAATAGCACCAATCTATACTAACATTTGTTTGTAAGTTTGTATGAAGGGGTAATCTCAGGAACTACTGGTCCGATCTGAAAAAAAAAATTCTGTATAAGTTAGCCCGTGTATCGAGGAATGCTATAAGCTACATATCATCACACTAAGACTAAAAGGAGCCGAGCATTAATGGAAAATGTGACGCAGACGAAGTTGCGTGGGTCAGCTAGTCGTCGATAAAATTACAGAACAACGTCTTAGGCAGTATGGACATATGAAAACGCGCAGTATAGACCGTGTAGTTGCGGTCGCGTTTAACTTACCAGAAATATAAATACAAAAGAGAAATAGAGGCCGGCCGCCCTCCACCTCATCATCTGCCTAGTCTTTTCCCAACTATATTGGGGTCGGCCTCCAGTCAAACCGGATTCAGCTGAATACCAGTGTTTTACATGGAGCGGCCGCCTACCAGACCTCCACAACCCATTAACTGGGTAACACGGTACTCCTTGGCAAGACTGGAGTCAGATTTACTGGCTTCTGACAATCCGTAACGACTGCCAAAGATCTCCAAATGACAGCCGGGACCAACGGCTTAACGTGCTTTCCGAGGTACGGAGGAAACTCGGCATGTTAAGATGGTCACCCATCCACAGACCAACCTAGGCAAGCGTTGCTTAACCTTGAACATCGACCCGTGCGGCTGTTATTATTTAGCCACGAGCCGGCCGCCCTCCACCTGGTGGTCCAATATTGAGAGAGAACTCAGAAAAGCCCAATTGCCGGAATCGACAACCCAGAATAGAATATCCTGGTGCAGAAATGTGAGGATGCCCGAACCCCCATTAAGGGAACAGGGAAAGACAAAGAAGAAGAAGATGAAGACACTTTGTGCCACGAATTTGCTAGAAGTTGAAATCAAATCTGACTGAACGCTTGATAGTAATTTGATGTAAGTGTGCAATGATAAATGCACATTGCATATCTACGCTTATCCAACGACGCTTTCAACACCCTTGCGAGGAAAATATAAAATACTAGCTGACCCGTGCAACGTCGTCTGCGTAACATTTTTCATTACTGCTCCGCTCCTATTGGCCTTAGCGTGATTATATATAGCCTATACCCTTCCTCGATAAATGGGCTATATAACACTGAAATAATTTTTCAAATCGGACCAGTAGTTCCTGAGATTAGCGCGTTCAACCAAACAAACAAACAAACAAACTCTTCTGCTTTATAATATTAGTATAGATTGTAATTGCAACTGTTGGGTTTGTTTAACCGATAATTTATTACTTGAATTTTCTATAAACACAATTTGAACACAAGATGAGCTCATAAAGTTCAAATTTTTAGCTACACGATACCTGGCAAATGCTTGCACTGTCTGGACAGGTCCATCTATTTTCTACTAGTTTGGTCGTGGGTTCGATTCCCACGGGAAGCATACTTTGTAAAGTTGTTTCCAGTTTAGCTAGGACATTGCAGGCTTGAGTCACCTGATTGTTTGATAAAAAGATGATTCTGTGCTTCGGGAAGCACGTATAAGCCGGTGGTCCCGGCTGCCAAATGGCGGTCGTCAATTAAACCATGTCAGAGACCCTTGGGGCGGTTTAGTAACTCGGTATTTATTTTAATTCAACTAAGATTGAATGCCACCTACTCCTTGAAAAGTGATTGGTTTTGAAAAAAAAACTGTAACTTTACATCAGTGAAACTTTCGAAACAACCTGTATACCTATACGATAAGATACGGCAATCACAAGCTAGACACAAGACTTAAATCTGTCTAGTTATAGCTATCTCAGCCAGCCTTGCAATGGCTCCGTCTCGAAGATAAAATCACACATGGGTGCGTTTTCTGTTTATTGCTTTCGCTGTAGACTGGAGATTTACTTGTTGGTACCTACACGCTTGCAGGACAATATATTTCTTGAGAACGATCTTACCTAATAAAATGCCAGTTACCTACGGAATTCGTTCTAAAGAGTCACCGCGACCCTGGAACGCATAGGGCATTAGGGGGAACACGGGTTTTAGTCAGTAGGAGTCTGACACTCTCCTGCTTTACCTAGAGCGGGTTATTTGATGATTTCACATCATTAAAAAAAACACCCACAATTTTGTTCAATGAAAAATGCCCAAGTTTTCTAGAATTAAGAAGAGAATGAGTAAGTTCCATGTCTTTTTTTTTTTTTTTTTAGGGATGGGTAATCATCCAATGACTCCTCCCGCTCTGGGTGTAGCGGGAGGGAGTGTCAGACTTCTACTGACTAAAACCCATCCATGTTCCTTCATTTTTTAGGGATGGGTAATCATCCAATGACTCCTCCCGCTCTGGGTGTAGCGGGAGGGAGTGTCAGACTTCTACTGACTAAAACCCATCCGTGTTCCTTCATTTTTTAGGGATGGGTAATCATCCAATGACTCCTCCCGCTCTGGGTGTAGCGGGAGGGAGTGTCAGACTTCTACTGACTAAAACCCATCTATGTTACTTCATACGTGTGTACGTGTGTACGTGTACGTGTGTGTTCTTCGTGTTTTTCTTTGACGACACGGTTGGCGCAGTGGTTGAGCGATTGACTGCTGCGCAGCATGTCGCGGGTTCGATTCCCGCACGGAACAAATATTTGTACGGCCTACATGTATTTGTTCCGAGTCTGGGTGTTTTCTATCTATAATATGTATGTATTTAGAAAAAAAAAATGTATATAAGTAGTTTATCAGCCATCTCGTTACCATAACACAAGCATTAAGTTGCTTAGCTTGGGACTATACGGCGTTGTGTGAAATGTCCAAGGATATTATTATTATTATTTATTATTTATTGCCCTTTGTGTTCCGGAGCCACGGTGTCTCTTGCGAATAATCCCAGCGACTCCGGCAGGCGTCGGTCCTTTCGGGCCCCTCTGTGTGCCGACAAGTTCCATGTCTACGGTAGGACTAGGTGAACAGAACATAACACCTGCATTACCCAGAGGTAAGCAGTGATGAGATACGTAAGTTTTCAATGCTTGGCATTTTGAGCTAATTTAGATCAAATCTAGATTCTGGGCTCCTAGATACTACTGATGATGGTAGATACTACAATTTTTATTTAGTGTTTTAATCTTCATGCTACACAGAAGACTCATAGGCAGTTTAAATAAAACTCACACTGCAAACAGTAATAGGAGGAACGAAGGTATTAATTGAAATTATCATAATTAAAAATGTCCCAACTGCTGCTTCATTCAACAAAAATCTCGCAAAGACTCGCAGCTTAACTTGAAGAGCTGTCTCATAAAAATAAAAGTTCGCCAAGTAACGAAGATTTAAGAGGAAGCGCAGGAAATGTAACCGGTCACTCTAATTAATGAGAATTTAAGGGAAGACAGAGGACGCGCCAGTTATTTTTATTTTTAGGGGTCCAGGAAGGTCGTTTATCCTTCCAAGTTGTAATAACTGTCTTATCAAGACGAGTTGGGGAGTGATGAGGATTTTTAGGGTTCCGTAGCCAAATGGCAAAAACGGAACCCTTATAGATTCGTCATGTCTGTCTGTCCGTCCGTCCGTATGTCACAGCCACTTTTCTCCGAAACTAAGAGCTATGCTGTTGAAACTTTGGTAAGTAGATGTATTCTGTGAACCGCATTAAGATTTTTACACAAAAATAAAAATAAAAAATTTGGGGGTCCCCATACTTAGAACTGAAACTCAAAAATATTTTTTTCATCAAACCCGAATAATTTGCGCGAGAGACACTTCCAAAGTGGTAAAATGTGTATGTCCCCCTTAACTTCTAAAACAAGAGAATGATAAAACTGAAAAAAATATATGATGTATATTACCATGTACCTAAACACCCAGCGAAAATTGGTTTGAACGAGATCTAGTAAGTAGTTTTTTTAATACGTCATAAATCGTAAATCGCAACTTTTGCTTATAATTACCTACAGTTTTGTACGGAACCCTCGGTGCGCGGGTCCGACTCGCACTTGGCCGGTTTTTGTAGAAGTGGTAGCTTTTGCACGCGACTTGGTACGCGCATTACGGGAAATCCTCTCATGATCCTACTCTACACTCTCCAGGGAAACTAGATGGTAAATTTCAGCTGTGTTATCGATCAGTCACTCAGTCAGCTACCAGAAATGGAAGAGATTTATAAAAATCGATGTTCAAGGTTAAGCAACGCTTGCCACATTCAGTCCGAGGATGGGTACCGAGAAACCTCCATACCTTGGAAAGTACGTTAAGCGGTTGTTCCCAGCTGTCATTTTGTAGATCTTTGACAGTCGTTGCGGGTAGTCTGAAGTTAGAAAATCTAACACAAGTCTAGCTAACAAGTATCATGTGACTCCTCCTACCTATTGACAATAACATTTGTACGCCTAATGGCAAAGCATAGAGCCTTACAAAAAATGTACCTAACATCTCACACACCCGTGTACCTGTAACCTTATGTTTACAAATAAATAATCTGAATATGGGTTGTAAAGGTCAGATCCGCTTCCGTGGTCGAGAGGTTTAAGCGCTTGTCTTGTGATACGATAGTTGTGGATTCGATTCCCAGGGAAAGCATACTTTGTAAAGTTGTTTCCAGTTTGGCTAGGACATTGCAGGCTTGAATCACTTGATTGTCTGATACAAAGATGATTACGTGCTTCGGAAGGCACGTATTAGACAGTGGTTCCAGCCGCCAAATGGCGGTTGTCAAATAAACCATTTCAGAGGCCCGTGAGGTGGTTTAGAAGCTCTGACACTATGAAAGGTCAGATGGGCTGTCGCTCCATGTAAAGTACTGGTACTCAGCTTCAAGTTATTACATTTGAAGCGGACAGTGTAGTTGAAAAAGAGGCAGATTGATTTTATTAAAAGAGTTCCCGAGCCATAAAGAACTTCTGTTAGATTTCCCAAGAGGTAACAGATGGCATTCGTTTTTCATCAACTGAAAATTCGTGAAATTGTTTCACGTATTTCGAGTTGATGAAAAGCTTGAAAGAAGAAATAAAATATATAAAGATTCCTTTGGGATATTTTAGTCACTGGTAGAAATGGCTGGGTATTAAAAACATGTTTTTTTTTTAGATGGGTGCACTTGACTCTAGTCTGGGTCAGAGATGACAGAGACAAAGTCTACAATGGAGCGAGCTTACCCAGAAGTTCCTGTTGTTAAAGGAGTACGTCAACACGAGGATTTCTGAAAATCCGATCATTTAAGGGGTCAAATCCCGTGCAGCTGTTTTTGCGTTTTTTTTTTCTAAAGCCGTTTAGTTTCCTTGCAAAGCAAAATGAGGAGGTCCTTTCCAAAGTGTTTTGCAGAAGTCGTTCAAGATGCCATGTCAGAAGGGTAGGGAGTACTACAATCTTCCCGAATCGGTATCTAATGAAAACAAATGATGACGTAACGGCAAAATTTTCCTTTCGGAACCATATGGGTAGCAAATCTTTAACGGTGAACGTTTACGATCCGAGAAATGTAATAAAATGTAGCTATTGAATTATATGGAACGGAAAAACTTGTGTTTAGATCCGTTCGCGCAAAGCTGATCCATAAGCTTATAACGAGCACAATTCTCTTCTCTTTGCTTCGCATTTCTCATGACTGAGGGTCCTGTTTCTCCCGACGTGATGTCAGTGCTCATTACTGAGGGTCCTGATTATCCCGACGTGAAGTGATTCTTCATGACTGAGGGTCCTGATTCTCCCAAAGTGAAGTCACTCCTCATTACTGAAGGTTCTGATTCTCCCGACGTGAAGTCATTGCTCATTACTGAGGGTCCTGATTCTCCCGACGTGAAGTCACTCCTCATTACTGAAGGTTCTGATTCTCCCGACGTGAAGTCATTCCTCATTACTGAGGGTCCTGATTCTCACGAAGTGAAGTCATTCCTCATGACTGAGGGTCCTGATTCTCCCGAAGTGAAGTCATTCCTCATTACTGAGTTTCCTGATTCTCCCGACGTGAATTCATTTTCTTGACAATGTTTTGGAATCTGTGCCTTGGCAATATGAAGCGCTTCGTGAAATTTGTGTCCAGGGATGAGATTTGGTCCGACCACCTAATTAAACTATGACCCAAGGACGCTCCCCCCATCGATCTTGCCAGTTACCACCGACTGGGATATAGGACATGCAGTAATCAACAATATCTAATTATTATTGAACTCCTCGGAAACAAACAGCGTGACCGATTTTTATGAAAAAATTTTTTGTGTAGGTACACTTACGGCCGAACCCAATAACCTAACTATCACCAGATCTGGCATACTGGAGATAGCAAAACAAATGAAACAATATGAAAAATATATAGGTTTTCTGTTGTTTCATTTGTTTTTCTATCTCCAGTATGTGATAGATAGGATATTGGTTTCGGCCGTTACTCAGTAGGTCTGAGAATAGTTCGTAGCACACTTATTTTTTTTTTCTATATATAAAATCTCGTGTCGCGGTGTTTGTTACCGAACTCCTCTAAAACGACTTGACAGATTTTTATGAAAATTTTTGTGTAGGTTTACCCAGTAGGTCAGAGAATAGGTCGTATGGAACTTACTTATTTTGTTTGTATTTGGCAAAACAACGTTTGCCAAGTCAGCTAGTCTATACTAATATCTATACTAATATTATAAAGCAGAAGAGTTTGTTTGTTTGTTTGGTTGAACGCGCTAATCTCAGGAACTACTGGTCTGATTTGAAAAATTCTTTCAGTGTCCATTTATCGAGGAAGGCTATAGGCTATATATTATTACGCTAAGACCAATAGGAGCGAAGCAGTAATGAAAAATGTTACGCAGACGACGTTGCACGGGTCAGCTAGTAATATTATAAAATGAAGCTGAAGGAAGAGTTTGTTTGTTTGAACGCGCTAATCTCAGGAACTACCGATCCGATTTGAAAAAATCTTTCAGTGTAAGATAGCCCATTTATCGAGTAAGGATATAGGCTATATATTATCACGCTAAGACAAATGGAAGCGGAGCATTAACGGAAAATGTGACGCAGACGAAGTTGCGCGGGTCAGCTAGTAATATATAAAACTCTTTCGCGATTGACAAACATCGCACAGCCGAAACTACAGGTTTTAGACAGTTGAAATTTGGAGAAATAAGAGAGGATTTTCTGTAATTCCGAGGGAAACGGGGGAAACAGGGATAAGCGCGTACGAAGTCGCGGTCACAAGCTCGTCAGTCTATAATGTCCCCACTGGGAATGACCATTAATCCAACGTCACTCCCTGGCCCAGTGCGATGGGTGCCAAGTATGCATGATTTTTTAGTCCTAGAACATACCGGCTTCCTTGCGATGATATCCTTCCCGTTTCGAGTGCAGTGGTATCTTACACGAGGAGCTCGTTGCTAAATTATATCAGCCGCACGGGTCGATCTTTAAGGTTAAGCCAATGTTGGTCTATGGATGGGTTGCTATCTTAACATACCGAGTTTCCTCCGTGCCTGCAGCACGTTAAGCTGTTGGCCCCGGCTATCAATTGTAGATCTTTGGCAGTCGTTATTGTTTGTCAGAAGCCAGTAAATCTGACTCCAGTCTTACCAAGAAGTACCGTGTCACCCAGTTAATGGGTTGTGGAGGTCTGGTAGGCAGCCGCTCCACGTAAAAACACTGGTATTCAGCTGTATCGGGTTTAACTGGAAGTCGACCCCAATATAGTTGGGAAAAGGCTAGGCAGATGATAGTATCTTACAACGCATTCTCTTGCTATAGTCAGGATTTGCATACATGTCGTGGCCGTTAACCCTGGGCTACAAAAAGTTTTTGAAATTTTTCATTTTCTTTGGCGATACTCATTCATTTTGGTGGTAGGTACAGCCATTTTTGGCGCAAACAAACACTTTCTATTGATATGTCCTACAAAAAAGTATTCAATCTTGAAGACTTCCCTTGCCAATGACCCTGACTTGAGGAAGTGGAGATAAATAAAATGCTAATGGCTTCCAATGGCAAGTTTCCAACACTCTGGTAAACGCTAGTAGGGAACATGAATCTTATGCGGTCTGTTTGAAATTACTACAGCCATCGTTTTTATACCAACCTTACCTAGGTTGGTATAAAAATGATGGCTGTAAATTTGAAATCTGAATGAGAGATTTTACTCAATTTTGGAAAAAAAGACTGCCATCCAGGACTTTTTTTTTTTTAGGGATGGGAAATCATCCAATGACTCCTCCCGCTCTGGGTGCAGCGGGAGGGGGTGTCAGACTTCTACCGACTAAAACTCATCCATGTTCCTTCATTGCCCTTTGTGTTCCGGAGCCACGGTGTCTCTTGCGAATAATCCCGCGACTCCGGCAGGCGTCGGCCCTTTCGGGCCCCTCCTGTCATCCAGGACTAAGTTCTAATTCCATTGCAGCTCATACTGGCTTTAGATACACTTGAATATTTAAAAATCAACTTAAAACATAATGCTAAGTTAATACATGATAGTGATGGATTCATTCATCATCATTCAAATTATCTCGAATCTATATAATTATCTATATAAAAAAAAGAAAGTCGAGTTAGTTACACTAATTAGAACTCAAGAACGGCTGAACCGATTTGGCTGAAAATTGGTGGGGAGGTAGCTTAGAACCAGGAGACGGACATAGGATAGTAGTTAGTATAGTAGTATATTATATAGTATTATTATATAGTCTATTATATAGTAGTATATTATATAGTCTATTATGTAGTAGTATTAGTAGTATATTTTTTTTTTCACGGAAACGGGAACTATGCTGGTAAAACGGGGGCGAAGTCGCGGGGGACAGCTAGTAGTATTATATAAAAGAAAGTCGTGTTAGTTACAATCACCGGCACGGATCATGAGCGCTGATCTTCACCTGCGCAAAAGTGAGTTATTGGGTCCCTTTGGTGGTATGAAGTGAGGCGCGGAGGCACGGGGTCGAGGAAAGTGCAGTGATTGGCCCAAAGCGCATCGCGCGTCATAGCCGTCACTCGGGATTCGATCTTTACTCTTGCTGCACGTACCTACCTCACGACGACGTTTTATTTGTCATAAGGTGTACGATGCGCAGAGCGATCCCCACTCTTCCGCCGAGCGCTCAAGAACCGTGCCGGTATCTGTACACTATTTATAACTCGAGAACGGCTGAACCAATATTTTTTCTTTTTTTTATACAAAACTGGGAAACTCTTGGCCCAAATCTCACCTGATGGAAAGTGATGATTAGGCCGAAGATGGAAGCGAGCTTTACCCGGAATCCTCTTACTTACACAGAGAAACTGGCGATCATACCTCAAACTGGCGGAACACAACAATGCTGTTAACATTGTTGTTATGGCGACAGACTTAGACATGATGGTGGTAGCTTGCCAGGCGGACTTAGAAGTCCTACCACCAACCAAACCGAGCAAAAAATTTGCCCCCGCTGGGGATCGAACCCGGGGCCTCTGGGTCTGAATCAGGTGGTATAATCACTAGACCACGGAGGCGGTTAGGGTCACCTGTTTAGCATTTGGCTGTTTTTATCCCGGAAATCCCACGGGAACGGGAACTATGCGGGTAAAACGGGATCGAAGCCGCGGGGGACAGCTAGTCATTTATAAATGCAAGTGTAAAATTTTCCATGTTTCTGTTTTAAATATACCTAAAGGATTATGACCTGAATAATGAAACCATGAATAATGTATTCGAAATTCGTGAATCTCTATATCGTGTCATGAAAGTATTAGAAAGGTACAATCAAAAACAAAAGTCAATTAATACACTGGGTAGGTACGGATTAGCAAATCTAAATATTGATTGGGTACTGGGCAACCGTGATTCGAATAAACTCATGGCATCACGCATGTATTTCCTGAAGGGTTACGTTGAGGGAAAATGAAATAATATTGTCCTAGGTATATAATAACAGCCGCACAGTTCGATCTGCAGGGTTAAGAAGAGTTGCCTCCGTGCCTCGGAAAGCACGTTAAGCCCTTGGTCCCGGCTGTCATTTGTAGATCTTTGGGAGTCGTTACGGATTGTCAGAAGCCAGAAAATTTGACATCGGTCTTGCCAAGTAGTACCGTGTTACCCAGTTACTGGGTGGTGGAGGTCTGGTAGGCAGCCGCTCCACGTAAAATACTGGTATTCAGCTGAATCTGGTTTGGCAGGAAGCCGACCCCAATTTAGTTGGGAGAAAGCTAGGCAGATGATGGTCCTAGGTTGACTGAGAGGTACTAATTCCGCCATTGTACATTTGAGCGCGAAGTTTTAAATATGAAAGAGTTACCTACTCATATCGATTTTGATTGCAGAGTCTTACAGTAAACGGTAACGGTGCAATATTATATGACGTACGGCGATGCGTCACGTGTAGGTAGGTACAAGGTGGACATCCCACCCACACGCACATAACGTTTTGGGAACACATTCATTGTGCGTACAGCTAAAGAGTGGAATTCCCTGCCTGAGCCTGTGTTTCCTGATAGCTACAACCTGAGAGTCTTTAAGTCAAGAGTGAATAGGTTACTTCTAGGTAAGCGTACTCCATCTTCGATCGCATCATCGCTAACCATCAAGTGAGATGGTGGTCAAACGTATGCTAAAGTAAGTGATTACTGTGGTCAAATATGGTTCCTATGTCATTAATGTAGAGGATAAAGAGCAAGGGTCCCATATGCGAACCTTGGGGAACTCCGGAGGGAACAGGGAGGCCGTATCAATAGCAAATAATTTGAAAAACCTATGAATTGAACTAATGGCATTCAAAACTCTGACAGAATTACTTACCATGCAAAATCTATATGGATCCGATATACAAAAGACGTGCTACATCAAAGTCAACTTGTGCTCAAACAACATGCATAGTTGGGATAATAGTTGAGGGATTATTGTATATCGTGTCTTTTCAATAACAAACTAATGTGGCTACTTGAAGTTATGTTTTTTCTTCTATCATTTTCTGTTGGAAAGTAATAGTAATAATGGTTTGTTTTAGTAGACGAGATAACGGGTACGTTCCCTATACCTACTCAAAAATTTGTGGCTACTTAGATTGTTGCCTTCATAGCAAGAGCTTCAGTCTTGTTTCGCTCGTCCCATCGAAGACCTCATTCATCGCTTTCCATAAGGCTTGGTCGAGGTAAAGTGTTGGCTCCTAAACAAAAAAGAGTCTGCAAATCAGCTGCAAGGATATAGGACCGCTCTCCAGTCAACTTAGTACGTAACTAGCTTTCGAAACCGGCTTCGCCCGCATGTCGCAAATTATCCTCAGAGAATATTCTTCCGGAATATCCGTTCAGCTGTTCTGGCGTGGTTGGGTACCAAATATTCATCATCCATCCTCACATCTCCAGGACTGCAAAGCATGGCCAGATGATACCAGTCGGTAAATCTCCCGAGCCGTTACTATAATAACGGTAAGAACCAGAGGCGGCTCGTGACATTTATTTATGGGGGTTCACTAAAAAAACGTAAAACTAGAGCTTACCGTTTATTTTATTTGTACAGAAAATCCATTCGCCGGTCTTTTTGGCGAGCGAAGACATCTATCACTTTGTTGTGAAAATCAGCTATGGAATTAATTAAGCGTTTTTCAATGCTTATCATACATAATGCCTCTGGTAAGAATTGTGGGCTCGGAATCCGGCAATACCCTTCGTTCTGCCCAGACTACAGGAACCTGACGGACGGTATATCCAAGAGAATTTCACTACAAATAAAGTGTTGACTGGATGTGACATGTAGACTAATTGTGGAACACGATAAACTGAGCTAAGGGAATCCTTTAGTTTGATGTTTAGTTCTTTGCCCGCGCAATTTTATTAATACTTCATCTACTAATCTACACAGTGAAATAGTGCTGGTTCAATTTCAGTCAGACAAATTGCATTCACTAGAGTTGTTTTAAAAAAATCTTTGAAGAGCGTGTCAGCATATCGTCGACACATAATCAAAATTCCTCAACAGAGCGACTGCAAAAAACGATCGATATTGAGTGCCAAAGTATGCGTGTTGGCGTGTGAATCTATATGAAAAACTATGTAAAGAAACTCCAGTGTTTTTATAAAGTTTTGCTCTCACCACAAAACATAGGAATCACTTTTTTACTACAGAATCAGATAAAAGAAAAGTTGGGAAGAAAGAAAATCTTCTTAGTATAATTTTATTAGTAGACAAAATAGTTTTGGTGACTAGACTTGTCAGCAACTGTGGAAAACTTTATAAATATGGGGAGATCAGATGTCTCCTTAGAATCACAAACAACGAGTTTCTTTGGTGTTCTCGAAAACATGTCTGTGATTGAAGTATCGCTGAGTTGCATTATGTCGCAGACCTATGCCGAGCCTATAAATTCTAGTTTCTTTTTTTAACGTTTCTGGAAGAATCCTGGACTGTCAATCCAGTATTAATATCAGAGTGTCAAATTCTTGTGATTTCTAAGCATCGTTCGCATTCGAGTGTCAGTCGCAAACTGTCTAAAATGTACGGTTATTGAGGTTTTTTGACAGAATGATTGCGACTCAGATGCGAATGTGACAGTTGCTTTAAAATAAGTAGCTATGTCGACAGGGTGCGTTGAAAATTCGCATGACGTCAATACGATAGTGCAATTTTTACTAGCGACGTGACGTCATCAGCCCCCTCTCTTGAACTTTGATGTGCAAAAAATGCGTGTCCAATATTTTTTGGACGGACTAAATTAAATCATTTTTTTTCTATCTAGTAAAATACTCTAGTGAGGAGCTCGTGGCTAAATAATAACATCTGCACAGTTCGATCTTCAAGGTTAAGCAACGCTTGCCGAGGTTGGTCTGTGGATGGGTGACCATCTTAACATACTGAGTTTCCTCCGTGCCTCGGAAATCACGTTAGACTGGTTGTCCCGGCTGTCATTTGGAGATCTTTGGCAGTGGTTACGGATAGTCAGTCAGAAGCCAGAAAATCTGACTCCAGTCTTTCCCTGAGAACCGTGTTACCCAGTTAATGGGTTGTGGAGGTCTGGTAGGCAGCCGCTCTACGTAAAATACTGGTATTCAGCTAAATCTGTTTGACTGGAAGCCGACCCTATTGTAGTTGGGAATAAATCTAGGCTGCTAGTAAAATACCCTAGTGGCCACAACCTTAGATCTTATAGCAGAATATAATTATTTTTTTGGCAAATATCGCAGTATACCGTATACCTAATACGCATTGCTAGTCCCGATACTTCCCCATACATCAGCCCACTCAATGCGTCCAATGTTGAAGCGTCACGCTGCGGCAAAAACTATCGTCTACGAAGAAATATAACAGTTTCTGATTGATTGTATGACTCAGCACTGTCAGCTATTTGTTTACGATCCGAGGCATTCGCTTGCGGCATGTCTATTTGCAAATTAAATTCCATTTGACGGGGGTTCCTTTCATAGATCGATATCTAGCGTCGTGGTTGGCAATTATTGTGCTGTGGCTTGGAAATTAAAAGGAAATATTGTGGTCTATAGTCTATTTATTAGTTTGGTTGCTATTTTTCAAGTCGATAACCGTTCTGGAATGTGCTGAGTTGCAGTGTTTATAAATTGGTTTTGCCCAGGTTTTTGCCTCATCGTGATCAGATCAGCCGACAGACGTCCACTGCTGGGCATGCATAAGCCTCCCATAAGCGTCGCCACAACAACCGGTCCTGTTTGTCTCGCATCCATCGGCTACCTGCGACCCTCACCAGGCCATTAGTCCACCTTGTGGGAGGCCTTCCGACGTTGCGTCTTCCGGTACGCGGACGCCACTCCAGAACTTTTCGGCGCCATCGACTATCTGTTCTGCGGGCAATGTGCCCTGCCCACTGCCTTTTCCATTTTCGCCTACTAGTCTATAACCGTCTCCAAGGTCTAGGTCAAGGCTATGTCTGTACCAAAATTCATCAAAATCGGTTGAGCGATTTAGGCGTAAAAGCATTACAAATAAACTCGGGCAAACTATTGGTTAGTAATATAGAATGGAGAAATCTCTGTTTCATCATTTTACTGATAGGGTGTCAAAATTATTACAATTTGTATTTCTTGGTAACTTTGCTTTATGCAATCGTACCTATAATTTTGAAATATGTTATGTCATCAATGTAGAAATCCTGTCACAATTCAGCTGATATTTGTTTTTGTTTGAATTGTAATTATTTCAAAATAATATAGGTTATCATTCTATGTGTCATAAAACACAATTGGTTACTTAATACTTTTAAGTAAATACTTTGAATTTTTCAGCACGCACGCAATCACCACGCGCCTCCATAAAGGGGTTGTGTGCGGTGTTACAATATCTGAAAATAACAATTTAATTCGTAATCTTCCCGTTGGGGTTTTTAAATATGCAAGTGGTTGTTATCATTGTGAATTTCTTTCGCAATTACTTATACCCAGTTAACAATCCCCAGTTCAGCGGAGCATAAAAATACCCATTTTTAAGTTCACTTCACTTTCCGAAAAACATTTTCTTTGCACAAAAAAGCCCTTTTTTCTCCAATTTGCTCCTAATTTATTCAGTTTCAACGTTCTGTCCCTCTCTTTGAAACCCGGACCCTCTGTAATTAGGACCTACCTACCCCATTTCGCGATTACAGTCTAATTGTCACAATTTACCTACCTACCACTTACAACTGGGGATGTTACGGAGGTGGTTTTATTTTGAGTCGGAGTTTTGAAATTTGGCTTATCGGAGTCGGCATCGGATTCGGTGGTGGCGAAAGGGATGCATATGGTAATGGCAGGCTTAATAAAATAACACATAATTTAGTGAGGCTTTGTTAATTTCAATTAGAAAACCATACAGACTAATAATCATAATCATAAGACTTAAATTATATATTTCACTCAAGCGTTGAAAATAATAATGATCATAGTAATCATGATTTCAATAACAGTTAGCAATTTATATTAAACTAGCTGGCCCGCGCAACTTCTTCTGCGTCACATTTTCCATTATTGCTCCGCTCCTATTTGTCTTAGCGTGATGATATATAGCCTATCACCTTCCTCGATAAATGGGCTATCTAACACTGAAAGAATTTTTCAAATCGGTCCAGTAGTTTCGGAGCCTATTCAATTCAAACAAACAAATCTTTCCTCTTTATAATATTAGTGTAGACTAGCTTTTGACCGCGACTTCTTACGCGCATGTCTCGTTGTTTCCCGTTCCCATAGGAACTTCAGGAAATCCTCTCGTAGTGGTCCCTACACTCCCCAAGGGACCTACATGCTAAACTTCTGTTTTCTACGACCAGTAGTTTCGGCTGTGCGTTGTCTGTCGGTGACTCAGTCGCTTAATTAGTCAGTTATGGAAGAATTTTATATGTTAGGATTAATTGATTCCAAAAGTAAGCGAATAACTTTGACATCCTATTAAAAAGTATCAGAGTTCAAGTAGAACACGGAGGTGTAATATCAATCGGAAGCTCCGACTTATCGGAATCGGAGTCGGAGTTTCGTAACATCCCTAGTTACAACATAGCTCTGTGAATTTCGTTTGTGGTCTCGCAGCTAAAAATATTTTAGAGACTACAAAAGGAGTTTGTTCTATGTGCGAGTATGTAGGTTCCTCAACAAAAGCTGTAATATTTAATAGGGTTCTTTGAGGGTTTTGCTGGTTCTATTTTTAAATTAATTGCGACTGTGTTTTGTTTAATTATTTTTGGCTGATGTGTGGAAGATGTGTGTATGTATGTATATACCGTATATACTAAGATATTGTATTAAGATGACTTTTGCTCACGTATTTATTTCGGAGCAAGAGCCTTTTTTTGTTTATTATTATTGTTAACTGGCACAACTCTGCGTCACATTTTGCATTAATTCGTCTTTATCGATAAATGGGCTGTCCAACATACAAATTCAATTCGTAACAGTATAGTTCCCAAGATTAGCGCATTCAACCAAACAAACAAAATCTTCAGCTTTATAACATTAGTATAGATAGGTTCGCATTTGACCACAATTTCTCCTGATAAAAAGTGATGATGTAGTCAACGATGGAGTACACTTGCCTAGAAGTAACCTATTCACTCTTGACTTATTTAAGTCAAGAGTGAATAGGTGATAGCAGCTGCAACCTTCGGGGGTATTTACCCCCGAAGGTTGCAGCTGCTTTCAAAAACACACTATCGCAAAGAATTCCACTCCTGCACGCAAAATTAAAGTATTTAAAATATGTATTTTCACACGATATCGCTAAAAGCGATGGAGATTATGCCAACCCATTTGTCAGCATGAATTTTGAATCCTTTTGCCAGTCGTGATGAATATCAATATTTGCCATAAATTCTGGCTCGTCTTTTATTTTACTTTGCGGAAAAAGTTTGGCAGATAAATACGTGCCACAAATATTTTCATCCGTTCTTCTCTCTACGAATTGTGCGATGACGCAGCTCTTGCCATAAGAAAAATATTAGGTATAGGGAACGTGAACGGCGTTGAATATGCCATCTTGTGTTGTGTTTTCGAAACGATGACGTTAAGAATACTTGGCATTAACGCTTCTGAGCTGCTCCTGCCACCTATAGGTCCTATGCGCTCCGTTTAGGGGACGTGCACGAAGTAGACTGCCAATTAGCGTTGTAATTTCGAAACTAATAAGAAAATAGTACATTACAGCAAAAGAGGCATTAATGGACGAACGTGTAAATGTGGGCCGAGGCGTAGTCGAGGCACACATACGTAAGTCCATCAATGCCTAGTTGTGGCCAAGGCTTATATACCTAGTACTTTTCTCAAAAAATGCGCGGAAATTAAAACTAAGTAGCACCTTTTCGACATCAATGACGAACAACGAACAACGATATTTTTTTCCGCTTTAAACTTTTCATCTGTTTTTTATTTCAATAAACAGCTTTCTATTTGCAAGCCAGTTCTAAATTTAAATAAAACTTTCCATAAGTTACCTCCTTGGTTGCCATGTTTCAGAGTATAAGATTCCATTTTTAAATTACACGAAAGATATGACTTTACTATGTAATTTATTTGGCCGCTAAACACGACAGATATGGATTTCATAATTTGTTTGCCGGCCGCTGCTCGCATGTATTTGGCCTGTACAGCAAACTAGATATACCTCGCAGAAGGTTGTCAAAATAATTCTCAGATTTCCAAGCATGTTTGAGTGACTATACTTGACAATGACATTTCTGTGGCGCCACTTATTGGTCTTGCACATTCCCTATAGGTTCTTTCGCAGAAAAGATGTTCGATAGCTGGAAGAGATGGTTGGGTCAAGTCAGCCAAAACAAAGAAAACTCTGCTAGAAAAGTTCTGGTCATTCCTGAAATGAAAACCGGCCAGGTGCGAGTAGGACTCTCACACTAATTGATCTGTACCTACCATCACCTGAAAAATAAAACACGTTTCTTGTATGGGAACCCCCACGGAATAGTCTGTTCCGTAGGAACCCCCTTTATTCTTTAATTTGATTTAATTTTTATTGTCCACAACAGAAATACACCATTTTGTGAAAGTTTCAACGGTCAACTTAGTACATATTATATTCTTGAGGTACAGTCCGCTGACAGACAGATGGGCAGACGGACAGACAGCGGAGACTAAGTTATCTTAAACCCATAAAGGCCTGAGGAAGACCGCTGGCCACGTGCTGGACAATGGTTGATGGTGAGCTATGGGCTATCTCGCCGTCCGTCCGTCTTCTGACGACAGGCCGTGTCGACGGCGCGTTCGTGTTCCACGAGCGCCTCAAAGAGTGTCAGCACAAGGAGAGGGCCGAAAGGGCCAACGCCTGCCGTAGTTGCGGGACTATTCGAAAGAGATACCGCGGCTCCGGAACACAAAGGGCAAAGAAGGAACATGGATGGGTTTTAGTCAGTAAAAGTCTGACACTCCCTTCCGCTCCGCCCAGAGCGGGAGAAGTCATTTGATGATTTCCCATCCGAAAAAAATAAGTTAAAGGAGGCAGACAAGGAAGAAGAACAAGACAGCCACTAGGCTATTTGACTTTTTTTAATTTATCAAATCCTAGAGAGCAGAGAAGGCTGTTAAAAAATATTGCTTAAAAATCTCTAAAAACGCTGTTGTTATCAGCGTTTTTAAATTTGTGGTAAACAGAGATAGCACTAATGTCGTGTGATGTCACATACAAGTCCCGCCATATTGAATTGAAGTCGTTCAAACGACACTTTGTGTGACAAGGATAGAAAAATAACTTAAGAAAAGCGTAACTATAATAACATCGATCAAATAAACATTCATTCATGTATGTATTTTTTTCATAGTTGTCAAATGCCCTATTAGGTGGTAACGAGGCGAACTGTCCCGGATGTCTTGTTACAAAACAATTTCGAGTACAAAGAAGTTTGTGATATTGGCAATAATATGTCTGTTGAGTATTGTATAGAGTTATGTGCAATAGAATTACCAAATGAAAATGTACTTATAGTTACAATTTACTGGAATAGAAGAGAGGAGGAAGTACTTACTCGACAATTAAAAGAAATGATGTATTATATAGAAAATATTCAAGATATAACGTGATATTAGGAGGAGATTTAAATATAAATATCCTAGAAAGTTGTTTAAAAACTAACTTGTTCTTGGATCTAATGCTGGAACATAAATTTATGCAACATATTAAAGTCCCCACACGCATTACACAAACTTCCTCAACATGCTTAGACTTAATTTTTACAAATTTTAACAATAGACATACATATACAACCGTAGAAGAATTAGGTTTCTCAGACCATTGTGCAACCATTTTCCATATGAAATTACTTAGCGACAGCAACAAAAAATCCAACTGGATCGCAAAAAAAAGATTATATAATACCCAAAACGTAGAAAACTTTAAATTAGAATAAAAAATCAAAAATGGAATGAAATAATACAACCAAATAAGAGTATAAATGAAAACTATAGTGCGTTTAATAATACTTTAAATAAAATCCTAAATGCGTGTATTCCACTACAGAAAATAAAAATAAAAACGTTTTATAAGAAATACTGGTTAACAAAGGGCATCAAATTGTCTTGCAAAAACAAAAGACTACTAAAAATACTCACTATTAAAACTAACAATCCCATATTAACAAAACATTATAAAAAATACGAAAAAATCCTAAAACAATCGGTAATTACAGCAAAAAAACTACAATATATAAATAAAATAAAAAAGTCAACAAATAAAGTAAAAACTATGTGGAACATAATAAATGAAAGAACAAATAAATCAATAAAAAAGGAAAAAAATAACATACCATTACATCACAAAGATAAATTGATAACTGAACCTAAGCAAATTGCTAATATTTTCAATGACTTCTTTGCTTCAATTGGGGAAAAAGCCTCATCAGCAAAAGGAGCCCCTGTTGTGTACCCCACAGAAAACACAATGTTCCTCAGTCCAGTCGATCCTTACGAAGTAAATAAAATAATAAAAAACCTAAAAAATAAGAAGAGCTGTGGAGTAGACGAACTTCCCCCATTTCTACTTAAGCAATGTGCAGACGAACTAACCCTACCATTTTATAAATTAATTAACCAGTCTTTTGAAGAGGGAACTTTTCCCAATGAACTTAAAAACGCACTGATAAAACCCATACACAAGAAAAATTCTAAAACCGACCCTAACAATTACCGCCCTATCGCGCTGTTACCAACTGCGTCTAAAATCTTTGAAAAGGCAATGTGTGACCGCGTGTACTCATTTTGTGAAAAATATAAAATACTTGATGACTGCCAAAATGGTTTCCGTAAAAACAGGTCCACAACATTAGCAGTCTACAAATACGTACAAGAGGCTCTAGCTACTATTAATAATAAAAACTATGCCATTGGTATGCTGCTGGATATGACCAAAGCCTATGATAAGGTGCAATTTAAAATACTACTGGACAAGTTACATGGGATAGGAATACGAGGAAAAGCTCATGAATGGTTTGCATCATACCTAGAGGACAGGGTGCAACTGGTAGAAATCGAATTTTTTGATAGGGGTACAAATGAAATAATTAAAATGAGATCCGACAGTAAAATAGTTAACGCGTCAATTCCCCAAGGGAGTGTAATAGGCTGCTTGTTGTTCCTTATATACATAAATGACCTTCCTAAAATTATAAATGGACCATGTGTTCTATTTGCGGACGATATCTCTCTGCTCACGTCGTATCATAGCGATGACGATATAAACACCAAACTAAACTCCCTTCTCTCAACAGCTGTAAACTGGATGGATAACCATAATCTAGAAATCAACTTCATCAAAACAAAATTAATTACCTTTCATCCCCATCAAAAACCCCCCTTAAAATTAAATTTTACTTTTAACAATACAAAACTTGAACAAGTCAATGAATTTACTCTCCTCGGTTTGTCTATAGACACTCACTTAAATTGGAAATCCCATATACAGAAAATAAGAGAAAAACTATCAAAATTTGCATATGCCCTACGCGAAATTAAAAAAACTACCAACCTGCAGACTGCACTTGTTACCTATTATGCATATGCCCAGGCATGGCTCAGCTATGGGGTCATGTTGTGGGGTAACAGTACAGATTCACAAACCTTATTCATTCTACAAAAAAAGTTAATTCGAATAATAACAAACATAAATCAAATAGATAGCTGCAAACCATACTTCCGTAAGCATAAAATACTCACACTTCCCTGCCTATACATATTAGAATTATGTAAATTTGTCAAAAAACATCCAGATCTGTACACAACTTGCGAAGAAACACAAACAAGATTCAATTTTCGACACAACAAAAACAAAATAAACGTACCTCAATCCCGACTCAAAATGCACTCAACCAGTCCTTTGGTAATGTCCACAAAAATTTACAACAAACTGCCAAATGATATTAGAGAAATAAACAAATCAAACATATTTATTAATAGATTGAAACAATTTCTAGAATCCAAGTCATATTACTCAGTTAAGGAGTTTTTTGAGGACAAATCGATTACAAAGTAAAATTATTCTGTCACTTATTCACCAAACATTATAAAATATATATAATAAAACTTAAAATACCTGCATATAATAACAAAATTTAATTACTTATTATAAATAATAATTCAAAAAATAAAATAAAAATAATTTACAATCATTCTTATTTACTATTCCTATTCAATAAATATACTATTATATACCAATAAACTTATTCACCAAACATGATAAAACATATATAATAAAACCTGAATTACTTACATAGGTAGGTACTTTTAAAAACCAAATATAAATACCTACATATAATAATTCAAACAATTTTTACAATAATTCTTATTTACTATTCCTATTCAATAAATATACTATACCAATAAACACAGACCTAATAAATATATACATAATTATACATCCAATTTAACATTTTTTTTTTTTAATAATTTTTGATACTATTTCATACCTTGACATACTATTTAGCACTCTTCCTCTCTCCTATTATTTGCAGTGCCCGACAGGGTCCATATTTGTTCTTTAACCATTTTAAACCATCTTTGTAATACATATGGAATGCAATAAATTATTGAGTATTGAGTATTGATGTAGACGTCATAACGTACTAGCTGTTAGTGTTTACCGTAACACGGTTATTTGTAAAACACCGACAACCTCTCAGGACTATGTTATCTACTAACATAGTCCACATATAACTAAATGTTACGAAGTATATGGGAAGCATAAGAAAAAGACAAAGGATGAGCTTTCTTATGCTTCGCATATACTTCGTGACATTTAGAGCGTCCAATTTAAATATTTTTAATTTTTGTATGAAATCCTATATGATGAATTTTCAAAAGTTATAGAACAAAAGTTGTTGGTTATGATGTAACATAGTTCTGAGAGGTTGCCGGTGTTTTACAAATAACCCTGTATATAAAATTCTTCCGTTACTGATTGAATGAGTGACATACAACACACAGCCTAAACTGCTGCTCGTAGAAAGCTGAACGTTGGCACGAAGTCTCCCAACACTCCGTAAGGCACTAAGAAAGAATTCCCCGAAATTCCCACGGGAACGTGCAAAACAAGATACTCGTGTACGAAGTCGCGGGAAAATGCTATTACGACCATAATAAACATGAGTGCTTCGAAGTGGTCTGTATATTGTTGAATTATTTATTTGATGTCATTGTAACGCGGGTTTAACAGCACGGGGAATAATACTTCATCCCGCGAATAACAGGCACACAGGCCCTCGGGCAATTTGCCCACATTTACATGTAAATAGAATGTTATTAAAATTATGCCCACTTTTATTCCCTTGGTGTAAAAGTTTATTTCGGGATCGCTTACTGAAATAAGCGTTTAATCCGAACCTTTATTTTATTATTTGGTCCTGTTTGCTTCTGTGGTTTTGTGGTCGTAAGTGCTACAGCAGTGCGATTCTGTAAACATGTCGAAGTGAACACTTAGGCGAAGTGAACAACAAGTGAGCTGTCAAACCATACAAACAAGATGGCATGACATCTCACTTGTCGTTCACTCCACCTAAGTGATCATGGTGAGTTGTGGACAGAATCGACCGGCTGTTGAGCATGAGGTCCTGGTTTTGATTCCCAGGTCGGGTAGTATTAATGAGGTTTTGAAGAAGTCTGGATTTCCCGGTTGATGGCAAAAGGCTTGCGCCCTATTTCATTCAATCTGCTGCCAATTCCCAACTATTCCAAAGGAGTGGAACTCTCTGCCGACGTCTGTGTTGTCCGAACGCTTACAATCCTAATATTTACAAAGTTAGAGTGAACAGGCTACTTCTGGGTAAGCTCGCTCCATCATGGACTTTGCCTCTGTCATCTATGACCTAGACTAGAGTCAAAAGCAGACACATCTAAAAAAAAAAAGACATTTTGGTGGCTTCCACTACCAGTTTAAGGGTGAGTTAGTCAACTACATTTTAGTAGACCTCTGCCTAACCCCTTTTAGGTATACAGCCGTGACAATGTTATTGTGTTTGTTTTGCTATCGAAAAGAAGACATATACTATTATAGTAGTATAATAGTTCATCTTTGAGTACCTTATTAAAACGTCACAACAATAATATGAGGGTCGTATTGACATAAGAGCTAGGCCGCACTGCGGGTAAACCGCCGCGTTTTTTAATCGTGTAATTTTGTGAAACAGCGGCCGCCCTTGCGGTTTTTTCTCGCACCAATATTCCCGTGCTTTTCGAGCGCTTTTTTATACTATTGATGGCATATGTTTGACCACAATCTCACCTGATGATTAGCGATGATGCGATCGAAGATGGAGCACGCTTGCCTAGAAGTAACTTATTCACTCTTGAATTAAAGACTCTCAGGTTATAGCTATCAGGAAACACAGACTTTGACAGTGAATTCCACTCCTTAGCTGTACGCACAATGAATGCGCTTTCGCGGTATTGCGATTAACCGCGGCGGGAAAACCGTAGTGCGGCCTCAGCCTAAGAGGTTTTATTAATTCATCTCAACTTTTCTTTGACAACCATTTGGAGGACTGTACCTACTCCATTCTTTCGGGGACTTATTTTTCTATCGTCTATTATTCTTTCTTTCTAAAGGGTAAAACATAAAATAGTGCCTCGTTTGCTTCACGGGATTAGAATGGATTTATTGAAGCCAACATTTAACCAATTATGTGACCCGTGTAAGAAATGGGGAAAAACCTGTACCAGAAAAATAATGCAAAAAATGTTTGAAAACCAGTCGATGAAAACCTAAACTATTTTGTGACTTTAGAAATACAAAACTATTTTTAATCTCAAGAATCGTAATGGGTAAGACAGTTTAAATTTTCACAGTGTGTGTATTTCTGTTGCCGATATAACAACAAATAATCAAAATTATTAAAGACTAGCTTCTGCCAGCGGCTTCGCCCGCGTGATCCCATGTTCCCGGGATTAAAAGTAGCTTATGTGCTATTCCAGACTATAATCTATCTTTGTTCTAAGTTTCATTAAGATCCGTTTAGCCGTTCTGGCATGATTGAGTAACAAACAACCAAACTTTCACATTTTTTTTTTTCATTTTTTCTATTGATTGTAGCGTGATGAAAAGTATACTATAACCTGCTCAGGAGTATGAATAATAATTTTACCAAGTTTCGTTAAAATCCGTCGAGTAGTTTTTGTTTCTATAACGGTTATACAGACAGACAGACAGACAGACAGACAGACAGACAGACAAAAATTTTACTGATTGCATTTTTGGCATCAGTATTGATCCCTAATCACCCCCTGATAGTTATTTTGGAAATATATTTCATGTACAGAATTGACCTCTCTACAGATTTATTATAAGTATAGAAGATAAAAATTAGGCACCCATAATACAAACGTGTTTTTTTTTTTCGATTTAACGTACGTAACCCTTCGTGTGAGTCCGACTCGGGCTTGACCGGTTTTGTATAAAGCAATTAGGCTGCTGGCATGCAGACAGACAGTAATAGAAATCACGCCTCACAGGCAGTGATAAGACAAACATAATGAGCCTATTGTCCATGGAATTAGTAAATACCGCACGTCTTCTGACTATGAGTTACAAGCATGTCATGGGCTTTTGATGCGTCTAAGGACAATACTTTTAGGGCCGTTTGAGTAAGCAGTATAAATTGTGGATACTTTCGTCATCATCATCAGATCAATCGTCCTCTGCTGGACATACCTAAGTCTGCCCGTGAATGTCGCGACATCAACGGGTCCTGTGCATCTCGCATCCATCAGCTACCCGTAACCCTCACCAAGGAGGCTACTCTCTAAAGCCGAAGACCATAGTTTCGGGCTTAGTTGCGGGTGTATTCTACTCAGTAACACCTAAAAACTTACGATTAGTTCCAAAGTCGAACTAAGAATTAATGACAACACGATTTGATACGAACTCAGGAGTGGAACTCTCTGCCTGCGTCTGTGTTTCCGAACGCTTACAACCCTAATCTCTTCAAAGTTAGAGAAAACAGGCTCCTTCTGGGTAAGCTCGCTCCAGCGTAGACTTTGCCTCTGTCATCTCTGACTAAGACGAGAAGAGTCATGAGCAAACCCAACTCAAAAAAAAAGAACTATCAAATCGTGTTGTCAGTAATTCTTAGTCTTCTTAGTGGTTAGGTGATACGGAGTAGAATACGCCCACAACTAGACTTTGGGCTTAGAGAGTGGCCTGCAGACCAGGAGAGCTCTCCTGGTCATCGGGTTCGGGAGTAATCGTTAGTCCGTAAGGAGTAGAATACGCCCGCAACTAGACTTTGGGCTTAGAGAGTGGCCTGCAGACCAGGAGAGCTCTCCTGGTCATCGGGTTCGGGAGTAATCGTTAGTCCGTAAGGAGTAGAATACGCCCGCAACTAGACTTTGGGCTTAGAGAGTGGCCTGCAGACCAGGAGAGCTCTCCTGGTCATCGGGTTCGGGAGTAATCGTTAGTCCGTAAGGAGTAGAATACGCCCGCAACTAGACTTTGGGCTTAGAGAGTGGCCTGCAGACCAGGAGAGCTCTCCTGGTCATCGGGTTCGGGAGTAATCGTTAGTCCGTAAGGAGTAGAATACGCCCGCAACTAGACTTTGGGCTTAGAGAGTGGCCTGCAGACCAGGAGAGCTCTCCTGGTCATCGGGTTCGGGAGTAATCGTTAGTCCGTAAGGAGTAGAATACGCCCGCAACTAGACTTTGGGCTTAGAGAGTGGCCTGCAGACCAGGAGAGCTCTCCTGGTCATCGGGTTCGGGAGTAATCGTTAGTCCGTAAGGAGTAGAATACGCCCGCAACTAGACTTTGGGCTTAGAGAGTGGCCTGCAGACCAGGAGAGCTCTCCTGGTCATCGGGTTCGGGAGTAATCGTTAGTCCGTAAGGAGTAGAATACGCCCGCAACTAGACTTTGGGCTTAGAGAGTGGCCTGCAGACCAGGAGAGCTCTCCTGGTCATCGGGTTCGGGAGTAATCGTTAGTCCGTAAGGAGTAGAATACGCCCGCAACTAGACTTTGGGCTTAGAGAGTGGCCTGCAGACCAGGAGAGCTCTCCTGGTCATCGGGTTCGGGAGTAATCGTTAGTCCGTAAGGAGTAGAATACGCCCGCAACTAGACTTTGGGCTTAGAGAGTGGCCTGCAGACCAGGAGAGCTCTCCTGGTCATCGGGTTCGGGAGTAATCGTTAGTCCGTAAGGAGTAGAATACGCCCGCAACTAGACTTTGGGCTTAGAGAGTGGCCTGCAGACCAGGAGAGCTCTCCTGGTCATCGGGTTCGGGAGTAATCGTTAGTCCGTAAGGAGTAGAATACGCCCGCAACTAGACTTTGGGCTTAGAGAGTGGCCTGCAGACCAGGAGTGCTCTCCTGGTCATCGGGTTCGGGAGTAATCGTTAGTCCGTAAGGAGTAGAATACGCCCGCAACCAAGCTCGAAACTACGGATTTCGAGCTTAGAGACTAGCACCCTGACACAGAGAGATCTGGCGTAGAAACAACAGACCTAACGTGATTATGCGAGGCACTGCAAAGTCCCATCACAAACTTCAAAGTAAGTAACTGCGGCCTGCTTCTGAGCAATTCATAATGGAGAACCCATAAACAATTTTTCAGACTCAGATCCGGACACATCCCATGCAAGAAATTTGCCTTCATGATGAAGAAAATTGCTTCGCCTAATTGTGAGGAATGTGGAGTTGTCGAGGACATACAGCATTTATTGATGGAATGTGTCCAATATGAGTCTGATAGAAATAATTTAGTAAGGTCCTTGAATTTGAACAGAACTGATGTAGGCATGTTCCACACAATTCTATCTCAACCAAATGGCGACGATGCGAAAGGTCTGTTCAACTTCATGGCTCACGTCTTTTGAAAATACAACAATGTTTAGGATACGATGGGACTGACATACGCTATGCGTAAAAACCCCTTTAAATAAATAAAGAAAAAAAAAAAAAAAAAACCCATAAACAATTTTTGTCCTACCCTCATCCCAATTTATAAATGAACGGCGCAGCATGTGTTCTTCTTCCACATATTTCTAACAAAAACAAAAGTGGTTAGATTTTTTTCAAAGCTTTGGTGCACTTTAAGTAGATGTTACTTAAATAAATAAAAAATCTTAGAGACATGGTGCCCTAAAGTTTCTCGTTGCCGAGATATTTGAATGTAAAGTCGCCAAGTGAGAACAACGAAAAATATGACCGACTTCCAAATAAAAAAAAATATTACAAAGTAAAAAATAATCTTAATTTCGGAAGTTTTTGCTTTTGTATATTTGTTTTTAAACACCGACTTCCGAAATTAAGGTTATTTTAAACTTTGTATGTAGTGTTTTTTTTTTGGAAGTCGGTTTAGTATATTTTTTTGTAAAAAAGTTTTTTATTTTTCACTTTTAAGTGGTGATGACGACGTCTTCGTCTACGCAGAAATTTAAATAAGCGAAAATGCTCATAAAATAAAAACTATAATACTAATCCAAACTGAATAAAATTTTGACAGGACCAAATCGCAATATCGAATCGAATCGAATTAAAAAAAATCACACAAATCGGATCAGAAACCTCGGAGTAATCGCTGTACATACAAAAAAATACTAACTAACTACACTACTACTCTATGCTACTTCTGGGTAAGCTCGCTCCATCGTAGACTTTGTCTCTGTCTTCTCTGACCAAGATTAGAGTCAAGAGCAAACCCATACCAAGTAAAAAAATACCCGCTGAATTGAGAACCTTCTATTTTTGGGAAATCGGTTAAAAACTAGCCATAGTTATATCATCTTTAACACAATCCATCGATTAATTATCTTTTTGCTTTTCTTCTACCCTTACACCATCCACAGTGCAGCAATATACAAACATTTTCCCTGAAATGTTCGTCATTTCTCTACAACACAAAGTGCTGTTGTACATTTAGTTTGTGCAAGAAGCACTAATTAGAGAACTATCGCTGTTAGCAAACGTATGTAACTCAAATAAAACAATTAATTGAATTAGCGTATTCCACGAATGTTATAATTAGCTATCTACGTTTATTTGAGTTCAGAATGATATTAGACATAATAATATATCAAAGTATGTAACATCAAACTCTGTTGTACAAAACAAAATTCAAATTACAATGCAACCTATTGGAATTTGAATTTTGTCTTGTACATATTTTGTACTGTATATAGGTAAGTACTATATTGATGCCACATAGGTCACATAAAAATCATCTTTAAATACAAAACGCTAAAGTCGACACAAAAGTCAAAATGTTTATTTCAATTAGGCCTAAACGGCACTTTTGAACGTCATCGTCACATTTAAAATTATATATAAAAAGTCCATTCGGATAAGTAGATTCTGATGGAGAAGAATGCGCAAGAAACTCCATAGTTACTCTTTTAAAATAAATGTTTTTACAATGTTTGTTGTAGGTACAATATAATTAATGATATGAGAGTATTATGAACCTATGGAATATATTAACTTATAGGAACAAATCATTCCGAGCAGTGGTAACCTGCAAACTTGAGTTGGGGGCGATATATTAATTTTTATCTCAAATTATAATTTCAAGTATAGATCAATAATAAAGAATCTGCCTAGCCTTTTCCCAATTTTGTTGGTGTTGGCTTCCAGTCTAACAGGATACAAGACTACCATCAATATCCCTTGGTAAGACTAATGCCAAATTTCATGGCTTCTGTCTACCCTTAAAGACTGTGAAACGGATAAAGATAAGATATATTTATTTGTAAACATGTGTAACATTGTACACATACATGCTAATGTGGATGTAAAAGGGAATATTCTGTGAGTTTCAACATGTTTTGCCACCATTGGCATACAAAATTAATTATAACCACTCGAAATATAACACAATTATGTAAGAGAAAGCATACCTAACAAAATTAAAATGTGACACAAATAGATTAGAAACTATCATTTAAAAAATCTTTAAAATAGTAACATTTTTCAGTAAGTAACTTCTTAAGTTCTCTTTTGAATAAAATTGGCTGGTTTTTTTGGTTGACCAACGGTATATCGTAATTTGCGAGGCACGGAAGTACCTCGGTATTTTGAAATGATCACCCATCCATGGACCGACCTCAGCAAGCATTGCTTAACCTCGAAGTTCGACCCGTGTGGCTGTTAAGACCACGAGCTTTCTATTTCAATTACATTTATATAATATTAAACCAGTTAGGTATATCGCTCAACGTAGTTCGTTATATCAATCAGCTATTCTACCAAGCCATGTTTTAGCTAGAGCGACATAAATTGGCTTGTTATAGCATTGTTACATGTGCATATATAATGACGTAACATTATGTATAGAAGCTTGCATTAATGGGGACATGTTTTGCTAACAAACACATGAGAAAACGGGCTATATCGTGAGATAGCGTGCTATAGGTAATCTTGAATTGGTGGATACTGTGGATAGTTAAAGAAAAGATACCTGAACGTGGCCTTTTTACGGGTTTTAGGCTGAAGTAGAGTTTCACAAACATGTATACAACTTCAAGTGCTGAAATCGGAAATCGGGAGTCATAATACATATACCATATTCGTATCATCATTATCTGCCTAGCCCTTTTCCTGTGTCGGCTTACAGTCAAACCGGATTCAGCTGAATACCAATAGTTTACGTGGAGCGGCTGCCTACCAGACCTCCTCAACTTTATTCATATATTCCTTAGAAACAGAAAACTAACGTATATTAAGAATAGGCCAAATATATGGACCAAAAGAAGGATTTTTCATCTCCTAAGAAGGTTTAAAGTAGGTTAAATTTTAAAAGGAAGTTCGATATTTTGCAGATGGAAAGCCCCATTGGACACAGTCTGTCTCCATCGGAAGATCAAGTGACAATATGGCTATTAAAACCAAGGCAATCAGCTACGCTTCACATGTGATAGACAATGCAATAGCCACACGGCATAGTGTTCCAATCATTTTAATTAAACACGTTTCTCATTAACGTTAGTGTCAGATGGATTGATTTGTGTGTGGACGATGCAAAATGCACACCGCGTTGCTGACATGAAAATGCAGTTTACTCTGGAAATTCACAATTGAATGAAAGAAAGAAACAAAAATGTTTTTTTAGGGATTTCTTCCTGCAGGGTTTAAACTTCCTTTGTGTACTTGGAAGTCTCTAAACCGCCTCAGAACGCAAGTAGGAAGGTGTAATCTCCTCACAAAATGGGGCTACCGTGACAGATCAACTGTAGGGGGGTGGATGTGAAGCCGAGTTAGAAACCATGCTCCACCTCCTATCTTGTCCTCTCTGCCCCAAAACATGCTCCCAAGGAGACCTATGAGCTACCACGTCCACAAGTGATGCCGTGGAGGTGGCAACGTTTTGGGCCAACAAAATCTAGAAGAAAACCTGTCGTGCCAGCGACACGTAGAAGAATAAGGGACTTACACAAGACAAACAAAACGTAAAATAAAATTAAAAAGTAACGGTAATTAAATCAATCCTTCAATTTGTATCCCTAAGGTTTCAAATTCTTCCGTTACTAAGTGATGGGGTGACTGATGAAATTGATGAAAACGAAACCCAACGCAACCTCATTACTAAGACTCCGCAGTCCGTCCGTCCGTCTGTCAGCGGGTTGTATCTCAAGAACCGTTGTAGGTAGACAGTTGAAATTGTCACTAAGTGTCTATTACTATTGACAAAAAATAATATTTTCGGGATATGGTACGGAACCCTTGAGAGACCGACTCGTACTTGGCCGGTTTTTTTACATTGACGCGGGCTAAGTCGGTGGCTGAAGCTAGTCCTACAGAAAGTGATTTTATTATGCAAACCCAAAAATCATTTAAGAAGGACTGATTTTCGAAAAGACTTTCCTTATTGAAACAGAATTACGGCAGGATCAAATAACTCCTCAATTTTCCTGCATGTAACCGAACTCAAATATTAACAAAAAAACTTCGGAGAGTAATTTGAACGTCTATAAAGCCGTGGAGATGTCGGCGAGCAATCGCTCAATCGTATTGGAGCTCACAGAGTTATGATCACTTCGCTGGCATAGTGACATACTCACTAAAATTATAAAGAGCAAAGATTGTACTTTTGTATGTTTGAAACAGATAATTACTAATATAATAATCAGACAATAGTCTTGCTAAGGAGTACCTACCGTGTTACCCATTGGGTTGTGGAGGTCAAGTAGGTAGCCGCCCCACGTAAAGTACTAAGTAGTATTCAGCTGAATGTGGTTTGACTGGAAGCCGACTCCAATTTGGCAGTTGGGAAAAGGCTAGGCAGATGATGAGTGATCCTTACAACACTTAAATCCGTGCTTACACATGGCGATTCAACCGTAGTTTGTCACGGCAAAACGTTACGTACGCTGACTCGATTAGGTGATTCCTTGCTCTGTGGCGTCGTCAGATATTGTCAGAAAAGGTTTTCAACGAACTAACTCGACAAGAAAGCGACTGAGACTGAATTCTCTTTGTTACAATTTGGTATTTTTGACGTCGATTTCGGCAGAGTCGAATTTTCGGTACTGTTGGATTTTAGAAGAATCAGATTTGTTTGAGAATCAATTGTAACATGTTCGAATTGATTCTTTGTTTTTGGAATGCAAATTGAGAGTAAGTTGCATAGTTTAACATGTTATTCTTTTTTTACAATGTTCTATAATATTCTTTAATTTTAATGTGAACTCATATTCTTTTGATTTATCTGATATTTTGTCAAAATTTTTTTGGTTGAATTGAAACATTTTGCATAACTTTACGTCGTCGTCTCCGCTGTCTGATCACTACCATCTTTTAACTCCTTAACAAAGTAGGTTTATACATATGTTTAATTTGTTCCCGAAATTCCTACGGGAACTTGAAAATTGGGATATGCGTTTACGAAGTCGCGGGCAAGAACTAGATACTGTATAAATTCAAGTTTTTTAAGCCTAACAGACATATATGTGATGCTAGGAAATTTGTTGCGCCACTTCTTCTCAGCTGAAACACTAGGAAGTAGTGACGGGAGGTCGTTTTGGGGGACTGTCTGTATGTAGAACTTTAAAATGATGGTGCTCAGTCTAATTTGAATAAAAGACTTTGATTTGATTCTTTTAGTGTTCGATGGCCCATTTATCGAGGAAGGCATGAAAAAATAAATGTAGTTGCACAGGACAGCTAGTTAAGAATAACATTGTATGCCTCATGGCTGCGTCAAATAGGTCCAGTTCAGCAAAATACCAGATAGCTAACTGATTACTAACTGAACCTTACGTTGAGTGTGCCAACATTTTCTGTTTCATTAATGAATCATGTCTATTATATTCCTGCAAGGTAAAAATACCAGCTTGCTGCATTGGACTCGGTGGAACTCAGAGCAAAAAGGCTTTTAGGTGACAAGACGTTGGTGGCTCAGCTTTACAGCCTAGTTCATCGGCGTAGTGTTGCCTGTCTGTCGTTCTTCTACAGATTGTAGGTACTTTGGTGAGTGTGCACAGGAACTCCACGACCTGATCCCACAATCGCCCTTTTACTACCGGAATACCAGATGTACTGCAGGGTACCGGACGTACGTACTGCCGACTAGTCGTACACAGCGCTTCTCCTCCACATTTATTATGCGCACAGCTGAAGTGTGGAACTCTCTGCCGACGTCAAAGTTCCCGTCCACATATAACCCGTCTGCCTTCAAAGCAAGAGTGAACAGGCATCTTCTGGGCAAGCTCGCTCCATCATAGACCTCATCCATCGCTTTCCAGCTTGATTGTGGTCAAGAGCAAGCCCATTATATAATAAAAAATCAAAAAAATATGCTAAGGTGCACCCTTAAAAAGTTAAATTTGTTGTAAAAATGCACTAATTTCTTTTATAAAAACGTTACTAATTAGCATACATTTGCGTGCTATAGAGATTTAAAATTACTGTATGTAACTTTATACAATTGTTTTATTTGCGCTAAAAGCGCCGTAATATCGTAAATATCATGTCCTTTCTTGTATAATGTTGTTCTTTCAAATGCATAATGTTTTTTCAGTATCAGTATTTATTGACGCGGCTTGGCAGTAAAATCAAATCGTATGCCGTGACGGAAACGACGTTGTCATGTCATGATTCCCCCACTACGCCGCTTGTTACGGACGGCGAACTTTGGAATTAATCTCTTATATATAAAAATGAATTGCTGTTCGTAAGTCTCGCTAAAACTCGAGAACTGCTGAACCGAGTTGAATAATTCTTAGTTCGTTTAGTTCGCCAGAATAAGTACAGGGAAGGTTTAAAAGCAAAAAAAAATTAGTACGTAGGGTTGCCAGTTGACGGCAGCGAAGTCGCGGGGGACAACGAGTTCATAATAAAAATATTATAAAATAGTTCAAAGTTCGCCGTATTATATTTATTATTTAGATATTTTTATATGCTTTATTGTACACTAAAATTTAAAAATCTAAAGAAAACCTTAAACTAAAAAATATACAAACGTATTTTTTAACCTACCTTGATGGAAATAAAATATTCATTTTATTTACATCTGCCGAGCGTCCTGTGAGGGCAAAGTTTTTTTTTTATGTTTTCAAAGTGCACGAAAAAGTGTGCATTTTCTTTACACAATGCGTTTTATTGCTATAAGCTCTTAGTTTTATTTTTAAAAGCTTTCAGCAGTCTTCGTTCCGATCCAACGTTACCTATAAGTTTGCTACTAAATAGATGCTCGCTGCGAGCTGACTTTAATAGCGGCCGCATATTGGAAAAGGTCGAGGAAGCCTCTGCCCTGCACTGGGCCAATGAAATCTAATAAGAAATTGCTATTGGTGCTACGTTGCTGGGGAAAAGGTTTATTTAACCGAGTTTTCAGGGGGTATTATTTTCATGAAGAATTCAGTAGCTACCGTGCTGAGAAATAATTATTAGCTGGGCTGTAGTGTTTCATTGGAATCGATATCATGTATAGTAGCTTGTAGCCGTATTGGGGCATTTATAGGAATTATGCACACACTCACCCCACACATTTGAACATAATATAAATACATTTACACTCCACTCTTTCACACACAAGTAGATAGTAATGAGTCTATTTTGATTTCTGTTGTAAATAAAATTAACAATATTGCAACTATAACTTTTTCTTTTTACGTTTTTGTGTAACAGTCTATAAGAGCACTTTGTTTTGTTATTTGTATGTTCTCAGTGTCTCCTGTACTGAAAGTTACTAGACCCCACGACACAGGGAATCCTAGTGTGCGGTCTAGAGTTTTTATAGTTCGAGATTTGTATTTTCAGCATAATAAATAAATAATGCCAGATGTCCATTAAACATACTTTCGTCCTTGCAAAAATCTAATCAGCCGAGTAGAAATTATGGTCTCCCTAATTACTTACTTGTAATGAAGTTATACCTACTCACTACGGGGTGCAATATCGAATCGATTCCACTAATTGAAATCGATTGTGACACCAATATATTTGTACGAGTGGGGTCGTTCGCGTAATTGCTGTGTCAATAAAAAGGGTGGGAGGGGGCAAATTGAGGGTAGTGACGGCGGGGTGTCAATCTAACAATATTGTTTTTACCTTCAATAGTTAGGTTTGTATGGTTTGAATGTTGTCACTGATCTGTGGATAGAAAAATAGAGAAGTTGAACTGACATTCGGTAGGTAGATTTTTTATTGGCAGACTTCATAAAAATATGCATGAGGTTTTTTGAAGATAAGATAAGATAATATATTTATTTGTCAAAAACATGTGTAGGTTAACAATCAGTTGGAACGTTTACAAAAAAAAAAACTTTACAAAAAAATACAACCGACTTCCAAAAAAAAAACACTACAAAGTAAAAAATAACTTTTTTCGGAGTTTTTGTTACTTTCTTCGTATTTTGACACCGACTTTCGAAATTAAAGTTTGTATTTTTTTGTAAAAAGTTTTTTATTTTTCAATTTTTAGTGGTGCCCCCACACCTAGCAACACCTCTACAAAATCGCAGAAAAGCAAAATACGCAATTTCGTTTATCAAAGAATCATCTAAATAGTCAAATTCCAGCTATTTCGATTTAAAATCCAAAGTTCGTAACCGATATTGATATGATTTAAATGGGACCAATCTGCAAGTATATCCTTCCAGATAAAACAAAAAAATTTCAAATCGGTTCATAATTGTCGGAGTTATGAGGTAACAAACATAAAAAAAAAACATACAACCGAATTGATAACCTCCTCCTTTTTGGGAAGTCGGTTAAAAAATAACACGTTTTGCCTATAGAGGCGTACAGATACATTAATTATATAATTCGAAGTACAACCATCATAGTTACGTCAAATCAATAAAATAATAATAAAAATGTCTAAATTACATCATTATAATATTCGTTAACTCTATAGTATCACTTATTTTATTTGAAAAATGAAATACCTACGTATTAGCTCTAATAAACAATCATGAAATTAATTTTAAATAACAAGTTATAAAGCTTCAAAGATTACAATTGGAAAGAGAAGTCAGTTAAGGACTTTGACGTCAAAGTCCATAACGTCTAAGCAGCTGCCATATAAAACAGCGTTTTCGCGAGAGATAACATGTTATCCGCAATTAACTGTCGAAAAATCTGAAAGCAATCGATTATCATGTTCGACAGCAAATTCCTACGTGTAGTGCAATATACTTCGGGATCGTTCCCCATTAAATATATCAGCTCATTATTTAAAACTCTCGTGCAAATACTATCAATATCACGGACGATAGAGCGGATCCAGCGCTTGATAAAAAGCTTAAGTGCCGCTTCTTATGTAAAGAAACTTGGGAGTACGCCAGCAAGACCTGGCGACGAGCTCATAAGTTGATCATTAGGGGTAGGTCTTATACCGCAAACAGAGCTGTGAAACTATTTAGAACCTACTCTGAAGCACTAGGGAATCAATTTAAGAAATAAAAAGTAAGAAAACATGTTTATTTGGCACACACAGATATTAAATGCAGGAACAAATAATAAGGAGTTATATAAGATTATCTATATTAACTATAGGCTTATATATATAAAACTCTTTCGTTACTGCAGTGCAATTCTGCAAACATGTCGAAGGGAACACTTAGGGCCTGTTTCACCACTTGCTGATATAGTCTCAGATAGTAATCTAACAGATAAAAATCTCAGGTAGATAAATCTGTCATATATCTGTGATATTTTTTCCGTGTTTCACCACTAAACTTCCTGCTAAGATATCTGGCAGATAGTTAACAAAGACTTAATCTGGAGTCGGAGCGGCAACGACGACGCATAATTTGGTACTACGTTTGTTTTCATGCTGTTTTCATTTTGAATAATATTCTCATTTCTTTTATATTTGATCCACCTGTTAATTTAACTGAGAGTCTTATCTGTCGGATAAGACTTGTGGAACAAACAAGTAAGCACTATCAAATCAAATCAAATCAAATCGTTTATTGCGTTCCATAATGTACACATACAGGTGGTAAAATAGATTAAAATTGAAACAATTATGGACCCTGTCGGGCACAGCAAACTTTAAAATAATTAGGAGAGAGGAAGAGCGCTTTATATTCTTTTCTAGTAAAATAAGTGTTGTTTTTATTTCCTGTCCAACTTTTTCTAATGTTTCTAATGTTTTTTACATAAAATTATTACCTACCTACTTTTTTAGTTTTGTATCACGATAATGTTTATTATTACGATAGTGTATTATGATCTGTCAGATAACCTGTGGATAGGCTATAAGAGAGTTTATCAGGAAGTGGTGAAACAGGGCCTTAGTGACTTAAGAGAAGTGAATGTCAGTCAAACTATACAAACAAGATGGCATGACAGCTCTCTTGTCGTTCACTCCATCTGAGTGATCACGGTGAGATTTCGTCAGAATCGACCGGCTGACAACTGAGTTATTGATTAACAGACAGAACACAGAATTCGACAAACAACGCACAGTCGGAACTACTGGTCGTAGAAAGCTATTTGGCATGTAGGTTCCATGGGGAGTGCAAGGCAGTACTAAGAAGGGATATAGGTACCGAAATCCCTACGGTATCTGAAAAAAAACCGGCCAAGTGCGAGTCGGACTCGCGCACCGAGGGTTCCGTACAAACCTGTAGGTATAATTATAAGCACAAGTAGTGGTTTACCATTTACGACGTATTAAAAAAAAACTCCTTACTAGATCTGCAGCTGGGGGCCGAGTCACCCGCGTCCGTAGGAGAATACCCTTCAGCGAATCCCTACACGTGGTCCCCGGGTGGTGCTAAACAGGTGACACTAACCGCCTCCGTGGTCTAGTGGTTTTACCACCCGATTCAGACCCAGAGGTCCTGGGTTCGATTCCCAGCGGGGGCAAATTTTTTGCTTGGTTTGGTTGGTGGTAGGACTTCTTAGTCCGCCTGGCAAGCTACCACCATCATGTCCAAGTCTGTCGCCATAACAACAATGTTAACAGCATTGTTGTGTTCCGGCAATTAGAGGTATGATAGCCAGTTCCTCTATGTTAGAGGATTCCGGGTGAAACTCGCTTCCATCTTCGGCCTAATCATCACTTTCCATCAGGTGAGATTTGGGCCAAGAGTTTCCCCGTTTTGAATAAAAAAAAAAAAAAAAAAAAATCTCGTTCAAACCAATTTTCGGTGGAAGTTTACATGGTAATTTACTACATATATTTTTTTTTGTTTTATAATCTCTTATTTTAGAAGTGAAATGTGATGTAAAATGTGGGGGGACATTTTACTACTTTAGAAATGTCTCTCGCGCAAACTGTTCAGTTTAGAAAAAAATATATAAAATTTTTGAAGACCTATCCAATATCCATAAATACACGTTTGGATTTAATGAAAAAAAAAATGTTGTTTCAGTTCTAAGTATGGGGAACCCTCAATTTTTTTTTTCTATTTTTGTTTGAAAATCTTAATTCGGTTCACAGAATACATCTACTTACAAAGTTTCAACAGCATAGTTCTTACAGTTTCGGAAAAAAGTGTCTGTGAAAAACGGACGGACAGACAGACAGACAGACATGACGAATCCATAAGGGTTCCGTTTTTTGCCATTCGGCTACGGAACCCTAAAAAACGAGATATGTGCGTACGAAGTCGCGGGCAAAAGCTATATTTAATAAAAGTAAAATAAACGTTTAACTTAAGTATTACAAAAATAAATTAGTTTTGTGCTGCTGTACAAACATTCCCATAAAACTTGTAAGTACGACAGAGTTTTTGAAACTAATCTAATGGTCTAACTATGACTGATAAACCTAGTATAAAAGAAGCCAACTACGTCACACTAACCTGAGCACACTCAATCTTAAAGATTTATACACGACCATTTCAAGTTGCTATCACAAAGTAATACTGTCAAAGACAGTGTATAAGATTACTTACAGCGTATTTTTAACAAGAAGAGAGTAGGGTGGGTCCGTCACGTAGTATGACGTCAGCGCGATTTAAGAGAACAGGGATGTTGAAAAACGAAATTTCGGATCAGGGGGGCTACTCTCTAAGCCCGACGTCCGTAGTTTCGGGCTTAGTTGCGGGCGTATTCTACTCCGCATAACCTAGAGACTTACGATTAGTCCCAAACCCGAAATAAGAGAGAATGACAACATGATTTTACAGCAACTGTCATATCGTGCTGTCATTAATTCTCAGTGATTAGGTGACACGAAGTAGAATACGCCCGCAACTAAGAACGAAACTACGGACTACGGGCTTAGAGAGTAGCCCCCCTGAATACGGATACGCGTCAATATTTTTTTGGGGTATTTCTTTTAGTTAAATGGATTTATTAAAAGAAGTAGCCTACATGTTTATATGTACATGTACAGTAAATATTCCCTCATATGAAATTAAATAAAAAATTGCGTGGCTTATGTCACCCAGAGTATTTTTACGAATTTTACGGATCAGTATTTCAGGTGCTACCGTGGAACATACATACATAGACAGCTAAAACCACAACCCTATCCCTGAACTATCTGGCAAGCATGCTTTGTCGCTAAGGCATTACAATCTGGTAGTTTATAACTGCCTGTTTGCATTGATTTTAAGGTTTTTATTGACCTTCTTATGAAAAAAACTTTCTTGCAAAGTCCTACATTGACGCCGATGACATAAAAATAATGTTATACCAGTTTCGGATACTAATATAAAGTGAAAATATTTCAGACTATCCGTTAGTTTCAGATAGATTCTATTAAGGATATTAGTTTTACAAGACGCCGCACGTAAAAACCTGGTCATAATTCATAACGTGTCATTTAGACTCTGTCCGTATCCGAAAATATCCGAAAATTTTATACTGGTTACGGATAGATTTTTATTTCGGATACGTTCCATATTTCTCGTTAATTTCAAATAGATTCTGTTAAGGATATTAGATTTGTATGATGCCGTATGTAAAAACTCTGTCATAATTCACAATGAGTCCCATTTAGACTCGGCCCGTGTCTGAAAATATCCGAAACTTTTATATCCGTTACGGATAGATCTTTATTTTGGAAATCCGATATTTTCGGTTACGGAGCTCCTGAACATCCCTAGAGGAGATTGACAATGTCACGTTACTGATAGGATCCACTTCGTTACCAATTACGACTATGACAAGTAACGCAGCGGTACAGCGGTGAATACTAATGTGAGATTGTTTGTAAAGGGATCCATGTTAGTTAATTTGTGGGCTTGATGAATTGATCTTAGAATTACGGTGTTACCATGTTTGCCGCAGTGAGATTTGGGAGTAATCTCTTGTTTACTGTGTCTGGGGTATAGGGAAACTCGTCTCATTCCGATCTGAACCCACAAGGCTCTGTGGTGTGTAATTGATTCCATAACTTTTGATTTTATAGGAGGAATTAACAAAAATGGTTGAGTTGGTCAAAAGTCATTTATTCAAATTGACAGCACTTCTTGAACGTCAACGTTTACAAGAACACAGTCCCGCAAAAACGCCCGCCCGTCACCACTTCCTAGTGTTTTAGCTGGGAAGAAGAAGTGGCCAACAAACTCCCCAGCAACACAGCAACACAAATTGACCTAATTCAAATTTTTCAAATTAAATTTCAAATTTTTTATTCAATTTTGTGTAAAAACAGTAAATACATTTTTTGCTTAAATCTATGTCAAGTTCACAGGTGTTATGTGCCTGAACTAGGACATCCTGTGTTTCAGGCGAAAGTAGGTAGGTGAGTGTTATGTAATAATCACGGTAATTATATAAAATAAAATACTCATCTTATAGGTAATTAAATCGAGAGCGAATCAGTGAATAGGTTACTTCTAGGCAAGCGTGCTCCATCTTAGACCGCATCATCGCTTACCATCAGGTGAGATAGTGGTCAAACGTATGCCTATCAATAGTAAAATAAAAAACACATAAGTAGGGCACTATTTACTAGGTGACAAGGCTTGCTAGGGCCAGTGTCAGAGTTGCAAAATGTATCCGAAAAAATCACCGCGGCCCTGGAACGCAAAGGGGGCATTAGGAAGAACACGGATGGGTTTTAGTCAGTAAGAGTCTGACACTTCCTTTTGCTCCACCCAGAGCGCGAGGAGTCATTTGATGATTACCTATCGTTAAAAAAAAGGATAGACATAGGTACAGACGCCAGCATATGAGGGTAGCCGAAACTGTAAATTTTTTCCAATCAACCTTGAACCTAATGCTTTAGTGATAAAGTTGAAAGTCTATTAAAGAAACTTGACAGATTGTTGTAGTTTGACGTACTGACGTCGGTACACAAATGTAGGTAGTTGCTGTCTATGGATACTATTTATAGCTCGTTTGTTTGACTGGAACACCTAAAGTTAATACCGTCGAAGCTGTAGCTCATTCTAACGCTGTAAACAAAACGTATTACTAAAAACATCACATTTCGTGCAAAATACATATTATGAGTGCGAAATATCTGTGTTATTTATTTTCAACTTAGCAAAATATTTACTAGAAGATTGCCAAAAACGTTAATGACTCACAACGTTATAACGTACAGGATTTTGTAGAAGAACGTATATTGTTAGTAGGTACACCGATATCTAGTAGTGACGTCAAACGGCAGTTTTTTTTTAAGTTTAGGTATTTATTTTACATTCTTCCTTATACATATGGTGCCATTTTAGTCGTCTTACAAAGGCGGCCAACTGAATTTACCCAACATAAACGAAGTCTAAGCGCGATATTAAAAAAAAATCAAGATGATGGGTAAAAATAAAATAAAAAATGCATTGTACTGGTTTAAAAAAAATGCATTGGTGCAAATTTTGCTGCTCTGAGACTCTAGATAAGTGACATGTGAGCGTCAAAATTTGTGAAACTGGCACTTTGAGGCTCTACTAGATAAGTGACATGTGAGCTTCAAAATAAAGGTATAGGTAAGTAGGTATTATAACACTTAGTGGGTAGAACATTTCATAGATTACTCGTCTATCAATTTGGTTCCTGCATCTTGATATCATGATGGAGGGAATTTTGTTAAACAAAATTCCCTGATGAGGTGTCTAAAATTATAGCAAACTAGCTGACCCACGTAACTTCGTCTGCGTCACATTTTCCATTAATGCTCGGCTCCTTTTAGTCTTAGCGTGATGATATAATTATAGCCTATAGCCTTTCTCGATAAATGGGCTATCCAATACAGAAATAATTTTTCAAATCGGACCAGTAGTTCCTGAGATTACCCCCTACATACTCTGACCTAGCAAAACAACTTTGTAGGCTGGCAGTGATCTCAAATCCGTAATGTTATATTTATTACCTATATTACTACGATTTTATTATATGTAAAGACTATAAAAGTATTGTATGATACATTTATATTGTTTAAGGTACAATGGGGTTGACGTATCCGTGTGGATAAAAACCCCGAACTAAAAATAAAGAATAAAAAAAAAAAAAAAAAAACCCCCTACATACAAACTTACAAACTTTAGCTGATTTCCGCGGCTGCGCCCGCTTAACAAATTATGTACTAAAACCTTCCTCGAGAACCACTCTATCCATTGGCGAAAACAGCATGAAAATCGGTGCAGCAGTTTTTGAGTTTATCGCGAACAGACAGACAGACGCGGCCGGCGAAGGACTTTGTTTTATAATATGTAGTGAAGTAGAAAATAGTAGATTAATGGAGAAACTGACTTTTTTACTATTGATAGGCATACGCTTAACCACTATCTCACCTGATGGTAAGCGATGATGCGGTCTAAGATGGAGCACGCTTGCCTAGTAACCTATTCACTCTTGACTTAAAGACTCCGAGGTTGTACCTATGTACCTAGCTATCAGGAGACACAGACTCAGGCAGGGAATTCCACTCTTTAGCTGTACGCACAATTAATGTACCTATTCCCAAAAAGTTTTGTGCAAATAGGTGGGATGTCCACCATAGTTTTGTTATTTTTAAAATATGTGTAATATTTTTTTTTTATAATTCTCGTAAATTAAAATGTTAAAGTCCGCGTCTATATCACTCCCACACTCATCTTAATGTACAAGGTCATTGACATGAATACCAGCTATAAGCCTAGCCTTCGCAGTTCAAATCTATTCACCCTGCAGAGTAGGTAAGTTAAGCCCCAGAGATAAGTTCATCGGAAGCGATACGCGCTACATTGGCGCCTCTCGGGATGTGGGTCACAGCGACGCCGCCGGCCGCTGGCGACCTTTCATACAGCTGGCTTCTTTATAATAGATACTTTGCTGAAATATTCGTAACTTGCTGACCCACGCAAATTCGTCTGCGTCACATTTTCCATTAATGCTCGGCTCCTTTTAGTCTAAGCGTGATAATATGTAGCCTATATCCTTTCTCGATACATGGGCTATCTAATACTGAAGATTTTTTCAAATCGGACCAGTAGTTCCTGAGATTACCCCCTACATACAAACTTACAACCCTTCAGCGAATCCCTACACGTGGTCCCCGGGTGGTGCTAAACAGATGACACTAACCGCCTCCGTGGTCTAGTGGTTATACCACCTGATTCAGACCCAGAGGTCCCGGGTTCGATTCCCACCGGGGGCAAAATTTTTGCTCGGTTTGGTTGGTGGTAGGACTTGTTCTAAGTCCGCCTGGAAAGCTACCACCATCATGTCTAAGTCTGTCGCCATAACAACAATGTTAACAGCATTGTTGTGTTCGAGTTAGAGGTATGATAGCCAGTTCCTCTGTGTAAGAGGATTCCGGGTGAAACTCGCTTCCATCTTCGGGCTAATTATCACTTTCCATCAGGTGAGATTTGGGCCAAGAGTTTCCCCGTTTTACATAAAAAAAACTACCTCCTCTTACCTACCTCTTTATAATTTTAGTATAGATTTGAGTCTGTGAGATGATTTTTACTTCCAATTTGAACGCTTTTCACCTGATTACGGTAAAGCCAAAAGGAAGGGTCATTAGCACGAGAATTGGCCTTCTGACTATTGCATTCGTTTTATTTTACGGGATTTGAAAGACCTTTTCACGCCCAAAAGAGAAATCTTCATCACCGTACCCAGAGGTAATCTACGTGAAAAATTACAATAGAATAGAATAGAATACTCTTTATTATGTACACCATATAAGTTACAGAAAAAATAAATTAAGTAAACATTACTTAAGGTGACACAATGGGCGGCCTTATCGCTAAGAGCGATCTTTTCAAGACAACCTTTGGATGGATTTTAAAGAGAAAGGAAATACAGTACTGTAGGTAGTCTTAGGTGTACGACTTAAATGAATAAATACATGATAGATAAATAAATACAATTAAAATTATGAATAAAAAAGCATAGAACCCAAGTAAAAACGATCATAGAGAAAGGTAGTGATGTTTGACCATTGTTACAATAGTTTAATTTTCTTCAAGAAATGGAATCTCCGGCTATTGCCCATTGTATTACCTACAAGAATTAGTGTTTTGTATTAAGTTCGTAAGTGGTAATTGATATACTTTTCTTATAAGTAGCTGTATTTATTTTTATATGACTTTGGCAATCAAAGTGACAACACGAGCAATATAACTTTTAGCTATGAAACCACCCGTTGCGTCACCCCATGTAATGTTTTCTTCTTCTAACTTTTCTGTTTTATTATTTTGTTCTGTTCTATATTAATTAAAGAATTTCAATTAGTGTCGAGGCATACATAGATAATTGAATATCTTACCGAGAGGTACCGAGAGGTGTCCTTGCTTTGACAGTGTTGGATACAAAGTTTAACCGTCTTGTGTGCAATTTCACGAGCACCCTTAGCCTTTCTCGAAACTGGAGCAAAGCAAAGCTACTTACGTTAATTGAAATTGAAGATACTAGCAGTTCCTGAGACGACACTAGCATTTCCTCTACTGCTGAAATATCAGACGGAATTCAGTGCACTCATCATCTTCATTTGCCTAGTATGTTCCCTACTATGTTGGTATCAGCTTCCAGTGTATACAGATGCAGATGAATAGTATTTTCATGGAAAGACTGTCTGACATCAGTAACAGAATAATGTTATATCATCGGCCTAGCCATTTCCCAACTACATTTGGTCGGCTTCCAGTCAAACTGGATTCAGCTGAATACCAGTATTTTACTTGGAGCGGCTGCCTACCAAACCACCACAAACCATAAACTGGTTAACACGGTATTTCTTGGCAAGACTGGAGTCAGATTTACTGGCTTTTGACAATCCGTAACGACTGCCAAAGATCTACAAATGACAGCCGGGACCAACGGCTTAGCGTGCTTTCCGAGGCACGGAGGAAATTCGATATGTTTAGATGGTCACTCATCCACAGACCAACCTTGGCAAGCGTTGCTTAACCTTAAAGATCGACCCGAGCGGCTGTTTTATTTAGCCACGAGCTCCTCATGTAATAATGTTATACCTCTTAATAAGGATTTTCAGATTCTCGAGCTTCTGAATCCCTGAAGCAGACTGTCCAAGATCTACGTGATTTCTTAGGCAGAGGATGTCCCAAGACAGACTTCCTCTAAATCCCGTTTACTAGAACGGTTCCTCATCAGAGGAATGATCTCGACAAGTGAAATTTAATCTTCGATAGACCTGTTGATCAATCACTTTGTTTGGCCTTTTTTCAACGGTATTGGGGTCGCTTCCATTCTAACCATATGCAGAATTACGAGGGTAGAATGCCTATCCAGAGTTTCGGAATTTGTGAGAAATTCACCGCGGCCCTGAAACGCAAAGGGCATTATGAGGAACACGGATGGGTCAGTAAGAGCCTGACACTCCCTTCTGCTTCAGCCAGGGCGGGAGGAGTCATTTGATAATTTCCCATCCTTAAATAAAAAATACTGCCTATCTGAAGTAATAAATAATAAGTAAACAAAATTTTTGATTCCATTAGGTAGGTACAGCAATTTCTTAATCTAGTAACATATTTTCATCTTTAATTTAGATGTTTGTACACTGTTAAATAGAATTATGGGATTATTTAACTCCTAAACTAAGTGAAGCTTGTATTATAGGAGTTAGTGAGCCAACTAGGCAATCTTCGATAGACCCATACTGCTGTTTTATATACCCACGAAAACCTCTCACATTACAGCAATATTACCTAAAATCCTATTTCAAGCAATAACACCGCTAAAGAATTCAACAGCAATTTCCCAAAGCTCCGCGTCGTCTATTATTCTTCCATCGGCTTTCACAACAAATCATAACAGTTCGTATTTGAGCTCGGTCGTATTTCGGCCATGTTGTATTTCCGTCTCAGTTTACAAACCCGCTGTGTTTGCGCGTGCGCCACGTGCTTGTAGTGTTACTTCACTTTGGTATGTTTTGTTGACTTCTACCTAGAATGGGGTTAATATAAATATGAACAACTAGCTGACCCGCGCAACTTCGTCTGCGTCACATTTTCCATTATTGCTCCGCTCCTATTTGTCTTAGCGTGATGATATATAGCCTATAATTGGGCTATCTAACACTGAAAGAATTTTTCAAATCGAACCAGTAGTTCTTGAGATTAGAGCGTTGAAACAAACAAACAAACAAACAAACTCTTCTGCTTTGTAATATTAGCATAGATTTGCTATTATTTTTAAAGGAAAGCACGTTAAGGTGACCATGGTAAACGCCAAATAAATGTGCAATAACGGTCTTTAACCCACACACATTCATTCATTAAAGAGTATTCTATTCTATTCTACACATTAATTATTAACTTTACCCCTTCGACGTCGGCTCTTATCAAAATCTTAAACAGAAACAAAGACAGAGCTGTCTTGAAGCGACTTCTATCGTAGTCCTTTGCGTTCTCTAGTAATTTAAAACGATTCACTATTTATTGTTCACGGGTAACTACGAAGGGATGTTAGGAAAAGGTCAATGTACTTTATTCCAAGTTTATCTGGCGTACCATACACCTTAGCGTACTTTTCATACACACGTATGGTTTTGTACTTAACCGTAAATAAATAAAGCTCAAATTGAGATTTTAAAAAGTTCGAAATTGTAAAGCGTCTCGGTTACTTTTATCTTTGTAAAATTATCTCAAAGTTCGATGTCCCATGATGAGAGTTTTTAGGAAATTTACGTCACCTCACCACAGGTCCTCTTTGAAAACGTAATTTGACGTAAACAAGACGTTGACGTCATCGTCAATTTAACCAACTTGGTTTAACAAGCTTGGAACTGATGTCTCAGTGCTGACACTTAGTTACCTACGTCATATCCGAAATCTGTCATTACGCCCGGATATTGTACTTCTATACATTGCATATATACACATCTCTGCAGTCACTTTAGTGCCTAGAGCTCTGCAAATTCTGCAATATAATCCTTTGAAGTGTAGTATCAATATTTTTGAAAGCACTTCAAACATTAGCTTTTGTAGCTAACTTGAGTAGCGACGTGGAGGAGACAATGTAGCTTTCAAATTTTATCAATATTTTTTTTTATTATTGTTTTTTCAAACGCCGGAAGTGCTTTTCTGAAGATTTTCAGTATGAATCCGCGGGTGTATCAAAATTGGAAAGTGTCAATTAGCTTTAGGTAACACTCTATCTGCATATACTGTGATTGAATCATTATAATTTTTACATTGGTGCCCTGAAATCGTGCGAAATCCGTAACAGCGAGTAAGTCTCGCTTGACACTACATAGAAATCTAATAAAACTTCTCTCTTTGTTTCAGCGTCCTTCATACAACGAATCAACAGTTCCAAAATCTAGTGTAAAGTGAAATAAAATAATGTGCGACTCAGCAGCGCGATCCCCTGTCCCCGTAGCGCGTTCGGTAACTTTCGGCTGTTTTCGTGACAGCTGTCAATGAGATTACAAGATGGCGGAGAAGGTCAGCTGATCAGAAAGTCGCCCGCGCCAGCCTCGCAGCAAGAGGCGAATAAAGCGCATCATGGTGAGGAAGTAGATTAAATTAATTGTAGCTAATAATGTCCAACGGCGCCGATATTCGGTGACGTCATTCGAGGAAGTTTCCAAGATACCTTGACCTAATTTTCCCGGAAAAAAGTCAAGTGGCCGGCCGAAGATGTTAGCTGGATGTTGTCAAAGTTATAAGTAGCTAATGGACCGACTATCAAGTACGTGTGTTTCTTGGGGAAAGATTAAGAAGTACTCTGGTTAAAGCCGAGATAATATTATTAGCTTTTACCAGGTACAAACTTCAAAGCTGTCTTAGGCGAAAAACTTGATGTTTCAGTAATCTTTCCAAATTCTGTCTCTATGGAAATTGCACGACGATCAAGTTTTCATAATAAAATTATTGTTCATTTTGAGTTAGCCTCAGTCTGAAGTGTATTTCCAGCAGAGCAACCATACAAGGAGTATTATTTCCCCGTGGATTCCTTCCGCCAAATAATCTCGTTGCTGGCTTGTTTCCATTCATAATAGAATGGGAACCGATGGCTTTAGTGAATTGCTATCTTATGGGTCAGAATTTATCTGTTATCTAGCCAGAGATATTGTTTAGTTTCATGTGAAAATGTTTGTGTTTTTGGTTCTATTATATTTTTGGTCATGCTCGGTTGTAGCATATTTTCGACTGGTATGTGTAGATTCATTCAGACAAGCTGTAAAGCAATTCCAATAAGGGTTTATTCACATATAAATCAGTCGCGGCTTGGGAGGTAGCTTTTTATGAAAGCATCACAATATGCCTAGAACTTTATTTACTACACCAAAAATGTATGTTCCAATTCCGCGAGATGTATTCGTCGAATATTCTCAACATGGAATGCGTACCTTTTGTAGTAATTAAAGTTCCAAATACTATTAGCGCGTCGCGGCATGGGCATGCAACTAAGGCATTATAGCCGAGAAAAGTCCTATTTGATTGCTTTCTATCCCGCTCGTCCTATTTTAGATAATCTTGTGTAAAAGATACCCCTTGGTTCCTGGTTGCTGGTTTCCCTGTTTGTTTCATTCCTCTAAATAGATCTCGAAGACAATGCGAAAAAGCACGAATATTTGAGCTGGAATATTTTGATTTAGACTCTAACTATAACTAAGATGCATGGAAATTCACGCCGCTTCAAAATTTGGTCAGATAACTAATTCGTTCACGTACAACATCAAGACTGTGCTTTGAAGAAAAGAAAAGGTAATTGAGGTTATGGGGAAATTTTCTTTCTTTCTTAACCCAATGCTGGACAAGTCCTTCCCTGTTTATAGTTTTCTCAGTCTTCTCCGACTTTGGCCAATTTTTGAAAAGAAAATGTCTAGCTTATCCTCCTATCTCTTTAGATATAAAGAAAAATGTTTATTCGGGACTCGCACAATACGCTTAGAATTAAATATGTATTTATTTATTTAATACTTTACACACACATGTACAGAGGCGGACTTAAGAGGGCGTATTCCGTCCACTAGCGCCGCCAATCGTTTTTTATTAATTGTGGTAAATATAAGACACGTAGATAAAAAACCGCTCTGTAGTGTTCTGAAGAAATGTATTTATTATTTTTTGAGAGTTATGTTTTGTACTTTAGAACATAAATAGTTGCCAAAATCGATATTTTTGCTAAAAGTGGCCACTTTTAGCAATAATTGCCCTTTTGGCTATTTAGCCATGAGTTATGTATTAAAATTTAATTACATTGCTTTCATAAACAACAATGGTTAATATTTGTAGTACATAAGTAGTTATAAGATGAAATGTAACATGTAAGATTGTTAATAAAGGGCTTTTATTATTATTATGTAGGTATTAAAAATAGCTTTCAAAAAATAATAGATACATTTATTCAGTGCACTACAGAGCGGTTTTTTATCTACGTGTCTTAAATTTACTACAATTAATAAAAAACGATTGGCGGCGCTAGTGGACGGAATACACACTCTTAATGCCATAGGCATTTTCTACCAGTCAACCTTTGGGTAATGCAGTGAATAATAGTGGTAGGTGCAATATAAAGATAAAGAGAAACCAGAAACACGATTATTAGTAAAATTAATACAAAGATAAATAAATACATATAAACTATACATACAATAAAATACTAAATAAGTAAAACTAACTGTTGTAAAAATAAGTTAACATCCTGAAATAATTAAGCAGTGCGAGGGCAAAAACCTCCCTGTCACATCACAACTATTTTCCTAAATTCATATTATTATTACGATCTAACCCTCGTATCTCTCCCTCAGCAGGTGTTTGGCGAATGGGCACAGGTGGAAGTGGTGGAGCTGGTGAACGATGGCTCGGGGCTGGCCTTCGGGATCGTGGGGGGGCGCTCCTCCGGCGTTGTCGTCAAGAGCGTGCTGCCAGGCGGCGTGGCCGACAGGGTGAGTACACATCTTGTGTTATATTGTTTCATGGTCACTAACATTAAAATAGTTAATAACGGGATTGCTACCATGTACCTTTTTATTTGCGAGTTTCCGATATTTCGGCACTGTTGCAAGCGCCATGATCACGGAGTAACTGAAGATCTTGCGGGTGGGATGTTATTGGCAGACATATCGGTCTACCCTCTTTCGTAGTCTTTTATTACGACCATCTCCGGTACCACTGTCCACAAACTCACTTTTTTCCCGCAACTGTTCTCGAAACACAACACTAACCGTACCTATCTGACCGCGAAGTAACACTTGGTTTGGTTTTACTTCTTGTGTTCTAGCAGTGACTTGTTCTTCTTGAAAACACAGGTGACAATCCATCTTCGATACAGCCTGTCTATTCTGTCTCTAAACATGTTGCGGGGTCACCGCGGCGATGGAATACAAAGGGCATTTAGAGGAACACGGATTGGTTTTAGTCAGTAAGAGTTTGAAACTCCCTTCTGCTTCGCCCAGAGCGGGAGGAGTCTTTTTTAACAATTTTTTTTGTGATGGGTTTGCTCTTGACCTTTGTCTTGGTCAGAAATGACTTGCTCCGTGGAAATGACAGAGACAAAGTCTACGATGGAGCGAGCTTACACAGAAAGAGCCTGTTTACTCTAACTTTGAAGAGATTAGGGTTGTAAGCGTTCGGAAACACAGACGCAGGCAGAGAATTCCTCTCCTTTGCTGTCCGCATTATAAAAGACGTTTGGAATCGCAACAAGGTAGGGATGGTAAGTTGCAGTGCGTCTGGATGTCCGATGGTAGAAGGGGGCCGGTGGAATGAGGTCGTGGAGTTCGTCGGCACATTCACCGAAGTACAATTTTATGATTTGCCATACTTAAAAAAAAACTGTGTTTTCTAGGTGAACTAGTGAACTGTCATTCCATCTTTTTTGATATGCATTGATAATTAACAGCTCACTTTGTGTTCACCTCGCCTTACTTTAAACGGTGAGATGTTTGCAATATCGCACTGCTGAATATCAAATTCTAAAACGTTCGGTATTTTTCTCTAAATTTTGTAAATGAGTGTCGCTGAGATGATTCTGCGTTTTGAATTTGAACGCTTCTTTAGTCCAAGTATTGGCTTTCTCATATTCGATTTTAAAACCTTGACTGAGTTGATCACGTAATATAAATAGCCTGTACAACGTCTGCTACGCTATCCTGTCATATACCATGGATGTTTTAGGTGGATCGGCCGTAGTATTTGTGTAGTATCAGAGCAGGGTGAGGGGTTGGCATAGCAGCGTAGGGCCTGGCTCAAGAGAAGAGATGTCTATCTTCAGTAGTGGGCGGAGTTACATGGTGATGATAGTGATGAGTCTCTTTCCCAAAATCAGCGCTGCTTGTTGCCCAGCCAAATCTTTCACGGACGTTCCAAAAACTGATCTAGCCGTATCGACTTTTAGACTATATTCATTAGTTATTTATTGAAATGTGCAAAATTATATAGTCTTAAAGAATGATCAGTATGACACTTAGTACCTAACCGACAAACTCTATCCGGTGTTACGAGAAATTTTATTTTCAGTATCTTTTAAATCTTTCCTTCACGTGACATTCCAAGCAGCTGATTCCAATCCAGTGGCTCCTACATTTTCTCCTCGCGAGCGTAAAATGTAAGGCTTGCAGAATATTTCACGCTCGGCGGAGTATTCCAGATTAAAATGGTAATACTGTCAACGTCCCGGTCTGGCGTGCATTTCAATGAGAGCCATGCTGCATTTTTATCAGTTTTGGGAAAACCGGACTTTGGTAACTGGAAAATTCGGCCACCATTTTTTTTCTAAATCTAATCAAGGGACTGAAGCCCGGAGCACAAAACTAACAGTTATTTAAAAGCTGTATGACGAAATGGAGAGAAAATATGTGTTACTAGCTTTTGCCTGCGACTTCGTACGTACTTATCTCGTTCCCGAATTTCGGGAAATCCTTTCTTACCGCTCCCCTACACTCCCCATGGAACCTACATGCCAAGTTTCAACTTTCTACGACCAGTATTTTCGGCTGTGCGTTGTCTGCCAGTCACTCAGTAACGGAAGAAGTTTTGTACATTACATTTATAATATTAGTAGGACTAGCTTCTGCCCGCGACTTCATCCGCGTAGCGTGATGATATATCGCCTTCCTTGATAAATGGGCTATCTAACACTGAAAGAATTTTTCAAATCGGACCAGTAGTTCCTGAGATTACCGCGTTCAAACAAACAAACTCTTCTGCTTTATAATATTATATTAGTATATAGATTATTAGGATTTGGCATACTCATATGTATGCCAACTAAACATAGTGTCTTTCAACTCTCTTTACACGCAATGTATGAACAAAAATAAGGATACTTAATTCTAAAATAATAAAATTGTGTGTCACAAGGCTGACCTAAATTCATGTCATGTGACATTATGTCACAAAATTGACTAAAAACCGGCCAAGTTCGAATTGGCACACGAGAGGTTCTGTATCATATACCGAAAAAAATAAAACAGATGTCTTGTATGGAGCTTTTAAATTTTTTTTTTTTTTTTTTTTAATTATTTAACGTTGTTATTATCGCGGCAAAAGGAATACACATTCTGCGAAAATTTCAACTGGTTCTGCCTCTGACAGACAGACGGACGAACAGAGACGGGCAGCGGAAGCTTAGTAATAGAGTTCTGCTGGTTAATCTTTGTGTACTGAACCCTAATAAAAGAAAACGATTGGATTTTAGAGTTTCGAATCTATGTGCTAAGTCCAACTTTAATGATCCTATTAGCTGTTGGTATATTATGCCCATTTCGTAAACCTATAACAAATTCTACTCACCCAACAAAGCTTGCTTGTGGACATAGTGTATTTACCTGTGTATATATAATAATAATTTATGTCTTTAAAAAACTGCGAACTATTGCGGATTCAAAAGTAATCACACAAGTATATTTTGCCCTAGTGCAATCCGTAATCCAGTACTGTATCATTTCATGGGGTGGAGCACCCAAAACTCATTTACTCCCTCTTGAAAGAGCTCAGAGAGCCATTTTAAAAGTAGCCAATTTTCATCCCTTTCTCTATCCCACAGATCTCCTATACAAATCCTGCAACATACTGACTGTTCGCCAGCTTTTCATTATGCAACTGGTAGTAAAAAACAGCACACCATGCTTACTTACAAAATCGAAAATACTAATAAGAGACGGAATGATATTGTGTGCGACTCTAATTTTCAAAGTATGTTTTTGTAAAAAGATTTTTTACGTTTTTAGGTCCAATTCTATACAATAGATTAAATAAGAAACTAAGTATCTATAAGTTAAACTGTTATTGCTGTAAGAAGAGAATTGTGCAATATTTATTAAGTATCTCTTACGTTCATTCGCCTGTACTTTGGGAGATTAGAAAGAAAAATAAAGAAAGAAAGAAAGAAAATGTTTATTTGGGACTCGCACAAAACAGACAGAAGCAAAAAAGAATACCCCCAGGCTGCAATTAAGCTACCTTTAGGGATGGGAAATCATCCAATGACTCCTCCCGCTCTGGGTGTAGCGGGAGGGAGTGTCAGACTTCTACTGACTAAAACCCATCCATGTCCCTTCATTGCCCTTTGTGTTCCGGAGCCACGGTTTCTCTTTCGAATAGTCCCACGACTCCGGCAGGCGTCGGCCCTTTCGGGCCCCTCCCAATGCTGACTCTCTTTGAGGCGCGCGTGGAACACGAACGCGCCGTCGACACGGCCTGTCGTCAGAAGACGGACGGACGGCGAGCCACCCATAGCTCACCGTCCACAGGCCCGCGCCTACGGTGGCCGGAGGTCACCAAGTGGCCTCTGACGCCCGCGGTGCCTACTGGGCCTAAACTATCGAAAGAGTTAATCATCGACTCGAAAAGAATACGAAGATGGGCTTGTGTATAGATACACTACCTGATGCCCCCGGCTTCGCCCGCTTGACAAATTATATACTAAAACCTTTCTCGAGAACCATTCTATCCATCATCGGTGAAAACAACATGTAAATCGGTGCTCTATAGTTTTAAAATTAATCGCGAACAGACAGACGGACGCGGCGGAGTACTTTGTTTTATAATGTTACGCGCCAGAATTAATGCCGGGTACACAACGTACTACTAACGCCATCTAGTATCGAGTAGTAGAACTAATTGGGTCACGATCTTTCTAGACTTTTCGATGCTAGAACATTCTCGAAGTTTCGACACCTAGTCAGTCGGGACCGGTATGTTCCCGAACTTTCTAGATATTTCCATTCTCGAAGGTTCTGGAAATTACTGTAGGACTATATAAGGTTCGCATCGCTCGCGACTGAGTCAGTATTGAATTGGCGATACAAGCGAACATCGGAAGCGATCTTCAACTGCGAATTAAGTGAAGTGAAGTGTTTAATAGTGCGATTGTGTGTTATAATTAGTGCGTTTAAAGTGATAATTAGTGTTGATTATTAAAGTGTAATTTTTGGTTAATAAATCGGCTGTTTTTATTGTCACGAACCCCAAGCTCGTAACAATTGGTGTCAGAAGAGTGGATAATTATGCCGATTCTACCAAAGGACGACACGGAGGGTATCCGTACCCGTAGTCAACGCCAGCAGGAGACGGATCAGAGGCGTTTTGGTGGTGCAACGCCGCAGACATCGGAAAGTCAGCTACCGACCATGGAGGCCGGTCCGTCCACAGCAGCTCCGGCATCATCAGCACCAGACTTTGCTGCTCTGATGATGATGCTGCAGGAGCAGGCTCGCCGACAGGAGGAACAGGCTCGTCGGTTGGAAGAACAGCTGCAGCACGACAAGGCGGAACAGGCCCGACGACAGGAGGAACAGGCCCGTCGGTTGGAAGAACAGCTGCAGCACGACAAGGCGGAGCAGGCCCGACGGCAGGAGGAACAGACCCGCCGACAGGAAGAGCAGGCCCGTCGCTTGGAAGAACAGCTCAAGCTTGACAAGGAGGAGCAGGCACGCCGCCAGGAAGAACAGATGCTCCTCATGAAGGAAATTCACGCGTCTTTCGGGAAAGACATGAAGGAAGTGAAGGATAAGGTTGCTCAGCATGACAACCGCCTGTCAGATGCTGAAACACAGATCAGCAAATTTAATAACGTCATTGCTGATGTGAAGAAGGAGTTGGGCAACCTTAAACTTGGAGATGGGATTGCAACTCCCGTAGCTACTACACCTTCGCTACGTGGATTCAAAATGCTGCCGTTCGATGGGTCGTCTTCTTGGTCGGCCTACAGAATACAATTTGAGGCCGTCATGAAGGCGAACGGTTGGAGTAAAAATCAGGCCATGACTGCCCTCACCTTAGGCCTGCGCGACCAGGCCTTAACTGTCTTAGAAGCTCTCGGTAAAGAAGTAACTTACGAACAGCTCCTTGAAGCACTGGAATCCCGGTATGGTGACGCCCATCTGGAGCACGTGTTTCGTTCGCAACTAAGGGATCGCGTACAGCGTAGTGGTGAAGACCTGCAGCAGTGGGCCCTTGAAGTGGAGAAGCTGGTGCGGAACCAGTCTGTACCTGCGCTTGTTGAAGGGAACCTGGTCCAGGCCTTCATTGACGGCATCCGCGACCTTGAAGTTAGGGCTGCAGTGAGGCTCGGGCACCACGCGACACTTAAGGACGCTTTGGCCCATGCACTGGAGGAGGAAGCTGTGCGGCAAGATCATCGTTCCCACCGCGTCAGGGAGGTCGCAGCGGCTACAGTTCGCGATCGATTAAAAGGATACAGCCCTAGGTGCTACGGCTGTGGTGAAAGGGGCCATCTTCGATCCAGTTGCCCTAAGCGAACTGCAGAAGGGGAAGGTAGCCAATCTCCAGAGGGTAGGGCGGCTAACAGCACCACTCAACAGCAGCAGGGAAACGAGTAAAAGCCAGGACTGCGGGGCGGGTACTGGCTGAGGTTCAAAGAGCCCCAAGGATTTCGATCTCACAAACCCATGACGGAAATAGCCTTATCATCAAGGGCGAGGTCAACGGAACACCTTGTAAGCTGACGATAGATACTGGAGCTTCTCGCACGGTCGTCAGTTCACAACTTGCAGGTCGGTTCTTTGGAGACTCTGCATACTACCGAGGGCGCATAAATTTAGTGACAGCCACCGGTCAGCGCATACCCGTCCAAGGAGAGAGAGAGATGGAATTGAAGCTAGGCAACAGAATCTACCACCATAATGTTGTTGTGGCCGATATAATGGACGATTGCATCCTGGGCTTAGACTTTATGAGGAAGAATCGTTGTGAGATCGACGTTAGTCAAGGAGTTATGAAATGTGGGCAAGAGGAACTTTTCATGGAAGGGGCGTCACCAGGAAATATATACAGCCTGAAGAAGATTATTCTTCCTCCGAGATCGGAAACGATTGTGCCGGTTAGTCTTCCTCAGAATCCTGGCAAGACTCATCGTTGTGTACTCGTGGAAAGGATAGACAATGACCTTCCTTGGAAAGTTGCACGAACTTTGGTCAGAGCTACCAACATCTCAAGGGTACGTGTGCTGAACCTTTGTGATAAGGAACAGGTGATAGATAAAGGCACACTGATGGGTACCTGTGAGGAAGTAGAGTGGTTGCGTCGATGCCAATATCCATCAACTGAGACCCTCAGCAAGAATGCCCAAACGAGATTGACCCCACTTTTAGAAGACTGTCTCAGCGCTCTGTCTCAAAACGAAATGGTCAAGGCGAAGAGGATGTTACTCAAATACGCCGATGTGTTCTCTTCGAACGATGCTGATATCGGGAAGACTGGCTTAGTTCAACACAAAATAAACACAGGAGAAGAGTTGCCTATCCGGCAGCGGCCAAGGAGATTACCGGTAGCACGTGAAAAGGAAGTGGAAACCATGATTGAGGGAATGGTGAAGGATGGACTGGTGTTATAGAACCTTCATCCAGTCCATGGTGTTCACCTGTAGTGCTGGTAAGAAAGAAGGACGGCAGCATGCGGTTTTGTGTTGACTATCGTCGTCTGAACGACGTTACGAAAAAGGACAGCTATCCTTTGCCAAGAATTGATGACACGCTGGACATGCTCACTGGAGTTAAGTGGTTTAGCACATTAGATCTAAAAAGTGGCTACTGGCAAGTAGAAATTGACCCTAAGGACAAGGAAAAAACTGCATTCTCGACGGGAAAGGGTCTGTGGCAATTTAAAGTTATGCCGTTTGGATTGTGTAACGCTCCGGCAACGTTTGAAAGGTTAATGGAACTTGTACTAACCGGGTTAATTGGCGATGCCTGCCTTGTCTATTTGGACGACATCATCATCGTAGGCCGTACGTTTGATGAACACCTTCAAAACCTGGAACGCGTGCTCATGAAGATCCAGAGTGCCAACCTCAAGTTGAGTCCGAAAAAGTGCTCTCTTTTCAAACGGCAAGTTAACTTTTTGGGTTATGTCGTGTCGGAAAAAGGTATCCGTACGGATCCAGAGAAAATCGCCGCTGTCAAAGATTGGCCAATCCCAAAAGACAAGACGCAGGTCAGAGCATTTTTGGGTTTGTGCTCCTATTATCGGCGATTTGTCAAGAACTTTGCAGCATATAGCCAAACCCCTGCACAAGCTAACCGAGGAGAAGCGACATTTCTGTTGGGATGAAAGTTGTGACAGTGCCTTCCGGGAGCTCAAGGACCGTTTGTGCAAAACACCTATTTTGGGATATCCTGATACCGACAAGGAATTTATAGTTGACACAGACGCAAGTGATATCGGACTTGGCGGTGTGTTGTCCCAACGGAATGGCGATCAAGAAGTTGTGATTGCGTACTTCAGCAAGTCGTTGTCGAAACCAGAGAGGAATTATTGCGTCACGAGAAGGGAATTGCTTGCTGTTGTAAAGTCAGTACAGCATTTTAGCAAGTATCTACTGGGCCGGAAATTCCACTTACGAACTGACCATGCTGCACTGAAATGGCTATTGCAGTTTAAAAACCCAGAAGGACAAGTTGCGAGATGGATTGCACTCTTGCAGGAATACGACTTCGTGGTCGAACATCGCAGTGGGAAATCTCATGGCAACGCAGATGCATTGTCAAGAAGACCTTGCCCTGAAGACTGCAAGCATTGTACTAGGCAAGAGGGTAAAGAAACCGTACCTGTGAGGATGCTTAAGACAGACCTCAGCAACGAGTGGAAAGAAAGTTTACAACGTGCACAGCAGGAAGATTCGGACGTCAAGCCGATTCTGGACTGGATAAGGACCAGAGCACCTAAGCCTACGTGGAGCGACGTCTCAGCGATGAGTTCGATCACAAAAAGCTATTGGGCACAATGGGACAGCTTAGAGATTCAGGATGGAGTCCTGTGCCGTAAATGGGAGAATGCTCGGGGAGACCGCTGTCATTTGCAAATGGTTGTCCCTAAAGCGAAAATACCGGATGTTCTACAGCTGTACCATGACGGATGTTCAGGAGGCCATATGGGAGTGAAACGGACTCTACTGAAGATACGGGAACGTTTTTACTGGGTACACTGTCGTGACGATGTCGAGGACTGGTGTCGCAAATGTACAAGTTGTGCGGCTGTTAAAGGACCTCAGACTCGTAGCAGAGGTGCGTTGAAATTGTACAATGTTGGTGCACCTTGGGAAAGGATAGCCCTGGATGTTGCGGGACCGTTTCCGGAAAGTGAAAGTGGTAACAAGTATTTCATGGTTGTAATAGATTACTTCACCAAGTGGCCGGAAGTCTTTGCCATTCCGAATCAAGAAGCTTCAACAGTTGCAGATAAACTGGTTCATGAAGTCTTCTGTCGTTTTGGAGTACCCTTGGAGATTCACAGCGATCAAGGAAGGAATTTTGAATCACAAATATTCCAGGAAACTTGCCGAGTTATGGGTACTCATAAAACGAGAACAACTTCTTACCACCCACAATCGGATGGAATGGTGGAACGATTTAATCAGACATTGGAGAGATACCTGGCTAAAGTTGTGGAAAACCGACAACGCGACTGGGACAAGCATATACAACCGTTTTTGCTGTCATACCGAAGTGCTGTTCACGAAAGCACATCGGTGACACCAGCTTTCGCAAACTTTGGTAGAGAATTACGGCTGCCTGCAGACCTGATCACCGGAATACCACCTGACGCCCCACGCAGTATAACCGATTATGCGAATGACTTGCGGAACAAAATGAATGACATTTATGAGCACATCAGACTATCGGGCCAGCGAATGTCTGAAAAGATGAAAACCCGTTATGACCGCAAAATGAACAATAAAGGTTTTGACGAAGGCTCACTAGTGTGGTTGCACAATCCAGTTCGCAGTAAAGGGAAATCTCCTAAGCTTCAAGCTAAATGGGACGGGCCGTACCGGTTTGTCACAAAAATCAATGACGTGACCTACAGTATCCAGAAAAGTACGAGAAGTGCACCTAAGATCGTCCATGTGGATCGACTGGCGCGTTATTATGGGACCGATGCTCGGGACGAGCATGTCTTAGGAGGGCAGTGTTACGCGCCAGAATTAATGCCGGGTACACAACGTACTACTAACGCCATCTAGTATCGAGTAGTAGAACTAATTGGGTCACGATCTTTCTAGACTTTTCGATGCTAGAACATTCTCGAAGTTTCGACACCTAGTCAGTCGGGACCGGTATGTTCCCGAACTTTCTAGATATTTCCATTCTCGAAGGTTCTGGAAATTACTGTAGGACTATATAAGGTTCGCATCGCTCGCGACTGAGTCAGTATTGAATTGGCGATACAAGCGAACATCGGAAGCGATCTTCAACTGCGAATTAAGTGAAGTGAAGTGTTTAATAGTGCGATTGTGTGTTATAATTAGTGCGTTTAAAGTGATAATTAGTGTTGATTATTAAAGTGTAATTTTTGGTTAATAAATCGGCTGTTTTTATTGTCACGAACCCCAAGCTCGTAACAATAATATGTAGCGATAGTGATAGTGATTTTACTAGTTATGTCTAATTTCTTCATGGGACTAAGGTGCCAGTCTACTGTCACCATAGCATCTTTCTCATACACCATCATTGTAATATTCTCCAATTTCCTTTCCTAGTTTTGCATTGCAAAATTGGCTCCGTGGTCGAGTGGTTTAGGAGATTACCTTGTGACCCGGTGGTCGTAGGTTCGATTCCCACGGGAAAGCATACTTTGTAAAATTGTTTCTTGTTTGGTTAGGACATTCCAGGCGTGAATCGCCTGATTTTCTGATAAAAAAATAAATTTTGCTTCGGAAGGCACCTATAAGCCGGTGGTACTGGCCGCCAAATGTCAGTCGTCAAATAAATCATGTCAGAGGACCTTGAGGGGTTTTGGATAAGTTTGTATGGGGCTTTAGACCTTACTACTCACACCATAAAAAGAAGAGTTTAGCGTTCGTTATGTAGAGCAAGAACAAAAGTTTCACGCTCCGTACTGCGTTGCATTGTAATGCTTTCTGCGTTGCATTGTAATGCATGTCTGTCCTGAAAAATCCCAATTTTCAAGCCAAAACGAAACTGGTGTTTGAGTTCCACATTAGTTTATTCCATTCTGTTTTTTACCGAGTTTGAATTTTCATTTGTTAAGTCAATTTCGAATTAACGTGTTTGCATAACGTGGTTGTTGGGAATATTATATGCGTTTTATTATTTTTGTTCTTGCTAGTGTTTTGCTGGCTTATTGCCAAAAGCTTCTAAGGAAACTTAACTCGTATGTCTTTCTGTTTGCTGTGTTTTCAGAGGCTGGAGTAAGTTCTTAGAAGTATGGCTCGCTTATCTGAGTCCAGAAATTAAGACAAGGGATATTTAACTTTGGATATAGACAGTTAAGCTTGATTTACTTTATCACTTAAATTTCTTGTCGATATTGCTGAAACTTTTAAGCAAAAATGTGGCTGGTACAAATACATGCTTACGAAGCGCAAAGATAGATTTTGGGTACTCAAAAAGCTTTTTATATTATTGTTGGGCTTGAATTTAACAACTACCTCACCTGATGGAAGGCGATGATGTAGTCGCACTCTAACCTAGAAGACAAGTTATCTATTCACTTTGGACTTAAAGACCCCAGGTTTCCAATGGTTTCAAGTGAATGCCAATTCTACTAATTTTCACATTCGCATCTTGATCGCAATCTGTCAAAAATGTATGAAACGCTTTTTTAACAGTTTGCGATTGACATGCGAATGCGAAAGTTGTTTATAAATAAATAGATTTGGCCCTTTTTTAAGGATAGGTAATCATCAAATGAGTCCTCCCGCTCTGGGTACCTAAAGCAGGAGGGATTGTCAGACTCCTACTTACTAAAACCCATCCGTGTTCCTCCTAATGCCCTTTGCGTTCCAGGGCCGCGGTGACTCTTTCGAACAAATTCCGCAACCCAAATTCAGGCACTGGCCCTAGCGGGCCCCACCCGCTTTGCTGACAACACTTTGAGGCGCGCGTGGAATACAGCGCGCCGTCGACCCGGGCCTGATTCTGATCAGATGGCGAGCCACCCAATGCTCGCCGTCCGCAGGCCCCAGGCGCAGGTACGGTGGCCGGGAATCGCCCTGCGACTCCCGACGCCCGGGGCGTCTTCTTCTGGTGCGGCGGCCGGGGCGCGAGGTCTCCCTCACACGTTCGGCCTCCTCCTTCGCTTGCATTACTGCTTCGCAGAAGGAGGTGACCGCTTCCCATGCCTCCTCGCTCCGGATCATGGCTTGAACCAAGGCCGCGTGAGGTTGCCGCCACCGATCGCCTCAACGAGGACACGGCATTGCTCGACCCACGCAGGGCAGACCTCCACCGTATGCTCCACCGTGTCCTCCGGGCGATCCTCGCAGTGTTGACACCCGGACGTATACTCCCGCCGAATTCGAAACAGGTACTTTCCGAAACAACCGTGTCCGGTGAGTACCTGCGTAAGGCGGAAGGTGAGGACGCCGTGGCGCCGCTCTAGCCACTCCTCAAAGACTTATCGCCGCAATTGTGGCGTGCCCAAATAGATTTGGCCCTGTAGTCCATTGAATAAAATACTTTGAGTTCGAGATCGTTCGAAACATTATTCAAAACTGCAAATAACACACGGTTGACAGGTTATGTACAAGAATTAAACATGGAGCTCGTGGCTAAATAACAACGGCCACACGTTTCGATCTTCAAGGTTAAGCAACATTTGCCAAGGTTGGTCTGTGGATAGGTGACCATCTTAACATATCGATTTTCCTTCGTGCCTCAGAAAGCACGCTAAGCATTTGGTCCCGGCTGTCATTTGTAGATCTTTGGTAGTCGTTACGGATTGTCAGAAGCAAGTAAGTCTGACTCCAGTCTTGCCAAGAAATACCGTGTTACCCAGTTAATGGGTTGTGGAGGTCTGGTAGGCAGCCGCTCCACATAAAATTCTGGTATTCAGCTGAATCCGGTTTGATTGGAAGCCGACTGTGGTTGGGAAAACGCTAGGCAGATGATGAAAATACACAAACAGAGTTATTGAACTTTCAAGTAATCCAGTTTGTATGTTGAATGTGCTGTCAATCGTAACAGGTTCAGTTCGATCGTAGCGTGACGTAATACGATTACAATTTACGAGTTCTCATAGTCGGATTGAATATCCGTTGAAATTCAGAATTTCAGACTCAATTTCGGTGTGAAAATATGAATTCAATAAGTTATCTCTGCTCTACAGTTATTTTTGTGAAAGAAAAAGGCTTTTGTTCGTGCAATAAAGCTTTTTGTTCTGGATTTTAAATTTTCTGTCCATTATTGCTTTTGGTTTCGTTTCAATATTTTATATTGTTTTGTATGTCAGTGGGTGATTGTCATAAAGTCGTAATTAGAAGTGGTTATAGTAATCTATGAAGACGAACCTTGTTAAAAATGTATCTAGATTTATCATGACGATAAGATGAATACACAGTAATAACACAAATTCAACATCTCCAAACTGCTCCATTAAAGTTTCATCGACAACTCTCGCACTACAATCTGTTAATTGACCACAAAATAGTCTGAGATGCTTCGAGATACTACAGGATATTTGAATACTGTTGTTAATAGCACGAACTTCAGTTTCAGATTAACTTAGACGGTGAAGTTCGCTAGATTGTGGGGTATACAGAACGTGTCAGAAGTATGTGATCATATTTAATGATGACATAATTCTGTATCAGAGAAACAGTAAAAAAAATACCAAAAAATATGGACAGTTTTCCAAAAAACCCGACTGCTAAAAATTACTAAAAGTTCCAAGCATATAATTTTGTAAGCAGTCTAGTGCAGATGATGGCATCAAATTTGTGATTGAACTAAATAAATGACAAACATCACCTATAAATATGACTTCGCACTTCTGAAACAGCCTATATACGGAACTTTGTTAGTATTTTTAGTACCTACATGTATTTATGAAGACGAACTTTGTTAAATGTATCTATATTTACCACGACGATTACATGAATCCACAGTAATAACAGAACTCCATAGCTCCAAACTGCTCCATTAAAGTTTCATCGCCAGCTCTCGGTCTACAATCTGTTAATTGACCGCTAACTAGTCTGAGATGCTTCGAAATAAGACAAGATGCTTGAATACTAGTCTGTGATGCTGCAAGATATGACGAGACGGTTGAATACTGTTGTTAATAGCACAAACTTCAGCCGGAGATCAGCTTGGACGATGAAGTTCGTCAGATTTCAGGGTATTCAGAATGTTTCAGAAGTTTGTAGCCATAGTTAAGGGTAACAATGGGAAAAATAAAAAATACCTTGACATGTAGAAAAACCTTTTTCAAAGAGTCTTACGCAGTTGGTGGCATCAAATCTGTGATTGAACTAAAATCAATGTCACCAACTGCGCTAGACTGGTTAAAGTGATTGTTTTAGAACGTTTTTTTTTATCAAAGATAAGTTTATTTGTCTTTGTTCCTTTATTATAAATCACACTAGATCTTCGTACGCGCATAATTATGCCGTTTTTAGGGTTCCGTAGCCAAATGTCAAAAACGGAACCCTTATAGATTCGTCATGTCTGTCTGTCTTTCTGTCTGTCCGTGTGTCACAGCCACTTTTCTCCGAAACTATAAGAACTATGCTGTTGAAACTTGGTTAGCAGATGAATTATGTGAACCGCATTAAGATTTTAACACAAAAATAGAAAAAAAAAAACAATAAATTTTGAGGTCCCCATACTTAGAACTGAAACTAAAAAAAAATGTTTTTTCATCAAACCCATAGGTACGTGTGGGGTATCTATGGATAGGTCTTCGTAAATTATATTGAGTTTTCTAACATCATTTTTTTCTACACTGAATATTTTGCGCGAGAGACACTTCCAAAGTGGTAAAATATGTGTCGAAGTTTTAGAAGTTACAGGGGGGGGGGGGGGCTGATGATAATACTAAATATCCACCGCAGCAGCTGCCACCGCAATAGCCTCCGCAAGCTCTGTACATTTTATCCTATTGCGAATGAAGAGTACTTTTAAGATAAATAAAAATGGTCTGAAACAGACCAAGTTGTGGAAAGTAACTAATATTCTAGATTTTTAGATGGGTTTTTTTCGACTTTTTGGGTCTTAATTTATGAGGAGCTCGTGGTTTAATAACAGCCGCACTGGTTGATCCAAGGTTAAGCAATGCTTGTCGAGGCCGAGAACATCTTGACATACCGAGTTCCCTCCTTTCTTCGTAGAGCCGTTGCTCCCAGCTGTCATTTGAAGATCTTTGGCAGTCGTTACGGATGGTCAAATCTTCATCAAATCAGTATGCCAAGGAGTACCGTGTTACCCAATGATGGGTTGTGGAGGTCTGGTAGGCAGCCGCTCCAGTTAAAATACTGGTATTCTGCTGAATCCGGTTTGACTGGAAGGCGACCCCAATATAGTTAGGAAAAGGCTAGGCAGATGATGTATAACGCACACGCACGCAAACTTTAGGAAAAGAGAACGTAACAAAACATTTTAGATTCGATAAGAAAATTTTATTCAGTTCTTTTAAACAAAATGGTTAGTCAACATTACAAAAAGCTGTTGACATCTAATCTTTCTTTGATATCATTAATTAGGATGAGCTTATTAAAATCTCAAGTTACACTCAGCGGAAAATCTGCCACTTTCCTCCTCAGATAACATCGCGATCCAAAAAAAAAACACATTTTATCTCCGACTGTAAAAGCCATAGCGTTAAGAGCACTTAATGTTCTGTTTAATGGTCTTGATAAACATCGTTACATCTCCTTCTCTCTTATAGACCTTGGCAAAGTGACCTATCTCCGTTTCTTTCTCGAAGTGCTTTTTAAAATCGTTTTAATGAAAGTGTTTATCCGATTGATGGTCGTTGAAACGGTCGGAAGAAGAATATATTTCGCTTCACTTAATGTGTGGAGATGTCGTTAAACGAAATCTGGGTCAAAGTCTTTGAAGTTGCAACTGCGAATTAATACTGATCTGTCTGTGATAGGGGTAATAGTAGGTACAGTCTTTTGGTGCAGAATTCGGATCAGTTATTTTGGATGTGTTCCTTGCGAATTTCATCGTTGCCGCTCGTGCCGCCATTTTTCCAAAATGGCGTCTTTAAGCAGTTTTGTGAAGATATCTCCTTTCCTACCCTCTACTACTTTTTCGTAAAATTAATAGTTTTGGCGTATGAGTGCCGGAAAGTGTAATCAACACACGTTTTCGCTGAATAACTCGATTCAACACCACCTTGTGGCGCGTTAGCAGCGCGTTTGTCGTGATTTCCCAAGTAGGCCTAATCCATTTTCAAAACTCCCTGAAAACTTTTATGGTTAAACTACCAGATGACTGGACTATAAAGGATCACTTGTTATTGCTGTGTTGTTGTGTGTTTTTAATTGTATTTTTATTGTTTTTTTTTTTTTGTGGTAGTTACATCGCATTGGCGGTTACCTGTTAAGGTGTTATTTACTGTTTAGATAAATAAATATAAAAATGGATCGCTGAATGTGCTTGTGACTTGCTAAGCGCAAATCTCGAGAACAGCTGAACCGATTTCGCTAAATCTTTTTTTGTTGTGTTTTTTATTATCAGGTAATAAATAATAAATGTCGAACTTATCTTGGTTAATAGGTAGGCTTAACTGCAGCATTAGGTATTATGTTAGCTAAGGCAAGGTTATTTGAAAAAAAAACAAACAAAAAAAAAAACTGATTTAATAAAGGAATGGCATGCGTCAAACCGATGCTGTCATAGTTCAAAATAGCCTTAAAAAAGAGGGCCTAGATGAATTGACATTCTATCAGCAATAGGGAATATGTATGAAAAAAATATTTATTATCTATACAATTTATCTAAAAAACACATAAATTATAATAGGTACTAACAGTGCAAAAATATAATCAAAATTTTTCGAAAAACAAACGAGATATTATTATTTGAAACAAATATATCTGTCCCTCTTGCGAAAACGCTGTTTTCTATGGCAATTACTGTATACTGTGCGTCATGGACTTTGACGTCAAAGTCCATATCGGACTTATCTTTATTATTGTACTCTTTGAAGCTTTAAATAACTTCATCGCTGATGAAGATATTTAAAAAATAATTCCATGATTGTTTACTAGAGCTAATAAGTATTTCATTTTGCAATTAAAAAAATTGCATGCATATTCCCTATTTCAAATAAACTCCAAAATGTGTGGTATTGACACTGTCGAAACATCTTGTCGGTGCAACTGTGTGTGAGATCTTACATAAAATATTAATTGGCTTGTCTTGGTATGGTCATGTGAAGAGGAGAGATGAAACGCATGTAACTAAAATACTAATGGACATAAATGAGGATGAATGGAGAGAGAGATGAAGGCCAAAGGAAAGATGGTTGGATTGTGTGAGGAGCGATATGAAAGAAAAGGGAGTTAGTGAAACTTTGACGGCTGATAGAACTGAATGGAAGAAAAAAACGTGTTGTGCCAACCCGAAGTAATATGGGATTAGGGCAGGAAGATGATGATATTACAATTTTAATTGAATCCTATTATTATGATTTGACATGAGGCGTCCTAATATTATTAATGAGCTTTACAGTAATCCCACTTTGTCTTGAGTGCCGGGATCTAAAGTTATAGAAAACCGGTCTGTTTTGTCAGTAAATTTAAAGTAAATTAATTTTCTTAATTAACGTACCTATTTGTGCTATAAAACAAATGAACGTGGAGCAAACAACAGTCCAAGCTTTTCTCTGTGTGTTCGTGTTCACTTTGTGAGGTGCTAATGAAAACCCTGGGCTTCACTTGATTACATTTCTAAAGTGAGTCGTTGTGTCGAGACCTACTAAGTGTTAGATCGAAATTTTTAATTAATTCTTTGAAAAAAAAAAAAAAAAGTAGGAATGACAGACAACCTTAACTATAATGATGTCACAAAAAAATATTTTTTAAGTATATAGTTATAGACTTACATAATTATTTGATATAAATTTCAACCTGATACCATACCACCACGCGTTCCCAAAGAAAAAGGTCTTGACAGACAGATAAACAAATTTCTTATAACTTATCAGACGGACCAATGACAAACGTCTTGTACCTATCGTCTCTATAATATGCAACTTCCAACCTGGTATATAATATAATGACGATATAACACGTAGAGGGCTCTAGTAAATGTGACTTTGATAGTGTTACGTACAAATCGAAATTTCCAGTATGTTGGTATCAAAACTACAGTAGGTAACGGTCAACTGGCGAGACTATTTAAGAAATGTAGTTCTTTGCCATCTATTTATAAGGAATCATTTAAACCTCCGGAAATCGAAAATAAAGAGCAGGTACATTTTGCCTGCATAACTTGCCCAAACGTAAAAAAAAAACAGCAGACTTTTTCATAAATCGTGTCTTTGAAAATTGGCTAGTTATTGAAAAGTAACTCTGTATGAATTTTAATAAACGTGAGTATAGAAAAGCCCGTTGGAAATTCACTAGTCACGCTTACGTCGACGCTACTTACGTTATTTATAATGAATATGGTTGTATTTTATTACAAGTTAAGTTCGCACAAGCTCGCAAAACGTAACATTCTCCCATGGTATATTAGTTGGCACCCCAGTGACCCAACAACACGGCAGCTGTGAGTGAACTTGTTAAGTGGGGCGATTATGTTTAACGTTTACTACTGAGCTTGTATGGGGTAATTGTAGCGGTATGTGCTTTTAAGAGTTTAAGGTTTTTTATTATAACAGCTAGGCTCGCGTTTAACCACGATCTCACCTGATGGACAGTTATGATGTAGTCAACGATGGAGCACGCGTTTATATGAAATATCTTTTTCATTACTCATGCTCAGCGGGTCGAAAGTATTACTTTGCAGCCCTAGGGAGAATAGTTTTCAACTGACAGCCGTCAAATCATAAAAAAAATGATGAAAATGTTATGGCTAAATAGTTGGCCGGACACAGAAAAAAAAAAAAACGGTTTTCTTTTTTTTGTTCGTACTTTCGTATAGCAAAGATTTGCATTAACTTGATGAGTTCATCAGATTTAGATTCGTGTTTTTATTTTCCCTGTAATCGTAATGAAAAGTACACTATTCATGTTCACATCGGGTGAAAGACTTATTTAGTGCCTCAAACTATTGGCGCCCGAGCAAACGCCGTATCGGGATTAAATCATTTACTTTCCCCCCTGGATAACAATGTACTATTAAATCGGTTCAGTATTGATAGAGGAGACAGGCGAGACCCAAACTTCGAATTATGACTTTAACTCACAAAGTATCTCCGCTCCGGCCGCATTTCCTTTTAAGTTCACAGGTTCTCACAATCTCGTAAAACGGAACCTCCTCCCACAGTATATTAGTTGGCACCCCGGTGACCCAAACAACAACACGGCAGCTGTAAGTGAACTTGTAAAGTGGGGCGATTATGTTCAACGCGTGGAGTTTACCACTGAGCTTTATGGGGTAATTGTCGCGGTATGGAGGAAAGGAGCTCGTGGCTAAATAATATCAGCCGAACGGATTGATCTTCAAAATTAATCAATGGCACCGAATTTGATTTCAATCTAAAAACCATGAAAATTATACTCATGAAGATCGATTTTTTTTTTCCAACGCCATCTTGGATTCTTATTTCGAATCTTATGTATTTTCGCTATAGAAATTTGAATTAAGATTATGTTTAGAATTACTACTATTTGACGGTAGTGGTTAAAACTAGTCATATAACTGATTTCTTATTTGTTTTCCATATTATTATGCCAATAGCGGATAGGCCTAACTCGTTGAATTACCAATAATGATATACAGTGTGTTCATGTGATTATACACCTCACAGCGGGAGAGAGCTTTACATACAATTAAGTGTACAACATACGCGATACCTAGTAACAATATAATGTATTTAACATAAAACGGTAATGTACGTGAAATGTGGCTAATTACACCAGAGTGGCTGCTAACCGAGTTACTATTTATTATAGCGATGGCGATATACCTAGGTGTGTTGGTGGGCAGTGGTGGGGCAAGACTAAAATTTAATGTGGGCAAGTTTGGCATTTTGCGAGGCCCTCAATGCCTCAATGGCACCCTTATGACTCCTCCCGCTCTGGGAGGAGCAGGAGGGAGTGTCAGACTCTTACTGACTAAAACCCATCCGTGTTCTTCCCAGTGCCCTTTGATTTGATTCTTGTTTTTTGTTTTGATTGCGCGAATGTGTTTTTTTTATGGCTTTAGCTACGATTTTTCTGTGTTGAAAGAAGCCAAAGCTGTGAGACCTTTCGGACCGCGATGCCATAGGTGGTGCCCCGCGTCACCCACACCTTGCGCCACCCCTGTTTGTGGGACACACTGATGTTGTTTACAGAGGAGTTACAAGACCGCAAATAATGTTTATAATTAATGTATATTGTTGAAATGAATATGCCAATGGGACACAAATAAGCTTTAACATGTAAACATACAGTGAATGATTAAATAACGTTTCATTACCGTCGCGTTCCTATCAAAATAATCGAAAATATTTTTAAACCGTCTTCGAAAAAGGTCCTCCCTTTTTCGAAGACGGTTTACAATTCGGTTGGTATATAATATATTTTTACGTTCAGCACCGATTACTTCGAAGTTGCTGAGCTTTTTTATTTCGATGTGGTATACCTACATGCCATTTGGCCCTGTAAATGTTTCATTCAATATGGCTCAGTAGTTGTATTTAGGGCCAAAAATCAGCTTTGCAATCCAATATAGCTTTCCGATCTACAGAGGAATCTCGGCATTTAAGTTGGTCATCCATCCAGGGACAGTCCTCGGTAACCGTGTTGTTTTACCTTTTAGATGAACCCTTACGGCTGCGATACTTACATAATTACACTGAATGAAACCACAGATATGTTTCTCACACCACAGATCACGGCATAAACAAAACTGTCAAAATAATGACGTAGTTCGACAAAACACAATCAGCTTAATTCAAAAATAGAGCATATTCTTTTTCATTTTCTTAATGGCCAGTAATCCGGAGGCAGCATGCAGTGTATGTTACTTCACGTGTGAAACGCTAAGAGCATGCAATTAAGAGTTTCAGGCCCGCACCTTTGTGAAACGAGATTAGTACGGAATAGTTGGGTTTTACTTGGAAGTTTCCGTAATTAATTCCTTTTATTTTCTCGTAGATTCTCTTCGTCCTATATTATTAATTGAACCCGAAACGGTAGAAGGAATGGAGGGATCCTTTGCCTAGCAGTGGAACAATTTGCGCTAGATTAACTTAATTATTAAATACTAAACCGTGGCAGTAAAAAAAAAATCTTGGCTACTGTACTGTACTGTAGTATATATTTTTTGTTTTGTTTTTTTTTTTAATCGGCACTTTTTATTTATGGCACATTCTTCTGAAATAACCAATTTGTAGGTTGGACATTTTTTCTCCGAGTTTGAAAATAAAAGTAGATAATGTTTATTTATCTACCGTTCGTAATAATATGGACTATACTTATGATATAGGTAAACTTTTTACTGCTACTGTCATTAGATTTTATGTATTTGAACTAATTGACGTAGGTATAAAGACGAGTGCTAATCCCGCTGACAAACTGTTACGCACTTTGGTGGTCGTAAAATAAAAATGATCCAAAATAAACGATTTTTTTCCAATCCAGGACGTGGGTTACCCATGTGTTAGGATAAGTTTAAAGTCATTCAGCGTGATCGTGATTTTTTAACAAACAAACAGACTTTCAAAAAAATGTAAAGACATTGTCAAAACATAAAATTGTTTGTTTGTAAATGGTAATTCGTAAAACAAATAGATTACTTGTAAAGCGTCCAAATTGGCGAACGATCATACGAGTTAACTTTGCGATTTCTTCGCTCGATGAAAAATCATTTTTATCGCGCGTCACAGGAATCATCCTGTGCACGCGCCTTGATTTACAAGCTTCAATTAGGACACTAAAGAAATGTGTGTGTTTAAGCGCATTTTGAACTCGTATGAGCGTTAGCCAGTTAGGAAGGCGCCTTAGTGTCATAGGCATAGTAACAGTAATATTTCCGATACATTTATCCCGAAAAAACTGCGCGGTTCCTGTGGGACCGAAGGTTCTCTCTTCAATTGGAGCGAAACCGCGAGAAAAAGAAATAATCTATAAAGTCGTATTGATAGCACTGCTTTACTAGTAAGTTTGAAAGAGACATAAAATAAATCTCCAGCCATCTTCTGTCCCTCTCTACTTAGCAGTCAAATCGGACTTCTTAGATTGTATAAGGTCTATCTGTAAACAATGACCAATACTTGAAGGGGTACAGTCATCGGACATCCGTTGATTGGGAGCTGTGGTGAATGGAATACTCAAAGTCAGCTACGGCTATGACCTCGATAAGTTTGTATTGGAGAGCGAGCGTGCCCTGTGTTTCATCGCCCCCAATCTATCTCGGATGGTTTATCAATCAGTGTGGGTCAGCCCATATTTCTTGTTTTGTGTTCAGATTTATGTAGGTATGTTTAGATAATCGTTTTATCTGGAGGAAGTTTGATAGTCTCAAGGGTTTTTTAAGTCAAGGGTTACTTCATAGCACGCGTGCTCCATTGTTGACCTTCGGTCATCGAAATGATCGGGTTAGTGCTGATTCCCCCTGTTCTTGTTTCCCCCCGAAAGTTATTAAAACGATATTGTATAACTACATAGGCTCGTATATTTACTCTCGATTGCCCCCGTTTCAGAATTGGTAGTAACAGTCAAGTCATCATCTGCCTAGCCTATTCCCAACTATATTGCTGAATACCAGTATATTACGTGGAGCGGCGGCCTACCAGACCTCAACAACCCATTAACTGGGTAACACGATATTCCTTGGCAAGACTGGTGTCAGATTTTCTAGCTTTTGACTATCCGTAACGACTGCTAAAGATCTCTAAATGACAACCGGGACCAACAGCTTAACGTGCTTTCTGAGGCACGGAGGATCATCGGTGATCATCTTAACATACCGATATCATCAGACCTTAACATAACCCAACCTCGGCAAGCGTTGCTTAACCTTGAAGATCGACCTGTGCGGCTGTTATTATTTAGCCACGAGCTCTTCAGTAGTAACAGTCAAGTATAACCACAGTATAACTAACTATTTATATACAAGTTCTTATATTTTGCGTACTTGCTTGATTAACCAAGCTTTCTTTCTTCCCCCAGGATGGCCGACTCCGTAGCGGGGACATGCTCCTGCGCATTGGCGCCGTGTCTGTGGTGGGCATGTGTGCGCGTCAGGCGGCAGCCGTACTGCGTCAGTGTGGCGCCTGTGTGAGGCTGCTGGTGGCCAGGCCGGCGGCGAGTAGCGGCATGCCCATGGCAGACACCAGGCAGTGCATGCAGGTAATGTATTTGTTTTGTTTTTTTTTTAGGGTTCCGTAGCCAAAAATGGAACCCTTATAGATTCGTCATGCCTGTCTGTCTGTCTGTCTGTCCACCCGTATGTCACAGTCACTTTTCTCCGTAACTATAAGAACTATGCTGTTGTGGTAAGTAGATGTATTCCGTGAACCGCATAAAGATTTTCACACAAAAATAGAAAAAAAAACAATACATTTTGGGGTTCCCTATACTTAGAACTGAAACACAAATTTTTTTTTTCATCGAACCCATATGTGTGAAAATGATATTGAGGTTTCTAATATCATTTTTTCTAAACAGAATAGTTTGCGCGAAAGACACTTCCAAAGTGCTAAAATGTCCCCCCCCCCCTTAACTTCTAAAATAAGAGAATGATAAAACTAAAAAAAATATATGATGTACATTACCATGTAAACTACCAGCGAAAATTGGTTTGAACGAGATCTAGTAAGTAGTTTTTTTTTAATACGTCATCAATCGTAAATCGCAGCTTCTGCTTATAATATAATACCTTCTGGTTTGTACGGAACCCTCGGTGGCCAAACCCGACTCGCACTTGGCCGGTTTTTTTTTGTGTGAAGGCCCATTGTTAAACTAAGGCAGTGACTTTATAGTAGCCTTACGCGTGAAATCGCTGAGAAACTACTTCAGGCAGCTTCTCAGTAAAACGATAGGCCTGTACGAATAGTAATTTGATAAAACCTGACCGATGAGTCCAAGTCTGTCTAGTCTCTAGCATTGACTCCTCTCAATCAAGTAATACATGTTGCTAGGGATAGCAGGAATAACGTGGAACAGGAAATCAGTTTCTTTGGAAATTTGCAAGTCGTTCTTAATTCTTAATTCTTTATTGTACACCAAAACAGCTTAATAATATGCAGTGATGGAAAGTTCATGTACAAAGGCGAGCTTAACTCAAAAATGAGTCGTTGTTGCTACTCAGCGCCTGAGTTATGCGATTCATGTTCTTTTTTCGTATGTGCCCAATATGTGGCCACGTTTATAGTGGCATCAGCGGTATTCCATTTGCGGGTTATTATTCGGTATTTTGACCTCAATGGTGCTGGTGTGGACTTTTGGGGCACTCCTATAGGTGTACCATATTTTGTCTAGTTGTATTTGCAGTGGTCACTTAGGAGCGCACACAAACACACAAAACAACAAAATAATAACAGCCGCACGGGTCGATATTTAAGGTTAAGCAATGCTTGCCAAGGTTGTTCTGTGGATGGGTGACCATCTTAACATACCGAATTTCCTCCGTGCCTCGGAAAGCACGTTAAGCCGTTGGTCTGGTATTTTGCTATGGGGTCGGGCTGCTGACATTGAATCCATATTTATTTTACAAAAGAGTGCTGTCAGATCCATTTATAATCTACGTCGACGCGATTCTCTTAGGGAAGTCTTTAAAAAGATTAATATAATGACAGTCCCATGTCAATTCATTTATGAAAATATTATGTATGTAAGGAAAAATCGACATCTCTTTAGCAAAATTAGTGATAGACATAATTTTAATACTAGAAATAGAAATAAATTAGATCAGCCATTTTATAGATTAGCCAAAGTATGAACATCTTTCATGGGGTACTATATTAAATGTTACAACAAAATACCTTGTGACATATTAGAATTAAATGAAAGAAAATTTAAAAATTATGTTAAAAGCACACTATGTAAACAAGCATATTACAAATTAGATGATTATATTAAAGATAACAATGCTTGGAAACATGCTGGTCCTGCTCCATGGGACAGTCTAAGGTGTAGTAAACAAAGTCAAACTTATTGATAATGTTTGTATTAATATATTTAGTATATCTATAGATGTCTTTAATGACTTTTATATTTAATTTAACTCACACACTGATTTATTGTTCTTTATTTGATAAATCAATAGTACCAACATTTTTAAATATGTGTGTGTTTGCATTGTATAGACTAAAGTACCCTGGCGGTTGGGAGTGTCATGCTCACTCAAAAGCCTAGCTGATGGTGGCGTATGCGTTAAATTATGTGGCTCCATTCAAAATGGTTGAGACGAATGGGCCTGGCGCATGTCATGGCGCCGTCGGTTGGGACTGGTCATTTCTCAGCTGCCATGGTTTATTTTAATTATTTCTTTGAATTTTTCCTTTTTTAGTTCGGATGTTTTTATCATGCTCGTCACATCGTTCTCACATGTATGTATAATTTCAACACGATGTCAAGAAAACTTTGTAACAATTTATTATTTTTAAAAGAGTGTCCGTGGAGTTTCTTGCACGTTCTTCTCCATAGAGATCTACGCTTTGGAACGTGCAAATAGCTTCATCTTTTTGGACCGACCGACCTTGACAATTCAAAAGTGCCTGTAAATGGTTTAATTGAAATAAATGTTTGAGTTTGAGTTTGAGAGTTTGAGTTTGAGGTCCCGGCTGTCAAGTTCAAGTTCAAGTTCAAGTTATTTATTTCATAAACAAAAATACATTTGTGTCGAAATATTTACACAGTAGGTCGTATACAAAAAAAACAAGCAACACAAACAATGAAAACACAGTCAAACGAGCAGTGGGCAAATATTCAATACAATTTTACGTCAAACTATTTTAAGATTTTTGTCATTATAATATTCGTCAATGCTGTAATAGCCTTTATTGATTAAAAACGCCCTGAGTTTATTTTTAAACATGTTCACATTCTGAATATTCTTTAATCCTGGTGGTAATCTGTTAAACAGATTGACAGACTGCACGCGTGACGAGTGTTTGACAACATTTAGCTTTGCCTGCAGATTAGTTGGAAGATCTTTTCTGCGAGTATCAACTCTATTTTGTCTTTCTTCTTCTGTTTCAAACTGGTTTAAGTTTTTGTTTAAATGAGTAAGTAGAACTAAAATATAAAGACATGGGACCGTTAAAATTCTAAGTTTAATAAAATGCTCCTTACACGATTCTATTTGGTTTAAACGAAGCATGGTTCGTAAGGCTCGCTTTTGCATAGTAAAAGCCGCCTTAATATTATATTTATAGCTGTTTCCCCAAAATTTAATGCTATATCTAAGTTTTGATTCTACTAGAGCAAAATAGACTGTACGAAGTTGGGCAAAAGACAAAAGATCCCTTAGAGATCTGATAGCATAACAAGCACTACTTATTGTATTCGTAATTGAAACTAGTTCAGGCTTCCAATTTAGCAAAGAATCAATTTGTACCCCCAAGAACTTTAAACTTTCCACTATACAAATTTTTCTCCCCAAAGCTTCCTCATTTACTAAAGATTTCTTTCCAACTGTAGATCTAAATACCATGCATTTTGTCTTACTTACATTTAATTTAAGATTATTCATCGAAAACCAGCTTTCACATGCAGCTATTAATATATTTAATTTACATTTTAAGGTGTCCATATCGTCAGCAGCTATAACAGCACTCGTATCGTCAGCAAATATTATTAAGTCAGCATCTGGTAAAATGTGTCTAATATATTCAGTTAGATCGTTAAGAAATATTATAAAGAAAATGGGGCCCAAGACCGAACCCTGCGGAACGCCTCTAGTTACAGTTAATAATTTCGATTTATGAATTTCTTCCACACCTTCGTGAAGTGATTTAATTTCGACGTACTGTTTTCTATTGGTCAAATAAGAACATAAAAGTTTTAAAACATTACCTCTTATACCATAATGCTCTAACTTATCCATCAGAATGCAATGCTCTACAGTATCAAAAGCAGAACTTAAATCCAGGAACAAACCAGCAACTTTAAGTTTATTGTTTAGCTTATTTACAACGTTATTAACTAACGAGTCTATTGCATCTAGTGTCCCTTTACTTTTTTGGTACCCAAACTGATTGCGGTTTATTATTTTTAGACTACTCAAATGTCCTACAAGCCTAGATTTGATCACTTTTTCAAAAATTTTGGATATAACTGGTAACAAAGAAATTGGCCTGTAATTGCCTGGGTCTGTTTTAGCACCTTTCTTAAACAGTGGTAAAACTCTGGCCAACTTAAATTGATCAGGAAAGACGCCCTCATTGACACAGTTATTTATTATTTCAGAGATTGGATATGCCAGTATATCAATATTATCTTTAATTACGCTCAGCGGTATTTCATCGTGTCCAAATGACTTTTTATTATCCATACCCTTTACCATTTTATAAATCTCTATCGGCATGACGTGATTAAAAGACATAGACTTCTCAACTCTCTCAATATTCTCGGTTAAATGCTTCCTGGCCAGTCCTGGATTGCCAGTGGTTACACCTTTACTGTTGTCAAACTGTTCAGCAAAAATGTTAGCAATGTCTAAGTGGTTACAAATTATTTTATTATTATATTTAAGTATTATATTATCATTTTCGGAATATTTGTCAATTTTATTCCTAGTTCTATTGACTATTTTCCAAATTTCTTTGCTGGAGTTAGCTGCTTTATTTATTTGATCAGTTACTTCCCTTTTTTTAGCGTTCCTAATAACCTTTTTATAAATTCTAAGATACTGTTCACGATATTTTAATAACGATTTGTCACAATTTGCTTTATCTATAAAATTTAGCAATCTTTTCATTTTGCTGGATATCCTTATTCCTTTCGTTAGCCATTTAGATTTACCAGTTCTTTTTATGTTGATTTTAACTTTACTTTTTTCAAAAGTACTAGAATGTAGTTCTTTAATTTTTCGTATAAACGTATTTGTACCTATATTCCAGTCGTGCTCCAGTAGTTTCTGTCTGAACGCATTTTTATTCTTCTCATTATATAATCTTCTCTCTATGTATTTAAAACTATCTCTATGTATTTAAAACTATCTCTATGTATTTAAAACTAGTATAGTAGTAGTAGTGTCATTTGTAGATCTTTGACAGTCGTTACGGATTTTCGGAAGCCAGTAAATCTGACTCGTTTTGCCAAGAAGTACTGTGTTACCCAGGTTGTGGAGATCTGGTAGGCAGCCGCTCCACGTAAAAACACTAGTATTCAGCTGAATCCGGTTTGACTGGAAGTCGACCCTATATACTTGGGAAAAGGCTAGGCAGATGATGAGTTAGGAGCTCACATGCGCACTAGCCACATGTAAACTCATTAGCTTTAAATGCACCAGCCTTATTACAGATACTTGACCATGTTTCAACCTAATGAACCCGTCAATAGCAACGCACAAAACTGCCCGCATTCCGACTAGTCCGCATAAATCTCAGTGGGCGCCACACCCTGGCTACTAATTGGCGAGTCTTGCACAAAAGCTAAAGAAACTGCTGGCTCCAATTACGTAACTGGGTCGAAGTTAAGTGGTGTTTAAAATAGACCAGGTGTGGGCTCGAGTGGTCTCGTTTTGAGCTGAAGGACGTGTTTAGCTGGGCTTTTGAAAGGGTTGCAGTTTTTGAGTCGTGGTAATTAATTGTACAGGGTCCAATGAATTGGTAAGTGGAACTACGCAGATGTAAGTATTAATGTTACAGTCAAAACTCATAACCGGTCAAAACCAGCGTAGCATAATATATATTGACTACAATATCAGCGGCCGTTGAATCCGTACCTAGTCCGTTGTGTTGCTTGAAAGTAAACAATCGTTTTATGGCGGAAAAAAATATGACTGAAAAACGACCAAGTGTGAAAGGACACAAATGGTTCCGTAGGTAGGTACTATATAGATTGGAAACATTTTTCATGATGGTCAACGGCAAGTTAGTGTTCTATAAGTTTTGTGAGACTCGACAAACTTTTTACAAAAATAAATACATAATTATGTTTTAATAAAATAAATATTAATTATGTTTATGATATCCTTTCAGATAAAACAAGAATTTTTCAAATCGGCTCATAATTGTCGGAGTTATGTATTACCTCATAACTCCGACGATTATGAACCGATTTGAAAAATTCATCCGTATAGGTGTGGGGTACCACTAAAAAGTGAAAAATAAAAAACTTTTTACAAAATAATGGTAGACGAATGGCAGAAGAGCGGAACTGAGTCCCTAAAATAGTTCAGTTGGTTAATTTAGGGTTCCGTACACCGATGAAATGAAAGAAAGAAAAGGATTTCGTACTTAATAAATTTTGTCATGAAAGTCGGTTGAGTTTATAATCTTACTAAGTAAAATCATCTGGGTTTTCTTTTTTTTTTTATTTGAGATAGGTTTGCTTTTGATTTTAGTCTTGGTCAGAGATTACAGAGACAAAGTCTACGATGGAGCGAGATTACCCAGAAGGAGCCTGTTTACTCTAACTTTGAAGAGATTAGGGTTGTAAGCGTTCTGAAACACAGACGCAGGGAGAGAGTTCCACTCCTTTGCTGTGCACATTATAAAAGACGTTTGGAATCGCTTAGTGCGAATTCGTGGAATAGCAACAAGGTAGGGATGGTAAGTTGCAGTGCGTCTGGATGTCCGATGGTTGAAGGGGGCCGGTGGAATGAGGTCGTGGAGTTCTTGGACACACTCAACGAAGTACAATCTGTAGAAGACCGACAAGCAGGCAACCTTGCGGAGATGAGTCAAACTGTGAAGCTTGGCATCCATTAGTTGTTCGTCGCCGATGAGCCTCTTAGCTCTGCTTTCCACTGAGTCTAGCGCGGCAAGCTGGTACTTAGCTGAACATTTCTGCTCTCTGTAAGTAGGTACCTAGTTATCTAGTTGCAAAAAAAAACCTCTTGACAATATGTTATTGGAAACGCAAACGTGTTTCATATCAAGCTATAATTGCCGAGTCCCAAGTAAGATGTATATTATTCTTTTATCTCTCAACTCTGAATTGAAACGTTGTAGGCGTCGGCCGCCATTTCTCATAAAAGATTTAATAACATGTCGAAATGATTAAATCGTGATAGATGTGTTTTTAAATATTGTTTAAATAAACAATTTGTGTGCGGAGGAAAAACAGCTGGATGGTGCGTCAGTACTTTTATTATAGGCGATACATTTTATTTAGATGGAAATTATAAATGTTAATAATGATTCAAAAACTGTGTTAATTTTGACGCTCATCATTTGATGTGACTAAAAAAAAACAACGGGTTGCACTTCGGGAGTGGCGTGAAAACTTGAACATTAACGTTGTGCATTTTTGAATCATTCGTCTTCCGAATTTTCGATCAAGGGCCCGAGTCTGCTATTACAATAGTGTCAGAATGGTCGATCACTGATTTCACTGTTGATTTTGACAAGTTTGGTAATCTACTAACATAATGGCATCATAATGGCGTCATTATGACATTCCAGTGATCAACCACTGACACGCCATTGAAAGAAAGCCATATGAATATTAATCTCGTACATAATGACAGATTTAGTATTTACGAACTTCTCACTACTTCAGATTGCTTATAACACTAATAAATAATATGTAAAACTAAGTATAAATAAAATCTGGCATGAATAAATGCAATCAAATTTAGCTCGTTTTTATAATAATGGCAATACGGCATTCCTACCGTAATTCTATTACGAGACCATTGACGTGCCAGTGACCGGCCACTGACGTGCCAGTGACCGTTATGAATTTAGCAGATTACGAACTTTTCGCAAAATGACAATGGCATGACAATGGGATCGTGTCGGAATGACAAATTTATAAAAATAGCAGACTCGGGCCCCAGGTCACGTGTCTTGACGCGTCATCCGTCAAACGAATTTTCGATCAGGTCACGTGTCCTGCAGTGCTATTCCGTAACAACATTTTCGTGTCTCGACAGCGGAATCCGAGGTGAGTTTCAAATTCGTATAAATATAAGACCTTATGATGTGTGAAATAAAGTTCACTTTGTAAGCTTAGTCACTCAGGTGAAGTCGATATCGAAATGATTATTTACAGAATAGACTAGCTGACGCGAGTTTAACATTTTATACCCATCCCAAGAAAAGTGCTCAACGTCGTTAAAGAAGTGTTCACTTCAATAATCGGTCCGAGGAATGATGTCGCTTACATAGAGAACCCTGTGATGTCGCTTACATAGAGAACCCTGTGATGTCGCTTACATAGAGAACCCTGTGATGTCGCTTACATAGAGAACCCTGTGATGTCGCTTACATAGAGAACCCTGTGATGTCGCTTACATAGAGAACCCTGTGATGTCGCTTACATAGAGAACCCTGTGATGTCGCTTACATAGAGAACCCTGTGATGTCGCTTACATAGAGAACCCTGTGATGTCGCTTACATAGAGAACCCTGTGATGTCGCTTACATAGAGAACCCTGTGATGTCGCTTACATAGAGAACCCTGTGATGTCGCTTACATAGAGAACCCTGTGATGTCGCTTACATAGAGAACCCTGTGATGTCGCTTACATAGAGAACCCTGTGATGTCGCTTACATAGAGAACCCTGTGATGTCGCTTACATAGAGAACCCTGTGATGTCGCTTACATAGAGAACCCTGTGATGTCGCTTACATAGAGAACCCTGTGATGTCGCTTACATAGAGAACCCTGTGATGTCGCTTACATAGAGAACCCTGTGATGTCGCTTACATAGAGAACCATGTGATGTCGCTTACATAGAGAACCCTGTGATGTCGCTTACATAGAGAACCCTGTGATGTCGCTTACATAGAGAACCCTGTGATGTCGCTTACATAGAGAACCCTGTGATGTCGCTTACATAGAGAACCCTGTGATGTCGCTTACATAGAGAACCCTGTGATGTCGCTTACATAGAGAACCCTGTGATGTCGCTTACATAGAGAACCCTGTGATGTCGCTTACATAGAGAACCCTGTGATGTCGCTTACATAGAGAACCCTGTGATGTCGCTTACATAGAGAACCCTGTGATGTCGCTTACATAGAGAACCCTGTGATGTCGCTTACATAGAGAACCCTGTGATGTCGCTTACATAGAGAACCCTGTGATGTCGCTTACATAGAGAACCCTGTTTTGTCATTCTAACAAAATTTTAACTCTATCGGTTGGGAAGACGTGAGTGCCAAATTCTAATATTTTTTCAAACAACGTTCGCATTCGCTTCTTTTAACAATGTATGAAAATGAAGGCTTTTTTACAGTTTGTGACTGACATGCGAACGCAAACGTTGTTTAAAAAAACTTTAATTTCGGAAGTCGGTGTTTTTGTTAGTTGCTTCGTATGTTGACACCGACTTCCAAAATAAAAGTTATTTTTTACTTTGTATTGTTTTTTTATTTGGAAGTCGATTGTATTTTTTTGTAAAAAGTTTTCACTTTTTACTGGTACCCCACACCCAATAACACCACTGCGAAAAAAAAACGTACAGCCGAATTGAGAACCTTCTCCTTTTTGGGAAGTCGTTTACTTAGCAGAATTTGATTCAAACATATTGACCAACAAGTTAAATTAATAAGAGTTTGTATTATTAAAAAAAATATGTTGTACCAGTACCTACCTAAATTTGTGTGTACTTTCGATAAAAATGTTGAGTTGGAATCCTCAAAAAAATAAGGTATTTATTTTCATGGATGCCTATTCCTGCCCAATCAGAAGACAGTAAAACTCGAAAATTGTTTAATAACTTTTCTAAATGAATCTACTTTTATCTTCATTACTTGTTGCTCAGTTCACAAAACATTCATTTCCTGTAAAATACTGATTTACAATCTCATTTCGAAAGATTGAAAGTCCCTTCTGAGAAACCTTCTCGAATAATTATGTATCTTAATACCAAATCCCTTTTAATATGCCATTCCTTGTAATTCTAAAGTCGGAAAATCTTTTCAAAATACGCAGGCGGCTTTTCAAAGGTGAAATTCGACGTTTAGAATAAGCCGATGTCTCTTTGGTGCGATCGCATGTATTTCTTTGATATCAGGGCGGCACCTCTGTTATTCATACCTCTGAGATTGGAGGGTACTGATAAACCGAACCGTTTTCAAAGCCAATCCGACTGAGTGGATCATATTTTATTGGCGGCAGTTTCCCGTTTGCGAGATGATTTTGTTTCCGAACTGATTTCGGGGGAAGATATATTTTTTCTGTTTTTTTTTGGGAACTATGTTTTTGCGACAAATGTGTTATGTTGGTTATATTTACTTCATTGTCGGGACACGTGAGTCGTAGAACTAGACTAGAGTAAATATTTTTGTCATGCGAAAATGGGTTTATATGTTTACCAGCGCTTCGCCCGCGACGATTTATTTCTTTCCTCAACGGACTAAAACACTCGCTCCAATCCCGCTAGAAGGATAGGAAAAAGTGAATCATTATCATTTTTTTGGTTTGATTTCACCATCAATAGTGTGACGTCACTACATATTATAAAACAAAATTCTCCGCCACGTCTGTCTGTCTGTTCGCGATAAACTAAAAAACTACTGCACCAATTTTTATGCTGTTGTCACCAATAGATAGATTGGTTCTCAAGGAAGGTTTTAGTATATAATTTGTCAAGCAGGCAAAGCCACGGGCCTAAGTTAGTTTTTAATAGTTTCTTCTTAGACGAAAAAATTCACAAAACTAACACTTCAAAAAGGAAACGAAAATGTTATGATATTTTAAGTAAAAACTACACATATTTAACTCACATTCGGCTTAAGCTCACGTCTCGGAATGTACGTAACATTTCCCTAAGCATGCTTCCTTGCATCCGCTTGAATCCAGCCACAGAACACAGAAGCGCCAAGTCGGCAGTGACTAGAGACGCTATCCATAGCTATATTAATATTACAAAGTAAAGACAGTAGTAAAGTATAATCAGGAAACATGCTCGCTAGATGAAAAACTCAATTTCCATTCTAGGACTTGGTGACCTACAAATGTGGCAAGTTTCGCCAAAATCCGTCCTGCGTTTACCATATGACGAAGTAACAAATAGAGAGGCAGTTAATTTTGCTTTTATAAAATTAGTATGGATTCCATGCTAAAATAACACAGTTTTTTTGTTTGTTATTTGGTGTGAGCACCAGTAACACCTTTGAGAGGGACATAATTATGATCATTTTTATACGAAGGGAACGTTGCCTTGAGATGATCTCTGACATTCACGGAGGCAAAATCACGGGCAGAAGCTAGTTGAAACTAAGTATTACTCGTAACATCATGCTCAGCGCACATTATGAATAGTTCTTGCGGTTCTCTGCCTTTTCGCCGAAAATTGTTTGCCAGATTTTCACTTGTCAACCAACGTTTCGCAGAATTTTATTTCGCCGAATAATAATTTGCCAACTTATCATATAATTTTGTTTTATTTCCCAGCCTCACAGTTACCAACTGTACGTTTGGTCTGCTTTTCATAATGATACTTTAAAATGCCAACTTTTAAGTAGCAGAATGTTTTAGTTAGTGTAATATTCATTTAGTTGTTTATTGTTTACCAAATCTAGTTGGGTTTCGTTTAATAATTATGTAAAATTAAGATTCGCTTCCGCGCTGCCGCGGCGAATATTTACGCAAATAAGTCAAACTCAAACTCAATGCTCGATGCCGTCTCTAGCAGATGGCCGCTAAGACGTATCTGTGCTCTGTGGCCCCGACACTGTATGGCATAATTTTACATTTTCGTCTTACACCCAGTGGGAATGTCGTGTACCACTAACTTGAAATAATTTGACGCAACTTGGAAGAGGGTTCAAATAAAAAAATGTCTATGGTTATGTTTAGATAACATTCTTCAACTTATGACTTTTATTTTTATTTTCTTCAGGTTAACCAATAACTGTTTCCACCAGTATATTAACAGCTTATTATTTATAGTAGGATACAATAGGGAATTTGCATGCGATTTTTTTATTTGCAAAATGAAATACTTATTAGCTCTAGAAAACAAGCATGAAATTATTTTTTTTTTATATTTTCATCAGTGATGAAGTTATAAAGCTTCAAAGATTACAATTAGAAAGAGAAGTCCGATATGCACTTTGACGTCAAATTCCATGACGCCTATACAGCTGCCATATAAAACAGTGTTTTCGTGAGAGGGACAGATATATTTGTTTAAAATAGTTATATCTCCTTTATTTTTCGAGCAATTTTGATTCTATTTTCACTGTTAGTATTGTATTTTTGTATATTTTTAGATAGATTGTGTATACAATAAATATTTTTTTCATGCATATTCCCTAGGTTAACACCGCTATTACTAATAAAGTGAATAAAATGTGAAAATTAAATAATAATTGATATACATTTTTTATTTACTAACAACAAATAACTTTTTGTTATAAAATGTTGCCCACTAACACTTGGAAACGTAGCTCCACATAAAGTAACTGCGGTGTGGATGAAACTTACAGGCGTTGAAATAATTAATATTATTACAGTTATTCTGTTACTGTTCTGGATGGCATTTATTTGCCACGTATTATGTTAGAATATACTTATGCACGGTTATGAGTATCATTTTAAGCTGGAATTTGAATAGGCCATATTCACAGCTGATTTTTGAATTTAAGAACTCACTCGCTTGGCCTGCGGCGTCCCTTGTGTTGCCAATTCCCGTTTAGAGGTTTCCATTGTAGTGTGTCTTATTGTTTTGTACTTACGCTCTCTATAAACTTCCTAGATAAATTAATACATAGCTGCATAGCCATAACTTGATTCCTAGATTCTTTTTAACTTGTATTTTCTAAGTTTTTCTGCAAATTAGCTATCTTCAATGCTTTGTTTACATTTCTTGTTTTATGTCATTATGTCATTTAGACAGGCCTAGTTTTCTTTTTATTTGTATTCTGAAGTTAGCTAGGAGTTTTAGGTCGCATATGAAACTGTCATCAGACCTTCATAAAGTCCATTTTTCCTTTTCCATCAAATTCTAGAAACTCATATCAAATTCAAAATAAAAGCGAGCCTTCATTTTAGAGCCGTCGTAAAGAAATGGTCAGTCTACGTTTGGAGCTGAGATAAGCAACAACTCGGAAAAAGTCCTTAAGAGTGACTGAGAGGACAGTTTGCCTCCTGAGAACCAGAGAAGTCGCCCTCCCTCCTATATTGAGAGTAGACTTAGAGGAGGACGTTTCCAAGTTTACCTCCTCGAACCTGATAAGTCGGCCTCTCTCCTTGCCGCCTTTAAAGGACACCTTGATGCCTGGGCTGAACGAGCCTGGGAGGAAGACGTTACTCGGCCCATCCTCTCCAGCCCATTGAAGAGTGACGACCCTCCAGTCCTCCGGTTCTTCAACGGACCCTGCTGGTCCTCCGGTTCTTCAACGGACCCTCCAGTCCTCCGGATCTTCAACGAAGATTTCATTTCCATCTCACGTCCACTCATCCTTTTCTTTCATCATCCGTTCTTAAGTTTTGTAATCATTAAATCTTTATACTATTTATTTGTTCTTTTTCCCTTTTAGTACGCATTCCCCTCCTAGGTAGGTGAGTGCTATATGTGACCTCACATTTTACAGGCTCCCCCTGTAAAATGTAACGTTACACCATCTATATCTACACCAAAATTCATCAAAATCGTTTCAGCGATTTTGAAACGATTCTTATGATATTTTTTGGTAAAAAAAACAAACAAACAATCGCGCTTTCGCATTTTGAGATAGCGTTTTTTTTGACGCACTAAATTATGCTCATTACCTATTCAACAAATTTACTAAATTAGTAAGCCAAATATTTAACAAAAATATCGACCAGACCCATTTACAGACACATCCACTAATGACTTCAATACACCTACCAAAAAAAAAATGTATGGCACTACCCATCTCATTAAAAAACATTTCTACCCAGTAATGAAGACAGGCACCTTAAGAACACTCTTACTTAAGGTAGAAGCTCTTAATTGCGAAGACGCAGGCTCTATTAGCCCGACATCCGTCGCAGGCCGGAGCGACGCCACTTCCGGTCGGATCTGACGTAATTGCGTCAGACAGGTTTCATAGGCCTTCACTTGATGTTCTGCTTTTGAAATTATGACGAGATAAAAGGAGGGAAGGCGGTTTGAGTATTTTTTTTTGTAAGTTATCATTTTATGGTTTTGACAGCTGTTAGAGCTAGAAAATGGTCTTCTCTTTTTGGTTTGTAATTATTAATGATTAAAAAGCGCGGCTCAAATGTATGCTGCCAGTTTTGCATATTTTGTCTTGAGCTGGACTGTGCATCATCGGAGTTTTATAAATTCTTAGCAAGTCATCACCAGTGCCAACCCAACAGTGTGTACCTATGTATGTACAGTTCGATCCACGGTTCTTTGTCGCTCGTAAGTTAGGTTTTAGTGACGACCGCGCAGATGCAATCACAACCAGTAACAATAACAAGATCACAAAGTAACACAACAAACATACACCACAAGAACACACAAAACACAAATCAAACGGTAAGAAATAACCAAAATAAGTGATTAAAAATAATAACAACGTGTAGCACTTTTCGCATCAACAGTCGTATTGCATTGAGCAAACGGGACACAAAAATGCATCGAATGTATACGTTGAAATCTTCTCATACTTGACATTTTGCATGCCGCGCATACGCTGTCAAATGTTTTTAGCCAACTTGACATCCTGCGTTGATTGCGCTGAGATGTCAAGTTTAGTAGAAATTCAAGTCAGTAGAAGTCTGACACTCCCTCTCGCTCGGCCCAGAGCAGGAGAAGATATTTGATGATTACACATCCCAAAAAAAAGGGCGTTATGGTAATTACCACAACGGTTGAATCATAACACTAGTCAATAAATCTACAAGAAATTATGCGTCTCAATAAGAAAATAAATTTTGTAGACTAGTGATAATTTATAGAAATCAACCATTCTAACAATTGATCCTCCTCCACAGCCACTCGGAGCAACACCAGCACCGGTGGTCCCATCCCGGCTCCTGGCAGACCCCATAGAGCTGGAGCGACGTCTGTCGGAGGCAGGACATGACGGCTTCGGCGCGCTGTGCGAGGACACGTCTCCGCCCTCCCCGCCGCCCACTATCATCGAGGAGAGGCTGCATCACAGGGTAAGTGAGAGGTGATAGCAGGAGGCTTCATCATCATGAGCTAGAGCGACGTCTGTTGGAGGCAGGGCATGACGGGGAGCGCTGAGCGAGGATACGTCAACCCCCTCTCCGACGCCCACCATCATTGAGGAGAGGCTGCATCAGAGGGTGAGTGGGTCAGTGGGTAGTCTTAGGGGTTGGGAAAGAGAAGGGAATAAAATTTACCAAATTATAAAATCCGTGCGATTAGTACGGTGCGGGTATTTGTCCTGTCGGAAAAGTTATTTTAGGTTTTTCCGTCTAGAATTTCTTAGTCTGGAGCTCGCAACAGTTGGTCGATGGGGCCGAGAGCTGGTGTGGCGATCGACTTCTATCGTGATCCTTTACGTTATCTAATAATGCAAAATGGTTCATAATTTATTGTTTGCGTATCTACGAAAGATGTGAGATGTGAGGAGAGTTCAATTTACTTTAAATATGGTAAGTATATCTAGCGCCTAACATAGTTACCAGCGGAGTATTTTAGTTTGCAACATTGTTGGATGTGTTGTTATGATAACGTTTAGTTCGTTTTCCAACAAAAATCAGTCTCCGTTTCTTGTCGTACCTATACGATCTCTAGCCTAAAATATTTAGTACTCGCTCTTAGACTGTCCACAATTTAAGTCATGTTTATATTTCAGGAGCAACATAAAAGCCCCACAAACGTCCCTATACTCTGTAAAACTTTTATAATTGCTCTAAACTTATTGCATTCATGGCACAATTAAATTGCTAGTCCGTCTTGACAAAGCCTCGCAACGCTAACTTCATCTAAATAAAATAAAAAGTTTTCTCACCAAAGCGGAAGACATAAAAAGTTCTTACTTCTTTGGGCTTCCTTTGTATAATTTACACTTTAAGTTGTCATATTACGGCCAAGTTTACATAATAAGATGGCTCATCCTGTCTATCCCCAAGCGACCGCCGGCGGTCGCGCGAAATTCATCGCGCCATTGTGATTTCTTTAAAAAGTTGACGTAGGAGAATTTCGAATTTTAAATTGCGCTTAGGTTGGCTCAGTTTTCTATGACCACCGCGTTTCTAAATATTTTAAACATGACGTAGTAGTACGTTTATCGTTAGAAAAAAAGTGGAGATTCTTTTGTTTTAGAATGTTTTGGTATTTGGATTTGGAACTGTGCCCAATACAAGTAGTTCTAGCTTTGTTTGCTGTGTCACCTTATACAGAGTCGATGCAAACGTTTTGACACGCATTTTTCCATGTTTTGTCTAAATCCATCTTGTTTTCGCTTTAGCCTTAAAATGTTCTGTCATAATGTTATCTACTTTGTGTTTATTGGCATCAGGTGCCAGGCATACAGCCACTGCTTACTCAAGCCGAGGTCTATTAGCAAACATGTCACATCGGATGACATAGGAGATATCAGAGATAGACATTTAGGGCTCAGATTTCCACAGTATGTGTACTAGCTGTTTACAGGGCGAGTTTTTAAACTGTGCGTGATGACTAAATTCGAAACTTTAAAGATTATAGTAAAACACTGAAGGAAGTCTCGAGCCTAAAACTGCATCGTAGGTTTTGGAAAAATTGAACAGTTTTTTTTTTTTAATTTTAGATGTATTTTGTTATAAATGTGCAACAGTCCGAATATCAACTATCGGGTTTTCTATCTACTTGCCCACCAGACACAATATCCGTCTGGTCGGAAGAGCCTCCGGATTGACCATATGCCATTTCGGTACCACATTTCAAACAATCAAACCCTTACACTTTTGTCTTTCGACAAACGATAGAATATCACCGGCTCAGCTTTGACAAAGTGCTATTGGGTTTTTCATTTACTAACTTCTCAAGAGCAGTCTAGATTTCTGACCGGTCTATCGGCTATAATTCTAGACTCCTTATTAGTACTAATTAAACATGAGACTGATATATAACTGAACTGCAGGTGGACTGTACATCTCTGCCTAATCATTAGCTGATTTTTAATGTTCTTGAGGTTCATCAAGCTTATCCCATAATTTTTTCTCCTAGCCGGTGGCTTCGATAGTAGCAGTGGTACCCCGAGGAGCGCTAGCGCCGTCTCCACGACCACCAGCCTTCGTACAGCCACCACCACAGCAGCAACCTCCACCCGTCAGGTAAGCATAATTCCACACATTTTTTAAATATGTATGTGGCGTCTTACAGTTCAACTTACAAGGTGGTCTTTTGCTTAACCGTTCTTATCTGTGGTGGCCTTTATAAAAATTAACGGCTCCAGCCAGAAGCCAGAGCCTGGTTTAAGAGAGATGGAACGTACTCTCTGATTAAAAAAGTATTCCATGTCCTTTTCCAAGGTGTAACCTCTATACACTCACTCATAAAGTTTCGCTATTGGATCGCCAGATAAAAATCTTTTACTTGTTATATAAGATAAGGCATAAATGGCACTCAATATATCCTCAATGGTGGACGTGTAAGAGCACTTGAAGCTCACTACACTGACATTTGGTGTCCAGCGGTTTTTATAATACTGGCTGGAATGGCTTCGTTCGCTGGTGGAACATAGCTGGCGACAAGCTGGCCCCCGCTGGGGATATTAATCTGGGTTCCTGCTAATTGACTGCTTGCTAACTGGTAACACCGCTTACGCAGTTATGACTGGAGGGAAAGTAGTTCTTTGTTACAGCAAGATTCTAATCTTATTATAATTTTCAATTACTAATAATATCCTGTTCTAATTATATTTATTTTTTCCTACACCTCAGCTATACTTTTCTGATTAATTTCGTTGCGGGATCAAAGACAGTTGAATCGTTTCTCCGGGACTCGTCGGGCTTCATTGGCTCGGCGTTTTCTGGTGGTCGCCACTGTTGATTACGGCTTTCAAGAGTTGCAGTGGATTGGGTTGCACTCCGGGATTGCCGGCAGAAGTGAAAACTTAAAAATTAACTTTGTGCATTTTTGAAACATCCGTCTTACGAATTTTCGATCAGATCACGTGTACCCATCTCAAGAAAAGTGTTCAACGCCGTTAAAGAAGTTTTCACTTCAAAAAAGATTCTAATCTTTAAGAGAGGTGGGTGGTCCATACGAGTCACTATCACTAAATATGCTCCTCATCCGCAGGTTACCACTAGACATGGCAGTGCGCGGCACTGGCGAGCCGGAGACGCTCAGCTACGAGGTGGAGCTCAACAAGGACTCCGCCTTAGGACTCGGCATCACGGTGGCGGGATACGTTTGTGAACAAGGTAGGATGTGCCTTGGTGCTAACTCTGATGATTATAACAAAGGTTGAAGACGGCTATATACGTACGGTTTCTTGATTAAGTTTTCGGAAAAAAAATATACAAAAAAAAAATATAACCGACTTCCAAAAAATACAACAAAGCATAAAATAACCTGAATTTCGGAAGTCGGTGTTTTTTGTTTAAGAGGGTAGTCGGTTAGGTATATTTTTTTGTAAAAAAGTTATTTTTTCTTCAGTTTTAGGAGGTGATTCTTGGACGACGTCTTCATCTACGCAGAAATTGAAATAAGCACAGATGCTCATAAATAAAAAAACTACTGATGCAAACTGAATTATTTCATATCTCATATCAATCAATCGGGGCCAAATGGCCAGTATCCAACATCGAACTAAAAAAGAATCACACAAATCGAAAACCTCGGAGTAATCAGTGTACATAAATAATAAAAAAAAACCTCCTTTTTGAGAGTTGGTTATAGAGGAATTTCAGATTCGGAAACCTGAACGCTTAGCTTACATACAAATCATCCTAAACGCATACGTTTGTAAGAAAATATAATGATATGTATGAAAAAAATCTGACGTTCCTTTCAAAGATAAGACTTGCTTTTTCGGGTCAGAAGATCGAAAAATCGAACATCTACGCAAGAATGCGGCCGGCTTGAACAACACACCCCGGGAAAATACCGGACAAATACGAGTGGAACTTGCTCGCACAGGGTTCCGAAGAAATCAAATTCCTGAAGTCTCTAAAGAAGTAACCTTTTTTCTTCAAAATATTTATTATCTTTCTATTTGCTTTTACTAATTTGTCCCCCCAAATAGTTTATTTATATAATAGAACATAATAATGGTCATCCACTCAAAGAAATACCCCGGCAAGAGTTACTTAACTTCGACCTGTACGGCTTTTGTGTTTTAGCCAAGATCCCCTGCGCGGGATGCAAGGTTAGGTAATTTAAAAGCATTGTTTGGATTTGGATTTAAAATGTTTAAAAGTTCTTCAATGCTAATGTAAAATGTCTTAAAGTTAAATGTTAATGTTAAACAAAATGTTATGAATGCACCCAGTCCATTTGACGTATGGAAATGCACTTACGTTCATCATCATCTTCCTGCCCTTATCCTATGTTACATGGGGTTCGGCACAATACGTTTTTTTTCTTCCAGTCTGCCCTATCAGCCGTCAAACTATCACTAACTCCCTTTTCTTTCATACCGCTCCTCACACAATCCATCCATTTTTTCTTTGTCATTCCTTTCCCTCTCCATCCATCCACATTTATGTTCATTAGGTACTCTTTTAGTTAATTGCGTTTCCTCCCTCCTCTTCACATGGCCATCCCCTAAGCGATTCCCTTTTAACTTTTCCGTCACTGGCGCCACTTTTAAACTACCTCTTATGTAGTCATTTCTCACTTTATCCATTCTTGTTACTCCACACATCCATCTCAACATTCTCATCTCCGCCACATGCAATCTATTTTCATCCGTCTTTTTAACAGCCCAACATTCTGATCAATACATTACGACACGTCTTATCACGGAAATGCACTGTTAAAGTATACATAAAATAGATGCAAGTACAATTGTTCTAAATTGCTGCGTTAGCAAGTCTTCGGTTTGCTTAGACCGAACAACCCCTTTTTTATGGATGGGAAATCATCAAATCAAATGACTTCTCCCGCTTTGGGCGGAGCTATCTCTTTCGAATAGTCCCGCAACTCCGGCAAGACCAAACACCCCCTACATCGTGGTTACTGACACCAAACCACCATTCAGTATTTGTTATCAAAGGTTTCGCTTTTGTAATAAAGTCAACAAAGTTTCATTTTCAGAATTTCGAGATTGAAAACCTGTTTTATTTCGGAATTGCATTCGCGTTTTTCAGATTATCCGATTGAAAAAAAATCCTCCCATAAAAATACTGCATGACACCATGTCCGCAATAGGGTTCACGGCCATCCAAGCCATAACGCAGATCAATCAGCTAGCGTACGTCAAACATTGTCGCCACGGTCATGGTTGAATGTTTGCAGAGCGTCATCTCCGCGCCTTGATGTGATTGTGGGGGTCGGATGTCATGGTGTATCGATCTTCTATTGTGTGTTGTGGTCATGACGTGAGGTATTAGAATGTGTGATTTATAGAGTGTTTGCAATACATAAATGACTACATTAGAGGTAGTTTTAAAGTGGCGCCAGTGACGGAAAAGTTAAAAGGGAATCGTATGTCTTGGTATGGTCATGTAAAGAGGAGGAAGGAAACGCATTTAACTAAAAGCGTAATGAACATAAATGTGGATGGATAGAGAGTGAGAGGAGAGCCAAAGAAAAGATTCCTGATAGCTACAACCTGGGAGTCTTTAAGTCAAGAGTGAATAGGCAAGCGTGCTCCACCTTAGACCGCATCACCGCACATCAGGTGAGATAGCGGTCAAACGTATGCCTATCAACAGTAAAAAAATGGATGGATAGTGTGAAACAAAAACAGCGATATGAAACAAAAGGGAGTTTGTGAAATTTTGAAGACTGATAGGGCAGACTGGAAGAAAAAAAAACGTGTTGTGCCGACCCCAAGTAACATGTGATAAGGGCAGGAAGATGACGATGCTTGCAGTAGAATATATTCCTTGGTTAATGAAGGAAAAATGGCACGGTGATGCGAATTCGCCGCTTGAATTTACTTAAAAAACTTAAATAAAGATCGCCAAATTGAAGTAGACTTGGGCATGGACATTGCTCGCAGAACAGATGGTCGATAGAGCCGAAAAGTTTCAGTGGCTACAGCGTTCCGGAAGACTGAGCGTTGGCTCGGCGTCCCACAAGGTGGACCGATAATGGGGAGCTGATGGATGCGAGACGCACAGGACAGTTTGTAGCTGGATATGTACTGCGTGCGATGTGGTAAAAAAATACGTGGAGGTTCATTACGTGCGTTTTACAGTGAACTGGCATCTCCACGTAATTTTTAAATTCAGATTAATTTGTATATTAGCTTTTCCCATTGCCTTGCAGGAATCATGTGGTATCCTTATAAAAAGAAGTCCATGGTAGTGTACCTTCCCATCACTGAAAATATTTTTTTAAATCTTATCACTTGAAAAAATCTTTGAAAGTACCACTTGCCAGACATTTTCCATTTCAAGGCAACAGACAAATAAGGTTGTCTAGTTAATGACATTTTATTGAAAAAAAAATACAACCTACTTCCAAAAAAAAACACTACAAAGTAAAAAATAACTTTAATTTCGGAAGTGGGTTTTTTTGTTACTTTCTTCGTATTTTGACACCGACTTCCGAAATTAAAGTTATTTTTTACTTTGTAGTGTTTTTTTTTGGAAGTAGGTTGTATTTTTTTTTCAATAAAATGTCATTAAATATCAAGTCGGTTGTATTTTTTTGTAAATTTTTTTTTATTTTTCACTTTTTAGTGGTGCCCCACACCTAACAACACCACTGCAAAATCGCAGAAAAGCAAAATATGCAATTTCGATTATCAAAGAATCATCTAAATAGTCAAATTCCAGGTATTTCGATTTAATATCCAAAGTTCGTAACCGATTTTGATATGATTTAAATGGGACCAATCTGCAAGTATATCCTTTCAGATAAAACAAGAATTTTTCAAATCGGTTCATAATTGTCGGAGTTATGAGGTAACAAACGATTAGAAGGAATCGATTAGAAAGTTCGTTACATACATGTCTGATGAAATTAGATCTAGAAGTAGGCTCAGAATCAAACCTGTCATCTCAATTTGACGTGTAAACTGCTTTGATTAAACCTTCAGACTTTTAACACCCCAAAAGATTGTAGCCGAAGAATACTGACAGTAAGAAAGGTTGATGACATTATCAGTCTCTTCTGAAGAACTTTTCGGGGACAAGATTGATGCAAAATAGAAATGAATAAAGGGGACGAAAAGGCTGGCCATCTGTGCTTCGAGAAGGGGTGTGGACAATGATGGATGGAGATTATTTGTTCAGGTTGCGGGTGGATGATATTACTAGCTTATAACCGTGACTTTGTCCGTGTAGATGTCCAGTAGGCTAATTCACGTAACATAATAAGTTTTGTTGCAGTGCAGTTGAAGTTAAGTTTCGATCAAAACAACGCTTTCCGTATTCTCTACCGCTGTCAGACACGCTCGCGTCAAGTTTGCGTCACGCGTGCGCAATAACGGTATTCTACTGTTGCGCGTCTCTGGTGCGTGCTTCGGAACGCAACATGATCGGTATTCTACTATTTGTTTGACGTCTCAAAACGATAGCTTATAAGTTTATGTTTTAATATTGTAGTAACGTCATATTCATTGAATTTTAATTATTTCGTGTCTATTGGATTATTTCGTGAGTAATATTTTTTCTCTCCACCGTACGTAACTTTGGTCGAGTTTGGTTGTCGTGCAGTTGACGTGCAGTACACGCGCAGCTTACGCGCAGTTCAAATATTACAAGAATTACGTTTATCACTCGAACTTGAACTAAACTGCAACTGCACTAAAACTTAATCGGCGCATCATAAAATTACGTGAATTAGCCCTCTGAACTTAATAGAACACAAAGTTACTCCGCCCATTTGCCACCTTAAAGGTGCCTGTCCATTACATCGGAGCGGAAAAACGGAGAAATTTTAACCAATGTAATTGCATTTTCCGCACCAAGTGACTCCGCTCCGCGATAGTGAGCAGGCAGCTTAAAGTCGAAAATTCGAAAAATTCTTTCTTAGTGGATGTATACGTTCTAGAATTAAACTTTATTTAAAACTATCTGACCCCCGCAATTTCGTCTCCGTCTCAATTTACATTACTGCCTCTCTCCTATTTTTCTTAGCGTGATGATATATAACCTTCCTATAACCTTCCTCGATAAATGGGCTATCTTTTTTTTTTTAGGGATGGGAAATCATCCAATGACTCCTCCCGCTCTGGGTGTAGCGGGAGGGAGTGTCAGACTTCTACTGACTAAAACCCATCCATGTTCCTTCATTGCCCTTTGTGTTCCGAAGCCACGGTGTCTCTTGCGAATAATCCCGCTACTGCGGCAGGCATCGGCCCTTTCGGGCCACTCTGTGTTGCTGACTCTCTTTGAGGCGCGCGTGGAACACTAACGCGCCGTCGACACGGCATAAATGGGCTATCTAACACTGAAATAATTTTTCAAATCGGACCAGTAGTTCCTGAGATTAGCGCGTTCAACCAAACAAACAAACTCTTCTGCTTTATAATATTAGTATAGATTGTAGCTATATCGACTTAGTAGTTTTGTCTGTGCGTTAGCAGTCGGTCAATCAAGACAAATCATTTTGCAAGTAGGGCTGTCTCGTGGATTCAATTCTGTGGACTATTTGACAGAAACCAAGCAATAATGAAGGATAAAAGGCTATAATAGAGACACTCAGCGATGGTGTAGCATTTTATTAGGGAATAAGTATCTTCCTAAAGGAGACCCCTACCAAACATGATAAAACAAATCTTAATCTAAATACCTAGAAGGAGTCTGTTTACTCCAAATTTAAAAAGATTAGGGTTGTAAGCGTACGGAAACACAGACGCAGGCAGAGAGTTCCACTCCTTTGCTTTGCGCACTATAAAAGACGTTTGAAAACGCATAGTGCAAATTGGAATAGCAACAAGGTAGGGATGATAAGTTGGCTACAATCGGCTACCCTAATTAATGATATAAGGTGGTACTCTATTTTAGTACCAACACTGCAAGAAAGTTGCGTGATCAGCTAGATTAGAGTCAAAGCAACCGTCAGTGAGTTACTGAATAAAAAATATAAACTACTAGCTGACCCGTGCAACGTCGTCTGCGTAACATTTTTCATTTCTGCTCCGCTCCTTTTGGTCTTTGCGTGATGATATATATATAGCCTTCCTCGATAAATGAGCTATCTAATACTGAAAGAATTTTTCAAATCGGACCAGTAGTTCCTGAGATTAGCGCGTTCAACCAAACAAACAAACAAACTCTTCTGCTTTATAATATTAGTATAGATCTATTGATTTGGCTCAACGAGGCTATATTTTTAGACTTTTAATTTTATTCAGACAAACATAAAGTTCAAAATAAACTAACTGAAATTGAATTAGATGGAGTTTTTAAGCTCGTTGCAAATACAACTGAAATTGAGGCTGAAATTTACAGAGAAAATGCTATGAAAGAGATATAAAATTATACATTGGAACAAATCCCTTGACAATTTGTATCTTTATACTTCGTCAGTGTTTAGAATTTCAAAACAGTCCCTAAAGAGGAGCTCAATGTTTAATAACGAAAGTGACGCTTTTTGAGAATGTTACATGAGTAACAAAAGTTGACAATTAACATAGAAAAGATAAACTTAAATGGGACTTGTTATTAATACTATTTAATAAAAAAGTGACAAAGTGACACGCTCTTTGAGAATGTTACATGAGTAACAAAAGTTGACAATTAACATAGAAAAGATAAACTTAAATGGGACTTGTTATTAATACTATTTAATAAAAAAGTGACAAAGTGACACGCTTTTTGAGAATGTTACATGACTAGCAAAAGTTGACAAATATAGAAAAGATAAACTTAAATGGGACTTGTTATTAATCCTATATAATAAAAAGTGACAAAGTGACACGCTTTTTGAGAATGTTACATGACTAGCAAAAGTTGACAAATATAGAAAAGATAAACTTAAATGGGACTTGTTATTAATACTATTTAATAAAAAAGTGACAAAGTGACACGCTTTTTGAGAATGTTACATGACTAGCAAAAGTTGACAAATATAGAAAAGATAAACTTAAATGGGACTTGTTATTAATCCTATATAATAAAAAGTGACAAAGTGACACGCTTTTTGAGAATGTTACATGACTAGCAAAAGTTGACAAATATAGAAAAGATAAACTTAAATGGGACTTGTTATTAATACTATTTAATAAAAAAGTGACAAAGTGACACGCTTTTTGAGAATGTTACATGAGTAACAAAAGTTGACAATTAACATAGAAAAGATAAACTTAAATGGGACTTGTTATTAATACTATTTAATAAAAAAGTGACAAAGTGACACGCTCTTTGAGAATGTTACATGAGTAACAAAAGTTGACAATTAACATAGAAAAGATAAACTTAAATGGGACTTGTTATTAATACTATTTAATAAAAAAGTGACAAAGTGACACGCTTTTTGAGAATGTTACATGACTAGCAAAAGTTGACAAATATAGAAAAGATAAACTTAAATGGGACTTGTTATTAATCCTATATAATAAAAAGTGACAAAGTGACACGCTTTTTGAGAATGTTACATGACTAGCAAAAGTTGACAAATATAGAAAAGATAAACTTAAATGGGACTTGTTATTAATACTATTTAATAAAAAAGTGACAAAGTGACACGCTTTTTGAGAATGTTACATGAGTAACAAAAGTTGACAATTAACATAGAAAAGATAAACTTAAATGGGACTTGTTATTAATACTATTTAATAAAAAAGTGACAAAGTGACACGCTCTTTGAGAATGTTACATGAGTAACAAAAGTTGACAATTAACATAGAAAAGATAAACTTAAATGGGACTTGTTATTAATACTATTTAATAAAAAAGTGACAAAGTGACACGCTTTTTGAGAATGTTACATTACTAACAAAAGTTGACAAATATAGAAAAGATAAACTTAAATGGGACTTGTTATTAATACTATTTAATAAAAAAGTGACAAAGTGACACGCTTTTTGAGAATGTTACATGAGTAACAAAAGTTGACAATTAACATAGAAAAGATAAACTTAAATGGGACTTGTTATTAATACTATTTAATAAAAAAAGTGACAAAGTGACACGCTCTTTGAGAATGTTACATGAGTAACAAAAGTTGACAATTAACATAGAAAAGATAAACTTAAATGGGACTTGTTATTAATACTATTTAATAAAAAAGTGACAAAGTGACACGCTCTTTGAGAATGTTACATGAGTAACAAAAGTTGACAATTAACATAGAAAAGATAAACTTAAATGGGACTTGTTATTAATACTATTTAATAAAAAAGTGACAAAGTGACACGCTTTTTGAGAATGTTACATTACTAACAAAAGTTGACAAATATAGAAAAGATAAACTTAAATGGGACTTGTTATTAATACTATTTAATAAAAAAGTGACAAAGTGACACGCTTTTTGAGAATGTTACATGAGTAACAAAAGTTGACAATTAACATAGAAAAGATAAACTTAAATGGGACTTGTTATTAATACTATTTAATAAAAAAAGTGACAAAGTGACACGCTCTTTGAGAATGTTACATGAGTAACAAAAGTTGACAATTAACATAGAAAAGATAAACTTAAATGGGACTTGTTATTAATACTATTTAATAAAAAAGTGACAAAGTGACACGCTTTTTGAGAATGTTACATTACTAACAAAAGTTGACAAATATAGAAAAGATAAACTTAAATGGGACTTGTTATTAATCTTATTAAATAAAATTCTTCCTTTATGATTGAGTGACTGAGACAACGTACAGCCAAAACCACTGGTCGTAGAAAGCTGAGATTTGGCATGTACTAGGTTCTTTGGGGTGTGTAAGAGAGCTGAATATATGTGAGAGGAGAGATTAATAGAGAATAGGGAATATGCATGCAATTCTTTTTGCAAAATAAAATACTTATTAGCTCTAGTAAACAATCATGAAATTATTTTTTAAATACCTTCATCATTTATTAAGTTAGAAAGCTTCAAAGACTACAGTTAGAAAGAGAAGTCCGATACGTAATGTGACGTCAAATTACACGATGCTGCCATAGAAAACAGCGTTTTCGCGAGAGGGACAAATATATTTGTTTAAAATAATTGTATCTCGTTCGTTTTTCGAGCAATTTAGATTCTAATTTCACAGTTAGTATTATATTTTCGAATACTTTTAGATAAACGGTTCAGATCATAAATACTTTTTTCATGCATATTCCCTATTTCCCTAAAAAATCTGCGGCTACGGAAAAATGCACGTACGAAGACACAGGCAAAAACTAGTCTTATAATCGCATCTTCTTTCGTCTCAAAAACTAAGTTTTAAACTTAGAAATATCGAAACAATTTTTACGAGATCGTATTATACGAGGGCGGTGTGATAAATCAGTGATAAAAAATTCACTGATTTATCAGACCACCACAAAAACATTTTTAATCAGCACACAAACTCACTATTTTCTATTTTTGTTAAATTACGAGAGGTTAGCTGCTTTCAAAAACAAAATAAACGACGCAATTGACAGTACCTAGCCTATTAATAGATGGAAGTTACTGGCAGCATTGATGGATTCAAAAGCAGTTATTGCGCGAGAAATCCAAAAAGTCACTGACTTATCAAACTGCTCTAGTAAGTATCGATTAGAATCCTAGCAAATATCGATCAAACAGACAGCTGCAAACTTCACTTCCAAAATTATAATATTTTAACACTCCCCAGTATATACATATTAGAAACTTGCAAATTTGTTCGTAAGTATCAGGAATTTTATACAAAGCGCGAGGACATACAATCACGTTACACACTCCGACACAAATCGAGATTAAACATTCCACATTCTCGGCTAAAAATACATTCAACAAGCCCCTATGTAATGTCCATAAAAATATACAATAAACTACCAGAATTAATCAAAAAAGAAGATAAATTAAACATTTTCACAAATAAACTAAAACAATTTTTAGTACAAAAATGCTACTATAGCATAAATGAATTTTTAAACGACAAGGTTTAATTTTTTAGCTGTTTATAACTCCCACCCTCCTACTATGTAAATCTTTTGCTGTTTCCTTAATGACATCCTATTCAATTAATGATAATAAACAATAACATTGTATTCTATTGATGTTAATAAATAAATGACATTTTATTCAATTGATATATAAATGACTTTCACAATAATACATAAATGACATAATTCTCTATTAATATAATAAATAATATACTGTTCTATTAATAATAACAAATAAATATACTATTCTATTGATGATAATAAATAAAATGACATGGTATTCTATTAATAATAATAATTAAATAATATACAAAGTATTCATCACACAAACACACTAATACCAATGCACAAAATGCAAGCTATTAAACAATAAAACAACCAAACATTTTATTTAATCCAAAAATAAATATGTAGGTAATAATAATATGCATAAAAAATTTGAAAATTTATAAAATATTTATATTGCAAGGAAAGTTATTTAAAGCGCTCTTCCTCTCTCCTAATTATTTAAAGTTTTGCTGTGCCCGACAGGGTCCATAATTTGTTCTATTTATTCTTTTACCACCTGTATGTGTACATTATGGATTGCAATAAACAATTTGAGATTTGAGATTTGAGATTTAAGTAGGTACAGGGTTTTCCAAAAAAAGGTGTTATTTTTATATTCAAAGAAAAATGCCATTTTTTTATTTAAATGATTGAATGTTTATCTACACTAATATTATAAAGAGGAAAGATTTGATTGTTTGAATTGAATAGGCTCCGAAACTACTGGACCAATTTGAAAAAAATATTTCACCAATGTGTAGAGTGGACTGTCCGTATGAACATAGGCTATATTTTACCCCGTTAAAATAAAGGGTATACCCGTACGAAGTCGGGACGCAGCTAGTTTCATTAAAAAGGGGAAGGTGTTTCGTTAATAGTGGAAAAATAACATCAGGCAAATTACCACCATGACCACGCTTACAAATTCAAATTCAAATTCAAATAATTTATTGTGGATCATAGGTTCATAAGATGTTGTGTTAAATACAGGTAGCTCTGCTATGTCCCGCCATTGAGGCATACAAAATACATGTCACAAGTTAATATTTAGTTAAAATACAATACATCCAATTATATAATTATGTCAAATCCAAATAATAGTTATGTCAAATTACAAAAGGCAAGATACAACTTACAAAACGCAAATTAAAAATGGTCAAATAGCAAATTATTATTGAAAAAATATGTTAAATTACAAATTATTAATTCCATGGTTTAAAAATTATAAATGTCAAATTACAAAAGGCAAATTACAAATTGTCAAATAGCAAATTATTATAAAAAAAAAAATCAAATTACAAATGGCAAATTCCAAGACGCAAATTACAAATATGTTAAATTACAAATTATTCATTCCATGGTTTCGCTTCAATGTATTGTCATCTAGAAATTCTCTTATAGAGTAATAACATTTACTTATTAATAACTCGTGCAGTTTTTTTTTGAAGGTATTTATTTCGCTCATAGTTCTGAGAAAAGGCGGAAGATTGTTAAAGATACGTGGGCCCATACAAAAAATGCTTTGGTGCAAAAGCTTTGTTTTACAGGACCATATTCTTTTCATGAAATTTTCCATAACTAAATCGCAAAGTGGCTGCCCTATGTCCTCGATACCCTCACGAATTACATCTTTGGGGTCTTGAATCGAATCGACGCTGGGCTGTTGGCGTTAACCTTCTCTTTCACGTGGCCCCAAAGGAAGAAGTCGCAAGGTGTTAAATCACAAGATCTCGGTGGCCAATTGTTGGTAGGTAGCCAATATCAAAGTTTATTGGAAAACCCTTTATGTTCAACGCGCCAACACTTGACCCTCGGTTTTCACTATACTCTTACATTGAAAACGTCTTGAGGGGGCCAACAAAAACACCAAACTAAGCAACTCAGTTACAAACAATATTAGACCTACAAATAATTGCTGTTGTCAACACAAGGATTGTTGTCATCAATCCTGTTTGTAACTTTGGGCCACGCTGAATATTTAATAAACAAAAGGAAAGCGTCAGAAATAGCTGTCCATTTATCAGAACCAGACAGGCTGCGAATACGAGTGCCTGGCCTTTTAACTGCCCTATGTACTGGCGCCTACGCCAGATAAATGTCCAGTAACGGTCATTGATCCACATTCTTAATATCAAAAACTGAAATAAAGACAAAGCTATCCTGAATCGATTTGTATCGTGGTTCTTTACGTTCGAGGTTCATAAGTTATTGTTCTGGTATCTAAGAAGGGACATTAGGGAAAGGTTAATGTACTTTATTGCAGGTTTATCTGGCGTCTAACATAAGTACAATCAACAGGCGCTAAAACATTTTTCAACGATTTTTTTATGTTGTAAAGTTTTTAAGAATAAATGATTTTGTAATTTTTATTTATTTATTTTATTTAATGAAATTATGATACAGAGGTGTTTCTTGATTGTAAGCCCTAAATGTTTTTGGTTTTCTATAGAAAACATTTAAAGTATCATCATCATATACAGGGAAATTGAAAAAATACCCGAAACCTCTTAGGCAGTGAAAGTACACATGATTATAAGCAACTTTTGTTTTGGTAAAACTCCGAAATCTCGAAAAAAATATCAGCTGTTTCATACAAAATGCAGTATTTAGCCAATGAAAATGTATGAAACAGCTGATATTTTTTTCGAGATTTCGGAGTTTTACCAAAACAAAAGTTGCTTATAATCATGTGTACTTTCACTGCCTAAGAGGTTTCGGGTATTTTTTCAATTTCCCTGTATATAATAATTTTTTTCAAGGGTTTTTTTACTTTAGATTGCTCATAATCGTTATTCTGACCTAAGCCAATGAGATTTTTAATAAAAAAATAATTAATTAACTACTTTCACTAAAAAGAGCAATCTGAATAAAACCACAAATAGATATCAGCTCAGCTGAGCTGATACCTATTTGTGGTACTCTTGGAAAAAATGAAAAAATCAGAAAAGAACCGACGAAAAATTCCAACTCTGGGGTGTCCAGAATCATGCCCTGTACCATGGAAATCGTTTGTGCGTCGATTTGAATCTATAGAACCAGACAGTTACTCGCCTAAATACAGTATATCAGGCAATTATGATAAAATTTATTCGGTTTTCTATAAGAACAGTACATTCGAGGTAAGTTAGATATACTTAATAGATATCTGTGTATAGAACTGGACAGTCAGTTAAGAACCTCACATTTTCACTGACCCAAATACAGTAGACGGGTGAATTAGTCTACCAATAGAAAATCAAATATTGTCAAATAGGGATAATAATTCGTGTTCAAATGAATTTTGGCATAGTTGTAGGGACTGGTACTTTAAAAAAGATATTAAAAGTTCCGATGATTATGTTAACGGAGGGGGCGGGGAGGGGGGTGTAATGGCTTTTCAAACTGTTCTGTATGATATATCAAATGAATTTGCTTATTGTGAGGGTTTTAAATATATTTTTGTAATAGAATATAAAACTTGAAAACATAAAAAATACCATTTTCCCTTATGTCCAAAAATATTAAGACTAAAATTTTGAAAAAAAAAAAATGTAGGTATATAATAGTTTTTTGTCATGTATATTAAAGGAAAAACCCAAAAAAAGGTTGTAGTGTTAAAATAACGTACGCGAGTCCGACTCGCACTTGGCGTTTTTTTTATCTTGTATTTCTCATCATGTTGTCTATTCAAATTTCCAAAAATATTTAGGGGTTGAAACACTTTTTTTGTTTAGATTTTTCTATTCTTTTTTTTTTGGACGACATTTGTGGTGTACAGATAGCAGGTAACTGTGTATGTTTGTTTGTATCAAATAGGGTACAAAAATGGGTATTTTAAGGAGAAAAGGGCGCATTTAAGTAGGTCGTTATGCTTTTGAATTTAATGTGAACGACACAGAGTGGTTTCATTAGAGAGAGAGAGCACGGGAATTATTTCATATAAGATAAGAGCAACGAAATAAAATAATTGTTCTTGATAAAGTTGATTAAGGGGTCAGCTGTAAGAGCTGGGCTTTATTCGGCCAAAGAATAGCATCGTTATTCAACGCGGTAACGCTGCCTATGCTCTGGGCACTTTTTTCATTGAAAGCGATGTAAATGTTTTTTTTATATATTTTTTTCTACGCGTTAGTAAATAATTTCTTAAAATATTATGTTTAATATGTCGTATCAAGTTTGTTAAAAAATAATATGAACTGAAAAAGCTTCAAAAAACATGTTACTTCAATATGTTGACAGTCAGACAATTTGTAAATAATTAATCAACATGAATAGGCTGAATAACACTGGGTGTATAAGCACTTACAAATATGAGAAGTTTCAGCTAAATTAAAAAAAAATATATATGCGATTGAAATACTTGTTGTGCTGTTGGTATAATTGTGGTGCTCGTACTGCCTGACAGCTTGATTGGCAGCTGGACAGTTTTTACCCGAGTATTTAGTTGCTGGACACCGTACAATATCTACGTTCAGTAAAATAGTAGATGTTTGATCATGAGACGACACGGTTGGCGCAGTGGTTGAGCGATTGACTGCTGCGCAGCATGTCGCGGGTTCGATTCCCGCACGGAACAAATATTTGTGCGGCCTACATGTATTTGTTCCGAGTCTGGGTGTTTTCTATCTATAATATGTATGTATTTACAAAAAAAAAATGTATATAAGTAGTTTATCAGCCATCTCGTTACCATAACACAAGCATTAGGTTGCTTAGCTTGGGACTATATGGCGTTGTGTGAAATGTCCAAGGATAGGAAAGGATATTATTATCATAGTCTGCCTGGTCTTTCCCCAACTATCTCTGACTTCCAGTCTAACTAGGTGTTCAACATCAAATTTTTTTTTATTTTTTTTTTTTAATTATATTTTTCATGGGTCGACGCTAGTGAAACCTCCATATAACGAGGTAATTTCAGAATTACTATTTATTCATACTTTACGCAGACTACTACAGAAGTGCGTTAACATCTTTGAATTTTTTTGGAAGTCAAATCTTTTTGGTACGGCATGAATTGAAGCTAACTTTCGTGTTATGTTATCTATATTTCGTGTCATTTTGTTTTTTAGGGTTCCGTACCCAAAGGCTTACGGAACGAAACTAAGCCTCCGTTGTTGGTCTGTTCATCCGTCCATCCTTCGGTTCCGTCCATTTTCGGCCTTTGTCTCAAGAATGTATTTCTCTAGCCAAAATAACAGCAAATAATAAAATTACGGTTTATGGTACGAAACCTTTTGTGTGCGTGGCCGACTCGCATTTGACCGGTTTTTTTCTTCTCATAATTATCACCTTCCACATTTCTACTGAAAACTGCGCGATCCAAAATAAACGCGGGGCTCAAAACATTTCCAAGAAACGTGAATTAAAAATGGACGACAGTTTCATGATTGTTCATTCGGCGCAGCTCTCTGATCTGGAAAATCAATTTCATTTGAATTTCACTGAATGAGATTTTTCTTTGAACTTGCTTGATTACAGCTTAAGGTCAATCTTAGTTACGTCTCCAGTTCAAGTCATCAATTTCATACTTTAATGAATGAAATTGGATCCTTTACATCGTTAAAACTTACCTTTTTGTTTGTAAACTTTTATGATTTTTCTGATATTTAGGCTGATTTGATTGCTCAACTTCTTTTTTTATTCGAGATGGGTTTGGTATTGTCTCTAGTCTAGGTCAAAGATGACAGAATGATATAAAATACTAGCTGACCCATGCAACTTCGTCTGCGTCACATTTTCCATGAATGCTCGGCTCCTTTTAGTCTTAGCGTGATGATATGTGTAATGGTCCGCTTCTATTTGCCTATAGCCTATATCCTTCCTCAATGCATGGGCTATCTAATACTGAAAGAATTTTTCAAATCGGACCAGAAGTTCCTGAGATTACCCCCTACATACAAACTTAAAATCAAATGTTAACTCTTTATAATATTAGTATAGAAGTATAGATATATAAATACGATGGAGCAAGCTTACCCAGAAGTAGCCTGTTCACTCTTACTTTGAAAATATTAGACGCAAGCAGAGAGTTCCACTCCTTTGCTGTGCGCTTTATGAAAGACGCTTGGAAACTTAGTGCGACTTGGTGGAATAGCAACAAGGTAGGAATGGTAAGTTGCAGTGCGTCTGGATGTTCGATGGTATAAGGGGGCTGATGGGGTGAGGTCGTGGAGTTATTGGTCATCAACGTGACAAAATGGCTCTATAATCTATATTTTAAGCTTTCTGTATAAAGAAAGGCTACCTGTGTCGTATTAATAAAGAGCAAGCGGCGATGCACGTGCGCTGTATGGAGGGGGGCATTGCTCGACCAGCTCCCATCCAGGGCGGATGTGTTCAGTGTTCTTGGTGAAACCAGTGTGTGGATTTTATTTATTAATCCAGCAGCAAATCAGAACACCACATTAGGTACCCAAAAACTCTAAAAATAACACTACACCTACTTCATTTCTACACAAAGACTGTTAACGCAAATATAATAGTTAACAATAGCCCACCAGAAAGTAATAACAGTACTTGTGTTGCCGGGTGTACGCAAGTGCTAATAAACAATAAGAGCGCGGGTACACCCCCGGGCACAGGTCACGTGTTGCCCAAGTTTCCTAATATGGGAGCGGCCGGGTGAAATTAAACCTTATCGCGCTGATGTATTGTAGGGCTCGAGATAAGACGAGGGTACATGAAGGGTGTAGCGAATAAGGGTTGGACGAAAAACAATGTGCCCTCAAAACAAGCAGTATTTGTAGGGTAAAAGGGTTTGCCGCAAGTTTTGATTAGGTTCAGCCAGTTTGTGTGTTGGTAGAATATGAATACGGGGTAATCTTTGCTTTGGCAAGGTCAGATCTTTTATCTAGTGGTAAATTTATTTTGGTGAATAATGATGAAGAGCTCCTGGCTAAATAATAACAGCCGCGCGGGTCGAGGTTAAGCAACGTTTTCCAAGGTCGATCTGTGGTTGGGTGACGATCGTAACATACTAAGATTCATCCATACCTCGGAAACTGTTTAAAATTTGGCACTGGCTGTCATTCTTGTAGATCTGTTACAGTCTTTCCGGGTAGTCAGAAGCCAAGAAAATGTGTACCCACGCAGTAGCAGGGTTGTGGAGATCAAACAGACGATCGCTTTTAGTAAAACTCTGTAATTTCGGTGCATCTGGTTAGACTGAAAAAGAATGTGATAATGTTGATGAGATTACGTTAAGGACTGTATTATTTACAAGTATGGTTATCGTCATCATGTTAGCCGAAAGACATCCAATCCTGGACGAGGCCTACCCCAACAACCGGTCCGCGACCCCCACCAGAGGGCCAATTCTTCTAATTTGAGTCGCCCGCGTCCGTAGGAGAATACCCTTCAGCGAATCCTTACACGTTGTCCCCGGGTGGTGCTAAACAGGTGACACTAACCGCCTCCGTGGTCTAGTGGTTATACCACCCGATTTAGACCCAGAGGTCCCGGGTTCGATTCCCAGCGGGGGCAAATTTTTTGCTCGGTTTGGTTGGTGGTAGGACTGCTAAGTCCGCCTGGCAATCTACCAACGTATCTAAGTCTGTCGCCATAACAACAATGTTAACAGCATTGTTGTGTTCCGGCAATTAGAGGTATGATAGCCAGTTCCTCTATGTTAGAAGAATCCGGGTGAAGCTCGCTTCCATCTTCGGCCTAATCATCACTTTCCATCAGGTGAGATTTGGGCCAAGAGTTTCCCCGTACTGAATAAATAAAAGAAAAAACTTTCGCATTCGCACGTCAATCGCAAACTGTCAAAAAAGCTTTAATTTCCATACATTTTTGACAGATTGCGATTGAGATACGAATGTGAAAATTAGTAGAATTGGCACTCTGCTAGTCTATTCTGTAAATCACCATTTCGATATCGAGCTTCACCTGAGTGACTAAGCTTACAAAGGGAACTTTATTTCACACAACATAAGGTCTTATATTTATACGAATTTGAAACTCACCTCGGATTCCGCTGTCGAGACACGAAAATGTTGTTACAGAATAGCACTGCTGTGCTTCGGTCCACCTGATGGGAGTCCACGCCAACGTTGCCTCTTTCTCTTTCTTAAACTCCAGAACTCCGGCCCCATCAACCATCAGTACAATAGGCTTGTTTACTGAAAAAATCTAATTAGTCCGTCAGTTAGATTATCAAAAAATATTTGACCCGTATTTTTTCTTTTGTTACGGGAACCAAAATTGACGAAGTTACGACGCTTTTAAAACTCTTTATAATTATTAGCGGGTAGTGACGTCACGAGCCTCCAGTCCCGAGTTTTGATGCGTTTTATTTTTGTCAATATTGATTGATTTACAGAAACAAAAAATACGTGTCCATTATTTTTCAATACTCTAACTGACGGACTAAATAGTTTTGCAATTTGTGGATGATGGAAACTAGAATATTACCTATGATACGGTTGTCCTTTGTTTGCCAGAAGGAAAAAATTGTGTAAACTAGTAGCTACGGAATTTTGAGATTATTTGTTCGCCAGTTTAAATAACAACAGCCGCACGGGTCGATCTTCAAGGTTAAGCAACGTTTGCCAAGGTTGTCTGTGGATGGGTGACCATCTTAATATATCGAGTTTCCTCCGTGCCTCAGAAAGCATGTTAAGCCGTTGGTCCCGGATGTCATTTGTAGATCTTTGGCAGTCGTTACGGATTATCAGACGCCAGTAAATCTGACTCCAGTCTTACCAGAAAATACCTTGTTACCCAGTTATTGGGTTGAGGAGGTCTGGTAGGCAGCCGCTCCACGTAAAATACTGGTATTCAACTAAATATGGTTGGACTGGAAGCCGACCCTAATTCGGCAGTTGGGAAAAGGCTAGGCAGATGATGAGTGATCCGGTTTGAATGGAAGCCGACCCCTGATGAGTCTTTAATGTCCCACAGCTGGTCACAAACCCCTCCAAGCCTTCCAGGTAAGTACTTTTTTCTCCCACGGCTCCTACCATCTCGGACCAGACAGTTTCAACAACCAGAACTTCTAAACTTTATTTCATAACCAATATATATTCAAGTATCGTCTAAACCTCTACAAGTTTAAGTGCCCTATAGATTCGACCCAGTATCTCCCAAATTAGATTCTGACAGCCCACTAGCATGTCGTCTAACTTAAAATAAACCTGCTTCAATTAAGTAAGGTTTACCTGTTTCAAAACATGGATAGTTTGAAACTGTGTCCCAACATTTATTTGACCCAGGATCACTATGATATCTTTGTGGCTAGTCATCATCACATGAGCCGAAAGACATATAAGGCTGAATATAGGCCTCCTCCGTAACCACAATAACTGGTCCCGTGCTTCTCGCATCCATCGGCTACTCGCGACCCTCACCAGGTCATAGGTTCACCTTGTAAGAGGCCTTCCGGTTCGCGATCGTCACAACAAAATTTTTCGGTCCCATCAACGATCTCTGTGTGTGTTAACAAAACCAAAAATAGCATTTTAACTACATAATTATATTAATCTAAAAATAAATTTTAATCCTAAAGGTATACATAACAATTCTTTGGAAACAGAAGTAATAAAGAAACACATAAATAAAAATAAAGAAATAATATCCTTGGACATTTCACACAACGCCATATAGCCCCAAGCTAAGCAACCTAATGCTTGTGTTATGGTAACGAGATGGCTGATAAACTACATATATACATTTTTTTTGTAAATACACACATATTATAGATAGAAAAACACCCAGACTCGGAAAAAATACTTGTAGGTCGACAAATAACAATAAAGCACATAAAACACACAAGGAGCATTGATTATAATTTAAAATCAGGTAACTTATTTTTGTGGTAAAAAAAAAAAAACTTTTCGCGGAACATATTTTGGACGTTGCGGACCACCAGTGGTCCACGGACAACAGATTGGGAACCACTGGTGTAAAGGGAACATTATGAAAAGCTTCGAAATTAATTTCGTGCGGGTAGTCTCACATTATTGGGGTAATAGAGTCCAATCAACAAATTATTAACAGGTTTGGTTTGGAAATGAAGCCGCGTGAGGAAATGATACTATCTATTAATGTGTGTGTGATTTATTTTGGAATATTTTATGTTGTGGTTTGATGAAAATGATTATTAAATCAATGAAATACGACCACGAAAACTATTTTAGTTTTTATTGTTATTTGTATTGATACAGGCGGATTAGCTCCTGGCTGAATAATCACAGCCGCATAAGCCGAACTTCAAGGTTAAGAAACGCTTGCTTAGGTCGTTTCGTAGATGGGTGACTACATTAAGATGTCGAATTTTCTCCGACCCTCAGAAAGGACGTTAAGCAGTTGGTCTTGACTGTCATTTGTTTATTTTTTATTTATTTTCTTCTCACTCAAATCTATAATTAGATGATTAATAGATTGTGTTGACTTTGGTAGTCGTTACAGCAGTGTTATCCATGTTATTTGGGGACAACTTTTTTTTCCTTCAATTCTATCCTGTCAACGGATCACTCCTCACACAATCAATCTATTTTTGCTTGTGCCTCCCTGTCCATCTTCATCCATCAAATTGTCAAATTGCCATGATCAAAATCCGTACCATGACGATTTAATCATGGCAGGTATTATTTTAGACATCAGACCCAATAATACAATCAAATTGCCCAAACTCGATTACCACTATCAGACCAATTTAATCTAAACTCGATAACATTCCCCTAAATACATTATCACAATATATTTATCCTTTCTACATAAAGTCTGCTATCTAGCCGTCGATAGTAGTCCAAGATGGCCGCTGCCCCGCTATCTAAATAGTGTGAGTTTGCTTGGTGACGTCACTAAGCTTTCTCCGATAGTGCCAGTAAATCTTAATGTGGCGCTGAACTTTTATCGTATTTTTAGTTGAAGTTAGGTCGTGAATCTGGATGTCTGTGTATGTTTCAACGATTACCTAACTTACGACTGAGACATTATATTATATTCCTGTGTACGAATGATGATAAATTAATATCTTTAGATAGTTACAAATATTAAACCAGTATACAGTCATGATGTAATTAATGCTGTTTTAATGTTATTTTGTCTGAATAGGCTTGTTTCCTAAAAAAAAAAAAATTGTCCGTCAGTTAGATTTTCAAAAAATATTTGACCATTATTTTTTCTTTTGTTACGGGAACCAAAATTGACGAAGTTATGACGCTTTTAAAATTCTCAATACGTCACACCCTGGCATAATTTTTAGCGAGTCGTGATTTCACGAGCCCCTTCTCCCGAGTTTTGATGCGTTTTATCTTTGTCAATATTCATTGATTTACAAAAACAAAAAAATACGTGTCTATTATTTTTCAATACTCTAACTGACGGACTAAATAGTTTTGCAATTTTTGGATGATGGAAACTAGCCTATTACTACAGACTTATACAGGATTAATTACCCTAGTCATTCCATTGTTACTTTGAAAAATATAAGTTGGAATGGATTCGTCTGTTGGCATTTCGGTAATTCTGAATGACATAATTATGGTTTTTAACGAAACAGACGAAGAAAATAGGTGCAAAAATTATGACGGTTCCAAAGCCACCCTTTTTATAAAGCTATTCTTAATTTCTTTGTTATTTTGACAGAGGAGCTGAGCGGCATATTCGTGAAGAGCATCAGCGAGGGCAGTTCAGCAGACCTGTGCGGCAAGATACAAGTCAACGACAGGATTGTTGAGGTAAGATTAAGATCGACTCCAGTTATAACCTGCCGGTCTTTCAGTCAAGAGTGAGTAGCACTGTAAGTACTTCTAGGCAAGCGTGCGCCATCGTCGATCATATCTTCGCTTTTAATAATGAGATTGTAGTCAAATGAGCGCCTATAAAAAAAGAGTTTCAAAAACTACCACATAGTACGAACAGTCAAGGTGAAGAAATCCTTGCAGGGTTCTGTGATTCCCAGTTACTCCTGGGAATGTTCAAGACAGTCATCGTTCTATCTGGTGCCATAGTGGTAAAAAGCGTACTCAACTGTATTTCGTGGTACAAAATGTGAGACACCAACGCAATAGTGATTGACATGAAAATATCCAAGAAATTTTAGATGCAGTTCCAGAAGAAAAGATCTAAAGTTTCGATTTTCTAGACAATAGGCAAGATTTAGTAGGAAAAGTACTGATAACAATATGGTTTGAGGTTTATGTTAGTTATTATAAGTCTTATAGTGAACAAAAATTAAACAAAATTGATGATTCTGAAAAGAAGTGCCTTTTGGCGCCCAACAGACAAATGACGCCCAACACGGGACACTGCAAATGAAAAGTGTCCAAGTGTCCTCATATGTAAACATTGAAGCAGAAAATACACTGCTGCACTTTATACACCAATTTATAAGAGTCAACACAGGAAAATTGGATGCTCTCATGTTCCTTGATAAAGCGGAACATCTTTCAGGAAGTACAATGAATGTGTGGGTAGATTTAAAAAGTAGGTCAATTAAAAGTCAAATAATTTTTGTGGTGAAATTTAATTAGTGTGGTGTGGCTAGTTGTAATACTAATATTATAATGCTAAAGTAACCCTGTCTGTTTGTTTGTTACCGCTTCACGTCTTAAAAGCTGAGCGGTTTTAGGTGAAACTAGCACACGTGCAAATCTTGTCTAGAAGTATAATAAAATTTTAGTCTTTCACATAGGTGAAGCTACAGCCAGACCATAAAAAAACATTTTTGAATCTCTAGACTCATTGTTACAAAATAATAATTGATTCAAGTTGTCCGTTTACAAAGGTAGTTTATTTATTTATTTATATATAAGGTACTCCAACGATTTATTCACTAATAATAAAGTACTTATACATCTATTATTATGATTACAAATTTATTAAACGTTATTTTACTTACAGGAGTACACAGTTATCATAAATAAAAAAATACATAAAAATTATGAGATCCTAGTCTTGGTCAGAGATGACAGAGACAAAGTCTACGATGGAGCGAGCTTACCCAGAAGCAGCCTGTTCACTCTAACTACTACTCTACTTTACCATAATAATATGAAGACAATATATATGGCAATATATAATGGAAAAGAATAGACAAAAGCTTTATATTACCTCTTTTTATTCAAATGTAAACTTTACTATTAAATAAGTAACATTACAATAGCTGGAAACGACGCATACAGCGTAAAACCATAGTCAAAATTTTTGGCATATCAATCTGTGATCAGCTGAGTCGTTGCTGTTTCTTAAACGTATTACTAAAATGAAAAAAAAAAAAACGAATGAACAAAGGCGAGCTTTATCCTTAATTGGGTTCCTTTCGTTTTATAACCAGAGGTCGGAATTAGGTAGAGTTATTAATGTACTTACATCGAAATGTTGATATTAATATGGATCTTCCCGGGATTTATAATACAATCTCATGTGGCCAACAATATTACAAATAAATAATAATAAAAACCTCAGAGGTAGTTAAGACAGGTACGTAGTAACTAGGTTGTGCGAAATACAAATGTGGCAACATCGCGCGTGTGCGCATTGGAATGTTGCAAATTCGGACATCCGATGTCGGATGGTTTTAAATTGTGTAAAAGTAAATAAATTCTTTATTTAATTAATCCCGGGATTTGAGGCATAACCACTTTATTCTTTTGCTGTATGAAATCAGTGTAAGTACATAAATAACTCTACCTAATTCCGGCCTCTGTTTATAACTCATGGGGGACTCAGGGCAGAGAATCTACAGCCGTCCGGAATACATCATCCTTCCAAGTTGATAAAGTGAATTAACTGAAACAGATCCCTCTAGTGTTTGAATACAACTTGGTTACAAGATATGTTTACAAGCTCCTCCATTTTGATACACATCAAGTGACGAAGTTCTGCCAACACGTAGTTAGCAGTTATTAACAAAACTATGTTTATGACTACAGACAGGCAATAACATATACGCTGTAGTCAGGGGTGCATCTAGAATAATTATAGATCCGCCCCTGACTACAGCTTTAATTTTTTTTTATTACTGTCAGCGGGGTCAAGCTCTCTTATACGACAATTATTGTCATATAAGGGAGCTTGACCCCGCTGACAGTGGGCTGACATTAAAAAAAGTACAGAAGTTTTATTTTGCTTAAAGCATAACAAAACTTGGATTACTTTTCGTAAATTCCTCATATATGCTTTGTTAGGCTGTAGACTACCAAAGCAATCTAAAGTAGGAGGGGTGTGTTTTAGCTCCTTAGTCCCCCACTCTGGATCCGCCAATGGCTGTAGTTAAATTAGATATAGCTCTATTAAACAGTCAGCAAATTTTATATGTTTCTCGTGACTACTTTGACCTGAATTTTTGTTTACTGTTTTATGATTGCATCATAATTATCTTTTTACCCGAGTCCAATGTTTTTCAACTGAAATCCGATGAGTAACAGAATATCATGTTTGAAGTTTCTGCAATTGTATGTTTAGCCGATTATAAGAAGACTCCCAAATCGTAATCGCTGGTATCGGTATTTTCCGCGCACCGGTACAATCCGATTGGGTAAATGGTGCATGCTAATGTATCATGTTGATCCCATTCTGGATGTTTCATAAGTTTGATATTATTGAGCTATTGATAAGGCGACAGTGTTGAAGCATGCCTAGTAGTAGAGGCACTAATTACTGCTATGTTTATTTATTTTTTTATGTATTTAACACTTTCAGCACAAAAAGAGTACAGAGGCGGACTTAATGCCATAGGCATTCTCTACCAGTCAACCTTTGGGTAATGCAGAGAATAGTGTTAGGTGCAATACGGAGAATTATTAAATGCGATTGATAATGTTCTCAATACTCAATTCTTTATTGCATTCCACAATGAAGGCTTAGGTGGTAAACATTTAACACGGGTGCAGCTTCTTCTTCCCCTTCTTCTTCATCTTTCCCACTTTATGCGGGGTTTGCTCTCCTTATATTTTGAGGCGTCAGTAAAACCTTTCCTGGGTTGTCAGGGCGGGCGTTTTTCCTCTAAAGCTTTGTCATATACTTATTTAATCCACATACGTCAACACTTGCGTGTGTATTTTGTTTTAGTGTCATAGTGTGCTAGCTAACAAGTGATAAATAATATGTATTTTTTGTGTCATGTAAATTTTAGAAGGAATTTTGAATTTTGAATTACTTTGCATACTAATAATTGTAAAATTCTAGTTCCTAAAACGTAACAGACAGTTGTGTTGCTGGGTTTGCTGGCGACTTCTTCTCCACAGCTAAAACACTAGGAAGTGATGACGGGCGAGCGTTTTGGGGGACTGTCTTTTGTAAAACTTGACGTTCAAAAAGTGCTGGCCCTCAGCCTAATATGAATAAATGACTTGAATTTTGAATTTTGTCAAACTGATCCACTACGCAGGAGATACTCATTGGTGCAGTCATTCAAAACATTATCAGACTTTTCAAAGAGAGATTTTTCATACTGGCATTTAATCCGAATAATTCACACACTTTACGCCAGCCTTTTTACTCGGCTGCAACTGAGTCACAACTGAGCCAACTGTCCCCTGTTCGGAAACTATTAGCTCAGTTGATTTGTCACGCGGTGCCACACTGATTTGACTGATTATTGATGTTTTCATTCCATTTGCCGTGACCATGTTGTCGGGAAACTTGAAACAAGCAAACCGGTGTGCTGTGGACAGAAGCTGAAGCCTTTTGCAAAATATATCTATACTAATATGATAAAGCTGAAGAGTTTGTTTGTTTGTTTGCTTGAACGCGCTAATCTCAGGAACTACTGGTCTGATTTGAAAAATTCTTACATTTTGGGATAGCCCATTCATCGAGGAAGGTTATAGGCAAATAGAAGCGGAGCACTTATGGAAAATGTGAGGCAGACGAAGTTGGGCGGGACAACTAGTCGTGGATAAGTGTACGCCGCGTTTCTATCTAAACGATGAAAACAAACCCTTTTTATTTTTTTCTTAACGTGACAACTTGACTGTGACGTTTTCCCGGAGGTACTTGTTATTTAGAAAAAAAATAGTCCAGAGTTACTAATACTGTGAAGTAAGCTAAGAAGTTTTTGTCAAAACCATTACTTTTCAGGCAAATTCTTTAAATGGTTATGATTATTTTCATCAATGAATTTTCTAAAAGAGTAGTATGAATACTATAAAATATACATATAAATTCAATCTTTCACCAAACGTCTTTTCCAAGTTTCCCAACCCTTCTGCATCTGACTAGTTGCGATCACCCGCTGGCGACGGAACATCGGGCGCCCATTAGTGTGACTAATTTGTCACGCTGTACGACATGCGCTGCTGAAGTGTCACGTCGATACTCTTTAATTCACGGCGGACGACACGACGTGTTGTGTTGTACAGGGGCCTTTGTATAGCAGGGGCATCTATTAGTTCGACTAATTTGTCACGCGATCGCAGTGCGATGTTGTACGGTGTCTTTTTACAGCAGGGGCACACGTTAGTGCTACTAATTTGTCACGCTGTAAGACATGCACTGCTAAAGTGCCAGTTTCATACTTTGACACGGCGTGTTGTGTTGTACGGGGGTCTTTGTACAGCAGGAGCTCACGTTAGTGTGACTAATTTGTCACGTTGTACGACATGCACTGCTGCAGTGCCAGTTTCATACTATTTGGCTCACGTTGAACGACACGGCGTATTGTGTTGTACGGGGGCCGTTGTACAGCAGGGGCTCACATTAGTGTGACTAATTTGTCACGTTGTAATTGTAAGACATGCACTGCTGCAGTGCCAGGTTCATTGATACTCTTTGGTTCACGGTGGACGACACGACGTGTTGTGTTGCACGGGGTTCTTGTTCAGCAGGGGCACACATTAGTGTGACTTATTTGTCACGCGGTGCGACATGCACTGCTGAAGTGTCACGGATACACTTTGATTCATGCGGACGACACGACGTGTTGTGTTGTAGGAGGCTTTGTGCAGTAAGGACATATATATTGCGATTAACCGTTATGTTGTATGGAGGCTTTTGTGATTTAATTGGGTTAATTTGATTGCTGTCTTATTTTTATTAGTGTCTGGCTATCCCTCTGTGCTTTGCGTTCTTATTTTTCTTCCATAAGAAATTAAGAATCTTCTCTAGTAGGTAACAAACACAACAAAAAAGAATTAGCTGAAACAGCCCAGCCGTTCACGCGTGATGTGATGATTAAAAAATAGGTATTCATTTTTATACATATTGATTGCTAAAGATACAATATTCCGAATTGAAAAATTCTCTAATTGACTTTACTTCTCTTTGTCTCACCCTTCGGGAAATACTATTATGAGTAGGTACACATTATGTGATAACAGGATTTTAGCCAAAATGAATGTCAGTAACACTTAAGTGAGAGGTTATTCCGAAACCTGACGTCTCTCCGATCTCTTTACTGCCATTGGTATAATATCCAAGTATATAATTAAACCCTATTATTTTGGGCTCAGTTGCAACTAAGTTGAGAATAGTTCTGTCCCTGTTTATACAAAAACCAAAAGAAATGTCTGCTGCTTGATTCATGATATAATCTATGATCTCCATGATTTACTTTCACCACATAAACTATAAATAGAACTGTTCAAAATTTTACTAAAGGTGGCACAATTACATCCAATTTAAGTTTAAAATAGCTCTACAAAAGTCTAGAAGTCTTCAAGTTCACAGAGAAACCGCTGACAACTTTAAGTTGCGGAGAGAACTCCTTCAACTAAGCTCGTCTGATTGGCTGGCAGAGCGACGGAACTTTTTGCAGCCATCACGTCTTCCCATATCAAGACTTGGTCCCCTGAAACTTACAAAGTTTCATTAGGTAAATAAAATTAGTTCCTGAAATTGCTCAACACTTGAAAGTTCTTTCGAATTCTGAAAGTTTGCTTACTCTCAAAATTAAACAAATTCGTCCATTTTCCTGCCGAAGAAAAATAGGCATTCCTGTGGGATTAAATTTTGTGTATTAAAGTTATTTAATTGGCATAACCCAGCTTAGTTTTCTTTTTTTTGCTTGTCTGTTAGCCATAACTTTGACTTTTTCTTACAAAATACTTTGATGAAAATATCATTCGTCTTGGCGTTTTAACTTTATAAAAAAATAGCGTTTGCCTGCGGCTTCCCTTGCGTCAGGATCTCATCTATCGCTGTACAGTCGCCAGCAAATCAACCTACAACGATCTGTCAAGGTTCTTCAATAGATTTTCAACTTTAACTCGTAAGGAATAAGCTTCAAGGTTGATTAGAATAAAATTCACAGTTTCGGGTGGCTTGATGTGCTGGCGATTGTACCAGAAAACCATCGAATTCGGTTCTGCGATTTAGGCGACAAAGCATACCAACCAAACATACTCACTATTTTTTTTACTCGAGCTGACTTTGCTCTTGACTCGAGTCTAGGTCAGCGATGACAGAGACAAAGTCTACGATGGAGCAAGCTTACCCAGAAGTAGCCTGTTCACTCTCATTTTCGAATTTTTCAATATTACTCAGGATTCATATTAATGTAATTATGGTTGTCCTTATTAAAATTACACTAATTAGCCGTTTTACTCATCAAAACACCTAATTGAATGTCCCTTCCTTTTCCTTACCACGCGTGTTTCCTTTCCGGAGACACGCGCGACACCGCATTCCTTCCTGTACAGGGTAGGAAATTATTAGGGGCTGAATTAACGCCAGCACGCGATGTCATAGCTTGACTGGTGAGTAAAGGCGGGAATCCACTGCTGCGTTGGTTGAGTATGGAAAGGTTTGCCAGGTTAGCTGCGTGGCTCAATTATTTGTCATTAATCCGTGTGTATTGTAGAAAATCCCGCCTAAAGCACTTGTTTCACCACCGGCGATCAGCGAGTAAAGCTTGAAACTAGTAGCAAGTAGCGAGTGAAAAGTTTCGGTAGTTTTGACGCTCGGCTTTAATCGAGTGCTCTTGTGCGACGGGCTTTTATTCGCGATACTCGCTCCAGCCCACACTATAGGTAGAAATTACCGTTAGTTGGTGAGTGGGCTTGTGTCCTGAAAGAATCTAATTAGTCCGTCAGTTAGAATATCAAAAAATATTTCACCCGTGTTTTTTCTTTTGTTACGGGAACCAAAGTTGACGAAGTTACGACGCTTTTAAAATTCTCAATACGTCACACCTTCGCATATTTTTTTACTGAGTCGTGCCGTCACGAGCCCCCACTCGCGAGTTTTGATGCGTTTTATCTATGTCAATATTCATTGATTTACAAAAACAAAAAATACGTGTCCATTATTTTTCAATACTCTGACTGACGGACAAAATAGTTTTGCAATTTGTGGATGATGGAATCTAGCCTGTTCTTACCACCCAACGAACATCGCCGAGCGAGTGTCGCTGAGCGAGTACAATCTTTGATAGCTCTTGTACTAGAGGTAAGAGTCGCTCGCCGGCAGTGTGAACAGCCAGCTATCGACTATAAATGTATGTGTCTCTTTTACTCACACGATATCTATATATTTTGTCCCTTTCTTCAGCGAGTAAATAGTCGAAAGCTAATCGCTTTCTCGCCGGCGGTGAGATAGGTGCCTTAGGGCTGATTCTTTCAACGTCAGATAACTTTATCGGAGGAATAATTTTGAACTTTTGACAGTTCTTCCATACAAAAACTGTCAAACGTTAAATTTATTCCACGAATAAAACTTATCCGGCGTTGGAAAAATCAGCCCTTAAACTAATATTTTTATACTGCTCCGTCGACGTCATCTAAGAGCCTATAGACATGTGACAGTGACGCAAACAAACTTGTACGGAAACAAACGCTGTCGAAATGTCACGCGATCAATTATTAATATACATATAGTGATCTCTACAATCGCATCCGCTGATGGAATGTCACTTTGTCTTGGTCTAGGTGGGAGATGGAACACCGGGGTAGTTTTAGACAGTACGAATCTGACAGACCCCTCCGCCTGCCCCAGGGTGGAGTATATCCACGAGGATTTCCCCCCGTAAAAAAAAGACTTAGAGCCTTAGCTAGTCAACGTAGGCTGTCGCTGAAATCCAGCGCTGTGGTTTTGTCTTGCACACGAGTCCCACCATTATGCTGAACGATTGCCATTTGTTGCGGATGTGGTACATATTTTAACAAACCTGTATATTGCAAAAGTCACTGGTTTTGTTTATTTTAGTTGGTATGCTCTATAGTGGGGGTTCTTACTTTTTTCCTTATCTGAGTTTTTGTACAAAGTGAAGCTAACTATTGAGACGTGCGTAGCTTAGCCGTAGATTGTTATGGAATACCGCCTTGATGCTTGCACGCAATGTCGTTGTTTGACTAGTCACTGGACATCTAAGGAAACAGTTTGACAGCACCTTTATTTCGTAATAGTAAGGACGATTTTCGATCGACCGTATGTGGTTTAGCTTACTGTCAAGTTATATGTGATGGATGGAAGATAATTTGTGGGCAAGATTGATGGAGTTGGAAATAGGTGTGCCTGTAAAAACTGTGGCAGTTAATGTAATTATGTTAGTTTTGTTGAGGCGATGTTAACGAAGGGTAGGTTATTAGTAACTACAAAAAACAGTAGCAGAAGATTTTAATTATGTTTTTCGCAATCCTTAAATACGCGTGCTAAAAGACGTAGCGTTGGGTGACCTGGCTGGGGCACAGGACTGGTTGTTGTGGCAACTCTTGGATATGGCCTTTGTCCAGTAGTGGACGTATTTCAGCTGATATTATTCTTATCGTGTGAGCAGTAAGGTCTAACGCCCCCACACACTCTAGTGTCAGAGTTTCTAAACCGCCTCAAGGGCCTCTGACATGGTTTATTTGACAACCGCCATTTAGCGGCTGGGACCACCGTCTTATATGTGCCTTCCGAAGCACGGAATCATCTTTTTATCAGACAATCAGGTGATTCAAGCCTGCAATGTCTTAGCCAAACTGGAAACAACTTTACAAAATATGCTTTCCGTGGGAATTGAACCAACCACCGGGTCACAAGGCAAACGTCTAATCGACCTCGGAGGCAGACTGAGGTGATGATGATGAATCCTTAAGGCGGGGTTGCAGTACTTTTTAAGATTTTTGAACGTTTGAAAATCTGAGTTTTTTAATAAATAAAAATCATTACATAAAAATTGAACATACCCTCAAGTAAATCGTAAAGATAGAAACGCGATTTAGAATGATTTGCTCGATACTTTTTTTTATCAAACATGACATTAAATTTCAATTTTAAACGTGTACTGCTAAGAGATTTTATCACGAATATATATATATATATAAGTTATATCAATAGATAGAGCTTTTTATTTTGAAGTAAATGTTGAAACCATTGTACACCACATATTGTATTAATTATATCAGTTTTCGCCAAGAAGAAAAAACAATCAAAATTTAGGCATTATTTCGCTCGCCAGACAGTCGCTGTTGTTCGTCAAAACACACAGTACTGCAACCTCGCCTTAAACGAGTTCAAAATATTCCTGTTTACTCTTTCCCCTTCAAGATTCAAAACTTCTGGGTCATGAAAATTATATTGAACAGTTTGTACTATGAGGCCAAGAGTGAATAGGTTACTTCTAGACAAGCGTGCTCCACCTTAGACCGCATCATCGCGTAACATCAGGTAAGATAGCGGTCTAACGTATGTAAAAAAAGGTCACTGAATTAGAAGACTTTACTTACTGAAGTGGTTGTTTTAATCTTCAAGAAGTGCATGTAAAAGTTTAGAACAAAAGCGCCAAGACCTCAATCTATACTCATATTATAAAGCTGAAGAGTTTGATTGTTTGGTTCAATGCGCTAATCTCAGCAAGTACTGGTTTGAATTCAATTTTTTTTGTGTTGGATAGCCCATTAACCGTGGAAGGCTTAAGGCTATATAACATTACGCTATGACCAATAGGAGCGGCGCATTCAAGAAAAAATCGGTCAAGTGCGAGTCGGACTCGCGCACCGAGGGTTCCGTACAAACCAGTAGGTATTACATTATAAGTAGTAGTTGCGATTTACGATTTATGACGTATTAAAAAAAAACTGCTTATTAGATATCGTTCAAACCAATTTTCGCTGGTAGTTTACATGGTAATGTATATCATATATTTTTTAGTTTTATCATTCTCTTATTTTAGAAGTTATGGGGGGGGGGGCACATTTTACAACTTTGGAAGTGTCTCTCGCGCAAACTACTTATTCAGTTTAGAAAAAAAAAATATTTTAAACCTCAATATCATATTTGAAGACCTATCCATAAATACCCCACACGTATGGGAATGATGAAAAAATGTTTTTTTGAGTTTCTGTTCTAAGTATGGGGACCCCCAAAATTTATTGTTTTTTTTTTAATTTTTGTGTGAAAATCTTTATGCGGTTCACGGAATACATCTACTTACCAAATTTCAACAGCATAGTTCTTATATAGTTTCGGAGAAAAGTGGCTGTGACATACGTACGGACAGACAGATAGACATGACGAATCTGTAAGGGTTCCGTTTTTGCCATTTGGCTACGGAACCCTAAAAATGTGACGCAGACGAAATTGTGCGAGTAGGCTAAATAAAAATCTCAGCCAGAATCTTCTTTTAGCAAACAATTTCGACCGTCCAAAACTTCACCGTCGCCGATCGATATAAATCGTACCGTCTCAAACTATCACTCTCACTATAACTCGATCAGTGGCTCTCTGACCTCCGAGCGTCTAGATGTCAAATCAGATTACAGTTCAACGTTATATCTGCAGACACAGAATAGATAGACTCAGAAGATCAGTTTCATACAACGAGAAGATCTACGCTCACATAGATACGTACGTACAGTGATATCTGCAGAGTAAGACTACGTTTTCACCTTCTTTTTGGTTGAGAAATCATCAAAACTCCTCCGCTCTGGGTGGAGCGGAGGAAGGGAGTGTCAGACGCTTACTGACTTAAACCCGTCCGTGTTCCTCCAAATGTCTTGTTGCGTTCCGGGGCCGCGGTGACTCTTTCGAATAAATCCATAACATTGGAACGCACTGGACCTAATGAGCCCCGTCAATTATGCTGCCTTCTGTTTCGAGGCGCACGTGCAACAGAACGCGCGCGGCTATTCGGGCCTGTTACTTATCAGACAGCGTCGGCGAAACAACCATGTTTCCATCTGCAACCAGATAATGAAGAGAATTGCATTACATTTAAGGCTACTAAAGTAAAATGTGATCAATCGCATATGATTGTACCGCGCAGTGTAATTAAACTTACATGCGAGCTGGTTGCAGGTGGAAATGTGGCCTAAGACCAGAAAATTGTGACAACAGAGGGTTTTTTCGAAAGTGCTCAGAAGGGTACTTTTAGTATTTTAAAGGGGCGTTCTTATCATCATCGCAGTTACAAGGTCTCAAAAACACATGATGGCCAATTTTACAATTTTTTTTTGCATTCGCATGTCATTTGCAATCGGTTAAAAAAATCTAATTTTTCATAAATTTTTGACAGATACTTCCAAGTAACGACCACATTCGTAAATAGTCGCACTATTTACGAATGTGGTCGTTACTTGGAAGTTAAATCAATTTAAGGCGAGGTTGCAGTACCGTGTGTTTTGACGAACAATAACGACTGTCCGGCGAGCGAAATAATGCCTAAATTTTGATTGTTTTTTCTTCTTGGCGAAAACTGATAAAGAAATTATACAATATGGTTTCAACATTTACTTCAAAATAAAAAGCTCTATCTATTGATATAACTTTTTTATATATTCGTGATGAAATCTCTTAGCAGTACACGTTTAAAATTGAAATTTAGTGTCATGTCTGATAAAAAAAAGTATCGAGCCAATCATTCTAAATCACGTTTCTATCTTTACGATTTACTTGAGGGTATGTTCAATTTTTATGTAATGATTTTTATTTATTAAAAAACTCATAATTAATTAGATTTTCAGACGTTCAAAAATCTTAAAAAGTACTGCAACCCCGCCTTAAGTACTAGAATAAAATTGGGCTTCACAGCACACTGCATGAATGATGAGCGCGATAATTATAAGCAATGGTCGCTCTTGCCTCGGTGATTCCAAACTATCTGGATATCGTAAACAAATGGCATTCCAGAGTAAACTTACACAATTTCTACATAAATCTGTCTATATGTGCGTGCGTCTTCGTTCTTTGCATAGAGACGACCTTCTGCACTATTTTGTCGATTGGCTTTATATCTGCAATTTTTCCTTCAACCCCTTCACCCCTCTCCTCTGTTGACCGAACGATCTCGTCAAGGAGGTTGAGAGCTTTTCAGTTACGTGTATCAGTGATTGTGTAATATTTTCAATCGTCATTTTTGATGTTTCTAACATTATATAACGTTTTATTTATTGCATTACGTTTCATTCATTCAATCATTATCATATTTTCTTAAACAAGTTTAAGTATGTTTGTGTACTACTCTACTGAAGCATGAAAACGAGAAAAAAATGTAATCATAGACCGGTTTGAAGTTTCATGTAGCTTTAAAACACCGGCTTCATCTCTATTTACTTGGATAATTAAATTCTACTTCTTAATATTTCATACTTCTAGCGTTCGGGTTGTGAATATTTATTTATTTATTTAATACTTTACGCACACATGTACAGAAGCAGACTTAATGCCTTAGGCATTTTCTAACAGTCTCATCATCTGCCTAGCATTTTCCCAACTATATTGGGGTCGGCTTCCAGTCAAACCGGATTCAGCTGAATACCAGTATTTTACGTGGAGCGGCTGCCTACCAGACCTCCACAACCCATTAACTGGGTAACATGATACTCCTTGGCAAGACTGGTGTTAGATTTTCTGGCTTCTGACTATCCATAACGACTGCCAAAGATCTCCAAAGGACAATCGGGACCAACAGCTTAACGTGCTTTCCGAGGCACGGAGGAAACTCGGTATGTTAAGATGGTCACCCATCCACAGACCAACCTCGGCAAGCGTTGCTTGACCTTACAGAGGTTAAGCAACGCAGTAAGCGACTAGAGATTTTGCTACCAGTCTATCACTGAATAAACGCATTTCTATTAAGTCGTTAAATTAAATTGATGACAGCATCTTTCATTATGAGTAGCATAATAAATCAGCAACGTAACCGAAAAATACGCATGTGTAATATTTTTCGTTAGCTAAAACAAACAGCTGCCATATTACTCGACGCCCCAAAAACACAAAACAGAAGGTTCTATATTAACATAACACTCAACAACAATAGATGAAAACAACAGGAGAATACATTTGAAAGGAACCCATTGTTGGTACATCCAACTTTTTAATATTTAGTAGCGACCCAACACCGCTTCGCAATGGCGCTGATGAAACAAAGATTATACCTTGCAGAATAAATATTGTATGCGAAGATGAAAAGGAATAAAACACCTAAGTTATTTCAGATGGAAATTTTATTCATAGTCTTCTTGAGTTTAAAAGCGAAACAGTTGAATGTGGAATACCATTTGTATTGTTTGATCCTCTATGCTAAAGTTGAAAGTAATCAACACAGATTTCAAAGCTTGTACAATACATGCGGGTGATCTTTGACAATAGAATTAAAAGTTATCCTTTTTATTTCTTGTTTTCTTTTTTGTGTGTTTCTTCACAGGGTAGTCAGCTTGGGAACAAAGGCCTCATCTAGTTAAAGTGGTAATTTTAAATTTGCAAAACAAATCTCATTAATCATTCAGCTCGGCCAATATATCCACCAGACTAGCATGAAAATCGAGTTCAAAAGTATTTCCTATAAAAAGTGAATAAACAGATAAGAGGGAATAATGGATACAATTTTCTTTTTTTTTTGTACCAAAATTATTATTCTTGGTTGACCAAAATATGAATACTTTTGGATGACAGTAAACTTGGTTGGAGCTTTTTTTCCGAGCCGAGCAGATTTGTCAATATTGTATGACTTCTTCTTACATTTTTGACGAGCATGTACTAGAGCGAAAATTTTCGTAGCCATGTTTAGCTCTAAACTCGGCTCAGTTCGACAAATTTAAACCAGTGGCCAAGTGCGAGTCGGACTCGCGCACCGAGGGTTACGTACAAACCTGTAGGTATTATAAGCATAAGTTGCGGTTTACGATTTATGACTTATTAATAAAAAACTACTTACTAGATCTCGTTCAAACTAATTTTCGGTGGAAGTTTACATGGTAATGTATATCATATATTTTTTTAGTTTTATCATTCTCATAATTTAGAAGTTACCGGGGGGGGGGACATTTTACCACTTTGGAAGTGTCTCTCGCGCAAACTAATCAGTTTAGAAAAAAAAAAATATTAGGAACCTCAATACCATTTCTGAAGACCTCATCATCATCTCCCTGCCCTTATCCCATGTTACTTGGGGTCGGCACAACACGTTTTTTTCTTCCAGTCTGCCCTCTCAGCCGTCAAACTGTCACTAACTCCCTTTTCTTTTATATCGCTTCTTACACAATTAATCCATCTTTTCTTTGGCCTTCCTCTCCCTCTCCATCCATCCACATTTATGTTCATTACTCTTTCTCTTTTTCTCTTTTTTTTTCTCATTTTTGAAGACCTAATCCATAGATACACAAAAAAACGACGGCTATTTTTTCCGTCGAGATGAATGTTCAGTTCCGGGTTGTAAATCCATGAATACGTAACGAAGCTCTCCAGCCACTCCACAATGTACGGGAACTTGATACTGCTGAGTTTCCTCTTGCGCTCTGATTGACTTCAAGTATGCTGGGTTGTGGTGAGCTTTACAGCGGTTTATGTTTAAAAGTAGTAAACATATCGTGGATCTTGGATGAAGCCAGGTGGTTGATGATGATGATTAGATAGGTTTGCTGGTGATATATTAGCATATATGTGTAAAAATACGAATGTTTCGTTCTTGAGATATTTTGATTTATTGAAACAACAAGATTACAAAAAGTGGACATATGGTGCAGTAGTATATAAAGTTTAGTCTAAATCTACATTAGGATTGATTATAATTTATCTAAATTTATATTATGGAATGACAAATATAACAAAAATAGACAAAAATAGAACTCTGAATGTTATGTAGTGCGTTGCCTGATCTAGGTTTACTTAAAACTGTGTTCCAGGCCATCTCTCTGCGAAAGTCTTTGTTAAATTGGAAAGTCATTGAATTAAATAGAAAACAGGGATAGGGTCGGTAAGTGTGTTTCCTGCGCTGTATACTTGCAGCTCTTATTGATGCGGCAGAACTAGCTTCATCTTATGAACTGGCCAACTCTGACAATGCAAAAGCGCCTGTTTTTTTTTAATATATGTCTTTGATTTGTTTTGGAAGTATGTAAAGATTTGATCGAAGTATTGACTAAAATACAAAATGTTTAGATACACATGAAGGAAGATCAGCAAACTTTACAAAAAGATATTTAAATACTGAAGATTATGACTCAGTCGTATCTTAATATTGCGTAAAGACAGCTCAAATATTAAACAAAACAGGCATTCTCTTCCCAACGCCGCTCCAATATGAAAATAATTCAAATTCTGGCTCAGATATTACAGAAACAAAATTACAAGGCATAGCGGATATAATTTTCATCTCCGTTTTATGTTCTCCTATACCTTTAAGGAGGAGTATCTATAAAAGAGGTCTTTATAACGATTCCCTTACAATGTATCCTTGACCTAGTTGAGTGACGTCACGTCCCGGTCTTTCTTCTCGAATGTTAATATGAGGGTAATCGTAGGATGTACTTGTCTCCTCTGAGATCCTTGTTTTCATCTTCTGGGTTCTATTAGGATCTTTTACCGTGAGTTTGAATATGAAAAAATATATACGTTTGTAAATGAATAATATTGCAAGGAGTATGTAGGCAAGTAGCGTTTGTGGCTAAATAACAACAGCAGCACGGGTCGATCTTCAAGGTTTAGCAACCCTTGCCAAGGTTGGTCTGTGGATGGGTGACCATCTTAATATATCGAGTTTCCTCCGTGCCTCGGAACGCACGTTAAACCGTTGGGTCCCGGCTGTCATTTGTAGATCTTTTGCAGTCGTTACGGATTGTCAGAAGCCAGTAAATCTGACTCCAGTCTTGACAAGAAATACCTTGTTAACCAGTTAATGGGTTGTAGAGGCCTGTTAGGCAGCCGCTCCAAGTAAAATACTGGTATTTAGCTGAATTTGGTTTATCTGCAATCCGACCCCAATGTAGTTGGGAAAAGGCTAGGCAGATGGTGATGATGAGCAGCATTCTGTAATTTCTGCCTACTATGAAAAAAAGACACATTCTTGCAATGGCAGGTACAAACTTTATAAAGCTGGCACAAGAGTGTGGGATTAGCACAATTAAAGAGAGACCTATGCTCAGTGAAAACGCGTGTGTATATATATTTACGTAATTACTGCTGTTTTTTTTTACTTTTTACTGTTAATATGCATACGTTTGACCACTATCTCACCTGATGTTAAAGCGATGATGCGGTCTAAGATGGAGCACGCTTGCCTAGAAGTAACCTATTCACTAACAAGCTGCTGGGACATAAGAACATTTCTCGATATGCCAATGTGCTTGTAGTTTCAAACTTCTTCAACTTGATTTCTCAAGAAGTTTGCTTGTCACTTGTTCGTTTGCGATATTTCGTTGTCTGTACAATTTATTTTATTTTTATTTTATTTTAATAAGTACCTACAATGACAGACTACAGACTACGACAATTCAGCACAGCTATGACAATACACAGTACATAAATCTGAAGTGTAATTATTACTGCACACAGCGTTCAATATCTAATAATGATTAATTAGTGACAATAATGACAGATATGAAGATGTAACTATATTATAATGTTGTAATTACAATTTATATAAAGAATTTCTAAAACTGTTAAAAACAAGTCTACTCTAATACATTTTTTTTTCTTGAAAAGGGTTTGCTCTTGACTCTATCTAGGTCAGACATGACAGTGACAAAGTCTACGATAGAGCGAGCATACCCAGAAGTAGCCTGTTCACTCTAACTTTGAAAAGATTAGGGTTGTAAGCATTCGGAAACACAGACGTAGGCAAAGAGTTCCACTCCTTTGCTGTGAAATTTATGAAAGACGCTTGAAAGCGCTTAGTATTTACTGCACATTCTGGACAACGGATTGTTTTCAGAAACATTATTGTGTCATTATTTACATTGTCGTCGTCAGTACATGTCTTAAAAGTTATGCGAACATAAAAAGTCGGCTTTACTACTCAAAACTTTTTACCTTTAAATATCGCCAAACATTTCATGTTTAATCGTGCGCGAGTGTCGCACTGTTTTTATTCCCATTGTATTTAAGAAATCGGAGATCTCTTGATGAGTCTCGCATTCCGGGATAGCACTATGCTGTGTGACACAAAGTCATTCAATAGCTTTTCTTCTTCCATCTGATATTTTAATATTATTTCTAGTTTCAAATGGAAGTGCATGCACAAAAAATACAAGAGCATTGGCGTTGCAGCAAAAATGAGATAATCCATTGGAATTTTCCAGTTTTGGCTTCAACTTTAAAGAAATTGAATTTTCGTAATTCGGGATGCGCCAGAATTGGCTCCGTGCCCAGTACATGTCGATATGCTTGCTCTTGTAACGTTGACACTCTATATTCCACGTCGTTCGCCAAACGTGGCAGCGGGATTTCACTTTATCCAACGATGTTTTCTTGGCATATAGTGACTTTTGTTTCTTTATTCTCTATCTTATTTATTTCGATAGTTGCATTGCGAGCTTTTTTGATTATTCCTTTTTAATCGACTTCCAAAAAGGAGGAGGTTCTCAATTCGGTGGGTTTTCTTTATGTATGTACACCAATTGCTCCGAGGTTTCTGATCCGATTTGTGTGATTCATTTTTAGTTCGTTGCGGCGTACTTGCCATTTGGTCCTGTAAAAATTTAATTTAGTTTGGATGAGCAGTTTTTATTTTATGAGCACTTTTGCTTATTTCAATTTCTGCGCAGACGAAAACGTCGTCCAAAATCACCACTTAATTAAAAGAAAAAAAAAACAACTTTAGTTTTGCAGTTCTATCCAATCTGAATCTAATCATAAAATGTTGTAAAATATAATTGGAAAAGAGTAACGATGGATTCTGTTGTCCATTCTTCTCCATAAGAGCCTGCATCTGCGATATTTTGACGTTCAAATTGCTTTTCAAAGATCTAATTGATGTAAATAATTCAACTTTGACTTGCAATCGAATCTATCACGTAAAATTCTGTCGTAGACTTCACTATGTAGAATTCCCATGCCGTCACATTATCTTCATCAATTCAAAATTCAAAAGTCATTTATTCAAATTAGGCTAAAAGCCAGCACTTGAACGTCAAGTTTTACAAAAGGCAGTCCCCCAAAACGCCCCCCGTCACCACTTCCTAGTGTTTAGCTGCGGAGACGAAGTGGCCAACAAACTCCCCAGCAACACATGTCTGTTACATTTTATTCACTAGCAATAGAATCCACAGTTGAGTTTCCCTTTTTTCACGACTTCCAGACTCATCATCATTTGCTTCGCAAATCATGGTATGGTCTACTTCCAGTCTAATCCGATGCAGCTGAATATCAGTATTTCCATGTAGCGACTGATTTTCTGTTATCTTCCACCCAGTTGTTTGGTATTGCGATCTTACAGGTTTCAATTTGAGTTCAGCACATTTTTCCTAAAAGTACTTCATCTTCAATGTCACCTCGTGTCCTCCCATTTGTTTCAAGGTACAAAATAACGTAACAACATGCTCTTAACCCATTTCCACTCATTCTGTCGTCACTTACTAATTTTGAGATCTTCCATGGTACTGGCGGCGTGGCATGAGAATAGGAACGGAAAATTAATGGAAATTGTGACGCAGACTAAGTTGCGCGGGTCAACACGTAAATAAATACTTATCATTCTTCCTGGAATCCGTATTGCGCTACAATATGACAGACCAACATGCCCTTAACCCGGTTCTCTCATCACGTACTAACTTTGAGTTGTCCCATGACGCTGGCGACTACAGAGTTAATCGGGACATTACGTTTTACGCCCGCTCCGTTTTAATGTCCACACATTTATAGTGCTGTTTTAGAAATATATTGTCCTATTCCCGCTTTATATTTTCTGTTACGAACATTATTTTAGCTTTTTTATTCCTTGATTGTAAATAGAGGAGTTGCCTGCTCCCACTTTTATTTTGTCTGGTTATAATTTCACATTTAAAGTGATTTTGGTCACAATTTGTATGATCTAATGTACTTTCTACATTGAATACACAATAATATTCTTCCCGAACCTGGGTTACAATTCTTTATCACAACAATTCAAGAGTGAATAGGTTACTTCTAGGCAAGCGTGCTCCAACGAAGACCGCATCATCGCTTAACATCAGGTGAGATAGCGGTCAAACGTATGCCTATCAATAGTAAAAAAAGTAAAAAAAAGTAATTGTTTTTTTTTTTTATCAGGGAGTATTCCCTGCTTTATGAACTAGGTACTCTCTTTTCATGTTAGGTACTTCTACTCCTATTTATTCTGACGCGCTACCAATAAAGGCATCAGTATAATTATCTACAAACTGTTTCTCTGTGATACAAGTCTTCTTCACAAGTTATGTTAACCCATTTAAAATTGCCTTTATTCTTCTTTGGCACCATCTTCTTTATAATTCAATTACCATTGTATTATCCATTACTTTTTAACATTATTTCCTTTGATAAAGTATTCTTCCTACCACCGTAACCTCGCCACGTCTCTCTTATGATTTACTCTAGGAAACTGTGCCATTGTTTAATGTCTGCTTCAGCCCGACTGCAGGAGTACTCCGAGAAATGAGCGCGCTGAGAAAATAGTAAAATTCATAAGTTTATTCTGCAGAAATGGTAATGTAAGCCAAAAATTTAGTCAACGAAACTCTTACTACCCGTCAAAGAATAACAAGACGCTGCAAATTAAATTTAACTTTACGTTAGTGTAAAGTTTGAAAATAGACTTAGGGTACCTAACGTATTACCAAGTTACTCGGTTGTCGAGGGCCGATAGGATAGAATAGGTACAATTGGACCCTGTTAAGAGCGTGTATTCCGTCCACTAGCGCCGCCAATAGTTTTTTATTATTTGTGGTAAATTTAAGACACGTAGATAAAAAACCGTTCTGTAGTGCACTGAAGAAATGTATTTATTATGTTTTGAGAGTTATGTTTTGTACTTTAGAACATAAATAGTTGCTATAGTCGATATTTTTGCTAAAAGTGGCCACTTTTAGCAATAATTGCCGTTTTGGCTATTCCACCTGTTATATTAATATATATATATTAGCTATGAGTTTAAAAATAGCTGTCAAAAAATAATAGATACATTTCTTCAGTGCACTAGAGACCGGTTTTTTATCTACGTGTCTTTAATTTACCACAATTAATAAAAAACGATTGGCGGCGCTAGTGGACGGAATACACACTCTTAAGCAGAAAAGATCCAACCAGCAATTTGTCGAAAACTTGGATCTTTTTTGCGTATATAAAGTTCGATGTGTAGATCCTAACTAAAATATATATAACTTGATTTTCGAGAGAATTTTTCTGCTTAACAGGGTCCAATTATGTCTCCACCGGCTTCTGACAGGAGACATTCATAAGTCACACTACGAATCATCGTCATCATATTATCAGCTGATATACGTCCACATCTGAAACACATGGGTCTGCTCTAAATATAACCACAACAACCTCGCATCCATCGGCTACCCGCAATCTTCACCAGGTCATCAGTCCTCTTTCTGGGCAACGTTGCGTCTTCCTGTGAGCGGTCGCCACTCCACTATCCGACTCCATCGACTACCGGTTCTGCGAGCATTGAGCATTACTCACAAAAAAAAAAACATTTTTTTAATTATTTTTTTAATACAAAACGGGGAAGATCTTGGCCCAAATCTCACCTGAAGGAAAGTGATGATTAGGCCGAAGATGAAAGCGAGTTTCATCCGGAATCCTCTTACACAGAGGAGTTATCATACCTCTAACTGCCGGAACACAACAATGCTGTTAACATTGTTGTTATGGCGACAGACTTAGACATGATGGTGGTAGCTTGCCAGGCGGACTTGTAACAAGTCCTACCACTAACCAAACCGAGCAAAAAAATTGCCCCCGCTGGGAATCGAACCCGGGACCTCTAGGTCTGAATCAGGTGGAATAACCACTAGACCACGGAGGCGGTTAGTGTTACCTGTTTAGCACCACCCGGGGACCACGTGTAGGGATTCGCTGAAGGGTATTCTCCTACGGACGTGGGTGACTCGGTCCCCATTTTATTACTGATATTTAATTGCATCTGGTTAGTTGGGAAGCGATCAAAACATTATAGGTTACGTACACGTAAACATAAACGTTAGACTCATTGTATGTCCGCCGCGGTAGACGCCCCGGGTCTGTGGACGGTGAGCTATGGGTAGCTCGCCGTCCGTCCGTCTTATGTCGACAGGCCGTATCGACGGCGCGTTCGTGTTCCACGCGCGCCTCAAAGAGAGTCAGCACACAGAATGGCCCGAAAGGGCCTACGCCTGCCGGAGTTGCGGGACTATTCGGAAGAGATACCGCGGCTCCGGAACACAAAGGGCAATGAAGGAACATGGATGGGTTTTAGTCAGTAAAAGTCTGACACTCCCTCCCGCTCCGCCCAAAGCGGGAGAATTCAAACATTTGATGATTTCCAATCCGGCCGAAGGGTCCCCGCGTCCGTAGGAGAATACCCTTTAGCGAATCCCTACACGTGGTCCCCGGGTGGTGCTAAACAGGTGACACTAACCACCTCCGTAGTCTAGTGGTTATACCACCTGATTCAGACCCAGAGGTCCCGGGTTCGATTCCCAGCGGGGGCAAATTTTTTGCTCGGTTTGGTTGGTGGTAGGACTTGTTCTAAGTCCGCCTGGCAAGCTACCACCATCATGTCTAAGTCTGTCGCCATATCAACAATGTTAACAGCATTGTTGTGTTCCGGCAATTAGAGGTATGATAGCCAGTTCCCCTGTGTAAGAGGATTCCGGGTGAAACTCGCTTCCATCTTTGGCCTAATCATCATTTTCCATCAGGTGAGATTTGGGCTTCCCCGTTTTGTATAAAAAAAAAAAAAAAATGACTCATTGTATGTAAAATCTTTTGATACATTAAGCAAGAGCACTTTTCTAGTCTAGGGCTTTATTCATCTTCTGCCTAGCCTTATCTCAACTATGTATATTAGGGACGGTTTCCAGTCAAAATATCAGTATAGCAGCTTTGGAAAAACTGGTGTCAGAATTTTTGGCTTCTGACTATCAGTAACGACTGCCAAAGATCTACAAATGACCGCCGGGACCAAAGGCTTAACGTGCTTTCCGAGGCACGGAGGAGGTATATTAGGATGGTCAATTGGCTGTTATTATTTAGACACGAGCTTTCTAGGGTTTCACTGCCGTTCCTATTTCTATCACCTTTTTCTGTTGTCCCTCTGGCTGGACAGTTAAAGTTAGCAATTATATGAATTTTCCATCTAGTTTTTCAGGGTTCGTGACTATTCTCTAAAGGAATTGGTAACTGACATTATCAATTCCTTTAGAGAATAGTCAAGTGCAAATTAAAGATCTGATATTAAAAACCTCACGTATTTTCATAGTTATCCATAATAATCTTAATTGCCGTACCCCCAAACAATGCTTACGTAATCAATGGCTCCAATAATCCGCAGAGGTAGAAGCTGTACCTCTTAATTAGCGAGATCAATTGATGCGAAGTAATTAGTGAAGGTTTAATGTGCACTAATCAATTTAACGAGGTCGCTTAGTTGAGAGACGAAGCTTTGTACGAGCAGGGATGTTAAGGAGCTCCGTAACCAAAACTATCGGATAGGTAGCCGAAAAAAATATGTATCAGGAATCGAAACCGTAAAAAATCGGATTGAGGCAGAGTCTAAATAAGACAGACAAACCAGTCATACAGATTTCTTAGGTTATTTTGTTAGTTAGATAGTTAGGTGTAGGGTACCACTATAAAGTGAAAAATAAAACCTTTTTATTTTTCACTTTTTAGTGAAAGACAAAGTGAAAAATAACTTTAATTTCGGAAGTTGGCGTCAAAATACGAAAAAACTAACAAAAACACAGATTTCCGAAATTAAACTTGTTTTTTACTTTGTAGTGTTTTTTTTATTATTTGGAAGTCGGTTGTATTTTTTAGTAAAAAGTTTTTATAGGTATTTATTTATCCAGGTTAAACAACGCTTGCCAGGGTGGGTGGGTGACCATCTTAACATACCGAGTTTCCTCCGTGCCTCGGAAAGCATTTTAAGCCGTTGGGTCCGATTGTCATTTGTAGATATTTGGCAGTCGTTACGGTCAGAAGCCAGTTAATCTGACTACAGTCTTGCCAAGACTTATCGTGTTACCCAGTTAATGGGTTGTGGAGATCTGGTAGGCAGCCGCTCTACGTAAAATACTGGTATTTAGCTGAATTTGCTAGACTGGAAGCTGACCTTATGGTCAGCTAGCTGAAGTTGGGAAAAGGCTAGGCAAATGATGAATCTACGAAGATTTCCATAAAGCAATGCCCTACTAGCAAGTCATTGACTAGACATATAGACCCTACTTTATCTGATCAATGATGTATCCTCTTTGCAGGTTGATGGAGTTTCTCTACACGGAGTCACAAATCATCGCGCGGTAGCGTTGCTGAGAGATGCAAAGGGACCCGTAGTACGACTAAAAGCTTTGAGGTAAGATGTGATAACCCTGGAAATATTTAAGAAACTGGAGACAAAAATATAAGACTATGATGGGATAGTGTTACTAAGATTAAAAGAGAGAATCTGTGTTCTCAAAACCTTTCTAATTTCAGTAATAAATCTTGTAGGTATCTTCGGGGGGCGGGGTTTGAGAAGCTTCAGAAAGCACTGGCTGCTCAGGATGGACGGAGATCGCCGATTGCACCGCCGAGTCCGTCTGTCACCTCGCTTGCCAAGTATAGCTTTAGTGTGGTGAGTGTTTTATTCTTTTATTGCAATCTGTAACTGCAAAATAAAATGGTTCAGTAATTGGAAAGAAGAAACAAGGATTATTTGTACAACATAAAAAATGTTTAATGAGGTTGCCTGGAAGAGATCGCAGAATGCGATAAGGCCGCCAATTGTATGTTTTTTTTAGTTTAAGGTTTCCTTAATGCATTTTTTATTTGGTGTACAATAAAGTATAAATATAAATAAATGAGTATTGGCGATATCATAAGCTTTTGGGTTAATAATAACGGCCGTGCGTGTTATATCGATACTCGTTCGTGCCTCGAAAATCATTCGAACATCTTACTCGATACGGATAGTCAGAAGACAAAAATCTGTGGCCATTTTTGCAAGGGGTACCGTGTAACCAGGTTACTGGGTTGCGGAGCTTAAATATTCAGTTGCTCCATGGATAACAACAGGACCCAGCTTCATCCGTTTAGACGGGAAGCCGACCGCAAAAAAAAAATGGGCAAAAACTAGGCAAATTAATTTTATTGGCGATGCCATAATATCAACTCATTGCTCTTGAAACCTATTCTGTTCAGCAAATCCATCAAACATGTTTCCTTATTCATCAGCTTATTAAAACGACTAGTGAAGTATTTTGACAACACTTGAAATCTTTGACTGCAATGATAATTAATGTATCAAATGATGATGCATGATTTTTGAAAATTGCCTGCTATTTAGTGATACACCATTTAGAAATTCTGTTTTGTATTCAAAGGTAACTATTTATCTTTGCAGTACGACGAATCAACAGTAATCGAAGCCGAACCCGAATCAGAGATCCTGCCTCACTTGCCATCGCCGATGTCTCCCTCCGAAGAGGCGGAGATTGTGATAGGAAGAGACGATGAGGTGTCGGAGAGAGAGGCAAGACGGATACAAGACAAGTGGCGGGACATACTGAGGCAAGAGAACGACTGGCCGGGGCATCAGTACCAGTACGATATTGTGGTAAGTTATCGATAGAGATTTAGCGAAGTGTCAGAACGAGACGCAAGACGGATACAAGACAAGTGGCGGGACATACTGAGGCAAGAGAACGACTGGCCGGGGCATCAGTACCAGTACGAAATTGTGGTAAGTTATCGATAGAGATTTAGCGAAGGGTCAGAGCGAGAGGCAAGACGGATACAAGACAAGTGGTGGGATAAGAGGCAAGAGAATGACTGGAATGAGATCGAAAAGTTCTGGAGCGGCAACTTCATACCGTAGGTCGAAGCGTTGGAAGGCCTCACCAGTCGATATGACAACATTTTAGCTTGTTGTAGCAGTTCCGTAAATAAGATCATTTTTGGACAATATTTATGTTATTTCAATCCTGCATCTCTATCCATTCTTGTATTCTTAGCTCTAGGTGATCGTTACTGAGACATTTCAAAGACGTTTACTGCTAAACGGCGGCCTCCCTACGCGTGTGGCCACAACAACCAGTCCTATGCTTCTGGCATCCATCGGCTCCCCACGACCCGCACCAGGTCGTTGGTCCACCTTGTGGGACACCGCGCCAACGTTGCGTCTTCCATTCCGCGATCGCCGCTTCAGAACTTTTTGGCCCCATCGGCATCTTAAATAAAAAGTCCTAAATATAACTTTAACTGTCTTTCATTTGCAGGTGGGCACAATAATAAAAGAGAAGGACAGCGGTCTGGGCATCTCGCTGGAAGGCACGGTGCGAGTGGTGGGAGGCAAGGAAGTGCAGGCGAGGCACTACATCCGCGCCATCGCTCCCAACGGACCCGTGGCCAGGCTGGGCATGTACAGGGTCGGGGATGAATTGCTAGAGGTGAGGAATCCACTGACGTTATTTTATGGGAGACTATACCTAGTCTCCCATAAAATAACGTCAGTGGCTCGGTGAACTTCTCACTACCTATTTCAACAAACGAAACGTCTAACCGTTTTAAAGTTAAGTTTACTTAGCTTCACTAACATATAAAAATTGATTGTCATACAATCAATTAAATTATTTTTGTCAACTTTGTAACTAGCCGATCCACAATTTTGTTTATCTGTGAGCCAGTCCATTCTGTCAACGTCTCACCAATAGGTGGAGTGAACTAAGGTTTGTTTAAAATACTCATTTCTTGATTTCAGGTGAACGGCTGGCGAGTACTAGGCGCCCATCACGTGGAGGTGGTCACCAGACTGCGAGCTGTGACGTCACCGGTCATACTGGTGGTGGTGAGGAAGAGAGAACAACAGCCCGTCATCAACGAACGAATGCCGGACAATGGCTTTGCTAGGGTAAGAAGAAAAATCTCATTAATGAGACCACCCGTAAGATCAACGCTGAACTGGACCTGTTTGGCGCAGTCGTAAGGCACACAATTAACTTTCCTTAACTTTTTTCCTACATTGTGTGTATCGGTGTGCGCCAAATATATATATGTTTCTTTCTTTCTATCATCGATGAATTACTATGAACAACTTGGAATGGCTCGTCCGTGTTGATCAAACTTGATGTGGATGGGCTAAAATTAAAAAAAAAACACATATCGATGTCCATTTGTGTAACCATTATTTTTACTGAACAACAACGCCGTCTCTTTACATCAACAAATACTAATGAAACTAACGCCACCTAGATTTGACAGTTATAAGTCACTATAAGTGGCGTTTTGAATGCTACTTAAAATATTTTATTTTCTTTTATACATATATTGGCGTCATTATGATTTCGGTTTTAACTTAATCTCAATACTCAATACTCAATACTCAATAATTTATTGCATTCCATATGTATTACAAAGATGGTTTAAAATGGTTAAAGAACAAATATGGACCCTGTCGGGCACTGCAAATAATAGGAGAGAGGAAGAGTGCTAAATAGTATGTCAAGGTATGAAATAGTATCAAAAATTATTTAAAAAAAATGTTAAATTGGATGTATAATTGTGTATATATTTATTAGGTCTGTGTTTATTGGTATAGTATATTTATTGAATAGGAATAGTAAATAAGAATTATTGTAAAAATTGTTTGAATTATTATATGTAGGTATTTATATTTGGTTTTTAAAAGTACCTACCTATGTAAGTAATTCAGGTTTTATTATATATGTTTTATCATGTTTGGTGAATAAGTTTATTGGTATATAATAGTATATTTATTGAATAGGAATAGTAAATAAGAATGACTGTAAATTATTTTTATTTTTTTTGAATTATTATTTATAATAAGTAATTAAATTTTGTTATTATATGCAGGAATTTTAAGTTTTATTATATATATTTTATAATGTTTGGTGAATAAGTGACAGAATAATTTTACTTTGTAATCGATTTGTCCTCAAAAAACTCCTTAACTGAGTAATATGACTTGGATTCTAGAAATTGTTTCAATCTATTAATAAATATGTTTGATTTGTTTATTTCTCTAATATCATTTGGCAGTTTGTTGTAAATTTTTGTGGACATTACCAAAGGACTGGTTGAGTGCATTTTGAGTCGGGATTGAGGTACGTTTATTTTGTTTTTGTTGTGTCGAAAATTGAATCTTGTTTGTGTTTCTTCGCAAGTTGTGTACAGATCTGGATGTGTTTTGACAAATTTACATAATTCTAATATGTATAGGCAGGGAAGTGTGAGTATTTTATGCTTACGGAAGTATGGTTTGCAGCTATCTATTTGATTTATGTTTGTTATTATTCGAATTAACTTTTTTTGTAGAATGAATAAGGTTTGTGAATCTGTACTATTACCCCACAACATGACCCCATAGCTGAGCCATGCCTGGGCATATGCATAATAGGTAACAAGTGCAGTCTGCAGGTTGGTAGTTTTTTTAATTTCGCGTAGGGCATATGCAAATTTTGATAGTTTTTCTCTTATTTTCTGTATATGGGATTACCAATTTAAGTGAGTGTCTATAGACAAACCGAGGAGAGTAAATTCATTGACTTGTTCAAGTTTTGTATTGTTAAAAGTAAAATTTAATTTTAAGGGGGGTTTTTGATGAGGATGAAAGGTAATTAATTTTGTTTTGATGAAGTTGATTTCTAGATTATGGTTATCCATCCAGTTTACAGCTGTTGAGAGAAGGGAGTTTAGTTTGGTGTTTATATCGTCATCGCTATGATACGACGTGAGCAGAGAGATATCGTCCGCAAATAGAACACATGGTCCATTTATAATTTTAGGAAGGTCATTTATGTATATAAGGAACAACAAGCAGCCTATTACACTCCCTTGGGGAATTGACGCGTTAACTATTATAATGTCGGATCTCATTTTAATTATTTCATTTGTACCCCTATCAAAAAATTCGATTTCTACCAGTTGCACCCTGTCCTCTAGGTATGATGCAAACCATTCATGAGCTTTTCCTCGTATTCCTATCCCATGTAACTTGTCCAGTAGTATTTTAAATTGCACCTTATCATAGGCTTTGGTCATATCCAGCAGCATACCAATGGTATAGTTTTTATTATTAATAGTAGCTAGAGCCTCTTGTACGTATTTGTAGACTGCTAATGTTGTGGACCTGTTTTTACGGAAACCATTTTGGTAGTCATCAAGTATTTTATATTTTTCACAAAATGAGTACACGCGGTCACACATTGCCTTTTCAAAGATTTTAGACGCAGTTGGTAACAGCGCGATAGGGCGGTAATTGTTAGGGTCGGTTTTAGAATTTTTCTTGTGTATGGGTTTTATCAGTGCGTTTTTAAGTTCATTGGGAAAAGTTCCCTCTTCAAAAGACTGGTTAATTAATTTATAAAATGGTAGGGTTAGTTCGTCTGCACATTGCTTAAGTAGAAATGGGGGAAGTTCGTCTACTCCACAGCTCTTCTTATTTTTTAGGTTTTTTATTATTTTATTTACTTCGTAAGGATCGACTGGACTGAGGAACATTGTGTTTTCTGTGGGGTACACAACAGGGGCTCCTTTTGCTGATGAGGCTTTTTCCCCAATTGAAGCAAAGAAGTCATTGAAAATATTAGCAATTTGCTTAGGTTCAGTTATCAATTTATCTTTGTGATGTAATGTTATGTTATTTTTTTCCTTTTTATTGATTTATTTGTTCTTTCATTTATTATGTTCAACTTTATTTGTTGACTTTTTTATTTTATTTATATATTGTAGTTTTTTTGCTGTAATTACCGATTGTTTTAGGATTTTTTCGTATTTTTTATAATGTTTTGTTAATATGGGATTGTTAGTTTTAATAGTGAGTATTTTTAGTAGTCTTTTGTTTTTGCAAGACAATTTGATGCCCTTTGTTAACCAGTATTTCTTATAAAACGTTTTTATTTTTATTTTCTGTAGTGGAATACACGCATTTAGAATTTTATTTAAAGTATTATTAAACGCACTATAGTTTTCATTTATACTCTTATTTGGTTGTATTATTTCATTCCATTTTTGATTTTTTAATTCTAATTTAAAGTTTTCTACGTTTTGGGTATTATATAATCTTTTTTTTGCGATCCAGTTGGATTTTTTGTTGCTGTCGCTAAGTAATTTCATATGGAAAATGGTTGCACAATGGTCTGAGAAACCTAATTCTTCTACGGTGGTATATGTATGTCTATTGTTAAAATTTGTAAAAATTAAGTCTAAGCATGTTGAGGAAGTTTGTGTAATGCGTGTGGGGACTTTAATATGTTTATGTCATTAAACGATACCTTCGAAATTAATTAAACGTAACAGTGTTATCAATTAAATGTAACAGAAACGCCATGTAAGGTAACCCTGGAGGTATGATAAGCGACTGCGATGGAGCGGCTGCTCCATATACATAAATTGGTAGTAAACTGCATCCAGAAAGACAGGAAACCAACTCCATTATAGATATGAAATGGTTAGAAAGATTGTGTGGGTATCTGTAAGAATTCCTGTGTAAAAAGAGTTAACATATTTTCTATTATTGACAAGCTTGGGTTTGACCACGATCACCCCTGATAGAAAGCGATGATGTGGTTGACGATGGAGCATACTAATAAATAACTAATCCTGTACCTGTTTCTTCACAGAGTAACATTCTCGGCGGTAGCTTACAAGACTTGCTGCTTCCTCCTCAGCGACTGATCAAGGCGAAGTCGGAGAGTTCTGTGGCGTCGCTATGCAGTGCCACCACTGTTATGTCGGCGCCACATGATCATGATGGTGAGATAATACCTGTTTTTAATTAATATTAATTAAAGAAACCTTTCTGAAAACCTTAACCTTTAACCAGTTTACCAAAATCATGGATGTAAAAATAATAATTAGTCAGCCATCTTGGTTTGAGAACTAAGCTAACTGTGCATGTTATATCGAAACTTAACGTATTACACACAAAATTGCTTGGAAATAATTATTTTTTAATTCGGCTGCAGATTTGACCCATCCATAACTAGGTTCATAAGCTAGAAGGCAAGTTAGATAAAAGCCAATATTCTACAACAGTGAGTTCGCACAATATGTATTAATTTCACTGTTTCATTTTGCAGAGTTCTGCACTGAAGACCTCGAACGCGTTCGATCACGTTCACTGGAGCCACTGAGTGGTCTGGCCATGTGGAGTGACCACGTGGAGTACATCCAGCTGCTGAAGGAAGACAGGGGGCTCGGTTTCTCCATCCTTGATTACTTGGTGAGATTATTTATTGCTTTTAGGAGTACCCCAGTTGATTTTGATGTTAGTTATTATTGGTGTCCCACAAGGTCGTGTTGTTAGCCCTTATCTGTTTTAGATTTTGTATTTTAAGAAGTTGCAGTTTCAATTTACTTCGTTTAAATGGAGTTGTCATACTTTTATGAATATGTTTTTATAAGATATTTTAGTTATTTTCGATAAGTTTCCTTTGTGTCTTTGTAGTATTTTTCTATGTTAAAATTAGTCATTTTATTATAATTATAATATATATTTTTTTCTAACGATGCTCGACACTAGGAATCTCTACAGCATCGTGGGTGTGATTACAAAGTCAAAACCCGGAAAAACTATCTGTGGGCCATACAAATATTTGTTCTGTGTGGGAATAGAACTTGCGATACGCAATGAGAAATATGAATTATTAATTCCGTTTTTATCTGTTTATTATCATGGTACAATTCCGATCTTAACAACAGTGAACGGCGACTGTGACGTGCGACCGAGACCCACTGCCTTGTATGAATTACTATCTATAGAACACTTACGGGTCTTGTCGATCACTTGCACGTCATTGTCGCCGGTCGCGGTCGTCACGATCGGAATAGTTCGTTAAGATTCGTACAACGTGTGCACCCCCAGGACCCCTCGGAGCCGGCCAGCTCCGTCATCGTGGTGCGCTCCGTGGTGGCGGGCGGCGCCGCGGCCCGCGACGCGCGCCTGCAGCCGGGGGACAGGCTCGTCAGCGTCAACGGGCTCAATGTGGCGCGCAGTCCGCTCGCTGTCGCCGTCACTGCTATCAAGAGTGCGCCCAAAGGTATGCCCTATAACATCGTGGTGGCGGGCGGCGCCGCGGCCCGCGACGCGCGCCTGCAGCCGGGGGACAGGCTCGTCAGCGTCAACGGGCTCAATGTGGCGCGCAGTCCGCTCGCTGTCGCCGTCACTGCTATCAAGAGTGCGCCCAAAGGTATGCCCTATAACATCGTGGTGGCGGGCGGCGCCGCGGCCCGCGACGCGCGCCTGCAGCCGGGGGACAGGCTCGTCAGCGTCAACGGGCTCAATGTGGCGCGCAGTCCGCTCGCTGTCGCCGTCACTGCTATCAAGAGTGCGCCCAAAGGTATGCCCTATAACATCGTGGTGGCGGGCGGCGCCTGCAGCCGGGGGACAGGCTCGTCAGCGTCAACGGGCTCAATGTGGCGCGCAGTCCGCTCGCTGTCGCCGTCACTGCTATCAAGAGTGCGCCCAAAGGTATGCCCTATAACATCGTGGTGGCGGGCGGCGCCTGCAGCCGGGGGACAGGCTCGTCAGCGTCAACGGGCTCAATGTGGCGCGCAGTCCGCTCGCTGTCGCCGTCACTGCTATCAAGAGTGCGCCCAAAGGTATGCCCTATAACATCGTGGTGGCGGGCGGCGCCTGCAGCCGGGGGACAGGCTCGTCAGCGTCAACGGGCTCAATGTGGCGCGCAGTCCGCTCGCTGTCGCCGTCACTGCTATCAAGAGTGCGCCCAAAGGTATGCCCTATAACATCGTGGTGGCGGGCGGCGCCTGCAGCCGGGGGACAGGCTCGTCAGCGTCAACGGGCTCAATGTGGCGCGCAGTCCGCTCGCTGTCGCCGTCACTGCTATCAAGAGTGCGCCCAAAGGTATGCCCTATAACATCGTGGTGGCGGGCGGCGCCTGCAGCCGGGGGACAGGCTCGTCAGCGTCAACGGGCTCAATGTGGCGCGCAGTCCGCTCGCTGTCGCCGTCACTGCTATCAAGAGTGCGCCCAAAGGTATGCCCTATAACATCGTGGTGGCGGGCGGCGCCGCGGCCCGCGACGCGCGCCTGCAGCCGGGGGACAGGCTCGTCAGCGTCAACGGGCTCAATGTGGCGCGCAGTCCGCTCGCTGTCGCCGTCACTGCTATCAAGAGTGCGCCCAAAGGTATGCCCTATAACATCGTGGTGGCGGGCGGCGCCGCGGCCCGCGACGCGCGCCTGCAGCCGGGGGACAGGCTCGTCAGCGTCAACGGGCTCAATGTGGCGCGCAGTCCGCTCGCTGTCGCCGTCACTGCTATCAAGAGTGCGCCCAAAGGTATGCCCTATAACATCGTGGTGGCGGGCGGCGCCGCGGCCCGCGACGCGCGCCTGCAGCCGGGGGACAGGCTCGTCAGCGTCAACGGGCTCAATGTGGCGCGCAGTCCGCTCGCTGTCGCCGTCACTGCTATCAAGAGTGCGCCCAAAGGTATGCCCTATAACATCGTGGTGGCGGGCGGCGCCGCGGCCCGCGACGCGCGCCTGCAGCCGGGGGACAGGCTCGTCAGCGTCAACGGGCTCAATGTGGCGTGCAGTCCGCTCGCTGTCGCCGTCACTGCTATCAAGAGTGCGCCCAAAGGTATGCCCTATAACATCGTGGTGGCGGGCGGCGCCTGCAGCCGGGGGACAGGCTCGTCAGCGTCAACGGGCTCAATGTGGCGCGCAGTCCGCTCGCTGTCGCCGTCACTGCTATCAAGAGTGCGCCCAAAGGTATGCCCTATAACATCGTGGTGGCGGGCGGCGCCGCGGCCCGCGACGCGCGCCTGCAGCCGGGGGACAGGCTCGTCAGCGTCAACGGGCTCAATGTGGCGCGCAGTCCGCTCGCTGTCGCCGTCACTGCTATCAAGAGTGCGCCCAAAGGTATGCCCTATAACATCGTGGTGGCGGGCGGCGCCGCGGCCCGCGACGCGCGCCTGCAGCCGGGGGACAGGCTCGTCAGCGTCAACGGGCTCAATGTGGCGCGCAGTCCGCTCGCTGTCGCCGTCACTGCTATCAAGAGTGCGCCCAAAGGTATGCCCTATAACATCGTGGTGGCGGGCGGCGCCGCGGCCCGCGACGCGCGCCTGCAGCCGGGGGACAGGCTCGTCAGCGTCAACGGGCTCAATGTGGCGCGCAGTCCGCTCGCTGTCGCCGTCACTGCTATCAAGAGTGCGCCCAAAGGTATGCCCTATAACATCGTGGTGGCGGGCGGCGCCTGCAGCCGGGGGACAGGCTCGTCAGCGTCAACGGGCTCAATGTGGCGCGCAGTCCGCTCGCTGTCGCCGTCACTGCTATCAAGAGTGCGCCCAAAGGTATGCCCTATAACATCGTGGTGGCGGGCGGCGCCGCGGCCCGCGACGCGCGCCTGCAGCCGGGGGACAGGCTCGTCAGCGTCAACGGGCTCAATGTGGCGCGCAGTCCGCTCGCTGTCGCCGTCACTGCTATCAAGAGTGCGCCCAAAGGTATGCCCTATAACATCGTGGTGGCGGGCGGCGCCGCGGCCCGCGACGCGCGCCTGCAGCCGGGGGACAGGCTCGTCAGCGTCAACGGGCTCAATGTGGCGCGCAGTCCGCTCGCTGTCGCCGTCACTGCTATCAAGAGTGCGCCCAAAGGTATGCCCTATAACATCGTGGTGGCGGGCGGCGCCTGCAGCCGGGGGACAGGCTCGTCAGCGTCAACGGGCTCAATGTGGCGCGCAGTCCGCTCGCTGTCGCCGTCACTGCTATCAAGAGTGCGCCCAAAGGTATGCCCTATAACATCGTGGTGGCGGGCGGCGCCTGCAGCCGGGGGACAGGCTCGTCAGCGTCAACGGGCTCAATGTGGCGCGCAGTCCGCTCGCTGTCGCCGTCACTGCTATCAAGAGTGCGCCCAAAGGTATGCCCTATAACATCGTGGTGGCGGGCGGCGCCGCGGCCCGCGACGCGCGCCTGCAGCCGGGGGACAGGCTCGTCAGCGTCAACGGGCTCAATGTGGCGCGCAGTCCGCTCGCTGTCGCCGTCACTGCTATCAAGAGTGCGCCCAAAGGTATGCCCTATAACATCGTGGTGGCGGGCGGCGCCTGCAGCCGGGGGACAGGCTCGTCAGCGTCAACGGGCTCAATGTGGCGCGCAGTCCGCTCGCTGTCGCCGTCACTGCTATCAAGAGTGCGCCCAAAGGTATGCCCTATAACATCGTGGTGGCGGGCGGCGCCTGCAGCCGGGGGACAGGCTCGTCAGCGTCAACGGGCTCAATGTGGCGCGCAGTCCGCTCGCTGTCGCCGTCACTGCTATCAAGAGTGCGCCCAAAGGTATGCCCTATAACATCGTGGTGGCGGGCGGCGCCTGCAGCCGGGGGACAGGCTCGTCAGCGTCAACGGGCTCAATGTGGCGCGCAGTCCGCTCGCTGTCGCCGTCACTGCTATCAAGAGTGCGCCCAAAGGTATGCCCTATAACATCGTGGTGGCGGGCGGCGCCTGCAGCCGGGGGACAGGCTCGTCAGCGTCAACGGGCTCAATGTGGCGCGCAGTCCACTCGCTGTCGCCGTCACTGCTATCAAGAGTGCGCCCAAAGGTATGCCCTATAACATCGTGGTGGCGGGCGGCGCCTGCAGCCGGGGGACAGGCTCGTCAGCGTCAACGGGCTCAATGTGGCGCGCAGTCCGCTCGCTGTCGCCGTCACTGCTATCAAGAGTGCGCCCAAAGGTATGCCCTATAACATCGTGGTGGCGGGCGGCGCCGCGGCCCGCGACGCGCGCCTGCAGCCGGGGGACAGGCTCGTCAGCGTCAACGGGCTCAATGTGGCGCGCAGTCCGCTCGCTGTCGCCGTCACTGCTATCAAGAGTGCGCCCAAAGGTATGCCCTATAACATCGTGGTGGCGGGCGGCGCCTGCAGCCGGGGGACAGGCTCGTCAGCGTCAACGGGCTCAATGTGGCGCGCAGTCCGCTCGCTGTCGCCGTCACTGCTATCAAGAGTGCGCCCAAAGGTATGCCCTATAACATTGTGGTGGCGGGCGGCGCCTGCAGCCGGGGGACAGGCTCGTCAGCGTCAACGGGCTCAATGTGGCGCGCAGTCCGCTCGCTGTCGCCGTCACTGCTATCAAGAGTGCGCCCAAAGGTATGCCCTATAACATCGTGGTGGCGGGCGGCGCCGCGGCCCGCGACGCGCGCCTGCAGCCGGGGGACAGGCTCGTCAGCGTCAACGGGCTCAATGTGGCGCGCAGTCCGCTCGCTGTCGCCGTCACTGCTATCAAGAGTGCGCCCAAAGGTATGCCCTATAACATCGTGGTGGCGGGCGGCGCCTGCAGCCGGGGGACAGGCTCGTCAGCGTCAACGGGCTCAATGTGGCGCGCAGTCCGCTCGCTGTTGCCGTCACTGCTATCAAGAGTGCGCCCAAAGGTATGCCCTATAACATCGTGGTGGCGGGCGGCGCCTGCAGCCGGGGGACAGGCTCGTCAGCGTCAACGGGCTCAATGTGGCGCGCAGTCCGCTCGCTGTCGCCGTCACTGCTATCAAGAGTGCGCCCAAAGGTATGCCCTATAACATCGTGGTGGCGGGCGGCGCCTGCAGCCGGGGGACAGGCTCGTCAGCGTCAACGGGCTCAATGTGGCGCGCAGTCCGCTCGCTGTTGCCGTCACTGCTATCAAGAGTGCGCCCAAAGGTATGCCCTATAACATCGTGGTGGCGGGCGGCGCCTGCAGCCGGGGGACAGGCTCGTCAGCGTCAACGGGCTCAATGTGGCGCGCAGTCCGCTCGCTGTCGCCGTCACTGCTATCAAGAGTGCGCCCAAAGGTATGCCCTATAACATCGTGGTGGCGGGCGGCGCCTGCAGCCGGGGGACAGGCTCGTCAGCGTCAACGGGCTCAATGTGGCGCGCAGTCCGCTCGCTGTCGCCGTCACTGCTATCAAGAGTGCGCCCAAAGGTATGCCCTATAACATCGTGGTGGCGGGCGGCGCCTGCAGCCGGGGGACAGGCTCGTCAGCGTCAACGGGCTCAATGTGGCGCGCAGTCCGCTCGCTGTCGCCGTCACTGCTATCAAGAGTGCGCCCAAAGGTATGCCCTATAACATCGTGGTGGCGGGCGGCGCCTGCAGCCGGGGGACAGGCTCGTCAGCGTCAACGGGCTCAATGTGGCGCGCAGTCCGCTCGCTGTCGCCGTCACTGCTATCAAGAGTGCGCCCAAAGGTATGCCCTATAACATCGTGGTGGCGGGTGGCGCCTGCAGCCGGGGGACAGGCTCGTCAGCGTCAACGGGCTCAATGTGGCGCGCAGTCCGCTCGCTGTCGCCGTCACTGCTATCAAGAGTGCGCCCAAAGGTATGCCCTATAACATCGTGGTGGCGGGCGGCGCCTGCAGCCGGGGGACAGGCTCGTCAGCGTCAACGGGCTCAATGTGGCGCGCAGTCCGCTCGCTGTCGCCGTCACTGCTATCAAGAGTGCGCCCAAAGGTATGCCCTATAACATCGTGGTGGCGGGCGGCGCCTGCAGCCGGGGGACAGGCTCGTCAGCGTCAACGGGCTCAATGTGGCGCGCAGTCCGCTCGCTGTCGCCGTCACTGCTATCAAGAGTGCGCCCAAAGGTATGCCCTATAACATCTTGGTGAGCTCCGTGGTGGCGGGCGGAGCCTAGTTTTGGCTAAGACTTGTTTAGTTTTTTTTTTCTCAAATCATAGCCTAGCCTTTTTCTCAACTATATTGGGGTCGGTTTCCAGTCAAACCGGATCAGCTGAATACGAGTGTTTTACGTGGAGCGGCTGCCTACCAGACCTTCACAACCCATTTACTGGACTTTTCTCAAATAAAGCGCGAAAATTAAAATACAGTTACTTTTAAAAATCAATAATGAACAATGAAAAAAGTGTTCATGTCTTCATTTGTTTTTTTTTTTTTTTCAATAAACGTCTTTCTGTTTACAAGCCAGTTCGAAATTTAAATAAATCCTTTGATAAGTTACCTCTTTGATTGCTATGTTTCGGAATAAAAGATCGTTCCATTTTTAATCATATTACAGTATATTATACGACAGATATGAGTTTACTACGTAGATTATTTGGCGGTTACACCACGACAAATATGGATTTTCATACAAATTTTGCCGGCTGCAGCTCGCGGGTATTTGGCCAGTACAGCAATTCCGATTTATATTGAAAAAAATTGTCAAAAATAATAATTCTCTTTCAAGATTTCCAAGATTTTCAGCAAATATTATAAATGCGAAAGTTTGTGGGGATGGATGAATGTTTATTACTCTTTCAATTCAGAACGCCTAAAAGAAACTTCATGAAATTTTACACAGAGTCAGATTATAGTCTGTAATAACACACAGGCTACTTTTTATACGCTTGAAACCGCTGGCAGAAGCCCTAATGTTTTATACAAGAGAAAACCATATGGCCTGCGTAACTTTATATAATCAATGGGTTATAGAATTTCCATTTGGTTATAACTTTATAGAATATCCAGAATGCGAATGATTATACACAGATTGGCATTTGACAAATATAAATATTCTGGATCAATTTCTAAAACGAAAATGATCAAAGATTTTGGTTTCACATTGCCAATTAGCGAAATGCGACTGTCTATCTGCAGGTCTAAAAAGGCCACTTTAGTAGACCGATTAATATTACGATCATAATATTAATCGGGCAACGAACTGTCATCTTTCATTTTCATCTTTATCGTTAAAGCATTAGGTTCAAAGTTGATGGGAAAAAGATGATTCTGCTAAAGTGGCCTAGGGGGGTGGTTTAGGGGGCCGAGTCACCCGCGTCTGTAGGAGAATCCCCCTTCAGCAAATCCCTACACATGGTCCCCGGGTGGTGCTAAACAGGTGACACTAACCGCCTCCGTGGTCTAGTGGTTGCACTACCTGATTCAGACCCAGAGGTCCCAGGTTCGATTGCCAGCGGAGGCAAATTTTTTGCTCGGTTTGGTTGGTGGTAGGATTTGTTCTAAGTCCGCCTGGCAAGCTACCACCATCATGTCTAAGTCTGTCGCCATAACAACAATGTTAACAGCATTGTTGTGTTCCGGCAGTTAGCCAGTTCCTCTGTGTAAGAGGATTCCGGGTGAAACTCGCTTCCATCTTCGGCCTAATCATCACTTTCCATCAGATGTGATTTGGGCCAAGAGTTTCCCCGTCATGTATATAAAAGTGGCCTTTATAGACCCGCAGACGTTTACGAATGACACATCAACCCAGCAACGTCTTGACGTGTTATTCGAAATACGGAGGAGTCTCGATATATTAAGATCCACAGACCGACCTCGGCAAGCGTTGCTTACGCTTGTGGATCGACCCGTGCGGCTGATACTATTTAGCCACGAGCTCTTCACTCTTCACCATTCATCGAAATAATCTTTACCTACATCATCAACACGTGTACACACATCATCTGCCTAGCCTTTTCCCAACTATATTGGGGTCGGCTACCAGCCAAATTGGATTCAGCTGAATACCAGTGTTTTACGTGGAGTGGCTGTCTACCAGACCTCCACAACCCATCAACTGGGTAACACGGTACTTCTTGGTAAGACTGGAGTCAGATTTACTGACGTCTGACAATCCGTAACGACTGCCAAAGATCTACAAATGACAGCCGGGACTAACAGCTTAACGTGCTTTCTGAGGCGTGGAGGAAACTCGTTATGTTACGATGAACCTTGGCAAACGTTGCTTAACCTTAAAGATTGACCCGTGTGGCTGTTATTATTTAGCCACGAGCTCCACGTGAATACACAGAACACTGAACAAAATACATAGTACACTGCACACGTATCGACGTAGTAGACAAACACAATGTTATCTCTGCAGTTACAAGTTCAATGATATCTGGAGCCAATTGCTTTGACAAATACTTGCTTTGTGATAGCTGCTAGGAGCTATGAATGGAAGGAGAGGATTGGGAATATATATGAAATGTCATTGTAAACAGTTTTAGCTTAAAAAAAAAGTTAAGTTTTTCAATACGGACGGACAGTGCAGGCTTCCGTCTGTCTGTCTTTGTGATAGCTGCTAGGAGCTATGAATGGAAGGAGAGGATTGTTAATATACATGAAATGTCATTGTAAACAGTTTTAGCTTAAAAGAAAAAAGTTAAGTTTCTCAATACGGACGGACAGTGCAGGCTTCCGTCTGTCTGTCTTTCAGCGGGCTGTGTCTCAAGAACCGTAATAGGTAGACAGTTGAAATTTTCACAGATTGAATATTTGTATTAGCGCATTAACAACAAAAAAAAAAAAAATTACGGTAAAATTTTAAGAAAAAATATTTTTTCGGTTTATGGTATGAAACCCTTCGTGTTAGAGTCCGACTCCCACTTGACTAGTTTTTTATTGAGATAGGCTTACGTTTGACCACAAGCTCACCAGTTGAAAAGCAATGATGATGAAGTCGATGAAGAAACATGCTAAAAGTAACTTAAGTTTTGACTTGAAGAAGCCCTATGTTGTAGCTATCAGGAGACACAAGGAATCGCATTCCTTAGTAATTTGACCAGGTACCTCTACCTCGTGGAGCACATGGGGCAGAAGACCGAGGGCCCTCACTGATAGTGTAGATATCAGTGAAAGATTTGTCGTAGTCGGGAAAACTTCCAGAGACCATCTCCGACGAACAAACTAACAATGGGCTTGTGTCCTGAAAAAATCTAATTAGTCCGTCAGTTAGATTATCAAAAAATATTTTACCCGTGTTTTTTCTTCTGTTACGGGAACCAAAATTGACGAAGTTACGACGCTTTTAAAATTCTCAATACGTCACACCTTCGCATGATTTTAAGTGAGTCGTGACGTCACGAGCCCCCACTCCCGAGTTTTGATGCGTTTTATCTTTGTCAATATTCATTGATTTACAATTTAAAACAAAAAATACTTGTCCATTATTTTTTAATACTCTAACTGACGGACTAAATAGTTTTGCAATTTGTAGATGATGGAATCTAGCCTATTATTTCAGCTCTTTATTACATGAGCTTTGATTCGAATATTGTAAGGCGCAAATTCAAGATCACTCGATTGCTATTCCATGCCTTGATTTTACGCAGCGGACGCCCGTTATAGCTTACTTCATTATGTATCGATAGTACTTCAAAATTCGGAATTAAGACATGAAAATTAGCCTTGAAATGAAATTACGTTAAATTGCAACTTCTGTTTACTAGAATAAAAGCACTTCTTCCTTCATAACTCCATAATTATCACACGAAGACATAACTCTGTTATCAGTAATTATTTTACAACATTGATAAAGTTGTATGTCAACAAACGTTGTAGACAGATCGCATCTGTTTATCACACGGAGAGATTCTTTTGGTAAAGTCTGTGGTGTCTCATGTGAAATTTTTTTTTTTTTTTTATTGTTAGTAAAAGTCTCATATCATAGTGCATGGAGTATTATAATAGTGTTTTATATCACATTAAAAAGTACTATTTAAGTGTGTACTGTATCTACCAATGGGTTTTGGATATTATTAGGTATGTTGCTATCACTAAACATTTTTAGCATTATTAATGAAACACAAATGTTTGAATAGTCTCGCTACATCTAAATGTTGATAAACAAAACTGGGTAAGCTCACTTCTTCGTTGACTTTGTCTTTGTCCCTTTGACCTTGACTAGAGTCAAGAGCTAACATATACTAAAAAAAATACAAAGTTTATTTGGACCAATTATTTTCTGAATGACTTGGCTGGCGACATTTTATTTGCTGAATGTGGTCGTGCCCTCTCCTAATATAATTGATCCTGATTGCAGTGCTAACGTATAATTTTGTATTGTTACAGGAATAGTAACAATCGGCATAGCGAAGCCATTACCATGCAGTACGGTCGTTGGTGGTGAGAAAGCAAACGGACACAGCATACAGAGTAGTCAGGTAAGACTAAGTTTTAAAAATAGACATCAAAATATATATTTTTTTTACACAACAGACTTTGATGAAAATGATCAAACATAGCTTGAATCTATAAGAGCTTCTGGTATGTGGCTGTAACATAGTAAAGTGTGACATGACAGAAAATGTCTGGAGATAGAAATGTTTACTAAATGTAGACTGTTGTGTACAGAAACTTTGAGTTTGCAAGTGTGTTTTAAATATTAAAACAAAAAAATATATGATCCTTGTGTTTCCATACTATTTTTAATGACGTGAATATTTACTAAATACGGAGAATTCACAAGGTGAAAAAAAAATTGTTAAAAAGTTTCTGAACTATATTCGTGACCATCTTAAAAGTCGGATTTGACAATATTACTTAACTATTAGGTATGAGATAGACATGAAATCTCTTTCATACTTACTGATAAATCGATCTTCTATCCCCCTCTACTCAGCTAATCCGACTTCTTAGATAAGCACGAAAATGAATAATCATTTATTGAAAAAAATAAAAAGTTTTTTTTTAACATATAAACGAGAAGTGTCGTGATATTGTACACTGAGGGGAAAATAAAAGTAAGTTCCGGTTTCTCTTACTAAAGCTTGTCTTTGCTTAGAGCAGTATTAATTACCTATAACGTAGCATGCATTTTTTATTACAATACTATTCTTACTTCCAAATTCTTCTTGTACAATAAAGGGAATGACATTACCGCTCTAAGGATTGTTCTAGCAAATAAGGAAATTAGTTTCTGTTGAAATATGTGTATCGAATATTTCCCTTTAGTGTACAATATTGTTTGCATGCTTCATTTTTAAGTATCCATTCCAATCCGATATATTCATATTTTTTATATAATAGCCATCTATGTTAATGTTGTTATTATTTAAAAAGTTTTCCGGCGATTCTAAGATCTAAACTAACGAAAAATCTAATATCCAAAATAATATCACCAAAAATCTCTCCTTCACAGAAACTGGAGTATTTCACAAAAATCCTGCGCCTAATTATGTCCCTACACCGTGACATAATGGAGCTCCAACTGCAATGCTCCCACGACGTACTGGACCCACAACCCTTCCGCGTACCACCCAAAATCAAGGCGGAAATCACAATGAAATGACAAAGAGATCGACTCAAGTATACTGTCAGTGTCGAAGTCCCAGATACTGGGAACTGTCAGAACAAGGGCGAATTAAACTGTGATGAACTTGATATTTGATCGTTCATCGTAATGGACTGAGCTAGATGTAGATCCGGATACTCAAATGAAACTTAATTTAAGTTTATTTTTTTGGTAGTCTTTGACTATGACTATGTCACCTACATTAAAATTTGCGTGTACTAGCTCCTAACGGAATTTTGACCTGGTGGTCAGCGATGATGTGGTTGATTTCTGACCTTTGGAAAAATATTCTTCAAAATGATACAGCAGTGGCAGCATGGTCAGTATGACTACTTGAACCTGAGTGAGTTTGAGGATCCGGTTGATAAATTATTTGATATTTGCTGTTGTGAAAAAATCGGGTACAAACCCATAGAAAAATATGAAAAAATAATTGTGTTAAATGTAAATTAATTATTGGCTACACACTGCATTATTTGCAACTTCTTCTGCATAAAGTCCCAAAAACATTTTAAGCAGTAATTTAACCATATGGCTTGTTTACATTTTCGAACCAAAGTGCTGGTTAAGAACTGATTGATAGTAATAAGCTCAATTTGATGGAATTTTGATACAAATGTAAGTTTATGTGTACACTGTACGATGTACTGCACATCTCATCACGTGCGAAAATTAGAAATGATGTTTATGTTTAGTGGGAAAAATATTATGCTACTTGTAACTTTAGTTAATGAGTAACAAGTATTTAAGCTAAAAATAGCTGCCAAAAATGTTGATACTATAAAATTTTAGCGTATTTAAATGCTACTTTTACATTTTACAGAAAATGTAAAAATTAAAGGAAATAAACGTCCATTTTTCGAATACTTGTGAGCTTGAAAGTTGGTCAATGTTGCTTTTGAAACTTCTTATATCTTACTGTAAACTTTCCAATTTTATTAGTACTATGCACCTAAAAATCTCAATCCCTATTGGGTTTATATAAATCTTAATGTTTAAAATCTTCACCATTTTCTCTTCAAATGTCGCTTGTTTTATATCTAGATATAATATTATAGAATAAGGGCAGTAATGCGAAAGAATTATTTACAGGTATAAATAAAATCCGATCTATGGACAAATATTGATTAATATTGCAAATTTATGTTCAATGCATGGTCTGTGCAATAGAAAAGAAGAAAATCATGATATTAACAGAAATAGAATAATAGTAAAATTAGCGTTTTGTAAAATATATAAATGTTTTTGTCAACCTGTACCAGAATCTGTAAAAAATAACCCAAAAAATACTGTGCTCAATTCTTAAAAACACATACCAATTCTAGTATGTACCTAAATGTCATAATAAAATAATTGTGATCTTAGAAATCGATGTCTATTTATATCATGGTTGTGTAGTTGCGAAAATAGTTTATAAATAAATGTAGATAAATGTGTTAGCCGTCAATAGCGGATATGTGATAGTTTTTCTAGTCAAACTCTCATTTTATCGTGGTACAGTGCAATGTAGTTGCTGAACACAAGCTATCTAAGATTTTCAATGCAGAATATTCATTTCCAGATGTTGTTTTATTATTTACGATACATATTTGTTCTAGAAATCATATAACTTTGTTTAAACCTAACCTCCTACAAAATTATTAAAATAAATTATCAATAAGACAAGAAAGCAGCAAACATCTAGAAGAAAAAACCTTACTACTAATAGATAAAATCGAATGGAAATTGCTTCGCTTAGGTAGAAAACAAAGGACAAAATTTAAGTATTTTGCAAGGCTTTAAAACTATGATAATGGAAACAACAAATGTTAAGTACTTCGTAAAGGAAGTGAAGATAGCTTTAAATAAAACAAAATGGCACTTATGCTTAGTCTACACAAAAAAAAACAATTATGAAACGGCAGTCAATTTGAATGGAATTAAAATATGGCTTCGCTTGAAATTAAAAAAAAATGTCTACAGGTAATTCATAACATATCATAGGTTAAGCATCGCATATTGTTTTTGTAAATGTACTGATATTGAAATAAAAGAACATTATTTATAAAAGTATTTATTAATAATATTATTGTTTATATAATTATTTTAAAATATAAAGACTGTTAGAACTTGTGTTATAAATTCGGACATTCCATTTGGGGATATTAGACATTTTGCCTATTGTCTGATTTGATATTACTTTGTACTACATGAATATAATTTGTGACCCACCTAAATTATAATAATTTTTATTTTTTGTGTTTTATGACCAGTTTTGGTATAGTTGTGATGAAGAGTTATTGCTTGATCAATAATTCAAGACTGAATTGACATTGAATTGAAATCAATGCTGGGGATGGCCTATTTTTCACGCAATAAAAATGATTAAAAATATATTGTATTGAATGAAATACTTCCTAAATTCTTGAACCCGAATAATTTGGGCTATTCAATCATTAAACAAAGGTTTACTTCAATTTGGCAAGTTCGTCTTGTTAATTTCTAGCTAAAGACTTGGGAAAACTCGCGACACATCTGGAGCATCATATTCATAAGAGGATATCTACAGTATTATGTCTACCTACTTTCAACTGGTATAAGAGATGTTTCCTGGATTAAAAAAAAAAACTATTTAGTCTATCTCTTGATTATCATACAATGCAAGTTTTCACAACAATTAAAAAGATAAAACGCATCAAAGTGCGGGGGTCAGGACTTGTAATGTAACTTCTCATTTTTGACGTAGACGTGTCGCCATGTGAAATTTTTGCGTACGTGACAAAATAAACCTGTCCAATCTTATTTGGTAATAGATAATAATATGTTCGTAATAGATATGGGAATTTCTTTTCTTTCCGTGAACTTTTCTAAATGTGATAACTCTTCACTAGGTTTCTAGTACATCCGTTGTCAAGGACTATGTTTTGAAATAATGTTATGTTATAGTATAGTAGTACCACTCGATGTCCGTCGCTTACGTCCGTGTCAAATGTTCTTCTACGCTTCGTTGTGTATCGCTAAATATACGTTGCACATGAGTTTTGTGTTTCATTTCTATTTCCAACGCTGACACCAGCGAAGTGCATACAATTTATATTTTTCCAAGAATACATAATTCCTCCAGTCTTGTCATGAATGAATGCCGTGTTACCCAGTAATAACTGGGAACACAATAAGGTTGTGGAGGTCTGGTAGCCGCTCCACGTAAAATACTGGTATTTAGCTGAATCCGAGTTGACTGGAAGCTGAAACCAATATTGTTGGGGAAAGGCTAGGCAGATGATGACTTACAAGAAACTAGCATAATTTGATTGTGTTGCTTTTCAACGGGTTTGGTTCTTGCAGGCAAAAGAAAAACAATATGTTGTTTTGGTCGATTTAATTAGGCCAACGTTGTTTTTATCAAAATCTTTCATATTTAAATTGCAGTCATTTTCTCTTAAATGACATTCAGAAACATCACGAATAACGTTTACGTGTATCTGATCTAGCAGTTAGATCCGCAAATAAAGACACTGTCTTCAAGCAATTCATTACTCTATACATTTATCTTGCTTACAACTACTGTAACAACTATTTACTTAACAATTGACTGTAACCCTGATTGTTTGATGAGCACACACAACTCAATCGAAAAGTCAAGAAAAAATAAACAACAATGATGACTTCACCATATGTTCGTCACGTCCCAGATTGAGCCAAACTCTGGCTCACTCAGAACACTCATAAAATCTTAAGTAGTTTACACTTCGCGATTTTATTACCAACTGTCGAATAACACCTACTTGTTTTACAGGAATGCATTAACTCCTTGGCATCTGACGACCACACCGGCATGGACTCATTCCACGAATGTCTGCAGGAATATGGTGAAGGACTAGAAGTAGTACAAATATGTCTTGAACCTGAAGAAGCTTCTATAAAAGACGATGAACTATCAGCCCTAGGTGATCTTAGTCTTGATGATTGTAAGAAAGTCAAAAAAGATCTTATAATAAATGTTAAAACTGAAATCAAGATCAATGGTGTGTCTGAGTTGAAGTTTTCTAAATCTGATGAATCTTTAGACGAGCATGATGATGACATGACAATAACTGAAGATGATATCTTAGTCGCTCCTAGAGAACTTCAAGATACTAGAAGCAAATCCGCTGATAGAAAAGAGGCTGGTGAACGGTGTTTGTCTAAACAACAAAGTAAAGACATTTCTACCTCAGACGAAATGGTTTTTGCAGTTACCCCAACCGGACTAGAGAGAATAAGTTTTGATAAGTATTGGAAAGAAAGCGACGTGAAAATAGATAAAGAATTAGTTAAAGTGAAAAGCGATGAGAGTTGGAAAGAGTGCCTCAATTCACCCAACGAAGATACAGTCAGTTTTTACGATGCTACTACCAGAATTTCCGTCCAGGAAGAGAATAATTCCCTATTGTATATTGATCACGAGATTGACGGTTACGAAACATGTCTGGACGAAGATTCGTCATCTCAAAAGTGCTCAGTAAAAAACGCTCGTAAAATGAACGGCGATACTGACATCAAAGAACTTAGTAAACACGATGAAAAAATAGCGTTTAAAAACAAAGACAACGAAAGTGCCAAAATAGTAAAGGAACAGAACACTGTCGATACGACGGTTGGTGAATACGCCTCGTACAGTCACCCATACGTCCACGAGCACATCATAAAGCAGATGAAATCATTGAGGATAGAACCTCTAAACGTTAACGTGCACAAAAAGAAGAAGAAAGAAAAAAGTCCAACAAAGCCATCCAAAAAAGATAAAATACAATGCGTCGAATACTACAACGATCAAGCTGAATGCTTGAAAGAAATACGTCAGAAAAAACTAGAAGAAGAGAAAAAGCAGCACAAAACAGAAAACAAGCACAGAGATAAGAAACACAGTGATGACCACAAGCACAAAAAGGAGAACAAGCATACAGAACACAAAAGAAATACAGATACAACTTTAATGGTTATGGATAAGAAGATTCACATAGCACAGGAACCTAGCGAAGAGTCTACAGACTTAGAAACGAACTATGTACCAGGATGTCACAAGTGCTTTTTAGAAAACTATGCGTATGCAATAACTCAAGCATATATGGCGGAAGCGAACGCGTGTAAATACTGTGATGTGATTCGTGAAATGTTGGAAGTGCCTAAAAGTACGAGTAGACGAGGGTCAGCCCCCGCGCTGGTGAACTTGGACAGCAGTTCGGAGACTGATGAAGAGGATCTACTGATGGTGCCTATGGTGAAAGATAGACGGAAGTCTGCAGGCATTCTGAAGTTCCCCCCTTCTTCGAGAAGGCCTAGGTGAGTGATTTTTATCTATACATCTATACTAATATTATAAAGAGGAAAGATTTGTTTGTTTGTTTGTTTGTTTGTTTGAAATGACTAGGCTCCGAAATTACTGGACCGATTAGAAAAAAGGAAGGTTATAGGCTATATATCATCATCAGTTGGTAAATATTTTCGCTTGTGTGAAAATGTCGTTTCAATTGTAAGTAAATGTTTTTGTGTAAATGTTCATATCTTATGGTTTTAAATTTTTATAATTACGATGTTCTGTGTCGGTAATATTTTTAAACTAGTTAGCACCTACGCTAAGACTGAATAGTAAACTATTCAGTCTTAGCTTAGGTGCTAACTAGTTTCCTTACCTTCTAGGCAAGCGTTCGTAGTTGTCCTGATCATCGCTTGCCATCTGGTGGGCTGAGTAGTGTATTTTTCAAGTTTTTCATAGGTTTAATCCCCACTGTTTTATTTTATACGGCTTAGTTATCTTCTTCATTTAAATATACTCTATAATGCAACATTTTTGCTCAAATAAACTTTACCTCTTACACAATTAAAAAATAACTATGAAACACAAACATACGGTGCACCGCAAAAGATTTCCTGCTTACCCGTGCCTAATGCGATGAAGCCTTACTAAAAGGACGGGCTTACCTCTATCTGTTTAGAACTTTATTACCAACCACCATTCAAAAACCAACCTTACATCATCAACAACATAGTCTCTATTTCTTCTACAGTTACCTCTAGGCTAAGAATGTTGGACAAATAGAATGACACTGTATTTGTGACAGGTGAGAGTGGATTTTCGGTTGTGACAACTTCGGAAGGTTGATCTTATAAACGTGATGCTTACTATAATATTATCGCCCTCAAGTTCAAGTTGTCAAAGTCATTGTTGAATTCACGTGATCTAGACCATGGAGTGAGAAGTTGTATAGAATTGAGACAACACTCTTTAAAGGGTTTTCCAACAACTTAACTATTTGTGGTATTCTATTTCAACCAGTGTTCTAAACGAATTAAATTATTACATGCCCTAGTAACTGGGATGTGTAATTAAATAGGCTTTCGATCCATGTTAAATACTGGTATTCAGTCACATCTGGAGCCGGTTAGACTGGAAGCTGAACCCGAATAACTTGATTCTCCAGTACCTGTTGGTCTTTCAGCTAAGAATATGCCTATTGAAGTTGCAAATGCATGCTTAGAAGTGAAGAAAGTGTGACGAGAGATACTAATGACTGTGTCGATGCAAACAAATGTGTCACAGGCCACTACAGCGCAGGACTGTATCGATGCTCATGTTGTATAGCGATAGTAGCAATGCAGAATCGTGGTTACTTACGTAGGCATAGGACATTACATGACTGTATTGAGATCGAATCGCGATTAAATCGATGTACAAACTCAGTAGTCTTAAATAAAAAGTTTATCTTACTCGTTTACTAAAAAAAATGGATCGTTGACATGATGAAGATTGCGGGTAGCCGATGGATGCAAAACGCACAGGATTGGTTGTTGTGGCGACACTTGGGCCCTATGCCCAGCAGTGGACGTATTTCGGCTGATATGATGATGATGATTGCTACAAAAGAAGTTTCGATTTGTCAAAAACTCTAAGAAGAGGAAAAATTCCTAACCCAACAGATAGAGATACAAATATAACGTGAAGATCCACAACGAAACAAACATTGTCCAATAATTAAATTTACCTTTTCACTCCAAAATCAACTTACCTTTTCGCTCTACCAGTACTCCGCTTTCAGAGCTATCCACCCGAACGTGAATAATTCACATATTACTGTTTTACTAATTCTGCTAAGTGGCTCCGTCTCTCGGGAGTTTGCTGTACTAATGTAATGAGCTGAGCTCTCGGGGGAGCGATGTATCCAATAATATATCGTTTAGTTTAGGGCTGCCACGTCGATATGCAAGCGATGACACGGTAAAGCTTGGTTGATTTAGTAGAAACGATCTTTTTACTTATTCAGTAGGTTTTTTTTCTGATAACGGTATGCTTTTTTTTTACAAAACGGGGAAACTCTTGGCCCAAATCTCACCCGAAGGAAAGTGATGATTGGGCCGAAGATGGAAGCGAGTTTCATCCGGAATCCTCTTACACAGAGGAACTGACTAAAATACCTCTAACTGCCGGAACACAACGATGCTGTTAACATTGTTGTTATGGCGACAGACTTAGACGTGATGGTGGTAGCTTGCCAGGCAGACTTAGAACAAGTCCTACCACCAACCAAACCGAGCAAAAAAATTGCCTCCGCTAGGAATCGAACCCGGGACCTCTGGGTCTGAATCAGGTGGTATAACCACTAGACCACGGAGGCGGTTAGTGTCACCTGTTTAGCACCACCCGGGGACCACGTGTAGGAATTCGCTGAAGGGTATTCTCCTACGGACGCGGGTGACTCGGCCTCCATGTATGTGTATGTATGTTCTGTAAATTGAATTTTTCTTAAGAATTTTATCATCTTTAAGATAATCGTATATTCCTGTTCGACCCATAGACTCCTTACCCCTTCATCGGACGAACGGGAATTCAATATATTTTTCCAAATCGTTCACTGATTTGTTGGTGTGACATACGGAAATCATTTTTATTTTATTTGAAATATCATTTTAATATCCTTCTTCCTACTATCCTACTAATAGTAAAACTGCGATAGTTTGTAAGGATAGATAGATGGATATTTGTTACCGTTTTACGTCTACGACGAACTACTGAACGACTACTACCTACGAAGGCCTGAAAGGATCTACATGAAATTAGGCACAGAGGTAGATTATAGTCGGAAATAATACATAGGCTGCATACATACTAATAGTAAAAATGCGATAGTTTGTGAGGATGGATGGATTTTTGTTACCGTTTCATGACAGAACGCCTGAAAGGATCTTCATGAAATTTGGCACAGAGGTAGATTATAGTCGGGAATAATACATAGGCTGTTTATATACCGGGAGTATCCCTAGGGATCACGTGGTTGAAGCTGCTGGCAGAAACTACATCCTACTAATCGATACTAATATTATAAAGAGGTAAAAATGTTTATAAGTTTGTAAGTTTGTATGTAGGGGGTAATCTCAGGAACTACTGGTCCGATTTGAAAAATTCTTTCAGTGTTAGATAGCCCATTTATCGAGGAAGGTTTTAGGCTATATATCATCACGCTAAGACAAATAGGAGCGGAGCATTAATGGAAAATGTGACGCAAACAAAGTTGCGCGGGTCAGCTAGTAATATTATAAATGCGAAAGTTTGTGAGTATGTATGGATGTTTGTTACTCTTTCACGCAAATACTGCTGAACCAATTACGATGAAATTTGGTATGTAGGTAGCTGAAGGCCCAGAAAAACACATGGACTACTTTTTATTCCGGAGTTCCCGAGGGATCGGGATTTACACGGGAATAACGAGAATTTATACGCGGATGAAGTCGCCGGCGGCCTCTAGTAGAACATAAAACTAAGATGCTGTCAACTGATCTCTGAAATGACTCTGTTCATTGTTCTTACTTCTAGACAACACATTACGAACATTAGAGAAACTCCTTGCCAAACGTGAGTCATCATCTGCCTAGCCTTTTCCCAACTATATTGGGGTCGGCGTCCAGTCAAACCGGATTCAGCTGAATACCAGTGTTTTACGTAGAGTGCCTGCCTGCCAGACCTCCACAACCCATTAACTGGGTAACACGGTGCTCCTTGGCAAGACTGGTGTCAGATTTTCGTGCCTCTGACTATCCGTAACGAATGTCAAAAATCTCCAAATGACAGCTGGGACCAACAGCTTAACGTGCTTTCCGAGGCACGGAGGAAACTTGGTACGTTAAGATGGTCACCCATCCACAGACCAACCTCGGCAAGCGTTGCTTAACCTTGAAGATCGACCTTTGCGGCTGTGATTATTTAGCCACGAGCTCCTCAGAACAGAAGTCGAATAATGGGTATCAATTTCTGGAGCACACTTAGCAATGAATAACGGTGGTTATAAGAGTAAGTCCTATCGATTAGATAGAGTAAAATGGAACATTCTTTATTGCACTTCAAAATAGGTACAAAAATCCTTCCGTTACTGGTTAAATGTATTTAAAGAACAAACTATATACACTTAAAATAAAAAATAATACGTTACTGATGAGTGACTAACAAACATTGCACAGCCGAAACTACTGGTCGTAGAAAATTGGTATATACGTTTGTTGGGGATTGTAGGGGATTACCCGAAATTTCTACGGCAACAAGAAAAAAAACGGGATAAGTTGAGTGTATGAAATCGCGGGTAGTGTTTTATAAGAAATCTCAATTTTAAGGGCAAAATGGTTCCCACTGATCACAATCAACCGTACTAGTTATAATCTGCAAATTCGAGACTTTCAATCTATAAAGTGGCGATGCGCCACCGGTACATAGTGGAAATCCCACCACACGCACAAAAAGTTTTGGGAACAAATTCATAGTGCGTACAGCAAAGGAGAGGAATTCCCTGCCGGAGTCTGTGTTTCCTGATAGCTACGACCTGGGAGTCTTAAGTCAAGAGTGAATAGGTTACTTCTAGGCAAGCGTGACGCGCGTTAGACCACATCATCGCTTGATTGCATCGGTGTGATAGGTGGTCAAAAGCGTGCCTATCAAAAGTAAAAAAAAGACTATTTGTTTACTACTTACCTATACAAATTCGCGTGAGCAGCCCATCCTTGGAGACAATATAATAAAATGGCTCTAGTCTAGCTTATAATAAAACTGTTGTGTAGAAAATTAATGAAAAATAAAATCCAGGCCCACGGCAGCTTATGTAGGATTAAAGAAAACACTAGTGATGAGACACGGGGCTGGTTTGTGTGTCAATCAATCGATAGTTTCGAAGGTGAGCATTGGCTGTGACGTTTATACAGTTATTCTACTGTGTAACGTCCTAAGGCCGCATAATAATGTTGGAAATATTTCTTTGGTGTAATATCTGCAAGACACATTAATAACGAAATAGTTTTTGGTCAGTGGGTCGTCTTGTCAGAGGGGGATCAAGCTTGTTAGAGATACGTTTTGACCATGAAAAACTCTATAATCAAAATCTTACAAGACAGCTTTTACTTGCACGAAGAGTGATTCCCACAGTTAAAAATATATTTTTAGATCTCGACATTCACATTAATCCACTCAATTTAATGATCAAAATCTCGAAATGAAAATAAACACAACTCCATTTTTTATTCCTGAATTTGATCGAGAAACTGACCGTGACTCAACGTATCGTTAATCAATTAAACAAATGGCTTCAAATTCCGGTGAGCAGATAAATACATGCCAACAAATTGATGTTTCAACGTGAACATTCTGTCATTACCATTGTATCTCGACCTGTCATGGTGGCGTCACTCTCTATGCCAAACATCATTGCAATGTCAATTGCAATGCTGTTTTTAGTTCTTCATTCCGCCGCTGGTCTAATTACAGTGGACGGTCTGAACTGTTTACTTTATCTACGTTTACACACCAACGCATCCAACTTAAGATTTACGTTGTAAGCCATTAAAATGAATTATTTGTTACGTTTTAATGTCTTTTTCTTCAGTGCTTTGAACTCTGAAGGTATTACAATCTCGAGAGATGCCAAACAATTCATCAATATTATCAATAAACAAAGTTTTCATTATGTCTGTCTGTATTTTTCGTATAAATATGTTATTGCGATCATCAATCAGTCCGTTGATTATCTCGATATTCCAAATGTTCTTTGTTGCCAGTACCGTTATTTATTATACGGAATTTGACGGTTATTGAATCTGTCTTTATACCAGTACAGTTACAATCATAAATTTTCGTCTTTGGAGTTGTTATAAGAATTATTAATTTACCGCTGGAACTTTAGAGTTATCATGCATGTTATTCCAAGATTCTCTTTTTGCTTAAATGTTCCCTGTAACGCGACATCATCATCTTTATCGATAAAAATCACTCCTCGACAAGTCGCATCACTTTTAGAAAATGGTTAATACCCGTAATTGAGTTATGTCCAAGCGACCTCAATGCTCCATTGTGGACCGTCAAGCCGTTGCTGGCAAACGTTACATTCGTCATTAGCCGACATATTCGGCGAAAGGCCTTCATTTCGCCGAAAGGATTGGGTTTCGGCGAAAGTTTAAGCCAAGATAAAGTTGGGGACATCGGATTGTTTGTCATGTAGTGTTGGCTGGAGTTGGATAGTGGTTACTGTATCGGTAAGTCGATCGATAATCAACTTTAAGATTTAATTTAATAAAGAAAATATACTTGAATTTATAGTAGTGGTATACTTTTAATCAAATCATCAATTGCTGAAAACTAACATCAATTTGTTAAAACGAATTCGATTGAGAATCGATTTGAATCGATTTTAGGATTCGATCAATGAAAATTTTAGATATTTTCATTGTTTTCCGATTTAATTTAATAAAACATGAGTTAAATGATAAATGTTTTTAGTTATTTATGAAAACGCACCTACACACCCTTTCAAGGACCGTAAGCCCCAATTGGGGCTAGATGGTATAGTCTTGCATTATTGTCTTGCGTGCTCGGTGCCTGGCGCGTTCAACTAGGTACATCTTTATGTAATTCTTCTGTGCTTGAATGTCACTGAAGTCCTCCTTTCGGGCTGGCCTGATTTTGAAAGAATATTTTGTATGTTTGAGTGAGACCCTGGATAGTTTAGGTTTACAAACAATACATGTTGCGGAATTATTTCGAGAGAGTCACCACGAAACTGGAGCGCAAATGTCATAAGGAACACGGATGGGTTTCAGTCAGTGAGAGTTTGACACTCCATTTCGCTTCACCCAGAGCGGAAGGAGACATTTGATAATTTCCCACATTAAAAAAAAATGTGCAAAACGTGTAACGTAGGTAAATAATTAATTTTGCGTAGTTAGCACATTCTTTGTAATTTTGTCACCGTCTATTATTAACTTTAAAACAATAGATGAGCATTCTTCAGTAAACTTTGGCCATTACAGCATAATAACCTATCTCTAGTAAATGCCTTGAAATGTTTGTTATTCTAATGAGCTTCTAACAGAAGAAACAATGCTGTCTATGAGTTTGTAAAGAAAGGACAAATGTGGTAGCGATTTTCAATTTGGATTTTTTTTCTTGACAACTCTTCTTTTGTAAAAGCTCCACCTGCGTCGGTGTTTCCGAACGCATTCATACCTAATCTCTCCAATGTTAGAGTGAACAGGTTTCTACTGGGTAAGCTCATTCCATTGTAGACTTTGTCTCTGTTACCTTTGACCTAGACTAGAGTCAAGAGCAAATCCCTCTTAAGTAAAAACAAGAAGTTAATTTTTAATTTAAATTAGCGGCTGTTTCGATTCGGCTCGATTAACTCGATAGTAATTTTTCAAGTGATACCCATCCTCTTGTAAGTCTAAAACTGCATTTTCCACTGCAGCCGCTAACTCAATTTTGTGCTCAATTGAGCAGAAGAACTACTGAACAGTGGGACATTAGCGATGCTTCATCAAAGTGGACGAAATTCTGTTTTATTTAGACAGCGTTAGACCTGTGATAGAATAAATGTGGTGGTTTAGATAATTTCGTAAAGAAAATGATGGCGTACCTACCTCAGGGTCGCAGGTCAAGTCCATGATTATTTTGTGGTCTTACGCTGACGTATGTCCAACTGGGTGATAAGCCTGCTCCCTACATGAGACTTGAAAAAAGACGGTGTTTTTGGTTTCGTATCTTCGTTTTTAACACGGACTTCCGAAATTAAGGTTATTTAATACTTTTTAGTGTTGTAGTTTTATTTGAAATGGGTTTGCTCTTGACTTTAGTCTTATTCAGAGATGACAGAGACAAAGTCTACGTTTTTTGGAAGACTATATTTTTTTGTTGTAAATAGTTTTTTATTTTTCACTTTTTCAAACTAAATAAAAATTATACGGGACCAAATGGCCAGTATGCCGCATCAAACTAAAAGATCAAAATCCCACAAATCGGACCAAAAACCTCGGAGTAATAGGTGTACATAGTTACATTAAAAAAAAAATATAACTGCCGAATTGAGAACCGCCTCCTTTTTTGGTGTCGGTTAGTTAAAAAAAACCAGTCAAGCTAGTCAGACTCGCGCACCGAGGAGGGTTCACCACTGCGGTCTATATTGCAGTTTTAGATCAGCGCCATCTCTTGACTAATAGTGGAGCTAATGTAATATTTGTTGATGATTTCTGAAAAGTGAGCTACTTAAAGATATACTTTTATTTTTCCTGTAATCTTCACATAGACTTCTATAAGATAGAATAATTTCGGATTTTCACTACGCAAACTGGTGGTCAATTTTATTACGTTTTTTGCTAAAAATCGAAAATCTGAAAAAAAAAAAAATGAAAAATGTTTGAGAATGTGCAAATAGCGTTCTTTTATATAATACCCAACATGCCCTATAACCCCACTTCGAATTTTTAAGAACCCCTTTCAGACGCAGTAGCAAAAAAAAAATTATTTTTATCTAAAACTATTCCAATAGTATTAGTAGTTCTTGAAATTTTAATATCCTGCTGTGACCGACGAACAGATTTAGTCACACCAAAAGGATTCCTTTTTAACAATTTGGTACGGAACCCTAAAAACTGGCAAAACATTGATTTGCGATAGGTTCCTTGTTGAACCGTGACGTAAAACAATACTAATTTAAAACTAGTTACAACGATTCAATTGAGGATAACTCACCAATCACAGCTAGATATCATGCGTTTGACAATTTGTCACAATGCTATTGTAAAAGTTCTGCGAATTGAGCAAATGAAATGCGGGTGTGAGCATTCGAGTATGTCAATCACGATTTGTTAAAATGTATGAAAATTGAGGCTCTTTTGCCAGATTGTGACTGAGATGTGTTTGCGAACATTTCTTAAAAAATACTGGCCTTCTGATCCTAAATCATAAAATTACGATTCCTTCGCCGATTTCGTCTGGCTTAAGACACCAACAAGAATAAACATAACTAATCTGTTTCTCAGAACTAAACATCTACAAACTGAAACTAAAGCGTCCACCTCACGTGTCCCTGCAATCTATTCCAATGATAAACTCGCATGTCTCGCAAACGAAGCTAAATCGTTTCCCCACGCGGTTCACAATGTTATTGTTTACCGGCAAATTGTTATAATTATCTAATTGGTATCTGTCTTAGATGATAATGATGGATGTCATGTGAATAAATTTTCTTGAAGTCTTGAAGAGATAAAAACGTTTCTATGGTGATTCTTGTAACTCATTTTAGATAGTTGCATTGTAGCCAGGTTGTTGGGATTACGAGTATTTTGATTGATAGATATTGATTCATCATCTTCCTTATCACATGTTACTTGGGGTCGGCGCAACACGTTTTATTTCTTCCATTCTGTCCTATCAGCCATCACACTATCACTTACTCCCTTTTTTTTCAAATCCTCATCCATTTTGTCTTCCTCTTCATCTCCATCCAAATTTTTTGACTTACTGGATTATGCATCTTAAAAGCAAGCAATATGATCAATTTTCTTGCTCATATGAAATTTATGCGATTCTTTGGCTGTGATAAACATTTCAGGAATAACGATAACTTCGCATAGTGAGGAAAAAGTTAATCCATGCGGATAACTATAAGAATAAGGAAAGACTCGAGAAACAAAAGATGGACTGTGTGAAAGACGATAAGACTCAAAAGGAGGTAGCTCTTGAGATGACGGCTAATAGAGAATGGCAATCATATTTTATCTTAATTAATAACAATATATTACTTTCATAAGCATCATCAGTCTTTGTCAGAGCCATCTATACTTCTATACTAATATTATAAAGAGGTAACATTTGTTTGTAAGTTTGTATGTAGGGGGTAATCTCAGGAACTACTGGTCCGATTTGAAAAATTATTTCAGTGTTAGATAGCCCATTTATCGAGGAAGGCTATAGGCTACATATCATCACGCTAAGACTAATAAGAGCCGAGCATTCATGGAAAATGTGACGCAGACGAAGTTGCGCGGGTCAGCTAGTAGATTATAAAGTGATGTTATTGTAGAATGATTGTGCTGTGGAAGTGAAATCTGCAGTAGATGCATGCTTTTCGGGAAATCCTCTCTTAGTGCAAATAAATTTCACCTCTCTGCGACCAGTGGTTTCGGGTTTGCGTAGTCACTCACTCAGTCAGTAACGAAAGAATTTTATGTATTAGGTTACCTCAAATCTAAAATTTTCCACTGCAAAAAAAAGTATATTTTTTTATACAATTTGACATTATTTACACAATTTGACATTTATATTTTTTTTACACTTTGCCTTTATTAAAGTTTGACATGTTTATGAATGTGGGGACTATGTGGATTACTTTTTATTACAAGTAATTTTAACGATTGTCTGGCGGTTTGAGTGACAAAGGACATTTGGGTAGGCCGTACAAACGTACTTTTGTACGGCCTACCCAAATGTCCTTTCTTTGGTATTGTTCGTCAGAACGTTGAGCTCTTATGTACATCAAAGTTGAGCTACACGACTACTGATAAATGCTTGCACTGACTGGACAGGTTCACTCAAATCTGCGTGGTTCTTTCTTCTGAAGACCATTTCAGACACTAATCCACATGGTGCTTAAATGAAAAATTTTAAGTGTGAGGATTATGTAGGCCGTTATCCTTTTAGATTAATTTCATGGCTGTCTGGCGGAGTACATTTCGTGGCCTACCCAAATGTCCTTACTTTGGTATTGTTCGTCGGATCATTGAGCTCCTCAAAGTTCTGAGTTGAGCTGCATGATTACTGACAAATGCTTGCACTGTCTGGACAGGTCCACTCAAGCCTGCGTGATATTTTCCTCAAAAGGCCACCACAGACGTGAACCTACATGGTTTTCATATACTATTCACGTTTGTCTGGACTTGAGAAGAGACTATGACCTCTGAGTTTGTTTCGGTGTTTCTTCTCAGGGTAGTCAGCTGGGAAACATCGGCCTCATTTAGGAAAAAAAAATATTGACGTGTAAAAGAGTTACATGTAACCTACTTGCAAAAATAAATATGATTTATGATTTAAGTATATCTTACTGGCGTCACCAATTCTGAAGCTACCAGTCTTATTTTCAAAGACCCAACAGCACAACAAACGATTCGTCCCATTATATCATGAAACCGTTTTCCCCGCAGTGTCAGTGTGCTATCAAGTGCCGTTCGAGTAGAGATACGAGTCGGTATGAGTATGAATATGATATGAGGCGCGCCCCCATGTCGTTGTGTGATTGATTCGTATGCATCTTGTACTGTCATGAACATAACTGGTTGGGGTTTACAAGCTTTTGCAATTTCGTTTCCTGCCGATGTTGATATTTATCAACAGTAGTTTGGGACCCTCTGATAAATTGATAAGGCACTGTTTGTATAATTCCATTCCATTATATCAACACTAACGTGTATTTGTGTTTGTTAAATAAAACATTAATATTAATCGTATATCATATCGTTACCATAACACAAGCATTAGGTTGCTTAGCTTGGGACTATATGGCGTTGTGTGAAATGTCCAAGGATATATTATATTATATTATTATTATTATCTCATTTGGAAACAAATAATTGAGGACCATACACAGGACTCTTTTCTTTTCAGGACAGTTTTCTGCTCCGTATCTCCTAACCAGTAACTGACAAAACGTGTTGTCATTAATTCTCAGTTCGGGTTCAGGACTAATCGTAAGACCGTAAGATCATCATATCAGTTGAAAGACATCCGTAGGTGATACAGTGTAGAAAATGCCTGTAACTAAGGCCAAAATTACGAATTTCGAGCTAGGTCCCCTGAATTATAAACTAGAGCAGTCTACTCCGTCAGCTGAAAATTCAACTGTCTTTTTAAAGTTTCAACTCGTATTCATTGCAAAATGTATTTTATTCATTTGTATTTTTGTTTGTATCTTGAAGAATTGGTTTTCGGTCTAGACTTTAAAAGCATCTAATTTTCTATTTACCGTTGGATGTACTTTGAAATCATTGACATTTGCTTTATCTCTTGTCACTGTGTTTCTAGTACAAGATGAAAATTGGGCTCTATTCTGAGGTCTTTTTTTTTTTTTTACTTGGTATGGGTTTGCTCTTGACTCTAGTCTTGGTCAGTGATGATTTTAAGACATAGACACAGACAACCTTAAGCAATGTAACAGAGTTTTCTTTGAAAAAGGTATACAACGCACCATTGGTACACCGTATTGCAGTTACCAACAGTGACCCCCTTGATGTCTATTGGCCTAGCTCTGTTTTGTCTCTTGATTAATGATAAAAGAACTAGAAATTAAATTTTTAGTACTCCTTCGTTATTCTTTTCTAGTTCGTTTCGTTGTTTATGATACATTTGAATCGTTTCTCCAGGACTCGTTGAGCTTCATTGACTCAACTTTTCTGGAGGTCACCAGTTGATTCTGATTCTCCTGAGTTGCAGAGATTTGGGTAGTATTGCGAGTTTGAAAAAAAAATAGCAGTGCTTACAACTTACTTCATAATTTTGTTTGTGGCACATTACCGTAGAGTATTTGCTGACAGCTGAATGCATTATCGTATTCACTAGTTTGTTTACCGTCTCTACGACTTCCGCCTTCGCCAGTACTGTCCGCTAGTACTAGCGGCCAGTCGACAGGTATCCATTTAATCCATTGCGTTTTAATTTGTTTGAATGGAGGACGTTTAATACATCGCATCGCTGGCGACGAGCTATTGATGTTACGTTTAATAGCTTCCGTTATAATAGGACCGGTGTTGTTTTCTGTATGTTTGGTTTACCTCGGGGCAATTATATTTTCAGTGGTTTATTAAAATGTTTTCTTGCTTAAAAGTGAGGTTTTGAATGAAGGTGTAAGATTAATACGAAGCAATATATCTTAGAAGTATGCAGATATAGTTATAGAAGAATTTCATCGGTAGGTGTTAGGTTTCTTTGAGATGAGGGCGAGCCTATTGACTATTCATCGCGGGCCTGCGGATGGTGAGCATTAGGTGGCTGGACGTCTGATCAAAACCAGGCCCTGGTCGACGGCGCGATGTATTCCACGCGCACCTGAAGGATATGTCAGCACAAGAGACGTGGCTCCCTAGGGTCAGTGCCTGCCAGGGTTGCAGAATTTCATCGAAAGAGTCACCGCGGCCCTGGAACGCTAAGGGCACAGGAGGAACACGGTTGGGTTTTAGTCAGTAAGAGTCCGACTCCCTTCTGCTACGCCCAGAGCAGGAGGAGTCATTTCCCATCGTCAAAAAAAAATTGACTATTAAAAGAGTACTAATTTACACTCTTGGCTGTCTTGTTTGACTTAAGTCCAATATGTATCAATGATCATTACCAGTGTCATTTTCCATGTCATCCCTATTTACTTGAGGTCGACGGTTTGAGGCAATACTATTTATTAACATCTAAATAATAGCACTTTTGATATCAATTATAACATTTTAAATTACCGTGACGCTCTTTATGTATGATAATCATGATTAGAGTAAAGTAGAATGTTCATTAACGATTGATGAATTTTTTACTTTACTGTTAGACATTGAACAAAACTTAATTAACACTAGAATACGTATTCGCACGTAGGTACTCAAATAAATTGGACTTCAATGTAGCGTTCTTGATCCTGGCTTTTGATACAATCCAATTTTCGGCTTAAGTCTGACAATTGATTCAGTAACACATTACCTGCCTTCTAGGGCTTTCTTTACAAATCTGTCTACAAGTAGATTTGATCAAAAACCCAGTCTTTTGTGTTTACCTTGTCCAATTTCTAAAACGTCTAAATCTCAGCCACTTCTTTTTTGATCGAATCTTTTGTACAACAAATTGGAACTATTTACGCAAACACTTTTCTATTCGACTTGGAAGACCAGCTTCATGCTTGATTTAAAGTTTCGATTCCAATAAAAGATTACTGGACTCTTTGAAAATACAAATTCAAGAAAGTTTCTTTACAGACCTTTTTATGTATTCTTCTACAACATTTTTAACGACGCAAAATAATTCTAGCGTCATTCAATCTAGCTAGCGTTTTCCTAACATGTTGGGGCCGGCTTCGTATCTAACCGTCTGCAGCAGAGTACCAGTATTTTATATAAATAGCGACTGCCTATCTAACCTCTACAACTTAGTTACTGGTAATCATCCTCTTCCTGCCCTTATCCCATGTTACTTGGGGTCGACGCAACACGTTTTTTTCTTCCACTCTGCCCTATCAGCCGTCAAACTATCACTAACTCCCATTTCTTTCATATCGCTCCTCACCATCCATATTTCTTTGGCCTTCCTCTCCCTCTCCCTCCATCCACATATTTATGTTCATTACTCTTTTAGTGAAAATCATTTCCTCCTTCCTCTTCACATGATGATGATATTAAATAAATAAATAAATGACCATACCAAGACCAGTTACTGGTAAGAAGGTGTACATTTTCATTATGGTCAATAACCACTTGAAAGACGTCCACTGCTAGACATAGTGTCTCCAAAATATTGGTTACATGATTCCTGTATCTGACCTTCAGCAGTTCGTTGGTGCAGATATTATTATTCGTCAGTATTTGCTCTGCAATGTCGCATATCACGCCGCTCGGTGTCGCCGCGGCGTGCACTGCTCAATTGTTACATTATCGCACTTATCCAATTTAAGGAGTTATCCGTTACGTCGGCCACTTACAAGATTCCATGTAGAGGTCGATATGCTTCTATATTTGTCGTACTGCGTTTTATCCTAGAATGGATATGTTAATGTTTATTTATTTAAATTTAATATGTAGAAGTGGTAAATAGGTGGACTTCATCCATTCTCTACCAGTCAACCTTTGGGTTTAAAAACTACACTGTTTTTTTTTTTTTGCGGATGGGAAATTATCCAATGACTCCTCCCGCTCTGGGTGTAGCGGGAGGGAGTGTCAGACTTCTACTGACTAAAACCCATCCATGTTCCTTCATTGCCCTTTGTGTTCCGGAGCCACGGTGTCTCTTGCGAATAATCCCGCGACTCCGGCAGGCACTACACTGTGGTTCAAGTTCAACAAATTCAAATTTTTTATTTAAGTAGTAATTGGTTTCGGAGTTGTTAATTTTTTTTTATATCGTGCTTAGCACAGCCATCTGTTTACACCTTTAGCTGTTGAATTTTTCTAATCAGAGTCTGAATTTGTCATTTAGTTTTGAGGATAATCGATGGACCTCTCTAACTATAGTATGGTGAATCAGAGTTGCTTACTTGCTAAATAATATGCAACTAAACATTCTGATACATAGCAAACTTTTTAATTTAGAAAACTCATTATAATGATGACGAAGATGAAACTAAATATGAGTGGGCTTTAAATAGATCCTGATTTTACGCTTGAAGGAAAATTTATTCTTAGTATTTTTATGTCAAGTGGAGTGATCTTGATGATCCATGCAGTCTTTCCGTGAATTTGGAATTTATAAAAATATTGAAGTCTTAGCTCATCTAGGAAAAAACACGTAGAGAAACATTTTAGAACAGTTATAAAAAATAACATATATTATGTAGGTTTATCAAGCTTTAGAATAAAACAGTCACTTACGGGTCAGGGTGGTGGAGATGAAACTCAATTTTTTTTTCTGAAGTTCGGAGTTTACGGTATTAGGGGTACTTTCTGCATTTCGATATCTTTTTGTTTTGCGTTGTTGAACTTGCGTAATTGTTTCGTTGCGCTGCTTTTCTTCAAGGTTAAGCAACACTTGTCGAGGACGACCCCTAGATTGGTTACCAACTTATCCAAGATTCGTTTGTGCCTCGAAAAGCACGTTAAGATTTGGTTCCAGCTGCCATTGTAAATCGTGAAGCTAATAAATCTGATGTCAGTCTTGCCAAGGAGTATTGTGTTACCACCGGGTAACCACTTGGGTGCCTTCACGACCCAGTAACTATACCCAGTATTGATAGGTTGTCACTCAGTATAAAATACTGGTACTCAGCTGTATCCGGTTAGACGGGAGGCAAACCCTCAAATTCAGGAAAAGGCTAGGAAGGTTGTTTGAAATAATATTTAGTGACTTCCAAATCATGGTTGGTGTTGAACTAGCTTTTTTTATTTATTTTTGGAACGAAGTTCCTAATCGCGCGTTGTGAAAGGGGGCTAGACGGAAAAAATTCTCACGAAAAGTTGGCACGACACTTTTTGCTATAGTAAGCTATTGTAAGCCGTGCGGCGTGCGCATGTTTCTCTGTCTGTCCCTCTCTCTCTCTCTCTCTCTCTCTCTCTCTTATAGAAAGCATGCCAGTATTCAAATTCGTTAGTCAAAGTCGAAGTCGAAGCCAAGGTCAAGGTCAACGACAAAGTCAAGGTCAAGGACAAATTCAAGGTCCAAGACAAGATCAAGGTCAAGGACAAAGTCAAGGTCAAAGACAAAGACAAAGTCAAAGTCAAAGTCAAAAATTCATAGGGTATTAGATACTAATGTGTTTTTGTTGAGTGTGTACAGGTTTTTTGTACATAATAAATAAAAGGAACTTCGTTCCATCCGGGTGTCCCATGACACCTCTCAAGTTTTTTTTATTTGAGATGGGTTTGCTCTTGACTCTAGTCTTGGTCAGAGATGACAGAGATAAAGTCTACGATGGAGCGAGCTTACCCAGAAGGAGCCTGTTCACTCTAACTTTGAAGAGATTAGGATTATAAGCATTCGAAAACACAGACGCAGGCAGAGAGTTCGACTCCTTTGTTTTGCACATTATAAAAGCTTTAGTGGTTTCCTATTATTAACTGAATTTTAACCTTTTCTTTCCAACAGCTACGCCCCACCGACGATGACGGTGACGGTATCATCGGATAGACGCTCGGACGCGCTGGCGGCGCAGCGGTGGGGCTCGCCACGACAGGTCACCCTCAAACGCAGCCCCGGGGCTCCGCTGGGCGTCAGCATCGTTGGTGGCAAGGTAGGTAGCACAGCACAATGTCTGTTGAGTAGCGCAGTCCTGGGATTCCACTGGGCGTCAGAATCGTTGGTGGCAAGGTAGGTAGAATAGCACCATGTTCATAGTCTGTTGTGTAGCGCAGTGTTAGGGCTCACCACGACAGGTCACCCTCAAGCGCAGCCCTGGGGTTCCGCTGAGTGTCAGCATCGTTGGTGGCATAGGTGGGTAGAACAGCATCATGTTCATAGTCTGCAGTCTAGCGCAGTGGCGGGGCTTACTAAGACAGGCTACCCTCAAACGCAGTCCTCAGGTTTTACTAGTGACAAACTAACCAAAGATATCAGTAGCTGTAAGATAGCAGTATCAGAAAAAAAAGGAGTTCCACATCAAACGGTAACTTTAAAGTCACCAGATTGATTGTTCACGTAGACTTTCATTTTTAATACCGATGTTGAACGTCGCGATAAACATATTTTCTTCAAAGTTCTAGAAAGGGAAATTAAGTAAAGATAAGAGGGAAGGCGAAGGGTGGAGTAAGAGTAAAGGTACTGTAAAAGTAAAATGAAAAAATATCATTACTTCGGTAAGTATTCAATTCAGCAAAACTGATTTTATGTTACCTTCTGTTCAGGTGGACATAATCTCCAACCGCGATGGTGACGAAGGTGAAGAGAAGGCTATCTTTGGCATCTTCATCAAGAATGTGGTGCCAGGTAGTCCAGCAGGGAACTGTGGAGAGTTACAAGTAAGTGGTATTAAAAAGAAGATTTATCGAAAGAGTGGCGATCAACCATCTTCACAATAAGTACATACCTACTAAAGTTATTGTCCCGCGGGCCATATATCCTCCATGGTACAAAAGCCCTCTTATTAAGATATTAAAAGAAAAGGCTAAATTCCATGCAAAGTATAAAAACTATGGAAATCTTTCGGATGATCTTTTATTATTTTACGTCAGCGCGCTAAAGATTTGGAGAAGGAAATGTTTGATAACTACATTTCTAACATGGAATCAGCTATTACTAAAAATCCTAGGGCTTTCTGGCGATATGTAAAATCCAAACAACAAACCAACTGTTACCCGTCTGTTTTTAAATTTGGTGAAATTTCGTCCAACAATGGAGAGGAAATCTGTAATATGTTCGGTGACTATTTTTTTTTTAATTTCCAAGAACGAAGTGAATATGATGAGTTTTTGACCACTGTTGGAATGGATGAGCAGGTTAGTCCGACTGCTGGTTGTATATCTGACATTTGCACTATTGATATACGGGAGGAGGAAGTATTTCGGTTACTAAAAGAACTAAACCCTAATAAATCTGCAGGCCCTGATAAAATTTCTCCAATTTTCATATCTAAATGTGCCAAGTGTCTATCGGTACGGTTGACGATTTTATTTAAACGTTTATTCGTATTAGGAGTTGTACCCACTATCTGGAAGTCAGCGTATATAACGCCGATCCACAAAAAAGGACCTAAGGACAGTATAGTTTTATTAGACAATTATAGACCAATTTCCAAACTTTGTGTATTTGCTAAAGTTATGGTGACAATTGTACACAGACAACTGTCTTCCTCTCTCAAGCTATCTTTTGCGGAACAGCAACATGGATTTTTAAAAGGGCGGTCTACGACATCCAATCTCGCTGTCTGTGGTGACTTTCTGACGGAGCACATGTCCAGGAGGGCGCAGGTCGACGTTATATACACTGACTACAGCAAATGTTTTGATCGAATTGATCATGCACTCCTTTTGCGTAAACTGTTATTGGCTGGTGTGAGGGGTAATTTGTTTAGATGGTTCTCTTCATATGTGGAGAACAGGTGTCAGACGGTGGTCCTCAATGGGTTTACTTCGAGAGTGATGTTCATTCCATCGGGGGTGCCTCAGGGATCCTTATTGGGGTCTCTTTTATTTAATATTTTTATAAATGACATAGCATCTTGTTTCCTATATTCGAAAATTTTACTGTATGCGGATGATATGAAAATTCTGGGTCTAGTATCAACCATTGAGGATTCTTGTCTCTTACAGGGAGATGTGGATCGATTTCAAGATTACTGTGCTAAAAATAGGTTAGACTTAAATGTTTCCAAATGTTATGTATGCACATTTACTCGTAAGCCAAACCCTATTCAGTAAGATTATAAGCTATCGAATACTCTAATAGCAAGAGTCAATGTCATTCGGGACCTTGGAGTTACTTTTGACTCGAAGCTTTTGTTTGATACGCATATAAATAACATAGTCACTAAAGCTTCTAAAGCCTTAGGTTTTATTTTTAGGCTTTCTAATGACTTTAAGAATGTCAAGACAATGAAAATTCTTTATTGTGCGTTTGTCCGTAGCCATCTTGAATATGCTTCTCAAATTTGGAATCCCACCTATAATTTTTACATCAATCGTATTGAAAGCATACAAAAGCGGTTTTTAAGGTACACTCAATATCGCTCAAATATCTTTCTCCCTAATTACATGAGTCGGTGTAGAAAATTTCATTTTCTGCCACTACACGAGCGAAGAAAAGTTGCGGATGTCACATTTTTATTCAGTACTAGCTGTCCCCCGCGGCTTCGCTCCCGTCAACTTATTTTCAAGGAGGAAATGTCCAAGGATATTTAACTGGCAACTTTTTTTACATAAAAACCTTCTCCTGTTGATAACAAACACAACAAAAAAAGAATTGGCCAAATTGGTCCAGGCGTTGTTGAGTTATGCGCTTACCAACACATTTAGCGATTCATTTTTATATTATAAGATTATGAACGGATCTACTGATGTCCCTGAGCTGGTAAGCAAGATCGGACTTCGTGTGCCGTGTGCGTTTCTTCGCAGATCGCGTCTCCTTCATGTTCCTCAAGTTAAAACGAACTACAGAAAGAACTCGTATATCATAAGAGCTTGTCGTACGTTTAATATGGTGTGTCAGGATCTCGAGCTTGATTTATTTAACAGCAGCGTTAAAAAAGTTAAAGACAGTTTGACTCATCACTTCTTTGGTGTTTGATCACCGTCTTGAGTTTTGTTTTTTTTTTTTGTTGTTGTATCGAACGTGAGTATTCAATTCGCATGCTAGCTGTTTTCGTGAATTTGTTTTTATTATTCTCTCAAAATATAAGTGAAAACTTGTTATTGGCCATTTTTTACATATTGTTACCATATATTGTTATGTAATTAGCTGTAAGTTTTCCTAAAATTAATAAAATAAATAAAAATAATCCTTTCCTGAAAGCCACCGGCATTATGAAGATGCGGAAAGCATAAGCACTCCCGTTTTGGTCATCATTGGAAAAGGGTTACCAGCAGCAGGGATAATAAGTACTGAACCAGCAGTTCAGGACATAAGGTGTTAAAACTTTACATAATATAATTCTGAAGAGGGAGGTCTCTCATAGTTTAGGAGCAGATTCATTCGTCCGATGACACAAAAATATAACTGACGTTTCCAATCGACTGTTTTGATCTTTTTTCATCTGTTGTTGTTCCCTACAGGTATACTTTCAACCACTAGCTTATTAAGTTGACCACTATACTAACATAGGATGTCTCCCGCAGACAGGCGACCGTATCCTCGAGGTGGACGGAGTGTGCGTTAGATCAGCTCAGCATGAGCGAGCGGTGCAACTCATCAAGGCAGCTGGCGACACTGTCACACTTACAGTGCAGAGTCTACTTGCATGGGTAAGTAGACAAGCATTTGTTACAGTGTCTCTTCAAGTTAAGAGTGAAATGGTAACTTCTAGGCAAGCGTGCTATATCATCGAACATAATGTCGCTTACCATCAGGTGAGATTGTGGTCAAATTTGGCTTGAGTTTGATGTTATTTCGGATTAATAATAAAAAAATTGGAAGCTTATCTTTTCCATTCATAATGTAAAAAGTGGTTTTTGAATAGAGTTGTTATTAACTGTACTGGTGAGCACTGATGATAGGAAAAGAAGGCTGACACGAATACCCACGGAACACGAAGAAGCCTCGTGGCATAGTCAGCAGTGTCTCTCAGCGTTGACCATTTTTTCTTGATCTTTGGCGGAATTCCAGAGCGTGGACTTGTTGCGTGTTGTCCTTTGTATAATTTGTGTCGGTTCTCTGAAGCGTTACTTGAGCGCTACTGTAGGGGTTATACGTATAAGAGAGTGCCAATTTGTCTTAAATTCATTCGCCCATTTGATTTTGTATTAGCGTGGGTCCCTGAAACAATAATTACATGTGGGAACTAATGACTAAGGGCTGATTTTTCAATAGTCAGATAACTTGTATTGGAAGAATAAATACGTCATATTGACATATGTTCTATACAAAAGCTGTCAATTGGATAGTTTTATTTCTCAGGTAAAATTTATTGGACTATTGGAAAATCAGTCCTAAATTAATTCATACAACAATTTCCATAGCATTAATGTGTCTTTGTGGGTCTTGATAGAAGTTGTGGGCTAAATGTTAGAATAGAACTGTCGTTTTGATACGATGCCTGTTCGGCGCTTCCGTGCTGTCCTGTGATACCATAACGTTGGAAGCAACCTTTAAATATCAACTCTATTGCGCAGAATTTTTATTGTAGCTAATAGGCTTCGCGAGTAATTCAATAAGAGTCACAAACGAAGCCAACTAAATGTGAAAGATTTCTTTGTGGACAAACTCACGATCTAGCTATTGTTTCTTCTGCTTTCTTACTAACTTAATATCATTTCGACGAAGAAGATGATGATGATAATGTTTCTATCCCAATATTTAATTCTTCTGTTACTGAGTCAGTGAGGGAGAGACTAACAGACAACGCACAGCCGAAACTACTGGTCGTAAAAAGCTGAAACTTGGCATATAAGTTCCTTGGGAAGTTTAGCGGAGCACTAAGAGAAGATATCCCGAAATCCTACGGGAACGGGAAGAAACGGGATATGCACTTACGAAGTCGCGGGCAAAATATAGTCTTGACTAAAAATTTAATCCAAAATATTGTCTCGGCGCCGTGGCGTTTGGATAGATCTTTGCGTGACTCTTTTACTTTAGAGAGTGGCATGGCTTCCAGTCTTTTAGGCACACTTCCAGTTGTCAGCGATGCTGAGATTTTTTTGTGACAAATTTTTAGGGTTACGTTTAGGGTTTTTAGGGTGAAATATTAATATTTAGCGTGTGTTCAGTTTAATAAAAATTTTGTTTTTTAAATTACTTTTTAGCTATATTTGTGAACAACTTGCATTCATTTTATGTTTACTCATGTTTCTACAAATAAACGTTTTGTCAGATCTTGAGTGATGATTGTTAGTCTGGAGATTGTTGTACATTGTTAGAGCTATCTATACCGCGTGTATCTGACATCGACGCACAAACGATTTCCATGGGTCCAGGGCATGATTCTGGACACCCCAGTGTTGGAATTTTGCGTCGGTTCTTTTCTCGATACACGCGGTATATCTATCCTATTTAATCCCACTGCTGAACTTTGGTCACCCTCTCTCTTTTCCTCATAAGTCTGTTCATGGCTGGTCCGGAACAGTCTTGTTGGTGTTTCATGGGACCCATTCCTTGTTGTTTTGTACATTTCTCGCTTGGTATGTTCGGTTCCATCCCATTTGAGCTAAGCGGTTATTTGACAAAAAAATCTTTTTACAAAAAAATACAACCGACTTCCAAATAAAATAAAAAAACACTACAACATAAAAATACTTTAATTTCGGAACCTAACCACCACTGCAAAATCATAGGAAAGTAAAATAAGCAATTTCGAATACTTGGATGACAAAAAACCATCATTCAAGTAAACGAATTCCAGCTAGTTCGATTTAAAATACAAACTTCGTATTCGAGTTTGATAAAATTTAAATGGGACAATTCGACAAGTATATCCTTTCAGATAAAACATTTTTTTTTCAAATCGGTTCATAAAGTTAAGAGGTGACAAACATAAAAAAAAAACAAAACAATCGAATTGAGAACCTCCTCCTTTTTGGGAAATCGGTTATAGAAATAAATAATAGGAACACGTTATAACAAGTGCCACGTTACAGAACACAGACTCTTCTGACGTGGAAGCGTCCCCGCCCCCCGCGTCGCCGAGGAAGTCTCCCGCACCCCCGCCGCAGAAAGACAACAAAACGCCACAGCATGAGATCAAGGTGACTTTTCTGAAAGTTTCAGCTCCTGTTTTGTGTATTTGTTTGGCACTGTGTTTACCTAAAGTAACAAATTTATTTGGTCTGCGTAAGCTAAACTCATTTCAAAAATATTGCTATACCTACTAGATAGCTGACCAGTATTTAAAAAAAAAAATAGCTAAACAAACTCAGAAGTCCAAATCTCTTTTAAAGTCTATACAATTGATTGGAATGAATGTCAGAGGGATCAGTCATCATTCTATTTATTTTGAACAACTTTCACATTCGCGTGTCAATCGCAAACTGTCAAAAAAGCCATAATTTTCATACATTTTTGACAGATTGCGATTGAGATGCGAATGTGAAAATAACTAGAATTGGCACTCCGATCATAAACAACCTACATAGTTAAATGTCTGAAGTGTTAGATAAGATAAGATAAGATAAGATTCTTCTTTTCAGAAAAGTTGACCAGACAGAGCAAGCATTTGTTTTGTAAAAAATTTAAACGAATCAACAAAAAAAATGAAAACCATTGTTGATAATGTTAAAGTTAACATTGTTTTAGGTACCTCTAAAAATAAAGACGACGTGAAACAAAGTTTACGGTGCAGGTTTAATTTATAGTCACATTCTGACTTTAAATTACTGCATATAAATCATAACAGTCTAACGAAAGTCAGAACATTCAAATATTTCAAATTAACTGCTGAAACTGGGGATATCTTACATAGAAACTTGGTTCGCAATACTATTTTGTGAACCTTGATTTTCATGGTTGTCCTTCATTTAACATTGTTATTTGCGCTTCTACAAAAAGTGATTGCAAAAAATAATAAGGTCTATTCATTGATTTCAGTAACATGCTAAATATATTCCATGGATATGCCAAACTTTTCCAAATTATTTCACATTTTTTTCAACCATAATCGCTGAACTGAGTCAGCTGAGGCAAACGATGGTCCAAAAAAACCAGGCAAGTGTGAGTCGAACTCTCACATGAAGGGTTCCGTACCATAACCGAAAAGAAACACACGATCCTTGTATGGGAGCCTCCTTTCATTTTAAATTTAATTTAATTTTTATTATTTGTTGTTATAGCGGCAAAAGAAATACACATTCTATGTCTACCTTTTACCGTTCTTGAGATACATAGACAGACAGACGGACGGACGAAGGACGGACGTAGGCTTAGAAATAGTGTACGGAACCCTATGACTAAGCCTCCACTGTCCGTAGCCACCAAGCAAGGGTAACCACCCTTCGGTTACGAAACATTAAAAAAATACAGAAGCATTCTCAATCCTCACCACACAATCTCACCAACAGATAACCGTAACATCAGAAGCAGACGAGGAGAAAGAAGCAGAAGGGGACCCTGAGAAGACAGTAGACTCCACACCTACAGAAGAGACCGCTAAACCTGTATACTCTGATGACTCTGATAGCAGTGATGAAGAAGATGACAGGGAGTTGCAGGGCAGGACTTATTCTGATAAAGGTGTCGAGGTGAGTGAGGCTCACAGAAATGAACATTTCTTAGCCAGTGATATGTTAACTATTGAGACGTAAGCCGCACTCAGAAATGGCAACATAAAAAAGTAACAAAATACGCGCGCGTATCTTGCTACCGATTAGAAACGATAGAGCTTCCGCTATTTTTTAGAGCTGTCTTGTTGGTGTTTGACGCGTCTACGTCATAATTTCTTACTGTCAAAATTCATGTGCAAGATAAAGCAGGAACATAGCCAAGGCAAAGTTAACGAATCTTGGGAAGATGAGATCTAGTTGTCTCCAATGAAGTTAAAAGGGGTTTAAAAAAGAGCTGTCAGCATACAAGACAGGGCCCGCTAGGGCCAGTGCCTGCTCGGACTGCGGAATATGTTCGATAGAGTCACCGCGGTCCTGGAGGGCTACTCTCTAAGCCCGAAGTCTGCAGTTTCAGGCTTAGTTGCGGGCGTATTCTTCTTCGTATCACCTACAGACTTACAATAGGCTAGATTCCATCATCCACAAATTGCAAAACTATTTATCCGTCAGTTAGAGTATTGAAAAATAATGGACACGTATTTTTTGTTTTTGTAAATCAATGAATATTGACAAAGATAAAACGCATCAAAACTCGGGAGTGGGGGCTCGTGACGTCACGACTCACTAAAAATTATGCGAAGGTGTGACGTATTGAGAATTTTAAAAGCGTCGGTAACTTCGTCAATTTTGGTTCCCGTAACAAAAGAAAAAACACGGGTCAAATATTTTTTGATAATCTAACTGACGGACTAATTAGATTATTTCAGGACACAAGCCTATCGTTCCTGAACCCGAGCTAAGAATGAATGACAACACAATTTGACAGTAACTATCAAATCGTGTTGTCATTAATTCTTAGTGGTTAGGTGATACGAAGAAGAGTACACCCGCAACTACGGATTTTGGGCTTAGAGAGTAGTCCCCCTGAAACGCAAAGGGCATTGGAGGAATACGAATAGGTCAATAAGAGTCTGAAACTCACTCCTGCTTCGGACAGAGCGGGAGGAGGCGAAAATACCCTGAAAGGCTCCAAGTGAACTCTGTTATGGATGTACCATTTTTGTTAATTTTTACTGGATTTGGCGGCAGCACTGTCCCCAGATTTCGGGATGACAGTCCTTTTGTCACATAACGTTAAATGCAGTTTATTAATCTGTTAAAATAAGTTTTCTAAAGAAACAGTCCCTGTGGGTTATTGTATTCAGAACTTGTTTTTTTGCCATATAAAGGTATCCAAAATGATTAATTGGCTTTTTTATGTAAACACAAGCTTATATTTAGAGACTCATGACACAGTAACAGCTGAAAAAAGTAATTCAGGAGTTTCTTATTCCTTTTCTCTACAAGAATCTACCGTTACAAATTGATAACTGGAGACATCATTATGTTTTACTTCGAATATTGAAGTCCAAGAGTGACATTTGTCTGCAGGATTGAAACAAATGATTTGATACTGACGATTGACTTTTCTATCCTCTAGATTGACCGAGCCTCCGCCGGAGCAGTGAAACGCACCAAAGAGGAGAAGGAAGCAGATCCAGAAGAAGAAGATGACTTCGGCTACACAACAAGTGAGTGGAAAGATACATTGTTCACTCTCATCAACTTCTCTTTTTATATCGTTCACGTTTACTTCTACGCCTGTCTTATTGAACATAACCGGTGAAGAATTTGTACTACGAGAAGAACGTTTTACGGATTTTATTATCAAAGTTTTTTTAAATAGGTTTTGAAACGGTTTTGACATTCCGACGCGAAATAAGTGATGTGTGAACATTTGTATTGGGCTGTGATGTAAAAGTAACGTTTTCAGAATTTTACGCTTTAAGGATTGATAGTTTTCTGTCGGTCACGTCGAAATATAAACTGAAGGTTTGGTCTTTAAAATTATTATGTATACTTTGATAAATAAGGAATCAATCAATAGCAGATTTAGGTAAGTTTTTTCGGAATTTAAGCACAAATTGTTTGTTTCAAGTGAGTGAAAAGATGCATTGCATGTGATTAACACATTTTTGCCACCTGCCTAAGGGTGGATTTCACCAATGAAACTTATCGCGATCAAGCTGCGTTCAAGAGTAGCCAGTGCTAATATTTTACAGAAAATAATGACACTGTCAACTCGTAAACGTTTCGTATGTTGATTACGTTCAGTTTCAGATTGTTGGAATCCGCCCTAAGCCTTAAAAATATTAGAACCACTAGAAAATTATGAATTTGTGAGAAAGTAATTTTTTGAATCTCCTTAATTATGAAGGAATCCTTTGTTTTTTGGACGACTATTTCACAAATTCGATCTTTCAGTCTTCCCAAAAAAAATTACCTTTTGAAAAAAATACCAAGATACATTATTTCCAAAATTATAATACTGCACACAGTGCCCATTAAATAGACCAGCAACCGCAAACCACCAGGAAACCATTTAACCAGCAGTTAATTATTACATAAACAGCATAATATTGTAACAGAGACGGAAGCTTGTGGTCTTACCAGCATCCGTAGTTCAAGGTTACCGACCGGTCAAATATAGAAATCCTATGGTTACCTGCTGCTAAGTATTTTTTAAAGATTCATGCGTGAAAGGTAAAACTATTTCTGCCATCAAGCAGAATTGTTTTGTTCAGAGTGACAATTATACTAATTTTCACATTCGCATCTCATTAGCAAACTGTCGAAAATGTATGAATATAAAGGCTTTTTTGACAGTTTGCGACTGACATGCGAATGCAAAAGTTGTTTAAAAATAAGTATTTGCCCACTGATAATACTTCTAAAAGCTTTTGAACCTTAACAGACTACGTGGGAATGAATCTTCCTTTAAACAACAAGAAAAACTACATTTTACTTCAGTAGGAATTGTGAATAAATACCATTAGGAAAAGTTTTAAATCGGACCCGAAAATATAAACGAGAAAAGTTAACTTGGTTTAGTAAAAAGTTATTTTTTGGGTAACCGAACGAAAATACCTTTGTACTCGTTGTTAGAAGGATTTGGTAAAACTTCGAGGTTTTGTGGCGGGAAAAGTTATAATCACCGAATTTTGGAAGTAAACATATTGTCGAATTTCCTAGTTTTTTATCTAACGACCAATTTATTTTTACCAAACTTCTTTTCTCGTAGGTAGTGTTAGTGTAGTTTATTTGTATGTAATAGCGCTACTTGGCAGCCCGCTTTCTATTTCAAGGAAAGTTTTGCATAAAATGTGGTCTTTGAAGTAAGTTTATCAGAAAATCATTATATACGTTGGATACGACAAGAAATGTATATGTTTGTATATAATACAATAAACTATATTTTTGATCTCTAAAGTTTTTGTTGAATTACTATCTTATACCGCGTGTATCTGACATCGATGCACAAACGATTTCCATGGGTCCAGGGCATGATTCTGGACACCCCAGTGTTGGAATTTTTCGTCGGTGCTTTTCTCATTTTTTAATTTTTTTGAGGTATCAGCTCAGCTGAGCTGATATCTATTTGTGGTTTTATTCAGATTGCTCTTTTCAGTGAAAGTAGTTAATTAATTATTTTTTTACTAAAAATCGCATTGGGTTAGGTCAGAATAACGATTATGAGCAGTCTAAAGTAAAAACACCCTTGAAAAAAATTAAAAAGTGAGAAAAAAGCCGACGAAAAGTTCCAAGTCTAGGGTGTCCAGAATCATGTCTGGACCCATGGAAATCGTTTGTGCGTCGATGTCAGATACACGCGGTATACTTAACTCTAAAGTTTTTGTTGAATTACTATCTTATAATATACTTCTCACACAATGTGATATATTTTAAACTAGCTGCGTTCCCCGCGGCTTGGCTCCCGTCAACCTTTTCCTGACATTAACAAACACAGCAAAAAAAGAATTAGTGAAATTGGTCCAGCCGTTCACGTGTGATGCGATGGCTAAAGGAAATAGGGATTCATTTTATATGTAAGAGATATTTAATGAATAGTTCATAGGACCAAAAAATCTATTATCACAGTGAGTTCGATTCGATTCGATTTTTAAAAGCGTTCCCGTGGAGTTTCTTGCACGTTCTTATCCATAGAGATCTACTCTGTCGAAGGTGCAAATAGATCTTTTGACAGACCTACATTGACAATTTAAAGTGCCTATAAGTGGTGTATTTGTAAAATGCTTTGAGTTTTAGTTTTTTTTTGCATGAAAATTCAGAAAAAAGTCATTCTCACACGTAGATGTTCCGTAGTTAAAATTAATTTCCATTTCTTTAAATTTAATAATGTATCTTTTCACTGCTTGTATCGTCTGTTTGTTTGTAAACTATGTTCATATATTCGTTATGTAAATATACGTGTATATTTTTTACAGAATTTTATTATTTTGCTTGCACAGCCTGCCCCAGAACCATATTTTGTAGTACTTATTTGTGTGAGTACGCATAGTGCCTGCCTGTATGTAGTCTAATTGCATCGTAGTATCTGCGTATTGTAATTAAAACAAAAATAATACAGAGCAAACTGATTACTTAAGAGGAAACGCGGGCGGAGAGACTTTGTATGTAAATAGTCATAATTTGAGGTCTGGCACTCGCCTGTTTCCTTCTTCAATATTGGACAGATTTAAGAGAAATTTCATGAACTGAATAAGAATAATATATTTTGTGTCACTATGTTTTCTTTTTTGATGATATATTAAACGTAAAAGCACTAGGACCCTCAAAACATGCTAAAAATTTTCCAATAAACTGCTGTCAAAAGACCCTTACTGAACAAGTTTGGCAACTATTCATGAATAGAAAAAAACATAGGGGCACAGTTTATATCCTTCTTATTCAGCTTGTGTAATATCTATTGAATCGATTTAATATTGGAGGAGGAAACAGGCGAGAGCCAAACCTCGAAATATAATTTTTTACATACGAAGTCTACAAACCCACATTTCCTTTTAAGAGTCCTATACACTTTTTACGGAAATTCATGATTTTTGACGCTGTAATTTTCAGCAGCAGTAAGATATTTTAATTATTTGATCCTGAATAACGATAGTGCCAGTCTCTTTCTTGTAAGTTAGAATTACACATTTTCATTTTTCTTTTCGTGTAATTTACTATAAATATTTTACGAACTCAGTTTGCAAGAAAAAATGTCGGCGATGGAACTTTGACGGTCAAATTCACATTGTTACAATCAATTCTTTTAAAAGCTGAAATTACTAAAAGGTACGTTGAATGTTTTACTTGTTTATTGGAGTTCTAGAATTTCTTTAAATTCCTTGAGTTTTCAGGGAAAAAAAAGGTAAAGAAAGCCAAATTTAAGCCAGAAATGTCTTGATTCAGCGTCCATTATATTCCAAATAAAAACAATTTTATCAAATAAATTAACATGATATAAAATTTCAATCTCCAATGAATACGTTTCATTAGTTTTCGTTTGTCAATATAATAAAACAAAATTACAATAAATAAAATTAAAGTACTATATATTCTGCGTCAATTCAGCGCGCGCGCTCCTCAGTCTCGCGCGAGTGCCCAAATAAACTATAATCCTATTCAGACTTGTAAGTATCAAAATTGTTTCGCGGACTATAGATGTACTCCCAACACAGACCAACGTAACTTCGTTTATTGCAAACGAGCATTCACGATTCTTAATAGGACTCTTAACCGAAAACTTTCGAATAACTGTTTTTAGCTAATTTACTAATGCAACTGAACTGAATCACAAGAATCGTCATTCAAGTTATAGTATAATTCCCCATTGACTAAGGGCCAAAGACTTGATGAGGCAAACCTACAACGATTAACAGAACAAACGCAATACCTCTTCAGGATTCATTGTACTCATATCATGAACAACTTTGTAGGTACATAGGAACAGCACTGAACGACTGGTCGTACAAAATGTTTGAACAGCTGATATTTTTTTGCGATCTAAGTATTTTTCCCGTTTTAAAAATGTTCATAATGATGAGCACAATGGAGAGGAGCTCGAGGCTAAACGTTAACAGCCGCACAGGTCAATCTTCCAGGTTAAGCAACTCTTGCCAAGGATATTTTTTGGATGGGTAACCATCTTAACATACCGAGTTTCCTCCGTACCTCGGAAAGCACGATAAGCTATTGGTCCCGGCCGTCATTTGAAGATCTTTGGCAGTCGTTACGCATTGTCACAAGCCAGTAAATATGACTCCAGTCTTGCCAATAAGTACCGCCGGATGGTGGACGTAGGCAGCCGATCTACGTAAAATACTGGTACTTAAATAAATCCGGATCGACTGGAAGCCGAATCCATTACAGTTGGGAAAAGGCAGATGATGATGAATGATGAACATACTGACCCATTAAGAGGTATTGTGTGTATCCTGAAATAGATATAAAAAGTATCGTTTGGTATATCTCTCCTACACAGTAACATAATTAATCGCCGTGTTATGTTGGAGCATGCCTTATCAGTCGACATTACCGGCCGATAGTCTTATCACATACTATCTACAAGTTAACTTTTAGGGATCGATACTACACGTACAGAATATTATCCTCTGTGTTTGCTTCGGCGTTTCTTCTCAGAGCAGTCAGCTAGGAAACGCCGGCCTAATCTAGTTTAAAATGACCAAAAAAGATTGACGTGTAAAAGTGTTATTTACAACCTACTTACAAAATAAATATCATTTATAATTTATTCAACTTACTCATTCCAAAAGCAGGTTCAAAGGGTTTTATACAATGATATATAAAACTATAGGTAGATACGTTGTCCGCACTCTAAAATGACAACATGAAATGAAGCTGATTGGCCACATCGCGCTTGGTTACGCACCAACCTGTCGCGCGACACTACGTTTGTTTGGTTGTCAATTTGACTATTACTTATCCTGTGACGTAACTGAAGATGTATATTTATCTCGCTCTAGCAACAGGCATCCCGCAGTACGGTGACATATTTTCTTTCCCTTTCTTCATGCGTATTAGTAGCTATTTAATATTTTCGCCGTTTTTAAGCGCCGTGATGTTGGTTTATGACGTGTCTATATATAATACGTCATTGGTTTTATAGATCTTTCCAATTTTCTTTATGATAATCATTATAATTATCAACCGACCAGTGTCCACTGCTGGACAGAGGCCACCCCAAGTGTCGCCAAAACATGTCCAAGTACGTCTTGCATCCATCGTCTACCCGCGACCCCCACCAGGTCATCGGTCCATCTGGTGGGAGGCCTTCCAACGCTGCGTCTTCCGGTACCACTACAGAACTTTTCGGCCCCATTGACCATCTGTTCTGCGAGTAATGTCCTGCCCTGCCCACTGCCAAAGTTTAAATAGAAATAAGAATCTGGTGTTCAAGAATTGGTTCGTAAATAGCTAAACACATACACACAACTTTTAAACTACTGTTTGTACTTATACTTATACTACTTATAAATACTGGAAAACTTACGTTAAACTTACTTACTAACTGCGAGAACGTGGCGAGACGAAATTAAGAAAAGGAACGTTTAACAAGATTCAAATGTTGATATCACAGAAAACAAAATGAAAAAATAAAACAAATAAGAATAAGAATAAGAATAATGTTTATTTCCAGTAAAAATGATTACATATATTACAAGTAGGTACAGTAGAATAGTACAACATAAAATGCATTGGGTATTATCTCCTGGCTCCCAAACTAGGTTAATAGCCTGTGACTTGGGGACCAGTGATTCCATAAAATAGGTATACATAATAGCGGGCCATCCACTAACGTTCATTTCTTCCGACTTGTCCCGTTGTGCAAACTGTACAGAAAAGCGACGGGATAAAATAAAACCGTTGCAGCCACTAATTAAACCACAATCCTACGTTCTTTCCCCTGACTTTATCACAACACGCCAGTTCGACAGGAAAAACAATCCTTCAGTGACCATACACACGTTTTGGTACATTCCTGTCAGTTTGCATCTTTTCAGTCATACCGAGGGATTGCGTGTCTGTGGATGGTTATAATCCTATCATTTTAAGAAGATTGTTGTCATTTAAAAGGAATGATCGTCATTTTGAATTATCTTTATGGATTATTTTCATTTTGCAACAACATTTGGGGGCCGAGTAACCCGCGTCCGTAGGAGAATACCCTGCAGCGAATCCCTACACGTGGTCCCCGGGTGGTGCTAAACAGGTGATACTAACCGCCTCCGTGGTCTAGTTGTTAAACCACCTGATTCAGACCCAGAGGTCCCGGGTTCGATTCCCAGCGGGGGCAAATTTTTTGCTCGGTTTGGTTGGTGGTAGGACTTGTTCTAAGTCCGCCTGGCAAAGCTACCACCATCATGTCTAAGTCTGTCGCCATAACAACAATGTTAACAGCATTGTTGTGTTCCGGCATTTAGAGGTATGGTAGGTATCTTTGGCTTAATCATCACTTTCCATCAGGTGAGATTTGGGCCAAGAGTTTCCCCGTTTAGCATAAAAAAAAAAAAAAAATTGTACCCGTACCTACTACGGGACGAAGACGAACACAAAATGATTACAAACGAGCGCTCAATCACGCCGGACAAATAAACAGGCACTAACTTGATCACAGAGCGCGTCGCGTCCTTCGCGACGGGAGGGGTCGCGGGGTTTTAATACCGTCATTCTTTCTCGCTCTTGCAAATCCACTGGCGTTCATTCCGTGAGGATTGTACATTCCGGTAGGAATGAACGTTAGTGGAAGGGCCGCTAATGTTTTAATAAAACTGTTTTCACCAGTAACATAGTGAACATAACAATACAATTATTATTCATGTGTATTGAAACAAGCAAAAGTGAAAATAATTAATAATAAAACTGTAATACGTAATTGAGTGAGAGTTAGACGTGGTAGATGCAGTAGGTGTGTTGTGTATGAGTAAATAATGTGAAAGTGTGGAGTGTGTTTGGTGCGAACGTGTCTTGGTAGGTGTGTGAAAGTGGGGGGTGTGTGTGAGTGTTTGTGTATAAAAATACTTGAATAGGAGAAGTTATGACTTAAGCATTTGGGAAAAGAAGTTTCTCGGTCTCTACATATGATTTCTCATTAAGCCATTTTTTAACTATATTTTTGCATTTGTGATAGGTTAAATGTCACCCCTCAAGACCATCCAATTTCAGAAGTATGTTCGTAGAATATTTTCTAAAACCAATGGACAACATGTTGTCGCATTGTCGTGATGCGCCTGCCTCAGCTGCTAGGTATTTCTTCCAATTACTAATTCCTATAATACGATAAATATGTGAGAATGGTATGCGTGCCAATAGACCCTCAACCAAGGATGCCGAAGACCGTGAAAAGTGGAGACGAAAAAGCCGGAAAGCGGACCCCGGGCTCCGAAGCAAACCAGCTGAGGATGCTACCGGGAACACGCCAAGATGAGAGAGAGAGAGAGAGAGAGAGAGAGAGAGAGATACTAATTTCTATAATACGTTCTAATCTATCATCGCCTCCTCACACCCACGATACTCAATATCCCCACATAGTCAAGGTCAGTCCCCATCACTCCCGTTCAGCGAAACGATCCGTTATTCAATGGAAATGTGTAAAAATACATAATTAATTAAACACACCACACGGCGTACACCTGCTGCGCGTATTGTTTATTGAGAGTGACCTTCTGGCGAAAATAGATGGTTATAATGTAACGTGAAATGAATGGACAGAAGTACCACTCTACTTCATCATCATAAACTCAGCGGTAGAAACTATGGGGGTTTAGTCGGTAGGAGGCCAACTTAACACTCTGTTTCCCCAAACGGATTGTACAATGAGGATATGCTCACAAAAAAGTGTTCTACCCACGAAGTAAACCGTATTGCTTGCCGACCGACACTTCGTCTTCCAGTCCGCAGGACCACACTTAACTTAATAGTGTGTCTGAAACTCCACAAAAGTGTAGTTTTCTACCATGGAATGAGTTTTTGTAATAGAATCAGCGTTTCACAGAACAGAACAATGTTACTTCTTTGACAAAATAATTTTAGAAAAATCCATAATAAGCGTTTCCAAATATTGTTTTAATAAGAAAAATAAAACTTATAACAACTATCCGAACGTGAAGTGCACCCACTACATTCGTCCGCAAATGCATTTGTAAATTTTTCTTCCGATAAACTGTGGTCCTTCTGCATTAATTTTCTTGTACACACATACAGTGATCGACTCCATTTTCATGTAAGAATGAAAGTTACATTAGGTCGAAACTTAGAAGGATTAGGAAACTCGGCCGCTGTTTAAACGAAAACTTGTTTTTCATGATGATGTTAAATCTAAAGAAAATGCTGACCGATCTAAAGAAAACAGTATTGGTGACAATTTTATAGGGAAAACTAGCTGACCCGCGCAACATCGTCTGCGTCACATTTTCCATTACTGCTCCGCTCCTATTTGTCTTAGCGTGATGATATATCCTTAAACCTTTCTCGATTAATGGGCTATCTAACACTGAAAGAATTTTTCAAATCGGACTAGTAGTTCCTGAGATTAGTGCGTTCAACCAAACAAACAAATAAACAAATAAACAAACTCTTCTGCTTTATAATATTATAATATAGATACCAGTAGATTAACTTTAGTGAAAGCATGAGCGATGTCATCGCTGGAGTCTTTAGATATTGGTTCACTCACATTTTACTAACGATAAAGCTTGTTCCTGATAGGATTTCCTTTCCAAAAAATACGAATGTCCATTCCGTAAGTTTTCTTTAACGAACGTTAAACAAAAATTGCAACAAACATTCTTTAGAGTTATTATTAAGTAGAATATGTCACTGGAATCGATAATATTGGAACACAAGCGTTAAGCTAACAGATTAGTCTAATAAACGAAATATTGCCAATGATCACGAAATACTACCATCGCGTGACAAGTGGTGTCACAAGTCATCGCGACCTTCCTTAGTTTAGGACAGCCAATATTTTTTATTAATGTTAGGTTCCGCAACCTCACCTCAGGGCCATTTTTAACCCACTTCCCAAAAAGGAGGAGGTTATCAATTCGGTTGTATGTTTTTTTTTTGTTTGTTACCTCATAACTCCGACAATTATGAACCGATTTGAAAAATTTGTGGTTTTATCTGAAAGAATATACTTGCAGATTGGTCCCATTTAAATTTTAACAAAATTGGTTACGAACTTTGGATTTTAAATCGGAATTGCTGGAATTAGTCTACTTGGATGATGGTTTTATGTCATCCAAGTATTCGAAATTGCGTATTTCGCTTTTCTGCGATTTTGCAGTGGTGTTGTTAGGTGTGGGGTACCACTAAAAGTGAGTAATAAAAAACTTTTTACAAAAAAAAAATACAACTACCTTTTTTTGTAAAAAGTTTTTTTTCCTACTTCTCCGCTGTACTCTTCTGATTAATTTCGTTGCGGGATCCAAGACAGTTGAAACGTTTCTCCAGGCTTCATTAGCTCGGCGTTTTTCTGGTGGTCGCCACTGTTGATTCTGGCTTTCAAGAGTTGCAGTAGTTGGGAATGTGTGGCGGGTTTGATGTGATGATTTAATTCAATTTTAATATTGCCTTCTAACCAGGAAGCGTTGAAAATCGGTGCCACAAGACTTTTCGCAATCTTCTTTTGTTTTTGACCACTATTTACTTCTTAGTAATGGATATCATACAAATTTATGAATAGAAGGCTAATAATAATCTCGGTAATAACAATTCTTCTAACATTAGAATGTACACGAATGATTTTACAGCTTCAAATGTGAAAACATCCGGCTTGTCGGGATTAGCGAGAGAGTTCTTTTGCGCCGCGTTTTCTTTGCGATCTTGATACTGTTTTTGAACGATTTTGAATATGTCTAGCCTTTTCTCTACTATAATGGGATCGGGTTTCAGTATATGGTAGGCGCCAGATAAATGTGCAATAACTGTCATTGAACCATATACTTTTTATACGATTTCCCAAAAAGGAGGAGGTTCTCAATTCGGTTGTATGTTTTTTTTTTTTATTGACTTTATTTATATCAAAAACAGAAATAAAGACATAAAGCTGTTCTGTTCTGCAGTGTGATGCTGTATACATGTCAAAGTAAAGGCTTGGCTGAAGTATTCAGTAAGTGAGCAATCAATCCAAGAACCTTATCAAGATGGAATGACAGCTCACTTCGACTTATCACTTCACCCAAGCTTTCACTTCGATATTTTTACAGAATCGACCAGCTGAATCGACATCTATCGTGATTCTTCGTTCTAATGTCCTCGAGTAATAAAAAACGGTTCATAATTTATTTTTCGGGTGTCTACGAAGGGATATTAGGGAAAGTTCAATGTATTTTATTGCAAGTTTGTCTGGCTGCTACCATAGACTGAAAGCGGATCCCAATGTAGCTGTGAAAAGGCTAGGCAGTAAAAGGGTAGCAACAAATTATAAATTTATTAACGAGAAAGATTCGTTTTCATTAATTAGCTTTATATGCAACACAGTAGAAATTCCTATTATGGCTTAGAAAATAATATATTTATAAATAATTTTAAGGATTGTTTCCTCTTGCTAAAACTGGTATCAGATTTTCTGACTTGTGACTATGACCATTTAGTCTAAAAAGGGAAAAATCACTGTGATCACCGATTCGTTTGCTAAGTAGGGTGATGTAATCTGTTTTTTATTACCATACTCACAATATAAATGAGAAAGTAAGCCATTCACGCTTAAACCACGGAACCGATTTTGATGAATTTTGTTACAAAGATACATGAAGCCGGGTTTCGACTACATGTTTTACGTAGCAGTAGCGAAGCCGCGGGCAACTTCGACAAGATTTTAAATATGAATTTCACTTTTTTTAACCGACTTCATACGATACGTTTTCTTTTCTAAACATGTTTCCATGTGTAAGTTCAAGTCTGCCGTATACGAGCACAAGGCCAGATAATCTCATTCTAAAATATACAAACGTCGTCATACAAAATAACGCGGTACACAAATTCGCGCAGTTTCCACTTGAACGCATTCAGGTGCCCGTTCACAATACCGCGTTGTAATACACACGGTGCGAAAGAATCTGTAACATTTACAGAATATTACGCTTTTTATTTATTGTGTTACTTCAAGAAGAAGGATATTTCGCATATCATAGGAATAGACATATCAGGAACCCTGGGACTATCTCAATCACATGTTCAGTTTAGAAAAAGGTGTTATGCGTTAAAAGCCTGTTGCTACTGCCACAAAATTATGTTCGAAGTGCAATAGATGCTTTAACTAGCTTCTGCCAGCGGCTTCGCCCGCGTGATCCCTAGGTAACATATTCCCGGGATGAAAAGTACCTAGCTTATGTGCTATTCCAGACTAAGATCTATCTTTGTTCTAAATTTCATTAAGATCCGTTAAGCCGTTCTGGCGTGATTGAGTAACAAACAACCAAACTTTCACATTTATAATATTACTCGTTTGGTGTAAAGCGAAATTATAACCATCTTCCCCTCGACATTAGAATTATTAAAGGATATTGCAAACTGTCGTAAGCCGTTTTCCGAAGCTACTCGCTAGCCTCAAGGCGCCAAGCTAGCCGCCTGCCGGTGCGTTCGCGACCACAAAAATAATCCTTATAGCATGATTCAGTATTCACGCGCGATGGCTTATTATTAGCGTATTTCATGTATAACTTTGGTGTTTCTATACCGATTTCTATGATTATTTTTTATGGAATAGTTAATAATGTTAACTTTTTTAATTAGGGATGACTGAGAGTGTTATAAACGTAAGAGTAGACAAATATAATCAGAAAGCTTCGAACTGCTAAGCTATCGGGAGTTAGTTATACGTGTTATTGTGCGTCAATCATAAAAGATAGACATATGCTGTGGTGGGATATTTTTTATATAATTTTAAGGAGAACATTTCCGTCATACATGATTTCTGTGTAGCTTTAACCATTAAGGTTGCACACGCGACGGAAGCTTAAAAAATGGAGTAACTTCTCCCGTTTTCCCAACATTTCCCTTCACTGCTCTGCTCCTATTGATTGTAGCGTGATGAAAAGTATACTATAACCTGCTCAGGAGTATGAATAATAATTGTACCAAGTTTCATTAAAATCCGTCGAGTAGTTTTTGTTTCTATAACGGTTATACAGACAGACAGACAGACAGACAGACAGACCGACAGACAGACAGACAAAAATTGTACTGATTGCATTTTTGGCATCAGTATCGATCCCCAATCACCCCCTGATAGTTATTTTGGAAATATATTTCATGTACAGAATTGACCTCTCTACAGATTTATTATAAGTATAGATAGAAGAAGATATAGATTATTTGTTTTGTTCCTTATGTGTCTGACGTTGTCAGTTTTAGGCAAAGGCCTACCCAAATCTTTTTTATTATTAACTTTTGATAAGGCATTTGTTTGACCAGTATCTCACCTGATGGTAAGCGATGATGCGGTCGAACATGGGGCACGCTTACCTAGTAGTAACCTATTCACTCTTGACTTAAAGACTCCCAGGTTGCAGCTTTTAGGAATCACAGACTCAGGCCGGGAATTCAACTCATTTGCTGTACGCACTATGAATGTGTGCCCAAAACTTTTGTGTGTGTGGGTGGGATGTACCAAGTACCGGATTCAGCTGAATAACAGTATTTTAGGTGGGGCGGCGGCCTACCAGACCTCCACAACCCATTAACTGGGTAACACGGTATTTCTTGGCAAGACTGGAGTCAGATTTACTGGCTTCTGACAATCCGTAGCAACTGCCAAAGATCTACAAATGACAGCCGGAACCAACGGCTTAACGTGATTTCCGAGGCATGGAGGAAACTCGACATGTTGAGATGGTCACCCATCGATAGACCAACCTTGGCAAGCGTTCTTTAACCTTATGATCGACCCGTGCGGCTGTTGGTATTTAGCAATACATTAACATATTTTCTATCAATTTATTAAAAATAAGTAACCAATTAACAAAGGTTTTGGGAAGAAGCTAGCCATCCCAACCATCCGTATGCTCTGAAACAAAAATAGAAAGCATTCCAGCACACACATAGTAACATTTTTACGACACAATAAAACAAAACATATCTTCATTCTGACTTACATCATAAGATCAGTCTTCAGACGTATGATGTACTCTGACAAATTAATTTCAATCAGACGTGAGTCGTAAACTGTGTTTGTTTTTGTAGAAGATTTCCGGTAGTTTGGTTTTTTTTTGTTAAAAAAATAAATTTTGTTGTAAAATAGTGATGTAATAATTATGATGGTATATTTGCTTCATGATTCAGTGAGGATGACAGTCATCGCCAAGGGAACTCAAACTCAAAGCATTTATATTTATCCTCACATATTAAGAGTGTGTATTCCGTCCACTAGCGCCGCCAATCGTTTTTTATTAATTGTGGTAAATTTAAGACACTTAGATAAAAAACCGCTCTGTAGTGTAGGTACTGAAGAAATGTATCTATTATTTTTTGACAGATACATAACTCATGGCTAAATAGCCAAAACGGCAATTATTGCTAAAAGTGGCCACTTTTAGAAAAAAATCTAGACTTTGGCAATTATTTATGTTCTAAAGTACAACACATAACTCTCAAAACATAATAAATACATTTCTTCAGTACACTACAGAGCGGTTTTTTATCTACGTGTCTTAAATTTACCACAAATAATAAAAAACGATTGGCGGCGCTGGTGGACGGAATACACACTCTTAAATGATAACGCACAGCCGAAATTGTAGGTCGTAGAAAGCTGAAATTTGGCATGTAAGTTCTTCGGGGAGTGTACGGGAAGCACTTTGAGTGTTTTAGGAAATTTGGCATGTAAGTTCTTCGGGGAGTGTACGGGAAGCACTTTGAGAGTGTTTTAGGAAATTTGGCATGTAAGTTCTTCGGGGAGTGTACGGGAAGCACTTTGAGAGTGTTTTAGGAAATTTGGCGTGTAAGTTCTTCGGGGAGTGTACGGGAAGCACTTTGAGAGTGTTTTAGGAAATTTGGCATGTAAGTTCTTCGGGGAGTGTACGGGAAGCATTTTGAGAGTGTTTTAGGAAATTTGGCATGTAAGTTCTTCGGGGAGTGTACGGGAAGCATTTTGAGAGTGTTTTAGGAAATTTGGCATGTAAGTTCTTCGGGGAGTGTACGGGAAGCATTTTGAGAGTGTTTTAGGAAATTTGGCATGTAAGTTCTTCGGGGAGTGTACGGGAAGCATTTTGAGAGTGTTTTAGGAAATTTGGCATGTAAGTTCTTCGGGGAGTGTACGGGAAGCATTTTGATAGTGTTTTAGGAAATTGCCACGGGAGCGGGAAAAAAAACAGGATGTGGGCGTACGAAGTCGCGGACAGAAGCTAGTTTCATATAAACCATTTACTGGCGCTTTTGAATTGTCCAAGTCGACAAAAAATGAAGGTATTTGCGCGTTCCAAAGCGTAGATCTAATAACAGCCGCAGTTGAAACTTTGAGGTTAAGCTGCGCCTGCCGAGGCCAGTCCGTAGATGGGTGACCATCCATCACAATACCAACTTTCCACCGTACCTAAGATAGCAAGTCAAGCTGCTGGTCTCAGTGGCTGCCATTTTAACACCTGTTACAGTGTTTACGGCTAGTTCTAGATGCTTGATGTCCTATCACCAGCCTTGTATCGTCTTACCCAGTTACTGCGGATTGTGAAGGTCAGGTACGCAGCAGCTCCATACATAATACTGCTATTCAGTTGTAGCTAGTTAGACTGGAAATTGAACCCAATATAGTTGGAATAAGTCTAGGCAGATTGAGTTATCGCCATTGGAAGCCGACTCACCGCGTTTCTTAAATTCATCTCCTGTACCTCCTCCAACAGAGCCGAGGTTGAGGATTGAGATGTTTCTTGAGATATACGGTAAGCATGCGCTTGGTCTAGGTTTTCATTCGTCCTTCCTTCCTTTGGGCAGTAAGGTCTTAACGACCCCACACACCCTAGATGGCAGAGTTTCTAAACCACCTCTAAGAGCCTCTGACATGGTTTAGCGGCCAGGACCACCGGCTTATACGGGCCTTCCGAAGCACGGAACCATCTTTTTATCAGGCAGTCAGGTGATTGAAGCATGCAATGTCCTAGCCAAACTAAAAACCTGGTTAGTTAATCTTTGAAAGTCGAGGTAGGAAAATACGCGTCACAACTAGGTGAAACGGCCATTGCTCAACATAATTCTGGGACGTTCGAGATAAAGCCATAGCGTTGGTTTGCAGGCGTTGACTGGATAACATCGATCGGAGCAGCATAAAATATATGAAAATAAATAACTTCTATTATAAATACTTGTACTATTAATAATTCGATTAGTAATACTATTAGAATCTGCATCACTTACGCTGATGTTTACATCTCGGCGCCAACTGTGGTGTATTTAATTGAACCATAACTATTAAACTTTGGCAACTGAACCCCATATACCACTAAATGCAATGAATCATGAGGAAACCTGCCAATTGAAATGCGATCGCTTTCTGTTTTGTTAGTTTTTTTTTTAACTTGAAATGGGTTTGCTCTTGACTCTAGTCTAAGTAAGAGATGACAGAGACAAAGTCTACGATGGATCGAGCTTACCCAGAAGGAGCCTGTTCACTCTAACTTTGAAAAGATTAGGGTTGTAAGCATTTGGAAACCCAGATGCAGGCAGAGAGTTCCACTCCTTTGCTGTGCGCATTATGAAAGACGCTTGGAAGCGTTTGGTGCGAGTTGGAGTTGCTTTTAACCGTCTTTGGTAAAACAGGGGTAAGATTCTTGTCGGATAGTTTGTTCCCTATGCATTGGTTGTTACTATTCTAGTAAACAAGATTTTGCTGTGGCTTTTCCCGTAGAAACCGTACAATTTCCGGGATAAAAGTAGCCTGTGACATTCTGTGATTATGTTTCTTTTATAATTTTCGTCTTCTTACTTCTAGAGATGACCTTGACCTTCTTTACTTCTCTTTTATTCATAAAATTTCAATTTTACCAAGTACCTAACCATATTATTAGATTGCACTTATTTCTGGAAATAATATTACTAAAGCATTTGTGTTAATCGGATTTTAAACTTCATGAAGTAAATAATCTTACGCATAAGGGTGAATACTAATACCTTTGTTAACGATATTAGTTTAGTTTCATATATCTTCACCCTCTTTAACTGGGTACCACATGCCCAAGATAGTAAATTAACTTTTTTTAACTGGTCCTTTGACCAGCAGACTAGTAACTCAATCGCAGCCAAACCAAGCGATCCCACAATATTTTGCAACGTATCCAATCGTAAACAATGAATTCCAAACAGAAATCCCGCCGTTCATGAATATTTCTCAGATCATTACCTAAATAATTCTGTATCCGATTACCATCTTTTATTTACAGTCATCTAACTCTAAATCACAACTTGCCTTTGCAAAATCTACTTTAGTGCACCGCAATACATTTGTTTAGTTACCCACACTCGGAAAACCAACCGCATTGAAACAAGCTTTGCTAACGAGCGAAAACTTCCGACCGGTGACGAATTTTCACGAGTTGTCAACTTTTCCATATTTGAAAAGTACTCAAGGGCCACTTGCCAGGTCATAACTCACTCTATTGATATTAAAATATGGTTTGATGTCGAATGCATGTTTTTATTCATGCTTCTATTTTCTCCAGCTGAATTCGAGAACGGTGTTTACGAAATTGAACTTTAGGTTTGAGGCTATAGGGTCAAATGTCGTGTGTGTGTCGTTGAATGAGGAACCACGTGTTTGGTTTTCCTTTCCTTCAGTGCCGCGTCAGCTATGCCCGAGGTCAGACGTCTTCTGTGACGATTTTCGCGCGCTTTTCCTTTTCATGCCGTGTTTTATTTTCACGTTAATTTCGCGAGTTCGTATTATGTTCCAATAGTGTATTCATTGCGTGTTTAAATACCAGTGTTTGTGTTTCAAAAGAGTTAATTTAAATAATTTTGAATGTAAACAAAGTGTGAAAATATGTAAATTAAATATTATGTTTTTATGGATTTTCAGTAAACGGTATAGTAACGTCATATTTACGTCATAGTCAGTATATAATTATTGTTGCTAACTTTTAAAAAAAATGAGTTACTTAAAAGAAGTTTTCCTTCCTTGTAAATAATTGATTACGGCCCGCAACATGAATTAATTACTAACTAACCAATGTCAAAACGTGCCTTGCACCTAAAACGCACTTTGCACTTGCACGAAAGTGAGAAATCGCTGAAATCAGTCAGTTTGGAAACAACGACCATATCTAGTTCGAACTAACGTAAAACAAATATTATAAAGTATTATTTATAACCAATTATAAAGAAATACCATTTAATAATGTTTACATGTAAAAAATCTTATCATGAAAACTACACTTCGTTCAGGAGATTATTAAAACCACTCGGTACGATGTATGTTTTAGGAACTCGTAACATTATAATCATTTTACGAATAGTACTCAGACAGACTTCATAAGTTCCCATTACAACAAACAAAAAAACACAATTACATACTTTTTGAAATCATTCAGACGACAGTTAAAAAAAGCAATAAATAAAACGTATTAGATACTTCGATACATAAAAAAAACAGCTAACGAAAATAAATTAACAATGTTGGCTAATTTATTATTATAGGTAAAATAGAACGCAAAGCAAAGTTTTAACAGAGTTTTTTTTTTGCTTGATCAAAATAAAGTTACCTAAATTAGTGTTTTTTTTGTTTGGTTATTGCTTTGGTTAGCCATACTGAACGCTGTGTTAAAATTTGTCCATCTATTTTAATAAGACCTAATTTATTCGGTTCGGCTTTCATTCTAACAAAATATCAGCTGAATACCCAATGGTGTTTGACATGGAGCGAGTTTCCATCTGACCATCACAACACTGTACAACACGGGTAGGGTCGAGGGGATTTTGAGACCGGGACCTGTTATTTTTGAGTGCTACTTCGGGCCTACAAAAAATGAAGTAAACTATAGTTACCACAAAAGTTCTAGATTAAGAAGGTAAGAAGCAGAAATGTTTTCACTTAAACTGTTGTAATTTAATTTTTAAATACTCAAGACTTAGCTTTATGGAGAAAAATTTACATTTCGCAATTAATATTTTTTTTTAGGTTTAATTAGGCTGCCATTTTTGAAATAAAATAAATATAATAATATATCGTTTTATAAAATATTTTTTGGTTGACAGTATTTTCCCAAGGCATACCTTTGTTTATTTTATTTGTGGTCCCAAAGCACCACAAAAAAATAGGTGTAGTCCGGACCGCAGTCCCGGTCCCGAAATCCCCTCGACCCATCTGCCACCTGTAACCAGTAAATGGAAACATGGTATTCCTTGGCAGGTCTGGTGTCAGGTTTTGACACTTCTGACCACCCGTAGAAGCATTTTTTTACTATTGACAGTCACACGTTTGTCCACTATCTCACCTGATGGTAGCTATGATGCGGTCTAAGATGGAGCACGCTTGCCTAAAAGTAACCTATTCACTCTTGACTTAAATACACCCAGAGCGGGAGGAGTCATTGGATGATTTCCCATCCCTAAAAAAAAAAAAAAGGTTGTAGTTATCAGGAAATACAGACTCTGACACAGACACTATGAATATGTTCCCAAAACACAACAAAACAATACAAATGCAACTGCTTAACCTCCTGGATTCCAGACAAAAAATGATTTGATATTATTTAAAATTAGGTTTCCTGATATATCAGGGGTCTTTACATATCTAAAAATATGCAAAAAAAAATACATTTGGTGCATTGTTGCTGATTTACCAAGGTTACAAAACTACCATTAAACGATTTTTTCCGAAAATATATCACAGACATCTTTCGAACATTTTTTTTATTTTTTATGTCATATAGGTATGACGCTGGCATCCAGGAGGGACGGGTAATACTTTACTTTCAAACAGTTCACAACTAAAATTAGCCCTTTGAAACTAACATAAGGAAATTTTACCAGAATATTATAACTAACATGGAATTACTTGATAATTAGAATAAATTGTAGTTTTTCGTGTGGTTTTCCTTGGCTCGTGATGTCATAATTTACGTGACAATACTTCATGTCGTGGTTCGAAGATTAGCTGGGTGATGGAGTTCGCAATTGGTTTGCTAGTCGGAATTATAAAAGTGTGCTAAAAATATGGAAAATTAGAATATATACTAATTTTACTACTATTATAGGTGCTAAAGTTTCTATGGATGCTTGTTACTCAATCACGACAAAACGTCTGAATGAATCTGTATGGAATTTTTTTTTTTTTTTTTTTTTTTTTTATACAAAACGGGGAAACTCTTGGCCCAAATCTCACCTGATGGAAAGTGATGATTAGGCCGAAGATGGAAGCGAGTTTCACCCGGAATCCTCTTAGACATGATGGTGGTAGCTTGCCAGGCGGACTTAGAAGAAGTCCTACCACCAACCAAACCGAGCAAAAAATTTGCCCCCGCTGGGAATCGAACCCGGGACCTCTGGGTCTGAATCAGGTGGTATAACCACTAGACCACGGAGGCGGTTAGTGTCACCTGTTTAGCACCACCCGGGGACCACGTGTAGGGATTCGCTGAAGGGTATTCTCCTACGGACGCGGGTGACTCGGCCCCCAAAAAATTTGAAATAGAAAGGGATTATATAGCCTGAAATAGCCAAAAATGCCGGAAGGCAATCATTAGTTTGAAGTATTTCTTGCCAATTTCTATTTCTTTTTATTCAGCCTCTAATATCCTACAGTTTTCTGCAGAATGTAAACGAGATGTAATGTGTGAATGTATGCAGAATGTTATGTGAATGTAACAGATTTCTGTTACACCTTAGAACGTGAAATCGAACAACTTCCAATAAGTGACACATTTTGTCGGTCTTGCAGTCATGCCGAGTGTCTAAGGCCTTCTTTATCACAAAAAAATGTACAGTTCTTGGACAAGCCACGAGAGCGATAAAAGGGAATAGATCAAAAAATAGTTTCATTTCTGGAACTATCTGACCCGTGCAACGTCATTTGCGTAACATTTTTCATAACTGCCCCGCTCCTATTGGTCTTAGAGTGATGATATATAGCCTATAGCCTTCCTCGATAAATGGGCTATCTAACAGTGAAATAATTTTTCAAATCCGACCAGTAGTTCCTGAGATTAGCGCGTTCAACCAAACCAACAAACACACAAACAAACAAACTCTTCTGCTTTATAATATTAGTATAGATGATTGCTTATAGTGACAGAGAACCTAAATACCGTTGTAAATAGATGAACATTTCCATGGTCTTTACATCCGAGGCTCATAAAAAATACAATACAAATACTATACCTATCATTACTTGTCCATTCACAATGTGTCGAAATAATAATAGCTTCAGTATACAAACCAGTAATTTCATGGTAGTTGATCCAAAATAACTGAAATTGCCTTGAGCGGCATTTTAAATGATATCAACACTGATTGATTTGGGGCCAGTTTGGTCTGACCCTGCCTGGGTTATGTAATTGTTCGAATGAGCTACCGCGGCACTCGAACACAAAAAGCATTTGCAGGAACACGGGTAGGTTTTAGTCAGTAAGAGTCTGACACTCCCTTCGGCCCAGAGTGGGAGGAGTCATTTGATGATTTTCCATGCAAAAACAAGCTTGGTCTGGTCCGTTCACACAATGGACATTCTTTCCCGTGTAAGGGCTGTTAAGGGTGTCTTTCTAATGTAAACATGAAGCTATTGAGAAGGGTACAGTTTCTTGAGGAGACCACGTAATTGCTCTTAAGGGTGTAGTGTTCAATTAGACTGCAACCTTATAGCTAATTGACTCAAGAACAGAAGGGATATTAGCTGATCACTTACGTGAGTAGGATACATTTAAGGTTTTATAAATTTGAACTTTTAGTTTCAAGAAAGAAACAAATGGCATGTCACTAAATTTAAAAGTGATGATTTGAGTTCTTTCTAGCAATAAAAATAACAATGTCGTATTAAGTTGCTTTCATAAACGATTTCGTTTTCGTGAAAATCGAAATGTATACCACTGGAATGGATACCAGGATAAAAGCCTATGTCCAAGCCCATGATGTTATCCTGTTTTCCAAATGCCACCAAAATTCGTTGAGGCATTGATGCGTAAGTAAGTAAAGTTTATTTGTTTAAACATGGTGTACATGATACATGCAAGATAACAATGAAGTACAGAAAAAAGTTCTAACATGTTCAGCCGCAAATCGTGGCGTACGAATTGGTAGGAAGAGATGGTGCTTAACCGTGACAATATTCATCAAAATTACATTTAAGACATTTTGTAGGTACTTATTAATTCACTTAAGACTCTGTATTGTATTGGGATTCATCATCGTTTCAACCACAAGGTGCCCACTACCGAACACAGGGCGTCGCCACAATGAAAGGTATTAGAAGCAAAAATCAGAGATCAAATGATGGTCCGGTGATTATTAATTTTATTTCGAGACTAGCACTTCACCCGTGACTTCGTTCGCGCAGGTTTAGTTAATTTGATACTCCACGAACATAATTCTCATCTCTTCTTCCCCCTACCCCTCTACCATTATATCAAAAAGGATTAATAACATGATACCAAAATCACCATTATTCCATTCCACCCGGGTTTTGATTGAATAATTTAAAAAAAGCGGTTATTGTGACTTAATCAAAAAAGTCCTTCTTTTTTATAGATATTGATGATACTACTTTGCTCTATTTTCAACAGTTTCCGCAGCGTTCGCGATTAGGAATTTTTTTTGGTACTTTTTTCACACCTGGGGTTACATTATCGAATCGATCCTTTTCATACGGACCCCTAACTTTTTTTAACTATGATTTAGCCTATGCTCATCAGGGATAATGTAGGATTCTAATGGTGACAGAATTTTTCAAATCTTTCCAGTAGTTTTGGAGCCTATTCAAATCAAACAAACATACTATATAATTAAACATACATACTATCATATTTATATTACATACATACTAGTATGTATTATAAATATTTATAATAGTTAGTTATCATATTTATAATGTCAATGGTTGTAGGATTGTCATAAAATTAATATTATCACATATTTTTTCGCTGATAAATTATACAACTGTATGGAAGGATGGCCATATTTAGTACGCACTAAAATCTGAAGGCCTCATCTTCCATAACATTGTTCCCATGTCTGCTTAGTGCTACACTGTCTTTGTAACGGCTAAGATAACAGATTTCATTAAGATCTGTTTTAAGAGGACGAGGCTTTACTAAGATGAGTAGGCGATATCGAGGTTGTGTGACTGGAGACAGAATACTTAGTTAAGAAATAAATAATGTTACTTGGACTGTCTTTTCCCACGGATACGCTCCTGTATCCACAATAAATTATATTATATTTATTCTGTAAGTAGGTTTTAAATAACACTTTTACACGTCAATCTTATTTGGTCATTTTAAACTAGATGAGGCCGGTGTTTCCTAGCTGACTGCTCTGAGAAGAAATTCGAAACAAACTCAGAGGTCAAAGTCTCTTTTAAAGTCCAAACAATCGTGCTGGTCAAATCATACGAGGACCATGTAGATTAATGTCTGACGTGGTCTTTTGAGGAAAGTAGGTACCACACAGATTTGAGTGGACCTGTCCAGACAGAGCAAGCATTTGCCAGTTATCGTGTAGCTCAAACTTGGAACTCTAAGGAGCTCAGCGACCCGACGAACAATACCAAAGTAAGCATTTGAGTAGGCCGCATAAAGATCTCAAACCGCCAGCCCAACATTAACAGTAGGCACCACGTCATATTTTTTCAAATAGTCTTCAATGACACTCAGAGAAAGAATTTTCGTAATCAGATCAGTTTACCACCTTTTGAGAAGAGATGTATTTTGGATTTTCACCTCACAAAAACCCCTATGATCTTCATTACTTCAGGTTCAGTGACCTTTTAAAGACCACCCTGGAATCAGCTTTGTGGACATTCTTGTGGTAGCTGTGTTCTCAAAAAGCCTCCTTATGAACGGCACTATCTCGTGATTGAGCAACCATTTTTCCTTGGGTCACCCAACGAAAAGACAACTCATTCTGAAACTCAAAGACGCCAGTCAATTTTGTTTGCAGGCGGAACTGCAAACGAATTTAACCTCATTAAAATATTAATACAGATTAACATTGTTAAACTATGTTGTTAGTACAATAGTTGGTCATGCTGTGAAAGTGCGATATTATAATGTAGAAACGAGTGCCGTTAATCGTAGTAGTAGGCAGTAATTGATCCATTGTTGGTCCTTATCCAGCAGTGACCGTTAAGGACCGCAGAACGCAATAAATTGTACCGCGTTCACTATTCTGAGTCTGACAATGTAATCAGTCAAACGTGGTCGGGAAACGTGCTACTAGTAGACGTCAAAACAAAACTGATTGTATACTCTCCGATGAATTAGGTATAGGTGAAGTAATACTAGATCCACATTTTACCCATTAATAGGGGCGAGACTATTGTCATCAATCGAAGTAAAATCTTGTCTATCCGCTGTTACTGAACAATTCTAGATGGAAAACCCCAATAACACTGAACGACAAATCCTCTAAGGGTAGTCGGCTATGAGGCACTGGCCTCACCTAGTTGTAATTACCAAAAAGATTAACGTATGAAAGTGTTTTTAAGGCGAGGTTGCAGTACTTTTTAAGATTTTTGAACGTCTGAAAATCTAATTAATTATAAGTTTTTTAATTAATAAATATTACATAAAAATTGAATATATCCTCAAGTAAATCGTAAAGATAGAAACGCGATTTAGAATGATTGGCTCGATACTTTTTTTATCAAGCATGACACTAAATCACAATTTTAAACGTGTACTGCTAAGAGATTTCGTCACGAATATTTATAAAAGTTATATCAATAGATAGAGCTTTTTATTTTGAGGTAAATGTTGAAACCATAATGTATAATTTCTTTTTAATTTTTCGCCAAGAAGAAAAAACAAACAAAATTTGGGCATTATTCCGCTTGCCGGACAGTCGTTGCCGTTCGTCAGGACACACAGTACTGCAACCTCGCCTTAACTACTTACATACAAAAATGACATTTATAAATCGACAGTTAATCATCATTCTATTAACAGAACATAATCCTTACAACGTGTCGTCTGCCGCTTTTTCAAACGTGGTCATTCGAACCGGATTACCGACAAGTGTGGGTGTAAAACGTGTACCATTCAAACTCAAACTCAAACTCAAACATTTATTTCAATTAAACCATTTACAGGCACTTTTGAATTGTCAAGGTCGGTCGGTCCAAAAAGATGAAGCTATTTGCACGTTCCAAAGCGTAGATCTCTATGGAGAAGAACGTGCAAGAAACTCCACGGACACTCTTTTAAAAATAATAAATTGTTACAAAGTTTTCTTGACATCGTGTTGAAATTATACATACATGTGAGAACGATGTGACGAGCATGATAAAAACATCCGAACTAAAAAAGGAACAATTCAAAGAAATAATTAAAATAAATTAAAATAAACCATGGCAGCTGAGAAATGACCAGTCCCAACCGACGGCGCCATGACATGCGCCAGGCCCATTCGTCTCAACCATTTTGAATGGAGCCACATAATTTAACGCATACCGCCGCCACCATCAGCTAGGCTTTTGAGTGAGCATGACACTCCCAACCGCCAGGGTACTTGAGTCTATACAATGCAAACACACACATATTTAAAAATGTTGGTACTACTGATTTATCAAATAAAGAACAATAAATCAGTGTGTGAGTTAAATTAAATATAAAAGTCATTAAAGACATCTATAGATATACTAAATATATTAATACAAACATTATCAATAAGTTTGACTTTGTTTACTACACCTCAGACTGTCCTATGGAGCAGGACCAGCATGTTTCCAAGCATTCTTATCTTGAATATAATCATCTAATTTGTAATATGCTTGTTTACATAGTGTGCTTTTAACATAATTTTTAAATTTTCTTTCATTTAATTCTAATATGTCACAAGGTATTTTATTGTAACATTTAATACAGTACCCCATGAAAGATGTTCGTACTTTGGCTAATCTATAAAATGGCTGATCTAATTTATTTCTATTTCTAGTATTAAAATTATGTCTATCACTAATTTTGCTAAAGAGATGTCGATTTTTCCTTACATACATAATATTTTCATAAATGAATTGACATGGGACTGTCATAATATTAATCTTTTTAAAGACTTCCCTAAGAGAATCGCGTCGACGTAGATTATAAATGGCTCTGACAGCACTCTTTTGTAAAATAAATATGGATTCAATGTCAGCAGCCCGACCCCATAGCAAAATACCATACGACATAATGCTGTGAAAGTAACTAAAATAGACCAAACGCGCAGTTTCTACATCTGTTAACTGTCTTATCTTTCTAACAGCATAAGCGGCTGAGCTTAGCCGCGCCGCAAGAGATGTTATGTGAGGTCCCCATTGCAATTTCTCGTCTAAAGTGATTCCCAGGAAAACCGTCTGATCAATAAATTCCAGTTTTTGTCTATTCAATACGATGTCACATTCGTTACTTTTAACATTTGGTAAAGTAAATTTAATACATTTGGTTTTTTTTTCATTCAATACTAAGTTGTTTGCCGTAAACCAATCTTGAACTTGATGAATAGAGTTATTGACATCATCAAGATTTTGTGACCGTCGTTCTATCTTAAATATCAATGATGTGTCATCAGCAAATAACACCATCTTTGGCTCATTTTGAAGCAATTGGGGCAAATCGTTTATGTACACTAAAAAGAGGAATGGACCCAATATTGAACCTTGCGGAACGCCCATTGTCATTTCAGACCCCAGTGAGTTCACGCTGTTTACCTGTACTTTAACCTGTCTGTCTTTCAAGTACGATCTAATCAGATCAAGAGATGTATTCCAGAGATGCATTCGAATTAGAATTCTCTATTACTTGTGTAACATGAAATTTTATACAATTTATTTCATTTCTTTGATTTACATGGTCTTCTCTTGTTAGGTACAAAGCTAATGTCCCACTGCTGGGCAAAGATCTTTTCTCACACAGAGAAGGCACGAGACATTAACCGTCACGCTTATTCAAGGCTGGTTGAAGATTTTCTTTTGTTAATCGTATGTCTAGATTGTTTATGAGTTTTGGCGAGTTCGATCAGAGAAAGCTAATTCACTTAATTTTATGACGCGCCGATTAAGTTTCAGTGCAGTTGCAGTTAAGATTAAGTTTTCGTGATAAGCAGTATTCTTGTTATCTTTGAACTGCGCGTAAGCTACGCGTGAAATGCACGTCAACTGCACGACAACCAAACTTATGGTGGACAGAAAATAAAAAAAAAAATATTTTTCACTAAATACTATAGTAGAATAGATAAAATTTCAATGAAAATTACGTTATTGTAATATTAAAAATTAAACATAATCTTATAAGCTGTAATTTTGGGACGTCAAACAAATAGTAGAATACCGATCATGTTGCGTTCCGAAGCACGCACCAAAGACGCGCAACAGTAGAATGCCGTTATTCCGCTTGCGTGACGCAAACTTGACGCGAGCGTGTCTGACAGCGGTAGAAAATACGAAAAGCGTTGTTTTGATCGAAACTTAACTTCAACTGCACTGCAACAGCACTTGTTTAGTTACGTGAATTAGTCTACTATGTCCAATACGTAGCTCTAGAAAACGTCAGTGGGTATAGAACTGAATAAGCATACAAAAGAGGTTCGAACTTTTTTCTATGCGAGTTTGACCGAAATAGCTCAGCAACGTGACACGTGAGATAGTGGTCAAACGCGTGAGTAAGGGACCCCAATCCCCCAATATTAGCTTCATCAGCCAATAATTATATTATTAGAACTAGCTGACCCGTGCAACGTCGTTTGCATAACATTTTAGATTACTGCTCCGCTCTTATTAGCCTTAGCGTGATAATATATAGCCTATAGCCTTCCTCGATAAATGGGCTATCTAACACTGAAAGAATTTTTCAAATCGTACCAGTAGTTCCTGAGATTAGCGCGTTCAACCAAACAAACAAACAAATAAACAAACAAACTCTTCTGCTTTATAATATTAGTATAGATAATAACAACTATATGTCAGCACTAGCTGACCCGTGCAACGTCGTCTGCGTAACATTTTTCATTACTGCTCCGCTCCTATTGGTCTCAGCGTGATGATATATAGCCTACAGCCTTCCTCGATAAATGGGCTATCCAACACTGAAAGAATTTTTCAAATCGGACCAGTAGTTCCTGAGATTAGCGCGTTCAACCAAACAAACAAACAAACAAACTCTTCTGCTTTATAATATTTTTATGTCAGCATAATGCTATCTAGGACATGCGTCATTAACAGAGATGATTTGTTGGCAATAAGATTAGTATATAAGATCAATATTCTGTAGAATTAAATTAATTACTGTCTGCTATAACTGGGTAAAAATAAAGTTTATTTTTAAACTCTTCCGTTTTCACTTACTTAATTCGTGCCTATCAATAGTAAAAAAATAAAAAAAAAACTTTAGGGCACCATCTTTCTAGTTTTCTTTTGTTTGTAGAAGTGTCTGCTACCCATATACATATGCGTGCGCCGTAACGTAAAAAAAAAATGGCGGCGAGGGGCTATGCCACAATGGTTCTATTCCGTTTAACAAGACGAAATCAAGGTACAAAAGACTAGACTAGTCGATAAACTTTAAAAATGTTTTATTTTGGGGTGGGTTTGCTATTGACTCTAGTTTTGGTCAGAGATAACAGAGACAAAGACTACGATGGAGTGAGCTATTTAAATGTGTAAATCGAAGTATGTTTACAAAACAATCAAACTTAACCTAACCAAGTAGCTTGACATTATAAAGAAATCGATGTTCTTTGCATACATAACCGTTGTGCTCGATATGATATTGATCCTATTGGCCAAAGTGCTGAGGGAATCCCAGAGAGGGAGGCTATCATTTATTAAAAGAGTTTCATTTCTGTAGGTGGGTACTCTTCATCTACCTGGCAGTTTAATGCTTGACTGATTTACAGTTAGCCTTTATACACAAAAAGACGAACGACATATGGCTGTAATTTAACTTTGTTCTTTGAATTATAAATGGACACAGTATTTTACAATGAAAATATTTTTGAGGCTCGGCCGTCTGACATTTATGTGGGGCGTAGAGCATTGTCTTTTAATTTTGCGGGGCCTGATGGGTTACGACAGCTTTCTTCAGTGATTACGACATGTGGTTAAAGCGAAAAAAAAAATCTGTTTAAAAATGGTGAAGATGTCGATATAGAAACAAACATACAAAGAACAAAAAACATTCAGCCGTATCAAGAACCTCCTCCGTTTATTGAAGTCGGTTAGAAAAGTCAAATTGGTTTATTGGTCCATCTTTTCAAACATTATTATTTGATTGATCGTCAAAAGTCCACTCAAACATCATAAAAATACAAATGATTTTATATTGGATAGGATCAAACACGCGAGAGGAAAAGAATCGGTAATTTCCATTATTCCCATGGGATGCAAGGGTACAAAGGAAAAACGATAAGAAGAGGAGATATTTTTTATTTTAAAAGTCATATTCTTTTAGTTACAAAGTTTTATAGCGAATTACCTGTAGGTAGCATTTACCTACATATTATCTTTTTATTTTCGTGTCAATTATTTTTATTTTATTTATTTATTTTTATAAGACACCAATTCAACACGAAAAGAAGAAGAAGGCACAGCAACAATTATTTGAAAAAATATAAAATATTATGAAACTCTCTCAGAAAGAGATTGAGAATGTCATGTTGACTGATTAGACTGGCAAAAAGAGGGCTTAAGTAGGCGATTCGGCCGCTGAGTTTCGTCCGATGCGGTCAAAACAGGAATTTCACTATTATAATTTTTTATTGAGTGGTGTTTCGGCGAAATCCTTGTTTAGAAGCAAAGTAATGTCAGAAACATACTTGAATAATACCTTTTCACCTTTAGGCCACGAAAAAATATATATAAATTCAATAAAGTTTAGTGAGTGATCTATCACGGGTCGGTTTGTTTTCAATTTTTGGCATGTTGCACGCATATTGGCACAAAAACAAAATCTATCATTACAAAGTATTTCTGTCTCTTTCTTATACGTGATTAATAAAAGGGGTAAAGAACTGTTGTTGTAAATTTTATCTTTTTCCGACAATTCCTTGACTTTTACCTACTTAATGAAATATAACCCCACCTAAGGATTGCAGTTTGACAGTACATAAATTGCTTCAAAAGGTATCGTCCGAAACGCCACTCAAAAAATTAATACCAATGAAATTCCTGTTTTGACCGGATGGGACGAATCTCAGCGGCCGAATCGCCTACTAACCTTAAAAAAGATGGCTATATCCGACGTCTACATTTCTAATCACCGAATGACTTATACTGTCACTTTCTAAAGCTCAACTAATTTTAAAAACATCCCAGTTTCATCCATACTTTAAATGCAAGTTCTAAAGCTATTCCATCTACTAACAGGGTAGCTATAAAACACGTCCAAAAGACAGCGGAGCTTCATTCACGCTGATAAATAATTGACCCCAATTAATTTAATGCCACTAATCGTTTACGCGAATGGATCCAGTGCCGTATATCACATCTGTTTATTACTTATAGATATGCTTTGAGTACCGCTTATGATATAAACTCCTTACCTTCGTACTAATATAACGTAAAACATATAAATGCGAAATTTTGTGAGAGTGGATGGATGGATGTTTGTTCCTCTTTCACGTCAGAACGCCTGAAAGTATCTTCATGGCACAAAGGTAGATTTTAGTCTGGAATAACACATAGGCTTATTTTAATCCCGGCAGTATGTTCCCTAGGGATCACGCTGGTGAACGGCTGGCACAAGCTAGTTTATAAGTATTATAGAAATAAAATATAATGTTCCAATATCTTTCGCTAACTAATACTAAAATGGCTGAGTTTAAGCGATATTTTGTAAAAAATGCGAAAGTTTGTGAGGATGGATGTTTGTTTCTCTTTTTCGTCAGAACGCCTGAAAGGATCTTCATGAAATTAGGCACAGAGGTAGATTATAGTCTGGAATAACACATAGGCTTCTTTTAATCCCGGTAGTATGTTCCCTAGGGATCACGCGGGTGAAGTCGTGGGCAGAAACTAGTTTTTAGTATGTTATAGTTCTTCTGAGGAGGTCTTGGCTAAATAATAATAGCCTCAATGATCGATCTTCAACGTTGGCTTTACGAGTCGAGATTTGTCCCTGGATTGGTTACCTTTCATAATATACCGAGACGCCTCTGTGCCTCAGGAATCACGTTAAGCTGTTGGTCCTAGCTGTTGGTCCTGGCTGTTGTTTGCAGACTTTGGACAGACGGTCGGTCAGAAGACACAAAATCCGACGTACTCATCGTAATACCCAGTTACTGGGTTTTGGAGGTTAAATAGTTGATGAACGTAAAATATTATCACTCAGCTGCATCCGTGAAGACTTTGGAAATACTTTTTTTTCTTTTATTAAGTAACGAGCTTGCTCTTGATCACAATCTCGCCTGATGGAAAGCGATGGATAAGGTCTATGATGAAGCGAGCTTGCCCAGAAGATGCCTGTTCACTCTTGCTTTGAAGACAGACGGGTTATATGTGGACGGGAACACAAACGATGGCAGAGAATTCCACACTTTGGCTTTGCGCATAATAAATGTGGAGGAGAAGCGCTGAGTACGACTAGTCGGGATATCAACCAAGTACGAATGGTACCCTGCAGTACGTCTGGTATTCTGGTAGTAAAAGGGCGATGGTGGGATCTGGTTTTATATATATTTCAAATTGATCGTATATACAGAATACAGTTCCCCTCAGTCATGATGCGTTCAGTTGCTTACAGTTGTTTACTGATGTGTACCTACCTCGTTCCGTCAATTTTCTATCTTAACAATTTGTATCAATATGGTTATTTTAATTTCCTATGTGTGACTATTGTATGTCCTAAGCGACAGACAGAGCTGAAAGCAATTAAATTATTAAAGACCTACAATTATTATGTACCTACCCTATGATCCACAATAAAGATAGTGATTGATTGATCTCAAACTCAAACTCAAACTCGACCATTTATTTCAATTAAACTATTTACAGGCACTTTTGAATTGTCAAGGTTAGTCGGTCCAAAAAGATGAAGCTATTTGCACGTTCTAAAGCGTAGATCTCTATGGAGAAGAACGTGCAAGAAACTCCACGGACACTCTTTTAAAAATAATAAATTGTTACAAAGTTTTGTTGAAATTATACATACCTACATGTGAGAACGATGTGACGAGCATGATAAAAACGTCCGGACTAAAAAAGGAACAATTCAAAGAAATAATTAAAATAAATTAAAATAAACCATGGCAGCTGAGAAATGACCAGTCCCAACCGAGGGCGCCATGACATGCGCCAGCCCCATTCGTCTCAACCATTTTCAAGATCGTTTTTAATCTTTCAAAATACCGAAACGAATAAGAAAATTATAGCACTTCTAGGTAGGCTACACTATTGCTCGGTGATATACGAAAGCATAGGCTCGGGCAAAGCTAATTCATAATGAAAGACCAAAATAGCGAGCCTAACAGAAAGTACCTCAGTTGCTCAACAAAGGCAACGCCATTCAACCTGTCAAAAATGCACGAAACTAACAGACTCCATTATAAACTGGGTTGTAAAGTCATAACAGAGGTAACTTCGGGAGCTTTCCACCATCAAATAGGTCATGATGCGATCTCCTTCGATTTAAACTGTGTGACATTTGTTTTTATCTGATCAAGCGCTGGATGGAAGAAAAACAGCGTCGCGTTTGTTTTCTTGTCCTAGATAGGAGTTCTGAGAATTATTATCTGGAATATCGATGAGCTTAGGTTTATAAAACTACTAAATAAAAACTGTAAGAATCGGTCTACTGCGAGTTGGACTCTCGCGCCAAGAGTTCCATACAATAAACGAACAAAAAAAACGCGTTTCAAGTAATGGGAGTCCCCTTTAATGTTTTATTATTTGTTGTTATAGCGGCAATTGAAATACACACTCTTTGAATATTTCAACTGTTTACCTATTACGGTTCTTGAGACCCGCTGACAGACAGACGGACGGACAGCGTAAGCTTAGTAATAGGGTTCTGTTAGTGTACAGAACCCTAAATAGACAAAAATTGTCGTACTAGTGCTGATCAATACCGAACGGAAAGAGACTGTATTCTTCAATAATAGAAAGAAAGAAAAACAGAAAGAAAATACATTTTTAATCGGGAATTAGGGATGGCGACGAAATGACTAAAGAGACGAATTGAAATCACAACCCTTAAAACAATTTGTCGAAAATGGAACGATGATTTAAATTCATTTGGTCCACGGCAGTACAGCGGAGGAGCTCGCGGCTAAATAATAACAGCAGCACAGGTTGGTCTTCATGGTTAAGCAACGCTTGCCGAGGTTGGTCTGTGGATAGGTGACCATTTCAACATATCAAGTTTCCTCCGTGCCTCGGAAAGCACGTAATTAAGCCCCTTGGTCTCGGCTGTCATTTGTAGATCTTTGGCAGTCGTTACGGATTGTCAGAACCAAGTAAAACTGACTCCAGTCTTGCCAAGAAGTACCGTGTTACCCAGTTAATGGGTTATGGAGGTCTGGTAGGCAGCCGCTCCCTGTGAAATACTGGTATTCAGCTGATTCCGGATTGACTGGAAGCCCCCAATGTAGTTGGGAAAAAGGCTAGGCAAATTATCATGAATAAAAATTGACGAAAATAAAGCGTAACATGTTCAAGAGTATGTAGTAATAAAATGTGTACTCTTAGAAACCTAATTTACGTTGATAGCCTAACCTACGTAAAATATTTGACCTTCAAAAATCTACTACTAGAACCAACTTTTCAATGTTTTAAATGTACTTCTCATATTTTAGTTAAATCAACATAAGTTTAGAACAGCAAATTCTCACCAAAACGCTATAGCGATAGGTACTTGCCTTTTCAGCGACGGATTAAAACTATATCGAATAATAAATTCAAATATAGATAACTAAATGATTGCTTCTTTAGTCTAGTGATTGCAATTGGTACTGAAGATCTTGTGGTCCTACAAAGGATTCTAATCTGAGTGGGTCGCCAGTGGAGAATTTCTCCCCTGTAAAACCTCTTTACACCCACATTGGATAATAATCCGGCTCGAAGGACCAATTAAAATAAAGTATCGAAGGAAACGTTCAGTTTGTTCTGTCAAAGGAGTGTGTCTAGTAGTTACACGCGATACTAGCTGAGCGTAAACGTCTAGGTTTGACGATCGGAAAATAAAACTGTTATTATATTAATCAATTCTGAATTTGTCTGATTAGCCTGTAGTTTGAACTTGTAACTGGTTGATGGCTCCAGACTTCCTTTCTAGTTGAAATTTTAATAAAATTGACGAAATGTCGGTGTACTAGAGATGGGCTTTTATGTAATGCTCTAAAGACTGCAAGAGTAAAAACAAAATATATTTGGCTAATATTTTTAGGCCCGCTAGCACATTCTAAATTTCTAAATAAAAACACACTCCGTTGCACAAAAATAAAAATAAACTATTAAGAACAGCGCTGAAACGTAATCACAAAAATGGAAAATTTTCGAATAGAACATTGTTTGAAAACAAAAATGAGTCGTTGAGGAGAACATATACCCTCATATATGTACATACCAACATGTGTTATACATAAGCAGAATATATATGACGATGTGAAATGGAGTAAAAAAGATAACAGACAAGAGTTTAAAATAAAAGAGTGTGCTTTGAAAAAATTATGCGTTGTTATGACGTATTATCTCAACAACCTTTCCGCCATGGGATTAGGGAAATTTCTACCCTCTCTTACGTGACAGGGGATGGAAATCCACAATTATGTTTGGGGATTTTAAAATTGCATGGTTTCAGGCAAGTTTTGTAAAATGTTGGTGTAATCGTTGGTTGGTTAAGTTTAAGTTTAAAGTTTATTTGGAACAACTTAAATGTCACATTACATAGGAAAACGAAGATAACTGCAAAAGTAAAATACTGTGGCGCAGCTATCAACGCCCAATACAAAATACATAAATTCAGACATTGTTCCAGTTTAACCTAAGAGAAGTTAATTACATGCAAATAATGACAAAAAGCAAGCAGTAATAATGTACAATATGTTGTTAATATGAAGAGTGGAAGTGGGGATGGGGTGTGTAATTGTGTATGTATGTGCGTGCGTGCGTGTGTGTGTGTGTGTGTATGTGTGTGTGTGTATGTATGTATGTATGTATGTATGTATGTATGTATGTATGTATGTATGTATGTATGTATGTATGTGTGTGTGGGTGTGCGTGTGTGAATGGGTGGGTCTACCGCATTTAAGAAACCATAAGTTGCTCAGTCTCATCATAGGACAAGCACTTAAGCCAGCTGGTCACTTTTCTCTTCAGCACCATCCTAGTCATAGGGTATATTTTAAGTCTCATATTTATGATATTGTAGAGTTTGGAGCTAATGTGAGTGAAGTGGCGACTGACCAATGCTAACCTGCAGCGTTCAGTCTTGCAGACTCTGTCGGTACGACGTTTCTTGGTGAGGTAGTGAGGGTTGTAAGGGAGAAGTAGGTGCTTCCTAAAAACTGTTTGCAGTACGAACAACTGCCTCACTGAGAGTACCTCACAAAGTGAGTATAGTTCAGACGTGGGAAATCTAATAGGCTTCCTAGCTAGTACTTTTAAAACTGCTCTCTGAGCCCTCTCTACGCGCAACATGGTTGTCTTGTGCGTTCCCCCCCACGTGGTTATGCAGTAACCGAGAACTGATTGAGCAAGGGCAAAATAGACCATTTTAAGGCATTGGAAGTCAGCAGCCGCTCGAAGTTTTTTAAACAAGTAAATCATACACTCACATAGGTATATCGCATAGAATCTATACAGAGACGGATTGTTAGATTTTTAAGTGCGAAATATGACCTCAAACGTAAACTACCCAATTACAGTCAGCGACTCACCCACTTTCACATGAAGAGTCTTGAGAGAAGATGGGTTTTACATATACTGCATAAAATTGCCAATGGATCCTTTGACATTGAATTACTTGGCAAGATAAACTTTAAGATACCAACTCGATCTGTACGCACTCTACAATTATTCAGTGTTCCCGCTAGTAACAATAATGTTTCTGAAAACAATCCGTTGTCCAGAATGTGCAGTGAATGTAATGTAATATGTTCTAGGGTAGACTTGTTTTTTGAAGGTTTTAACGAATTTAGAAATTCTCTGTATAAATTGAAATTGTAATCAGAACAATTTAGTAACACTTCTTCTGTCACTATTGTCACTAATGAAGCATTATTAGATTTGATCGCTGTGTACAGTAATAATTGGACTTCAGATTTATGTACTGTGTATTGTCATAGTTGTGCTGCCTTGTCGTAGTCTGTCACTGTACTTATTAAAATAAATAAATAATATTTTAACAATATTAGTGTACAATTTTAAAATATATTGTCTTAAACTTTCATGGTCACTAACATTAGAATAGTAATTAATATCGGGATTGCTACCATGTACCTTTTTATTTGCGAGTTTCCGATGCACTGCACACCCACCACCCACCCACTGTTTCTGCTGCTGGTTGCACTGTTGCAAGCGCCATGATCACGGAGTAATTCTACTAATATTATAAGTGCGAAAGTTTGTGAGTATGTATGGATGTTTGTTACTCTTTCACGCAAATACTACAGAACCGATTACGATGAAATTTGGTATGTAGGTAGCTGAAGACCCAGAATAACACATAGGCTACTTTTTATTCCGGAGTTCCCGAAGGATCGGGATTTATACGGGAATAACGAGAATTTATACGCGCACGAAGTCGCGGGCGGCCTCTAGTTCTAATATATGTATAAAACTCTTCCGTTATTGAGTGACTGACAGACAAAGCACAGCCAAAACTACTGGTCGTAGAAAGTTGAATGCATGACAATGTAGCTTCTCTACACTCCGTAGGGGAGCACTAAGAGAAGATTTCCTACGGGAACGCGGAATTCACGGGTAAAAACTAGTTATATTCAAAATTTCGATAAATTCACTTTAACTATTTTTTTAAGAAAGAAGCAATAAGTCATGAACACTAAATTTTAATTCAACATTGAATAATAATAACTCCCAATCAAAATTTAAAACTAAATGAAAATCATGTCGACCAAAAGGATCAGGGGTCTCTCTCGTTGACAATCTGATTTCTTCAACAACTTCCAATCCGTGGGAATTTGCATGCTGTTCCATAATTTATGCAAGAACTTCAGAAACATTTGATAAGTTATTAGTAAGTTTTAAAGGGCAAGGTTTTAATAAATGGCTATTTAATTTTGAGCTTTCAGTAGGAAATTGAGACACGTTAAAATTCTCGTAGAAGCATTATTAACTCTGGAACAGTACGTTATTGGTCTTATTGTTATGGATACGCTTTCGTTTGAGAAGGCTGATAGGCACGCTTGACGAGAAGTATCATACATTCTAATTGACCTACCTAATCTTGACTTAAAGGATTATAGCTTCCCGGTAATAGTTATCATGCACGCAAACGCTGGAAAAGATCCATCTCTTTAGCTATACGTACAATAAAAATATTCCCTACATGTTTTGTGCGTAGACTTATGAGGACAGGAAGATGATGATGAATTAATAAAGAAGTGAGGGTTGCGGGATGTGTGACGCAGAGAACCAGTTATTGTGGCGACACTTGGGGAGGCCTACCATATGTCCAGCAGCGGACTTTTTTCGGCTGATGATTATGATAATGATGAAATAAGCGTGCACCTGGTGCATATCATAAATAAAATGAATAAATAAATATAAATAAAATTTTATTGAAATACAAGTTTACAAAAAAGTGTACATTATGGTGCAGTAGTATATGTTAATCTAGGCCTACAATAGGATTATAATTTTACTAGCTAACCCGCGCAACTTTTTTTTATTGCTCCGCTCCTATTTGTCTTAGCGTGATGATATATAGCCTATAGCATTCCTCGATGAATGGGCTATCTAACACTGAAAGAATTTTTCAAATCGGACCAGCAGTTACAGTTACAGTACAAACTTACAAACTTACAAACAAATTTTGCCTTTTTATAATATTAGTATAGATTATCTAAATTTAAACTATGGAAGACAAATATGAGTTTACAATAAAAAAATAGAACTCTGAATGTAATGTAGTGCGTTGCCTGATCTAGGTTTACTTAAACCTGTGTTTCAGGCCACCAGGAAAGTACTTGTTAAATGGGAAAGTCATTGAATTAAATAAAAATAAAATATTTTAAAAATCTAAGCAGATACAATATTAAATTTCATTTCATCATGTGCCCTCATTGGCAAGAACAAATCCTAAACGACGTTGCTCAGAAACATAATATCAGTTGTATGTAGCTTTGTAATTTATCGTTACAAGATAGTCTAGAAGTTTTATGTGAGTATTAAATACTGCAGTAAACGTGGCATCGTTTCAAAGCGTCACGTACAAAAGCGATTCGTTGGTTCTAACCTTTATTACAACTCTAATGTGTTGCGCTGTTATGTCTTTGTTGAGAAAAGTTTTAACGGCTCTGATTTTTCGTTGTGGTCATTATTTGCTAAGATCTTATTCTTCAGTGTTTTTCATGTAATTTTATTTAGTACTTTGAACTCTTCATCATTATTTGGGTCATTGGTATGAAGGTCATCGATAGTCTGAAGATTGTAAGTCTAACAGACAGTCTTAAAAATGTCAATGTCATAAAAGATGTCCACTTCTGGACATTGGTGGGTGGGTGGTGGTGGTGGGTGGGTTATGTTTTACGCAAATAAATGATTTACTTACTTACTTTACTTACTAGGCCTCACCCAAATGTCGCCGCAAAAACCGGTCCTGAGCGTCGCCCATCTATCAGCTCCCCACGATCCTCACCAGGTCATCCTTCCAACGTTGACGTTTTACCCAGTAACTAAATTATACAGGTCGGATTGTAAGTTGCTCCATGTAAATTTTAGTATTCAGATGCATTTGTTTAGGCTGAAACCCGATCCCAATACAAAAAAAAATTGGACTACAAGGAAATGGGTAAAGATTAGGCAGATGAGTTATTTGGGGAATTAGTGGTAAGTAAAACTTCGGTGATACTATACTATTGCTAGCTTAATATCTACTATATGCCATTGAGAAAACTTCAGTTGAATGGGCACCCCTTTACGTTAGATTTGAAATCATTGCTATGACGGTTGTTGGATCACTATTCAAGAATAACGTCAGCACACGAATGTACGCGGTCAAGAACTTTGTTTAACAATACCGATGACGTCGTGACGTTAAAAACGGAAATTCATATAAATAGCTGACTCTGTACATTTACATAGGATGAAATCCGCGCGATGTATCAAGAGAATATTGTTACGTGCTATTGATCGATTGCATCGGTCTTGTATCTAAGGTTGGCAAATGTTTAGAACTCTAGAACAATTTCAAAACCTATCCACATCCTACAAGGCGTGACAGTTCCTAAATCACTATTTTTTTAAAGATGAAAAATTATCAAGTGTCTCTTTCTGCTCTAGGTGCAGTAGAGTAGAGTGTCTGACTCTTACTGACTACAACCCATCCGAGATCCTCTTAATATCCCTTGCGTTCCAGGGCCGCGGTTTCGGAAAAATTCCCCTACTCTGGCAATTCCTAAGATATTCTAGATTTAGTGTTAGGTTCGATTTTCCCCATGTATTTAGAAGACAGAAGTTATCAAGCTGCCTAACCTTTTTTTTCAACTTAGGGTTAGCTTCCGATCTTGTTGGATGCACCTGAACAACAATATTTTACAAGCAGCGACTGTGACAAAATGCCAGAACATAAAAAAAAACAAACATCCGAATTGAGAACCTCCTCCTATTTGAAGTCGGTTAAAAATCAGAGATAATGATATTGGTGGACAGGTCCTTGGTTGACTTGAGACTGGAAATTAGTAGAGCGAAGGAAATAAGACCAACCGGGTTTATAAGCAAATGTTTCGGTCTTTTAGATTTTTTATAAAGCCAACGTCCAACAAGTTGCTGGCATATTTATGGAATACTAGGTGTTACATAGATTCATGAATGCTTCGCTTCTATTGGTTGTAGCGAGATTTTTAATAACCTTTCTCGATAAATGGGCTTTCTTTCAATAAAAGACTTTTTTAAATTCAAACCAGTAGTTAATTCCTGAGATTAGCGCGTTCAACCAAAGAAACAAACTCTTGATCTTTATAATCTTAACATAGATTGAACAATGAAACATTGAAAACGAGAGCCAGGCTAGTTTATTGCTACAATTGCTATTAGATTAAGGACACATTCCTTTTTTTAGCCAGCCCTAAACCAGCCAATGCTATAAGCGTAAATTTAGGCAATGCACTTAAAGTTGATGCGATGCAACACGCTAAAATTGGCACGTTCCTCTGCGGCTACACTGCAAGGTTTCAGAATTTATATCCGACGTTTGTATTGTTACGTGCGCTCTGGTATTTTGACGTAAACTCTTCTTAAATATATATGTTTGTGTTTCAAAAGTTATTGGACTAGAAACGGGTGTTTTGTCTGACTTTGACTTTCCTTTTTTGTAGTTTTGTCGGGTCAGATCTGGGTTCATGATCAACATTTTGTTTGGCAAGTGAATGACTCGTGATGCGGATGAATGAAAGAGAAGAGAAAAGAATTGAGTTCGAATGTGGAGCGGACCAATGAAATCATAAATGGACTGTATGAAAGTAAAACAATAAAGCATGCACCCACGCACCATATTTTCAATTCAAGCCACTACATGCAAGTCCAGTGAATGTTAGTCCTCATAAGTTAACCTGCGAGAGACCACTAATAATACAACATAAGATAAAAACTGCTGATACTAAGAGCGAAGTATGGCAAAAGAAAATTTTGCACCGGTCCCAAACAAACTGTGACGAGTTAATTATGTACTCGTCGTTTTTCAGAATGTTGTAAAACGTAAAATTGTTGTGAGTGACTTCCGTTCAAATTGTTTGATCTTTTAAACATAATTATGATGTCCACGTTTTATAGCATGTGCTAACACTATTAGAGCATGTCTGCTGTTGATGGCTCATTATAATTTGAGATTGGCGACAGGTTTCCGTGTTACTCTCGTTGCTGATATAACAGCCACACGGTTCGATCTTTGAGGTTAAGCAGCGTTTGCTGAGGCTGATCCGAAGATGGGTGGCTATCATACCGAGACTCCTCCGTGTCTCAAAAAGCACGTTAAGCTATTAGTCGCTACCATTTGTAGATCTTTGACAGTTACATCGTCAGATGCCATTAAATCTGACACCGGTATTGCCACAGGGTAGGTAGTGTATTACCCAGTTATTGGGCTGTCAGGTTGGTTATTGTAACTCTCCAACACTCCATGTAAAATACTAGTACTCCATGTAAAATACTAGTACTCAGCTGCCTCTGGAAGACGACATCAACGTAGTTTAGAAAAGGCTAAGCATATCGATAGATTTCAAACTTCAGATAAAGATGATCTCACGATACTAAATTTAAAAGCCGTCTATTTGGATGACCTGTTAAATTTTTAGTAAAATTTTGCCAATTAACCCAATATTTTTAATGTTATTTCTTTACGATGCGTTCAGGCAACAGTGTAGTTTGTTTATACAGCCATGGGTGGATGTGTTAACTGTCCTTTTATTATTTTGTTTATGAGCTGTCGTTGCGATGTGCCTAATTACTCTCCACTTTGTGTTGTAGTTGTTATTACTTTAGTATGTCATACTCTTGAAGAGCAGGACAAAAATGTAATTAATTCTGACATAGAAAAGATACTATATTTTTTTAGTAGGGTTTGCTCTTGTCTCTAGTTTCCTTCTCAGTCTCATATCCTGCTTCTCTTTTATTTATTGTTCGGACAAGCCCACCTCACATTTCCAACCACTGCAACTCCTGAATGCCAGAATCAACAGAGGCGATCAAACTAGAAAAACGCTGAGCTAATGAAGCCCGACGAGTCCCAAAAAATTATTTAACTGTCTTAGATCCCGCAAGAAATTAATAAAAAAAGTACAGCGGAGGAGTAGGAAAAAATAAATATGATTTTCAATTCCCTCCTTATAAAGCAGAAGAAAATTCTGCTTCACCTGTAATGAGCTGTATATTTCAAAGAAACGAGTAATTTCTATCAGTAGTTAATTCCACAAAGATATTCGTTACAAAATAAGTACTCCTATTATGACGTCATTAATAATTCAAGACGCAACAGCAGATAGATTGCCGATGTTATTAGAATACAAATTACTAATTAATAATCAAACGAAGAACCCAAATGCTTTCCTTGAATCCCTTCTCGTAACCTTGCCAAGGATTTGTCAGCTAACGCTACCAAGGACCAACATAAACTCGATTAGGCAAAATATTATCTAATTTACCTTCATAAAGGTAGGCTTCTGAAAGTCCTACATATCTTCATTAACTAAGCGTAATATAATGGTCGAACGTGCTGCTAGCACGAGTATTCTACGTGCGACTTCCACAAAATATGTAGATACAGAAGGCAAGGTATATTCAACAAGCGTCAACAGGCACACGCACACATGGATGCATACTTACGGCCATATCAAACAAATGACAGTCACGTTTGCTTGCAATTTGTACGTGAAGCATGTCTACATGTGCGTGCGTTTTCGCTCGTTACATCTTGTTGATCTTCTGTATTAACTTATATATTATGTGTTGCTGTACTAAAACGCATGGTTCATACAATTAGTGGTTTTATTTCATGGTCGGTGTATGACAGTATGTTATTTGAGTGTCATGTGACTCTAATTGACTCTATCATTATTGTCAGATGATATGACATGTGTGTCTATCTAGTTTTGTCCGTTGATTACTAGTTTATTACTTTTATCAATTGTTTCATCACCACCATTTAACTTGGTAAGATCGTTAATTTATATTTAAGTACGTAATTATTTTACATTGTACGTTTCCAAGGATTCAAGTTTTGCTTCACCATTGTTCTTTACTATTTTATTTAGATACCAGATTTATTTTATATGGTATTTGCTCGTTAATCCCAATTACCTATTGATAATGTTTTTGTGTGTTTGATTCTATTAAAGTTTTCAACTGTTGCACTCTCGTCTTTAGCTGTAATAAAAATATAATGCATACTCCTGCATGGAGTACTGCAGCCACTATTGGGATGGCTAAGTATCAGCTTGCCGCGCTTGACTCGGTGGAAAACAGAGCTAAAATGCTCATTGGCGACGTAACATTGGTGGATGCCAAGCTACACAGCTTGGCTCATCGCCGCTAGGATGCCTGCTTCTGTCGGTCTTCTACAGATTCTACTTCGGAGAGTGTGGTCAACCTCCATGACCACATTCTACCAGCCCCCTTCTACTATCAGACATCTAGACGCACTGCAACTTACCATCCCTACCTTGTTGCTATTCCACCAATTCGCACTAAGCGTTTACAAGCGTCTTTCATAATGCGCACAGCAAAGGAGTGCCTCCGTCTCTCTCTCTGCCTGCGTCTGTGTTTCCAAACGCTTACAACCCTAATCTTTTTGAAGTTACAGTGTGTTTCACTCTAACTTACACACACACGGCTACTTCTGGGTAAGCTTGCTCAATCGTAGACTTTGTCGCTGTCATCTCTGACCTAGACTAGAGTCAAGAGCAAAACCATCTCAAATAAAAAAAAAACTATTATTTTTTTCAAATTTTTACTGATATTTTATGTTTGACCATTCTTTAGAGCTATTATGCTTAAACATTAACTTGGCCGCAAGAATGTAATGAAACAAGAATTTCTACTATTGCTGTAACTATTTAACACATGTTGAAATACACAGTATTTTCAAGTAATTATCGCCTGGTTCTCGCGTCAATATGCGAGTGTTAGTTTTCACACAGTAACGTTGAAGGTTAGAAAATAATAGCTGTACAACTGCCTATGTTAATTGAAATAACAAATAAATAAATAATGTAACCTATGAATATTGAGGTATTTCCACGTATCGACAGAATTTATATTTTTTACCATTTATAGGCATACGTTTGACCACTATCTCACCTGATGGTAAGCGATGATGCGGTCGAAGACGGAGCACGCTTGCTAGAAGTAACCTATTTAATCTTGACCTAAAGACACTCAGGTTGTAGCTATCAGGAAATACAGACTCAGGCAAGGAATTCCACTCCTTGGCTGTACGCACAATGAATGTATTCCCAAAACGTTTTGTGCGTATTAGTAGGTGGGATATCCATCATTTAACGGTGGCGCGTCGCTGTACGTCTTGTGGTCCGATGATGGAACGGGCTTGGCGGAATTAAATTGTGCAATTCCGTCGCACACTCCCCAAAATGCAACCGATAGAAAATCGACGGGCTAGCAACTCGGCGTCGATGCTCAAGACTTTGGAGCTTCGATTCGACGAGCTTTTCATTGACGATGATCCTCTTGGCTCGTGCCTCAATTGACTCAAGGGCATAAAGCTTTGATCCGTCCCAAACATGAGAGCAGTACTCCATACACGATCGAAATTGAGCTTGATACAGTAAACAAAGCTTGTCAACAAAGTGGTTGCAAGGACTGATTAAAAGAAAGATAGGCCCATAAAAGCATCCTTCTTCCCAAGCAAGATAACAGGTACGCGTACATACTCATACTACTATATCTCACACATGATGTTGCTCAGAAAATTAGTAGCGGCTGGGGGCTCTGGGATCTTGGATCACCTTTGTACTGAATGAGAATTCGTAAAGCATTAAGTACCAATAATCGTGTTTGACTTACCGATACTTGTTATTCTCTAGATTTTACTTTGCCAATTTTAATTAAAACTTTTATATTTAAATTAAAATATTTTTTATAGCAACAACTCAAAGCAACGCATTTATTCTTGGATCGACTAACAGGTCTTTCCAGATAATTACTTAAGTGCAGAAGCAACATCAACAATGATTGGTCTTAGAACAAAGTTATAGGCTCGACCGCCAAGCTAAGCAACGACTGTGTTGAACTATAATAGCCATTGAAAGCTGACTAGTTTCAGATTCGGTTTTGTTAATATAACTTTCCCTTAATTTTCTATGGAAATTTAACTTTGTACTTCCCACTGTATTTAACAAAAAACTTAACTAACTGTAAGCCGTATTAAATCACTTTGTTTCACTTATACAGATATCAAAGGAAATTATAAAATTGTTATTGACTGTAGCTTAAAACGTAACTGAAAAACCTTTACTGAAAACCTTAAAATTCATAAGCAATTAAAATAATTCGCAAAAAAATACAAAAAGTGCAACACTCTATTAAAGTACAAAAAAACCTAGAAACCTCAATTTCTCACAGCAGTACAAAAATAAATTCAGTTAAGTGCAACAACTCAAAAGCCTCACCAGTTAAGTGCAACTAAAACTCAGTGATGTTCAAGTCAGTGACCGCTCCGTAACAACATCAACAAAGTCAGTTGTTTTTCCTCGGCAACAACAACAACAGCCACGTTGTTGTTGACGACGTGCGGGGAGTGCGCGCGGCGTGCCGGGCGCGCGCGTTGCACGCTCGCGCGCGACCTCGAGCCATGCGCTGAACGGGTCATGGAGACCATCTCCGAAGATGCTGAAGCTGAATTGGAACTTGGTAATTTTTGTGTTTATTATGTTCGTATTAAACCGTTTACACTGGAATAGGGTAGATGTGTAAAAAAATCGAATCCGTCAGATAAATTTCTAAAAAATAATGTACACATATTTTTTCTTTTTCACGGAAACAAAAAACTGGGCAAGTGCGAGTCGGACTCGTGCACGAAGGGATCCGTACCATTATCTATAAAAACGGCAAAAAAATCAAGTCTGTTGAATGGGAGCCCCTGAAATATTTATTTTATTCTGTTTTTTTAGTATTTGTTGTTATAGCGGCAACAGAAATACATCATCTGTGAACATTTCAACTGTCTCTCTATCGCGGTTCTTGAGATAAAGCCTGGTGACAGACAGACGGACAAACAGACAGTGAAGTCTTAGTAATAGGGTCCCGTTTTTACCCTTTGGGTACGGAAACCTAAAAAGTAAGACGATACAGTACTTTGAAAAGTCGTGTGACGTCACTTGTAAGTACACGTTTACAAACAAGTGACGATACTAGCCCCCACTCCTGACCTTTGCTGCGTTTTATCTTCGTCAATTTTTATTGATTAGATAGGTAATTAAAGCAAAAAAATCGTGTTTGTTCGATGATCTAATTGACTGAATAATTAATAGTATCTTTTTATTTTTTCTCTGAAATCATCCCTATTGGTAATAAGCTGTCCAAAAGTTTGAGACAGAGTGACGTTCTATCGGCGTTAGCGATTTTCGAAAGTCAAAAATGTATAGGATTGATATAAACTATTGAAATATCACGTGATCAATCGCAAACATTTCGACAATCGGTGTCGCCAATGCAGTGTCACTGTCCAGAACCCAAGTTCCTGATTTGATAACGTTCGCGTTGGTATCTTGATATTCATATTTATTTATATTATTTATTAGCGTTCATCAAGGTACAAAATATGTTAAAAATAATATGCTTATAGCTAAGAAACTGTTGTAGACCCTGTTAGGGCACAGCAAAAAGTATTTTTATAATTATAACTAGGTAGGTACAAATTACTATTTAAAAAAGAAAAACCGATTTCTGTCTATAATCGAGACTCGAAAAAAAGAATTTTAAATTTACATAGTACAATTTAGTCATGCCAATAACAAGATCATAAATTATACTATATTGAGTCAGGTGTTTTCTTAAAATACGTTACCAAGCTATGATAAACACTTATTTGATATGAGATCACTTATGATATTAAAAGTCATGAAGCACCGTGGGTCATTCTTTGGACTCTTAGCACCGTGGGTCATTCTTTGGACTCTTTGGTACGCATGTGGACCAAAGGCGCTTGAATGAGCGTCCATTGCTACGTATGATGTGCACGGAGAGACTTACATAATTGCCTTGCAGCAGCGCCATTAAATTACTTGTGTATTACTTTTTCTGGCATCATAACTAGATAAGCAGATATTTTTAACCGACTTTCCAAAAAGGAGGAGGTTCTCAATTCGGATGTTTGTATTTTTTTTTTTTTATGTTTGTTCGGGCATAACTCCGTCGCTTGCCAACCGATTTTAAATATGATTTTTTTGTTGGAAAGGGAATACTTTCCAAATGGTCCCATGATAAGGAAACCAGGATCTGATGATGGCATCCCAAAGAAGTCGAGGGGAACTTTCGAAAATCGTATGGGCAACTAGTGCGTTTGTATTTTGCTTTTCTGCGATTTTGCAGTGCTGTTGTTAGGTGTGGGGTACCACTAAAAAGTGAAAAATAAAAAACTTTTTACAAAAAAATACAACTGACTTCCAACTCGGTGTTTTTGTTAATTTATTCGTTTTTGACACCGAGTTCCGAAATTAAAGTTATTTTTTACTTTGTAGTGTTTTTGTTTTGGAAGTCGGTTGTATTTTTTTGTAAAAAGTTTTTTTAAGACGAACGCTGAAGATACGACTGACAAACTCGAATTATCCTACAACAATGCTAATTATTTAAGAAGTACAGTCAATATAAAAACTGCAAACGGTTTCACTACATCACTACATAATTATAAAACAAAGTCCTCCACCGCGTCTGGCTGTCTGTCAAAACTTACTGCACCGATTTTCATGTTGTTTTCACCAATGGATAGAGTGGTTCTCAAGGAAGGTTTTGGTATATAATTTGTCAAGCGGACGAAGCTGCGGCCTTTTTATAAAAACATTTCAGATTGGTATATTTTATTCAATTTGGTCTTCCAAACTGTTTTTTGAATGGTCCTTTTATCTGTAAATCATTTTATAAGAAGTATTGAATGTTTGTGATTGTAAAAGTACCCAACCTTAAAGGAACCTGCTACTATTTTTCGCAATTGTTTCATTTGTTATCTTCAGACATAAGCTAACTGAATTTTCCTCCATCCAGGATTGCGGAATTGGTTCGAAAGAGTCACTGTGGCTCTGGAACGCAAAGGTCGTTAGGAGGAACAAGATTCAAGATTCAAAGCATTTATTTCAAATAAACCATTCACAGGCACTTTTGAAATGTCAAGGTCGGTCAGTCAAAAACATGAGGCTATTTGCACGTTCCAAAGCGTAGATCTCTATGGAGAAGAACGTGCAAGAAACTCCACGGACACTCTTTTTTGGAACACAGATGGGTTTATAGTCATTAAGAGTCTGACACTCCATTCTGCTCCACCCAAAGCGGGAGCAGTCTTTAGATGATTTCCCATACAGAAAAAAGTGTCATAGAGATATTTGTATGAAAAGCTTAGGCAATACATTGTGTGGCCCAAAATTAAGTTTATATTGACTTCTCAAGTAAAGACATAACAATTGCGTGTAATAACTTGTTTATAACTTTTAATTAGGCTTGTCAAGCATGTTATTGCCATGTAACCACCTAAGTCTTCTTCCTCTCCTTATTCCATTATTTGGGGTCGGGTGATCTTGGGTCGTTCTGTGCAAAAAGGCTTTCTTAAGGTCCCGTTCCAAGAAGGTCCCACTCCTTCTCTTTCGTTCTGGGGTAATTGCCATGTAAGTAATGAAAGTAAATACAGCATTTTTTTTGTTAAGTAAGATAAAAAACATTTAATTAAAAAAATCGACCTAGTGCTAGTTGGAATCGCACACGAAGGGGTCCGTACAATAACCTTAATTTTTATTGTTATTAGTTATTATAGCAGCAATAGAAATAGACAATCTGTAAAAATTGCAACCGTCTGCTTATTTTTTTCTATTCTATTGGTAGGCATACGTTTGACCGCTATCTCACCTGATGTTAAGCGATGATGCGGTCTAAGGTGGAGCACGCTTGCCTAGAAGTAACCTATTCACTCTTGACTTAAAGACTCCCAGGTTGTAGCTATCAGGAAACACAGACTCCACAGGCAGGGAATTCCACTCCTTAGCTGTACGCACAATGAATGTATTCCCAAAACGTTTGTGCGTATAGGTGGGATGTCCACCATGTACCGGTGGCACATCGCCGTACGTCTTGTGGTCCGATGGTGGAACGGGCTTGGCGGAATTAAATTATGCAATTCCGTCGCACACTCCCCAAAAACTCTACTTCCGAGACCGGACCGGACCGGTTCTTGAGATACAGCGTGCTGATATACACACGGAAGACGGACAGAAATCCGAGGCTTAAATAGGATTCTTTTTGGTTGCGGAACCCTAAAACGCGCTAGGAAAATATATAGCTTCAAAGTTTCAAACACAGAAGAATTCCAGTATTTTCTCTTAGAAGCTTCATTTATTTTTACAAATGATGTGTCAATCATTTCAAGTAAGAAAGCGGCTACATTATTTCTTCAAGTTAGCTGAACGTTCTGTTTAATATTGTTTTCGAGTTACTGAAATCCCATCTGTTCCCTTCGTTTTAAAACAAAGTAAGTAATTTGTCTGTAAAAAACGGCCAAAAACTTCTTCGCATTATTGGGAAAAGACGACTAAAAGTCAAGAAAATGTTTTTTAAGGATTGATTATCATTGACTGATTTCTTCTTCAAAGGGCGGAGGAAATGGGAGTGTCAGACTCTTACTGACTAATGCCCGTTGCGTTCCAGGGTCGCGGTGACTCTTTCGAACAAATTCCGCAATCCCGGCAGGCAGTCGCCGTAGGCCCCTTACCGACATAGGTTATTCGGTAGACAAGCAAAATACAGAGAAATACGCCAAGTGCGCATGCTCAACAAGATTTGAAAAAAATCCCGCCAAGTGCGAGTAAGGCACACGATGGCTTACATACCCAAAACCTTAATTTTATTTGTTGTTATAGCGGCAATAAAAATACACTATCTGTGAAAATTTCAACTGTCTACCTCTTACGGTTCTTGAGAAACAGTCCGCTGACAGACGGAAGGATAAAACGTTTTGGGAATACATTCAGTGTGCGTACAGCTAAGGAGAGGCATTCCCTGCTTGAGTCTGTGTTTCCTGATAGCTACAACCTGGGAGTGTATAAGTCAAGAGTGACTATAGGTTACTTCTAGGCAAGCGTGCTCCACCTTAGACCGCATCATCGCTTAACATCAGGTGAGATAGTGGTCAAACGTATGCCTATTAATAGTAAAAAAAAGAAGGATGTACGTACAAACGGATGCACGGGCAGCGGAGGCCTACTATTAGGGTTCCGTTGGTTACCCATTGGGTACGGAACCCTAAAAAAATAACATAGTTGTCTTGTTGTCGTGTCAACGAGCCAAGCCGTCTGCGAGGGCCATAATACCTTGATTTTTCAACGATCTTAGTTTTATTAACTTAGCATTATCTATTTAATGGGTTACTGTTATTTTATTGATAGCCCGCTTAAATAGGCTCGCTGGGGCCAGTATCTGCCAGGGTTTCGGAATTGTCCAAAAGAGTTACCGCTGGACTGGAACGCAAAGAGGATTTGGAGGAACATGGGAGGGTTTCAGTCAGTAAGAGTCTGACACTCCCTTCCGTTCCGCCCAGAGCGTGAAGAGTCATTTGATGATTTCTAATCTACACAAAAAACGGCCAATTTGCTTTTAAGCGGTTCGTTCATCAGCTAATTAAATTGAAATGAATGACTAATTAATAGGCTTTTTACGCTCACCAAATTAGTAGAACGAAAGGTTAAAAACCATTTCCACCAAATGTAAGCAAACACCATCCACGCCCAGTTTTATATTATTTACTCGATACCGAATTTCCTATAAATAGACAATCGATTGTCCTTCACTAATACATACGTACAGAGGTCAAATAGTTGGTATATTGACCAGCTCTGTAATTGGTTTCAATCTTCAGGAGCACACATGTTAACAAGGCCTTTCATTCTCAGAATTGGCCCAATTCTACAAATTTTTAAACAACTTTTGCATTCACATGTCAATCGCATACTGTCAAAAAAGCCTTAAATTTCATACATTTTTGACAGATTGAGATTCGAATGCGATTCGAATGTGAAAATTAGTAGAATAGGCTTGTGTCCTGAAAAAATCTAATTAGTCCGTCAGTTAGATTATCAAAAAAATTTGACCCGTATTTTTTCTTTTGTAACGGGAACCAAAATTTACGAAGTAACGACGCTTTTAAAATTCTCAATACGTCACGCCCTGGCATAATTTTTAGCGGGTCGTGACGTCGCGAGCCCCCCCCCACTCCCGATTTTTGATGCGTTTTATCTTTATCAATATTCATTGATTTACAAAAACATAAAATACGTGTCCATTATTTTTCAATACTCTAACTGACAGACTAAATAGTTTTGCAATATGTGGATGATGGAAATTAGCCTATTGGCTCTCAGGTGTGTTCGGGAAACAAATGTTGAAACCCACAGGCCCTATTTGTTTTTTTTTCAGTTGCTATTGTCTAATATACCTCGTGCGCCAGCCGATAGGACTCGGCACTGTTGGCGCACTGAATAGGCCTACACGCGAGAGCAAGCGCCTAACCTAAATTGTACTTACTAACACTAGGCTAAGAATATTGTTATTATCAAACATAATATGACTGTCTGAAATGAAATTTTATATTATTATATTTCGTTTATATCTTTTATAATTATAAGTAAGTGAGTAAGTAAGTAAGTCATTTATTTTTGCAAATATGGGTACAGTACATAAAGACACACACACACACACACATAAAGATTGTATGTGTAAATATATATTAAAAAAACACATTATTTTATTACTCTTCCAAGAAATTTTTGGAGAAATTGAAATTGTTCCTGAAACCAGACAAAGCCAATGCAATTTCACTTTGAAAAAAAATTTTCTACTATCTTCTTGTTAAAAGGCGGACTTCTCATGTCCACAATGTAAGGGATTTTAAATCAACAGTTCAAAATTCAAAATTCAAATGTCGATCATTAACGGTTTACGATGGAACGGATTTAGATGAAACTTGCCACACGGGTAGACCATGTCTTGGAATAGAACAGTTGATATTTTTTATCCCGAGGTTGCGATACTTTGGGATAATTTTCGACTTTCACGTGGGCCAGTACCTACTCCCTAAGAAACCTTTTGACCCAAATTAAGTCGAAGATTTTTTCAAAGGGTTGGACAATAACCACGGGGGTCACGTTGTAAGGGTTGAAAGTTCCACGAGCTCTGCGTCACGTGTAGCCAAAGGGTTCAACGTTGGTCGAGGGTTGAAGTTCACACAATTTCTTGTTTCGTTATTTCATTTGAAGTATTGGACGCACGTGGATATTTTTTCCTGTTGAGGTTTGAGTTGGTTTTTCTTTTGTTAAGAAAGTCACCATGGAGACTTATAGAGATTCAGTAGCGAAGTATTCGCAATTTAAAAACGTCGTCGCAATGAAGTAGGAATGCCAGTGATGAGACATTTTTTTTAAATCCAATTTGATTGATAAAAGGTTAACTTCGTATATTATTTGCACCAAGTGTCTGCCCCATTTCATATCCAGGCTATCTTTTTCCATTCCTGGATGCCGTGAAGAGATCGCGGAATGCGATTAGGCCGCCATTTGTATATTTTTTTAGTTTAAGGTTTCTTTATGATTTTAGGTATATTTTTGGTGTACAATAAAGCATATATAAATAAATAAATAACAAGCCTTTAATAGCTTGCCAATCAAAAACTGTTGAAAGACCGACTTCTCCCAATGGGCTAGATTCCATCATCCACAATTTGCAAAACTATTTAGTCCGTCAGTTAGAGTATTGAAAAATAATGGATACGTATGTTTTTTTTTTGTAAATCAATGAATATTGACAAAGATAAAACGCTTAAAAACTCGGGAGTGAGGGCTCGTGACGTCATGACTCACTGAAAATTATGCGAAGGTGTGACGTATTGAGAATTTTAAAAGCGTCTTAACTTCGTCAATTTTGGTTCCCGTAACAAAATAAAAAACACGGGTCAAATATTTTTTGATAATCTAACTGACGGACTTTTTAGATTTTTTCAGGACACAAGCCTATTCCATCTTTCACCGTCTCGTAGGCTAATATACTCGCAGAGCTGGTGTCTTAATTACCTTCATCTACGGAATCGTAACCAGTATTTTCTCACATGTAGGCATAGGAACAGTGCATTTTTTTTTTTGATCATCTAATTGTGGCTTAACGATAACGTCTGTGATTCGGGTTTCGAAACGCCTTGCGATATGAAAATTAGTAAAATTGACACTCTGATTGTGATCAAACTGCGTTCAAGAGTTGCCAGTGTCAATATTCCATAGAAAATAATGACACTGACAGCTGTCAGTTTGACAGCTGTTATTTTCTATGTGTCATTATTTTCATGTTTCATATGTTGATCGCGTTCAGTTTCAGATGAAATCCGCCCTGAAAGTACAAAGTCGAACTTCCCAACTACAGTTGCAGAGAAAACTCCATCGTACAACTCTTTTAATCTTCAATCTCAGAGCGGTGTGATCCAACTGTTTATCGAATTAATTCGCGCGGGCCAGGTGTTCCCGATTGTGTGCTATTTTTAGGAGACGCCAGATTTCTCGCGAATTTCCGATGAAAAGATGTTGTACAACAGATTGTGTTGCAGTTATGTGTTATTCACACTAGTGCTTTTTAGAAAGTGATTTTCTGTTTTTGAGCTGTTTGGGGATATTTATAATAGAAAATTAAAATAATGTTGATTCAATTTGTTGATGTGTTAGAAAGGGGTAACTGTTGAGATGAAAAAAAAAAACCGAGTGCGAATCGGACTTGCACTCGAAGGGTTCCGTCCCACAAACCGAAAAAAAAAGTTTCTCATTTAATTCCACGCTTTAATGTTTAATTTAGAATAATTGGTTACTTACTGTTAGAGCAGTAGAAATAAATATATAAAAAAATCTGCCCACACAATCTGTGAAAATTTCAATGTCTACCTGTCACGGTTACTGAGATACAGGCCGCTGACAGAAAGGCGGACGGACTGACTGTTGGTTATCCTTTGGGTACGAAACCCTAAAAATCAAAGTAATTTATTCAAATTAGACTGAGAGCCAGCACGTTTCTAACGTTAGTTTTTCACAAAGACATTTCACAAAAAGGTCTACCCGTCAAGACTAATACTAAAGTGTAGAAAAAGTTGACATATTGCGTAGAAAGAGGTCTACCTCCCCGCTCCCCCATGGAATTGGAATAATGGCAAGAAAATATTAATTCAATATTTTAAAACGTTTAAAAAAAAACGCTGGCTTGACGATTACGACTCTATCCTGGCGGAATGGCCGGAGAAAGCATCAGATAAAGTTGACTGGAAAAAATATGGGGCAATTGCCCGGCAGTGGGACAACATAGGCTTAAACAAAAAAAAAAATGTTTTCAATCTTTCGGTCTAAAAGACTCATTTTAAAGACCATTTTTTTTTTAAAAGCCAAGCCTTTGCGGAATTTGTTCGAAAGAGTCCCCGCGGCTGAAGAACGCGAATAGCATTAAGAGGAACACGGATGAATTTTAGTCAGTAGGAGTCTGAAACTTCCTTCTGCTTCACCCAGAGCGGGAGGAGTCATTTGATGATTTCCTATTTTAAGAAAAAACAGCCTGTTTCAAATAAATATTGACCATACAATACCCCGGCTATCTCTTAAAAAAAAAAGAAGCTTGTTACACAACCAAAATAAATATCCCAACAGTAATGTAATTTGGGAGAAAAGGACCAATTTTGAGCGCCGTAACTCTCTAACAACAAACTGAAGCCTACAGGACAACTAGGGATGTACTCGTAAAGGAGGCCATTTTAACAGACACAGAGTGGGGAAAAAATGCTTAATTTAAAAAGTCAGCTTTATTCATGCGTCTCTTAAAATGGCAATCTATCTTTAGGATTAGTCCTGACTTATCCAAAACTGGAAGGAGTAGAAAGAAGATATAAAGACGACACAGAGGCACACAACAGGCCAGAACTATATTTTATAAAACCGGCCAAGTGCGAGTCGGACTCGCGCACCGTACAAACCTGTAGGTATTATAATTATCAGCAAAAGTTGCGATTTACGATTTATGACGTACTAGCTGACCCGTGCAACTTCGTCTGCGTCATTACTGCTCCGCTCCTATTGGTCTTAGCGTGATGATATATAGCCTATAGCCTTCCTCGATAAATGGGCTATCTAACACTGAAAGAATTTTTCAAATCGGACCAGTAGTTTCTGAGATTAGCGCGTTCAACCAAACAAACAAACATACAAACAAACAAACTCCTCTGCTTTATATTATTAGTATAAATTAAAAAAAAACTGCTTACAAGATCTCGTTCGAACCAATTTTTAGTGGAAGTTTACATGGTAATGTACATCATATATATTTTTTAGTTTTATCATTCTCTTATTTTAGAAGATACAGGAGGGGGGGCACACATTTTACCACTTTGGAAGTGTCTCTCGCGCAAACTATTCAGTTTAGAAAAAAATGATATTGTAGACCTCAATATCATTTTTGAAGACCTATCAATAAATACCCCACACGTATGGGTATGATGAAATATATATTTTTTTTTTCTATTTTTATGTAGGTGGCTTGCGGAATCTCCGCATTTGCGTAACCGGAGGCGAAATTCCGTTCCAATTTACAACCCTAAAACAACGGAGCTATTACTCGTGTAATTAATCTTATTCTTTCTCGCTACCCTTGCCGGGAGTTATGGCGGCTTCTTTCCAACCATTTCATATTGTACGAGGTTCCTTTACCAACTGACAGCTTTCAGGATTTGGGTCTGTTTCGTGGGATACTTGTTTGAACCCTTACTTGATTGTCTGCCAAGATTGAGATCTTAGATTCGTTTCCATATCTATATCGTGTAAAAAGGAAATTTGTAATGTTAGGCATAAGATAAGACAAAGAAAACATTGCTATTTGAGGAAAAACGAAGAGAAACGCAGTCCTAATTAGTTTGCGGTAAATTCTAAGTTTTATTCGACTACATTTCTGACCTTCATCATTCTGTATTTTTATTTGTAACAGCCATATCTTTTAATTAGAAAGATACTGCACAGCCCCTGTCTTTCGTAATCAAATTATAAACCCAGGTTACCAACCTCTGCCTCAAAGAGAGTAGCACACAGAGGGGCCTGAAAGGGCCGACGCCTGCCGGAGTCGCGGGATTATTCGCAAGAGACACCGTGGCTCCGGAACACAAAGGGCAATGAAGGAACATGGATGGGTTTTAGTCAGTAGAAGTCTGACACTCCCTCCCGCTACACCCAGAGCGGGAGGAGTCATTGGATGATTTCCCATCACTAAAAAAAAAAAGGTTACCATCCTCTAGTGCTTGCCAGGGTTGGGGAATTGTTTGTAAGGGTCACCCTGGAACGCATAGGGCATTAGGAGGAACACGAACGGGTTTTAGTCAGTAAGAGTCTGACACTCCCTTCTGCTCCGCCCAGAACGGGAGGAGTCATTTGATGATTAAAAAAGGTTACCGACATCCGAAGAAAAGACGAGTGTAAGAACAAAGATTCAACATTTCGAGAAATACCATTTGAAGATAACAGCTTTACAATATGCAAAGTATAGCAATTATCAATTCAGCTCAGGATTCGTCTCCATTCATGAGAATTACGGGAATATTGTAGACGCCATTCTCTGTTCGGGGAGATAAATGATCTCGGTGTTATTCTTGCACATATTTTTTATTTTTTTATTTTTGTTTAATAGCGTACGGCTGAGTTTTTGTTGAACAAACATTTCTCAATAGTTTTTGTTTTTTCAATGTATTTAAGTCTCTTAAGCACATACCTTAATGTCTATTTTTAGGGTTCCGTAGCCAAATGGCAAAAACGGAACCCTTATAGATTCGTCATGTCTGTTTGTCTGTCTGTCTGTCCGTATGTCACAGCCACTTTTCTCTGATAGGTACTATAAGAACTATGCTATTGAAATTTGGTAAGTAGATGTATTCCGTGAACCGCATAAATATTTTCACACAAAAATAGAAAAAAAAAAAAAAAATTGGGGGTTCCCATACTTAGAACTAAAACTCAATTCTTTTTTTTTGTCGATCACCTTTTACCACTTTGGAAGTGTCTGAACACCTATCCATAGTTACCCCAAACGTCCCATACGTTTGGGGTATCTATGGATAGGTGTTCAAAAATTATAATGAGATTTCTAATATCTTTTTTTTTTCTAAACTGAAAATTTTGCGCGAGAGACACTTCCAAAGTGGTAAAATGTGTCCCCCCCCCCCCTGTAACTTCTAAAATAAGACAATGATAAAACTAAAAAAAATATATGATGTACATTACCATGTAAACTACCAGCGAAAATTGGTTTGAACGAGATCTAGTAAGGTAGTAAGTATTTTTTTCGTAATACGTCATAAATCGTAAATCGCAACTTCTGCTTATAAATAATACCTACTGGTTTGTTTAGTTTTGTAGTCTAGTATTGTACTTGACTAGTTACACAAGTGTTTTAGAAGCAATGTTATGTTAAGGTGGAAGCGCCAGGATAGCCCACGAAATTCAAATATTTTTATGTTTTTTTGCAATTTTCCGGTCAGTGTGAAGCTGTATGTTGAACAAAATACAATTCGCGGTCGTAACGCATATTTATCTAAAGAATTATACCCATTTTAATTATCAATATAACCCTCTAAGTTCATATAACTTGATTGAATGACTTTTTCACGAAATAACATTCAATCGAGTTCATGAACTTAGAGGGTTATATTGATCATTCAAATGGTTATAATCCTTTTTAATATTAGAATAGATTAAGATCTCATGTAAAACGTACCAAAATTCACACTAATAAATGAATCTTGAATCTTTTGAGAGAAATATTGACGCATCGTAATTACACTGTCGCGTCACATCTGTATGTTTAGAACTTTTGTTCGATCTTTACCTGGTAGGCGTCAGGTAATCTTGTAATAAAGCACTTTGATCTTTCCCTAATATCCCTTCTTAGATACCTGAGAAATAAAATTGTGAACCGTTTTTTTATTACTGGAGAGCGTGGATCACGATAGAAGTAGATTCAGGACATTTTTATTTCTGTTTTTTTTTTTTTTTTTTATAATTATATTAAGAAAGTCAATAAATTTATGAGGGTTGAGGAGCTCGTGGCTAAATAATAACAGTCGCACGGGTTAATATTCAAGGTTAAGCAACTCTTGCCGAGATTGGTCTGTGGATGGGTGACCATGATAACATACCGAGTTTCCTCCGTGCCTCGGAAAGCACGTTTACCCGTTGGTCCCGGCTGTCATTTGTATAACTTTGGCAGTCGTTATTGATTGCCAGAAGCCAGTAAATCTGACACAAGTCTTGCCAAGGAGTACCGTGTTACCCAGTTAATGGGTTATGGCGGTTTGGTAGGCAGCCGCTCTACGTAAAATACTGGTATTCAGCTGAATCCGGTTTGTCTGGAAGTCGATCCCAATGTAGTTAGGAAGTCAAAAATGTATAGGGGTGAATTACAGTTATTGCACATTTAAATGGCAACTACCATAGAGTTGAAAAAAAACCGGCCAAGTGCGAGTCGGACTCGCGCACCGAGGGTTCCGTACAAACCTGTAGTTATTATATTATAAGCAAAAGTTGCGGTTTCAACTTATGGCGTAATAAAAAAAAACTACTTACCAGATCTCGTTCAAACCAATTTTCGGTGGAAGTTTACATGGTAATTTATATCATTTTTTTTTTTATAGTTTTATCATTCTCTTATTTTAGAAGTTATAGGGGGGGACACATTTTATCACTTTGGAAGTGTCTCTCGCGCAAACTATTCAGTTTAAAAGAAAATGATATTAGAAACCTCAATATCATTTTGATGATAGATACCCCACAGGTATGGGTTTGATGAAAAAAAAAAATGAGTTTCAGTTCTAAGATTGGGAACGCCCAAAATGTATTGTTTTGTTGTTATTTTTGATTAAAAATCTTAATGCGTTTTACAGAATACATCTACTTACCAAGTTTCAACAGCATAGGTCTTATATTTTCCGAAAAAAGTGGCTGTGACATACGGACGGACAGACAGACAGACATGACGAATCTATTAGGGTTCCGTTTTTTGCCATTTGGCTACGGAACCCTAAAAAGCAATTGACGTAACAAAATAAATCAGGTGCCACTTTCATCCTGCAATTACAAACTCCTCAGCACATTTCCATCGGATTTGTGTAGAAAGGAAACAAAACAATTAGATACGTTGTTATCCGTTGTTCTTTGTTGTTTGTTTGTTCGATTGTTTTTAATATGGTTACTTGTTTGTTTGAGTTGTTTTTGTGGCGGGAAGCGATGTGTCAGATGTTTGACAGGAGGAAGTTAGGGGGATGATTTCATTTTATTGATGTTCCGAGGCAGGGATATCTTAACATAAAAATGTTTTGCCGTGCATTAGAAGATTCTATTATCTTTCTTAGTTACCAATTCGCACTAAGCGTTTCCAAACGATTATTATAATACGCACAGCAAAGGAGTGGAACTCTCTGCCTACGTCTGTGTTCCCGAATACTTACAAGTTACAACTTACACTAATCTCTTCAAAGTTAGAGTAAACAGGCTCCTTCTGGGTAAGCTCGCTCCATCGTAGACTTTGTCTGTGTCATCTCTGACCAAGACTAGAGTCCAGAGCAAGCTCATCTCAAATTTAAAAAAAATAAAAAAGTTATTTCAATGGCAATATAATGGAAGTCTTCCCTTTTCTTTGTTTATTTAAGGTGGAAGCTCCAGGGTAGCCCGCGAAATTCAAATATTTTTATGTTTTTTGCAATTTGCCGGTCAGTGTGAAGCTGTATGTTAAACAAAATACGGTTCGCGATTATAAAAAGCATTTAGCTAAAGGATTATAACCATTTGAATCATCAATATAACCCTCTAAGTTCATAGAACTCGATTGAATGTTATTTCGGAAATAAGTCATTCAATCGAGTTGTATGAACTTAGAGGGTTGTACTGATAATTAAAATGGGTATAATTATTTAGATAAATATGCGTTACGGCCGCGAATTGTATTTTGTTTAACATACAACTTCACACTGACCGGCAAATTGCAAAAAACATAAAAATATTTGAATTTCGCGGGCTACCCTGGCGCTTCCACCTTAAATGGATATCAAATAATCAATAGAATGCCAATTCAGACAATTTTTAAGCAACGTCCGCATATGGATGTCATTCGCAATCTGTCAAAAATGTATAAAAACACATTACATTTAAAACCACATTTAAACATACAAACCACCCTAATTCTATACACACAAATACAAGACATTCAGAACCAAGTACCAGACTCGCATGAAAAACAGAAGGTAATAAACAAAAGCTCACAACATTCCCAACGTACTGCTTACGTCACCGATATGAGCTACGAGCACAAGGTCACCGACCTCTTAGTTTTGGCAATGAGGCACTTTGCTTGGCAATAAACGGGAGACGCATTTGGGGTAAAGGGACCGATATTCAATAAGTTATTGGTCAAAGCGAATGCTTTATTAGCACTTTGGTGGACTTGGTGGACTATGCTTTCCTTACGAACGTTTGCTTGGTGATGTATATTTTTGCGATGGCTGTTGTGTGTAGTTTTGTTTTGTGTTGGTTGACTACTTCTTTTTTTATAGTAGTGTTACATCTTTTTTTTTGCATTCAATATCATGGAATGTCTCCTCCCGCTCTGGGCGGAGCAGAAGGGAGTGTCAGACTCTTACTGACTAAAGCGCATCCGTGTTCCTCCTACTAACCTTTGCGTTTCTGGGCCGCGGTGACTGTTTCGGATCGCCTCCCTGGTAGACGAGTATGTACCTTTGTTAGTGCTGGGTTTGTTTCCCGTGTCGAACAAAGTGTTTTATGAGGTTTTGTAACAGAGTTTTTTTTTAGTAGCCTGGATTCTGTGTTTAAGAGTCCTATTACGAATCGTGAATGCTCGTTTGCAATAAACGAAGTTACGTTGGTCTGCGTTGGGAGTACATCTATAGTCCGCGAAACAATTTTGATACTTACTAGTCTGAATAGGATTATAGTTTATTTGGGCGCTCGCGCGAGACTGAGGAGCGCGCGCGCTGAATTGACGCAGAATATATAGTACTTTAATTTTATTTATTGTAATTTTGTTTAATTATATTGACAAACGAAAACTTATGAAACGTATTCATTGTAGATTGAAATTTTATATCATACTAGCTTCTTCCCGCGACTTCGTCTGCGTAGACTTTAGACCAGGGGCCTGAGTCTGCTATTTTTATAAATTTGTCATTCCGACAAGATCCAATTGTCATGCCATTGTCATTTTGCTAAAAGTTCGTAATCTGCTAAATTCATAATCGCACGATCACTGGCGCGTCAGTGGCCGGTCAGTGGAACGTCAATGGTCTCGTAATAGAATTGCGGTAGGAATGCCGTATTGCCATTATTATAAAACCGAGCTAAATTTGAGCATTTATTCATGCCAGATTTTATTTATATTTAGTTTTACATATTACTTATTAATGTTATAAGCAATCTGAAGTAGTGAGAAGTTCGTAAATACTAAATCTGTCATTATGTACGAGATTACCATTCATATGGCTTTCTTTCAATGGCTTGTCAGTGATTGATCATTGGAATGTCATAATGACGCCATTATGGTGCCATTATGTTAGTAGATTGACAAACTTGTCAAAATCAACCATTTTGAAATCAGTGATCGACCATTCTGACACTATTGTAATAGCAGACTCGGGCCCCTGGTGTGCAACTTAATTGCCTCATATTGTCATTCTTGTAATTGCATCTTCATGATTCTGGTATCCAGATAGTGAGTCCCAAAATGACTTCGACATGTTTGTGGTCCCCTGGAAGGTACTTGTGAATTTTTTATGAAAGTCATCTATTTTCCAGAAAAAAAAAACTACCTTAAATACTTTGACATAATTATTATGTCTGCTCTGCTGGTACTCGAGAATCTTTGGCACTCACAAATTCAGCCCCGAAAATACTTCGACATGTTTCTGCTCTCCTGGTACTTGTGAATTTATAGCGTTCACAATTTCCAGCCCCAAAAATACTTCGACATGTTTCTGCTCTCCTGGTGCTTGTGAATCTTTAGAATTCAGTCATTTAGCTCAACAACTTTTACATGTTTCTGTTCTCTTGGTATTTTTTAAACTTAACCGCTCACAATTCCGGCCCCGAAAATAAAATCGACATATTTCTTCTCTCCTGGTTATTTTCGGGAATCTATAGCGTTCACAATTTCCAGCCCAGAAAATACTTCGACATGTTCTTGCTCTCCTAGTACTCGTGAATCTGTAGCGCTCGGAATTCTAGTCCCGAAAATACTTCGACCTATTTCTGATCTCCTGGTACTTATGAAACTAAAGCGCTCATTTAAACCCCTAAAAATCATCCGAGATGTTTCTGCTCTCCTGGTACTTGTGAACTTATAGCGCTTGACATTCCGGCCTCGGAATACCTCGACATATTTCTGCTCTCCTGGTTATTTTCGGGAATCTATAGCGTTCACAATTTCCAGTCCCGAAAATACTTTGACACGTGGCTCTCCTGGTACTTGAGAATCTATAGCGTTCACAGTTTCCAGCCCCGAAAATACTTCAACATGTTTCTGCTCTCCTAGTACTTGTGAAAATATAGCGTTCACAATTCCAGCGCGGAAAATGTTTCGACATATTTCTGAACTCCTGGTACTTGTGAATCTAAATCGCTCGTAATGCCCCAAAAAAGTGTCGGAGACGTTTCTGCTGTCCTGGTACTTGTGAATCTGTAGCCCTTGACATTCCGGCCTCGGAATACCACGACATGTTTCTGCTCTCCTAGTACTTGTTAGTCTAAAGCACTCGTAATTTAAGCCCCAATAAAATTTCCGAGATATTTATGCTCTCCTGGTACTTGTGAATCTGTAGCGCTTGTAATTCCGGCCCCGGAATACCTTGACATGTTTTTGCTCTCCTGTTACTTGTGAATCTGTAGCGCTCGGAATTCCGGTCTCGAAAATACCTTCGACACGTTTTTGCTCTGCTAATAAAAAAAATCTTTCCCAAAAATAATTTGACATGTTGCTGGTTTCCTTGATACTTGTGAATCTTTTAGCACTCGTAACAAAATTCTAGCCCAGTAAAAAATTTCGACATGTTTCTGTACTCCTGGTACTTTTGAATCTGAAGTACTAAGGTAGCAGAAACTTTGGACTTCCACTTCTTCCTCTGTCTCCATTAGGTAATGTATTTTACCGGGATAAAAAGTAGCCTATGTGTTATTCCAGGATGTAATCTACATATGTGCCAAATTTCATCCAAATCCCTTCAGCCGTTTTTGCGTGATTGACGGACAAACATACAAACATGAACGCTTGGAATGAAAGCCAATCTATTTTCCAGCAAAAAAAAAAACTGACCAAAAATACTTTGACATATACGTCTGCTCTCCTGGTACTCAAGAATCTTTGGCGCTCACAATTTCAGACTCGAAAATATTTCGACATGTTTATGCTCTCCTGGTACTTGTGAATCTGAAGTACTAAGGCAGCAGAAACGTCTGAATTCCACTTCCTTCTCCGCCGCCATTAAGCTATGCCTTTTATCGGGATAAAAAGTAGCCTATGTGTTATTCCAGGATGTCAACTATATGTGTGCCAAATTTCATTCAAATCCCATCAGCCATTTTTGCGTGATTGACGAACAAACATACAAACATACAAACATACAAACATACAAACTTTCACATTTATAATATTAGTAGGATTAATTTATTTGAAAAAATTGTTTTTATTTGGAATATAATGGACGCTGAATCAAGACATTTCTGGCTTAAATTAGGATTTCTTTACGTTTTTTTCCGTGAAAACTCAAGGAATTTAAAGAAATTCTAGAACTCCAATAAACAAGTAAAACATTCAACTTACCTTTTAGTAAATTCAGCTTTTAAAAGAATTGATTGTAACAATGTGAATTAGACCGTCAAAGTTCCATCGCCGACATTTTTTCTTGCAAACTGAGTTCGTAAAATATTTATAGTAAATTACACGAAAAGAAAAATGAAAATGTGTAACTCCAACTTACAATAAAGAGACTGGCACTATCGTTATTCAGGATCAAATAATTAAAATATCTTACTGCTGCCGAAAACTACAGCGTCAAAAATCATGAATTTCCGTAAAAAATGTAATAGGGCTCTTAAGGCCATAGGATCGCCCCTTTTACATGGGACTTAAACATGACATCTAAATTCAGGAATAATATTTGCGTCTCTCCCCAAAAGACCAGGCACTTTCGGAGGTTTTCGTTCGGTTTTAGTAGAAAAATTACCGATGAACAAACTTAGAAAACAAACATAATGATAGAATGGGACTAGTAATTGTCTAGTCCAATAGGTTAAATAATTCAATGAATGAAATAGACTCGGAGAATTGATCGACGGGCCTGGCGTGCGATCAATTTGTTTACGATACAGAACGCTCTTTTGATTTATGAGCCCCTGGTACTATTTAAACACATTTCAATTGCTGTTGATTGATTTAAATGTCATCATAGTTTAAGGAGTTTTTCGACAATTCTGACCACGAGTTTGCGATAAGAAAAAACTTTTTAGAAGTCGGTTGTATTTTTTTGCAAAAAGTTAATTTTTTTTCACTTTTTAGTGGTGCCCCACACCTAACAACACCACTAATCAAAAATCGCAGAAAAGCAAAATACGCAATTTCGATTATAAAAGAATCATCTAAATAGTCAAATTCCAGCTATTTCGATTTAAAATCCAAAGTTCGTAACCGATTTTGATATGATTTAAATGGGACCAATCTGCAAGTATATCCTTTCCGATGAAACAAAAAAAAATCAAATCTGTTCATAATTGTCGGAGTTATGAGGTAAGAAACATAATAAAAAAAAAAAACATACAGCCGAATTGATAACCTCCTCCTTTTTGGGAAGTCGGTTAAGAAGTCGGTTAAAAATGATGATGATCAATGTTCGCTTTTTCTGTGAATTAAAAAAAATGGTAGTAACTTTGTTGCTTGTCATCACCATTGACAGTAATGTTCCATCTACTGCCCAATAGGTTTCTCCCACCGTTTTTGCGTCATGCATCCCTGGTATTTAAATTATAGATAGTAGCACGGAAGTGCCAATTTCAAGTATTTGTAATGGAAAATGTCCCGAATTTACAACACTAGATGTCACAGTCTACACCCTAAACATTGCCCTTAATGCAGCATGTAGGCGCTATAAGGCCGCGAACACGAACTCAGCGGGCAGCGGGCGGGCAACGGCGCAGTGACGCAGACACGTTCACGAAGCTAGCGGGCAGATCGCGCGGCGCTAGAGCGGCGCGTTTATTTTTGGGAATATATCAATCAATCAATCAATCAATCAATCTTTATTTGTGAACACAGGTATTACAATATTGGTCTTATATAAATATTTTAGTAGAGCTCTATGTCCTACCAATGAAATTGGTGTACAAATATATTATGTTTTTAGCAGTCCGAAACTATACAATACAAGGTCAAGCTCGAGTAAACAATGTCAAATTAAATGTATTATAAACTGATAATCAATCAAATATAATTCGTTTTCTACAAGTATGTCAAAGGAAAATTATATTAAATGTCACATTTTATCATATTGTAAAAAAATAAAAAATAAAAATATCTTAACATAGTAAATATTATCAAAATATAAATTAGTCAATAATAATTCATTTTTACATGCATGTCAATTGTACTTAAATTAAAGGGCTGATAATGTCATATTTTATCATTTAAAAATTCTTCGATAGAGTAATACATCTTATCTATTAGAAATGAAAACAATTTGCTTTTGAATTTACGGACATTATGTTCACTCCTTATACATTTTGGTAATTTATTATAGACCTTTGGAGCCATTACAAAAATACTGTTTCTGTATAATGCAGTACTAGATCCGATTGTTTGTAACCGATCACTACGGCGCTGACTAGTTACTCGAACAAACTTATGTAAATTATTTTTGACGAACATAGACGTTTCAAAAATGTACAACGACGGCATGGTTAATATTTTCGTATTTCTAAAAATCGGCTTGCAGCTGTCTGTTGTCTGCAGATTAAATACAGCTCTTATGCACCTTTTTTGGCATTTAAAAACCATGTCCTTACCAGTGGCATTGCCCCAAAATATAATTCCATATCTTAATGTGGACGCCACTAGACCATGATACGCCGTTAAGACTGTCGCTCGACTGGCCGTCTTACTTAACATGTGCAAAGCATAGGAATGTTGATTTAGCTTACTGCATACTTTGTCAATATGTGTATTCCATTTCAAAGTGCTTTCTATGTTTAGTCCAAGAAATTTAGTCACATTAGTTTCATTAATAGGTTTGTCATTGTAATTAATATTTAAGTCTAGATTATGATTTACTCTTTGTTGAAATTTCATTAACACTGTTTTTTCAAGATTTATAACCAAATTATTACTTTGCAGCCAATTCACAACTGATATTAAAGTAGAATTAATCTCAGCTTCTAATATGCTTACGTCGTCATTATTAAAAAGTAAAGTGCTGTCATCTGCAAACATTGTCATGGGATATGATGATGCTGTCGGAAAGTCGTTAACGTAAATAATGAATAGGGGCGGCCCGAGCACACTACCTTGTGGCACTCCATAATTTACCGTTCTGTGGCTAGATTTATATGTTATTTCGCTTTTTTTACAAATTCTACTGATTGTTGTTATTTGTTGCCTGTCACAAAGATAAGACTCTATTAAATTTGATACATTTCCTCTTATTCCGTATGCGTTAAGTTTACTTATCAGTATTTTATGGTCTACACGATCAAAAGCTTTTGACATGTCCATATAAAGCGCCAGAGTTGGTTGTCTCTTATCCATTCTGCCGCTGACCATATGTAAGAAATCGTAGATAGCCATGTCAATAGATATTTTCTTCCTAAAACCTTTCTGATTTTCAACGAATAGACAATTCCCTTCAAAGTATGATGTAAGTTGAAAATATATTGCTTTCTCGAAAATCTTAGAAAAAATCGGTACTAGGGCTATAGGTCTGTAGCAGGACATATCTTCTCTGTTGTCTTTCTTGAAAAGAGGCTTTATAATTGTTATTTTCAATTCCTTTGGAAAGTAACCATGGCAAATGCACATATTGATAAGATGACTCAACACAGGAGCAATTATTGTGGATACCCGTTTTACAATTTTTGTACTTATATCATCATACCCAGTGCTAGACGTATTCTTTAGCGACATTATAATTCGGTGAATTTGTAGTGGTATTGTAGGCGACATAAACATAGAATTATTTCTACTGGTTATTTTATGCTTATTTTTATTAATTTCTAAATTCGTTATTGGTTTCACTTGGTCTACAAAGTAATCGTTAAAAGCTTGTGCTATTTCAAGAGGACTAGTTAAAATCTTGTCATTTGATTTGATTTTCATTATGGTTTCGTCTGGCAAATTATGTTTATTCTTATTTTTATTTATCACTTTCCATGTTGCCTTACATAGATTCTGAGCTGAATTTATGAAACGATTATTATGGGCTTTCTGTGTGAGATTTATTACTTTCTTCAGTCGATTTGAAAGCTTTTTGTAGTTGGTTTTATTATGCTTATTTGGTAATAGTCGGTATTTCCACAGCAATTCTCTTTTTCTCTTACTGCAAATCTTAATGCCACGGCTAATCCATTTAGTTTTTTCCTTAGTCGATATCCGTATTTTTATATTTGGAAAGCATAAATCATAGAGCAGCTTAAAGAGGTCAAAGAATAATTTGAATGCCTTAGCGGGATCCGTTTCTTCGTATACGTCAGCAAAAGTAATGGATTTAATACTGTCCATAAATTTTTGAACATTGTCTTTTGAGTAATCTCGCTTAGTTGAGAACCAGTAATTCAATATGCACGTTCGTTTAACTGGACATTGTAAAAGTTGTGCCGTATGATCGGATACCGCCAGCTCTAAGACTTCTCCTTTAGATCCTCGTACATTGTGAATTATATTATCTATGCAAGTCCCGCTGCCTAATCTTGTTGGAACTTTTATTTCAAATTTGAGACTGTAGCCCGTTATAAGATATTTGAATTGCTCTAAACATGTGGTCTTTTTTAAAAGATCAATGTTGAAATCACCGCATATAATAAGTTTTTTGTTAGCGTGTAGTGAAAAAGACTTTAAAAGAGTATTCAGGTTTTTGAAAAATATCTCAAGCTTATTTTTAACGTCCCTACTAGGTGGGCTCCTATAGACACATACTACAATGATGTTGTGGTCAGTGAGTTCTATAGCGCAACATTCAATTATATTAGAAACACAGTACTTAGTCACTGACTCCAAAGCTCTATACTTAATTCCGTTTCGAATCATTATACATGTACCACCATGTCGGGATTTCCGAGTAAAATGTGCAGCAAGTGTAAAATTAGGAATATGTAACAAGTTAACATCAGATGATATCATATTGTGTTCGGAAAAACACAGCACATCAATTATTTTTCCTGAATTGAATAGTTCATTAAGGGCGACAATAAACATATGGGATTTGTTCAAAAGACCATTTATATTTTGATGCAGAATATTAATATTTTTATACACGAAAAAAATTATCATGTTCACAAAATTTTTCATCTGCAGAAGATTCACATAGGGCCGATGACATATCTGTTATGGTTAACATTAAATTTTGAAATATATTACGCATACCGCAGTCATTTATTTTTCCATTGAATTTAGAGAACATAGTATAATCATAAAAAAGGTCCAAATTAGAATCAAATGCAGTGGCATAGTTATGCGTTTCTAAGTCTAGATGTAATAAATTATTAAACGTCTCTATACGCCAATTAAACATTGCGGAGTAATTACCTAATTTAAAAGTAGGAGCACATAAGATTATATTCGTATTCTGTATTGTCATCAATGTCTCCCTTAGTTTTATAATGATATTAACATAATTTTTAGTTTGTAAAAAGTCATCTTCTCCAATTAAAATAACACAATAATCATGCATAGAGTAATCAATTAGTTTTCTATGTAAGTCCTTAATAAGTTGAAGTGTACCACAATTCGGCGTGACGTAATGACACACTTGAAAGTTTTTAAATATCCCTTCAGCCATGGACAAAACTTTGTTATTTTTATTTGCACTGACAATGCACAGTTTTCTTTCTATGGGAAACGAAGAATGGGCATCACTTTCTTCTTTCTGTGTTGTTTTATTAAGTTCTATTGTTGAAGCATTAATCGTATCTTGTTTTTTAGATAATAGTTGTGTCTTCCTTGTCTTCTTCTGTGACTTTGTCAGAGAATTTGACCGCGGAGTAGAGGTAAGTGAGCTCTTATTAGGCGTTCCCACTTCAGTCGATAATTTTTTTGTAGCCTTTTTTAGTACGTCATGTTTACTTGTTAATTCATTAACAGATTTTTTGAGCTGAGTATTTTCTATGTTTAAGTTCTTTATCTCTTCGTGTGCTGAATCAAGTTGTAAAGTAAGTTTTGCAATTTGATTTTGTAGTTCTTGTATTTGTACATTGTTTTCGTCAATTGATATATTTGGTAAGCTACTAGTACTGCCATCTAGCTTCAAACTGTTAAGGCTATTTTCTTCGGACATTTCTAAAGAACGTGTCTTTGTCTTTCTGAACGTAATATTGTCAAAGAAGTTCATTTTCTACTGATATAAATATCTCACAAATAAACTTTCTGTTATAAAATGGAAAAATATTTTTTGCCTTATCTGAGATTCGAACTCACGCCTTCTAGCGCTCATATCCCAAATGTGGTAACCACTTGGCCATCTGTTCATTAATTTTTGTGTTTGAAATTGGTCTTCTCTTAGTAAGAGTATGATTCCGTTACTTTTATTTGGATATTGGCGGTGAATTGGAAATAATTATTATGTTGTTTTGTTGAAGTTTTTATTGTAACGCACTGTTTTGCCTTCACTGTTTGACTTTGAGTGGTTTAATTATTCACCAATATAATGATTATTGCTTAAAACAATCATTCACTAAGAATAACATTATAAACAGCCTTCTTTAAATTCACATAGTTAATAACATCTTTGTTCGTGAACATTATCAGTAGATGCAAAATGTCAATTGAAAATTATTTATTGTTTTGTTAAAAAGTTTTTGTTGTAACTCACTGTTTTTGTCTTTACTGCTTGACCTCGAGTACTTTATTTACTGTCCACCAACGTAATTATCATCACTTCAAACGATAATTCACATAAACTGACACTATGAACAGTCTTCTTGGAAGTTTATTTCACTAATAACTTTATTGTTTTTGTATATTATCACTAGATACCAATGTGGTTTGAGTATTGCAGTCCACTTTTACTAATTAACTACTTCACAAATAAGTACTCACATTCTATGCACTATTTTTACGTAAATCGATAAATAAAACAAAATTCTAATAACCTAACTTGTCATAACACACACATATATGCCTATCTATGACTACGTCACTGCAGACGCGCGGGCACTGCTCGACTATTGCACGCCGCTCGTACGTTGCCGACTTCGTGAACAGTTCTGTATAATTTATGCATTCGAATGCGCCGCCGCCGCCGCGCGCGCCCGCTTAGTTCATGCCCACGGCCTAAGTAATAGCACAGAAGCGTCAATGTCAAGTTTTTACACGGAAAAAAACCAAATATGCAACACTGTTGGCACAGTCTTCACCATGGGCGTTTCCTAAAACCACACCTGGAGATTCATGGCAGCTAAAATAAAATCAGCCATTACCTGGCTCGTTTTCATTCTTATTTAATATCCCTCAATTACGCGGTAAAGTCGTACCCATTCACCTCAGTGAGTGGACGCAGATAATTAACTAACTGTCGTGATGACAGCCACTTGGCACTGACTGTCCGGGCTTGGTTTGTTCACTGTCGGCTGACGACACGCATTCATTTGTTAACATCGTGTGAAGATATTAATTGTGGCAAGGATTTATTATTATTATAAATACTTTATTTCGGATAATTTGTGAACATCCATAACTGTATTAGTTAGTAGGTACTTAAAAACTATGTTAGCACACACACATAACACCGACCGCAAATAAACTCTTTTTCTATCTTCTAACATCAATAAATCAAATAGACACAGGAGTGTTATGCAGTGACTATGAAAAGGACCGTCAAGTCGGTCCGCTATTACTTTCAGAATGCTGTTGGAGCTTACTTGGATTCGGTGCAAAATGGAAGCCGTTTGCTTTCTCATGATGGCATGAAAACCATCAATCCGTGCCTCGACGAACATGCCAGACTCACTATAGCATCTCGGTAGCCCCAACAACATCTTAAATGCATTATATTGTACACTTGTGTGTTTATGTGAAGTAGTAGATTTATGTGAAGTAGTTGAATTATAGAGACTTATTTAAAAAAAAAAAGTCGCGGCTTTATAAAAACAGCAACATCGGTAGATCTTCAAGGTTAAGCAGCGTTAGTGATCGGTCCATGGTAGGGTGACAATCGAAACATACCGAGATTCTTTCGGGCCTCTAAAATCAGGTTAAGCTGTTGGCCCCGGCTGTTATTTGCAGATCATTGATCGATTCTGATATTCAGAAGCCACAAAATCTGACATCAGCCTTGCCGAGGGGTATCTTGTATCTAGTTACTGGGCTGGAAAGATCTGAATGGTAGGCTTCCTTTGAATATTAGTAGTCAACTGAATTCTGTTCTGTTAGAATTCTGTTGACGTCACAGTACGTATCGGACTTCTCTGTCTAAGTGTAGTCTTTGAAGCTTTTTAACTTAATTAATGATGAAGGTATTTAAAAAATAATTTCATGATTGTTTACTAGAGCTAATAAGTATTTTATTTTGCAAATAAAAAAATCACATGCATATTCCCTATTGCCATTACAAAAATGATCAATGTAACTATGTCACATCAATGGCATTGCTAGATTCGTATCGTAGGTGTAGGTACAGTCATGTTAAAGTTGAATGCAATTTCTTTCTTTTCTTTCTTTGTTTTAATTGTATTTTCAATGACAATGCTTTAACATGTTTTATTTGTTAAAATGAGTGTAATCACTACATATTATAAAACAAAGCTGAGCTCCTTAAAGTTCTAAGTTCGAGCCACACGATAACTGGCAAATGCTTGCACTGTCTGGACAGGTCCACTCAAATCTGTGTGGTACTTTCCTCAAAATACCACTTCAGATATTAACCTACATGGTTCTCAGATTTGACCAGTACGATTGTATGAATTTAAAAGAGACTTTGACCTCTGAGTTTGTTTCGGCGTTTCTTCTCAGAGCAGTCAGCTAGGAAACGCCGGCCTCATCTAGTTTAAAATGACCAAAAAATAAAAAACTTTTTACAAAAAAATACAACCGACTTCCAAAAAAAAACTACAAAGTAAAACATAACTTTAATTCCGGAAGTCGGTGTTTTTGTTAGTTTCTTCGTATTTTGACACCGACTTCCGAAATTAAAGTTAGTACTTTTTTGTAAAAACTTTTTTTATTTTTCACTTTTTAGTGGTACCCCACACCTAACAACACCACTGCAAAATCGCAGAAAAGCAAAATACGCAATTTCGATTACTTGGATGACATAAAACTATCATCCAAGTAGACGAATTCCAGCTATTTCGATTTAAAATCCAAAGTTCGTAACCGATTTTCATAAAATTTAAATGGGACCAATCTGCAAGTATATCCTTTCAGATAAAACAAGTTTTTTTTCAAATCGGATCATAATTGACGGAGTTATGAGGTAACAAATATAAAAAAAATACAACCGAATTGAGAACCTCCTCCTTTTTGGGAAGTCGGTTAAAAAAGGGTGTCACTTGATGTGAATCTAAAATGAACATTTAAATAAGCCACTTACTATTTAAAGGATTCAAACGCCTACTATAAAACTTGTCGCCTTTGAAAACAACCATACCGTTGAGTTTTCTAAATTCAAATAGCAGAATACCGGGCCGAGTCACCCGCGTCCGTAGGAGAATACCCTTCAGCGAATCCCTATACGTGGTCCCCGGGTGGTGCTAAACAGGTGACACTAACCGCCTCCGTGGTCTAGTGGTTATACCACCCGATTCAGACCCAGAGGTCCCGGGTTCGATTCCCAGCGGGGGCAAATTTTTTGCTTGGTTTGGTTGGTGGTAGGACTTCTAAGTCCGCCTGGCAAGCTACCACCATCATGTCTAAGTCTGTCGCCATAACAACAATGTTAACAGCATTGTTGTGTTCCGGCAATTAGAGGTATGATAGCCAGTTCCTCTATGTTAGAGGATTCCGGGTGAAACTCGCTTCAATCTTCGGCCTAATCATCACTTTCCATCAGGTGAGATTTGGGCCAAGAGTTTCCCCGTTTTGAAAAAAAAAAAAAATAAAAAAAAAATATGAATATTTTCAATCAAAATATTATTCATAGAATAAAAAGGACACTTGTCAAAAACAAAACATCAAAATAAGGAAAACTTTAAATAAAACCGTTTATTTGGTTTCTTTCTGGAATACTACAAAAAGCAAAATTAAACTGTCTTTGTGTTCATCGTCAATCAGAAAGTTGCAGTCAGTATGAATATAACTCGTGAATTACTTATCCAATATATTTGCGGAACCCATTGAAAGCAATATGAGAAATCTTTCTATTGCTCGTGGCTGAATAATAACAGCTGTATAGGTCGATCCTTGAGGTTAAGCAACGCTTGCCAAAGTTTGTCTATGTATGGGTGACCATCATAACATACCGGGTTTCCTCCGTGCCTCGGATGCACGTTTAGCTGTTGTTCCCGGCTGTCATTTGTAGATATTGGGCAGTCGTTGCGGATAGTCAGAAGCCAGAAAATTTAACACCAGTCTTGTCTGAGAACCGTGTTACCCAGTTAATGGGTTGTGGAGGTCTGGCAGGCAGCCGCTCCACGTAAAATATTGGATTTCAGCTAATTTCGGTTTGACTGGAAGTCGACCCCAATATAAGAAGCCAAGGCGTATTTTTAACGCGCCGACGACGCACGTTTTACGAACGCGCGGTCCTGGCTCTGTAGATAGTAGTAATCTGTAGGGGTATATTCTCTAAGCCTGAAGTCCGAAGTTTCAGACTTAGTTACGGATATTTTCTTTCTGTTTCGCCTTCGGACTAGCGATTAGTTCCGAACCCGAACTAAGAATAAATGACAGCGCGATTTGACAGTAACTATTAAGCACGTTAGTACGTGTTATCTGTGTTTTGTCGGCATGTTCAAAAACACCGTGTCTAAAGGCCCTAAGAAAACAGTTTTCGATAAAAAATTTTATGTTTCGCGAGCAGAGCCGCGGTTCTCAGCTATGCAGTAATTAATAAAGCTGGCCACGTGCTAAGATTACTTGTAAGACTTTGGGCGCCTTTGGCAAAATAAGAGGTCAGAGATGAAAGGGTCGTAATTAATTCTACATTATTATGTTTCTTTCAGTCCCGGGCGTTACTGTATTGTTTTTTGCTTAATGTTTTTTATGAACGTTTTTGATTGGTGCTGGTAAACGCCTTTGATTCTGAAAGCAGAAATAAACGATTATATTTGATTGACAGAAACAAATTAGTAACAAGTTTTGAAAAACACGTACTACATATTAAATAAATGAAATGAAATGAAATGAAATTGCAAAGTGTGTTGGGTGCATGAGAGCAAATAAATAATATTATTACTGACTAGCTTCTGCTAGAACTTCCGCTTTAAATAGATTAAATCTCAATTGTTTTATTCTCATTTATAAGCTGTTTTAGGTACTGTATAGATTATTCAAAAGCGGTGTAGTGGTTTATGAGTAACAAACAAACAAACATCCATTCATTCATTTTCAATTATTTTCACATTTATAATAGTAGTACTTAAGGAAAAAAAGTTTTGTTATATTGTACAAAAGCCTTGAAATAGTCATTTAAAAAAAAAAAACTAAATCTTTAAACATAGTACGGACCAATGTACTAAGAGATGGTTAGGTATGTATAAAGTAAAGACATGGGACACACTATCCCAGTAATCGATCAGGGTGTATGTCGGACACCAGTCATTGGTAGAAAACTATGACAAGATGGATGAGGAGTATCGCGTCTTACTCATGAGTTGATTAGTTGCTTTAGAGTTTAACGATGAGAAAATATATTAAATCATTTATTAATAGTCATTTTTGTACTGAAAATGTTTTTTTATAAGCTGAAACTAACTAACGGCGACGAGCCACCGGTACATTGTGAACATCCCACCTTACGCACAAACCGTTTTGGGAGTACATGCAAGGTGCGTTTAAGGAGTGGAACTCCCTGCCTGAGTCTGTGTTTCCTGATAGCTACAACCTGGGAGTCTTTATGTCAAGAGTGAATAGGTTACTTCTAGGCAAGCGTGCTCCATCTTAGACCGCATCATCGCTTAACATCAGGTGAGATAGTGGTGGTACTGCCTATCAATAGTAAAAAAAAGTCATATTGAGTTGAGAATGAGACGCGTAAATTTGAAGTTGAGGACTGCCAAAGTTTAGGTACTTTTATTCTTAGGCTGCGTTTCCACCAGAGATGTGCAAGGATGCGTAGCGACCAGTGGCGAAGGGTGAATTTTCTTAAAAGGGAAGCCAGACCAAAAAATGCTTACCTTGCTCAAGTGTGATTTCCAGCTGTGGCCCTGTGACTGACTTCGAAATCTTGTACAGATGAATTGGGTTTAGCTCACTTTCACTATACATGTAAGCACTGATGCATAGAAACAGTGTCTTGCAAGTATAATAAAAGTGGCTTTAAGAAAAGCCGTTCGGGGATGGATATGAGAAGCATGTTGCAATGAAATGTGATGAAAACAAGATAGAAAATACTCTCTATCTCTATAACAATCCTCTATATCTATTACGCATGTATTGAAAATAACTCATAAGTAAATAAAACCATCCAAAGCCACAACTTTCTAAAAAAATAAATAAAGTGTAACTTTAATTTTTACAACTCAAACAAAACCATGCATGCATGCAATTAGTAATTATGATCTGATGCGAAAATCGAACTCGCAATATTTCGCGCAACGGCGATTTGTGACAACACTCAGGTCGTTAAAATTATATGAAAAATATGAAATAAAATATGTATCTACTTTACTGTTACGAACTACTTTTCTACTTATACTCTAAAGCTATTCGTCTATTCTTTTTTACAAAATGTGCTAACACGTTATCATAAAAGCTGGGTTGATTTTTAATTTTGAGCAATAAATGCTTTTCTATGGAAAGAATAGCTAAATCAGATAATCGTTCCTCTTTTTGAGAATTACGCACGTACGTATGAATTCGCTTCAAGGCCGAAAACGACCTCTCCGCGGATGCTACTGTAACGGGAATGGTCAAAAAAATACTACATAATGTTAAAACTTGTGGAAAAGTGTCACCTAAGAAAGAATTTAGAAAACTAAGATAAAGTTCGTAAACATCTAATTTATTTAAAGATGGAGTTGTGTATAAGACTTTTAACTCGTTTTTTAAAGCAGCGAACTCAAATATTCTCGGAAATTGAACTAGTAAAGATGACACTATTTCATTTGGGAATGATCGACTATAAAAACTATACTTAGACTTATTAAGTAAATTAAGAAAAGTCATATTAGAAAGTGATTGGTACCTGTGTTGTATTTGCGACTTAACATTGTCTATTATTTCAGTGAAAAGACGCCTATACAAAGTTCTAGTGTCTAATTCCGAATTTAACCGCCTACGTTGGCGCGGTGGTTCACTAAATTCCTGGACGCTGTCATATATAAAATCGAAATTGTTAATAAAGTCATTTGAAATCCAACTATTAAATGAATCTATTTCGCGGTGTGCTACTTCGATATCAATCTGTTTTGACTGGAGTAAATTAAAAAGAAAATCCGTTTTTTCAAAAATATTGGATAAAATATGCAAAAAGAAGCAAAACTGCTTGTTTTCCAACTTACTGAGGAAACATTCTGCCAAAGAAAGAGATTCACTATCCCAAAATTGCGGGTTATCTAGAATAGAATAAAAAGTTTCGATCATGTCTAACCGGCAGTTAAAAATAACATTAATAATACGCGAGTGATAATGCCAACGCGTTTCAGATACTCCGGGTAAACGACGGTCAGCTATTTCCTTTAAAAGATTCGAGCGCTTAGACGATTTATTAAAAAAACGAACAATGCTATTAATGTGTCCAAAAAATGTCTTTAGTTCCTGAATGTTTTCAAGGGACCGACTAAGTACTAAATTCAATACATGTGCGTAACAAGGAACAAACATTGCCATAGGGCATACCTCGCGAATTTTCGCCTGGACTCCACCGTGCTCACCAGACATAACAGCCGCCCCGTCGTAAGACTGACCAACTAACTTGTTCCTACAGCGATACTGGTCGAGTATCTCTAACAACTGATTTGATAAAACATCAGCAGTCCGACTGCCGCTAACGTCATAGAAACCAAGAAAACGTTCTTCGATTCCAGTTTCAGATAAATACCTAAATATTACCGTTAGTTGCTCTCTATGACTAACATCGGGCGTTTCGTCAATCATGACCGATACAAACTGAGCTTTATTTATTTCTAATTTAATTTGGTCGCGTAAAACAAATGCGATACTTTGTATTAAATCATTTTGTATATCACTCGAAAGGCCAGAGAATGTGGGATTTTGTGTTGAGGAACATTGTTCCAAATGCGAATCGATTACAGTATCATACTTGCTTAAATATAACAACGTTTCGATATAGTTACCGCGGTTATCGGATGCCGGATTTTCGTGGTGGCCGCGAAAAGCTAATTCTTGTTTACCTAGCAAAATTACTGTGTCGATGAACCGTTTCATTAAACTTCTATTCCGATCTACTTTTCTATTATGAACTTCATACGTATTAGCAAAAAATGTTTCTATCCTACGATTTCCGAAATCATGCAAAGATAAACAACTTCGGATATGTTTTTCGGTCTGAACATGTTTTTTGGACGAATTTGAAAGATTATTAATATCTTTAAATCCCGTGTGGCTCCATAAGCTACAAGAATCTGAGAACAGCATGCAAGGGAAACAAAACATTTTATTTAATTTACAACTTCCTGTAAGCCACGGGTATTTGTCGTACAAAGAACTGTTAAAATGTTTGAAAAAACCATCGCGTCGTTTATAATTTATAATCATGTCAGGGCGAGCACGGCCTATCTGAATTACATGTTTTTTATTTTCAAAACTCAACTTTGAAAAGGATGTTTCCTCAGTCAACAAATAATCTGTCAGACAGCATTCTATGTTCACTAATGCCGCCATGCTATCGAACTTACTTTATAATAACAAAATCACTACATAAATAACTAATTTCTAATAAAACTATAAACTTACCTAAATACCTATTTAAATAGACGATCACCAAACAATACAACGCCACTAACCTTGTTTTCACTACGCAAAACTATCACTAGTTTACACAAATAACTCAATTTCAACACTAATACAGATTCTAAATATTATGATACGAATATAACAAAACAAATGAAAATGAACAATAAAATTGAAATCATTAGACATGACACATAAACAAGCGAAGCGCGAAAGAACCAGTGTTGCCGTTAGGACAATCTTGTTTGTGGCTACATCAAAGAAAAAAGTTGCCAGTTTTTTATATAAATCACTTTTGAAATTGCGCTATAAGTGACTAAAGTATTTTGGTCCTTATGTACTATCGTATTTCTATTAATATTACAATGCATGGGGATAAGTGGGTTTAATAAAATAATTGTTATACTTAGTGCTACAAATGTATTAATCCTATTTACAAAAAAATAAAAATCAATAAATGAAAGTCTACAATGTTATTTAAAATTCTGTAATATCTTCGTCAATGGATTCGGTTTGTTTTACTGATTTGACCGTTTTTGTGACTTTTGTTAAAACTTCAGGTGGCCTAACATAATTGTGGCAAACTTTATTTAATATTTTAAATTGGTTTCTAATCATGATAATGGAATTAAGTGTTAATGCACATAGTCTGTTTCTTAATTTATTTTTCAATCTAAAAAGCAGCCAGAAGTAGCTAGATTTATTTTGGTGGCTAAAATGGATTATTATTTGGCTAAAACCGTTGAAAATCCGCTAGATCTAGCAACAAAGTGGCTAAAACGGCAACACTGGAAAGAACTCTGTTGTGGATCGATTACGACTGAAGGACATGTATCCATGGTCAATGTAGTGTATGTAGATATCAATATTTCGAACTACCTACAAACTGATAACAGTATTGTGACGTTGCCTCGGGCGCACACGTCGCTCGGTTATAAATACCGGTACGAGTGGTGGGGCGGGCAGTCGTTGTCGAGCTGTCGGCCTGTGCGGTGGTGCGTTGGCGAGTCAACTGACAATATTGTAAATAAGTATTCTCTACATTGGCGACGAGGATTAAACTGTGAGTTAAAGTAATTCCTAGAAAAAAAAGGGGAAAGAATAGGAACGAAGTGCTGCTTTCTTTAATGGATAGAAGCATTTCGGCTATATGTTTTTACACTTTCGTCATAAGTAAGTGTTAAGACCAAAGTGCCTCAAGGCACGTTGGGCCGTAGGCCCCGGCTGTCATTTGTGGAACTTAGGTCGTTGCGGATGATCGGAGGCCAGTAAAATCTGACTCCAGTCTTGCCATGAAGTGCCGCTTGCCTAAACATGGGTTGGTGGAAAAATGATTTTTTTTTTCCGAATAACTTAATTTGAAATTTATTTACTATACCTGATCATTACATTGACTTAATCATTAGCAGCAACGCTGATTTGACACGTGACCTAAGTCAACATGGTTGATAGTTAAATGGATTAATTATTATGCAGCATTGCTGACCATTATTTGATACCATACTAAGCAGCATTGCTGATCATTAAATTGATACGATGTTAAGCAGCAACGCTGATCATTAAATTGATACCATACTAAGCAGCATTGCTGATAATTCAATTGATATGGTGTAACGCAGCATTGCTGATAATTCAATTGATATGGTGAAACGCAGCATAGCTGATAATTAAATTGAATGCCATTGAATGTCATGCAATCTTTTCCTAAATCACATGGAGCTGAGGCCACGTCCGGGAAGAAGCGATACAGCTCACGTCCTTTCTTCTCATCCGGCCATCACTTTTCCCGTCTGCGTACGATCGGCTCTGCCTGTGCTTCGGACGTGGCTTGGCGCTCCTCATCAAACCTGCCTGCACAGCCGTACTGGCGGACCTGGGCTTGGTCTTTGGCATTGGAGCAGCACGTTGCGACCAACGTGAAGTGTTGCTTGTTTGTGCCAACAAGCAACCGCATACGTATATTAAGCAGCATTGCTGCGGGTCATTAAATTGACAAGTCATCATTGAATGACGGTTATGCAGTAGAATAATTACCTACTGGTCATTAAATTGACAAGTCATCATTGAATGACGGTTATGCAGTAGAATAATTACCTACTGGTCATTAAATTGACAAGTCATCATTGAATGACGGTTATGCAGTAGAATAATTACCTACTGGTCATTAAATTGACAAGTCATCATTGAATGACGGTTATGCAGTAGAATAATGACCTACTGGTCATTAAATTGACAAGTCATCATTGAATGACGGTTATGCAGTAGAATAATTACCTACTGGTCATTAAATTGACAAGTCATTATTGAATGACAGTAATTGCAGTAGAATAATTACCTACTGGTCATTAAATTGACAAGTCATCATTGAATGACAATCATTGCAGTATAATATACCTGCCGGACATTAAATTGTCAAGTCGTCATAGAATGACAATAATTGCAGTAGAATATCTACTGGTCATTTAATTGAGAAGTCGTCATTGAATTACAGTAATTGTGGTATGATTCCTACTGATCATTAAATTGACAACTCATCATTGAATGACAATCATTGCAGTATAATATACCTGCCGGACATTAAATTGTCAAGTCATCATAGAATGACAATAATTGCAGTAGAATATACCTACTGGTCATTTAATTGAGAAGTCGTCATTGAACTACAGAAGAAAGAGAGGGGAACGTTGGAAGCTGGTACTCTTGATCTACCTGGAATGGCTGCTGACATCGAGAGTAGTAAGAAGAAACGTGCTTCACTGCTATATTTTGTGGACTAGAATTGCTAAATTTTGTGGACTAAAATGTCTATAATAATGTTTTAAAGCTGAAGGGTTTGTTTGTGTGTGGCACTGATCTCGGTAGCTACTGGTTTGAATTGAGAAACTGTTCTAGTGTTGGGTAGCCTATTTATCGAGGAAGATTTTAGGATCTAACATCACGGTGCGAACAATAGGAGCGAGGCATTGATGGGGGATCGGACGCGGACGAGGTTGCGTGGATCGGTAAGTTTAATAATACAGCAAATGCAAATGTCACCAGCTGATGGAGTGGATGTCTTTGGTGTGGCTATTACCAAACTATACATCTAAACAAAGTAAGATCTGAGAACGTCAATCTTTTCGATTGATGTTAGTAGATCCTAGATGTAGGTAAATGCAATAATGTTGGTCACACACAAAACCTGGAAAATATGAAACAAAATAAAGTACAGGCTCGTAACCAAACATCCAGTGCAATAACACTATTATTGTTATTAAACTAAGAAACCTTTGAACCTAACAGGATCATTTGACGCAAATATAAAAATAGTAAACACTTTTAGAAAATGCAACTTTAAACGTCATGTCTTGGGAAAGAAACTGCCGTGGTATACTTATAAAAATAGTAAATCTCTTTATCTTCAGGCTATTGTGGCACATAGATATTATGTACCTTACAAAATTAAGTAAAAAACTTCACTAAGCATTACGTCATTGTGCGCTCTGGTGGGACATGTCCACGGGAGTGACGGTGACACCTGCGGCCAAAAGTCCTCCTCCATGACATATTGGTACCCGCACCACAAACGCGTTGACGTTGACATTAGGGCGCGATTCCAGCAACTGCACTCTCGGCGTGTAGCTTGTCTTTTGGCGCACATACTCCACAATTCCCTCTGCCTTAGTGGTGTAGTGTAGCCGCGAGATATATACTGGAGTGTTTACGGCTTCGCGGTACGTATAGTTACTTTGGGTTCGGTAGGTGTCGTGCCGCAGCGGTTCCAGTTGGTTCGCTGGCGGCATTCTCTCCTTTGCACCATCACGAAACCATCATCGTCGATTCCCTTTGATATCTTTTAGATACAGGCTTCATAGGGGGAGCAAAGTGAGTGCTCGTGCAAACGTGAGTTACTTGGAGTAGAATTCACTGTCGGAGTCTGTGTTTCCCGATGGTTGCGTCCTTGGAGTCTTTGATCAGGAGTGATTATTGGGTGGTCTGAACAGGCGTGCTCCGTCTTCGACCGCGTCATCGCTTGCCCGTGGGTGAGATGGTGGTCAATCGCGTGCCGATAAATAAAACAAAAATAATATAAAAAAAATAAGCGAGTAATTTAAGAATTTCCCATTGGCCTAATAAAATAACTTAAATAATGAGATATTGGATGGCAAGATGGCCACACAAGCAAACTGACCGCATGCGACGTGTTTAGTGAAAAAATTGAACCTAGGTTTTTTATATAAACGTGTGGGTCACAGTTTTCCATACATAACAATAGTTACTAAATTCAGTTAGTAAATTCGATTGTAAACGATTTAAAATAGCAACTTGATATTAATGACATTGAATAAAGCTATAAGAGTGTGTAGAATTCTGAACTATTACAATTTCTAAATAGATGTTTCCCTTTCGGGTTGCTTGTTAGTTACACATTTTAGCTACTATGAGTTAGATCGAAATAAAATCAATTGATTCGAAGTATGCGGTGCAGTCATGACCGTAATGCTTGTAGATTGCCGTAGTAATTCGTGAACGTAGTAGCTACTTCACATGAACGTTAGACACAAACATGTCAGGCCTAGTTTCTCTTCTCTTTGTGGGCCCTAATGTGCATAGCTTACCGGTTGGTGAGTTTTAAAATCTCTTTGTCGGGAAGATGGCCAAGGTCAATTATCACGTGATGTTATGAAGTAGATTAAGAGGTAGCATCAAATTAGTTTCAGGGACCAGGTTCTTGTTTCTGTGGGTTGGCGAGCGTACCAGGGTATCATATCAGCATCCCAGAGTGATATAGACGAGAGAGTCTGTATCAGGGTGTCGTTGTCGTAGCTATTGGTGGTACAAATAAGTGTTTTCTCGGTATTCTTCCCATGGGGAGGTGCCAGTATAGGAAGTGTGTTGTGCTGAGCTATGCTATATTAGCTGTTGACTGAGAATAAGATTATTTAATTTCTTTGTTCAAATAATTATGAGTTTAGTGACTTTCAGTGGTGCTTGGACTTGGTAATCACGAATACTAGTGAATCACGAGTCAAACCTAAAGGATTTATAACAGCCAGTTTTGAACTGTCAAACGGCTAATTGACTGAACGACTAGTGAGTTAAGTTAAAGTTTTTAATAACTCTGAGAGTAAACAAGCGTCGGTAGACGGTTTTTAATGATAAAGAAACCAAGGCATTAAATCTTATCATACGTCTACTTCATTAATGAGATTGATTAATTATGATTATAACACACACACATACACACAGACATAAGTGATAAAAATAAAGAAATCAACACAGAAAAAGATATAAGCGAATCAGAAAATGAAATAGAAGAAGAAGAGGAAGGGTAAAAGGAAACATTGAATTAAACCATAAAATTATTTTTAAATATTATTCTGCCGTGATTTTGTATGCCAGACATGTCAATAAATTATTAATCAAAATAATAAAATATGCTAAACGTTTTTACTAAAAAAAATCTTGTTACATACAACTACTTAAAACAAGGAAGGGAATGTAGTGTATGTAGATATCAATATTTCGAACTACCTACAAACTGATAACAGTATTGTGACGTTGCCTCGGGCGCACACGTCGCTCGGTTATAAATACCGGTACGAGTGGTGGGGCGGGCAGTCGTTGTCGAGCTGTCGGCCTGTGCGGTGGTGCGTTGGCGAGTCAACTGACAATATTGTAAATAAGTATTCTCTACAGTCAAGAATAAAATTATTAAAAAAAAAAACTCTGTTGTGGATCTGTCATCCAAATATTACTATCCGAACAAATTCGATTTACAACTTCAGGATCATTCCATCTCGTTCTGGCGTACACATTTCCTATCTCTGTCCTGATCGTAACTCGACAAATTCCGGCTTGCTAACTGCCTAAATCTAGCAGTGTTATAGTGTGGCCTCAAGGTCACGATCGCTACAAGAGACTGAACTAAATGTACTGAATTCCGGTGCGAGCGGCCGGCTTACTGTAGGCATTCATTGATTCTTTGATTGTTACTTTTATAAGCAAATGTTATACCTGCAATGTAACTTCGTAAATAATTATTTGTTTAAATGATAATTGAAAACAAATTAATTTCATACTAGTATTTGATTATTATTTCGAAAGGGAAGCCGATAGGAATCGAGTTGTATGGACCCTTCGCCACTGGTAGCGACGGATGTGTTGGTTAAAAACCAATAGAATCGCTTAATTAACCTAGCCTCGCTCAGCGCAAGCGATTCTATTGGTTCTAAACAAACACATCCCTCGCTACGCATCCTCGCACATCTCTGGTGGAAACGCAGCCTTAAGGCCCTTGTCTTACCGCAAGCGATTATCGAGCAGCGAGTAAACCTCGAAACTCGAAACGAGCGAGCAGCGAGTAGCAATGAGTTTCGATAGTTTCGACGCTCGGCTTTCAGTGAGTGGTTTTGTGCGACGGGTGATTACTCGCACCACTCGCTCCGGCTGGCACTATAGGTACAAATTACCGCTCCTTGGTGAGTTCTGAGCACCAAGCGAGCATCGCCGAGCGAGTATCGCTGAGCGAGTACAATATTTGATAGCTCTTGTCGCTGCGATCAATCGCAAGAACCGGCTCGCCGGCTGTGTGAACAGCCAGCTATCGACTATAAATGTATGTGTCTCTTTTACTAACACGAGATCTATATATTTTGTCCCTTTCCTCAGCGAGCAAATAGTCGATAGCTAATCGCTTCCTCATCGACGGTGAGACAAGTGCCTTAGTATGACAATTATATTATGTAAGTACGTACGCAAGTACGTAAGTGGTCTCAAGACTCATTCCATAGTAGAATTTGTAACTCAAAACCCGAACGGCAACTGAAATTCTCAATTCAAAGAATAACGCTAAAAATTGTAACTTCAAGCATCTACGATCATTTGTATCTCTCTACTGAACTGTAAAAAAGCTAGAAACAACACTTAAACACTCGTAAATAAATCGATACTTTTCAAACTCCACTCTTTCTCAATTCACAAACAAAATATATAAGTCAGCATTTACCAACAGAAAGTTAAAACTATTTCTTTTTAAGCTCCTAAAAGAGTCTGTAAGTAGTTCAAACAGACTTTTAAACATTGTTCAGCGGTGGGCCACGCCACGCTGGGCCACGGTGAGCCACGGTGGCCTGGCCCACCGTAACGTTTGATAAAACCATTAAAAGTTTATAATGAGGGTACCCGAGCCGCGGTAACTGATACAGTGGGTAGGGGTGGCACGTTGTAGAAACGTGATGGGGTATGCTCGAGTTTTGTATGGCTTTGTTTATATAAGTTGTGCGAATGTTTCTTGGTTACTTTTTTGTGATGGCAAGAAATAATAGGGTCGTTATTAAGATAGTTCTGCCAAGTAAGAAATTATGAATATGTGAAGCTACTCATGTTTGGTTATTTGAATGTTTGTCAATCAATCATATTGCGACGGATTAAATTTTTTCCATACAGTACCTGTAGATTATGGTTTGTTTTATGAGACACTTTTTGCCTCAGCATTACATTCACGCTCACGTCAACAGCTAGTAGATTACAAGATTTCCATATAATAAAACTTCATGAGCTTAATTTATCATCGTTACAATCTGCCATTCAATTATATTTATTTTTGTATTTAAATATTTTTATTTTTCAATTTAAACTACATATTATATATCCAATTAAATAAAAAAAAAATCTGAACTAACTAAAACTAAACATAGAATAACAAATGGCTTCGAAAAATTCGTCCGCATTGCCAGTCACTAGTACTGTGCCCAAAAGGCATTGCCACGTTGTATGGCAATGCTTATCCTTTGGCCGAGGTAAAAGCCAGCCTTTGGGTCACGCGAAGTGTCAACTAAGCGTCTTGACAGATCTATAAACAAGTTATGAGCACTCGGTGTCTCGGAGACCCGAGAGTTTCAACCCCAAACGGCTCAAAAATATAGGTAACTACCAAGGTTATTATCGTTTTAGTTAATGTTACAACATTTACAAAATTAGTAGTGAAAGTATTGGTATTAGTTTGGTATTTGTAATTAGAATAATTATTTAGTTCAAAACATCAAACGCATTTCTAGTACATACAGAAACAGGCTCTGACTGTTTTTAGAATAATATGTATGCAATTACTTGAATATAAGAGTTGCAAGTTTACAAAATAAAACAAAAAAATATAAAAGTAGAGGAAGTCTTATTTCGCCACCACAGGTGCGCATTTTTCATTTGTTTTAAAACTTTTCTTCAAGTTGGCAACCCTGCCAGCGTGAATGTTCAAGTGTACTTTCATCTTTTGTAGTCGCGTTTATTAAATTAAACAGAATTAGTGTTGCCAGCTGTTTCAGGACAACTGGACTTTTGTTTGTTAAGGGTTCTCTTCTAACTTGTATTATTTTACGTCATTATAGTGGAAATGGTTCTTTAGTTTTGTGTGGACAGAGAAAATAAATAGCATTTTTTATTTTCAGTAAAATTTAACTCTGGAATCGCCAACCTTTGAGCAAACATACTTGCTATAAGGCTTCTCTCAGCTTTTCTTCTCTCCATGAAAAGACCTTTCATTCGTATTTTGACAGTTACTGTCCAAAATTGCCAGTTGAAATAAAAATTATGGGTAGTTAGTCAAAAACCAGAACTTTTGACATCAGTCTTGCCAACACACAAGTCGTGTTTCCCAATTTTAGGGTTGTGGAGGTTTGAGAGGCAGTCGCTCCATGGAAAATTCCAGTTGATGCGGATTTTGTTCGAAAGAGTCACGCGACCCAGGAAAGCGAAGATCATTTGGAGGAATACGGATGGGTTTTAGTCAGTAAGAGTCTGACACTCCCTTCCACTCCAACAACAGCAGAGGAGTTATTTGATGATTTTCCATGCAGAAAAAAAGGCTGCATCTGGTTGGACTTGGATCTGACCTCCATATAGTTGCGAAAATGCTAGGCAGATAGACTGCTGATAACTGTCACTTTGTGTTGCATTTGAAGTCAAAATGTTTTACGTAGACTAGTGGTAGATTTTATTGTCTTTTAAAATATGGAAACAGCAATACCAACTCTATTAAAGTGTATAACATTATGAATGATATTTCTTGTAGTTCCTGGACTATTGCCAGTCGTGTATTGCTTGGATATCATCTGTAACGATCGTGTCTGTTTGGTAACAATGAGCCAAGTCTTGAAGATAGATTGATCGCAGATGAGTAATAGCTTTTTGAACATTGAGACGTCTAGATTGAACTCTGAACGACGATCAACTTGTTTAATCGTAGAACTAGTACTATACACCTTCAAAATTATAAGTGACCAGCTGATCCGTATCCACTTCGTCGGGCTTTCTTTTTCGGGTTAAGGTGAATGCTCCAACCAGCCCGCGAAATTCAAAATTTCTTGCGTTTTTCGCAATTTGCAGGCCAGTGATAGGTTGTATGTTGATTAAAATATTATTCGCGGCTGTAAAACGTATGTAGTTACAGAAATTGCAAAAACGTAAGAAAATTTGAGTTTCACGGGCTGGTTGGAGCATTCACCTTAATGTAATTCTTTCACCAATAAAGCCACGTTATTTGTGAGTGTCACAGATTACATGGCATTCTATTGGTGAAATAATTTTCTAAATCTGTTCAGTAGATTCAGATATTTTTACCCTTTTTTAAGGATGGGAAATCATGAAATGACTCCCCCCGCTCTGGGCGAAGCAGATGTTCCTCCTGACGCCCTTTGCGTTCCAGGCCGCAGTGACTCTTTCGCAACCCTGGAAGAGATCCCTACAACCTCACAAACTCACACGCTTTACTTATTTATAACATTAGTATAAACTAGCTTTAACCCGTAGCTTCGGTTGCGTTAAACTAGCCTAAAACGGTCCCATCTATCAAATTTTCATCAAAATCCTTTCGGCGATTTAGACGTGAAAACGAGACAATGAAATTCACTTTCACGTTAATATTATTAGTTTAAAGAAAATATAAATAATTTTTTTATAAATTTTAGTTACTAATTAGTAACAATCACTTGAGTACGATAACGTAACACACGAGCAAAATAAATTAATAAATCTTGTGCATAATCACATTTTTTCAGTACCTAGTAATATTAAAAGGGAGTAAGCACACTTTAATCCACATGCAGACTCCAAAGAAAAACCCAAATAAACCTTGTTTAACCTATGGATTAAAATTCCATGCTCAAATCAGCACTCGCGGTTTTGGTAAGGAGTATTTTAATGTTATTAATTGTAAATCAGCTTTCACGAAACACTATATCTTAAACATTGTCAACAACTTATCAAAAACATTTTTATAAAACTCTCGAATCACTTTAGCGCTCGCGAGTACCGTTTTACATGTTCGTAATGCAATCTCGATAAACGTCGGGACCACTATTCACTTATAACAACGTTTTGGCGCTCTGACAGCGATTGTACTTGCATTTTCATATTATATTGAATATATTTTTTCTTGAGGATTTCATCTAGAAAACGCTCTTTGAAGTCTTGAGATATATTGAAAGGTTTTTATAAAAACTTTGTCCCCGGTATTGCACGGGTGAAAATTACATACACAAATCTTTTCTCGTTAATCTGTCTTTCTATTACTGAAAATCATCTCAAATCCAGACTGTCAAACGTTTCTCTCCTATTCTCCCATTCACCCGTCCCTTTAAAAGCCAAAGGGTCAAATGGCACCTTACCTTCAAATATCTCGGCAATGTGACACTTTAGGGCACCACTTTGGTGACATTTTTAATTTGTTAAAGTATACTATACCCATAAAACTGCCATTAATTGAACTAAACTAACATCATAATCAACATACATCATAGCCCTGAGAGGTTGTCTGTGTTTTACAAATAACCCTGTATACATACATATATGCATATTAGATCGTGCGCCGTGCAACATTAAATAATAAAATGGCAGAGGTGGGGGGGAGGGCTATGACAGGTCTCTTAAAAAAAGTTCGAACCAATTGCTACAAAATTTTACTCTTAGCGGATGCTTTGAGCTATACGTTGAAGACAAACAGTTTTATAAGTATAGATGACATCCAACATTACAGAACTGTATGAATATGATCCAGTGTGAACAAGTTTGCCTTAAATTATTTGTACTTCCATGGGATAGCATTGGTTTCAAATGATTAGAATACATTTAACAATTACAAAGTTACAATTACAAAGCATGGTTAACTAAATTGACCCTAATTTTGATCGCCATCTTCTATAAATAGAAGACGGATTTTCTCTCTATCAAACACTACTGCGTGAGTGATGGCTATTTTTAACTGCTTATCCATGATTTATGTTTAGGTATAGATTTATGTGTTTGGTTATATTTGATTACTAATAAATAAAAGGAGCCATGTTAGATTAATTGCTGCTACCTGAGAGTCGCGAGTATATTAATACTAATTAAAAACAAACTATATAAAAATAAAATATAAACCAACCAACAAAAAACCAAAAACTAAAACAAAAAGAAACCAACAAATAATCACCAATCAAAACCAATAACCAACAAAATAAACCCAATAACCATTAATATTAATACCTACGCTATTGCCATTCCTCCCCCTTTAACAAAAAACTCTCCAGTTCGATCAAAAACTTTCGATTAAATCAAACAAATCCATTTTACCAAGCCATCGACATACCGTGGACAGTTTCGACAATATCGTGGCTCCCAAAGTGGGTCAAACTGATCCGTTAGTTGGGACTGCCCCGGAGACCCGTAGACTTATCGACGCCGAAGCAATGGTTCACTTAAATGCGGTCATTTATATGATGGACGACAATTTGGGGGAACAGGTGAATGTAAATGAAGGTAGTCAAATCTATGGTGATGAAAGATCAAACAGTGTTGTGGTGTCCGCATGAAGGTCAATAATTATCATAGCGGAATATACTCCCGATATGAAAGGTATCCAAGGTCCTAATCAAGGACTTGTCTATGTCTGCCAAAATTTATCGAAATACTTGCAGCTGTTTATTCAAGTATCGAGACTCAAAAACTACTGGTAAAACTTACGACTATTTTGTATACACTGATAAAAACAAAGCAACACAACTAATAACAGTGGATTATTGCTGCAACAAACCATGAGTGATTGCACAACAGTGACCCTCCATAAACACAGTACAGGCGACTTGCAATCTATACGTTAAGAGGTATCAAGCAGAGGTAATTTTCACATAAAATTTTTGTATGTAAGTGTATAATTATATCCATCAAATAAAATAATTCAGTCAGCAACAAGAAAGTCGTCAAGATAGACAGTCATCTTCAAAGATTTGACTATAACCGCTATGCAAATCCAGACCCGAATTCTGTAGAAAACATTACATTCCCTCAGTAAAAAGGACGGATTACATTGTACCCGTCGGATCCTAAGAACACACTTGGGGATTGGAAATTATGCGTAAATGTAATAAAAAAGTTTTACCGAGGGTACGTAACGTAGGCATAGATTGTTTCCATGTACGATTTATTTCTGCCGTAACGGTAATTTTTCCCTTTTTTGGGCTAGTAAAATTGATCTGAATAATATTTTTTTTAATATTGCATTTGTAGTAACACGTTCTGTTGTTTTAGCTGTTATTTACGGAATTATACTTTTAAATAAATAAAAAGTAAATGTTATTTTGAAAAGAGAATTAAGCCTTAGATGAATTGACATATTATGTAGCTAAATGTGTTGAGTCCGAGTTGATTGAGATAATTATGTATATGTATGTTGATCTATTTTAGCATTAATGAAGCTTATTATAAAACCGTTTTGATTACCACTGGCCAAACTGCCATTATAGGAAATTAAATTGTTGGAAATATTTTGTGGTAGAGCACGCTTACCTAGAAGTATTCTATTCACTCTTAACTTCAAGACTCTCAGGTTGTGACTAATGCTGTTGATTTGTGTTACTGAAAAGATGCACAAATGGACGAAAGATTTGCCAAACTTTTTGACCGAAGCAAACGGTTTAGTTAGATCCCTCCTTCAAATCGACTAAACATGGCTCACTAACTCTCAAAGTGTGGAAGCCAAAAATCTTACCTTTGCATTTCGTTCACAGCCGCATTCGGTTCAGTGTAGCCAGATAATAAATATTTACCGGCTGTGATTGAAATATTACCGCGACGATGCTTTGTTTGAAACTGTTTCAATAGGGAGAACTTTAATAAGCTTGCATTTACCAAGGCAACTGTGTGTTACTGTTTTATATTATGAATGCATATTTGGATGGGATTCAAGGTTCCAAGAACTATACTAAAATTCAACTGTAGTAAGAATGTTTTTTCTTTTACATTTAGAGAAATTTTATCTTTTTAGCTATGTCATCCGGACCATTATTATTAATCTATTGATAACTAATTCATGAATACCGGTTCAGTAGTTTAGGTAATATGGTGGAACACACGTCAGTACACACATTTTAGAACATCTAAAATCAGCTTTTTAGGATGAAACCATGAAATGACTCCTGCGGTGGGGAGTGTCAGACTCTTATTGACCCAAGGAAAAGCAAGGGACCCAAAACACTATCCTGCGGCACGCCACACAACGGTCTACTTTTCTAAATGCATCTTAAACAGCAGTTGCTGTTAAAACTGACAGGTTAGTACTATAAATCCCAGCATCTGTTCCACCAAACACCCTTTGCGTCCCAAGGCTGCGGTGACTCTTTCGAACAAATTCCGCAACTCTGGCAGATCGACCCATACAGCTGTTCATATTAAGCCTCGAGCTCTTGCTTTTACTTGATAGTAAGCAGATATTTCTCTCTAGCCAGTATGAAAGGTATCAACAAACAATTAGCTCGTTTCACAATTACTTCTCCCGTGGGTAGTCTGATGTTTACGCTTCATGGGCATTGACCTACTCTCCTCAATTCAACGTTACAATTTGATCACTTTGTTGTTCTTTCATACGCGTTTCTATGTGTATACAGAGTGGTAGAAATAAATGAAGTAACTAATTGATTTGGATGTAAACATGGTGATTGAATTTGGTATTTTGACTTGTTTGATTTGTGGTTTGTAGTGATAAGTAGTCAATCAAATGTTACTGGTTAACTTATAGATGAATCGTCTACGCCGAGCATCTGTTTAATGACACAGTACACACTCTCTGTAAAAATTTGAACAATCTTTTTCTTCTTTATCTTTACAAAGTATAAAATGAAGTCGCTTCGGCTGTCTGTTCGCTTGAATCTTATAAAATTACTCAACGGATTTTAATGCAGTTTTCAACAATAGATGGAGTGATCCAAGGTTCATATGTATAATTTGTTCCAGAAATTTCTACGGGAACGAGAAAATGGGATATGCGCGTATTCTTTGCTGAGCATCTAAATTAGTGACTACACAGTGCACTCTCCCTTAAAATTGGAACAATCTTTATTTTTATGCTAGCTGCTGCCAACCGCTTCACTCACTTGGAAAATTATGCACTAAAGCCTTCCTCAAGAACCACTCTATCCATTCGTGAAAACAGCATGAAAATCGGTGCAGTAGTTTTTGAGTGTATCGCGACAGACAGACGCGGCGGAGGACTTTGTTTTATAATATGTAGAAAATTAATAAAATAGGTTCACCAACAGCTTCTGTGTGTTTTATAATATGTGTAGTGATAGTTATTTATAGTATAAAAATGAACTCGCTTCCACTGTCTGTACGCTTAGATCTTTTAATCGGTTCACTGTCCACAGCAGACACAATAATTAAACAATCTGTGAAGACCACATGTGGTTCATGGGACTGTGAACCGGAATCCTCAACAGATTTTTAATCTAGGTTTCAGCAATATATGTAGGGGTTTGTATGTATAATTTGTTTTCGAAATTCCTAACGGGAACAGGAAAATGGGATATGCGCATACTAAGTCGCTGGCAATAACTAGTAATAACTTAAATAAGCCTTAAATATCTTCTATTCACAGAAGTTCATTACCAATGATAATCTAAACTTTACAAATAGTCCCCTATTTTTTCCACATATTATACCTATTTCAATATTCTCCTAATTGGCTTCACATTAAAATATTTGCTCCAAACGCAAGATGTTGGGGACGTCTCCGTACCATTTTAGTGCCCATTAAATTTATCGCTCCTTGCTTTCTTCGCTTTAAAGCGCTTTATGAAAGTACCACTAAAATAGATAACGAGATGCAGATCGAGTTTTTACAAAATGAATCGTTGCTTTTATTCAGAATTAACTGCCTTTGGTTTTTCGGTAACTTAATGGCGTTCAGTCTATTGGAATCGTTTGTTGAAGGTTCTTTTGGGCTTTTATTTGAGGGGATTGAACGAGATATATTAACTGCATCCCCGCTGTTGAAATTGTATAATTAGCGTTCGCTTTGAAGCAGCATATAACTATCCCTAGAACAAATAAAAACTAAATATTATTAGTTAGACTTATGATTTTGTTACAGTTAAAACTCTACTCTTTGATTAGTATTTAGTATTTTGTGATTTTTTTCTTAGCGATATCATGCTAGCTGATATACTAGATTAACAAAAATGACTTATTCCATCTTTTGGCTTCAGATTAAATTTTCATAGGTAAATCTATACTAAAAATAAAGAGGTAACATTTGTTTGTAAGTTTGTATGTAGGGGGTAATCTCAGAAACTACTGGTCCGATTTGAAAAATTCTTTCAGTATTAGCTAGCCCTAGTATCGAGGAAGGATATAGGCTACATACCATCACGCTAAGACTAAAAGGAGCCAAGCATTAATGGAAAATGTGACGCAGACGAAGTTGCGTGGGTCAGCTAGTATTATATTAAATCTGTATGTATGTGTATTATAAGTTTATAACTTACTAACCATCCCCTGCGTCTTCGCTCCCGTCAACTTTTTATTTTTTCTTGCATAAGAACCTTCTCCTGACATTAAAAAACACAACAAAAAATAATTAGCGAAATTGGTCCAGCCGTTCACACGTGATGCCGTGACCAAGATAAATTGGGATTCATTTTTATATATATAGGTTTATGTACTGTTTACACATTCTATATACCATTATGATATCTTTTTTATCTTTGTTCCTCTTAAAGAGAGCACTTGCCATCTAATCTCTTCACCACCTTTGGTTGACTGGTAGAGAATACTTAAGGCATTAAGCCCGCCTTTGTACATTTCTGTGCGAAAAGTTTAAATAAATAAATAAATTATACTGTTTATTCTCGGACCCCTTAGTTAAACTCCTTCAACTTACTAGGAGTTTAAAACTTCTTCTTATAAAAAATGAACGGTGTCTATCCTACCTAAACTCTTCACAATTTCTAAAATCCTAACCCAACTAACGGTCCCGTATGTTACTGAAACCTAACCCAGTCACCCCGTACCTTTCTAAACTTAATATCTTCTAATCTTTAGCTCTTTATACTAAACCTCAACATAAGCCACATCTTCGCACCCTCGATACGTATAAATGAGGTTGTTTAAAATCTTAATCAACGCGTCTATGGTGCTGCCTTATGCTGTAAGAGCTTCATTAAAAAGCAATTAGTTCCGCCCACCACCACCGGCCTGTCATGGCGCTGTGATTGCGGCTTCAACTATAATTTATTTAATAACTAATCGACTGGGTTAACTTATGAAGACAGTGGATTATGAGTGGAAGGATAGGGTTATATGACCCAACTGTTGCCAAAATACTAAGGAGGAGATATGTTTGTACGTGGAAGAACTTGTTTTGCCAAAATATGAAATTTAACTCATTTTTAAAGGTTCGTATTAGTTGTGTCACAAAATATGATTTTTATTGCCGCTATAACAACAAATAATAAAAATTAAAATAAAAAAGGGGCTCCCATTCAACAAACGTGATTTATTTGGTTTATTGTGAGTACGGAAAGTTCTGTGTGAGAGTCCGACTCGTACTTGACCATTTTTTTAAACATACAACCCCTAACAGCAAAAAAAACACAACATCTGAAAACGGATCACAGTACTCATCAATATGAAAAAAAAAAAATATAGGAGCAATAGGGAATATGCATGCGATTTTAATATTTGCAAAATAAAATACTTATTAGCTCTAGTAAACAATCATGAAATTATTTTTTTAATACCTTCATCATTTAATAAGTTATAAAGCTTCAAAGACTACAGTTAGAAAGAGAAGTCCGAAACGAACTGTGACGTCAAATTACACGACGACTATACAGCTGCCATAGAAAACAGCGTTTTCGCGAGAGGGACAGATATATTTGTTTAAAATAATTGTATCTCGTTCGTTTTTCGAGCAACTTAGATTCTAATTTCACAGTTAGTATTATATTTTTCAATACTTTTAGATAAACTGTTCAGATCATAAATACTTTTTTCATGCATATTCCCTATTCTGAAATCGCAAAAAGAAAAGCGACTGTCCTATACATACGAGTATGTTAGCATATCTCGATAAAATCGCCATTTCAGGTTTGGTTCTATTTGTTTTCATTTCAGGTTTCGCTTTTATTCTGTTCTATGCTGAATATATTTTATTCGTACCGACAGTTATTTTTTACAAAATTAATTAGAATTTAACTGAACTAATCCAACTATCCCACTTATATTGAGATGATGGGTGGATGAATGGATGTCTTTTATATTTCACGTCAAAACGCCTACAAAGATCTTCATGAAATTTGGCGCAGAGGTAGATTATAGTCTGGAATATCACGTAGACTATACAGGGCGAATTATTAAAGTGTGCCTTCAGGGCCAAATCCGAAATTATGAGGAATATCAAAAACACTGAAAATAGTCTCGAGCCCAATTTTGTTGGAAATTCTATAATCCAATGTTGCAGTTTTGTTGTATATATCCCGGGATTATATTCCCTATAGAATACGCGGGCGAAGCCACTGGCAGAAGCTAGCTAGGTTTCGTATTATAAATGCGAAAGTTTGGATGGATGTTTGTTACTAGTCACGCCAGAAATGCTGAACGGATCTGGATGACATTTGGAACAAAGATAGATTAAAGTCTGGAAGTAGCCGATGTGTTTTCTCCCGGGAGTTAGTTTCCTAGTGTACATGCGGGTGAATCCGCTGGCTGAAGCTAGTATTATTTTATTTTTTACACGTACCTTAGTGTAGCATTTTTAATTGATTCAAAAGTTGACTGGCAGAGAATGCTTTGTTGCACTAAAGTTCACTTGTCACTTTCAAACTTGGTGTTTTTAGAATTGCAGGTTTATTCAATGACAAATAATGTTTTTGGTGAACTTCTTGGTCAAAAAAGCTGAAAGACGTCATTTTCAATTCTTCTAAATGTATCGCTTCACTTTACTTTTTCTGCTTTTCCGACATCATCCAGCTCACTATTTCTTCACAATTCTTAGAAAACTTCTAAGCTCAGTGATATTTATCATGAGAGTGGGAAATAGTCTCTCGACCGACTGTATAAGGCTGTAGTATAGTTAGGCTCTCCCCACACGATGTTACTTTGTTAATGCAACTGTTAACTTTTCTGTACCAAGCTAATCATTGTTTTGTTACATTTACTAACCAAATACTATTTCTTTTCCTAAGACTTTCCAGTAATCTATGACTGAAAAACTGTTTATTGTTTTCTTATAAAAATTTTTGTCTAAATAATTTCGAAGATAAGGTTACGGGGCAGCCTTGTTTTCGAAACTATTATTGCCAATATTTTTTGAATTTTTTTCTACTGTGACTCCAAAATTATTCTTATTTGTATATCTAAAGTGACACTAATACCAAAATTTACATTACACTTCCATGTTTGGCTCACAGAAGTTCATATTATTATGTGCCCAGTATGTCCAGAGCAAATTAACTGTAATAGACTGAAAATACTGACAGACAGTCATACTCTGTTCTGTTGAGAGAGATTGAAAGAAGAGTCTCTAGGATTTTTTTTAGTAATTACAGTATCTTCTTTTAATTCAGACGTACGGCATCTCAAAAACGTCATATACAGGTTGCCTGTAGTTGCCGAAATACGGTGATCAAAGTTGCTCAGTCTGCGGTAAGCCTTACAGCGATGTGTTCGCTTGCCAGTGCATGTTGTATCGCGATCTTCGGCCACACCATTCAAGTCAGCTCTTGACCTACAAGCGGTGTAGTCGAGAATGCCAAGTTTTACATGGGAAAGAAATGTCTTAAAAGATCTTGAATGATGCTTAGAGAGGAAAAAAGTAGGTTCGTTCTGCCGAATACCCATCCCGTACTATTCGATTGCACTTCTCAAAGTTTTGGTATCAGAATATTATCACTGTAAAAAATGGAAATTACACAATTATTAGGTATTGTTTTAAGAAAACGACCATTTACTAAATATTTTATTTATTTTCAAAGATTCATTTTCATACAAACTACTACACATTTTTGCAATAATAACAGTTGAAAAATGATGGACAGTCATCAAAAAAACATTTTAATAGATTTACAACGTAAATGCTCGTAGACATTAGCACCGCTCGTAGTTCGTAGCCGCAATGCTACGCCGTAGCCCGTAGGCCCGTAGGTCATCAGCGCCAGCGCGAGCGTAGCAATTATACTGGCTTGATTCCTATTTAAATTAAGTAAAATGAAAATTTGGATGTAATAATCTAATAATGTTTTGTTTGTGAAAAGTTATTTTTAGAAAGACCAATCCGATTACGGAAACTCTTTTTCAGATAGAAACTTATCTCGCCGAGTATAAAAAGCTACTTTAACAACAAAATAACGCTTCCCGTGAGATAGATAGCAATAAAACCACAGTACAAGCAGTAACCTAACTAGTTCTAATAATAACGTTAATTTGCAATAATATAAGGAGATAATTACGGTAAGTTAATTAATGCTCTGTCTTCTAGCCTCGAGTCTGTTATGCTTTACCGAATGCCACCATTCTAGCTGTTTTGTAACCAACTAGTGTAATATAAAGAGAATAAGGCTAGTTCTCACCGTGAATGTGTTCAGTGTGTCACTGCTTTGTTAGCCGACGGTGTCCGGGTCAAGTGTGCGCCGGCCCTAACTTTGTTCTTTATTGTACAAATGGGGTAGAAGTACAAGTAACGTATGCACGTAAAATGAGAATAAATGGAATTTTCTCGATAAAAAGTGGTACTACAAATAAGTGTACATTTTTGTAATTCAGGATTATAAATGTCTCTAAGTATTACTCAAACAATCATACAAGTTTTACACATAAGATACTTAAGAATGAATATTTCCTGTCGAGAGAGGCAACTATCTTAAGGTGGAAACCCACCGCGGCGCACGGAGAGACTTTACACGTCTGTGAGGCTTCGCCTTGCATGACAACGTATGAAATAGTACACCGCAACCCACGGACACGCTACGCATGAATTGACGTCTTTGGCATACGCATGGCTTGCTCGACTATGGCCCACCTAGCTCAACACCTTTAACGCCATGCACACTGGGCACGCGTTACACGCTATACCGCGTGTATCTGACATCGACGCACAAACGATTTCCATGGGTCCAGGGCATGATTCTGGACACCCTAGACTTAGAATTTTTCGTCGGCTTTTTTCTCAATTTTTCATTTTTTTTCAAGGGTTTTTTTACTTTAGACTGCTCATAATCGTTACTCTGACCTAACCCAATGAGATTTTTAGTAAAAAATAATTATTTAACTACTGTCATTTAAAAGAGCAATCTGAATATGTGTATCTATTTGTGGTACTCTTGAAAAAAATGAAAAAATGAGAAAAGAACCGACGAAAAATTCCAACACTGGGGTCGCAATGGGTTCGCGCCTTTAAACAAATGAACCCACACAGCTTAAATGCACCTTGTGGCCGTGCATAGCGTACACCACGGTGGGTTGGCGCCTTTATTTTTAAGAAGCGTTCGCTTTCACAAACTGTCAAAATGATTTCTTATGTGAAACTTTGAAATTTTTTATGTGTAAAACTTACAGCTAATTACTAGGCATGTTTACTTATTCTAATATAATGAGGAATTAACGCGTTTTACAAAAAATTACCTTCTCACACATTCACACACATACAATCTTGTCAGGCATACTGGTAATGCTCTACCTAACTACTACTCTTTGCCTGCGTCTGTGTTTCCGAATGCTTACAACCCTAATCTTTCAAAGTTAGAGTGAGCAGGCATTTGGGTAAGCTTGCTGCATTTTAGACTTTGTCTCTGTCATCTCTGACCAAGACTATAGTCAAGAGCAAGCCCATTATCAAGTAAAAAAAAAACTAAAATCTAATTACAAAAAACACAACAGACCTACACTTCTGTCCCTCCCCTACCACTGTCACTCTGCCCCATATCTTGCCGCCACAATTTAATAGCGTTTGCTCAGATAACAGCCCTTCACTCCTCACTCGAGAACACTCTCATACTCAGTATGTGCTGTATCGTATATTAATAATAATTAGTTTGTACCTGCAGGAGCTCTCTTCTGGAATATTTAGAAGATCTCGACAGTATGGCTGTTAGTTATTTAATAACTGGTTTTGTAATTTCCTATCGAACTTTTGATGTAATTGGTCGAAGGAATTAGGGTTGCTAAGCGCAGCTTAGGTTCTGGATATGAGTCTGTAGTCGATGGTTGATGGGTTGGTTCCCTGTTCTGAGACACTTTGTGAAGAGAAGAGAGAGAGCTAGCGTAACCAGGATAGTTACCACACATTTTGAAAATTCTTTATATCTCTCAGTACAAAAAGCAAAATGCTTTATTTTAAAATGGCTAAGTACTTTGGTTTATAATATTTAAAGTGAAAGGAAAAAACATTATCTTTGATAATTCCAGAGTAAAGGCGATTTTTGTGAACCTCTAAATTTTGTGACAAATGGCGTATAAAGTATAGTTGCCTTATATTAGTTGAAAAGTTACATATAGGATTGATGTCCCACCGAGAAAAATGACTTTTATCCCGCAAAAACTTTGATCGCATTTTGCCCTGAAATCCCACAGACACATGCAACGTAGTCAACTTATACGTGGTTGTAGAGTCTATCGATTAAGAAATAAAATAACATGTAATTCATTCGTGAAAGAGTAATTAAAATCGAGGCAACTATTATCCCTCGGACAACTATCCTGGTTTTACCCTACCAATAACTGGCATAAGGTTTATAAAAGGCTCAAGGCTCAGAATAGGATGTACCTACTACATAAACACTTCTGCTTAAGAGTGTGTATTCCGTTCACTAGCGCCGCCAATCGTTTTTTATTAATTGTGGTAAATTTAAGACACGTAGATAAAAAACCGCTGTGTAGTGCACTAAAGAAATGTATCTATTATTTTTTGACAGCTATTTTTAATACATAACTCATGGCTAAATAGCCAAAACGGCAATTATTGCTAATAGTGGCCACTTTTAGCAAAAATATCGACTTTGGAAACTATTTATGTTCTAAAGTACAAAACATAACTCTCAAAACATAATAAATACATTTCTTCAGTGCACTACAGAGCGTTTTTTTATCTACGTGTCTTAAATTTGCCACAAATAATAAAAAACGATTGGCGGCGCTAGTGGACGGAATACACGCTCTTAACTGTACATGAAATCAAGATGAGGAAAAATGTTCATAGTTATAAATAGATTGATAAAGCATTTATTTGATGCAACACAACAAAATCCTACTAATATTATAAATACGCATTAAAAATATTTTTCCTGGGAGTATGTTCCCCAGATTGTTGAATGGATGTTGGATGTTGGATGACAGATTTTGGATGGTTTCACGCGTGCGCGCGCTCGCAGAAGCTAGTAAATATAATACCCAAAAGTACTATTAAATCATAAAAAGCGAATATAAGTGAATTTGCTACACGTGTACAAAACAAAAGTTCATCAATTTAAATATTTAATTAGATACTTTAGCAATAACTGAGCTCGTGGCTAAATAATAACAGCCGCACAGGTGATCTTCTAGGTTAAGCAACGCTTGCCGAGGTTGGTCTGTGGATGGGTGACCATCTTAACATACCGAGTTTCCTCCGTGGCTCGGAAAGCACGTTAAGCTGTTGGTCCCGGCTGTCAATTGGAGATCTTTGGCAGTCGTTACGGATAGTCAGAAGCCAGAAAATCAACTAGAAAAAAGTACCGTGTTACCCAGTTAATGGGTTGTGGAGGTCTGGTAGGCAGCCGCTCCACGTAAAATACTGGTATTCCGCTGAATCAGGTTTGAATGAAAGCCGATCCCGATATAGTTGGGAAAAGGACGATTAATATGGCGATCTACGACTTTTTATACAGTGTATTGATTAAAGTGGACCAAAAAACACCTGTGTGCGCGATCTTTTGCGATATGACTCAAGCATTTGACTACGTAAATCATGACATTTTATCAAAAAAACTTGAAACATATGGCATAAGAGGTAACGTTCTTAATTTAATTAAATCTTATTTAAACAATCGAAAGCAAAGAACAGAAATCAGTAGAATCAATATAACCACTAAAAAAGAAGACGTATACTTATCAGATGAACGTCAAACTACTTTTGGTGTTCCACAAGGTAGTGTACTGGGACCGCCGCTTTTTACACTGTACATTAATGACTTGCCTAAATCAATTCCACACCCTATGACTTTATTTGCAGATGATAGCACAGTGACAATTTCTAGTAGTAGCAATGACATGATCCAATATAAACTTGACATACACAATACATTGACATCTATAATAGAGTGGTTAAATAATAATAATTTAAAGATTAATTTAGATAAAACTAAAATCATACATTTTAGCCAACGATTGACTATAGAAAATATGGACATAACTAAAGATAATAAAATTGTTGAAAACGTGAATACTACGTAATTCCTTGGCCTAATAATTGACAAAAGACTTGACTGGAAATCACAAATCGAAAACCTATGCAAAAAAATTTGTAGTTCTGCATTTGCATTGCACTCTTTAGCTACAGTGGTGAATGTAGATACACTGATTGCGGCCTACCATGGCCTAGTTGCGTCTCACCTAAGATACGGCATCATTTTTTGGGGAAATTCTACCAACGCTAACACGGCATTTAAGGCCCAAAAGAGATGCATTAGATCTATGTTTGGGCTAAAAACGGTAGATACTTGTAAACCATATTTTAAAAGGTACAAGCTTCTAACTCTGCCTTGTCTGTATATCCTTGAAACCGTAATGTTTGTTAAAACAAACCCCAAGCTGTTTCCACGTCTACAGGAAACGGTACCGCGTAACAGACGGGATATGACCATTCTTCGGGTCTATCCGGCAAAGGCGGCACTTATGCGTAAAAGTATCATATGCATGGCGCCTACGATATTTAACATATTGCCTAAAAAGTGGAAGGAGCTAACTGGAAATTCACTCAAGCGTCAATTAAAAATGTTTCTTTTGCAAAAAGCATACTATTGTGTCTCCGAATTTCTAGACGAAAAGGATTTTTTGTATGATTAAATAATTCACCTTTTCTGGACATACTATTATATCTAATTAATAATTTTGACATTTATAACATACTAATATTTTTGACTGTATCCTTTATTACTATTTTGACACAACTGATTACTATTTTGACATTATAACTAATTACTACTTTGACATTATTACTTATTACTATTTTGACATTGTTACATAAGATTTTTTGAATAATCCTTGTAAGGGACTAGGAAATTTTTTGATTTTCGCAAATTGTTATTTCATTAAATGGCATGGAAATATTTGTACGCCGATACTTACGGCTAAACATGACAGGACTGAAACTATGTAATATCTTGCATGCTCCTGTATGTATACAATGTTTAAACAAATAAAGAAATCTTATCTTATATTATCTTATCTTATGGCTAGGCAGTTGATGATAGAATAGTTTGTAAAAAGTAATAAATTTACTGTTTTTATTAATTTATTTTATTTATTTGTTATTTATATTACTTATGAAAGTTTGTAATGGACCTTATTTTGTTAAAAATCTTTACTTAGTGTTATGTTTAGCTGTAAGTTTTCCAAAGATTAATAAAATAAAATAAATCCACCATCAACTCTCCACGTTCAAAACGAAATAAGAATCGGCAAAGATCATAAGACTGTGTCCTTGAATAACGTTCCCCATGGACAGACAATGATTAATAACTCTCCCATATTTCCACAACACAAAATTCAGTAAAATTTTCCTCAGCTACCCTTTAACCTTTAAAAGAAAGCTAAAAGAAAGTCTCTCCATCCATTACCGAGACCCGCGCCTTCCCTCACACAAATTGAGTTTATGCGTCGATAACGTCCCGATATCCCCGATATATCGCTTGAGGGAGACTATGTCAAAATGACACAGAATATGTAAAAGCACAGAAGCGTTACTCGGTTTGAGGTTGACCATCTACTGCAGTGCTTTGAATTATGGTTGTGCGCGGGGTGTTATGATGTGCGTGTGTGTTTCATTATTGTTTATCGCGTTAGTTTTGTTTGTACCCAGGCCTTGATTGGCCCTGAGTCGTAGTGTACGGTTCCGCCTTTGTTCTTACAAAGCAAAGATAAATTCTCGCATGTAATATAACTGTGAGCTGCTTTGGGTAAGTTTAAGAATGTCTCCAGACTTCCTTTTGTGTCGAAACCATAAATTCATCAAAATCATTTAAACGATTTAGGCGTGATCGCGTAACAAACAAACACGCAAATTCACTAGCACATTCATAATATCAGTTATGATTAGGCAGAATCCGTTAAAAAAAAAATCTTTAAAACTTCGCCTTCTGAATCTTCTTATTCTTTAACTTCACAACGTCGTTGTAACTATGAAGTGTCGTCTTTACTGGCCGTCACGCGTCATCGCGTCACCGCGAGGGCTGTGCGAACGATGTTCGTTTGTAGTTTGTGCTTTTTTATGGATGGGTAATCATCAAATGACTCCTCCCGCTGTGGGTAAAGCAGAAGGGAGTGTCAGATTCTTACTGACTAAAACCCATCCGTGTTCCTCCTAATGCCCTTTCCGTTCCAGGGCCGCGGTGACTCTTTCGAACAAATTCCGCAACACACCGATTGTGCTGGTGTGATGACCCTTTCACTGTTCTTCTTTGGTTTTCGCGGCCTACTTTGTTAAGATCAGTGTGCCAATTCTACTAATTTTCAAATTCACATCTCCATCGCAAATTGTCAAAAATTTATGAAAATTAAGGCTTTTTAGAAAGTTTGCGAATAGCGATTGACATGCGAATGCAAAAGTTGTTTAAAATTAGTAGAATTGGCTCTCTGGGATTTATTAAATGAATGGCCAGTATTTGTTACCTATTGAATTAATCTGGGAATAGAATAGATTTTTTCTTAGAAGCAACTTCGGGATTTCTTTGAAAGAGTTTTAGTTTAAATAGACGTTTATTGATTACGATGACGCCTTTCTCTGCCAACAAATTACATTTATGTTCGAGCAATTCATCATTTTATAACTCCGCCTGGTAACCCGCATTATAATGCAACTTGCATGCAAGTTTATTGCTGGTGGAAACGTGGCCGCCAGTAAATAGAAAACTTGTGATGACTTTCAGAAGTTTGTTCATAGTCTGCTGGAGCAGTTACTTTAATTGCATAACTACACAACTAAACAGCATTTATTAAGGGTATTGAAGAAGAAACTGTGAAAACAGAACCACCACTCAAACTTAACCTTCTGAATATTCATCTTCTGTGACTTGACAACGATGTAACAATGAAGATGTCGTCTTTACTGGCCGTCACGCGTCACCGCGTCTCCACGAGGGTTGTGCGAGTGATGTTCGTTTGTTCTCGTTAAGTGCACACCGATTGTGCTCGTGTGATGACCCTGCGGCTTTCACTGTTCTTCTTTTGTTGTCGCGGCTTGTTGTGTTAAGATCAGGGTTTTATTAAATGAATGGCCAGTATCTGTTACCTATTGTGTTAATCTGCGAAAACACCTCAATTTTTTTCTAAGGATACCTGAGTATTATATTTAACGTATGCCGTTTATTGAGTCTTTTTCCGCCATGGTTCTGGGAGCAATTCGCAAGCAAGTTTAATTACATTACTGTACCTCGCTTGTCCACATTGTAGCGCAACTAACATTCGAGTTTGTTGCATGTAGAAACGTAGCTTTAGCGCCATTATGCAGACAACTTGCGATGACTTTCAGAAGTTTGTTCATATTCTGCTAAAGTAGTCATTTTTATTGTTTTCGCTCTACCAAGGTTGGTCTGTGGATGGATAACCTTAACATACTGAGTTTCCTCTGTGCCTCGGAAAGCACGCTAAACCGTTGGTCCCGGCTGTCATTTGTAAATCTTTGACAGTCGTTACGGATTGTCAGAAGCCAGTAAATCTGACTGCAGTCTTACCAAGAAGTAGCGTGTTACCCAGTTAACGGGTTGTGGTGGTCTGCTAGGCAGCCGCTCCACGTAAAACACTGGTATTTAGCTGAATCCGGTTTGAGTAGAAGCCGACCCTAGTCTATATAATATATAGACTCGATATATATATAGTTGGGAATAGGCTAGGCAGATGAGATGCTGAATTCATGTTTTTAGATAAATTATATAAATTGTATATGTCCCATAAAATTAAACCAAAATACTATGGGGTTGTAGTTGTTCACATTAAAAATTTACTTAACATAACGTTACTATACGTCAAAATATTCATGCTAGCCCCTCAGATTGTTCTTTAACTTTTATTAGTTCAGAACTAACTTATTACGGTTTTGTACCCAAAAACCTATCCTTTCTGGTAACAGACGTGAACCGTAACAGGCTGCTATGTAGTTAAAATGTTAACAATGTATATTTCCGCTAAAACAAACATGATCTTATCGCTTTATGGTCCGAAAACAACTCACACTTAGCCGTTTTTTTATACAGAGTCAAATCCGGTGTACCTTCTTTTCGCAGACAGAAATTTTCTCGAATTTCGTTTCGCAGAAAATGTTTCATATACTATTATTATTTAGTCCTTGTAATTTTATGTCGAATATTATTGTTTCAAAGATATTTACTTGAATGATACCTGTTTCACAAAAACACAATTCAATTAATTTCATGATCAAAGTAACCACCATATTGATTTTTTCTCTTTTTTAAAGTGTTATTTCTGCACTACTATTGTAATTTTATTAACATTTTTATTTTGTTTTTGCATGCTGTGTCTATCGCATCATATTGTACACTATGCTTGTATTACATGGCTTGTGTTTTTTGTATAAACAGTGTAACAATTGTAGATAGGCCAATAAATAAATAAATAAATCATTTTTTTTTTATTTAACAAACTTATCAAACAGCAGAATTAAATTATCGAATATTGTTTGTCCGGTGTATTTTTCATGGTATTTTGTATTTCAGCGAAAATTTTATTAAAAGTAAATATGATTATTTTATGTGTCCGCCATGGACACAAACGAGTATCATGAGTACAACCAGCCAAATACACACAAAGCTAAAACACAGTCAAGACAGTATCGTAATAGACGACAGAGACAAAGCTTTGCCGCTCCAAAGCCCACAGACTAAAAACATCGGCGTCCTTATCCTGCCAATTTGGCAGTCATTCTGCGGCGACACTCAATTTGAGGGGAGTTGACTTACAATGTCAATGGTGCCTGGCAGTTAAGTGTTCCCACCATTTAACACGTCACAGAGCATTAAAACGTGGGAAATATTTTTCTTTAGAATAAAGAATTCCGTTTGTGGGGAAGAATTAACTAACATGATAAGAACAACCTTATTTGTAGTTTTAAATTGGACCCGTTTGGGGTTGAAACATTAGGCCCATGGGGACAATGGGGTGTTTCTTCAAGTATTTTGAGATATAATTACAAATTTAAAATGCCTTATCTGAGTTACAATGATAGATGCGCTCGTTTCCAGTTAATTCTACTTGTAAATCGGAGGAATATATCTGGCATACGTTTCCTGGTGAAAATAGGACAATCTAAGATTGAATGTCCTGAACTTCTTTCTAAGCTGTCTCTGAACGTTCCTCCTCGACATTCTCGAATAAGAAATCTTCTTTAAACTCCTTACGCTCGCACAATTCACCGTGGCAATTCTTAGATGATTCGTTCAGCAAAAGCATTCAATAAAATTGTTAAAGATGAACAATAGATTTGTTTGCAAGCAGCTAAGCGACTATACAAAATATCCAAGTTACTCGTAAATAAAAGCTGAGGTACAATTAAGGGCAAGTCGTAAATCGTTATTTAAAGAACCCTTTTGCTGTGACATATTGTGTAGCTTATTTTTAAAATACTATCTTAGTTCATCTATAGTTATATTATAAAGCTGAAGAATTTGTTTGTTTGTTTCCTTGAATGCGCTAATCTCAGGAACTACTGGTCCGATTTGATAAATTCTTTCAGTGTTAGATAGCCCATTTACCGAGGCTATAGGATATATAACGCTAAGACAAATAGGAGCGGAGCATTAATGGAAAATGTGACGCAGACAAAGTTGCGCGGGTCAGCTAGTCAAAAAATAAAATCGAAAGAACTTATAAATCTGATAACTCGTACTAGGAGTCTACGATGACTCCCTGTAGACCAAACACTTTTACGAAGGAGCGTGGACTAAGACGAAAGTTCGCAAACAAACCTCGGGCGATAACACTGAGATCAAACTGCTGGAACATCGATAAAAATCGTGTAAGACGGCTCTAGCCTGCGGCTATTTATGACTCAGGAAGCTCTGGGAAAACAACGTAATTCGGTTACTATTGATACTGTTCAGATAGAAATCTTGGGTGGCATTGTTGGTTCTTACAATTTAACAATCGTTGATTCGAATTTTCAAACAAGGTTGCCTGGAAGAGATCGCGAAATGCGATAAGGCGGCCCATTGTATGTGTTTTAGTTTTAAGTTTCCTTTTGTATTTAATTTTTGGTGTAGGTACAATAAATTATATAATAAATAAATAATAATAATAATAAATGTAAAAAAAGGTTTGTCTGTTTTGTTCATCATTTGCATTACCTTTTTACGAATATGTTTGGGTCAGCTGTAAATATCATGTTACCCAGTTAAAGGGTTGTGGAGCCGCTCCATGTAAAAAACTGGTATTCAGATAATCCGGTTTGACTGGAAGCCGACCCCAATGTAGTTGGGAAAAGGCTAGGCATATGATGTTTGGGTCAGCTGCCAATATAACCAAATGCAACTGAATACTAGTATTTTATATGGCGCGGCCGCCTGTCTGACTTCGACAAGCCAGTTTTACTGGGGATCACGAAACCCATCAGAAAGACTGCCTTTTAGGCTTTTCACTATCCCGTGACGACAGTCAAGGAAAGATATATAAATAACATAGCAGTCGTGATTAACGGCTTTCCAGGATTCGAAGTTGTTTTGCGGAGTTGATAAAGAAAGTTGTCGCGTCCCTGGTATGCAAAGAAAATTTGAAGGAAAACGAAGTGGGCTTTATTCAGTGAGACTCTGACACTTCCACCGCTCCACCCAGAGCGGGAAAAGTTATTTAATGATTTCCCATACACTCACACTCACATTGACATCAAATGCCTTTAATCATCTCACACCACACATCACATCACATCACATCACACCACACACAACACACCACACCACCATACACCACACCACCACACTACATCTTACACACACAACACCTAAATAAAGCACACTACGCTCTACCACCTGATACGTAATAATCAGATGTTTAAATTAAAAAGTAGCAACATGCTGTAATATATTATAATGTAACATTTATCTAAGATATGGAAGAGCGGAGTCTTCTAACACAGGCATTGTTTGTCTAAAGGGAGGTTCCAAACACATTTTGAAGTTTATGAAGCATTTTGTTTTAGAATAGAATAGAATAATTTTATTTCAGACCGGGGTTTAAATTCTATTGTTAGTAGGTAACAGACACATAAAATATATAATTAAATTTCGGTGTGGAGCCACATCCACCTCCGCAACATCGGGGAATCCCACCGATCTGCGAATACACTGAGAATACTGTTGGTGCTGCCGCGAACACGAGACATCAGGGATGCACATCTTTTTCTAATAATCGCGGCAAAACCATCAATATTATTATCTGAAAACATCCCTGACGCACTACACCGCCACGGCAGCCGCAGCAGCACTCTCAGTGCATTATTATATTGAACGCGTAGGTCGCTGTATGTCCGCTGAGTGAAGTCGACCCACAGGCTGCACGTGTAGAAAGACTGACAATAAGCTTTGAAAAGCGTCACTTTAACTGGCTTCGTACAACGTCCAAACCTGCGGGCCAACATGTTACAGCCAGCGACCTACGTTCCCTTTCAATGTCACAATTATCCTTTAGATCTTCCGTGATCCAATGACCTAGATATTTAAACTTGTCCACCCTTCGTAGTGGTTCTCCACAAAGTGCTACATTTGGAATACACGAGTATGTTACACTGCCAGCTTTAAAAACCATTAGTTCGCTCTTAGAGACGTTATATTTGAGCCCATGATTCGCCGCATAGTTTTCGCATATAGCGATCAGTCGCCTCAGAGCACCGATTGATGGGCTCAGCAACACCATATCATCGGCATAGCTGATATTGTTAATGCACACCCCGTCAATATGACATCCAACATAGGTGCTGCTGAGCTCAAGGATCAGCTGGTTCATGTAAAGGTTGAAGAGCCGGGGAGAGCTGAGCCCCCCCTGCCTCACCCCGCACTCCAACCGATACACGTCCGAGTGCGAACCATTCCACTTCACGCTATTGCTTTGACTACTATACCAGTACTGAAATATAGACACTATTTCAGATGGTAATGGTGTTTCACATTCTAGTTTACGCCACAAAACATCATAACACACAAGATCAAATGCCCGTGAGAGGTCCAGAAAACAAGCAAAAATAGGCGTCTTCCTGTCTGTGTAGTATTGAACCGTCTGCTTGAGGCACAAGATTGCACTTTCAGTTGACAGTCCAGGCTTAAAACCAAACCATCGTATGCGTTGGATCATTTGGCTCCCTTCACGTATGCGTTGGATCATTTGGCTCCCTTCAAAATGGTTGAGCCGAATGGTGCTGGCGCATGCGTCATGTTCGTGAACGGGCGCCGTCAGTCGGGACTGGTCATTTCTTAGCTGCCATGGTTAATTTTAATTATTTCTTTGAATTGTTCCTCTTTTATTCCGGACGCTTTTATCCTGCTCGTCTTTTACATCGTTCTCACATGTATGTATAATTTCAACCCGATGTAAATAAATCTTTGTAAAAAAATATTATTTTTAAAAGAGTGTCCGTGGAGTTTCTTGCACGTTCTTCTCCATAGAGATCTACGCTTTGGAACGTGCAAATAGCTTCAACTTTTTGGACCGGCCGACCTTGACAATTCAAAAGTGCCTGTAAATGGTTTAATTGAAATAAATGCTTGAATTTAACTGGGCGTCATGTAGTTCGAGGTGTTTAGCCAATTGCTTATCAAGCAGACTGTCCAACACTTTTGCTATAATAGTGGCCAGAGAAATGGGCCTATAATTCGAAATGTCAGAGACGTCACCTGTTCTATTTTTCACAATAGGCACTACCATTGTATACATTACGTCATCCGGTAAGTAACCATGACAAACGCACAGGTTAAACAGCAAAGCTAGCACACGCAGCAAGTGTCCCCCCGCATACCTCAGGTGCTCGATGCTGAGGCCGTCATGACCCGGGGATTTACCCCTCTCCATTTTCCTTATGATGGCTGAAATTTCTTGTGCCGTAAAGACAACAGAAATGTCCCCAGTGTTGGCTCCAGCATCAAACACCTGCACAGGTCCAGTAAGAGGTGACTCAATCTGGAAATGACGCCTAAATGCATTGGCTATATCAGCTGGGTCGTGAACGCCCGCCACGCTCACCGGGGGACTCGACTTCGGATTCAAACTGTTTGTTGATTTCCAAAATGAACCAAATTTCTTTTTGATGTGTGATGTTTAGCTAAAATAACCATTTTTATCTGCTGTTGGTTATCTTGACAATATTTCATATTGATCTTAAAGGTTTTTCTAGATTTACACATTTTATTGTAAACATAACCACTAGCAGGTTTACCATAAAACAACCATGTTTGGTAACACAGTCGAGCCTCTCTGTGAGCGTCACGAACATATTTGTTCCAGCCAGGAATGTATCTTTTGCTACTATGACGCATCTGTTTACATACATAACTTCGTTCGGCACCTTCCTTTAAAATGCTAACCAAACTACTATACATTGTATCTAACAACTTCACATGATTTGCATTAGAACACATTTTATGCGCACAATACCGAAAATCATCTGGAAAATCTATTAATTTTAATTTTTAATTACAAAAATTGAAATATTCATTAATCTGATTGATATCTCTTTCACCCCATATTACCTTATTGGAAATATAGGTTGGGTTTGCCAGCTTAGGTATTATTAAATCAATATTACATTCAATTAATAAAGGAATATGATCTGACAAATAGACTCCATACAAAACTGACGCATCTACAACTAAATGACGTGCCGCACTGCTCACCACACAGTGGTCAAGCCAACGCAATGCACCGTTAGCGGTACTCTCAAACGTAAATGTGTCCTTCGGAAGTAGTTCCATATCAACACATGACCACGATTGCTCCCCACAGACTGTTAATAATTCATTTGAAAAGCGCTCACCTGGATGTGCGTTAAGGTCCCCCAATATAAACACTGATTCAACATTTATGTTCTCAGTGATGGCGATAATTTCACTTAAGCACTCCGTAAACTCTACTAAATTAAACAAGTATTTTTTTTTATCTCTCTCTTCTTCTTTCCAGACAAAATCCGCAAGAAGTACGCGGGGCTGGGCGACTCAGTGGTGTCAGTCCGTCTGGAGCGGTCTCCGCGCGGCGGGCTGGGGATCAGCTTGGCGGGCCACAGAGACCGCAGCCGGATGGCCGTGTTCGTCTGCGGCTTGCATCCGGCCGGCGCCGCGGCTAAGGCCGTGCCCTCTGTCAAAGTTGGCGATGAGATTCTGGAGGTGAGTTGTGTGTGAACATTTTATGCTTCCGACGAAATTTTAGTCGCGTTGGCCAATCTGAACAACATAGTGATTACCCAAGTGTGGCACTAAAACAGGAGTAGTGTCTGTTTCTTTACTCTCATAATCCGATTGGATTGCAATTATTGGTTGTCAATGGGAAGAAAACAGGTGCAGGACAAACTGCTTTACGTGCTTTCTGAGGCACGGGTTGTTATAACGCCGCGACGAGTTCCAAACTCCGGGCTGCTATTCCGAAATATCGAAAAACTCAGTGACTCTATTCACCCGACCTGGAAATCGAACCCAAGAGTACGTTCCCAAGATTAAGTGTATTATATGTGACATTAGCTGTAGTACTGCAGTGCGATTCTGAAAACTTAGGCGAAGTGAACAAGTGAGCTTTCAAACCATACAAAAATGATATCATGACAGCTCACTTGCCACGAAGTGATCACGGTGACATGTCAACAGAATCGACCAGCTGATGGTCCTTACCGAAGTGAAGGTACGGAGGAGTCGGGATGTAGGGCATCTTTCAGCTTTTTTTCTTTGGGTAGCAACTAGAGTTTACAATGTTTGAAAATGTGTACCTGGTCTGGCTAATGCGTGTGAAGGCCTAGCCGATGTAATAGGACTGAATAAATTTAAATATGCATGCTAAGAGTATATTCGATTCTCGAGAAACTTAGTTTTTAAACAGACTACAGGCACCTCCGGGCCATCTTATAGTTGTGTACATAAAGAAGTGAATTCTTGCAAACAACGAAGTAATGGAACACATTTAACAACAGTTCGTCGTTATTATCAACGACCGGTGTAGGGTTACATTACTTCAATGTCACGCCTACATATTATTACATTCGTACGTATCTACGAACTGTAACTTATCAAATTAGCAAATACTTTGGTGAAAATAGAGAACCTTTGGTTATATAGGAACATACAAAGTTGTGAAGTTTTGCTTTATTCGTGAGCCAGGGTCTTCATACGTACTTGGTCAATATCCCAACTAGTCGTACCCAGCGCTTCTCCTCCACATTTACTATGTGCACAGCCAAAGTGTGGAACTCTCTGCTAACGTTTATTTTACCGTCCACATAACCATCTGCCTTCAAAGCAATAGTGAACTGGCATCTTCTGGGCAAGCTCACTCCATCACAGACCTCATCCATCGCTTTCCATCAGGCGTGATTGTGGTCAAGAACAAACTCATTCCCAATTTTTAAAAAAGATTTTCAAGAAGTGATCGTTTCACTTCGCTCGTGGCTAAATGATAACAGCCGCACAGGTCACATCTTCAAGGTTAAGTCACGCTTGCCGAGGTTGGCCTGTGGATGGGTGACCATCCATACCAAGTTTCCTCCGTGCCTCGAAAAACACGTTAAGCTATTGGTCCCGGCTGTCATTTGGAGATCTTTGGCAGTCGTTACGGATAGTCAGAAGCCAGAAAATCTGACACCTGTATTGCCAAGGAGTACCGTGTTGCCCAGTTAATGAGTTGTGGAGGTCTGGTAGGCAGCCGCTCCACGTAAAATACTCGTATTTAGCTGAATCCGGTCTGACTGGAAGCCGACCCCATTATAGTTGGGAAAAGGCTAGGCAGAGGAGATGATGATGATCGTTTATTTTTTTATTAGTAGAGATATAGTGAACTAAGAAGAAAATATAGTGAACTGAGATAGCTGAAAAAACACTAAGATAGCTGAAAAATAGTTGGTATGAGAAAAGATGATTATGCTTTGCCAAACCCAAATAAATTTTGAAATTGAACGTAATAATAAAAGAAACAAAATAAAATAAATCCAAATTAAATACTCCTCTTTACCGATTATCACATCATTTAAGCTCACACAGAGAACAAAAGCGAAACAAAATATATAACATGCCTGCCTCAGTAACATTGTACTCTTGGCACGATCTGAAACTAGATAGAGTGATACATATGGACATACATACTGCTGTGTATACACATCTGTTATTTATTGTTCCCTGTACTGAATCACCGGGTATATGCGATGTTTATTTTGTTTAGTTGGGAATTCGTGTCAGTGTGTTCCTGGCTTGAGATTGGACTACCCGTCTAAGGAATGTTACGAGAAATTTCGCAATGTGAGGGGAAGGTGGATTCAAATACTGCCATTCATAGGGTTTTATCATGGAGAAGCTCTCATTAATTTGAGCAGTCTCATCTGATGGTAAGCGATGATGTGGTTGATGATGGATCACGATTGTCAAGAAGAAACCTGATCAACCTTGACTTAAAGATTAATTAAGATAGTCAGTCTTTACGGTATTTTAAATATAAAAAAGCCTTTTAAAGTCCTCAGTCTTCAAAAGCACTTGTCGATCTTTTTGGTTAAGCAACGCTTGCGAAGGTTGGTCTGTGGATGGGTGAACAGCTTAACATACCGAGTTTTCTCCGTGCCTCGTAAAGCTCGTTAAGCCGTTGGTCCCGGCTATCATTTGTAGATTTTTGGCAGTCGTTACGGATTGTCAGAAGCCGGTAAATCTGAGTCCAGTTTTATCAAGAAGTACCGTGTTACCCAGTTAATGGAGGTCTGGTAGGCAGCCGCTCCACGTAAAACACTGGTATTTAGCTGAATCCGGTTTGACTGGAAGCCGACCCCAGTATAGTTGGGAAAAGGCTAGGCAGATGATGAGTTTTGAAAAGTAATAAACCAATTACCATGTAATTAAAAAAAAAAACACAAAAGATGTACTTAGGTCTTAAAAAATATCTCTGACTCCGGCAAGGAATTCTTATTTAGTATTTTTGTAGACAATTTCATAATTCACATTTTTGGCTTACTATTCCGACACCTCAATCACACTCAAGACTTAAGATTCCTGAAAGATCATTATAACAGCTGTTATGACAATCAGCGTCATCATCATATCAGCCGGAAGACGTCAGTTGCTGGACATAGGCCTTCCCAAGCGTGTCGTCACAGCAACCGGTCCTGTGTGTCTCCCATCTATCGGCTACCCGCGATCCTCACGAAGTCATCGGTCCACCTTGTCCTTCGTTGTTTAGATAATGCGAAATGCAAATCAAGCCCTGAAAACCTTGCTATAGAAAGCAATCATCAATACGCTTTGACTCTTCTATACTTAATATTATTATAAAGAGGTAACATTTGTTTGTAAGTTTGTATGTAGGGGGTAATCTCAGGAACTACTGGTCCGATTTGAAAAAGTATTAGACAGCCCATGTATCGAGGAAGGATATAGGCTACATATCATCACGCTAAGACTAAAAGGAGCCGAGCATTAATGGAAAATTTGACGCAGACGAAGTTGCGTGGGTCAGCTAGTTAACCGGTTCACAGTCCCATGAGCCACATGTGGTTTCGCTGATTTTTTAACTATTGTGTCTGCTTTGCGGACACTTTAATAATATAGTACTTATGGTAGGCCCCAGAAAAACTTGCTATTGAATACATTGACCTTTCCCTAATATTCCTTCGTAGATATTCGAACAATAAATTATGAACCGGTTTATTTTACTACACTAGCTTACCCGCGCAACTTTGTCTGCGTCACATTTTCCATTAATGCTCCGTTCCTATTTGTCTCGGCGTGATGATGTATACCTGTAGCCTTCTTCGATAAATGGGCTATCTAACACTGTAAGAATTTTTCAAATCGGATCAGTAGTTCCTGAGATCAGCGCGTTCAACCAAACAAACATACAAACTCTTCTGCTTTATAATATTATACTAGCTGACCCGGGCAACTTCGTCTGCGTCACATTTTCCATGAATGCTCCGCTCCTATTAGTCTTAGCGTGATAATATGTAGCCTTCCTCGATAAATGGGCTATCTAATACTGAAAGAATTTTTCAAATCGGACCAGTAGTTCCTGAGATTAGCGCGTTCAACCAAACAAACAAACAAACAAACTCTTCTGCTTTATAATATTAGTATAGACTAGCTTCTGCCAGCGGCTTCGCCCGCGTGATCCCTAGGGAACATGCTCCCGGGATTAAAAGTAGCTTATGTGCTATTCCAGACAATAATCTATCTTTGTTCTAAATTTCATTAAGATCCGTTAAGCCGTTCTGGCGTGATTGAGTAACAAACAACCAAACTTTCACATTTTTTTTTTTAATTTTTTCTATTGATTGTAGCTGATGAAAAGTATACTATAACCAGCTCAGGAGTATGAAAAATAATTATACCAAGTTTCGTTTAAATCCGTCGAGTAGTTTTTGTTTCTACAACGGTTATACAGACAGACAGACAGACAAAAATTTTACTGATTGCATTTTTGGCATCAGTATCGATCCCTAATCACCCCCTGATAGTTATTTTGGAAATATATTTCATGTACAGAATTGACCTCTCTACAGATTTATTATAAGTAGTATAGATTACTACATATCGTAAAGGTTCATGATAGAAGTCGATTTCTGTTTTTGATGTTAAAATGTCAATTAATATAATGTGGGTCAATAACCGTTATAGTACAATTATTTGACGCCTACCATATTCAAGACCTTAAGTTTTAAGTATTCAAAACACGTAGCTAAGCTGAGCCAGATCAATAGAACTTGTCTAATTTGACACTCAGATTCAAGTTACGTTTGTCGAATAACTTAGATTGGTTTAAAGGGGTCATAATTTTGCCTTAGGACGCACTTATTGGGATAATTTGAATAACTGTCATTCTTGCGAGACTGAAATAATAAAAAAAATGGTGAATAGTTGGTATTTAACTAAAACACCTCTTCAAGGTTTTCTTAACTGTAGCGAAATTAAAAGTCGGCTACCAAAAAGTTACTTAAAAAAAAATTGTTGTAGCATACTAGGAATTTCATCTGTGCCATGAAATACAAAACAAGACGTTTATTTGTAGAAACATGAGTAAATAATAATAAATTATGGTAAAGTCTAATTAGAAATAATCAAATTATCAAAATTATAAAATGTCACAAAATAAGAAGTTAATCAAAACTATATATCACTAGCTGACCCGCACAACTTCGTCTGCGCCACATTTTCCATTAATGCTCCGCTCCTTTTAGTCGTAGCGTGCTGATATATAGCCTATAGCCTTCCTCGACAAATGGGCTATCTAACACTGAAAGAATTTTTCAAATTGGTCCAGTAGTTTTGGAGCCTATTCATTTCAAACAAACAAACAAACAAATATTTCCTCTTTATAATATTATTATAGTGTAGATTAAATTGTCACACAAACTAAAAATAGTTTTTTTTTAATGAATTTGTTGTGTTTGATGGAACCCTAAAAAAGAACAAACACTTGAAATAGTTGCCAAAAATTAACTCGACACTAATAATTATTTTGCTAGAATAGGTATAATTACTCATGCTCTTCAAAACGTGAAGAAAACAAATGAGCGTGTCACGACCCGCCATGTTTTACATATATTCTTGGATCTCGTCCAACTATTCGTCAGAACGATTTATCTTTACGATATTAAGCTCTGTAAATTATCTCAGGGGACCACCTTCCTGGTAAAAATGTACTCTGTCCTACACCATGACATGATCTACCAATCAACATCATCAGACAGTTGTTGGCCACTGCTGAACGTAAGCCTCACCCAAAGAGAGCCAACCATCTCGGTTTTAAGCATGGCGGTCCCCTTCCATCTGCTGCCAACGACCTCAAACAAAATCTATCAGTCTACCGGTGTGCCATCCAAATCCGTAAGGACATGAAGAGATTTTCACATTTGCACATTGGCTAATCACTACATTATTGTAAGCAAAGCCCTCCGCCGCGTCTTCCTTTTCCATAAATCTATACTAGAATATTATAAAGCAAGAAGAGTTTGTTTGTTTGGTTGAACGCGCTAATCTCAGGAACTACTGGTCCGATTTGAAAAATTATTTCAGTGTTAGATAGCCCATTTATCGAGAAAGGCTATAGGATATATCATCACGCTAAGACCAATAGGAGCGGAGCAGTAATGAAAAATGTTATGCAAACGACGTTTCACGGGTCAGCTAGTAACGTATAATTTGTAAGGATAAAAGTAGCCTATTGCAGTCGGAGATAGCGTTGCTATCATCGGATTTATACTTCCTGATATTACCTCAAGCAAACTAAAAAGTATAGGTACCTATTATACTATTTTTCCCGCCGACGCCGCTAGAATAAAAGTTTCTACACTTATAACTAGTTTACAGTAATGCTCGAATTATCTACTCGTATTACAGTAGCTCGCGTCGCCTTTGTTGTTTTCACGATAATATTAGCTGCCCAGTCTCTTAGAAGGCGTATCGCACAAAAAATACTAGTTCCGCTCGAAACTACTGGTGAACTACAGCCGAATGATATATCCAAGCTGCTACATATGCGAGTTACTGGCAGGCGAGTGAAATCAATAAAATTTTGAAGTAGCTCGGATGCGAGCTACGACACGTTCATACTATGCGACTTACTGCAGTGCAGCTACGTGGTAGGCTTAATATCACGCTAGCTCATACCGTGTAAACTGGCCATTTGGTGTAGCTCTCTATTAATGAAATAATTGTCCTGATTGGATCAGTATTTCCAGAGATTACCTCAAACATACACACAGTTTCGCCTTCATCATCATCTGCCTAGCCTTTTTCCAACTATATTGGGGTCGGCTTCCAGTCAAACTGGATTCAGCTGAATACCAGTATTTTACATGGAGCGGCTGCCTACCAGTCCTCCACAACCCATTAACTGGGTAACACGATACTCCTTGGTAAGACTGGTGTCAGATTTTCTGGCCTCTGACTATCCGTAACGACTGCCAACGATCTCCAAATGACAGCAGGGACCAACAGCTTAACGTGGTTCACGGAGGAATCTCAGTATGTTAAGATGGTCACCCATCCACAGACCAACCTCGGCAAGCGTTGCTTAACCTTGGAGATCGACCTGTGTGGCTGTTATTATTTAGCCACGAGCTAAATAATACAGTTTCGCCTTGTTATGATATTAATTTAGACTCAACACACCAGACGATAGCTCTGCATTCCACTCCGTGCCCAGATGCGATGCAATCTGTTAAACTCGTATTGCCCACAATAGATACGGTTATAGCCCGGGCTATCGACTGCTGATAGATGTTTTTTTTTTTTTTTTTTTTTTTTAATCTTTATTTAAGGGGACTCGGTCAACAATGACGATGTCGCCCCGTAATTCTAATTATAAATAAGACCTTAATGGCTAGTTACATCTTAACTATATTAACTCTTATCTAGAGATGCTGATAGATGTTATGGCATAAAATATCAATGTATCTTTGTGTAGTGAAATACTAAATCAATATCGAGGTAAACTCTTCAAAATGTGCCAATTCTCATTGCTGCACTAACTAAGATCAGTGATATTCTAATTGTCAAGATTGGCAAACATGCAGTTATTGTTAGAAAAAAGAATACAACCTTTAAGCACAAAAAATTTTTTTTTTTTTTTTTGGGAGTCATCTGCTTTTTGCCAACTACACTGGGGTCGGCTTTCAGTCAAACTGGATTCACCAGCCATCTCATTAACTGGGTAACACGGTAATTTTTGGCAAGACTGGAGTCAGATTTATTGGCTTCTGACAATCCGTTTCGACCGCCAAAGATCTACAAATGACAGCCGGGACCAACGGCTTAACGTGCTTTCCGAGGCACGGAAGAAACTCAAAACGTTAAGATGGTCACCCATCCACAGACTTACCTTGGCAAGCGTTGTATAACCTTGAAGATCGACAATCGTGCGGCTGTTCTTCCTCATTCATTCTTTATAATGGTTTCCATTCAATGCGCCCATTTTTTTCCCAACTTTATTGGGGTCGGCTTATCTAACCAGATGAAGTTTAATACCAGTATTTTACACGAAGATAAGCTTCGTGTATGAATAATATGACCACGACATACCTACTTAGTATCAGATTCACTGAACTGGTGAACTAGTGTCAGTTTCTCTGGCTTCTGACTACCCATAACGACCGCCAAAGATGTCATCAGGGATCAACGTATTTAACGTGCATACCAAACCACAAAGGCATCGCGTTATGTTACGGATGATAAACCCATCCACGGACTGACTTTGGCAAGCGCTTCTCCACCCATTGAAGTGGTTAAGTATTCTGTTCTATTCCTAATGATGATTCATTTACATACATTTAAAATCTTAGAAAACACCTCATGAATGGGAACCACCAGTATTATATGACCTGCCAAAGAAAAACAATCCCAAGAAGCCAGTGAAGAATGACTGAATTAATCAAGCTAAGTCAACAATTAGAACTAGAGTCATGATGGAGTAGACGAGAACACGGCTGTTGATATATTTACATAAATTAGCGGCGCGTGTGTTGTTTTGTGTGGTACTGGCTGGGAGCCAGCTTCGGGCCAGGATTGAGAAAAGCGGAGATGGTAGCGGAGCGGGTTACATTTTACTGAAATTAGCATATATAGATAGATCTTTTATTTGGAACAAGGAAAGAAACACAACACAGAAAAGTAGAGTTACATAACATTAAAATATACAAATAATTAAATGAAAACACATAAAACCAGCGGCCAAGTGCGAGTACCATTATCTATAAAACAAAAACTCAAGTTTGTTGTATGGAAGCCCCCTTAAATATTTATTTCATTTTGTTTTTTAGTATTTGTTGTTATAGCGGCGACAGAAATACATCATCTGTGAAAACGGATACGGGTACGGAACTCTAAAAAGAAAAAGGCAGAATGTATGGTGGATTCATCGGAACGGAATAATTTGCCAGATTACCTACCTGCATAAAAAAACTGTATACTTGATATAGACACTCAAATAATAATAATAATAATGTCCTTGGACATTTCACACAACGCCATATAGTCCCAAGCTAAGCAACCTAATGCTTGTGTTATGGTAACGAGATGGCTGATAAACTACTTATATACTTTTTTTTTTGTAAATACATACATATTATAGATAGAAAAACACCCAGACTCGGAACAAATACTTGTAGGTCGTGCAAATATTTGTTCCGTGCGGGAATAGAACCCGCGACATGCTGCGCAGCAGTCAATCGCCCAACCACTGCGCCAACCGTGTCGTCAAATGTGCGGTGTGTGTGTCTCTAAGCTGCACCAAATGGGAGTACAACTCAGCATGGGCCAGGAAAATATACCTGACGCTGGTATTCTGCTGGATCCCGGTAGAGACATGCGGACGTCAAGCAGATGTAGAAAAGTTAATAATAAAAGTAAATAGTGGTTTTGTGAGTCTAGATTTTATAATGTAAAATATTTTACGTACCTTTTTGTGTTTATAGTGTGTTTATAGTAAACATTAAAAGATATAAATGTGTGATGGTAGAAATATATGTGAGTTATCGATTCTGGAACGCGAAATGCATTTGAAGAAACACGGGTGATTTACCATCAAGTAAAAGTATTACGTGACGTTAGGACTAAATATGTATATACTTTATTTATAATTATGTGCGCAAATAGAGGTGGACTTTTTGTTCTTTTACTGTCATAGCCTGGTGGGACGGTAAACCGACGCAACTGGGGAGACATCAGGAACAGAACAGATGTACCTTACGAGTACAGTCTGTGACCAACGTGATCAAACCCACTTGGTTTTCATTCGCTAATAGTCAAGTGGATTAGATAATGTTGGTCACAGACCGACGAATTGAGTCGACGGCTGTTACTGTTCAACTCTTAATAAATGAACAGATCCAAATGAAATTCAGGTCAGAAACTAGTGCAGCATAATAAGATTAGCAACTGGGTTAACAGTAAATAGATAATAACGCGGACCGCCTTACAGTTTAGTGGTAGCAAATATTACATTTCAAAGTCTTATTGCTATAATGTTTTGAGTAGGTGCAATGTTAATGATTTTTTTGTTTACAATGTACAAGACCATCGGAGTACCTTTACTCCGATGGTCTTGTCATAATATATAGCGACGAGAGAAACAAGACTACAATGATTTCCAAAGTAATGTTTTGGTATGCAAATAAAATTGTAATTACCGCCAACTTCCAGGGTGCGGGATCGATGCGGTGAGAATTCCTTATAGATCAAAATTCAATATCAATTTTTGCCCCACGTGGTTGTTATCGTACCCAGGATACCTTGCAGTCGAGCTTGCAACCACGCAAAAGCGATAACACACACCACTTCAACACTGAAACTTATTTCAATTCGGTTTTACATTGTTCCAGTGGCATGTTCGGTTGTCTTCTTTATCTTCAAGTCACAAGTCCGCATAATTTTGGCCAGGACCATTATTATCGCCTCCACTCCGCTCATCACTGTGCCCATAACCTAACCCGCAACAAGATGGAAACTATTCCGTAGTAACGCCTGTTGCGATTGAAACGTTACCTCGATCGTAACATGCCAACTGAAACTGATTCTAACTCGGTTTCACTTGTTCTTGCTCCTCTGTCTGATGTTCGATTGTTTCTTGGAGTTTGTTCGGAAGGTTAAATGAGGTCAGTGTCAGTGACTTTGTCGAGGTCGGATAGGGTACTCCTACAACTTTCGTAAAAAGAAACAAACATACAGTTAAAGGCACTAAATATGATCTTTTTCTGTTAAGTAATTGTTATTGTTCAATTTAATTAGGTTGAGAGTTTAGGTAGTATTTAGCGTAAGGGTCATTTGTCATTTGTTGAACTTTGGCAGTCGTTAAGGATTGACAGAAGCCAGTAAATCTGACTCCAGTCTAATTGCCTAGAAGTACCGTCTTACCCAGTCAATGGGTTGTGGAGGTCTAGTAGGCAGCCGCTCCACGTAAAACACGGGTATTCAGCTGAATCCGGTTTGACTGGAAGCCGACCCCAATATACTTGGGAAAATGCTAGGCTGATGATGATAGCGTAAGGGTTGTGAGTAGCCAATGAATGCGTGACGCACACGACCGCTTGTTGTGGTGACACTTAGCCAATACCTATGTCCAGCAGTGGACGTCTATCAGCTGATATGAGGATGGTGACTGATGGTGCTTTCTCCTACATATTTTTATATTTAGTCATTTCCCCACTCGACTCAAACAACTAGTTTCTTATTTTTTGACAAAAATCGATAGTTTTTCCGGAGAGCGTGCCCAAGAACTCCACGACCTCATTCCACAAGCCCCCTTCTACCATCGGACATCCAGACTCATTACATCTTACCATCCCTACCTTGTTGCTATTCCACCCAATCGCACTAAGTGCTTGCAAAGGAGTGGAACTCTTTGCCTGCGTCTGAATTTCCGAATGCTTACAACCCTAATCTTTTAAAGTTAACGTGAACAGATTACTTCTGGGTAAGCTCGCTCTATCGTAGACTTTGTCTCTGTCCGAGACTAGAGTCAAGAGCAAACCCATTTCAGGTAAAAAAAACCGAGTCAATTGGAGTGTAGGAAGTTTATTTCAAAAGGACCTGTGATATACTCAAACATGCGCGCACGCACCCCTCTCACACCCCACCTTATCATACATTCGAAGCAAGCAATACTCACTATCCACTACACGCACACACACCCTCACACACACATGCACACTATATAACTATAGCAGAACACAAAAATTATTGCAGCGGTAGGTCGACACCGTTCACCAATTAATGTATATAATATAAATGTATTGAGTTTTGAGGCTGTTCACTGTTTCTCAAAATACAGGTTACAGGGTAAAATACCTAGTTTGAGAGGCAGGGTTCAACATTTTTTGTACAGATTCTACAACATAGGTTCCTTAATTGTGTATTCTCAACCTACTTTTTATTGCTGTATGTATCTGTAATTTTGATGAATAAATATTTATTATTTATTTATTTATATAGGCCTTGGAGGCCCTTAGAATATCGGGATAATCGTTATCCATTTACATTGCAGTCAGTTTACCGACTGAAAAGGAAACACACTCATCCATCACACAGCAGCGATCCAAAATGATTTATGTACCGAAATACATGCTTTCTTTCAAATAGTTACTCAAGTACGGTACGTGAATAACAGCATTCAAACAATAAATCGTCTGAACCAAAATCCTGGATTTTTATAACAAGGACGACATCTAAGGGTTCCACTGTGTACTCGTTTGTTCAATCTCACAGTTCAAAAGACTGAATACGCGGACAATGCGAATAAATAATATGTTATCGTAAAGGGCTATCGGATAGAACGCTATGAAAATGTGCTAGGGAATCTTTGTGCAGAAAATTGAAAATCATTTGAATATCTAAACGTTTTCTTGAATGGCTAGGAGGAGGGAAATTTCGCAGATAGGGTGATTGGTATGTGTGATAGATTATCTGGCTAGAAAGGGGAATATTAATCAGGGCCCACTAAAATAATGATGGAAAAGAACATTGGTTAAAAAACTAAATCTGGATATTGGGTAGCTGTTATTAATAAAATGTATTAGTAGTTCGGTATCAAGACAAGTTCAACTCTAACGATTTTAAATGAAATTCAGGTCAGAAACTAGTGCAGCATAAGTAGATTAGCAACTGGATAAACAGTAATTAGATAATTCCGACAATAACGCGGAGCGCCTTATAGTTTAGTGGTAGCAAATATTACATTTAAAAGTCTTATTGCTATAAAGTTTTGAGTAAGTGCAATGTTGATGATTTTTTTTTTACAATGCACAAGACCATCGCAGTACCTTTACTCCGATGGTCTTGTCATATATGTAGCTTGATTAACAAGACGTTTATATCTAGAAATTATGTTTCTTTTCGACGTATGCTATAACAGGTATAACTGCTCGTGCTCTGAGATTACTAATAAAATATGCTACTGTGTCCCAAGAACTGTTATTCGACGAGAGGTGCGCGCACGTCCTCTTTTTGCCGTGTCCCATTGTCGCACCAATGCTGGTCTGCGGGCGCCTCTACGTCGCTTGTGCAAACACTATAGTGACTTTTGTTCAGAAACTACAGAATTAGACTTATTCTCAGTGTCAGCAAATAGAATTCGTTCTGCTTTGTTAAAGAAACTTAAGGATTCCGATATATAGTTATTTTATCAGTCTTGTAGTCTTACTCGCATAGATTGTTCATTAGTATAGTCATATGAATTGTATTATGCTGTGGATAACGGTGTGAGTTTCACATTTGTAATATCTTTGTTTATAATTATTATTTGCGCAGATACAATATGTGTTACTGTTTGTTTGTCCCAAATAAATCTATACTTATAATAAATCTGTAGAGAGGTCAATTCTGTACATGAAATATATTTCCAAAATAACTATCAGGGGGTGATTAGGGATCGATACTGATGCCAAAAATGCAATCAGTACAATTTTTGTCTGTCTGTCTGTCGGTCTGTCTGTCTGTCTGTCTGTCTGTCTGTCTGTCTGTCTGTCTGTCTGTCTGTCTGTCTGTCTGTATAACCGTTATAGAAACAAAAACTACTCGACGGATTTTAATGAAACTAGGCACAATTATTATTCATACTCCTGAGCAGGTTATAGTATACTTTTCATCACGTTTCAATCAATAGGAGCAGAGCAGTGAAGGGAAATGTTGGGAAAACGGGAGAAGTTACTCCATTTTTTAAGCTTCCGTCGCGTGTGCAACCTTAATGGTGAAAGCTACACAGAAATCATGTATGACGGAAATGTTCTCCTTAAAATTATATAAAAAATATCCCACGACAGCATATGTCTATCTTTTATGATTGACGAACAATAACACGTGTAACTCCCGATAGCTTAGCAGTTCGAAGCTTTCTGATTGTATTTGTCTACTCTTACGTTTATAAAACTCTCAGTCGTCCCTAATTAACATTAATAAAAGTTAACATTATTAACTATTCCATAAAAAAAAAATCATAGAAATCGGGAGGTAGGTAGGTATAGAAACACCAAAGTTATACATGAAAAACGCTAATAATAAGCCATCGCGCGTGAATACTGAATCATGCTATAAGGATTATTTTTGTGGTCGCGAACGCACAGGCAGGCGGCTAGCTTGGCGCCTAAAGGCTAGCGAGTAGCTTCGGAAAACGGCTTACGACAGTTTGCAATATCCTTTAATAATAATAATGTCGAGGGTAAGATGGTTATAATTTCGCTTTACACCAAACGAGTAATATTATAAATGTGAAAGTTTGGTTGTTTGTTACTCAATCACGCCAGAACGGCTTAACGGATCTTAATGAAATTTAGAACAAAGATAAATTATAGTCTGGAATAGCACATAAGCTACTTTTCATCCCGGGAATATGTTTCCCAGGGATCACGCGGGCGAAGCCGCTGGCAGAAGCTAGTAAATAAATAAGACGACAATGATTTTCAAGTAATTTTTTGGTAAGATTAAACACACATGCATCATAAATAATTATTATTATGTTCTCATTTATTTGCGCATATGAAAATGAAAAAGCAATATTTCCTATGCAAATAAAATTATAATTGCTAATCAAGTCTAGAAAGAATCTACGATCTCCATGAAATAGAAAAGGTCAATGTAGTGAATTTTATTTAAATGTATTTTAATAGCTAAACGTTGTTTGCAATTTAAACTTCCAGTCATGTAAAATGTATGAGTATGTATGAGGATCACATTTATTCATCACGTGACTGTTTGACGGGTTGTCACAGGCATAAATATGTGTAAGTATTATATTGGTGGTCACGTGGGACACCCATAAAATGTTAGGGGACTTTGTCGCCACGGGGATATGTTTATGGCAATCTTGCGAAGGGTTACCTTGGTGTCCTTTTGAAGATACCTATCGATGTTTGTCAAGACGATTGCTGTGTAATTTAGCTTGTGATCGTCTGTATGTCAAACTGCATTACGTATGCTTACTATTAAGATAAAAGTTTTCCCAGAACATCTAACAATGTTTAAAGTTGCGAAGAAGTGCTAAGTTACTATCGTCATAAGATTAAGTTGGTTAAGGTCGGAAATCAGTTACTGCGTTTTGTTTAGATACTTCCTTTTTCTTATTTATTTATTTATTTATTTAGACTTTATGCACAATAGTGGTACATGGGCGGACTTAATGCAACAAGGCATTCTCTACCAGTCAACCTTTGGGTTAAAAAGACTACACTGTGGTAGGTGTACAACAAACAAATAAAAATAAAATATAATTGAGTCATATCGATACAACAAAGTATACAAATAATATATATATACATATACTATAAAATACATATATATTTTCTAAAATAATATACTAATAAATATGATGATTTATAACGGTTTTTTTTTGTTTTTTCTTATGACGGCGTTTTAGTTACAAATAGGTTTAACTGTAGCACGAGACTTATTTTTCTTTTTCCAACAAAGCGAACCCGTGTGGAACTGCTTGGGATCTTGTTTGTTGCTTTGTTGAAAGGTCTTCATTTCCTTTCTTGGACTGAAGACTCATCTACGAATTGAGAGAAAGTTTGTCTCTACACTATGTAATCGGTCAGATTTAGGCTTCACTCCTATATCACTGAAACAATTTTTAAGATTTCTGGGATCCTGGAGACGAGTATAGACTTCTTTAACGCAAGCAAAGCTAAGCGAAAGAAACTCGCGTCCAATCGAACCAAGACCTAAACAGGTGCAAGATCTAAGATATGACGTCATTTAATCATACTGATCATCATCTTGTTGCAGGTCAACGGCATCGTGTTACACGGGCGGTGTCACCTCAACGCGTCTGCTATCATCAAGGGGCTGGTCGGTCCTGTCTTCAAGATCATCTTGCTGAGGTAAGGAACCCATCATGATTTGTTAATCTTTATCCCGAACTTCGAGGAACATTGGCTTATTCGTCATCGAAAATCGTTTTTTATATCGCTGGTTGAGGAATGAGGAGACTGAATGAATGAGGAGTGCGTGGCTGAACAATAACAGCACGGGTCGATCTTAAAGGTTAAGCAACGCTTTCTGAGGTCAGCCTATAAATGGGTGAAAATTTTAACATACCAAAGAAAACATAATTTTGAAAGAAAGAAACTAAACCCATTTATTTGGCACACACGGATTTACACAATGTAGGTGCAATTTAAGGATATGAAACTTAGTTTTAATAAAAACGATAATATGCCCCGCGGCTGCGCCAAATAGGTCCAGTTAATTAAAATGCCGGACAACTAGGTGCTGTCTGACGCTGATTTTCAACTGCACCTTACGTTGAAGTGTACGGACGTCAACCAGTTTTGTAGGGTATTAAACATACAGGTAAATATATAATATGCTTAAGTGTAATAAACGATACATAAATATAGTTTCGTATCCAGTAATAGATTATGTATAAAAAAAGACAAATGAAAGAAGATAATTGAAGCAACGCAAACAAAATATATCATCAAAGGTTGTCTGGAAAAGATCGCTCTTAGCGATAAGGCCGCCCATTGTGTCACCCTATGTAATGTTTTCTTCGTCTATTTTTTCTGTAACTTATATGGTGTACATAATAAAGAGTATTCTATTATATTCATCTAATTAAACAAAAGAAAGAAGGCAGGTGTCAGTTTTCAATAACAATGATAAATTATTAACAAAGGACTATGTGTAACCACACTACACCGAATCCTTTCAACTGAGAAATTGGCCCGACATCATAATGAATGACACGTTCAAGTGAATTTAGTTTAGTTTCCGTTGTGCGTCTATTAAAAACTGCCGTAAACGTCTTCTAGATGCACCGATTGTGTTCATTGCTCTTATAGGCCAAGAGTCCTCCGTAGCTCGGAAAGCACGCTAAGCTGGTCCTGGCTGTCATTTGTAGGTCTTTACAGTTCTCGTTACGGATTGTCAAAAACCTAGAAAATCTGACAACAGTGTTACCATGCAGTACCTACCGTGTTTAACCTCACTGCTGGGTAAAGGTCTCTCCATAAGCTGACTTTACTACCAAACTCCGGGCAGCTATCAAGAACTTTCTTAAGGAAAATCCCAATTACACTTTTTACAGGCAAATATGCGAAAATGAGCCTGTTTGACAGTTTGCGACTGACTGATATATTGCCATTACTTATCAAACACTTAATCTATACTAATATTATAAAGCAGAAGAGTTTGTTTGTTTGTTTGTTTGGTTGAACGCGCTAATCTCAGGAACTACTTGTCCGATTCGAAAAATTCTTTGAGCGTTAGATAGCCCATTTATCGAGGAAGGCTATAGGCTATATATCATCACGCTAAGACCAAAAGGAGCGAAGCAGTAATGTAAAATGTTACGCAGGCGACGTTGTACGGGTCAGCTAGTTGTTTCATAATATTCGTTATATTACAGTAAACGGTAAAATATTTTTGTTAAACGATCGTTGTCTCATAGTGTCTCTTCTAATAGGCCGCCATCCAACTCACCATCCAACCTGATAGATGATGTAAACACATTGAGATTTGTTCATTTTCGCTGTTAAACTAAGTAGATACCACATGGTTCAGATTTTGTTAATCTTCTAGATTTTAGTATCTGTAGTTTAGTTTTTTTTGATAATCTTCTAGATTTTAGAACCTGTAGTTTAGTTTTTTTTGATAATCTTCTAGATTTTAGAACCTGTAGTTTAGTTTTTTTTGATAATCTTCTAGATTTTAGAACCTGTAGTTTAGTTTTTGTTGATAATCTTCTAGATTTTAGAACCTGTAGTTTAGTTTTTTTGATAATCTTCTAGATTTTAGAACCTGTAGTTTAGTTTTTTTTGATAATCTTCTAGATTTTAGAACCTGTAGTTTAGTTTTTTTTGATAATCTTCTAGATTTTAGAACCTGTAGTTTAGTTTTTTTTGATAATCTTCTAGATTTTAGAACCTGTAGTTTAGTTTTTTTTGATAATCTTTTAGATTTTAGAACCTGTAGTTTAGTTTTTTTTGATAATCTTCTAGATTTTAGAACCTGTAGTTTAGTTTTTTTTGATAATCTTCTAGATTTTAGAACCTGTAGTTTAGTTTTTTTTGATAATCTTCTAGATTTTAGAACCTGTAGTTTAGTTTTTTTTTGTCGTGGGTTTTTTCTTGACTCTAGTCTAGGTCAAAGATGACAGAGACAAATAAAAATGCAAAGTCAAATAAAATCAATGTAAACTATAAAGGCAAAACAATAAAACAGGTCAATTCCACAAAGTTTCTAGGGATTCATATCGACTCGGAACTAAATTGGAAAACGCATATGGATGATGTAGTTAAGTAAAAAACTCAACAAATTTTCATATACTCTGTTTATACTACGGAAAGTTGTTAGTGAAAACGTACTACTAAATGTTTATCATGCACATGTAGGTTCCACACTTAAATATGGTATTTTATGCTGGGGTAACTCTACTAACAAAGAATTTGCATTCAAAGCCCCAAAAAAATGCATCAGAAGCATATGTGGGCTTAAACAGACCGATTCATGCAGAGATCAATTCAGGAGATTAAAACTCTTAACCCTAACGTCAATTTATATCTTGGAAGCAGCATCAATAACAAAGCGCGATATCAGTAATTTCGAGACAATGAGAAGTACAAGGCATAAAAATGACCTTAAGGCAGTTAAATGCAAAACAATTAAGTTTAAATCAAGCATATTTGGTATGGGTGTTAAAATTTATAATAAATTGCCTAACTCTATAAAAAATATTGAAAGACTGACTACTTTTAAATACAAACTAAAAGAATTACTACAGAAAGCATATTACACAATCAATGAATTCTTAAATGACAAATGTTTTGACTAAAAATTATTTAATATTATAATAATGGTTAATTATATTATGAAAATTGATAAAATATGTATAGTTAAATTAAATTCCCTAGTAGTAATTAATGTTAAGTTTTCATTAGTGATTTATGTATATTCTGTGACGTTAAATTATTTTTTTTTTTTTTTTTTCGTATATGACAAATGTTTTGACCAAACATTTATTCATTTGATATTATAGGTACTAATTCTTCACGAAAAATGACAAATAAATGTATAATTTACTTGTTTTCCCTAGTGGTAAATAATAAAATGTTTCCGTAATTAATCATTTGTGTGTATGTAATATGACAATATATTTTTTTACTTTTTTGTGTAATTGTAAAAAACATTGTACACCTCATGGGTATGTTACAGTGATACGTGCTACAATAACAACTTCAAGAACTTAATTCCCACCTGTGACAAGCAATATATAAATCTGAATCTGAAAGTCTACGATGGAGTTTACACACAAGGAGCCTGTTCGCTCTAACTTTAAAGAGATTAGGGTTTTATGCGTTCGGAAACACAGACGCAGGCAGAGAGTTTAACTCCTCTGCTGTGCGCATTATAAACGACGTCTGGAAACTAGAGTTCCATTCTATTATTCTATTATTCTGTTACCTAATTATTAAAATTAAAGCAAGATCTTTTTTTTTATACTAAACTGGGAAACTCTTGGCCCAGATCTCACCTGATGGAAATGATGATTAGGGCGAAGATGGAAGCGAGTTTCACCCAGAATCAACCGATCGATGAGATTGACACGCGCTACCGAAATGTCAGATAGTCAAAACATTTTTTATTTTCGACAATCGTTATCTTTGATAGAATAGCACTTTGTATAAAAGCCCACGATATATTTTTAGATGTCATTCATAACCATGACAATACATACAAGCTGTTACAGGTAACAGGGACCGATATAGAATAGGATATCGTTAAAAACGACTTAAGGGGAGCTATTTATAGTTTTCCATTGTGTATGGTAGAAATATAAAGAATTATGGGTGTATGTTTCAATGCTTTCAGAATATCAATCCTCTCAGATTTAATAATGTTTACGGTATCTATTAAAAGGACTAGACTGTACTGTCTGAAAATCAAACTTTAAATAACAAAGTTTTCGTACGCGTCAATATAGTCCATATTCCCTTCTGCAAAACTGTGTTTCCGAACGCTTGCAAGCCTAATCTTTTCTTTGGCAGTCGTTACGGATTATCAGAAGCCAGTAAATCTGACTCCAGTCTTACCAAAAAGTACCATGTTACCCAGTTTATGGGTTGTGGAGGTCTGGTAGGCAGCCGCTCCACGTAAAACACTGGTATTCAGCTGTTCGGGTTTGACTCGAAGCCGACCCCAGTATAGTATAGAAAATAATGCTGATGACGATGTGTGGAGGTTATATTATGTTTTAAAAGTGGAGAACTAATGAGATGACTATAAAAAACCGGCCAAGTGCGAGTCGGACTCGCGCACTGAGGGTTCCGTAAGCAGAAGTTGCGATTTACGATTTATGACGACACACATTTTACCACTTTGGAATTGCTGTCGCGCAAACTATTCAGTTTAGAAAAAAATGATCTTACAAACCTCAATATAATTTTTGAAGACCTATACCCCACACGTATGGGTACAATTTTTTTTTTTTTTTTGAGTATCTGTTCTAAGTATGGGGACCCCAAAAATTTATTGTTTTTTTTCTATTTTTGTATGAAAACTTTATGCGGTTCACGAAATACATCTACTTACCAAATTTCAACAGCATAGTTCTTATGACTTTTGACGACATGGTTGGCGCAGTGGTTGAGCGATTGACTGCTGCGCAGCATGTCGCGGGTTCGATTCCCGCACGGAACAAATATTTGTACGACCTGCATGTAGTTGTTCCGAGTCTGGGTGTTTTTCTATCTATAATATGTATGTATTTACAAAAAAAAAAAAATGTATATAAGTAGTTTATCAGCCATCTCGTTACCATAACACAAGCATTAGGTTGCTTAGCTTGGGACTATGGCGTTGTGTGAAATGTCCAACGATATTATTATTATATTATTATTATATTATGGTTTCGGAGAAAAGTGGCTGTGACATACGGACGGACAGACATGACGAATCTATAAGGGTTCCGTTTTTGCCATTTGGCTGCGGAACCCTAAAAAGGAAGAGGTACGGTCTTTGGAAGAACAAGACACTTTGCAAGTTCGACCCCAAGTAACTTGAGACAAGTGCAGAAAGATGATATTGAAAATAGTCCTGGTTTATGAGTCGGTCTGTTTTCTTAAGCGGAGAGAAGCCAGCCCAAGATTCATGTGAATTCTCAAGCAATGTTTACCGTAGCAGCAGACAGCGGAATCTGAAAGAGCTGTCAGATTTGAATTTGAAGAATTGTTTGTTCTATTTTATTATTTAGCTAAACGAACTGCCACTCAAGTAGGAGCTTTCAATAATTTATGACAGGTCTGTGTACTCGATGAGAATTCTCTTGTCAAAACTTACGAACTTAACTGGCTACCCACCACAGATTTTTACGGGTTCAATCTAATTTCCTGTGGATTTGCAACTTTCATATAAAAGCTGTCCTAACAATAACGCAAACAACAAATACCTAATCCCTGCCTAATCTGTATCTAGTCGTTCATAAAGCTGCTTTCAGACTACGCTATTATAGCATAGAGTATAATAGCTCATAGCACAACAATATCACGCACCATACATTGTCAATAATGTATAGTACAGTTTAGTGTGAACGTGACCATAACAACGTATGGTACGCGACATTTTTGTGCTTTGAGCTATATACTATATGCTATTATATTATAGCGTAGTCTGAAAGCAGCTTATATCAATGCTGTTAATTATAATTCGGAAAGCAACCCCCTTTGCATAAGTGCAAAATGTAAACTATCTTCTTCGTTTACGGTTCCTTGCTGTCGACGTCTGCGTCTATCCTAATGATGGGCGCAGACGTCAACTTATATTTATTAACCGACTTCCAAAAAGGAGGAGGTTTTCAATTCGGCGGGTATTTATTTGTTTTGTTTTATTTTATAGTATGTGATGTACACCTATTACTCCGAGGTTTCTGTACCGATTTGTGTGATTCTTTCTTAGTTCGATGCGGCTTTGGTCCCATAAAATTTAATTCAGTTTGACTCAGAAGTTTTTTTTTTAAAACATTTTTCCTTATTTCAATTTCTACGTACCTAGACGAACGAAGACTTGGTCTAAGTATCACTAGGTACTTAAAAGTGACTAAAAGTGAAAAATAAAATGAAAAATCTTTTTTACCAAAAAATATAACCGACTTCCAAAAAACAGTACAAAGTAAGTTATTTTCGGTAATCAGTGTTAAAAACGTCAAAGTCGGTTATATTTTTTTGGAAAAAGTTTAACTCATCTTCCTGCATTAGGCGCAAAACGATTTTTTTAATACTTTTCATAGGCACGCGTTTGACCACTATCACACCTGATGGTAAGCGATGATGCGGTCTAAGATGGACAACGCTTGCCTAGAAGTAACCTATTCACTCTTGACTTAAAGACTCCCAGGTTGTAGCTATCAGGCAACACAGACTCAGGCAGGGAATTCCACTCCTTTGCTGTACGCACTATGCTTCCACTCTGCCCTATCAGCCGTCAAATTAGCACAAACTCCCATTTCGTTCACATCGCTCTTCATTCATCAACAATCCATCCATTTTTTCTTTGGCCGTCCTCTCCCTCTCCATCCATCCATATTTATGTTCATTACTCAAAAGTTTTACTATTTAAAGAAAAATATCCTAACCCTATTTAATATCGTTATTTAATAAATCACAGCTCATCTATCCAATAAGTCGGAATAACTATTCGCTGCCTATAATTCTCGATGGCTTCCCATAACGATCGATTGGCAATCAGGAGAGCAATGGTGATGTGTCGAACACAATAGATACAATATAGGCACTGTGAGAGTAAAGGCCGCATTAAACTGACAAAAGATGCCCCTAACCACCCTTTACGTAGATTTAACATCCCTAGAAGTGACAATCAAATTGTGGTCAAATCGTAAAAGGAAGAGTCAGACTAAGCGATACCATGAAGATGAGATTGTTCTGCTGGCCTACTATGATTTCCAAAATGATAATATTTGAGCTGTGGGAGACAAAGTTATACAAGACGCATAACACTATCCCTTTTTTCTGAGCTTAATCATGAACGCATTTGCATGTCATAGTAGGGCCCCTGTTTCCCTTTTTGTCTCACCACTTCAGTTTAAATGTATCCGTGAAAAATGATTTGTGGTCGATCTTGCTATGCGTTAATATTTCTTTGAACTTCAATTTTGTTTCCTCTTGTTCGTTTTCACTCATCAAGTTGTTCCATTTCGATTTTGCTCGTTCAAATAGTTGTTTTGTCGATTCCTGAAACGACGACGTCCGGATTTTTTTGCGTATTTTTTAAATGTTTGTAAACAGTTGCATAACTTCGTTTTCTGTGAAAGCACTGTTTTGGCATAGAAGCACCTATAATATATCTGCGATTTCTCTGTGATTTTTTCTATCTGGTTGGTCGTCAGCCTCGTATGGACAATTTTGTGGTCTCACCAGAATGTGCCACTTTTTGCTTGATACTCGACATTTTCAAAAAGTTTTCGGTCGAAAAAGTTGTACCCACCATTTTCTTATCATCTTTTTCAGATGATTCGCTTTCTGATCGAAGTATTGGATCTCCCCTTTCGGCACAATCAACTTCGTATGCCGTATTTCTCCATTAAATCGCGTCACTGTTAAGTTAATTTTGTCTAGTTAGGCCTTTTTATGATTAAAAGATATTTTGTAACACTTTCCCCTTTACAATAGAATAGAAAAAAAAAAATCGACACATATACAACACTACAGCAAGAAAAAAAACACAGAAAATAAATTGTAACAACTGGTTGAGACTCTGACAGACAATACGCATAGACAAAACTACTGCTCGTAAAAAGCGGTAATTTTGGCATGTAAGTTTGTGTGCGTGGGAGTGTAGGGAGCACTAAGAGAGGATTTTCCCGAAATTCCTACGGGAACGGAAAAAAACTGAGATGCGCGTACGGAGTTGGCGGCAAAAGCTAGTATACAGCAGTGCGATTCTGTAAACATGTCGAAGTGAGCACTTAGGTGAAGTGAACGACAATTGAGTTGTCAAACCATACAAACAAGATAAGAATGACAGGTCACTCGTCGTTCACTGCACCTAAGTGATCACGATGAGATGTCAACAGAATCGACCGGCTGATATAATTAAGTTGCTGGCCTGTCGGTTTTGTATCGGTAACATTTTTTTTTTATACAATACTGGGAAACTCTTGGCCCAAATCTCACCTGATGGAAAGCGATGATTAGGCCGAAGATGGAAGCGAGTTTCACCCGAAATCCTCTTACACAGAGGAACTGGCTATCATACCTCTAACTGCCGGAACACAACAATACTGTTAACATTGTTGTTATGGCGGCAGACTTAGACATGATGGTGGTAGCTTGCCAGGCGGACTTAGAACAAGTCCTACCACCAACCAAACTGAGCAAAAAATTTGCCCCCGCTGGAAATCGAACCCGGGACCTCTGGGTCTGAATCAGGTGGTATAACCACTAGACCACGGAGGCGGTTAGTGTCACCTGTTTAGCACCACCCGGGGACCACGTGTAGGGATTCGCTGAAGGGTATTCTCCTACGGACGCGGGTGACTCGGCCCCCAAAAATGGGGAGTGTGCGACGGAATTGCATAATTTAATTCCGCCAAGCCCGTTACATCATCGGACCACAAGACGTACGGCGACGCGCCACCGGTACCTACATGGTGGACATCTCACCTGTACGCACAAAACGTTTGGTGAATACATTCATTGTGCGTACAGCTAAGGAGTGGAATTCCCTGCCTGAGTTTGTTTCCTGATAGCTACAACCTGGGAGTCTTTAAGTTAAGATTGAATACCTAGGTTACTTCTAGGCAAGCGTGCTTCATCTTAGACCGCATCATCGCTTAAAATCAGGTGAGATAGTGGTCGAGCTTAAAATAAAACAATGGTAAAAAAAAAACTACCAGCTACAATAAAAATTGGAGTTTGTATTACCGTTTCGTATTTTATAGCATACCAATACAACATCCCCATTTTATTGTACGGGCTTTGTCCACACTATTACTTCCCGCATTAAATACTCAAAAATTTTGATTCTGCAAAGCTCCGTGGATCCCACGCTTTGAACTCATGTAATGTTATTTATAATCCAATTAATTCACTTAGAAGGCAAGTGCAATACAATATGAGAAGTTATTTTCTCTAGAGTGGACTAAAAAATTCAAACTTCTTGTCAAGTAAGTTCGTCTGGCAGATTTAATCATGCCTTGAAATGAACGATACGCGATCCCGGCTATCATTCGATAGTCTTTGACAGTCGTTATGGGCAGTCCGAAGCCAGAAAGTCTGACAATGAACGTCTCTGATGTTTTATTTCAAATAGACCAGTTACTGGCACTTTTGAATAGTCAAGGTCTGTTAATCAAATAGATGAAGTTAATTCTGCCGCGCTAGCGACAAGAGCAGCGAGTTTTTTGCAGCAAACTAACTCACCGGCGCTATCTCCAGCGCGGCAGTTGCCCGTGGATGTTTGCCGAAAGAAAGGCGGTCGCTGAATGTTAAACTGGAAGCCGATCCTAACACAGTTGGCAAGAGGCAAACAAATAGTTAAAAAAGAACTTTGCCCTACTTTAGGAATTTATCTTGTATCGTGGGTGCGTTTACAAACAAACAACCAGATCTAGAAAAATTATCTGTAGGCTATACAAATACTTTTTCCGTGCGGGAATCGAACCCACGACACGCAGGTCAGCAGTCGATCACTCTAACACTGCACCAATAGTGACGTCAAAAAAAAAAAAGATTGATAGTTCTCACTTATTTACAGCAATTTCTACAAAGATTTTATTTCAGTCTTTGCTGCAGTATCTTTGAAAGTCTTAAAGCCAGTCCAATTTTTTCTTTCTTTATGGTTGATTTTCACTTTGTTTCTCTCAACAAGAAAAAATGTAAATTTCTAAAATGTTTATCAGATTTGATGTAGAATTGTTGGGGCTGTGTTTGCGGAACTTTTCAAAGAAATGCTTTTAATAGTTAGTATATGTAACTATACAGAGTTTAACTATTTTTAACCGACTTCCCAAAAAGAAGGAGGTTCTCAATTCGGTTGTGTTTTTTATTTCTTTTTTTTATGTTTGTTACCTTATAAGTTTCATAACTCCGACACTTATGAACCGATTTAAAAAAATCGTGTTTTATCTAAAAGGATATACTTGCAGATACAAATTTTATCAAAAACGGTTTCGAACTTTGGATTTCAAATCGAAATAGCTGGAATTCGTTTACTTGGGTGATGGTTTTATGTCATCCAAGTAATCGAAATTGCGTATTTTGCAGTGGTGTTGTTAGGTGTGGGGTACCTACCACTAAAAAGTGAAAAAAAAAAAAACAACCGACTTCTAAAAAAACACTACAAAGTAAAAAATAACTTTCATTTCGGAAGTCGGTGTCAAAATACGAAGAAACTAAGAAAAACACCGATTTCCGAAATTAAAGTTATTTTTTACTTTGTAGTGTTTATTTTTTGGAAGTCGATTTTATTTTACTAAGTTCACTTGTACAATACGTAGCTTACAACTAATGTAATTACTTATCATGGTTTTCTTTTTGTTCATGTGGTTTTTACCTATAAGTAATTGTTGCACTGTGTCGAATTTAACTGCATGTTTTTTTTTTTTTATTGATTAGTGTAAACAATTATTGGTAGACCTAATAAAAAAATAAAACTCAATGACACTTCTAGATCTACGACATGCGTGACCACAAAGCGATTCATATTTATTATCCGGTTGCCCCAATTTCAGCCATCTCGGGCCTGTAACTGTTGTCACTTGATGGCTCTATTTATCTTCATCCCTTCTCTACATTAGAGGGTCGGCAAACATGTGAGGTTTTGTAACTGTTGGGGTCAAATCAAAGTCGATTTGTGGTGTAACGAAATGGCAAGGTAAAGTAAGTTAGGGCTGACAAATATTGTAAAACACGTTTTTTGAAAAGGGTCTATAAATTACAATTATATCAATGAGTGTTTTTTGTCTAAATTTACAGACTTTAAGAGAGTCTTTCCTCATGATTTGGGATTGGCTATCCTCTTTTTTTTTAAGAATGGTAAATCTTCAAATGACTCCTCCCGCTCTGGGCGGAGCAGAAGGGATTGTCAGACTCTTACTGAGTACAACCCATCCATGTTTCTCATAGTGCCCTTTGCTGTGACTCTTCCGAACAAATTCCGCAAAATTGGCTCCTCTGTTGTATCCTCTGGATCGATTATTTTTTACTAGATGTGATTGTGCTGTCTTTGTGACTTGTGTGCCATAGTCTCTTTAGATGGGCCGGGGAACAGACGGTCCATCCGTTATTGCGGGAATGGGCACTTACGCCCTTTCCAAAGCAAGTCTCTTTGCGTAATGGATGGTCACCGATCCACGGGCCAACCTTGATGAGCGTTGTGTTACCTTGAAGATCGAGTCGCTGTTACATGTTATTGATACCTAATCTGGAAGTGGGTATTATCTATTCAAAGTTCGCGAATTATTTTACACTAAGTTTTCCTTAAGACTAAATGCTGTCCAAATAATACCAGCTAAACTAGTTCCTGCTAAAGAATCTTTAAACATTTTCCTAGGAATTGTTTGATTCGATTCTTTAAACTAAGGAAGTACATCTATTGCCCATTCTCCTTATTCCTGTCTCACAATGGCTTTTGTTTGACTACGCCCACCAGAATACTTTGCAGACGGAAACCATATGGTGGTATCCCAATATACGCATTGGTCGCTTTTAGCGATATGGCCGCCCATTGTGTCACCCTATTTAATGTTTTCTTCATCTATTTTTTTCTGTGATTAACCGAGTTCCAAAAAGGAGGAGGGTATTTTTTTTGTTTTTTTAATTATGTATCACCGATTACTCCGAGGTTTCTGATCCGATTTGTGAGATTCTTTGAAAATTTGATTCAGTTTGGCTAAGCAGTTTTGATTTTATGAGCATTTTTGCTTATTCCAATTTCTGCGAAGACGAAGATGTCGTCCAAGTATCACCACTTAAAAGTGAAAAATAAAATTAATACTTTTTTTTACAAAAAAATATAACCGACTTCCAAAAAAAACACTACAAGGTAGGTATAAAATAACCTTCATTTCGGAAGTCGGTGTTAAAAAACAAAGATACCAAACCAAAAACACCAAATATATACTTTGTAGTGTTTTTTTTGGAAGTCGGTTATATTTTTAACCGGCTTCCCAAAAAGGAGGAGGTTATCAATTCGGTTGTATGTTTTTTTTTTTATGTTTGTTACCTCATAACTCCGACAATTATGAACCGATTTGAAAAATGTTTGTTTTATCTGAAAGGATATACTTGCGGATTGGTCCCATTTAAATCATATCAAAATCGGTTACGAACTTTGGATTTTAAATCGAAATAGCTGGAATTTGACTATTTAGATGTTTCTTTGATAATCGAAATTGCGTATTTTGCTTTTCTGCGATTTTGTTAGTAAAAAAGTTTTTATATGGTGTACATAATAAAGAGTATTCTGTCCTATTCTATACTAGAGAGCATTATACATAAACTGTTATACAAGCAAACGCCACGGCTTCGTTCGGGTAGCAGAGCGTAATGCTCTCTATCAACTATCACGGTTTTTGGCTTATTGGTGATCGGTTTGTATAGCATGGTTTTCAGGACTATTAGCACTATTTCGGTTATATTAGCACTGTTGTAGCAGCTGTGATAACGCTCTTTGAAGAACTTTAGATTTTTTGTGAAGTCGTTAGGGTTCCATACTTACATAAAGGGAACCCACCGCCCATTCGTACTTCCGTCTGTAGCGGGCTATACTCAGGATCCGTAATAGGAAGGTCGTTGAAATTTTCACTGAATGTGTATTTTTATTGCCCCTATAACAACTAATAATAAAATTAAATTAATAATTAAAGGAGGCTCGTACGTGAACCGTTTTTTTTCGGTTTCTGGTATGAAACCCTCCGTGTGACCGACTCGCACTTGGCTGGCTTTTTCTGACATCTTCAACGTGTCGTCGTATTTCAGCCAGTTGAGACAAAAATGAAGCGTTATTTCAATCACACAGTCCAGTGATGAAAACAGTTTTAAAATCCACTCAGCAGTTGTTTGTTGCACATTGTTTTAGATGATAGAAGGTAATCCCTCGAAGTCTTATCTGATTCTGAACATTTCTACCTTGATGGAAAGCTACACTATAGTTGAATGTCATAAGCTATTTTTTTTTCCGAAAAAAAAAAACACGATTCCTGAGGGAAAACCGAGAGCCAAGCTGCGGAAAAATAAGTTAGTTATACATGTACTTTCTAAGCTTACTGCTAAGAGTTGGAATTCCCTGACAGAGTCCATATTTCCTGATAGCTACAACCTGAGGGTCTTTAAGTCAAGGGTGTATAGGGTTGGAAGGCCTTCCACAAGGTGGACCAATGACCTGGCGAGGGTCGCAGGTAGACGATGGATGCGAGACGCACAGGACTGGTTGTTGTGGTGACACTTGGGGGTGGCCTATATCCAGCAGTGGACGAATTTTGGCTAATTTATGATTATGATCTATTGTTAGGGAACAGTCGCCATCTCATCAATCTATCTGAAACTGTCAAATTTTCCCAATCAAACTTGAATCTATTTATTTATTTAACAACTAGCTGACCCGCGCAACTTCCTCTGCGTCACATTTTCCATTAATGCTCCGCTCCTATTTGCCTTAGCGTAATGATAATTATATAGCCTATAACCTTCCTCGATAAATAGGCTATCTAACACTGACATAATTTTTCAAATCGGACGCGTAGTTCCTGAGATTACCCCCTACATACAAACTTACAAACAAATGTTACCTCTTTATAATATTAGTATATATTTATGTACACACACACCAATAGATAAAAAAGGTACAAAGATGATGCTTATTTCTAATGAAATATCTTCCAGCATACCTGCGAAAGGAGAGCCAAATAAAAGAGATGTAGACACGTGTGTAAAAGTAAAAAAATAAACTTTAAATATAACATACAATACATAAATATTACTAAAATAAATATGACGCTAATATATACTAAATAATATTTTAAGATAAATAAAAATAAAAAATACATACTTGCAACTATGACGGTACAGAAAGGTAGTGTTCTTTCACTCTTTTTTAAAAAACTGTAAGAGTTTTGCAGTCTCTAATTTCAGGCGGTAGTGAATTCCAAAACCTAACCGCGTGCACAGTAAAGGAATAGGAGTAAAAATCAGTGGAGTGGGGAGGGGAATTAAGGAGGTTTCTAAGATGCGACCTGCATGGTCTAATGCTTCAGTGATAAAGTTGAAAATCTAATAAAGAAATTTGACACATTGGTGTCCATTGATATGCAGGCATCTGTATTTCTACAAAAGGGTGCAACAGCTCTATCTTCGACTACTACATAATACTTATCGCGCTTAAGGTGGTTAGCGATTAGTAATAGTATTCGACGATATAGCAAAGTAAGGTTGGCATTTGACCGCTCTCAACTGATGACTTGAGATAGTGGCCAAACGACCAAACGAAAAGAAAAGAACAAATATCAATCGCTGTCAAAAATAATGACATGAATATGTATCTCTAAGTAGATAGGTACTTTTACGTGGTGTCGAGACAGCGATAATGTAACTCATAATATTGAGTGCAATCACCTTTGCGCCGAGGATCGTTGGCCCGCTATGTGAAGCAAAAAATGTAACGCAGCAGATAATTTGAATATGATGACCGAGTTCCTAACTTCCTATTCAATGGGTTCCTATAACATACTGTCACTTGTTGAACAAAAGTCTCGTAATAGGCTTGTCCACTGAAAAAATCAAATGAGTTCGTCAGTTAGATTATTACAAAATATTTTACCCTTTTTTTTCTTTTGTAACGTAGACCAAAATCGACGAATATACGACGCTTTTAAAATTCTCAATACGTCGCGCCGTGGTATAATTTTTAGTGCTTTAAGACGTCACAAACCCCCACTCCCGAGTTTTTATGCGTTTTATCTTTGTGAATTCAATGATTTCTAATAACAAAAAATTCGTGTCCAATATTTTTCAATACTTTAACTGATGGACTAAATAGATTTAGAATTTATTGATGAAACTAGCCTATTGATTATTATATATTTTGCTGGTCATTTCAAGGATAATAATATTCCTTTAACCCACTTCAAAGCCCCATTAGTCTCGTGCAAGTTCCTGGGTTTGATTCTCAGGCTGGTTAAAAGGAGTGGTATTGTGTATTCATGACGAATTTTTCAGTAGTTTTAATAATAATTTTTATTTAATTATTTTATTTATTCATCTAAAAATTGTTACAAGTTGTACAGTATAATAATTGAAATATATAATAAAAATAAATATATAAAAAAGTAGTATTTGATCGAAAAGTAAATACACACCCCAGTATAACCTACCTCGGAAAACTCCCAGGTCCAGCTTTTGATCTCTTCAGAATTAGAATCATTTATTTGTACTCTCTCTTGGTTCAGCACTTTATCTTTTTCAAAACACAAGTTAAATAAAGGCCTTTTAAACTGAACATAATTATGACATAAGTATTAACCGATTTCCCAAAAAGGAGGAGGTTCTCAATTCGGTAGTTTTTTATGTTTGTTACCTCATAACTCCGTCATTTATGAACCGATTTGAAAAATTGTTTTAACTGGAAGGATAAAATCGGTTAGGATTTTTGGTTTTTAAATCGAAATAGCTGGAATTCGTTTATTTGGATGATGGTTTTTTGTCATTTAAGTAAACGAAATTGCGTAATTTGCTTTCCTGAGATTTTGCAGTGGTGTTGTTAGGTGTGTTGGGGTACCACTGAAGATTGAAAAATAAAAATCTTTTTACAAAAAAATACAACCGACTACCAAATAAAAAAAATACACAACAAAGTAAAAATAATTTTTATTTTTCACTTTTTATAAACAAGCATCGGTTCTAAAAGACTCAATCCCTTTCTTGAGTGCTCATCAAAAATACCCATGTAAACCACAGTTGTAACTAATTTATTTGTTCTACTTTCAGGCGGAAATCAGCGTTAGAAGACGTAGCAGTCAAGCCTCTGACCCCTGCGCAGTTCCCCGTCGCCTTAGAAGAAGAGGTAAGTCATATTTTACTATTCCTGCAATTAAAAGCGACATTTTTATAGGTATAGATATACAAAGTCACATAACGGAACGCCTGTTTTCTCATAGGGATGGAAAATAGTGTACCTTGTGAGTGCACCCACCAGTTTTGCGGCATTTTGCTGAACTGGACCTATTTGGCGCAGCCGCGGGGCACACAATGGTTATGTTTTATAATTAAGTTCCCTTTTTTATACCTAAATTGTGTGTATATGTATGTGCCAAATAAATTTGTTTTCTTTCTTTCTTTCTTTCTTTCAGTTTATAAGTTTTTTTATGTAATAGAGGGTGAGCGTATCGCCATTAACCAGAGTATGCTGATGCAGAACTGCCTGTAATGACACTTTAACAAATGTTTTGGAGCTAGATTGTGTCCCTCTACGTATGATTTCGCTTGTCTGTCACACACACGCTATACTTAAATTGTTATAGGTGCTTATAATAATATGCGTGTGATATCTGACCAAATTTGACCTGCACACGAGATCAGATCGTCACAGCACTTTCACTGTGGTCAGCCTCGACGGTGACGTCCGACCTCAGGCTTCCAGACTTCTTCTTATCTTGGGCATTAAGATTTAACGACCCCACACAAGGCCTCTGACATGGGTTTATTTGACTACCGGCGGCGTAAACGTGCTTTCCGAACCACGGAATCATATTTTTATCAGACAAGCAGGTGATTCAAGCCTGCAATGTCCCAGCCAAACTGGAAACAACTTTACAAAGTATGCTTCCCGTGGAAATCGAACCCACGATCACCGGGTCACAATTCAAACAACTAAACAACCCGACCACAGAGGCTGTTAAAGGCTTCCAGTGAGTAACGATCTTCGCCTCTCTCTCCGGATGCATTCTTGCGATGTAGCCAGTCCATTCCCACTTCAGCTTAACTTTTTTCCCCAAAATCTGTTAGGTACGTGTGTGCTGGGTGGTTTTTGTAACTATTCGCTTAACACCTAATGTGTACGCTCTATTGCCCGTTCAATCTTGAGTTTGGACTTACTAGCGTTCATTTGTTTTTTTTTCTACTCCTCCGCTGTACTCTTCTGATTAATTTCGTTGCTGGATCCAAGACAGTTGAATCGTTTCTCCGGGACTCGTTGGGCTTCATTAGCTCGGCGTTTTTCTGGTGGTCGCCACTGTTGATTCTGGCTTTCAGGAGTTGCAGTGGGGGAAATGTACGGCGAGCCTGTCTTGCTATCGTTCAGCAATGTCAGAAAATCAGTTTCTTTGCTGTAAAATAGTGCACTCGTGTTTTACTTAATCGTGTTTAGAACTAAGCTGACGCCTTATCGTGTCGTCGTTACCTTGCAGATGACAAAGTTTCTTTACAACAAGGAGCTATTTATATACTTACAAATAATGTTACCCAGTAAACATCAGATACACTTGACATTGTTCATAAACACGTGATTTTCCTGTCTTTGTTACTCGAACACTGAATGTGCAACTAATTATATTCATTGCATTGCACATAATTTGTAAGAACATTATATTTACTCTCGTAATTAATGGAATCATCACGCTAGTATCTCCTGAAGGGATAGACTGAAGTCTATAGTATATTTTATTGCTAGTTATGTTTAAGTCTCATCAGTGGTGTGGTTAGTCTCAAAATGGCCCATCAACATTTTTGGGGGCCCTTCTTTACGGGTATTGTTTCTTTTAGTTTGTGGCGAAATAACAACAGTCGCACGAGTCGATCTTCAAGGTTAAGCAACGCTTGCCAAGGCTGGTCTGTGGATGGGTGACCATCTTAACATATCGAGTTTCCTATGTGCCTCGGAAAGCACGATAAGCCGTTGGTCCCGGCTGTCATTTGTAGATCTTTGGCAGTCGTTACGGATTGTCAGAAGCCAGTAAATCTGACCTTGACCTTGTGGTCTTGCTTGTGGAGGTCTGGTAGGCAGTCGCTCCACGTAAAATACTGGTATTCAGCTGAATCCAGTTTTACTGGAAGCCGACCCCAATGTAGTTGGGAGAAGGCTAGGCAGACGATGATGTTTCTTTTAAACAACAAAATAGGAATAGCTAAAGACTGTCTTGGTAGACCACAAAGAAGACGGCGGGACTGAATGTATAGCTTTGCGTAGACACGTCGGGGCCTGTTTAGACAGGGGCCCTGTATCTTTGATACGGCTGATACGATGCATGCCCTTGAGTCATGCAGTGTGAGTATGGGCAGGAATTCCTACTCCGTGGAGCTGCTACCATGAATTTTCTGACAGGAAAATTCAGTGTCACTTTATTTGACCTAGAAAAAGATTCTCAGGCCTCAGCACTTCAACGTTGTGTCGCAAGTGCCCTTGCATTTGCACCATTGAGGACTTAATGAATGCCACGGGTGGTGCTATAAACGTGGTAAAATATTGATCACGAACCGCGTGAGGGTCACCATCGACTCGAAAAGAAGAAGCCGTGCCAAGAAAAGTTATGGAAAATTCCAGCCAGGCTGCGTCCGATGAATTGAGAGATATTGAGAATCTTATCGGTAAATGAAGCGATTCTATCGGTTTTTAACAAACACATCCCTCTCTGGGCACCCTCGCACATCTCTGGTGGAATAGCAGCCTTATTCAGGAATTTGACTCTAAACTCGGCTTAGCGATTGCTATTCCAAAAGTCAAAAGTCACTTATTCAAATGAGGCTGAGTGCCAGCACTTTTTTAACAAAATTCAAAAGTCATTTATTCAAATTAGGCTGAGTGACAGCACTTTTTAACGTCAACGTTTGCAAGTAGACAGGGGACTGTCTACTTGCAAACGTCCAACGCAAAAACGCCCGCCCGTCACCACTTCCTAGTGTTTTAGTTGCAAAGAAGAAGTGGCCAACAAACTCCCCAGCAACACATCTGTCTCTTGTGTTATAAGAACTTGCATTTATACAATAGTATGTAAAGTATTATTAAAAAAAAAATATATATAAAACATGGGTAACACGATCAACCTAATAACTAAAATCTTTCGACACTTGTAAGCTAGCACATTTCAACCACTAAACCAAAGAGGTAGTCTTAAAATTCGACAGTAACATGGCCATATTTAGCTCCTTTCACACAAAGTTTATATCTCTACTTCTAAAACGGCGAAAAACACATAAAATCCATAAGAAGCGCGGTGACACGATGGCGGCGACAGAACATGGTATTATTTACCTAACAATGGTCTAGAGATAGCAAGATAAGAATACAGTTTTATTACAAGCCTTTGTATGAAAACACAATTATTATGATTCCATAACTTGTGCTACTAACAAACTTAGACCCTAATGGTAGCTAGAGTCGAATTTGAGGTAGGGCAGCATTGTTTACAGGTAGGGCGGAAGTAAAAAAATATCATAAATGATCTGCTCCGAAGCACGGGCTCCTAAATCAATCACCATGTATATCACTGACCTCTAGGTCAGTAGACTGTGGTATGTTCGGAAAAGTTTATTTTATTTTATTTTTAAAATAAAATGTTCGGAAAATTTCAGATACCTATATCGCAACAATTTTTTTGTTATCTCAACCTATTAACAAACAATTGAACTACAATCATTTATCTTAGTTTTTGGTATTTTTAAGGTAGGGCATTGTAATTTCAAGGTAGGGCATTGTAATGTCAAGGTAGGGCATTGCCCCACAATGCCCCCCCCCCCTAGCTACAGCCGAGAATGGAAGTAATGCCAAACGCCTTGTTGACACTGCGCGTGACCCAAGGGCTGGCTTTTACTTTGGAAAGAGGGAGTTACATTGCCCTACAACGTGGCCACCAGCTGCAGTTGCCACCAGTTTTTTTTGGGAACAAGTCCAGTAAACAATGAGGAGGACTTTTAATGCCATAATTTTGGTTTTACTGACTTACAGGTTAAGGTTCCGAAAGCCAGTGATATCATAGTTTCTGATTAAAACAAAAAAAAAAGATAGTAAATTCAATATCTATTCAAATAATGCTGAGAGCCAGCACTTTTAGAACGTCAGTTTTTTTACTATTGATATGCATACATTTGACCACTATCTCACCTGATGTTAAGCGATGATGCGGTTTAAGATGGAGCACGCTTGCCTAGAAGTAACCTATTCACTCTTGACTTAAAGACTCCCAGACTTTTTGTTTTACACAAAAACAGTCCCCCAAAACGCACGCCCGTAACCAGCGTACGAGCTTACGAGCGTGTGTTTTGGGGGAAATCAGTTTCTTTTGACTTTGATTTAGACCTTACATACTATTTGAGATATTATCATTACAATCATCACAATTTTCCGTCCTTGAACTCTTTGTTTTGTCTTTGTGTCATTTATCGCTGATAGTTTGTCATTTTTCCTGGCCCTATGTTACTCGTGGCCGGCGCACCATATTTGCTTATTTTTATCTTCCACTAGCTGACCCGCGCAACTTTGTGTACGTCACATTTTTCATTAATGCTCCGCTGCTATTTGTATTTGCTATCTAACACTGAAATAATTTTTCAAATCGGACCAATAGTTCCTGAGATTAGCGCGTTCAAGCAAACAAACAAACAAACTCTTCAGCTTTATAATATTAGTACCGATTCCTCGGTAGGAACAACGGTTATCCAAAATCGGACTCGAGACATCTTTCACCGTTTTACGATATTCCTCATCGTTTCGTATTTGGCCGTGAATGCACTCTTTAAAAATTCACACTGTATACTTTCCTCCAACACTTGTTAATTCTTCAATGTGAATCAGTAGTTTCTGAGATTAGCGCGATATTCGAGATCATCACCATCATCATAATTTTTAGTTTTTGGACTCTTTAACGCTTGCAAAGGTTGGTCTGTAGATGGGTGGCTATGTATGTATGTAAATCGGGCTGGTTTCCGCAACAAAGATCTCCAAATGACAGCCGGGACCAACAGCTTTACGTGCTTTCCGAGGCACGGAGGAAACTCGGTATGTTAAGATGGTCACCCATCCACAGACCAACCTCGGCAAGCGTTGCTTAACCTTGAAGATCGACCTGTGCGGCTGTTATTATTTAGCCACGAGCTCCTCTCCATTCTCTCTTTCAACCATCACGCTTTTATTAACTCCCTTTTGTTTAATTATGGTTCTTCGCAAAAATCCATCTATTTGTAGCATGATATCATAAGGTCGTTACCGTAAATCATGGTCAAGTAATTTGGCAGGTGATAAGTAATCTTTTACCTTAACTTAGTTATACTTTTTTAATTAATTAAAATGGTGGTCCTAAGGTCTGCTGACTAATTCTACAATTTACAACAAAAATATCAGTTTTATTAATAAGCACATTTAAAAGTGCATTGATGACATTAGAGCTGGTTGAAATATATTATAATTATGATGATACAAGCTTCTGCCCGCGGTTCGTCCGCTTGTAATGTTGATAAAAAGAATAATCCTAAGCCATAGGTACCTATCTGTTTTTAATTGAGATTGGTTAAGTTTTTTCGGAGTAATAACGTTACAAATAGAGTTACTTTTGCATTTATAGCTAGCTGACCCACGCAACTTCGTCTGCGTCACATTTTCCATGAATGCTATATCCTTCCTCGATATATGGGCTATCTATCTAATGCTGAAAGAATTGTTCAAATCGGATCAGTAGTTCCTGAGATTACCTCCTACATACAAACTTACAAACAAATGTTACCTCTTTATAATATTAGTATAGATGATCATTATTTACATCTTTATCTGGAACAAAATAGCCTTATATGACTCCCTTTAAGAGTTAGTTGATAACTTATTGTGTGCAAGAAATAATTAATAGTAGATAAACAGCTGATTCAATAATATCTCATGTTTTTCTCCTCATACTACCGACCCACGTGTTCAAGAAACGTGTCGCCGCCAAACTATGCAATTCCAATATTATACAACGCTTATAAACAGACACTTGAACTTATTAAAAAAAAATCTTACGCTACAGACGTGGGGATTGTTGGGAATCAAAAAATCCACAATTATTTATGAAGATCATTTACATGTTATATAAAACCAGTCTTTAATATATGAGAAATAATTCTCAAAGTTTATATATTATGTGTTATGAAGCTGACCTTGTCGACATATTCCGTCTCTGTCGCACTCACGGATTACATGCCCCAAGAGATTTTTGAAGCGTTTTCCTAAGTGCCTCCCGCGGACAAATATAAACTCTAACATATTGCGTATAAAATTTATTATCGATTGCCTGTTACATTTTTCAGTGTTTATCTTTTGTCCCGATTCGAGAATGACGCAAGTTCAACTCGGAAACAAAGGTAATGTAAACTTTGTTTCATGGAAGATATGATTGAATTTCAACTGAATTGTTTCGTTGAGTTACGGTATTTGTAAGTGGGTGTATACTAAATGTATTATCTGGCATTTTAGCAGTGTCATATTGAAAACACTGTTAGTATTTAGTGCGATTTCGGAGACGAAGTAACGCGTTCCGGTTTTATAAGTAAACTAAAAAAATAAAATTAACTAAATACCTGTAAACGTGGTTCATGTTGAAGTGATCAAGTGAAGTGCTATGCAAATGTGAATCCAGTGATAATGAGTTATACTCAAAATAATTTAATTTAACTAGTGTTGTTTAACAGGTAAACTTTAGAGCGGAACAGAGGATTTTGTATTCGTTTGTAATCAATATAAATAAATAATTATATCGATTAGTTTATTTTTAGGTTTAGTTTGCAATATTATCCTGCAAGAGTAGCAAAATAGCGTATTATTCATTTAGCGTTGTTTGCAAAATTAATATTAAAAGATCAGTAAAAATAATACTCTGAATTGATAACATCTAGTTTTTATATGGCATCAAATTAATATTCGTTATTTTTTCTTAGTTTTTAATATTTATGCAAAATTAGAACAGTTTCACCATCACCGGCTTTTTCTCATCCTATAAAATAAATATTTATAAAGTTAACAGTGATATCATATCTTACGGAAAAATACTTCATAAGACCACTTTACATGAATAATTCAGATTTCTACAAATATCTATAGTTGTCAATCCAGTTTAAGCTAAAAACGAGAACTGGAAATCATCGCGCGATTGTAAAATGCTAATTAATCTAAAAATAGATAGTAAGAACCTCGCAAAGGTTAAGTGGTCTTTAGGTTCCCACTTATTAATAGGTAAACTTACAATACTTGAGGATTGTCAGTAATATTTATGTCGTAAAAACACATTGAGACAAAAAAAAAAATCTTGTACCTACACCATACAGATGTTTGTTCCTGAGTAGCATTCAATTATATTAAACCATATAAATATGAATCTTTGTGTTAAACTAACATAAAAGTATCTACCTGGGATAATTTTATTTGATACTTACTTCTACCAGTTGCTTCGCTCGGATGTCGGAAATCTTCCCAAGGGAAGATATTCCCGGGTTAAAAAGTAGTCTTTGTGCTTTACCAAACTATAGTCTATCTCTGTGCCAAATTAAATCGAGATCCATAGAGTAACACATTCATGTATCCAAACATTCGCATTTTAATTAGGACTTGTTGATGCCCGCGGTTTTGCCTGCTTGACAAATTATGTACTTAAACCATCCTCAAGAATCACTCTATCCATTGGTAAAAACAGCATGAAAATCGGTGCAGTAGTTTTTGAGTATACTGAGAACAGACAGATAGACGCGGCGGAGGACTTTGTTTTATAATATGTAGTGATGTTAAGCCTAAGAACCAGCTAGGTACCATCTTACCAGATACAGTCATCACGGTTCCCTATCCATTTGCATAAAATTTTAAGACCTAATATTACTTAGCATAATTTTGATCGGCATGATTATATTTTCGCCTAATATAATTACGCATTACAGCTTACGCATAATGTTTTTAAGCATCATTTCTGTAACCATAATAATGATTAAGCATAATATTCTAAAGCATAAATTTATTCAGCATAGCCAAACCTTAAAATATTCTATGCATGGTCGATGGTGGGCTTGGTCGACGGAGCCCCGCTTAGCGGGGCTCCTACTTCTGTGTGGTTTATAATAAAATAACCACGAAGGGGATGGCGGGGTCACCATCCCCTTCTTACCTAACCTATCCGAGTCGGAGTGCTCTAAAGTCCCGATTGCATCCAGTTTCTCCTGATATAACAACCGTTACATACCCAATGTCGATGGCAAATGATGTTATGGCATGTGCTAATAGTAATTAGGCCTACTAACGTTATGCGAATCAAATTTATGCCAAAACAAATTAGTCTTTAAGATGATTATGCCAACATAAAATGTATGCCTAAAAATATTATGCCGAAGTATTATTATGCCAAAACAAATTATGCCAAAATCGTTATGCCGAAGAATATCAGGACAAAGAACATTATGCGAAAAGAAGGGATCCCAGTCATTACATTACAGTCTGTAGGGAAAAGATCTCGTCTTATACAAAGGAAATAATCAACTATCAATGATACACCACATCGGCTTTTCTGTCAGTGTTTACAGATCAAAAACAACATCTGCATCAAAAAGACCTTTTTAAAAAAATCAGAAAGCACATCACACATTGACATCAGATTGTGATGTGGTTAAAACAAATCAAATCATATTTATTTTGCAAATAGTTTACATGTAACTCTTTTACACGTCAATATTTTTGGTCATATTATTCTAGACGAGGCCGATGTTTCCTGAGACACTGAAACAAACTCAGATTTGACAAATTATGATTCTGATGAAGTGGCTTTTTTACACCCGTCGCGTCGTTCAAAATCTTTTATCGTTTCCGAAGTGTTCAGATCTCAAAACAATCTTAAATATCCCTTCTCTGTCAAAAACATACAAAGAATATCTGTAAATAGAATGCTTTAAGCGATACGACCGCCCGTTGTTATAACTTATCTAATATTTTTAAGCCCTCATTGTAACTTAAGGTGAACGATAAAGATATATTTCTATCTCATCTTATTTTTATTAGGTATTTTTTAGCTGACCCAGCGTACTTCGTTCCGCCTAACAGTCGATTCTTTAAAAAAAAAAAAACTAAAATAAACGTAGCCTAAGTTACTTCTTATTACATCAGCTTCCTGCCAATAAAAGTCCCGTCAAAATCGGTCCAGCCCTTTCAGAGATTAGCCGGAGCAAACAGACAGACAGACAAAAATTCTAATAAATGTTATTTTGGTGTATGTACCGTGTATATTCATATACATGTAGTAAAAAACGGTTATTTCAATATTAAAAAAGGACCCTCCAATTTTATTTATATGTACCTATGTATATTTATGTATGTATATAGATGTAAAGATAAAAATCAATACTTCAATTCACTCAGCCATTGGCGATTCATAACTGGACACATTAAACCCCAGTTCCTTGCCTTCCGCATCTATTCTGCCTCAGCCACCTTATTTTATTAATTTAATAATTTATGTACACACACACAAATAGATAAAAAACAGGAAACATAGAAATAGGTACAAAGGTGAGGCTCATTTCTAAAGAAATCTCTTCCAGAATACCTGCGAAAGGACAGCCAAATAAAAGAGATGTGGAAACTGTGTGTAAAAGTTAAAAATAAAGCAATAAAATTTAAATATAACATACAATACCTAAATAATAAATATTACTAAAAAAATATGACGCCAATATCTATTACATTACATACATTTAAAGTACATCTATAAGTACATATTATAAATAAGATTGGAGTGTCTGTTTGTAATCTATAATCTATTATAATATTATAAAGCAGAAGAGTTTGTTTGTTTGTTTGGTTGAACGCGCTAATCTCAGGAACTACTGTTCCGATTTGAAAAATTCTTTCAGTATTAGATAGCCCATTTATTAAGGACTAGGACTATTTAATTAATGATAAGGACATATCATCACGCTAAGAGTAAAAGGAGCCCAGCATTAATGGAAAATGTGACGCAGACGAAGTTGCGTGGGTCAGCTAGTATTAAAATAACCGTTTTTTACTATATGTATATGAATATATTATTATTTACGGTACATACACCAAAATTACATTTATTACAATTTTTGTCTGTCTGTTTGTTCCGGCTAATCTCTGAAATGGCTGGATCGATTTTGACGGGACTTTTATTGGCAGGTAGCTGATGTAATAAGGAGTAACTTAGGCTACGTTTATTTTAGAAAAAAAAACTAAAGAATCGACTGTTAGGCGGAATGAAGTTCGCCGGGTCAGCTAGTACTAAATAATATTTTAAGATAAATAAAAATACATACTTGCAACTATGCTCGGCTTTTCAAGGTGATTGGTTCATCTTACAGGGAGATCCCACACTCAAAGTCAAACAATAATAAATTCTTTAGCTCTAAACTATTTAAGATTTATTTATTTATTTAAACAGTTAATAACACCTTAACAGCCATAACGCCAAGGCGATGTTACTACCAAAAAAAATACAATTTCAAATAATTCAATAATAAAAAAATTCAATCATAATTTATGTACTTTATTATGACTGCATCATAAAAGTTGTTTTGGTGTACAATAAAATATAATAAATTCAGACTAAAGTCAGGTACCACAAAAATCTAAAATGTTTACACAAATTGTAAAACCTCCATGATGAGATGAAGTCTAACCTATTCTTAGTCATGAATCATAGAGCCACATGAATAACAACTATGGCCAATTTCGACCACATATGTGTCAGTTTACTTTAGAATCGTTTAACATAATTATTATAGCTTTATGTAACGGTTTCGTGAGATTAGCTCCAAAAATATAGAGCTAGAGTGAAATCTTTCAGCATAATTCGCTGTGTCAACCTGAAATTTTGTTATTTATTTTTAAGAATGGGCTTTCTCCCACTCTAAGCGGAGCAGAAGCACAGTATAAATATGTACCATATTTATACTGTGGCAGAAGGGAGTGAGACTTTTACCACAGTCATATAAATTATACTGTGCTTTTACTGACTCAAAGCTACCCGTGTTCCTTCTAATGCCCTGGGCGTTCTAGGGCCGCGGTCACTCTTTCGAACGAATTCCTAGATAAGATAAGATAAGATAAATTTATTTGCCCAAACATGTACACATACAAGACTAAAGAAACGTGCATGCAGGATTACAAAGACAGAAAAGGTTCTGACATGTTTGCACCATAGGCGTGCAAACCCTAAAGACAACCCTTGATAAAGATAGCTTTTGTATGTCTTTCCTGGGACGAAAGTATCCTATGAGGGTTTTCTGAAATATCGTACACCAGGTGTCCGGTCCAGGTTCCTGTCAAAACACTAATGTGTTCCGACATGAATTTAATTAACTTTATTTAAAAAAAAGTTGATAGAGTGGCTACAAAATTAATGTTTCAATAGTAATTTTGAATAACAGATTTATAATAATTGTAATAACAATAATTCGAATTGCATGATAGCAATAATAATTAAAAAACTGACATAAGTAAATAATTTGCACGCTTGCTTGCAGGCAGTATAGAATGACTTTTAGGATATAAGATCATCCTTGTAATTTGTAAGTATTTTCTGGCAAATAAATATTTTCGATTTGATTTGACGTCAACGTCTCATATGCCGTCTAAGTCACTTTAACAAGACTTAGTTTGTACAGTGAAGACCAAGCAGATAGACAAACATATTTTATAATAATAGGTACTAGAGGCCGCCCGCGACTTCGTCCGCGTCTAAATTCTCGTTATTCCCGATCCCTCGGGAACTCCGGGATAAAAAGTACCTACCCTTTGTGTTGTTCTTGGTCTTCAGCTACCTACATACCAAATTTCATCGTAATCGGTTCTGTAGTATTTGCGTGAAAGAGTAACAAACATCCATACATACTCACAAACTTTCGCATTTATAATATTACCAGCTAACCCGCGCAACTTCGTCTGCGTCACATTTTCCAATATTGCTCCGCTTCTATTTGTCTTAGCGTGATGATATATAGCCTATAACCTTCCTCGATAAATGGGCTATCTAACACTGAAACAATTTTTCAAATCGGACCAGTAGTTCCTGAGATTAGCGCGTTCAACCAAACAAACAAACAAACAAACTCTTCGGCTTTATAATATTATATATAGTATAGTTTAGGATTAATAAGATTAGTATACATTTCTTAATAAAATATTTAAAATAAAACTTTAAATTATTTCAATGACATTTTTGCGCTCTACATTATTAACCACTGATTTATGATAACGGAAAAAATTGTGAGAAAAACAAAATTCATTCATCAATATTTATATAATTATTACACAGCAAAACTCGCTTTAAATAAAAAAAATATATTTGTATTTGAAATATTATAAGACCAACCGAAGTTTATCATCATCATCATTCACAGCCCGACTACACCAACTGCTGAGCATAGACCTCGCTTTTCTTGTGCTAATCCCCACGTTCCTGTGCCAGTCTCGTCCAGGTTCTTCCTGCGATGGCAACTATGTCACCCGTCCATCCCGCCGCCGGTCGACCAACACTACTTCCAGTCCTCGGAGGCCACTCGATCAATGCCTCACTCCACCTGTCATCACCTCGCCTTGCCAGGCGTCCTGCCGAGCTCCATTTTAGTTCCGCAATTCGTTTTCTAATGTCGAAAACCTTCGTACGTCTTCGGATCTCGACATTTGGAACTTTATCTATTAATCTAAAATACTTTTTTCTTTCAACCAACCGCAGTTATATTACTCCAAAGTGGCCCAAAAACATGGCAATTTCATAGGTGTTAGAAAACCCAATGATATAAAACAAACGCTGTCATCCTTTGTCAGTTTTCATACTCACTTGTTCTAAACTATGCAACAGATTTTGATACGGTTTTCACTAATAGAAATATCAAATTCAAAAGTCATATAATCAAATTAGAGAGCCAGCACATTTTGAATGTCAAGTTTTACAAAAACACACCACTTCCTAGTGTAACGGAGAGAGTTTGCATTTATGAATTGCAAACGTGCAAATCCAGGACGGGTCGATAGTCATCTGCCTAGCCTTCTCACAATTATATTGAGGTCGGCTGCCAGTCCAAGCAGATTCAGCTGAATACCAGTGTTTTTACGTGGAGCGGCTGTCTACCAGACCTCCACAACCCATTATCTGGGTAAGACGATACTCCTTGGCCAGACTGGTGTCAGATTTTCTAGCGTTTGACTATCCGTAACGACTGCCAAAGATCTACAAATGATAGCCGGGACCAACGGCTTAAACGTGCTTTCCGAGGCACGGAGGAGTCTCGGTATGTTATTATGCTCACCCATCCACAGACGAACCTCGATCAAGATCGTGCCGCAGTTATTATTTATCCACGAGCTTCTCTTCGGTGCGAATTGATAGCGTATTATAAAAATACATTTTAAAATTAAACATAAAAATTCGTTGACACTGGTCAGGACGGCATCAAAATCATTTGACCAGAGGCTCTATTCTGATAGCGGTTGCGTGGCGAAAGCGGTTGTCAAAACGTCAAAACTGTATGTTACTGACAAACGCTTGCGCCTTTATTTAAGCAACTAGCTGACCCGCGCAACTTCGTCTGCGTCACATTTTCCATTACTGCTCCGCTCCTATTTGTCTTAGCGTGATGATATATAGCCTATGACCTTCCTCGATAAATGGGCTATCTAACACTGAAAGAATTTTTCAAATAGGACCAGAATTTCCTGAGATTAGCGCGTTCAAACAAACTCTTCAGCTTTATAATATTAGTATAGATAATGGATTGATGTAAAATAATTTATACTAATCTATTTGTTTGTTTGAACGCACCATCTCAGGAACGCCTGGTCCGATATAAAAAAAATCTTCCAGTGTTAGATAGCCTATTTATCGAGGAAGGCAATAGAAGCGAAGCACTAATGAGAAATGTGACGCTAATCATTATACCTATATTGGAACTGGTATTTCCATTTAACTAATCAAGTGAGAATTAAATTAATGATTACATAGAATTTTGGTGTTAAAAATAAAACCACACAATAACAGGATAAATTCTAAATATCAACGTGATAAAATAGAAATTTGACGTCACATCCCTTCATACCACTTTAGTAGAATATCATTATTAGTAATCATATCTACAATAAACTGTCTTTCATTTACATCTTCAGCGCAAAAAGTGGTTCAAGGTTGATTGGGAAAATTTGACAGTGACGGGTAACGTGATGTACTTTCTGATTCTGCTGAAGTGGCCTTTTTAGTCCCGCAGAACGTAGACAATGTCGGGGAATATGGTTAGCTAAGATATCAGTAAAGTATTAATTACGGTATCGTTTTACAGCGTGGGAACATTATACCATATTGATATAGCTAATTGTGTTTTTAAATTGCAAATATTTACATCACACACATTATTTAAATACATATAGCGCATGCTATAAAATCAACAAACTTAAGATCCACCCAATGATGGCAATCAAAATCAAATCAAAATTCTTTATTTCAAATAGAACATTTCCAAGAACTTTGTACGCCTGGCAGTCAAATAGATGAAGTCAGTTTGGCCGTGTGTGGTCATATAGGTATTATAAAGATAGTGTTTTGTATCTGCTATAAAAGCCTATGCAAAGTAAAGAAACAATATAAAAAAAAAAATACCTTTTAAAATATTTAACAAAATACCGACCATTTTTTTTTTTTTTTTTTTTTTTAGGGATGGGAAATCATCCAATGACTCCTCCCGCTCTGGGTGTAGCGGGAGGGAGTGTCAGACTTCTACTGACTAAAACCCATCCATGTTCCTTCATTGCCCTTTGTGTTCCGGAGCCACGGTGTCTCTTGCGAATAATCCCGCGACTCCGGCAGGCGTCGGCCCTTTCGGGCCCCTCTGTGTTGCTGACTCTCTTTGAGGCGCGCGTGGAACACTAACGCGCCGTCGACACGGCCTGTCGTCACAAGACGGACGGACGGCGAGCCACCCATAGCTCGCCGTCCACAGGCCCGCGCCTACGGTGGCCGGAGGTCACCAGGTGGCCCCCGACGCCCGCGGCGTCCACCACGGCGGCCGGGACGAGAGGGTCTCCTCTCCCGCTCCGCCACCTCCTTCGCTAGCATGACTGCTTCGCAGAAGGAGGCAACGGCGTCCCATTCCGTCTCGCTCCGGACCATGGCTTGGACCAGGGCCGGACGCGAGAGGTCGCCGCCGATCGCCGTTTCGAGGACACGGCGGTGCGCCGCCCAAGCGGGGCACACCTGCACAGTGTGCTCTACCGTGTCCTCTGGTCGATCCTCGCAGTGGTGACACCCGGGCGTTTCCTCCCGCCTGATTCGGTGCAGGAACCTCCCGAAACAACCATGTCCGGTGAGGACCTGCGTCAGGCGGTAGGTGAGGACGCCGTGGCGCCTCTCAAGCCACTCCTCAAAGAGGGGACTTACCGCCGCTATCGTGGCGTGCCCTGCGTTGGGTTGCGATAGTCGTCGTCTCCATGACGCCATGAGATCGCGCCGGAAGTTCGTCCGCTGCGCGACAATTTGCCGCGTCAGCGGAGTTTCCCCCCGGCTTAGTACCTCCGCGCGCCAATCATGCAGGCGCGCGAGGACCACCGCCTCCAGATCCCATGGCGGCAATCCGGCAAGGAGACCCGCCGCTTCGCGCGAGATCGTGCGGTACCCTCGTGTCATTCTGAGGGCCACCACCTTTTGGGGCGCGTTCAAGTGGTTCGCAGCACGCTGCCTCAATGAACGCGCCCACACCGGGGCCCCGTAAAGGGCCATGGACCGCACGACCCCCGCGTATAGCCTACGGCAGGAGGCGTTCGGTCCCCCCAGGTTGGGCAGGAGCCGCCTGAAAGCAGCGCCGGCCCGCTCCAGTTTGGGGACCAAACGTCGGAAATGCTCCACGAAGTTCCATCGGCTGTCCAGGACGAGCCCCAGGTATTTCAGCGTCGATTCGACGCCGATGGAAACCCCTCCTACCGTCAGCAAGGATCCCGACGGTGGCGCATTGCCTCGGCCATGAAAACACATGGCCTCGGACTTGTGCAGCGCCACCTCGAGACCCAGTTGCCGGATCCGCTCAACGACTATCGCAACCCCGCGTGTCATAGCGTCGGCCGCCTCCGCGTACGACCCCCCTTGTGCCAGCACCAGCGTGTCGTCAGCGTAGCAAATGACGCTGACGCCACTAGGGAGGTCGGCTCGCAGCACCCAGTCGTAACCGATGTTCCACAGGGGCGGCCCCAGAACCGAGCCCTGTGGGACACCGCACGACATCTCTCGCCGGTTCCACTCTCCGCTGTGACTAGGGTAGATAACTGCCCTGTCGGACAGGTAGTCCCCGACCACACGACGAAGGTAGGTCGGCACCCGATGATACCGGAGTGCCTCCCCAATGCAGCTCCAGGGCATGGTGTTGAAGGCGTTGGCGATGTCGAGAGACACCGCCAAGACAACACCACCCCGGGAGACCGCATCCCCCGTCGTGAGGGCTCTGACGCGCATGACGGCGTCCACCGTAGAGCGCCCCTTGCGGAAACCGAACTGGTTGTCCGCAAGATCCGGCCCCGTTCCCGCTAGGTGCCCGGCGAGGCGGTTCGCAATGACTCTCTCGAAGAGCTTGCCCACCTCGTCGAGCAACACCACGGGCCGGAATGCGGATGGAGAGTCCGCAGGGCGCCCAGGCTTCGGGATGAGTACCAGCTTCCCGGTCCTCCAAGAAAGCGGGAACTGGCCTCTCTCCAAGCATGCGCTAAAGAGCCCCTCCAGTCGAGGCCCGAGAGCCTCCAATGCCAGGGCCCAGGCTTTGCCAGGCAAGCCGTCGGGCCCTGGGGCGGTATTCTTGGCCTTGAGCCTCCGTACCGCCGCTCTCAGGTCTACCCCAGTCACAGCAGGGATGTCGTCGTCGTCGTCCTCTTGGTCCTCTTCCGGCACCGCAGGCGGCGGAGCCATAGGCGGGGGAGGATGTTCCCCTCGCGCAGGGAACAGAGCGCTCACCGCGTCCTCCACGAGCTGAGGCCGGAGACTCTGCGTCAGTGGGGGGGCCCAGGTGCGGAGCTTGTTCCGCACCATGAGGTAGGGGCGCCCCCACGGATCTCTGTCGAGAGTCGCCAGCATTTCCTCGCGGGCCAGATCTCTAGCCCGCAGGACAGCGTCGCGGAGAGCGGTCTTTGCGGCTCTGTATCCCTCGTATAGCTCCGCCTCGATGGCGTCCGCATCCGGAGGACGGATGCGGCGCCTGCGATGCCTGGCGTACCGGCGGCGCGCAGAAATGCACGCCTCGCGCAGAGACGCTAGCTCTCGCGACCACCAGTACACCTGGCGCCGGGCTCTTCCTGGCCGGACTCGGGGCATTGCCACGTCACAAATGTCGGACATGGCCTCCTGGAACCACCCTGCCTCGTGATTGACGTCGGCAGGCCTGTCCGGTGATGTCACCCAGGCCTGCACGATCGAGGCTTCCAGGAGGAGCTCCCGGTCCAGCTGCTTCAGAGCCCAACGCGGACCACTCGGGGTCTGTACGACCGGCGCGCTTGAGGTCTGGGTGGAGACGTCAAACCGGATATACCGGTGATCGGAATAGGTCTCCACCTCCTCCATGACACGCCAGTCAATGACCCGCGGTGACAGAGCGGGACTGGCGAACGAGATGTCCACCACCGACTCGCCCCGCATCCGCACACACGTGGGGACAGAACCCCGATTGAGGACGACCAGGCCTGTCTCCAGAGCCCAGTCTTCCACCATCCTTCCCCGCACGTCTGTCAGACGAGAACCCCAAGCCAAATTCTTGGCATTGAAGTCCCCGAGGACAAGTACGGGTAGGGAATAGTGTCCGACGACGACACCCAACTCTACAAGAGAGTTGTGGAACTCGGCGAGAGTTCGGCTCGGGGAGAAGTAGACTCCTACTACGACGATCTCCCCGAACCGTGCTGCGACGCACCCCTGTCCCCTCCTGACACTTTCAAGGGACGGGGTACCGGCGGCGGCCGACGATATGATGGTCACTGAGCCGCTCAAGTCCGCAACCCAGTCATCCCTGGGTAGGACAAAATACGGCTCAGCGACCACAGCAATGTTGATCGACCACTGCGCCATGCTCTGCATCAGCAAGTGCTGAGCACAGGCGCAGTGGTTGATGTTCGCCTGGAGGAAGCTGAGTGGGGCCGTTACTGGCATTCCATGTCAGCTTCCTCCTGCGAGGGCCCCTCTGTGGCGGTAATAGCGGCAGTGGCGGCGGTTGCGACTGCGGCGGTTGCGGCTGCGGCGGTTGCGGCTGCGGCAGTTACGGCTGCTGCGGCGGAGACGGTGGCAGTGGCGGCGGAGGGCCTCCCCCTACCTCCGGATCTGGCCTTGGTGGGCGGAGCGGGCGGAGCGCAGGCCGCGCTCCCAGCCCGGTGGTCGCCTGGCTTGCCGGCCGCCGCACATGCAACGCAGTGCGGCTTGGCAGAGCAAGTTACGGCCACGTGACCGGGCTGACCGCAGCGGAAACAGAGGCCGCTGCGGTCGACCTCCGAGGCGCACTTAACTGACACGTGGTGCCCCACGTGGCAACGATAGCACCTCAGAGGCCTGGGCTCCAGCAGCTTTACCTGCGCTGAAACCCAGCCCACCAATAGCCTTCGGCCCTCCACAATCTTTTTGGCCGCCGTCACAGGGCAGCAAACCGTAACGGTTCGCATACCCGAGAAGTCCGGACGTAGGGCGCCTGCCTTTATCTGCTCGGCAGAGCACCCTCCGGACCTGGCGACGGCAGCCACCACTTCCTCCTCAGTTACAGAGTCGTCCAGACCCAGGATGCGCAGGTCTGCGCATCTAACGGGCCTGGACACTCGGGCCTCGTCTGCATTTAGGGACGCTCTCAGCTTTTCAGCCAGAGCGTCAGCGGACGAGCCGCTAGTTTCTCCGGGGATCTCCAGCATCCGCGCTCCCGTCGCGGTGACTTTGAGCCGGAGGCCCCCGGTGATCCCGAGCTCTGTGAGATTCACCGTCTCCTTCGCCTTCGCCAGCAGGTCGCGGTAGGACACGCCCCTCTTTTCCGCTTCCGGCTGTAGCGTAATTACTACAGCGGCGGTTTTCGGGGCGCGGAGCCTAGCCGCGATCTTGCGTGCCCGAGACTTGCGCTGCCGCTCCTTGTTTCGGGCCTTTTTGGCCGCCTTCCGCCGGTTCTCTTGCTCCCCGACCACTTGCCATTCGGCTTCAGCCGGGGGAGGTGTAGGGAGCTGTGCGGGCTGGGAGGGCGGTGGCGGCGGCTGCCGCGGTTGGCGTGCCGCAGGCGGTTGGCGTGCCGCAGGCTGTTGGCGTGCCGCAGGTGGTTGGCGGGCCGCAGGCGGAGGACCGCTCGCAGCAGGCGCTGTCGCTGGCAGCGCCTTTCCCTTGCCTTTCTTCCCTTTCCCCTTCCCCTTCCCCTTAGCTTGCGCCTTGGCAGGCGCCTCAGCTGGCGCCGGCTCTGCCGGGGCTGGCTTTGCTGGGGGGGGGGGCGGCAACACGGCCCTGCCGGAGGGCCGACTGGACGGCCCTGGTCCGGATGCGGCAGCCGCAGCAGCCGCATAGGACACCGTCCCCGGGCCCGAAGCCTCCTTGTTTGCCCCTAGGGGGGGCCGCAGGACGATGCCCTCTAGCACGGAGAACCGCCGCTGGAAGGCGGCGAGCTCCTTCCGGACCAGTGCCAGGACCTGGTTGTCTTCCGGTTCGGGCCGGCTTGGTTGCTGCTGCTGTTGCTGCCGCTGTTGTTGTGCCGCCTGTTGTTGTGCCGCCTGTTGTTGTGCCGCCTGTTCCGCCTGAGGCGCCACGCGGGGGACGGGCTCCCGCAGGCTGGCCAAGTCCGCTCGGAGCTTCGCGTTCTCCTTTTGGAGAAGCTCCATGGCGGACGTAAGGCGGGCGACGTCCGCCCGCAGACTGGCCATCTCCCCGTCGTGCGAGGCCCGGAAGTTGGCCTCCGCTGCCGCCATAATTGAAGCAGAAGCCGCAGGCATGGCCCTCAGCCTTGTGGACGGCTTCTGCTTGTGGGCCACTTGCTTGAGTGCGGCCTCCACCTCCTTCGCAAACCTGGCCTCCCGCTCCGCCTCGGAGCCGCCAGGTGCTTCGTCCTCGTCGCCCGTCCCGCACGACCTCGTGCCCGGGTGGCGTCCCTCCTCGGCCAGCTTGGCCGACCTCTCAGAGGCCGAAGGCCCCCTCCCCTTGCCTCTGATCCCGCCACGCTTATTGGTGGGGATCTTCCTGGCCGAAGCCGAGGCCTCCTCCTCTCCGGATGACGACCCTTTGTCGCCATCCCGCCTGGGCCGCTTGCGGAAGAACTTGCTGATCTCCGCAAGTGACCCGGCCCTCTCGCGCCGGGAGCTCTCTGAGCCTCCCGCGCCTCTCCCGCTTCTGCTGGATGCAGCGTCGGACTCCGACCGCTCATCACACATTGTGCCGTTACCGGCGGTTTGGGTTTGGTTTCCATTTTCCATTTTATTCCCACGAGTAATAGGTAAGTATACGTCCATCCTGACAGGGACCGTGTATCAGGATAAGCAGAATAAGTTGCTTTACTCGCCAGAGAGGGCTGCAGGTATCTCTGGCGAGGGAAGCACTAGAGACTGATAATACCCGTCAGCCATTCGTCCCTTCGCGGTGCTTCCGCCACTTGGGATTCGGGGTATTTTTTATAGAGGTTTACGTCCTCGTGGTCCAGGCAGTTAAGCCAAGACCGTCGGTCCTATGAGTGCTGCGAGACATGACCACAGTCTGCACTTCGATAGGGTTACGATATCAGCGGTGACAGAGAAGGACCCACCAACTCTGTCTGCTCGGAGGCAGGGTAAGTGCACACCGAGCCCGCTCTTGCTCCTCTGCTATGCCCTCTGCTACACAGAGGGTCACGCAAAGGAACGCCCCGTCGGTCCATCCAGTGGACCCCACCCGTGTCAGAAAATTAGCCGCAACAGTAACCCTCCCCGAAGCATAAGAGGAGATTCTCATTTCCCCTCATTCCCCGGAGAAAGTTACTGTTGCGCCCAGGGTGCACCGGCCCAGCAACTGCTCTTCCCTCCAGACGGATCGAAAGGGACCAGCAGCCGCCAAGCACGCGTGGAGGACTTCTGACTTCGCACCCCAAAATACCGACCATTAAAGCCAACTTTACAACGGACACATCAAGTGTTAAACCAGCGGTCAAGTGCGAGCCGGACTCGTGCACCGAGGGTTCCGTACAAACATGTAGGTAAATATTTATAAGCAAAAGTAGCGGTTTACGATTTATGACGTATTAAAAAAAAACTATTTACTAGATCTCGTTCAAACCAATTTTCGGTGGAAGTTTACATGGTAATGTACATCATATATTTTTTTTAGTTTTATCATTCTCTTATTTTAGAAGTAAGGGGGGCACACATTTTACCACTTTGGAAGTGTCTCTCGCGCAAACTATTCAGTGTAGACAAAAATGATAATAGAAACCTCAATATCATTTTTGAAGACACTTATCCATAGATACACGTATGGGTTTGATAAAAAAAAATTGAGTTTCAGTTCTAAGTATTGGGACCCCCAAAATTTATTGTTATTTTTGTGTGCGGTTCACAGAATACATCTACTTACAACAGCATAATTTTATTCTTATAGTTTCGGAAAAAAGTGGCTGTGACATACGGACGGACAGACAGACAGACATGACGAATCTATAAGTGTTCCGTTTTATGAGATTTGGTTACGGAACCCTAAAATAAAACAAGTAATCTATAATCAGATGATCAATACCTCTATATCTACAGCGTCGTATAAAAACCTACAAACCTAGTAGATACACTTTTTATGAGATCCATCTCATGATTGCTTTATAGCAGAACCTGTATGGCGGCGACGAGAAATAACCCCTGACTATGTGACGTCATTGGAGACTGGTGGGAATACCCAGGCTTTTTGGAATATTCAATTGCAAGCTTATTGATTATATTCCCTCCATTTTGAATCAAATTTTCATGAGAAATTTGTAAAAACCCAGTCAATCAGGACGTCGACTTTGTACCTGTTCTGTCGCTGATATAATATTCTGATTATCTTGACACATAAACTGCCTAGCCTTTACAATGTTGGGGTTGGCTTCCAGTATTTGGTGCAGCCGAATACCAGTATTTTACATGGGGCAACTGCATATCTGTATTATAACCCAGTTACTGTTACTGAAATATCTTATGTATCTACTAGCTTGGCTTGTGTGAATGTCGACACAAAGCCTATAAGAGATTCCAGACTATTTTTTTTTTGCCATATTTCATCCAGATCGGATTCGACGTGATATATGGAATGGTGTTTACCCATCCATCCATCCAATTTCGCATATATATTTCACCGGAAAGTGGAAAACTTCGTAAGATCTATACTAATATTATAAAGCAGAAGAGTTAGTTTGTTTGTTTGTTTGGTTGAACGCGCTAATCTCAGGAACTACTGGTCCGATTTGAAAAATTCTTTCAGTGTTAGATAGCCTATTTATCGAGGAAGGCTATAGGCTATATATCATCACGCTAAGACCAAACAAAGGAGCGGAGCAGTAATGAAAAATGTTACGCAGACAACGTTGCACGGGTCAGCTAGTTATAAAATAACTCGAGAGTTTGTAAACTTTCGATAACTTGTCAACTGGACATTTGGAATGCCTTTTTACGCTTCTAAATTTGATAGTTTATAATTTCTCGATTTCGTTCCGAGAAATTGTGAACTGAAAAAAAAATGGCGACCAATCAGAGCACAAGTCTACACGAAACAGGCTCTCAGTGGTTTGATCATATGTGACGTCACACATACACCATGTAGTTAGGAATTAATGGACTTCGCGTTGTCCGATGTTGATTGGACAAGAGAGAAAGGTGACAGGAATTCGAGCTTAGCAACAACAGAGCTGATGTTGAGTAGTTTGTTCCTATATTGAGATACCTTGACATCTTCCAAGTTGCGTGTCATTTAGCGGCTGTCTGTCAAAGATTATGAACTGAAGGCCAATTCTCGTAATTAATAAAAGCAATTTACTTGTATCAAAAAACCCGACCGCACAAAGCAACTAAAAAGTTCCAAACAAGTCAGTTTACAAGCGTCTGATGCAGTTTGTAGTGTTTATTTTAGTTCAACTACAGATGTGATGCCACCAACTGTATCAGTCAGGTGAAAATTGATCCGTATGGAGTTTTTATAAGTAATTAAAATTGATAGATGACTTCGATTTTATTTTGGACATGTATTTACTGGATGGAAACATTCTGTTTTGTCCGTTCATAAGATTTTAAAAAAATATTGGACATGTATTTTTTGTTATAAATTTCTATATTCAATTGATAAAAATAAAACGCATCAAATATAGAAAATTAAAATCTTCATCTTTAGATTTTTTGAGGAAAATATTCAGTTGGAAATCAATTAGATGACCCGCCTAACAGGAAGTGTTACATTTGAGCCTGTTGAGTCCCACTGCAATGCAAAGGCGTCCCCTCCCTTCCTTTCACTTTCCTCTGTCCTAATTTTTGCCAATCCCTTAGGAGACTACCTCGTCTCACCATCTCTTCCTGGGCCTACCACGTCGCCGGTACAATGCCTGTAATCATTAAAGAGGATCCTCTTGAATATCTCAACTGCAGTATAAAAAATTCTATCAGCTTTCAATAGCATAAAACAATAACGCATACCACAATAATGTCCTTGAATGAAATGATCTCTATGGATTATGTGGGCTTTAGTCCATGTTTGTTCTTATTATCGCAGTGGACCAAACTTATCGGGTGATCCATACGGTGCGTGGGCGACGACGCAATCGCATCCTTTGCGGCCAGCCTTAGATAACGTGCTTTTTTTCAGCGCTTTATAATCCTGGCTGGTTAGGAATTTGGGGTATTTAAAAAAGGAAGTGTTTTTTGGTTTTTATCTTTATGGCTTGTGTTCTAGAACTGGTTCGAATTGGTTTAATTTACGAGTAACTTGTAGCGTTTAGTTGGTTTGGGTCAAATCTTGGTAGCTGCTCATTTAATCCTAAAGAGTTGAAAGGACATTGTTCATCGCCCATACATCGTTCGCCTAAGAACCAACAGAGACGTGAATTTACTATCTGTGTTTTAAATAATGCATATGTTCGACTGAAACTAAATTAAAATCACGGACACTTTTCAGAATTGTAAAATATCCAAAATGATTTCGGATTTTGAGGTTATAAAACATACCAAACAATAGAAACATACCAAATGGACTAAGATCCCAGAGCTGCCAGACTTTTTATCTCACCAAAAAAATGGTGTAGAGTAGTGTTAATATGTTCTTCTAACATACGAAAGCGTGGTAACTTAGGTCGACGGCCGATTCCCTGATATCAGGTGCAAAATACATTACATAAATCAAAGTGTCAACTGTCATTTCATCGACTGTCAGTGTCAATAGTGTTCGTGTCATACAGCGCTTTAATCGCTTTATTATTTTTGTAGGTAACTAAAAATCTTACAGCGCTGAGACCGCTTTGTTTCATTTTAAAATAATGGCGCCGGGTTATAAAACCCAAGTGAGTTACTTTTTAAAATGGTTTCGTAATTAAAAAGTGTCCGTTCTATTCTAATCATTAAAATGTAATTTAAAAAAAAAACTAGGAATAATGGTAAAGGTTTCGCATGTGTTGATTCATAGGCCACTTTTTACCATGTCCTTTGATATGCTGCTATATTCATGTTGACAATGTATGTGAGTGAAAGTTTTCGAACATGGCCAGCGAACACTCCAGGAGACCACGTCGCTCGTGGAAGTGACAATGTATTTTGATTGTAACCTGCATGTTTCTGATCTAGCCTTCAGACGAAGCAATCTCTCAACGTCTTAAATCTTATTTCTTTTATGTTTTTTTTTTTTTTTTTTGTATATTTTATTTCTGACGTTTTTTGGTGACCACATTCATTGTTCGAATAGCCTTATAAAAACAAATTTAATACGAAATCTGTGTCGAAGTGCGGATTTTTTTGAAAGAGTCACCGCAGCCCGGGAACGCGACGGGCATTAGGAGGAACACGGATGGGTTTTAGACAGTACTAGCTGATGCTCTTGGCTTCGCCCGCAAAATTATATATCAAAACCTTCCTCGAGAACTACTCTACTCATTGGTGCGAACAACATCAAAATCGGTGCAGGAGTTTTTGAGTCTATCGCGAATACACAGATATACAGACGTGCAGGCCTTTGTTTTATAATATGAAGTGAAGAGTCAGACACTCCCTCCTGCTTCGCTAAGAGTGGAAGCTTAAAAAGGAATGCTTACCTATATTTTATTTTCCTAGTTATTGTTCTGTAAGTACTTTAGCGTCGGCTATCAGTCTTATTTTTCATGGAGCGACTGCGCATATAGAAATTGGAAATAGCGACTGCATATATGGAGCAACTTCTCAATTTCAATCCTGTTGTAGAGTCGCCTGGTTGTCAGATTTTTAAGTTTTCGGAGACTACGTGCAGATATTTAATTTATTAAGGGGGGAAAAAACGAATATGTTAAACTTTCACTAACGGCTCTACTTTAGAAAATATGTAAACTGTCCCACAAGAGATTTATACGAGATATCTTAATAGCCAATTTATTATCTGTTGCCACGTTGTATTGGGCCGCTACTTATGCTGTAAATCTTTCTTCATAAATCACATGATACATAACTCGGAACAAACATCTGTTGGCTTCACTATTTTATCGAACACACTGAAAAATATATTGTTTGGGCTCATTTTAAAATCTTTAAAAGCAACTACAGACAGGCCACACGACAAATGATATAGTAGGTGAAATTTAATGTGCAATAACTTTCATAGACCCATTATATACCTACGACATACGATAAAGTGATCCTTTACGTTCTCCAGTCCAAAATAACTTTAATTTCGGAAGTCGGTGTCAAAATACGAAGAAACAAACAAAAACACCGACTTCCGAAATTAAAGTTATTTTTTTCTTTGTAGTGTTTATTTTTTTTGGAAGTCGGTTGTATTTTTTTGTAAAAAGTTTTTTATTTTCACTTTTTAGTGGTAGGTACTCCACACCTAACAACACCACTGCAAAATCGCAGAAAAGCAAAATACGCAATTTCGATTACTCGGATGACATAAAACTATCATCCAAGTAGACGAATTCTAGATATTTCGATTTAAAATCCAAAGTTCGTAACCGCTTTTCATAAAATTTTAATGGGACCAATCTGCAAGTATATCCTTTCAGATAAAACAAGATTTTTTTAAATCGGTTTATAATTGTCGGAGTTATGAGGTAACAAACATAAAAAAAAAACATACAACCGAATTGATAACCTTCTCCTTTTTGGGAAGTCGGTTAAAAAAAAACGGTTCATAATTTATTTTCGGGTATCTACGAAGGGATATTTAGGGCAAATTTCATGAATCTGAAACTGAACGCGATCAACATATTAATTATGAACCGTTTACAAGCTGTCAGTGTCATTATTTTCTATGGAATATTAACACTGACAACTCTTGAACGCAGCTTGATCGCGATTAGTTTCATTGTTGAAATCTACTCTTAGGGTAAGGTCAGTGAACTTTATTGCAAGTTTATCTGGCGCCTGCAATACATCGAGTTTTAAAAGTATGTAATTGCTTAAATGATTGGCAAAAACTTCTATTAAAACGTTGTCGCGTCGCAACTATCTTATAGGTACGTACTGTATTTTTTTTTGAGTAAACCTTGAAGATTATCTGACACGTACAAGTATAAAATGTCGATGAAATTTTAAAGAGTAAGTTCAAAGTCGATTAGAAATGATATGGAGATAGATTTGACGTGAATATTTAATACGAGTTTGCAATATAAATTTAGTTCTTTAAAAAGTAAAATAATGCTACTTACCTTTGTATTTATTCAGTTAACATAACTAAACAGTTAAATAAATACTTTAGTATTTAGTTCGGTATTTGCAGGATATTGAGTCAGGATTAGCTAAATAAATCTAAACTAAATGAACTATGTTTCCTTATTGATTTAACAGCATACATATAAGCGAAAACACACATTATATATTTACCTCTAGAAACAAGATCAAACATAATATACAACAAACATAGTCTCTAACAAAGTGAAAAAAATAATAATTACCAGTGAGTGTCAAAGACTGAGCAAGCAAAAAAGTGAGACTTTTCCGGTTGCCAGAAAAACGGCAACTAAGGACACCAAAAAAGTGCAATTAACACAAAATCGTGTGACTGGATCATCCATCACTAGGAGTGCGACTGTCACAAAAAAGTGCGACTATCTGGACTGACACAAAAAAGTTCAACTTTACCGACTGGCACAAAAAAGTGCAATTTCTTCAACCGCCACAAAAAAGTGTGACTTCACCGTGTACCACAAAGTGATGTGGTAACAAAGTGATGACTGTGATGACGGAGGTGCGCTCCAGGCGCCCCCTGTCGGAACAATACTGCATACCGTCCACGTTCCTCAGGACAATATGGCGGCGGACGCTGTCATTCAAGAAGAGGAAGGTGAGTTGTGCCAGTGTTTTTTTTTAATAAAAATAAAAAGGATCGTGTCAAAAAACCTGACAGCTAAATATACATACTCTTCTTCTTTTTCGTGTCAGTTGGCTCATATTAAATTTTGTCCGAGTATTGAACAACTTTAACAGCTTGGCTTCGTTTAGATCTTTTTTTTTCTTATACCTGTGACATTGTCTAATTCCACAGATTTTATCCACTTTTTGTCTTAACCTAGGTTACATTCTAAAATCATGACCCTGGTTGGGTCCTACTCTAGTTTTCTAACGGTCTATCTTGTCTACTCTAACATTTTTTCTACAAGAGGTCCTGTTCAATATTCCAAGCCTGCTTGTGCCTATTTGATTTACTTAATCGGACAATTTCTCTACAAGGTGTCTCTTTTAAACATTTTGGACTTTCCTTGTGCCTCGTTTAGATCTTAGATGGTGCGAGTAGTTGTGACCGGTGGGCAACTAAAGAAATTATGCATGTTCTGTAAAGGGACTTTGGTACTGCATTAGGATGGGTGAAGAATGTATTTGGCCAGATTATTTCTACAGCTGCCAACCTGTCCGCAGTAAGCAGTTTGTTAAGGGATTTTTAGCTTGGCCACTGCAGTTCGCGTCTAGGGGAAAGATGTTCTGCCGGGGGATGATGTAGGGAGGGGTGTTTGTGCGTCCGCAGTGCACACCTCTTGTACTGCCACACTGTCCTTCGACGAGACGACCAACTCGCACTAAGCGCTTCCAAGCGTCTTTCATGATGCGCACAGCAAAGGAGTGGAACTCTTTGCCTGCGTCTGTGTTTCCGAATGCTTACAACCCTAATCTTTTCAAAGTTAGAGTGAACAGGCTACTTCTGGGTAAGCTCGCTCCATCGTAGACTTTGTCTCTGTCATCTCTGACCAAGACTGGAGTCAAGAGCAAACCCGTCCCATACCAAGTAAAAAAAAAGGTCGTAAACACTACTAAAACACTACTAAAAGGTTCCAGGCAAATCACTTTTCCTGCAGTCTGATGCGGTTTCTGGCATTAATGTTAGTTCAATCACAGACTTGAGATTGATTTGCTTTCCTGCTGAAACATTTTTGTGCCTCGCAGTCTGGTAAAAATATTCTATTTCCCAAATCAACAAACTATTGGAATTAAATATCCTTAAGCCTAGCCTTTTCTCATCTTTATTAAGGTTGGCTTCCAAATAAACCGGATTCAGCTGAATACCAGTATTTGAGTGGTTGCTTATCAGACCTCCACAATCCAGTAACTGGAAAACACGGTACTCTTCGGAATGTGTCTTTGCACTAAACTTATTGTACCATCTCTTTCTACCACATTTTATGCAAATAAATGATATTTGATTTGATTTGATTTGGAAAACACGGTACTCTTGGCAAGACTGGAGTCAGATTAACTGGCTTCTGACAATCCGTAACGATTGCCAAAGAGCCGGGACCAACGGCTTACCGTGCTTTCCGAGGCACGCAGGAAACTCAGTATTATTAGATGGTCACCCATCCACAGACCAACCTTGGTAAGCGTTGCTTAACCTTGAAGATCGGCCTGTGTGGCTCTTATTATTTTGCCACGAGCTCCTCAATTGGAATTGAATATAACAGGTGTTAATAACAAAATGTGCGATTTTCAACGCGTTTGGGTACCGGTTAATTACTATAAATTATTTTCTGGTTTCTAATAGGTATTCAAATATGTTGATATACCTTAGAATATCGGAAAAAAAATTAACATATTCTATCCACATACTTGACTAGAAAGGCGTGACCGACATCTCTCTAAGTCGCAAGGTTTGCTTTCAAAAAGTGCGTTGTGTCCTTTTGCCCATGGACTCGAAACTAGTCGACACCAAGTAGTCTTTCGACGACAGCAAACCAATATGTTTACAATTTTGACTTTACAACAATCGTAATAACTGAATTTTTTTTATTGGGACAAGGCTCGGGACACATTCCCAACCGCTGCAAGTCCTGAAAGACATAATCAACAGTGGCGACTACCAAAAATTTCCACTTCCCTCCCTACAGACACACACACACACACACACACACAGACACCGAATAGAGCAAGGCCAATAGGGACCAAGGTCCATTCAACTGGGTTAAGCCCAGTTGCCAAGCACCACGGGTTATATATTAACACTGAAACTATTGAGTCCTAAATTGTGAGCTACTTTTGATTCCAGTAATAGGTATGGAAAAATCGCCTGAACGCTCGAAAATTTGTTCTGGGTTCCACAAGGTCCGTATAGTAAACTACTCCAGATGTAACCTGAATACTATCTAACATAATATTACGTAAATACTGATACAGTAGCCGGCAGGTTAGTAATGGAAACAGAAGAATGCAACAGTATGAGCTCGCCAGTGTATAATAATATCCTTGGACATTTCACACAACGCCTTATAGTCCCAAGCTAAGCAACCTAATGCTTGTGTTATGGTAACGAGATGGCTGATACTTATATACATTTTTTTTTGTAAATACATACATATTATAGATAGAAAAACACCCAGACTCGGAACAAATACTTGTAGGTCGTACAAATATTTGTTCCGTGCGGGAATCGAACCCTCGACATGCTGCGCAGCAGTCAATCGCTCAACCACTGCGCCAACCGTGTCGTCAAAAGTCGTCTATGGTGGAGGAACGAAACTTGCGAACCGAATAGTCGATGAGCATTGACGAACCAATAATGCGAAGCGTCAGAACTGCCATCGTTAAACCGACCAATGAAGATATATTGTTTTAAACTTTTATGGTCACTAACATTAGAATAGTTAGTACCTATCCGGATTGCTACCATGTACCTTTTTATGACCAATGGGCCAATGGAGAGTGTTAATTGGTTATAATTATAGCATGAGACTTATGGTGGGTCAACGAGATACAGGCTATCACAAACTTCTTTAGATTTTTTCTGCACAATGCAGAAAAGTATGATAGAAAGTCTGTACAGACAAAAGTGTGTATAGTGAGTATACCCACAAAAATAAACACAATTCCTTTCTACGCAATTAAACCATAGGTTTTTATCCGAGTCTACTATGCAGGTATGATAACAGCCTCCGACCGTATCACTAAGCAAAGCATTCCACCCGTATTTAATACGTACTGACGTAGGTGCTCATCTCTCGTATATATGTACTTATGTTTCTATGGAACACGCGTGGATCGTGCTGTGTCTCCTATCTATACTAATATTATAAAGCTGAAGAGTTTGTTTGTTTGAACGCGCTAATCTCAGGCACTACTGCCGGATTTGAATATTTTTCTTTTTTCAGTGTTAGATAGCCATTTTATCGAGAAAGGCTATAGGCTAAATATCATCACGCTATGACCAATAGGAACGGAGCATTAATGGAAAATGTGACGCAGACGAAGTTGCGCGGGTCAGCTAGTATAATAATATTATAAAGCTGAAGAGTTTCTTTATTTGAACGCGATAATCTCAGGAACTACTTGACTGATTTGAAAAATTCTTTCAGTGTTAGATATCCATTTTATCGAGGAAGGCTATAGGCTATACTATATCATTACGCTATAACCAATAGGAACGGAGAGCATTAATGAACAACGTGACGCAGACGAAGTTGCGCGAGAACGCTAGTTGTTCATATAAAACTAGTCAGCATATAAATAGGTTTAGTTTTACAGAGTGTATGACATTGCCTGCCGACATTATTATGTATGCCAACATCTCAACGTGTAAACTGAGGTAGAGAGGCTGGAGTGAGCCTGGTATGGAGTTGTTCGAAGAGTCACTGCGGCCCAGGAATGCAAAGAGCATTAGGAGGAACACGGAAGGTTTTTACTCCGTAATAGTCTGATACTTTCTTCTTATAATAATTGATGATTTCCCATAAAAATGAAAGGTTCACTAGCTTTCATTGCAAGAATTGAATTATCACTGTCATTTCAAGTGTGTATGTTTGTATTGTCAGTTCACTTCACCTAAGCTTACATCATCATCTGCCTAGCCTTTTACCAAGTACATTGGGGTCGACTTCCAGTCTAACTGGATTTAGCTGAATACCAGTATTTTAACGTGTAGCGGCTGCCTATTATACCTCCACAACCCATTAACTGGGTAACACGGTATTGCTTGGCAAGACTGCAGTCAAATTAACAGGCTTCTGACAACCAGTAACGACTGCCAAAGATATACAAATAGCAGCCGGGACCAACGGCTTAACGTGCTTTCCGAGGCACGGAGTAAACTCGATATGTTAAGATGGTTACCCAACCATAGAACAACCTTGGCAAGCATTGCTTAACCTTGAAGATCGACCCATTTGGCTGTTGTTATTGAGCCACGAGCCACTTCACCTGAGCTAACATGGTGAGATATTTACAGAATTGCACTAGTGACGGGACAGTGTTTGATAAAATTGTGCCCTTACTGCTAATTCGATTCATCGTCTGCCGAGCCTGAAAAGAATCAACATCACTGCAAAATCGCAGAAAAGCAAAATACGCAATTTTGTTTACTTGGATAACAAAAAAACATAATCCAAGGAAAATGAATTCCAACTATTTCGATTTAAAAACCAAACTTCGTAACCGATTTTGATAAAATTTTAATGGGACCAATCTGCAAGTATATTCTTTCAGATAGAACAAGAATTTTCAAACCGGTTCATAATTGAAGGAGTTATGAGGTAACAAACAAGAAAAAAAAACGACCGAATTAAGAACCTCCTCCTTTTTGGAAAGTCGGTTAAAAAGAATTACAAATTCACGTGATATTTTACAATCTTACGGGTCTGAAATGTTCTGGTGACAGATACAATCTAAAGTGTAGATTAAAGAAAATAATCGAGCTCCCACTTTTGCTTTTAGAGAGAGCGAATGTTTTTTGACTCTAAATTTTACGTATCCATATTCCAAAAACGGCAATCATTATTTAATTTTATTCACATTACATTATTTTAATTTTAATCTTTTTAGAGTTTTAAGTTCTTTTTATTTTTCTTATCTGATGTTAATCCTCTGCAAGTCTTAAAAGTATCAGTCTTGTCAGAGGATTATGTTAATATATTTATACTTTTGGATTTAAATATTTATTTATTAGTCTGTCTAGTTTTTATCTTCCGATTTAGCATTTAGCAATGGCTTGTTAATTTATGTAACTAAAAATTCTGCATCGCTTTTGAATTTATGAATACTCATAAATATATTTAATCAAAACACACGTCATACTTGTTTGGCGTGTTTTAGCCTAGTTTTTAGTCTTACACTACCCGCATAAAGAAGGTGGTGTGAAATTATTAATTTATATTTTATAGGCATTTTTGAATTGTCTAGATCGGTCAGTCAAAAACGTAAAACTACCTTATTGCACTTTCATAAGAGTAAGATCTAAACTATTCGGACTATGGGTAACCAAGGGACCTTTTTCGCGTTTATAGAATTTTGTAGAATTGAGGGGACCGGAATAAAAAAAACGACAATAATCTAATAAGTCTGTCAGATAAATTTCCAAAAAATATCCATATTTTTTTACAAAACAATAATACTTAGGTGCGATACAGTGCATTGAAAACTCCTGTGACGTCACATGTGCGTCACACGTCATTTGATTTCAGAACACACGAACTTTCAACATGTATCGTCTTAATTTTTTGTTTATGTAAAAAAAAACGTTTTGGATATCTATCTGGCTAATAGGGAATAATTATGCATGCGATTTTGTACTGGCAAAATGAAATAGTATAAGCTCTAGTAAACTCTCTCCAGTATGGGGAGTTTGTTGTCCACTTCTTCTCCACAGCTAAAACACTAGGAAGTGGTGACGGGCGGGCGTTTTGGGGGCTGTCTTTTGTAGAACTTGACGTTCAAAAAGTACTGGCTCTCAGCCTAATTTGAATAAATGACTTTTGAATTTTGAAACAATCATGAAATAATTTATTATAATTTATTAAATATATTTATCAGCGATGAAGTTATAAAGCTTCAAAGATTACAATTAGAACGAGAAGTCCGATATGGAGTTTGACGTCAAAGTTCATGATGCCTGTACAGTTTCCGTAAAAACCAGCGTTTTCGCGAGAGGGACTTAAGATATATTTGTTTAAAATATTTATATTTCATTTGTTTTTCGAGTAATATAAAATATATTTTCACTGTTCGTATTATATTTTTGTATATTTTTAGATAAACTTTATAGATAATAATTATTTTTTTCATGCAATTCCCTCTTCGTTTTTGTTTTGTTCGGTCGTCTATTGAAACTGTGATCATTCGTTCCAGAGTTTAACTTTCAATAATATCAATCTACCTAGCCTTCCATTCCACCCACATGCAGCTAAATCAGTATTTTAATATGGAGCGACTGCTTTTGATAAGCATTACTAACTTTGATAAGCAGCCTTTAGTGTGCTCAAAAACCAGTGCATAAATAAATTAATCTGATAACGAAATAATAATGTGCTAAAATATAATAAAAACCAGCCAAGTGCAAGAGACTCTCACACGCAGGGTTCCATACCAAAAACTGAAAAAAAAAATGTACGGGATTCCCGTACAAGAAACATTTTGTTCTACCCTTTAACTTTTAATTTAAATCAATTTTATTACATACTAGCTGTTGTCCGCGACTTCGTGCGCGTGTAAAAATATATATATATTTTTTTAATATAAAAAGTATACTATGTTACTTCTAATACCTCTAAAAATATTTGTACAAAGTTTCATGATGATCGGTTAAGTAGTTTTTGCGTGAAAGCGTAACAAACCGACTTACATTCACATTTATAATAGTAGGGATTTGTTGTAATAGCGGCAAAAGAAATATAAAAATTCTGTGGAAATTTCAACTGTCTATCTATTACGATTCTTGAGATAGATAGATAGAGACAGCCCGCTAACAGACAGACGGATGGACGAACAACGGTAGCTTAGTAATAGGGTTCCATCTGTTACCGTTTGGGTACGGAACCCTAAAATCAGCTTGTAATAAACTAACACCGATTCTGTTAAACCCGTTGTCAGAATAATGTAACAGATGTTCTCGATTGGTTTAATATCATTATCTGTTGTGATAGTGATTTTTCCGCTCTTTGATAAAATGTTTTTATCTATTTATTTACTCTTGTTGGTACTCCTACATATCCTACATACGGCAGCATCGAGTGACTGACTGACTCAAGGGGTTCAAAGTTTTCCTATGGGAGCTGTAGGAGCATAGACCCTCACCGCCATTTTGTTTTTTTAGAGTTCCGTACCCAAAGGGTAAAACGGGACCCTATGACTAACGCTGTCCGTCCGTCTGTCACAGATGATGTCTTTCGGTTGCCGCTATAATAAGAAATACTAAAAAACAGAATAAAATAAATATTTAAGGGGCTCCCCTGATTTTTGGCACTTGGTCGGATTTTAAAGAAGCGGCGCACGATCTGTGTATACATATAATATATATTTTATTTGAGATGGGTAGGCTCTTCACTCTATACGCCACGGTACTTCTTGTCAAGACTGATGTCAGATTATCTGCCTTATGGAAATCTGGAACCAACGGTTTAACCTGCTTTTTGAGGAAGAGTTTCGGTATAATAAGGTGGGCACCCATCCACAAAGCGACCTCACCAAGCGTTGCTTAACTTTGAAGGTCGACTCTTGCGGCTGTTATTTTTTTGCCACGAGCTTCAATCCCCAGGGTACCTATAGTTAAATTGTTAGGTTAGGTTAGTAATTGTTGGTACATGTGTACCTAATATGTACCTACCTACGCATGATTGTATGTCAACATTATGATTTACATGTGCTTATGTTTTCATTATCAGATATCATTTCACATTTATTTATACAAAGAGATAAAAGTACGCATTATGTGAGAGAAATCAGGATGGTAAAGTACAAAGTACAGTCATGTGTGGAGATTACAAGATTATCTGATTGAAAAGTTATTGGAAATTATTTGATCGAGTAGTCATAATATACACCTTCATTTGAGGGGTAGGATTACCTACCTCAAATTCAACAAAACAACAATCAAACAAATCATCATCAACAATAACAACAACAAACAAAACAACAACAAATCTAACTTTTCATGTCATCATCATCATCCACAGCCCGATTTCGCCCACTGCTGAGCATAGGCCTATCTTTTCTTGTGCTAATCCCCACGCTCCTTTTTTTTGTTTTTTTTTGTGGGCGGTGAAAATGCCTGACGCATGCCACGTCGTTCGGGGAGGCACGTCGTGGGTATGTGGGGCTTGCACCCACTAAAAAAGTAACACCCGCTTGTACCCCAACTTTCACCTTTGACGGGTGGGCCACGAGTACTGTTGCATACGACTTTCGCGACCCACCCGGCGCGACCTTTCGGCCCCGTCTTCTTTGGGCTCTGAGGGCCCCCTTTTATTTTTTTTGCCGTCTTCTTCGGCGATGTCCGGGTGCACTGGGACATCACCACATTCAAGGAAAATCCCCACGCTCCTGCGCCAGCCTCATCCAGGTTCTATCATACGATACGATTGACGCCATAAGGTCACTCCCTTACTCCACCTATCATCACTGCGCCTTGCCAGGTGTCCTGATTAACTCCATTTTAGTTCCGCAATTCGTTTTCAAACGTTTCATGTACCTATTGTCAAATATTTCCAGATTACACCGAACTTTTGGTTAAATAGTACATTTTTATCCAGGGGTGAAAACTGATTTATTGCCGAAGCAGCGCCAATAGTTCGAGAGACCTAAATAAGTCTTTCACCCGAAGTGAACACTGTGCTTTTCATTACGAATACAAGGAAAGTAAAAATAAAAACACGAATCTGAATCTGATTAATTTATTGTGTTAATACAAATCTCTGCTATACAAAAGTCGAACAAACCTCGAAAAATTAAATGAACATCGGATTGTCGCTTTCCCAACTATTTTGTTTTTTTTTTTCTGTAACTGCCAGCTATTCAGCCATAACATTTTCATCATTGTTTTTTATGATTTGACAGCAGTCAGTTGAAAACGATTCTCCCTAGGGCTGCAAAGTAATACTTTCAACTCGCCTCTCAGTCAAATGCAGGCCTATTTTCTGAGTATGCATGAGCATACTCAGAAAATAGGCCTGCATTTGACTAAAATGAAAATATTTTAATTCCCAATTCATTGAATGAAACAATAGAATAGAATAGAATACTCTTTATTATGTACACCATATAAGTTACAGAAAAAATAAATTAGGTCAATTGTCACGTACATTGGAAACGAAAATACTCGAAACTTATGTTTAAAAACTAAATGTTAGTTAAACAATGTGATAGACTATTCAAATTGTATTCAACCACAGAAGGTAAAGTACATGTGAAAATTTGTGACAAAGCATTTAAGTGGTATTTTGCGTCCCAAAAATAGATCCTAAGTATTTTTGACGAAAGTAGGTGCCCAAAATTTTGAAAATAAAAACACATGTTAAATCAAAAATTTGACATAAAATACAACTATTGCAAAAGATAAAATAATAATGTATCATCTGCCAATCAAATTGTATCAGCCAAAAGTTATCTCTTTTCAATATCTTTGATAGAACAATCTCAATATTATGTAACCTTTTCTCGCGATGTTACAATTCATAACTGTCCGATGGTGCCCTAATGTACCACACACAACTGTTTCACGCAAAAACAAAGCATTACCGAGCCGGGAATACAACCCGGAACTAAACGCACAGCCACATGGTAAGAGAATACAGAAGTCTCACTTGTACAATAACTGTTTATTAGCTTTTCTAGCCTACACTAGAAATATTTTATTTTACGTGAATGTTCCGAAACCACTGTGACCTGTGTAGGTAATAAAAACAAAATTTAAGTACGAACTCGGAATTTGGGGCTTTGCAGGGTTGTTACTAATAGTTAAATACGCAAACGCCAAAGTAAGAGTGCGTTTCGACCTAAGTGCGAGGATCTGTGATACACATCTTATGTGTGACACAGCTTTGTAGAAAAGGGGCTAAGAAAAGGCGAGGACTTGTACCGAGGTGCTGGTTTTGAATGTGCAAAGCTGCTCTTCGCACATCAGATTCCACTGTCTAGTGACTGCTTTAAAGCCTCCTCATAGGGCTTAATTTTTTAAAGGATTGATGGAAAAGTTACACAGCATCTCTGGTAGGAATTCATATAAAAAAGGCACCGTCTAAATGCACTCACATCACATAACACACTTGAAGCTCACTCTACATAAGTTATTACAGTGAGAGATTATTACTGGACTCATATCACTATAGAATAGAACAGAATACTCTTTATTATGTACACTATATAAGTTACAGAAAAAAATAGATGAAGGTAACATTACATATGGTGACACAATGGGCGGCGTTATCGCTAAGAGCAATATTTTCAAGTATCGCATTGACTGGGTCTTCTGACCTGTCTCTCGACTCATGACTCACTAGCCGCGTTATGTAAACGTGTGAATAAAATCATTATTTATGCGTAATTTATGTGAACCATTGAGATTCGTTCATTAGTTCGGGAAATGTTTCATCGGTGGGAAACAGCTGTTTTATAGTTCTACACTAACATGTGTAAACTCAAGATGTATTTCCATGGTAATAGGCAGAAAGAACCTTTTATACTCTTTTTGTTTCGTTTATACATCTGATCAAACAAGCTCGCCGGTGTGAATTTTTGAAAGACTACACGAATTAGGTCTTATGTATTACTCTTGTGGAAGTTTTATATTTATACTTATATTGTATAACAGTTAGCCGCTAAAGTAAAACAATATGTGTAAATATGCAACAACAATAGTAACATTGTCAGGACTTTTAAAGTAACTTAAAACTTTAAGTTTGTTTCGGTGTCACTTCGCAGGGTAGTAAAAGGGCCGTGATAATCTATACTTATCTATACTAATATTATAAAGCAGAAGAGTTTGTTTGGTTGGTTGAACGCGCTAATCTCAGGAACTACTGGTCCGATTTGAAAAAATATTTCAATGTTAGATAGCCCATTTATCGAGGAAGGCTATATAAATCATCACGCTAAGACCAATAGGAGCGGAGCAGTAATGAAAAATGTTACGCAGACGACGTTGCACGGGTCAGCTAGTCTATAATATAAAAATAAGTCGGGTTTTCCTTCCTGACGCTATAACTCCAGAACGCACGAAACGATTACCACGGTTTTGCATTCGTTGGAAAGGTCTCGGGCTCCGTGAGGTTTGTAGCTAACGAAATTTAGGGAAAATGTGACGCAGATGAAGTTGCGTGGGTCAGCTAGTGACCTATAAAAGTGTTTTTTTTACCCTTTTCAGGGTTCCATACAAAAAACGTAACCCATATAAATAGTTATTGGATCACTCGGGAGTCTGTTTGTCCGTCCGTCTGTCACAAGCAGTTTTCACTGACCGGACCGAATCTGTTGTAATTTGGCACACAATTATGTGACTCAAACACAGACGCGTTACGTAAATTATTAAGATTTTAGTATGGGGTCAGTTTTGGGGGTCAAGCTAGAAAATTAAGATTTTTATATGAATGGGTCTGAAGGTATTCAATAAATTAGACGAAAAATGAACATTCCCTCCACTTATCTCCGCAACTACTGAGCCTAAAATGTCGAAAAAAAAAATGGATAATATGTTTAAGAAGTCTAGTTAACTGACGGACTAAATAGATTTTTTCAGGACACAAGCCCATTGGTATTATAGGTATTTGTGGTTTAAAAAAATAAAAGATTCATGTGTGGACTAGCCTAATAAGCTAGATTCCATCATCCACAAATTGCAAAACATAAACGTATGTAAATTAAACGTATGTCCTCAAACAAGCTCTTTCGTAAAGAGCACAATCATCTGCCTAGCTTTTTCCCAACTACATTGGGATCGGCTTCCAGTCAAACTGGATTCAGCTGAATACCAGTATTTTACGTGGAGCGGCTGCCTACCAGACCTCTACTACCCATGAACTGGGTAACACGGTATTTCTTGGCAAGACTGGACTCTTTGACAATCTGTAACGACGGCCAAAGATCTACAAATGACAGCTGGGACCAACGGCTTACTGTGCTTTCCGAGGCACGGAGGAAACTCGATATTTTAAGATGGTCTCCCATCCACAGACCAACCAAGGCCAAGCGTTGCTTAACCTTGAAGATCGACCCATTCGGCTGTTGGTATTTAACACAAGCTCTTTCGCAAAGAGCTCAAACAAAACGTATTGTTCATAAGCCGCTCGAATATTGAACACGATAAATGTATCCGTAAACAGTTCGATAAAACAATTTGTTGAAAACTAACGAGCGAATCGTATGAATAATATCGAGTTTTTTCAGCAGTTTTACCTACTTTGTAACTGTAGGTAGTTATAATTTTATTTACAAACTATGCAGGAAAACATACTGGGAAATACCTAATTACTGGTTAATAATAAAATATGTTGACATATTACGAGTATTAGTGCCATTAGAGTTGATGCTGCTATATTATATACCAAGGCGTAACGCTTTCTCTTTCACACGTTGGTCCGCTACTACGAAGTAAGGTCTTGAAGCAAATTATCAACAATTTTTACATTTAAAGAATTACTATGCATTTTATAGTAAATTCCTTGAAATTAATACAAATATCAAAAGATTATGCTTTGAAAATGAGTAGGCGGGCCGCAGGTTGAGTATAGCTGATTTAGACAATACGTCTGGGGTCGAATTCAGGGTTAATGTAGGTCTACATTAGTTGTGGTTCAAAATGATGAGTACATTGACTCTTTCCGGGGATTTTGTTGTTTCCGTTATGATCCTTAGAGAACCCTGCCTGCCTCGATGATTACAGGTGAACTGTTACTGAAAGTGAATCGAGTTTAGAACTACACGACACTACACACACTACTCTCAAATAAAAAGGTGGTAGCGACTCCATAAGTCCGTTGACATATAAAAACAACTGTTCAAATATAGACCACACATCGTATCCAATTCATTTTTTTTTTTTTTTATGCAAAACGGTAAAACACTTGGCCCAAATCTCACCTGATGGAAAGTGATGATTAGGCCGAAGATGGAAGCGAGTTTCACCCGGAATCCTCTTACACAGAGGAACTGGCTATCAGATACCTCTAACTGCCGGAACACAGCAATGCTGTTAACATTGTTGTTATGGCGACAGACTTAGACATGATGGTGGTAGCTTGCCAGGCGGACTTAGAAAAAGTCCTACCACCAACCAAACCGAGCAAAAACTTTGCCCCCGCTGGGAATCGAACCCGGGACTTCTGGGTCTGAATCAGGTGGTATAACCACTAGACCACGGAGGCGGTTAGTGTCACCTGTTTAGCACCACCAGGGGACCACGTGTAGGAATTCGCTGAACAGTATTCTCCTACGGACGCGGGTGACTCGGCCCCCAAGTTGTACCTACATAAATATACATATTTACGTAGTGCCCAAACTAGTTTGTACGATTCCGTCTTTTTTTTCGGTCTACCTTTACAGTTGAAAACTAAGGATAATCTTGTAAGTTTCTAAATAGTATGTATTGTTTGTTTCAGTCGTCGGAGGACCGGTTCGCTGGCTACAAGGGAGTCAGAGATATCACCATCAAGAAGGTAATAATTACTTAGTTTTACTATATTGAGGGCCGATTTTTCAACAGTCGGATAAGTTTTATCAGAGGGTAAAAAAATCCGGCTTGACAGCTTTTGCATAAAAAATATGCCAAACCACCATATTTATCCTTCAGTTAAAAATCCTAAGGGCTGATTTTTAAATAGTCAGATAAATTTTATCAAAGGAGTAAAATGCTGGTTTTGCAGCTTACGCATAGAAAATTATGTCAAACGGCCATATTTATTCTTCAGTTGAAAATTATCGGACGAATGAAAAATCTGCGTTTAGTCTACTAAGTTCTCCTGTGAAATATGTTAGCTTCGAGCTGTTTCCTGGATATTCTCCCCATCCTGGCGAAATAGGTAGTGATTCCGGTTCTTTAAATTTTTTTTTCGCTCAGCCTATACTGTCCCGCTGCTAGTTCTCACATGATTTGACCAGTATGATTGTATGGTCTTTAAAAGAGACTTTGACCTCGTGAGTTTTTTTCAGTGTTTCTTCTCAGAGATTGCAGAAGCATTAAGCTAGCGAACACCGGCCTCATCTAGTTGAAAACGAACAAAAAAGATTGACGTGTATATCATTTATCATTTAATCAAAGGGAATACCTGAAAAGATTTGGCCTCCCCCAAATCTTTCCAGGTGTTCTTTTCCCGAGCCACCTTGAATCCACCCTAGCAGTGGGTGAGAGATTATCTTCTGTATACAGCCGGTCGATTCTGTTGACGTCTCACCGTGATCACTTGGGTGGAGTGAGCGACAAGTGAGCTGTCATGCCATCTTGTTTGTATGGTTTGACAGCTCACTTGTCGTGCGCTTCGCCTAAGTGTTCACTTCGACATGTTTACAGAATCGCAATGCAGTAGTAGTCGTTGTCTCTCGAAAGTCTCAAAATTTCTGTTTTAGATATTTTTTTCGTCCCGCGAGTTAAATGACGAATAAAGATTGGGCCCAAAAATAAATGGCGGGATCAACTATAATTATGGTCTCAAAATGCCAGTGGGTATCAATAGACAGAAGAGGGGAGACTTTTGCTCTGTAGTACGGCGCTAATACAGATAGAGCTTGTCTTGGCGATTATAAAAAAAATGTTAAAAAAAATGCTACCTAAAATGTTAAAATGCCACTTCTTCCCTGCTAAAACATAAAGTGGAAAGGTGCTGAAAGATGTAGAAAGTGGTGATGATGTTTTGGGGATATATGTTCATTTTATCGTTCAAAAAGTTCAAATTTTCAGTTCAATTTGGATAAATGTTTCTAGAATGTATGTTCCCCATTAATCTTGACTTAAGGATATATATTTAAAGGATTCAACACATTCACTGCTAAGTCGGATTTTTAAAGTTGAGTAGTGCAAAATTCAAAAAAAGAAAAATTAAACAAAAGTCATTTATTAAAATTAGGCTGAAAGCAGCACTTTTGGAACGTCAAGTTTTCACAAAAGACCATCCCCCGAAACAACCGTACGTCATCACTTCCTAGTGTTTTAGCAGTGGAGATGAAGTGGCAAACAAACTCTCCAGCAAGACAACTGTCTTTTTTGTTTTAAGATCTTTAGTATGCAAATAATTTAAACTTGACACAAAAAAAACACTAATTAGCTAGCACACTATAATACTATAAAACAAAACAAAAATTCAAGCATTAATAAGTTGCGTAGCTAAATAAGCCTCCAGGAATCAAATTAATGCCTACACGTATAATGGTAAAATTTAACGACAGCTCCGTAACTAGAACTACACGTGCAGTTAGTTTTTAAGATCGTTCCATTGATTTGATTTATTTTCTTATACCTACAGTTTCTAATGTACTCAATTCAAATTGTTCCAGGGTCCATCAGGCCTCGGCATCATGATCATCGAGGGCCGCCACACGGAGGCAGGCCGAGGCATCTTCGTGTCGGACCTGCAGGAAGGCAGTGCAGCTGAACAGGTTGGTCAATAGTCTGAATTTTCTAACCCAAGACTAGATTTCTTGAATTACAAATTATATTCGATAGGCTCGCGTTTAACTCTCTTGAAGGAAGGCAATAACATGGCCGAGTAACCAATTCACTCTTGACTTAAATCCTGGGTTGAAACTATACGACAGACCTCCGTCAGAGCAATCAACCTCCTAAGCTTTATTTCCAAAACCTTTTGATCATATGGATGAGATGACCCCATGTCGACCCTGCTTAACATTGGTCTCGGTAAATTGCCACTGCTGTCAACTCTATCCAAAGTCTTAGAGCTGTTACTTCTCGGGAATTAATTATCTACTCTTAGCCTTAGAATTCCTTTCACACTCTCGACTCTTGATAAAGAGAACGCTGATGGTAACGCCATTGAAGACACTGGATCGTACTTGTATATAGGACTATCTGTAGTGATCTTTGTCTCGTCTTTGATTGTAATTGTACTCGGTTTAATAACGTCTTGTTTCTTAACTGCTACGTTCATTGTTAGTCCTTCTTCGGTATCCTGGCTTTGTCGATCACAGTCCTCTGTGTCTTCTTCGTCAATCTGAACATGTTGGTAGCCAGCAGTTCATCTTTGAACGTAATTTCAAAGTCTTTAACAGGTGAATTGATTTCGGTACCGGTACCTAACGGATGAAACGGGGTAGGCGGAATTCAATTTTGCCATTAATTTGTATTTCATATATACTAACGTGGGTAGGTAAGCAACATCAGAATCTAGGTACAAAGTTCCTCGGCGCGCTGTGTTCCCGGCGCGCTGTGTTCCTCGCGCGCCTCAAAGAGTTGTCAGCAAAGCAGATGGGGCTCGCTAGGGCCAGTGCCTGCCGGGGTTGCGGAATTTGTTCGAAAGAGTCACCGCGGCTCTGTTACGCTAAGAGCATTAGGAGGAACACGGATGGGTTTTAGTCAGTAGGAGTCTGACACTCCCTTCTGCTTCACCCAGAGCGGGAGGAGTCATTTGATGATTTCCCATCCTTAAAAAAAGTTGAAAAAAGGTGCAAAGTTCCAATTTAAAAGTCGATATTTATGGAGAAGAATAGGCTGGAAACACCATAGTGTTTTTTTAACCTTCGTGTAAAAAATCGTCTTCACATGGTCCATTCATTGCCGCAAGAAAGATTTAAAAGTGGAAACATAGGAAAAAAGGAAACCTTTTTTCGACAAAAAGAGTTCGTACCTAATAAGATATAAATACTCGTTCTCTAAACCACATTATAACAATAGCTGACAAATAATTCAAAGCAGATGCACAAATATAAATGAATAATTAATGGATACAGGTAAATCGTTACAAATAATTTAAATTAAACCGTGACTATGTAGGCACTGAATTTCAACAATACAATACATTGTTAATTTGTTTTATTTTTAACTCATGAGGAATTGTTTTAGGACATTGGCCAACATGGGCCAACTGCAACTCAATGGGTGACATCAAGTTTCTAGAACACAATGAGAGATTCTAGTTTAATGAGAATGTTCGACTTGAATAATTTTATAACCAACTTAGGGCGGATTTCATCCGGAGTCGCGGGACTATTCGAAAGAGACACCGTGTCTCCGGAACACAAAGGGCAATGAAGGAACATGGATGGGTTTTAGTCAGTAGAAGTCTGACACTCCCTCTCGCTCCGCCCAGAGCGGGAGAAGTCATTGGATGATTTCCCGTCCCTAAAAAAAAGGGCGGGTTTTCTTTCCCGTCCCTAAAAAAAAGGGCGGGTTTTCTTTCCCGTCCCTAAAAAAAAGGGCGGGTTTCTTTCCCGTCCCTAAAAAAAAGGGCGGGTTTCTTTCCCGTCCCTAAAAAAAAAGGGCGGGTTTCTTTCCCGTCCCTAAAAAAAAAGGGCGGGTTTCTTTCCCGTCCCTAAAAACAAAGGGCGGGTTTCGTTCCGTCCCTAAAAAAAAAGGGCGGGTTTCATCAATGAAACTGAACGCGGTCAACATGTGTACCACGTTTACTAGCTGTCAGTGTTATTATTTTCTGTGGAAAATTGACACTGACAACTTGAATACAGTAAAGATAAATACTGGCCGCGATCAATTTTATTGGTGAAATCCGCTCTTAGACAATGTTTCAGTTAAAATATTTTTATTTCTGCTTCCAGGGAGGACTGCAGATTGGAGACATGTTGTTAGCAGTGAACAGAGACTCCTTGCTAAACTGCAGTTACGATGCAGTGAGTATACATTTTTCTATAAATTAAAAGCAACAGAATCCGAACCGTATTAACTGGCTACCAAAGGCCTAGTGCGGATTTGATATAAGAATCATCTTGTAGCAGATGCTTCTTTGGATCTTGTTTAACAAGTAGCCTTTTACAACACCTATGAAATAGAGCCCGATTTATTCCGTTAATAGGAACTACTGAATTGTGTAGGTAGGTGTGGGCGTGTGGACAGTCAGGTCTAATGACCCCACACACCTTAGTGTCAGAGTTTCTAAACCGCCGCTAGAGCCTCTGACATGATATACGTGCCTTCCGAAGCACGAATCATCTATTTATCAGACAATCAGGTGATTCAAGTCTGCAATGTCCTAGCCAAACTGAAAACAACTTCCCGTGGGAATCCAGCCCAGAACCACCAACCAGGTCACAAAGGCAAATGCCTAAACCACTCGACCTTTGAGGGAACTTTTCCCCTTAATATTATTTCCTTTGTTCTCATCACAAAGTCGAATTATCAGCGACCTTTTTTTTTGGGACAAACCCGCTGTTCATTGACAGCAACTGAAACTACCAGAAACTAGAATCAAATGTGGCGACCACCAGAAAAACACCGAGTCAAAAAAGCTCGACGAGTCCCGGAGAAACGATTCAACTGTCTTTGATCCCGGAACGAAACTAATAAAAAAGTACGACGTAAGAGTAGCAATAGCGACTGTCCAAAATTCTAAAATGTGGTGGAATGGGACTGACATAACATAAATTAACGAAATCATACGTGATTGATCATTAGTGAATGACACATGGTCTATCGGTTTAAAAAAAATGGGTGTTATAGTAACTTATCACGCGATAACTGGCATTTCTTCAAATAACCAATCCACATCATCTTTCCAGGCGGCAGCAAAGCTCAAGCAGACAGAGGGAGTGGTGGTCCTCACAGTGTGCACTCCCAACCTCAAGGAGCCTGGAGAGGAGTCTCCAGCCACCGCCACCACTCCTGGGACCCCTGGTGCAGGTCAGTCTTCGAAACTGCAGAGCTAAAACCTTGTAGCATCAGAAAATTAGTTGAAATTTTGACTTTTGCAAGCAGTAAGTCTATGTCTGTTTGTGGGCCGCTTTGCTTGTGAAAAGTATGTCAGATGTAAAAGTATTGCTGAAAATGACTAATAAGGCTGCCCAAGGCTGCTGGGTACGAAAGCACATAATGCCAATGAGGTGATGTGCACATGGAAACAGCTGAAGTTTTTTTTTCAGTTAATTCAGCTCTCAGAAGGCAACCATAGACTGTGAAGAAAGCAACGCAATTTACTGAATTTTTTAAACATCAAAAGCCACATGATGGAATGTAGTAGACAGACAACAAAATCAACCAACAAACCCTAACAATCCAGTGTTCTATTCCAGGCGCGTCGCGGCCGGCCAGCAGGAACGCCAACGAGCCGCTCGGCGCCAGCAGGCCGCAGACGCCGCGACCTACACCCTCACCCGTTAAAGGTATGGTAGGCACTATTACAATGGAGCAAGAGTGATTCTACTACGGACTAATTACTTGGAACTTTAAGTAAGGAACCTAGCTAACTGGATATTCCAGCTTCCATAGTACTGCATCTGAATACCAGTGTGTTACACATACCAACTGCCTGTGTCACCTTCATACCCAGTTAGTGGGTGTATGGTACCCTTAAAGTGACTGATTGTCAGACTTTCAGGTTTCTGAATACCCTTAACGTCTGCCTTGGATTCATAAACAACAGCTGAGACCAACGACTCAATGTGCTTTTCACGGAGCGTCTTGACATGAAAAAGATGGTCAGTCTACCATAGACCGGCTCTGTCTTCTACTTCTGGTCATTCAAGTTTCATTTTCCAGTTATTTTATTATTGTTTTTACCAATTTCCAGTGGAGCCTCCCCCAGACCCCGCGACAGCCCCCGTGGCGCCCAACGTGGACACCGTCATAGAGATCAACTCCGCGCACCAAGTGCTCGGCGTACAGCTGCTGGGCGGCAGTGACACGCTCATCAACGTGAGTATGATCTGCTTGTGATGCCTCGTCTCGGTGACAGGGAGTGGTCATCCATCAGTCGGTAATAGCTTGGCCAATACCAGAGCATTCGCAAAAATGGTTCTATTTAATCCGTCAGTAAGATTATCGAAAAAAATTGGATACGTATTTTTTGCTTTATCAAATCAATAAAAAATTTCGAAGATAAAACGCATAAAAGATCTGAGGGTCAATTCTACTAATTTTTAAACAACTTTCGCATTCGCATGTCCATCTCAAACTGTCAAAAAAGCCTTAATTTTCATACAATTTTGACATTTTGCGATGCGAATGTGAAAATTAGTAGAATTGACACTCAGAAGTGGTGGCTCGTGACGTCACTATGAGGTAAAAAGCGCAATGAAATGTTACGTCACACGAGTTTTCAACGCACTATATCGTCTTAATTTTGTGATAACGTGAAAAAGTACGATAAATAAATAAGAGAGAGAGATCAGATCGAGTATCAGATTTTTTAAGTCATCTAGCATATTACGGGTAGCCTGGTGTGCTTGACTATCATTTGCTACTAGCACGTCCTGAGACTGTCAGTGGTAACGTGGCGAATGCAATTGTCAAAACGTCAAAAATTTATGGGATTGACAAACGCTGTCGAAAGGTCACGTGATCAATTCCTTAATCTTTTGCATTTCAACAATTGCATTTGTTAATAGAATGGCATTTTGTCTAGATCCTCTAGTCAAAGGTGTATACGAATGCGAATTTAGTCCTTGTGGAAAAAAGCAAGAAGCTACAAGCACCTGACGTTATTTTTTATTTTTCTCAGGGCGCGTCAGCAATAATTTTAGACATCTACAACAACGGCGCCATCGCGAAGGATGGTCGGCTCAAGCCTGGGGACCAGATCCTCGAGTGCAACGGCATCGCTATCACCAAAGAGATGGCGCACGAGAGAGTCTGTCTCACCATCAAGCAGAAAACTGCTAAGGTACGTCTGCTAAGGTCATCTATCTAGCCAGTAGGCTAGGGTAGTTGGGAGTACCCAACTATGAAGGTTTAGGAACTGTTCAAAAGGTTACCGCGGCCCTGGAATGCAAAGGGCATTTTGAAGAAACATAAATCCCATGCAGAAAAAAAAAATCTGGAGTGTCGACTGCGTTCCAGAAGACAAAGTTTTGGCGCAGCCTACCACAAGGTAGACCGCTGACCGGGTGAAAGATTGAGGAATCCACTGAATGCAAGAAGCATAGAACTGGTCGGTATTGTAACACTTGGACGAGCCTTATGTAAAGCAGTGAACGTCTTCGGTTTAAATGACGATGATGAAGAATTTCGATTTGTTTTCTTCTCTAATCTATTACTCCTGCTTCCAGCTAAAACTTACGGTGCATCGACCGGAGCCGCTGAAGTACGAGGAGATCGAGATCGACCTGTCGCGCAAGGCGGGCAAGGCGCTCGGACTCACCTGCGTCGCGCCTGTGGCTGCGCCCGGCGTCTATATAGGACAGCTTGTGAGTACTCACTGCATTGATAAGTACGAGGAGATCGAGATCGACCTGTCGCGTAAGGCGGGCAAGGCGCTTGGACTCACTTGCGTCGCTTTAATGCTGTAAGCATCGCTTTTGGGGATAACACCGCCCCTTTTGCGGCTTCGCTATGATAATAAGAGATATAAAAATACCTGCATACATACACAGTTATATGTTTATGCTGTGGTCTTCTATAACTAAAGGAACACACTTGAATGAACCACTGTATCACTGCGTTTATGTTAAACGTGTGTATCTTTTGTTGGAGATCCAATTAAATAAATAAATAAAAACCTATAAATTATTTTTAAATCTGTTACCAGCTCACACAAAAGTGACTCGTGACATGCCGTGACTATGTGCTGTCAAAAACAAAATATCCTACCTTTACATTGATACCCTAAAACCTATCTGACAGATCCTTTTCCGGTCTTAACATGTATTAATTTCTAGCAGCCACACCATTTTAACCAGGATTCACTGTCGATCTTAGTAATGGTAGTTACTAAAATCGACAGTGAATCCTTAAATCGAACTATCTCATCTGTCAATCTTGAACCCATTTTTGCATCTCAAGACCCTTACTTTTCTCTTTAAATTATCTTATATCAAACTTAAAAGATGCTCTAGAGACAAACACTAAAAAGTCCTATGACCTTACCGAAGAGGAAAAAAAATAGTAAAGCCTAGGATCACTCAGAGATTAACTTTGATGTACAAAAAAAATAGAGATATGCTTCATATACGGTCAAAAATGTCACCAGACAGTTAAAATTAAAAAATAACATTATCTCCGAAACAGAAACTACTACAACCGAATTTTGAATTAAGTTAGAATAGAATATGACAGATCTCATAATGAAGAAGTTAGAGACGACCCCAAAACGCTTTGAAAAACCATAAAAAATATCACCAATACTAGCAAAGAAATCAATCAATCGGATCAACTACTCAAACTACGATCTAGACCTGAATTATCTGTCAATTACATTAATAAATATTTTGCGAGCGTAGGTAATAACTTGGCAGATGCATGTTTCAACACGCATCGCAGTCCAACGCTTTTGTCCTGTGATGGTGACCCACTCCTTAGTACCGGATCCTCTCAGTTCAACTCATTTGTAATGACTGAAGGGGAAATAGAACTTCTCTTTCAGTAAATCTCAAATCGTTTACTGAAAGACAACAAGGCAGTTCTAGTTCCGACCCACACACATATCTTTAATGCCTGCCTCGAAATCGGCATCTGCCCAAGGTGTTAAAAAAATCTGTTTGCGTCCTATACACAAAGGTATAACTTTAGATCAATATCAATTCTACTCGCTTTGTCAAAAACACTGGAGCAAGTTGTTAATATTCTATATACATATATATTATATAGACTGTGGGTTTTCTAGAAAAGCACCAATTACTATCTGACAAACAGTTTGGCTTTCGGCGAGAAAGGTCTACTTAAGAAGCAGCGAATATGCTTACTAATTATATATCCAGGAATAAAATTAATGTAAATTTTCCTTGTTCTAAGCAAAGCTTTTGGCACAATTTCGGTCCCTATTTTGATAGACAAACTTGAGAGACTGGGAATCAGGGGTACGCTACTGGATCTCTTTCAAAGCTATCTTACTGAGTGAAAACAGTGTATTAAAGTGGGTTAACACACGAGAAGTGACCATGCCGTCGAGTATGGAGTGCCGCAGGGTAGTATGTTGGGCACGACTTTAGTTCTCGTTTATATTAATGACCTCACTAACCACCAGCTACCAGGAAGTAAACTGATCTCTTATGCGGATTGACACTACTCTTATTTACTCCGCCGATACTTGGGATGAGGTTTTCGGTGCTGCCCAAAATGGATTCAATGTTGTGAAAAAATGGCTAAAGGCTAATATCCTGACCTTTAATGTCGAATAGAAAGTAAAGATAGAATTAGTACACGCTAGCTCGACGCAGCCATTATGGATTGTCGCATCATTTCGCATGAATGCTTGGATAAAGCAGACTGCTAAGGCAGAATGCTAGAGTGTGTCAACACAATCAGGTACTTGGGTATAATTATCGACAGCAACCTAAGTTTCACGGAACACATTAAACAACCGAGTGCTCGGGTACAAAAACTGTTTAATGTTTTCAGAAAACTTAGACATGCTGTTGATGCCAAATAAATAAGCAAGTATACTTTGCGCGTTGTCAGACGGTAATAACCTACTTTATCTCATCTTGGGGAGGCGCCCCGAAAACCACTCTTAAAAAAATAGAAATAGCTCAATGAGCTATTTTACAATCTATTACGTTTTGGGCCCATTATTTTTCGCGAACTTTTATTCTGAGCATACTACTTAAGAGCGCTTTCACTAAATCGAATTGCTCAGGTTGACTAAAGTTGAATACCGCGCGTCACAAGATTTATATTGATTTTTGCATTGCATACAACAATTATTTAAAAATATTTACTTTACTTTTAATTAGACCAATTTTTTTTTTTCAAGCAATATAGCAACGCCACCTTAATTATTAAATATTTTTAATTTGAATTTGGATTATAATTTCATAGATAAAAATTATAGTTTCGTACGGAAAATTGTCAATAACTCTCAGTTTTACAGAATTATTTTTGGTGTATTACTGTATGAATCGTAATAAATTGATTTGAACATTCCAAAGTAGAAGATACAGTTGTACCGTGGACATTTTTATAAATGATTAAATTATAATATCTTCGGTGTACCAAGGCATCTAAAGATTCCCTAAAGCAACATTTTGTGAAACATCCTTTGTGGAGTCAAGGATTTTACTGATGTTCGTGAACAAATTGAAATATTTATTTAGAACACTCCCAAGATAAATAATCAAACTGCTATATCTAAAGCAAAATCACACAAAACTCGAACAAAACGCTTAAATTCAAGAAAAATTGTGATAGCCCTCTTAAGCAACATGGTAATCTTACTTACGACACACATTCAACACAAATACTCTTCTACAATGAAGAAAGCATGCAGCGTGTAAACGGACACACGATAGCAAAGCATCCTTCATTAGATATTTCAAATAGAGAAAAAACGAAGTACATTCGATTCACTTTACCAAATGTCAAAAGTTATAATTGTGACGTAACATAGCAAGAAACAAGATTTCGTCGAAGAAACAGTTTTCCTGGAGATGAAGCTAGACTCAAGGCTACAATGGGGTCCTTATTTAACATCTCTTGCAGGAAGGCAAAATTCAGCAGCATAATAATGCTATTAGGAAAATTTGGCAGTTTACGGATGTTGAAACGAGACTAGTCTATTATAGTAATTTTCACAGTATAATGTCTTACGGTATTTTACTATGGGGATGGGCTGCTGACATTGAGTCTATTTTAATTTTGCAGAAAAGAGCCATTAGAGCCATTTATCATTTTCACCGGCGAGATTCTCTAAGGGAACTGTTTAAAAGAATTTACTAGGTACATGACGGTCCCTTGTCAATCTATAATATTTATTAAAATAATTATCGTGTACGTTAGAAAGAATCTACATCTTTTCAGTAAACGAGGCGACAGACATAACTATGTCACTAGAAATAGGAACCAATTAATTCAACCAGGTTTCATACTAGCTTAAGTAGCAACAACCTTTCATGGGATACTGCTTAAAGCTTTATAAAAATTACCGCCAAATATATTAGAACTGAATAAGACGATTTTTTTTTGTTTTTATAAAACTCACACTTTGCAAACAAGCATGTTATAAACTAGGGGAGTAAATTGATGATAAAAATGCTTGGCACAATGCTGGTTCGCTCCACAGCGACTAAAGTGCCTGAACTTTTATGAAGATTCTTCTTCTCTGCCTGCGTCTGTGTTTCCGAACGCTTACAACCTTAATCTCTTCAAAGTTAGAGTAAACAGGCTCCTTCCGGGTAAGCTCGCTCTATCGTAGACTTTGTCTCTGTCATTTTTGACCAAGACTAAGGTCAAGAGCAAACCCATCTCAAATAAAAAAAGATGTGAAAACTTGTTGGACCTGCTGAAGATTGTAAGATTACCTTTGCCATTATTTTGTAAACACTGTTAGCTGGTTTAAAAGAGTGCCCATGGAGTTTCTTGCACGTTCTTCTCCATAAGATCTACTCTTTGGAACGTGCAACTGCCGCGCTGGACATAGGGTCGGTGAGTGTGTTTTGTTGTAGAACAACTTACTGCTCTTGTCTCGCAACAAGAGCAGCAAGTTGCACGGCAGAATTAGCTTCATCTATTTGACTGACAGTCCTTGACTATACAAAAGTGCCTGTGAACTGGTCTGTTTGAAATAAAGGTATTTTTTTTTAATTTTGCAAGATTCTTCATTTTCCTTGGTCCATATTTATACGACAAAGTCAATGCAATTATTGACAAATATCCAGTAACAAAGTTACATTGTAAAAAGAGAATTTATACCTACTTACAAAAACTCTTATAATGAAACAGAAGCAATTTTAGACATACCTAAATATATTAATAACGACTATCAGAATCAGTATCAGAAATCATTTATTTGCACAGAATGTAGGTTACAAAAACATAGTTTTGTTGGAAAATTAAAAAATGTGGATCCAGGAAATTCTACCGTTTGGCATGCAACATTAAGCATTAAATAATAATCTCAAATAGCTATTGGAAATATATTTAAATAATTGTCAGGTAACCATTTTATAATGTCATAATCTTAAAGTCTAATTTACCGGATTAACAATATAGTCACTAATAGTCAGGTAATCAATTTTTAATTTCACAATTCTTAAGTCACATTCACCGTAAAAATAGACTAGACACAATAAACGCTCACATTTATTTAACAAGCGTCCTATTTTAGTTTTACATAACACACTAAACACCAAATACATAACATTTGAACACGTTTTTATCTTTCAATTACATACTCATGACATGTCAATCTTATTCGATAAATTGTTTATTGATGGCTACTAAAGGTGCACATCTTGTATTAGGAGATGATGATGAGATACAGGCTACCACCTAGTTCGGATGCAAAAAGACCCAAACTATGTATTACAAGGTCTCATAATTGCATTTGTTGTTATTTGTTTGAGTTTTATTTTTTGTTTTGTGATTATTATTTTGTGATTACTATTTTGTGTTTTCTAGGTGATTATTTTGCATCCATCCCATTTTGTTTTCCCTTTAACTTTTGTAATGTATTATTGTTTATTTTAATGTTCTCGTCCTTGTCAAACTTTATGTACACACCTAGATATTAAGTGAATGATGTGGTCGCCTATAATTAGAAGCGCACTCTTGTATTTGTCCCTGCCTTTATTATAATGCATGTGATTGTGTAGCCTCTGTTGGTGATCCTATAAATAAATAAATAAATACAAACCAATTTATAGCCAGTATTAAGTTAAAAATTGGCAATTTTAACATGTTTGTAATATAAATGTGTATTATTTTGGTGAATAAATTATTGGATTCATTTGATTTAATTCTGTAGCGCGATTCTGTAAACGTCTTGTCGTGAAATCTTAGGTGAAGTGAGCTGTCAATCCATACAAAAACTATGAAGTGACAGTTTACTTTATGCTCTCCCCACCTAGGTGTACATAGTGACAGAGTAGAGAGTAGACCGACTGCTGTAATTTTTTAAGGTTTACACTGTACATTCTCGAGTATTTTAATTTCTTTTGTATGTTTTAACTTATACTATGAAGACACTTAGCTTTAACATAACCTTCTCCTCCCAGCTCCCGGGCACACCCGCGGACATGGACGGGCGCATCCAGCGCGGCGACTTCCTGGTGGCGGTGGACGGGCGCGACGTGTCCGGCGCGGACCTGCTCGGCTGCGCCGCCGCGCTCAAGCTGTGCGCCAACAAGGCCACCATCAAGGTCAAGCGGTTCAAGACGGTCCGGTAAACGTGGCCCACCACCAGTTTTGGTGTCACCGTTGGTATTCAGACCTAAGGACTATAAATGTGATGGTACTTACTGACTTTTTAAGTGCTGATGTGGTTTTCGTTTAAGTGATCTTTGAGGAAGTGAACTATCCGCCGTTTTTTCAAAAATATTGGGGTCGGTTTCCAGTCTAACCCGATGCAGCAGAATACCAGTATTTTACTAGGGGTACCTATCTGACCTCCAAAATGGCTTGTACTGGGTAAAATAATACCTCGTGGCAAGACTGGTGTCAGATTTATGTCCTCTGAAGATCAACGGCTTTTCATCTTTTGCGAGGCACAGAAGAGGCGCAGTTTATAGTAGATAGCCATCGACAAATCGACCTCTACAAGCCTCGTGCGGCTGTTATTATTTAGCAAATAAAGAAGAATAGAAAGCTGTAAATATGAATCTGAAAGGTGAAGAAAAGGGAATCAAGTTTAAGAACCATGGTAGGGAAGGCATAAAGGAATTTAACATCGAGAATGTATAATACCGAACCAAGCATAAAATATATCGAAAAGTTTAAAGAAAGGGAAGAAACTGGAAAGCGTTTTGTTTATCAATCTTTTTCGTCAATAATTGTGTGTCACATGTTTGTTCATATTATAAGTCACTTCTGATGAAAAATGAGATTACTCGAAATATTATGATAACCCACTCGAATATACTACCTTATATAAAACGGACGGTCCGTTTTCTATAATACTTTAATATAATAAACTGTGACACCAAAACTAGGATAACTAGTATAGGTTCGATAGTTTGCAGATCAAAATACTTGGACAATCAATATTCAATGCAAAGTATATAGAGTTATATAAAAAATGCAAATTCGAAGGACTAAGACTATTGGTCCTTCGAGCCGGATAGCTAGTACAATTTGATTTAAAGGGTTTTAACGGTAAAAATAATTTTGTTTTGATCTGCAAATATATCGTTTAATAACTTAGAATAAAACCTAGGCCAAATAAATAATACTTATCTAGTTATTCAGTAGTTGACATCGGGTGTTGACAAGTGATTAGACAATAAATTACACTCATTCAATACGTTTTGTTATACCGTTTGCTATTTGAACAAAAACTACCAAAATATCAGCGTTCATAGCCATTAAAAATAAGTCTCATTTTAATAGGTTTCGTTTTAACTGGCCACCCAGTTTTTTGCAAGATTGTTTTTGAAATAAGAAATGGTTTATTAAACTTTTTAATTAATTTATTTTTTACTCTGTTAAATACTAACTTAATTATATAAAATTCAAATATTATTTTTTTGTCTCTTATGGTAAAAAGAAGTACATGAATAAAGATTAGATCAAATATATTTGCCATTCAATTTTAATATTAAGTTTCGTTTAGTCTAAGATGATTTGAGATTTAGATTAATTTGCTAAGGCCGATAAAACCCTTGGTTTGTAGCTAAGAATATGCCTCAGTATTTTAGATTCGCAGTATTTAAGTACACCTTAATTCAGTACAAGAAAATAGATCGTAGGATTATTTGTAACACGAAGATTAAAGAGAAAAAAGTTATCTATTGTAAATTTTTTTTCTAATATTTAATTAAATGTTATATAATTTTTTTTTTCATTTTCTGAATCAGACTATTTGGTAACACCAAACCAAAACCTATTTGGTAACCAAATAGTCTATAGACTCCCGGAATAAAACACCAATAAGTACTTTTAAATACATTTTAATTTATTTTCATAAACACCAATTTTCTAACAATAATTTCGGAACACACCTAACTATAGACATTATAAATAATAAATAAATAATTATAAAAGTACACTAAATCTAGTCGTATCCGATAGATGTCGTGTAAGCTGCCTTGTAGACTAGGCTTCTCCACTATCGTCGCTAGAAGCTAGTGTCCTAACTAGTTCGATAAGTACCAAGAAAATTAAATCCTTTGTACCATTAGGTGACGCACTCAACAACAAGAAAATTAAGCCCTTACCCATACAATTGTAAGTCATTTTTAACAGATTTTTAAAAAAGGAGGATGTGAGAATCTCCTCCTTTTTTGAAATTCGGTTGGTATTTTTTTTCTCCACTGAATTCCCTCAGTAAAATTTACAGTTATAGTTTGCTATTTATTAACGCAACTTAAGGTTTTCTATTGTCATCGCGAGTGAAGGAAGTTTTCTACTGAGAGCCAATTCCACACTTTTAAAGCATCGTTCACATTCGCATCTCCGTCGCAATCTGTCAAAAACATTCTAAATTTCCCATACTTTTTTGACAGATTGAGACTAAGATGTGGATCCAAAATTTGTAGAATTGGCACTCTGGGGCTCTAAACAAAGACCTATTCTATCAGCGACTGCGATTGTCGAAATGACAAAAGAAATTGATCACGTGACATTTCGACAACATTGTCAATCCTATACATGTTTGACGTTTTGAAAATCGCCTTCGAAACGCTACCGAAGCCGTAATGACACTTGTCTTGAGCTTCTGGACAATGATATAGATGACAGGCTGTAGGCAAGTTGGCATTCTATGAGCGATAACGACAATCGGAAAGTCAAAATGATGTATGATTTCGATTGTTCTTGTCAACACTATGTATTTTAGATCGTATTCGCTGATAGAATGTAGAAATTGTTTTGCAATAAATTTGGAAATGCTATTTGCTTCACTCTTTACGTGGGAAGGGCTTAATTAATTACACGTCAAACAAAAGGCCAGACAGTTTTAATCAAGAATGGCTAAGTGAAGATGAAGAATGTAATTGTCAATTAAGTAGCAGGTATTTAAGATCCGAGCAGGCTTTATAATCGATCGTATTGAACAAGACAAATTTGACATAGTTATTATGATGCCTCATGATCCCAGTGTGATAGTGAGATGGAGCTATACATGACTGATAGTGCTATCTCTTTTTAGGTCTGGAATATGTACTGGTACCATCATGCATCATCTTGTCATGCGTGTTTTCGCCCGCACGCGCATCCCAAATCCGCGTGCGTGAAATGATAGGATGCGGACAGCCCGCATGCGGACAAGATCCGCGCGCGGGTGAAAACACGCATGACAGAAAAAATTTCCTTACATGTAACTTTATGCGTCTAGCTTGATGTTTGACGTGAAGATTTTTAAAATGAAATAATATTAATTAAAGATTTTCTATACAAATAAATAAAATAAAATTCGTTTATTTCAGGTCTTGGACCCATAAAAATACAATTACAAATTATTTTTAAAATTGCCATGCTTGCACTATAAACAACTCAAGCAACTCTGCATTGAAATGTAACTTAGGGATTAGTAATTTAGTATATTTGATTGTATGATTATTTAAACTCCTAAAACATAGTTCCATTTCGATGTAAGGGTTAAAAATAAGATTTATAGAACACCGTGCCAGTCTATGGAAGAAAAAATAAAATTATTTATTAACAGTAGGTACCTAATAAAGAAACAAATGGAAAGCTATTTTAATTTAAAAATAAATTAAGTACCAACCAAAATTATTTATGTAAAAAATAGTTGACGGTGTTCAAAACTAATTTGTAAAAATAATCTATTTCGTGAATATTCAAACTTCGCTGATAGCTAATGAAAAAAAAAACTTTTTGAAAAAGCAAAACTTGCGACTTTTTATATAAATTAAAATATAAAATAATGCATTTGAATAATGAATGGATTGCGTAGCATAATTCTAAAACATTGTAAAGTGTATAAAGTCTTTTCCCTTTTTAAATAATAATATTTAGAAAAGTACTGTTAGCCTAAAATAGTCGATTTTTCATTACGGTTCTAGTACGTCAAGACCAATTTTTTAAAATTAATACTTTGACTGTTGAACAACTACTAAAATTGATACCTCGTGTAATAAAAACAAAAAAGGCAATGACGTCTAACTTGCTGATTCTGGTCATTTCATACTAGAACCATTTATTTAGATTTTTGTAGTGCGGCCTCACTTAGCTAAATCTTGTATAAAAAGCAAATTTATATTTTTAAAGCATTTCGAAAAATTTAACATGCAACAACAAACAGCCCGTTGACAAACATACGAAAATGGTCGGGCGGACAGTGGAGGCTTAGTTATTAACAGGGTTCCGCTGGTCACCATTCGGGTACAGAACACTAAAAAAGTGTTTTTAGAACAAAATAAAGTCAAGTAAAAAATAATTATAAATTTTTATCATGCGAATAAAAGAAATCTCCTTATTGTGAAAATCATTTTAAGTCTAACTTAAGGTTCTTACAAACGCTCCAATTTTAAACCTCGTTCACGGGCATTTTTAAATCTTACCTCGATAATTTATAAATTTTGAGAGTGATTTAAAAAATAAAATTAACTCAGGTGTTTAAATTGGAACGTTTTTCAAGCAATCCTACTGTGTTATGCTATTTATATACCAATCTAAATAGTATTCCCTTAGATTTAAGTAGAAATTTGTGATCTTCATTATAATAAATATAAACTCCTTACAATTACTGTAAATTAACTAACTCTAGAGTAAAATAACTAACTCTCTTCAGTACTTATTTAGTTAAACCCTTTTTCCCTGTCGTCTAAGATTCGCCTTGATAAACTAATTTTAAACTCTATTGTAATGAAGTTTAGGTGTATATTAGAATAGTTTCAGTTCTACAAGACGAGTTCTAGTTTTAGTTTTAAAAAGGTTTTATTGTTGGAGTTTACCTAATAATATAATATAAACGGAAATTGTATGAGATAGTGATACTGTAATAAAACGTGCGCTTTTTTACACACTTGTTTTATTTTATACACCCTTCTGCCCGCGAACTTGTATGCATGTACTTCACAATTGGATCCTACTAGAATCGAAATACTCGTAGTAAATTATGAGCTGAGGGGGTAAGGCCGTGTCATATGACACGGGCGTCATATTGAGTACCAGACACAGTGAACGATTAATAATAATAAATTTACCATCACAAACTAATAATTAGGATCTCACCTTGGTTCACACCCGTGAGATTCTAGCAAATACCAGGCACTAGCCTGAGAAAAAAAAAAAAATAAAAAAAATAATAATAATAATATCCTTGGACATTTCACACAACGCCATAGTCCCAAGCTAAGCAACCTAATGCTTGTGTTATGGTAACGAAATGGCTGATAAACTACTTATATACTTTTTTTTTTTGTAAATACAGTATTTATTATAGATAGAAAAACACCCAGACTCGGAACAAATACATGTAGGTCGTACAAATATTCAAGTGTTAACTCCCGAACGTAGTGACGTAGTTTAAAGTTTAACTCACGAGCGAAGTGAGGGAGTTAATTCAAGAAGCCTAAATGCAGCGACGTATTAAAGTTAGCCGAAGGATTAAAGCCCTGAGGAACATACTCAGCTTTTCACACCTACTGCGAGAAAATTGTGCTGTAGCCACGAAAACAGGGGGCGCGTCTGCGTCCACCGCAAGAAGCAGCGAGCACGTCGGAAGCAATAATATTGTATTAAACTTCGTTATAATCAACTAGCTGACCCACGCAACTTCGTCTGCGTCACATTTAGTCTTAGCGTGATGATATGTAGCCTATAATTATCTTTCCTTGACACATGGGCTATCTAATCTCAAAAAAAAAAAATCAAATCGGACCAGTAGTTCCTGAGATTCCCCTACATACAAACTTACAAACGTTGTTTTGACGAGTTTGTTTGTTTGTTTGGTTGAACGCGCTAATCTCAGGAACTAATGGTCCGATTTGAAAAATTCTTTCAGTGTTAGATAGCCCATTTATCGAGAAAGGCTATAGGCTATATATCATCACGCTAAGACAAATAGGAGCGGCGCATTAATGGAAAATGTGACGCAGACGAAGTTGCGCGGGTCAGCTAGTAGATATATAAAGTGATTTGAATTTGGAACGCATTTTGACTGCGCTCGCTGCACCTAGCATTGGAGGTTGACGGGAGCCGCTTGCGGGTTAGAATGTTGTACCTACTTTAAGTTAGGTTAGCATGGCCAATCATTTGAGATATTCGTGCAGATGGTGGTGGTGCTCTACTAATAAGAAAACGTGCAACAGAATAAACGCAGTACCTGAAAAGAGGTCATTGTACTCATCATCACCATGGACTACTTTTAATACGTCACCAACTCCGAAGCCAACAAATCTGCTGTTCAGTACATTTTGACAAATTTATGCGCAGATTAATGTATGGGGACATCATCATATCAGACAACTGCAGTACCTACACTGCTGAACGTTAGCCTCCCCCAAGAGCGCCAACCATCCCGGCTCATATTCTCAAATATGGCCACGACCCTTATACATTTGGTGGCACTTACATATCTAGGGTAACTTTAGGCAATACACTCTCATTTTACGAAGAAGTCGAAGTTCCGGCTAGAATCTTGTCATATAAATGTTGCCGATCCCCCCTATAACCAGCTTCAACCTAATCCCTCCTTAAATTCCTAATTATTTCTTCTCCAATTCTTTATTTGTAACCAGCTTGTACCAGCTTCTGACATCGGGCAAGCGCATTACTCTCAACCGAGCAAAAATCCAAGTTCTGGTCTGCTTCTGAGAAACTCAAGATTGAAGCAAATGAAGTTGCTAATATCGCTTTATACTTGGCCACTTTTTTGAGCATAAAAAAAGAAGACGGAGAAATCCAAAAGCACCTTATAAGCCTTTACAAAGCACAAGTTCAATCCTGCATGGAGAATTGCAGCCACCTTTGGGATGGCTCAGCTAAATACCACCTTGCCGCGCCTGACTCGGTGGAACGCAGAGCTGAGAGCAACGCAAAACTGGTGGTGGCTTCACAGCTTGACTTCTGCGTCTGAGTCGCAGCAAAACTCTTCAAAGTTCGAGTGAACGGGCTTCTTCTGGATAAGTTCATTCCATTATCGACTTTGTCTCTGTCACCTCTGAGGGCTTATTGTGAGTTTTTTAACGTTCTCGACCGCGTTAGCGTAAATGCCAATTTGTATTGAAACTGAATAAGCGCCGCCTCGTGAGAATTACGGACAACCTTTTTTTTTCTATACACTTTGACATAAGCGATCGTTTACGCTAACGCGATCGAGCACGTTAGAAAACTCAAGACGAGTCAAAAGCATCTTGCCTGGTCCAGGACCTCATGCTGATCAGTAGCGGTTTAGGCCAAAAGAGCACTGGTTTTGTTTTCTGAAAGATTTTCTTCTCTACTCATAAAATCAGCTTGGATACAAAAATGAGACAAATGAGTATCTTTTATGTTCACTTTATTTGGGAACTTCAAAACTTAAAAGTAAGTATGTACAGGGTTATGTTTCAAGTTATTATCAACAATGGATATTATGCAGATCTTAGTAGTTATTTTGTTCGAAAATGTTCGTTTTAAGGGCGGAACACACCAAAGTATCTAATTTAATAGGTATATTGAAAGACCTGATTTACATTCACACTAATAATACTGAAAGACTACCAGCTCACAGAAATATTCTAAATCTGCTCTACAGTTGCAAAAAAATCCACGGAAGAGCGAATCGTTGTTGCAGTGACACTTCGCACCTGTCTGAAGGACCCTTATTTACATAAATAGTTAAGTCGTGCCAGCCCTAAATCAAGTCCTTATAATTATTTAAAATCCTGCTGTTTTACAGGTGTTCCGCCTTCACAATGTGATGCAATGACTAGACAATAAAATTTAAGTACTAACAACAATAGGTAGGATCATAATACTTTACAACTAACAACAATATAATTAATTTAAATCACAAATTGTTCTGAGCAACAATTACATTAAATTAAGTGGTTTTGGTAATTTGCTTAAATAGTTTAGTAAAAGATAGTTTGTAACAAGTCACTGGTAAAAGATAAATTAGTAAATGTAAAAGAAAAGAGATACAATAATGAAAAAAATCCGAAAAGTTTTATGAACCAAGCGATTTTTTTCTAATTATTCATGAGAATTGGACAAAAAAAGCTCTTAGTTTTTAAAATATATTTTTAAAGAAATAGGTGATGCGACAGTAGTCTAAATAAATTAATGTGATTATAACCTTGAGCAAAACAAACATCCATCAATTTTTTCTTAGATTGAATTTAACAGTCCTTTATGTCAATGAACTCTAGTATACGTCAATTAACTTTATTATAAACAAAACACTTTCCACAAGGTTAACTTTAATGCACGACCCACGACATAGCCTGTTCAATTTTAACATATAAGTAGACAACCTTTTCAAGAACCTGCTCCAAGGCTTTATACGTCTTTTCCTAAATCAATTCATCCGTTTTCGAATCAAATGGCAACATACAAACACAAACAGCTTTTCATCATAATATTTTACATTATTTTCAAAAATAGTAACATGAAAATCTTACAAAGGCGCCGCTACAAAACTAAAATTTACAATTTCTCGTTGGAATTCTTCTTTATGACTAACGGCTTTAACCTACTACGAAGCTTAACCAGGCGCTTGCTGACTTTTCCTGAAGAATTTGTCGTCGGGGTCCTCAAATCTGGCATCGACTTGCTTTCATGTACTGGTAACTGCTCTGTTGACTTCGACACAGTTCCATAGTACCTTGGCATACTGAAGTCTTCTTGGTACATCATAGCTGACTGTTGCTTAATGCTCTGTAAACTCGTCTCGCCTTTGTATTCTGGTAACGATGGACAGTCTGCAAAGAATCTTGGGAGATTGTTACTCTTAATTATTGGAGTATCCGGGAGTTGGCTTAGTTTTAACTCTTCCGTTGCTGACATTACTCCAACCATTGATTTGCTTTTAACCAAAGGAGGTTTCCGTGGTGCCAAATGTTCCGGAATATTGAGGAATGATGCACTTCGATGTGGGACCCTTGATAATACTTTGTTAAATTTGGTGGGATCCATATTCTTCAAACTGTCGACCCTGCTTAACATTGGTCTCGATAACTTGCCACTGCTGTCAACTCTATCCAAAGTCTTAGAGCTGTTACTTCTCGGGAATTCATTATCTGCTCTTAGCCTTAGAATTCCTTTCACACTCTCGACTCTTGGTAAAGAGAACGCAGATGGTAACGCCATTGAAGACACTGGATCGTACTTGTATATAGGACTAACTGTAGTGATCTTTGTCTCGTCTTTGATTGTAATTGTACTCGGTTTAATAACGTCTTGTTTCTTAACTGCTACGTTCATTGTTAGTCCTTCTTCGGTATCCTGGCTTTGTCGATCACTGTCCTCTGTGTCTTCTTCGTCAATCTTGAACATGTTGGTAGCCAGCAGTTCATCTTTGAACATAATTTCAAAGTCTGTGACAGGTGAATTGATTTCGTCTTCGAAGTAGACTTTGGTCCTGTTTGGCCTATCAGATAGGTAATCGGGTTCGGATTTGGTCTCCAGCTCGTCTAATGAGTTTGTGCTTGCAGTTTTGGCCTTGAGCTCGTGGTCATCTCTAAATATTAGAGATTTAGAGAACACCTGGAAGAAAAGAGCATATTAGTTGTGATGAATAGATTTGATAAGAGCTAGTAGAAACAATCGGATGATAGAACAGCATCAACCAATCTCCCTGATTTTTCCCTACAATGTTCAGGTCGGCTTCCAGTCTAATCGGATGCCGCTGAGTACCAGTATTTTCCGAAAAGAAAACGGTATCATTTGGCATGATTTTTGACAGGTTCTCTTGCTTCTGACTATCTGTAGGTACAGACTGTCAAAATCTACAAATTTTAATGACAGCCTACCCAACGGCCAAAACGAGATTAAAACGGATAGACAGACAAACGGACAAAAACGTGATCCTTGATTAGGGTTCCGTTTGTTTCTTTTGAGCTACGTTAGGTCCATTCTGATACAGATCTTATGAGAGTCAAAATTGGAGTGTCTCCACTTTAAAATGTTTTGTCGAATATAAAATGTAATAAATTGTTTGCCATAGACACGCTAAGAAGGAGTGTCATGTGTGGTGTTGAAGTCTTAAAAGTTGGAAATCCGAGTTAGGATACTGATGCCTAACGCTTCCGCTACAGACTCACTGGTTGATTTATAACAGTAGCGTCTCACCTCATAGAGCTTGTCAGCATGCAAGGGCACCTCGTTGACCTCCCTACCGGTGATGGCGCGTGGAGGCAGGTGGTTGTTGTTTATCGGTTGCTCGGTAACTACGCTCTCCAGGCTGGCGCCGTTATTGACGTAGCCGTTCGTATAGGCTGCATCTTCTTCTAATCTGAAAATAAACAGAAGAGATAGGTTTTAGAAGAAAGTATTAAGAGCGGCATAAGGATTGGTAGCTGATCTGATCAAAGAACGCTTAAAGTCAGTTTTTTTCCCGTGGGACAATATTTTACTTTTGTCAGCTATTATAGGCTTTTCAAGCACAAATATCTGAAAGCTAGCTAAGTAATTTTTTAATTTAGTGCGTCTTTCTAAGGTTTATTGATAAAAATAATAACATTTTGCGAAAATTATGAGTACATCAAAATGTTTTCTTTGGATTGTCATCAGCAAACTGAGGTTTAAATCATAATTTGGTACAACTAAGCTGAGTAATGAAAGGTAGAGAGAAGCCAAAGAAAAGATAGCGTTATGATGGGGAGAAGAAAACGTGCTGTGAGGACCTCGATGCCAGAAACATGATGGTAATACTCAGCACTTTTTTAATATCATTAGCGCCCTCAAAAAAAGGTGCTTCCTTTATAGTTATTCAATGATCTAAATAGAAATGTCCCGCAGCAACACGCTTCTCTTCGAATTATTTTTAGTTCCAACAATGACTATCTTCAAGCGTGACACTACAGTTATCTCAGTAAGTGACGAGTCACATATAATAAATACATGATTTACAGCTGAAGTAAATATTAGCAGAACAGCTGACTATCAAGATCACTGCGTGTTTGTTCGTTTGCACACGGATTGCGCGACTTGTGACTGCGGCGACAAGCAGGAGATATCAATGAAGAATTAATAAATTGTAGATGTGTGTGTTCTGACAGGGTTGCGGAATTTGTTGTGCCAGGGTTGCAAATACAAATAAATACGATATCGTTTATTTCAAATATAATATCAATTACAGGTAATTTTCAATGGTCAAGGTCTGTCAGTCAAATAGATGAAACTAATAAATTCTGCTGCGCTACTCTCGCTGATTAATTCCACTAACATTGTCTTCATTAGTAGTTTTAATGAGATAGAGTAATTCCGTTTCGTTTGTGCAAATAGTCACCGTGAAAACTGTGTCTATTAATTCCACAAAAGTTTCACTTCAACTCTGTTGAAGAAACACATTTATTGTAAGAATTTGGTATGTTACTGATACCACTTGGAGTACAGAATCATTTCAATGCCCTCTTGTAAAAAATATGTAGAAGGCAGTTATAAATGGTACAATGTGTTGCACTTTATTAATGATTCGCTCCTATTGGTCGTAGCGTGATGTTAATTCAAACCAGTAGTTCCTGAAATCAACGCGTTCAACAGAACATACAAACTAGCTTTATAATATTACTAGCACCTCGCCCGCAACTTCGTTCGCGCTGGATTTTATTGCAAATTTCGTAGGGATCTCTACTTGGTCGAAAATAAATCATAGCCTACGTTATCTCCTTATAATTTAACTTCTATTTTTAAAATAAGTCCATTAGTTTTTGAGCTTATTCCTTACCAATAAAAAAAAAAGTTTATCTTTAAGTGTAGTTTATAGTGTAGATTTACATGGATGTGAAATATTATGGAGACCAACAGCGTATTTAATTATAATAGACGCATCGTGTACCAACATCATAGACGGATACCCAAATCCGAATTGTTACATTGAGAACATCTGGCCAACATTATCTCAAAAACATTTCATATCCGCGTGTAAATCCTCTGTTATCACGAGTGTGACAGCTGGCTATATGACTGTTGACGTTGGTTCACACACGGTTTTCCTCTTCAAACATTCATATACAATGATTTACAACACAATACTATAGTTTACAATCTTATTAACATAATCTTTTACTGTCTCATTAAAGAAACATGCATGTTTTACATGTTAATAAGAATGTAGGTATTGTGATGCTAGACGCTTTCTGGCTTATTAAATACAGCCGCACGGTAACGATCTTCGAGGCTAAGCAACGTTGTCCAAAGTCAGTCAGTGGTTGGGTAACCATCCAATATGTACCGAGATTACGCCGTGACGCGGAAAGCAAAACTATCGTTAGAGATTTAAAAAGTGGTCCCAAGCTAGAAAATCTGACACCAGTCTTAACCAAAGGGTATTGTGATACCCAGTTTCTGGGTTTTGGAGGTCGGTGGGAGATAGGCAGTTGCTCCATGTAAAATACTGGTAGGCATACTCAGCTGCATGCGGTTAGCATATATTATACTTGAAGCTGATGCCAACCTAGTTAGTTGGTGCTATTCCATCAACTCGCACTAAGCGCTTCCAAGCGTCTTTCATAATGCGCACAGCAAAGGAGTGCAACTCTACCTGCGTCTGTGTTTCCGAATGCTTACAACCCTAATTTTTTCAAAGTTAGAGTTAGCAGGCTACTTCTGGGTAAGCTCGCTCCATCGTAGACTTTGTCTCTGTCATCTCTGACCAAGACTAGAGAGTCAAGAGAGGAAGAAGGATTTCTTTTGAAACTAACTTTTTCCTAAGCCATTTCCAGATTATCGAAGATTAAAATGTGCGTAATCTCTAACCTATGCCTAAATAATTTTTAAACTAACATTATTATTGTGAGAAAAGGCATGAGTCATATAGGATAAAAACCAAATCCGGGTCACTGACTGATTCAGGAAAACATCTCCGAAATACTTTTTACGCAGCATCATGCTGTATCTATACTAATCCTAACATAATATTATACATACATGCGAAAGTAACTACGTCTCTCAGTTACCACTTCTCGTCTCGCATACGGGTAGAACCAAAGACATTAAATTTATATAATCTCTTTGGGTAGAACAAAACCTGGAAAAAGATACTTAAAGGATACTTTTCATCCCTTGGGATTATTTTTATATTTTCGGTTTCGGTAGAAACTTTATTCCCGATAAAGACATATGTCACTTCCTTGAGAACAATACTAAAAAACATACGTATATGATTACATAAAGTTCGTCAGCAGCGTTACAACTTTATAGTACCTACTCATCCAATGCGTTCATTTCTCCAAAAGTGACCGATCCGCAATTATGTGCTGGCTAAGTTGGGTTTTGAACGCATTGAAAGAGTGTACATTTCTTACACAGGACGGTAATTTAAGAGTTGTGCTCCTTCAAAAGTTAGCATTTTTTTGCCATAGTTAGTTCTTGTTTTTGGTAAAACTAGCTACTAGTAGAAGCTAGTTTTATGTTGTATGGCGAAGCCGCTAGTAGAAGCTAGTTTTATGTTGTAATAATATAATCTCGTGTCACAGATTTGTACCTACCTAAGTAGGTAGGTATCTAGTTAAATTAATTTACTAACTAACTAGACAATAAGTAATTTTATAACAAAATTTTATGATGCAGCACACCTCACATCTGATGTCAGATGAAACATGAAGATGTCATGTTCGTATCAATTATATTTAATGGTTTCAACGTGACTGCGTGTTAGATGTTGTTAAGATTGACATGGTACCTACATTTTACGGTACCAGGGACTTGATTAAAGAGCCTTAAATTAATCAAACCAAGTACTAAAATATATATATAATTTGTATATGATTTCTGTAGTAAATTTTGTCTAGTTTTATTCTCCCAGATGACAAAATAAATAGAAGCTAGTCCTAGAATTTGTCAGAAAATGACAACGCGGCCTTAGAACGCATAGGGCATTAAGAGAAGCACGGATGGGTTTTAGGGCGGGTTGTTTCAACTACACTTTACGCACGCGTAAACGTTAAAAATGGTGCTAACTATCGTCAAATCAAAAAATTGGGTTGTTTCACAAAATGTCAGCGTTAACGCACGTAAAATATAACGTTTACGTTAACAGATGGTCTGAGCACTGATTAACGTAACTTTAGTTGCGTCAAATAGAACAATATTGTGAAATTTCTTTTGAATTCCTCAATACCAGTTCTTCTAATGACACAAATTATAGTGGTGGAATGCAAAAAAGCTATTTGGGTAGGACCCGTGTAAATAACTTAGCTATTGGGATGAGCAGAATTTATACCAGAATGTTTTGAAACAACGCTTCTAATTTAACGAACGTCAAACATCGTCCGTAATCGTAACTTTTTGACGTACGTATGTTACGTTAACCAACTGTTTGATACAACCCGCCCTTAGTCAGTAAGAGTCTGACACTCTCTTCTGTTCCGCCCAGAGCGGGAGGAGTCATTTGACGATTACCCATCCTTGAAAGAAAGTGGTCAGCTTTCAGTTTGATCGCATGCAGCTGAGTACCAACTACCAGTACTTTACATGAAAAGTTTGTCTTTTTTTTATTTGTGATGGGATTGCTCTTGACTCTTCTCTTGGTCAGAGATGACAGAGACAAAGTCTACGATGGAGCGAGCTTACCCAGGAGCCTGTTCAACTTTGAAGAGATTAGGGTTGTAAGTGTTCGGAAACATAGACGCAAGCAGAGAGTTCCACACATTATAAAAGACGTTTTTAATCTATAACTTATAAACTACATGAATGCAATAAATGATTATGATTATGATTAATCTGATTTCCACAACGCATTAACTACGTAACATGATACTCTTTGGCAGGATTAGATACCTGATAGGAAAATCAAAGATGTCGCTCTCATATTCGAATAAAATTGAATAAATACATGTGACAATCTATCAGCGATGATAATTATTTCCAGAAAGTTTAAAACGTCTACCTGAGCACTACCAAAAAGACACGTGCCCAATATCAATTTTTGCCACTAGATGATCCGCGAAATTTTTGACTGCGTCACTTTTTTCATTAATTTTGTTCTCATATAGGTCGTGATGTTTATAGCCTTTTTTTTTTTTTAGGGATGGGAAATCATCCAATGACTCCTCCCGCTCTGGGTGTAGCGGGAGGGAGTGTCAGACTTCTACTGACTAAAACCCATCCATGTTCCTTCATTGCCCTTTGCGTTCCGGAGCCACGGTGTCTCTTGCGAATAATCCCGCGACTCTTCCTCGATAAATAGGCTATCCATCACTAAAGTTTTTTTCAATTCGAACCAGTAGTTCCTGAAATTAGCGCGTTCAACCAAACGAATAAACACTTCAGCTTTAAAATTATTGGTATTTAAAACCAGCGCCGTGGCTCAGAATTCGTTGAAAACACGTTTTCTTGGGGATCACGCTTGACTCAAGGCTACAATGGGGTCCTCATTTAATATCTCTTGCGGAACGGCTAAGTTCGGCAGCATACGCTGTCAGAAAAATCCGTCAATTCACTGATATAGATATCGCGAGGCTTGTCTATTTTAGTTATTTTCATAGTATCATGTCTTACGGTATCTTATTATGGGCACGAGCTGCAGACATCGAGTCCATATTTATTCTACAGAAAAGAGCCATCAGAGCCTTATACAATCTCCGGCGGCGCGATTCCCTAAGGGAGCTGTTTAAGGATATTAACATTATGACGGTACCTTGTCAATACATTTACGTAAACATTATGTATGTTCGGAAAAATCTTCATCTTTTTATCAAGATTAGTGACAGGCATAATTTTAATACGAGAAATAGGAACCAATTAGATCAACCCCGGTTCAGATTGGCTAAAGTACACACTTCTTTTATGGGGTACTGTGTTAAATTTTATAATAAAATACCAGTTGAGATTCTCGAACTGAATGAGAGAAAATTTAAAGCATGCATAAAACGCACACTATGTAGTAAAGCATATTATAAACTGGAAGATTATATCCTCGATAAAAATGTTTGGCTAAATGCCGGTCCTGCTCCACAGTCACAGCCGCGGGGGTCCACTAGTTAGGTTTTAATGTCTGGAAGAGATGCTCACCCTCTTTTTTGTTTTGTATTTTATTTTATTTTTTTGTTTTGTACTCATAATCAATGACGTATTATATATAGACACGTCATAAACCTACATCGCGGCGCTTAAAAACGGCGAAAATACTAGATAGCTAGATAGATAAAATACTAGATACGCATGAAGAAAGGGAAAGAAAATATGTCACCGAACGGCGGGATGCCTGTTGCTAGAGGGAGATAAATATTATCTTCAGTTACGTCACAGGATAAGTAATAGTCAAATTGACATCAAAACAAACGTAGTGTCACGCGACAGGTTGGTGCGTAACTAAGCGCGATGTGGCCAATTGGCTTCATTTCATGTTGTCATTTTAGAGTGCGGACAATGTATCTATAGTTTTATGTATCATTGCTCATAATACAATTATTTAATATTTTTTTTTCTTTATAATAATGCTGTTTTATAGTAATTGAATTGTTTGTTACACATCTTTCATTACTTGGTCATTGACAACCATAGTTTTATGTAAAGTAGAAGCATTTTTTCAAATTTTGTAAATGTGAGTACCATGGGGCCATTTACATAATATATATGTGATTAGTTTACTTGTTTGACATGAACGAGCATGGTGATCGAGTGCATGTCATGCTCACTCAAATGTTCTGCTGATGGCGGCGTGTGTGTTGGATCATTCGGTTCCCTTCAAAATGGTTGAGCTGAATGGTGCCGATACATACGTCAGGTTCGTGAACGGGCGCCGTAAGTTGAGACTGGTCATCTCTTAACCACCACTGGCTTATTTTCATCTTTATATTTAAGTTGTTGTTTTATGTTTTTTTTATTATTTTGCATTGTCCTCACATGAAGAAGCAAGTACATGTAACTAAAATTTTTGTAAAACATCACATGATTTAAAAGAGTGTCCATGGAGTTTCTTGCACGTTCTTCTCCATAGAGATCTAGGCTTTGGAACGTGCAAATAGCCTCATGTTTTTTGACTGACCGATCTTGACATTTCAAAAGTGCCTGTAAATGGTTTATCTTCTATATCTATACTTATAATAAATCTGTAGAGAGGTCAATTCTGTACATGAAATATATTTCCAAAATAACTATCAGGGGGTGATTAGGGATCAATACTGATGCCAAAAATGCAATCAGTAAAATTTTTGTCTGTCTATCTGTCTGTCTGTCTGTCTGTATAACCGTTATAGAAACAAAAACTACTCGACGGATTTTAACGAAACTTAGTACAATTATTATTCATACTCCTGAGCAGGTTATAGTATACTTTTCATCACGCTACAATCAATAGAAAAAATGAAAAAAAAAAAATGAAAATGTGAAAGTTTGGTTGTTTGTTACTCAATCACGCCAGAACGGCTTAACGGATCTTAATGAAATTTATTACAAAGATAGATTATAGTCCGGAATAGCACTGCTACTTTCAATCCCGGGAACATGTTCCCTAGAGATCACGCGGGCGAAGCCGCTGGCAGAAGCTAGTTTGAAATAAATGCTTTGAAAATTGAATCTTGAATCTGTCTTACACACGAGTCCCAGCATTTTGCTGAGAGATAGCCGTTTTGCGGGGATTTGAGGTATATCTTCCCAATTTTTCATGTACATACTTGTAATTTTTGTGTATTTTTGGTATGCGTCACACTCTCTCTCTTTCTTCTTCTTCTTTCTAGATGTATACAATCAATACCGTTGACAATTTTGTCCAAGCTTTTTAGTCACAATTATGCTGTAGAATCAAATGAAAATTATTTTATGACTAAAGTTCGTAATTACTCAACCGTTTTATTTTATAACTCAGATGAGTTCATTCATACAAGTAAGAATGACGTAGCGATACTTGAGTTATTGATATTTTCTAACTCGCTGTTGCCTGTGACTTTGTCCGCTTCTGTTAACGATTTCAGAGGTTTTCGTTTATTTGTACGTAATCCTAATTCATTTGCTGATACGAAAAACCTAATATACCTACTCTTAAACGTCAGCTTTTTGTCAGTGAAATTCCTGTCAAAACCGTTCCAGCCGTATCGGAGATTAGGTGGTAAAGACAGATACATAAACAACCAAAACCATTGAAAATAGTGTTAATTTGATTAATTTATACCTTAATATACATTAACTAAATAGCTGTTATTTTGGTACTTCAAACAAACACTATTTGATTCTATTTATATGTCTATGTATTTATGTCTTCATGTCCACAAGTACATAACTTATATAATGTGTACAACACGTATGTTCACATATTCACGTAATGGTCAATTAGTTTTGGTTCATTTTTGATAATAATAATAATCTTAATTATTTTTATTGTTAAATCATTATCTATTGTTAAGACTAGGGGGAAACCAATGTTTCGGATTTTTTTCGAAAGAGTCACCGCGGCCCTGGATCGCAAAGGGCCTAGGAGGAACAGGTTTTAGTCAGTAAGAGTCTGACACTCCCTTTTGCTTCGCCCAAAGTGGGAGGAGGCATTTGATGATATCTTATCCATAAAAAAGGGTCAAATCTGCTTTTGCATGTCTATAGACTGCGATAACCACTTTACAATAGGTGGAAAAATCACGGAGACTTCTGTTATCAGTTTAAATAAATACGTAGATACATAAGTGTTGTCTTTTACAAATAAATATAGGTATATAGTAAGCAAACGACGTAAATTCCGCGCTTTACAAATAGTTTGTTCTAGCTTCTGTGTAAGTCCTTTTGTTTGTTTTACTTTTCAAACAAAAAAAAAAATGATTTATTGTCTTTACTGATTCATCATTTTTATCACGTGAAGGTTTTTCAAAGCATTGGAATGGCTGTGTAAAATAGAAGAAAACCTGGTTCTGTTTTCGATCCATAAATCGTTTTTTTTTTTTCGGGAAGCTGCGTGATATTTTCGAACCGTCGACCAGGGTCTATAACCAGTGCGTTCTACCCGTAATGACTTGTGAGGGACCTTGAATTTGTGGCCTATGAGCCTGGTCCATAAATTCAAGGTCGCTCACCATTGCGGTGAGAACAATGCTCGGGGTTTTTCTGGTGGATAGAATTTGCAACGAATTCATTCGCCAGAGAACTTAAGTCACTGGCATTGCGCATAGAATCAGCATGCTGAAGTGGAAGTGAGCCGACCATGTCTGCAGATGGACAGACGGTCGATAGAGCAGATATGTCTTAGAGAGGAGACGTATTGGAAAATGTAGAGTGGGACGTCCTGCGGCACGATGGATCGATGATTTAAAGGAGCTGGCAGTGGATGGATGCGGACTGCTCAGGACAGGGATGTTTGGCGATGTTTGGCGCTGTTTGGAGGGGGCTTACGTTCAGCAGTGGACAGCTATTAGCTGATATAATGATGATTATGAATCTAAGTGTCAAAGCTGAAGAAACGAAAGTTGCACAGGAAAAAATAACACAAAGTAACAATTTAGCAATTACGGTATTGCGACCCACAAACGTAAATATATCGAACGCCAACTCTATTCTTGAAATCTAGTTGATTGAACTAACTTTAGAGTAAGTTAATTACCAAGACTACAATAACTGATACTACGCTAATACATCGTGATCTGCCTTATCACCCGAGACCTCAAGGTCACTAACCGGCTCAGCGTCCATTCAGTCAGCCGTGTTATCAGTGATCGCCATCTCTCATCTAATCACGCCATCACGGCGGGTGACGATATTCAGTTGACAGGCTTTGGGTCTAATATTGTCAATACAATATTATCAATATATCGAACCGTAAATGTTCGTTGGGAAAATTTGAGAGAGGAATTGTCATGTTTTTTAATGTTGGTAGTACTTTTTGAATCTTGGTAGTACTCTTTCTCGCGATATTTTGTTGAGTCCTCTGATCATTCAAAGTATAAGACCGCCCCAGTCTGGGAGGCTACTCTCTAAGCTCGCAGTCCGTAGTTTTGAGCTTAGTTTCGAGCGTATTGTACTTCGTATCACCTACGGAATTACAACTAGTGCCAAACCCGAACTAAAAATGAGTCAATTCTTAGTGGTTAGGTGATACGGAGTAAAATATGCCTGAAACTACGGACTTCGGGCTTAGAAAGTAGCCCCCCAGGACCTCAAAATGAGCAAAAAGGATGATAGCCCAATTTGGTTTCTAACTGTAAGTAAAACATATTTGACAATTACTTGTAGGTGGCGATCTTCTTGTCGAAACAGAAACGCTCCTCGCAGCAGTTCCAGTACATTGTCTCCAGACAGCTGTGGACAAGAGGACACCATTATTACTTCTAGATATAAAACACAAGATAGGGCAGGGCAGTACATTCATCAGTTCTTAGAGAAGTTCCTCAGTTCCTGAGTCTATCTATGTGTATAAAAGCAGAAACCGACTGACTGATCGAACAACGCACAGCCGAAACTACTGATCGTAGAAAGCTGAAATGTGGCATGAAGGTTCCTTGGACTCCGTACAGATGCACTAAGAACATATCCCGAAATTCCTAAGGGAACAGGAAAAAAAACGGGATATGTGCGTGTGAAGTCACGTGCGAAAGCTAGTCATGCCTATGAGATGGTAACAAGAGGCTTTAGGCAAGTGACATTTTGCCAGCGGTAGCGTAACGAAAGCGATTGTCAAAACGTCAAAGATGTATGACATTCGCTATCGAAATGTCACGTGAACAATTTTTTTATATTTTGGCATTTCGAAAGTCGGCATCGTTAATAGACTTGCAATTTGTCTAGGATGCTGACTCAAACATTAGTCTTGTATTATGGAAAATGAAAACATTCAAGTGTAGAGTGGAATCTTCTATTATAAGCAAGTCTCGATAAAAAGGCTTGCATTTCGTCAAAGTACTGTCTTTCTATTACGAGTACGTATGATAAGACATTCAATGAGGCATTAAAAGGTTTAAATATTAATTACCCAAATCATTTATTTTTATTTAATCATGACAGACAACAACGTGGCAATTCCGCCAGTCTTTTGGGCTCATTGCCAGTCGACAGCGATGCGGACGATTTTTTGACGCCATATTATAGTTAGGAGTTAATTTTATATTAAGTGTATATTGTATAATAATGTATTGTTTTCATCATTAATAGAATCTCCAAGAGAGTACTTCAAACAACCGCATTGTTTTAATTCGGTTATAAAAGTCCATTTAGGACTACAAACTCCTAAACTCAAGTAACCTACTTGCTCTCCTATATTTAAACTTTTAAAAGTGAGTAACCTTTTCCCACTACAACACGTCACGAAACGACATTGATAACCATCTGATACACATAAATATCACCGTGATTCATTTCCAAGATTTCATCGAATTTGACTCACCTGTTTACGAGTTACATAAGGTCACACAACTAAAATAATCAGTCACATTGCAACGAATACATAAAAAAAAAAATATTCCTACGTTTAAAAACGCGTCTTTTCCGTTCTACAGTAAGTAAAGAACTGGATATTAAACAATAAAAACTTAATAAGCGTAAATGAGTTGACAGTTTTTGCCGTCTTTGAAGAGAATGAGTTATTTTTAAAGTATTTCTCACTGAAATTCTTTTGTTTTACGTCTTCGAGAACAGCAAAGACAGGTATAGATGAATACAATGAATGGAATAGGTAACTATGTACTTGGAAATTACTTACTAATGATACCACTAATGATTTTGTGGGTATTTCTTTAGATAATAAAAGTTACCAGCTGCTGTCAGTGTATTGCATAAATATAGAAAATAATGTCTAAAATCTAATAAATAATAAATATAATACTTTTACATTGTACCTTTCATTTAAAACCAACAATTTAAGCTACATTATAAACACAATTAACCGCTCAACACCCGGGGGCACGCCCGCGTGCCATAAACTGTTACAACCGTTAAAACCCGATGGCACGCCGGCGTGCCATGGCGAAATATGCGGTTTATTTAAAAACGCATGGTCTTATTTCATGTGGCAAGGTTTACACACTTGCGGGATGATATTCTCGTTCAACTAAGCTATTCCAATTTTAAAAATATATGATGGTATCATTGAAATATTTTTTTTAAAAAACAAACGCTTACTTTGTCTCTGGACCGTCGATGACGGGCGACTTTTTGTTTATACTTTGTTTGCATGTAAACTATTTTATGCTAAGTGTACGAATATCTATTTATGAATAGTTATTACATCGTTTTACATAAATGTTTGCACGAACTAGATCAAAATAATACTTTTTCGGCCATTGTAAAATTACGTGTGAATGTCAGTCGCCATTCTTGCCATTAAAATGATGAAATTGGTTTCTTTTGTTGTATAATCAACGTTTATGTGAATAAATAGTCGTACAAGTAGTTATTACATAGTTTTGCACAATGTATTTACCATTTTACTTCATAATTTGACTTGTTTTGGCAAAGAATGTACCGTGAAAAACCGTTAATTTTTTTTAGGTGAATTCAGAGGTTTGTATCTTTGTTTTTTTTCATCAAAGTGAGTAAGTATTTATAGTTATATGAAATTATAGCTCAATGTTGTTTAGGTTTGATAAATATTACAATTCTGAAACTTTATATACTATGTGAAATTAGCTAATACAAAACACATCGCCGATTAGTTCCCTCTTCAAGGAAATCTTATCATTGTAAAATTATAGTGGCATATTCTTACGACATATAGCTAGTTTTCAATCAATAAAGGATTATGTAATATCCTAGTAACATTTTTTTATTAGAAACTACTCAATATAACTAGGATGAGCGTTTACAAAGTCAAGCGTTTTATTACGCAATTTCATAAAAACGGCTCGACGGCCGATGAAGTTTGATTATGAATATTATGAAAATTTTACATAGGACTGTCAAAAAAACGCTGTAATTAGATTATTTGTTTATTCATAATGTAATTTGCAAAATTTCGCATGGATTGATACAGTAGTTTTATAAGAAATCGATAGAACAAGGGAACAAACAATATTTCAGCCAGTTCTCCGTTATCAACATTTGTTTATAAATACCACTCTCATATTACAAGTATTGTATTCATTTTATAGCATGGTCAGTTTATTCAAGAACCAAAAACAGTTTACAGTTTAAGATAAGAGCCACTAGAAACGTAAGCAGACCATTTTTTTTGTTAGCAGTCGTAGCGTGTCAAATTGCGATAAAAAGCGCCGGGCGTTGACAGATGTTGACGTTTGACGCGCCAGGGTTCTAGAGGTATAAAAAAACTCTTAACTAACTAGAACTAAAACCAACATAATGGCGTCGAAAAATTCGTCCCCATCGCTAGCCACTGGTAATGCTTATCCTTTGGACGAGATAGAAGCCAGCCCTTGGGTCACGCGAAGTGTCAACTAAGCGTCTTGACACATCTTTGTGGCCACTCGGACCCCACGACCCGAGAGTTACAACCACAAATGGATCAAAAATATAACTTCCAACGAGGTATAAATATATAAACTGCTAATAAAACAATTTCCAAAGACACAAACTTAAAGTACGATCGAGTGACTAGAGGAAATCGACTAGGAAGTCCCCCTAAAACGGTGCTAAAATTTAATATTATTTGTCATTATAAACAAAAGAAAAAAAAAAGGGAATTCAGTGCGATAAAATTTCGCGTGACGTGTTTTACTTTGTAGTGATGTAAACAACTTTGATTTCTTACTTGTAATGTAAATCTGTATTGTTTTGGTTAAGTCATATTTTTTTATTATCTAGCTGACAGGCTACATAAAATAATTTTGTTTTCGCCAAGAACCATCGTAATAGGTTATGAAAATTGGAAATCCCTTTTTAATATTCGGTAGGAAATTCAATTGGAAATCACAAAATTCAAAATTCAAAATTCAAAAATTCAAAATTCAAGCATTTATTTCAATTAAACCATTTACAGGCACTTTTGAATTGTCAAGGTCGGTCGGTCCAAAAAGTTGAAGCTATTTGCACGTTCCAAAGCGTAGATCTCTATGGAGAAGAACGTGCAAGAAACTCCACGGACACTCTTTTAAAAATAATATTTTTTTACAAAGATTTATTTACATCGGGTTGAAATTATACATACATGTGAGAACGATGTAAAAGACGAGCAGGATAAAAGCGTCCGGAATAAAAGAGGAACAATTCAAAAAAAAATTAAAATTAACCATGGCAGCTAAGAAATGACCAGTCCTGACTGACGGTGCCCGTTCACGAACATGACGCATGCGCCAGCACCATTCGGCTCAACCATTTTGAAGGGAGCCAAATGATCCAACGCATACGCCACCATCAGCTAGACTTTTGAGTGAGCATGACACTCCCAACCGCCAGGGTACATTCAAGTCAAAAACATACCTAAAACTGATAATTAAAGTTAAAGGTACACAGTACTCACACATGTGCTGTTAATGGCTGAAATTATACAATGCTAAGTAAGTTGATTCTATCAATGCAAATTTTTCTTACAATCTTCAGCCGGTCCAACAATATTTCCGAAATATTTACAGATTAGTTTGGGCTCCCTAGTGGCTGTGGAGCAGGACCAGCATTCAGCCAAGCATTTTTATCTTCAATATAATCCCCCAACTTATAATATGCTTGCCTGCATAGTGTGCGTTTAATACAAGACTTGAATTTCGTCTCATTTAGTTCTAATATATGGGGAGGTATCTTATTATAACATTTTAAACAGTACCCCATGAAAGATGAGGCTACTTTAGCCAGTCTGAAGCCTGGTTGAACTAACTGGTCCCTATTTCTAGTACCATAATTATGTCTCTCGCCTCTTTTACTCACAGATACAATGAAATGAGGAAAATCATGACAAATAATTCAACTGACACATTTTACAATTTAATCAACATCAAAATGATTATTCTTGGTTGTTGAAGGAAAACCACAAAATACCGTACTGATGAATAATATTTATTTTTTTGTCCTAATAGTCGGGAATATTTATAGGCGCATAATGAACTAATGTTTCGACTATCGTAAAATAATTATTAAAATCATTATGGCATAACGGCAGTTTCTGATTCTTCTTCTTACAGAAACATTTCTCTATTGATTTCGGGCTTATTTTGAAACGTGCAGCTTGTGGAATAGATAATTTCACCGGAAAAACGCAGACTCCGTAACATTGTAATGAATCTTGTTTAGATAATAATTATTTTCTCGAATGTTTGAAGAAATCATTTTGTTAATGATAATCTCATCCAAATTCACTAGTTTCCAAACTATCCGAGTATATTTATATTTGGGGGCCGAGTCACCCGCGTCCGTAGGAGAATACGCTTCAGCGAATCCCTACACGTGGTCCCCGGGTGGTGCTAAACAGGTGACACTAACCGCCTCCGAGGTCTTGTGGTTATACCACCCGATTCAGACCCAGAGGTCCCGGGTTCGATTCCCAGCGTGGGAAAATTTTTTGCTCGGTTTGTTTGGTGGTAGGACTTCTAAGTCCGCCTGGCAAGCTACCACCATCATGTCTAAGTCTGTCGCCATAACAACAATGTTAACAGCATTTTTGTGTTCCGCCAGTTAGAGGTACGATAGCCAGTTCCTCTATGTTAGAGGATTCCGGGTAAAGCTTGCTTCCATCTTCGGCCTAATCATGACTTTCCATCAGGTGAGATTTGGGCCAAGAGTTTCCCCGTTTTAAATAAAAAAAGGTTTACAATTTCATCCGATATTTTACAATCATACGGTGCGTTTTATATCTGTCACACAGATTTAGGCAACGATCGCATATTGCTCTCTACGTTTAAAATAAGAACGCGGTTAGGATGCTGGTGGAGCTACCCCGCTTCAGCTGGTTTAATCCGTCGATATCTCACCTTATTTGGTGAGATATTGCGAGTAGAATATAGAATAGACTAGGTGGCGTTAGCATGAAGTAAACTGTCATTCTCATGTCAACTGGATTGACAACTCACTTCATAATCACTTCATCTAAGCTAACACGGGGAGATTTTTACAGAATCGCACTACTTAATATTGCGTCGGTATGTTCGCAGATGCGTAAGTAGATTGTTTTTACACAACAGTGCGTAAAAATTGCGCTACGCTAATGAACAGGGTGTGGGGCAGCAACAGCAATATCCTAAACATGATTGCAAGTCGCCTGGACTGTGTTTATGTGGGTCCGGCAGTTAGAGGTATGATAGCCAGTTCCTCAGAGGATTCCGGGTGAAACTCGCTTCCATCTTCGGCCTAATCACCAATTTCCATCAGGTGGGATTTGGGCCAAGAGTTTCCTCGTTCTTCGTACAAAAATTAAAAAAAAAAAATTGAATTCAGAACCAGGTCCATATGCATAAAAGATTAAATTAAAGAATATTGAAAAAAAAAAAAATCTCAATGCAAAATCGCAATGTCTCATGGGTTATCAGAAAGGTAACCACAGCTATTTTTGTTTTTTTTTTTAAGGGTGGGAAATCATCAAATGACTTCTTTCGCTGTAAGCGGAGCGAAGGGAGTGTACGTTAAACCGTACGTGTTCCTCCTAATACTCTTTGCGTTACAGGGCCGCGGTGACTTTCGAACTAATTCCGCAACCCTGGCTAGCTTTCCCAGGCTTCGCATCGGTAGCAGAGCATAAATATATGCATGCAAGTTGCATGATTTCCGGCATCTTCAACAATAACTATCGTCATATTTCATCCAATTTTCATAAACCATAAAATACTAAATCCTTTATTTAAAATACACCAGTTATTGGACCAGTCGATTCCCAGCGGGGGCAATTTTTTGCTCGGTTTGGTTGGTGGTAGGACTTGTTCTAAGTCCGCCTGGCAAGCTACCACCATCATGTCTAAGTCTGTCGCCATAACAACAATGTTAACAGCATTGTTGTGATCCGGCAGTTAGAGGTATGATAGCCAGTTTCTCTGTGTAAGGGGATTCCGGGTGAAGCTCGCTTCCATCTTCGGCCTAATCATCACTTTCCATCAGGCCAAGAGTTTCCCCGTTTTGCATTAAAAAAAAAACCTTTTGAACAGTCAAGGTCTGTCAGTCAAATAGATGAAGCTAGTTCTGGCGCGCTACCGACAAGAGTAGCAAGTTATTCTGCAACAAAACACACTCACCGACCTTATCTCTAGGGCACACATATTCCAAAGAGTAGATCCTATGGAGAAGAACGTGCAAGAAACTTCATGGACTCTCTTTTAAATCAGTATTTCATTACCATAATGCACTTTAAATCCGTCATGAATTATATCCTAAGCTACCTTACAATAATAATAGCTGTGTTCCTCACCTTTATTTCCTTTGTTGTAACGTAAGTTCTTGCATAACAGTGTTTGCTACATACGTCATTAGATGACTGTCCAGACACTTGATAACACCTTTAGCTCATACACCGAGATCCTAATCTGAATGTTTTACTTAACAAGAGTTTAGATCTATGAAGCACTTATAGTCAGTGTCTTGTTCGTCAGTGTTCATTAACACTACAAAAAGTCGTTTAGTTATTATTTTGTAGGATTAAATTGCTTGGAAACAAAAATGTTCTATTTTTATAGTGATATTAACCGTTTTGATTTTGACTATGATTTATAATCTTATATCAAAACGTTAGCAATAATGAAATAAATGTTCCAACTTTCGTAAGGTAATATCTGGATTTCTAGTTTTACGAGAGTTACTGTTTTTTCAGTAATCCAAAGTTACACTATGACTGCATTTCTTGGGCTACTTTTTGATCCAGAAACATGCACGGTTCTTGAGGGTATCTCACTGGCATGGCTGGGTCACAAGAGTAAACCGAAGAAAAAGGTACACCTATAAAGGTCAGCAACATAGCACACGCAATTTTATATTATTTCGTAGCTATTCCAGAAAAAAAAAATGTGCCACTCTTTCACGGATAAATCACAATATCACAATTCCGGATCTCTTAGTTATACCAAAACAAAAGAAACCGTATCACACACAACCACTCTGATTCACAAATACTTCATTTTCAGATCCTTGTTTCACTTCTCAGTACCAACGGTAGCAAAAACTTCACTGATGTACTTTAAAACTTCAAGTACTTTCCACAGTACGTATCCCTGGCTAGTGTTGGTGTGCACTAAGGAGATAGGCGACGGATGTTGACTTATCTTGACACTGACTGACGCTATCAGGAGCGTGGTGTGATCATCTGACAGATATACTGGTGTACCTAACTAGAGGTAGTAATTAATTATTACATAGGTACTAAATTGGGTTTCCTGTGGCTCGTCACTTCCCGTTTTCAAGTTTATTATTCGCGAAAAAAATCTCATCTATCTTTCCATCAAAATTCATTAAAATGTTTTCTCCGATTTACGCTGGAAAGGGTTACAAACAAACTAAGTCACTTTCGTTAAGTTATGATGAGCGAATCGCCCGTTTTGGGGTAGGTATGTCAAAATGATTTAAATATTTCTAAACTTCAATTCAAATATTTGATTTCTTATGTAAGTTGGATATTTGCTTAGTTAAAAGATAAACAAAAAAAGCTACTTTATCCCGATAATACTTTTTGATGTCAATATTTGAAGACCAGTGTTATATACTAAAACCTTCCTCGAGAACCACTTTATCCATTGGTGAAAACAGCTTGAAAATTGATGCAGCAGTTTTTGATTTTATCGCGAACAGACCACCCGCGACGGCGGACTTTGTTTTATAATACCTATGTAGTGATAGTGATTGTGATGGTACGGAACCTCTCGTGCACGAGTCCGACTTGCACTTGGTCGGTTTTTAGGGTTCCGTACCCAAAGGGTAAAAACCGGACCCTATTACTAAGACTGTATCTCAAGAACCGCGATAGCTATACAGTTGAAATTTTCACAGATGATGCATTTCTTTTGCCGCTATAACAACAAATACTAAAAAACAGAATAAAATAAATATTTAAGGAGGCTCCCATACAGCAAACTTGTTTTTTTTGCCGTTTTACAGATAACGGTACGGAGCCCTTCGTGCACGAGTCCGTCTCGCACTTGGCCAGGTTTTTGAAAATGTCTCATCATCGTCATGTCTCTGAAAACGGTTTCTATTAGCTATTGATGTGATGTCATTCATATCTGAGTGACTGGGAAAATGCAGGGTCTGTTTGGGAAAAAAATAGGATTCGGGGTGGAAAAAACGAGTAAAATAAATGCATCACAATCAATTATCCCGGTTTTTTTTTTAGATGGGTTTTCTGTTGACTCTAGTCTAGATCAGAAATGACAGAAACAAAGATAAGATCTACGATGGAGAGAGCTTTCCTAGGAGCATGTACAGTCTATTGATTTTAGATTGTTAAGTCCGTTCCACCATCAGACCAAAAGACGCACAGCGATGCGCCACCGGTACATGGTGGACTTCCCACCTATACACACAAAACTTTTTGGGAATACATTAATTGTGCTTACAGCTAAGGAGTGGAATTCCCTGCCTGAGTCTGTGTTTCCTGATAGCTACAACTTGGGAGTCAAGAGTGAATAGGTTACTTCTAGGCAAGCGTGCTCCACCTTAGACCGCATCATCGCTTAACATCAGGTGAGATAGTGGTCAAACGTATGCCTTTGCCTATCAATATTTTAAAAAAGCCTTGCTTTCAAAATGGTGGTGAAAACCACCTCAAAGTGCTATGTTTATTTCTGCGTGTTTCATAAAATGTATTGCAGCCTTGGGAAATTACTTCTGATTGTTTTCACCCAATTAAAGAGGAACGAAGTGCGTAATAACAGATGATGGGTAAATTATACTTAATTGCGGTTATTAAGCTTGGTTAACTACTTTTTGCTTTTTGCCCTCAAGAGACTCACACTGATTTATAAATTTTGAGGAAAATATGTTTTTTTAGTTCCGTACCGAAAGTGTAACTAACGGAACCCTATTACTAAGCCTCCGCTGTCTCTGTCAGCGGGCTCCATGGACACTCTATTGCAGGCTATACTTTATAGAGGCGAGATTTTTTGTTAAAGAAAGGTAACTTACTACTGGCATGACTTGCACAGTTTGAGCAGCATCTTGTCTTGTTCACATAGTGTCCGCAAGCGAAAAAGTCGACGACAATCATGGAGTCGGGATTGATGACGTCACTTGCATGGAACACTGCATTCCTGGTAACAAGAGAGAAGTAAACGTTAGTTTATAAAAGAAGATGAATCCTGGGTTTACATGCTTTCATGGTTCCGGTGATATTTTAGGTGATTTCAAAACGTACAACCATTTATGTAGCCATTATACCGCGTGTATCTGACATCGACGCACAAACGATTTCCATGGGTTCAGGGCATGATTCTAGACACCCTAGACTTAGAATTTTTCGTCGGCTTTTTCTCATTTTTTTCAAGGGTTTTTTTCTTTAGACTGCTCATAATATTGTTATTCTGACCTAACCCAATGAGATTTTTAATAAAAAAATGATTAATTAACTACTTTGACTAAAAAGAGCAATCTGAATAAAACCACAAATTAGATATCAGCTCAGCTGAGCTGATACCTATTTGTGGTACTCTTGAAAAAAATGAAAAAATTAGAAAAGAACCGACGAAAAATTCCAACACTGGGGTGTCCAGAATCATGCCCTGGACCATGGAAATCGTTTGTGCGTCGATGTCAGATACACGCGGTATTGTAGGAAATTCAAAGAATAGGGAACCGGTCTAAAGAAATCTATAATGAGTACGACAGATAGATTTCTTAAAAATATCCGACACGTTTTTTTTTTCACGTAAACAAAAAATTAAGACGATACAAAACTCGTGCGACGTCACATGTGCATCACATGTCACTTGATTTCAGTACACTTTTTAATCTCAACAACGTCATCTGCCTAGCCTTTACCCAACTATATTGGGGTCGGCTTCCAGTCAGACCGGATTTAGCTAAAAACCAGTATTTTCCGAAGAGCGGCTGCCTACCAGCCCTCCACAACCCATTAAATGGGTAACACGGTTCTCCTTGGCAAGACTGGTGTCAGATTTTCTGACTACTGACTGCCCGTAACGACTGCCAAAGATCTCCAAATGACAGCCGGGACCAACAGCTTAACGTGCTTTCCGAGGCACCGAGGAAACTTGATATGTTAAGATGGTCACCCATCCACAGACCAACCTCGGCAAGCGTTGCTTAACCTTGAAGATCAACCTGTGCGGCTGTTATTACATAGCCACGAGCTCCTCTTTTTAATCACAACCACATAAATTCAAAAACACTCCGTCCTATGTATTAAACGATGAGGCCTGAAGTCATCACCCAAAATATTTGAAAACATGAACCTTGTCTCACCGCTTTTGGATGATCTCAGTGATAATTTTTTTTAATCTTACACTTGCTCAGTTTTTGGTGTCCTTTTTTTTAAGGATGGGAAATCATCAAATGTCTCCTCCCACTCTGGGCGGAGCAGAAGGGAGTGTCAGACTCTTACTGACTAAAACCCATCCGTGTTCCTTCTAGAACACTTTGCGTTCCAGGGCCGCGGTGATTCTTTCGAACAAATTCCGCAAACCATGCTGGTGTTCTAAACATGACCTCTCTCTCTGTGTTTGTTGATATATTTAAGACCGATTGATCAACATACTTGGAGGAGTCGTATGTCCAGCAGTGGACGTCTTTCGGCTGATATGGTGGTGATGATGATCACCACACCCGGGGAACATACTCCCGGGGTGAAAGGTACCTATTATATTAGTATATCCTTCTTCCTACTATCCTATCCTACTATTCTACTTCCTACTAATATTATAAATGCGAAAGTTTGTGAGCATGGATGTTTGTTGCTCTTACACGTCAGAACACCTGAAAGGATTTTCATGAAATTTAGCACAGATGTAGATTATAGTCTGGAATAGCACATAGGCTACTTTTTATCCCGGGTGTATGTATGTTCCCCAGCGATCACGCAGGCGAAGCCGCTGGCAGAAGCTAGTAAGTATGTATGCATAACAAATGGTTGTAAAGTCCCAGTAACTCCATTGAAAATGCAGGATCTTCCCACCAAACACGTGTTATGTCTGGTGGGCAACTGCATGAAGGATTTTGTGGAAAACTTTGGTAGCGCAACGTGAAACAGACGCTACAGCAATCTGTCAATTTTTTTTTGTTAGATTTTCAACTTTATAAGTGAAGTGATTGGGTTCAAATTTGAATGAGAAAAATTGACAGTTTTAGATATCCTGATGTGCTGAAAACTGTACATTACAACATTCGTATGTGGCAGTATAGATGGCGCTACCTGTTCTATTGGGTTCACTTCACGTGGGTGAGGTCTCCGGCAAGAGCTAGCAATCCTATACTACCTACATTACAGGACTGATGCTGGAGTGCGTGCGCCTCTTCGTCGTGTCGTTGATGCCTACAGCACTCACTTTATGGAGCTTGATATATTTACTCTTTTTCAATATCGTTTCAAGGCAAGAGCAATAGATTTACTTAATTCTTAAGTATATAAATATATTTTCTCTTTCTTTCTTAATCTTCTTAATAGTTAGGTAAGACGCACACTGTATGTCTGTTTTCTTTTAACTTTTTTCTTTGTGAATTCGTGGATTATGGTATGAGTTTTTTATCTTAGGTTTTTTATCTGTAGTAATCTAAATATGGAACAGGTTATGTAAATTTATTTCTAAGTCTTGTGCTAGTTTAAGACTCTTTAGTTAAGATTTTCATGAAACCGTTTTTTTTTATCCCTAAAAAGTAAAATAAAAATTACCTATCATCATCTGTCTAGTCTTTTCCCAAGATCACGGAATTTATATTTAAAACAGTAGCATGTTTAATTTTTCTATAGCACATTCTCTGACCACCCACATCCCCATAGAACCCAATCCCCATCATACGCGCCATTACATGATATTATGTATCCAGTTCGTACTGACAGCTAATACTGCATAACGAGGCGTCGACCAGATCGGTCTGAATACCTCTGTAACGATGCTATTGTATTCTAATGAGACCTCACTGACACAGTTTTGTGATTTACAAGGTTGAACATGAACTTCTTAAGGGACTGTGCTGCTGAGCTCAGTTGTAAGTGCAATACGGCAGCTGTTAATGGTCTGTGAAAAGTATGAACATAAATTATGCTCAGAAGCTTTAATATTAATTTTTTTCTCACTTCAAGGATTTCCCAGATATATATTTAAAAAAAACAAAAAAAAACTAAAGCTTTTATATAAAATGTCATGCTTCTAACTTTGAAAAAGATGGTATTCCAAACAAATTTTGCAACCCCTTTCACTCAGGGATTGAATGTTCAAAAATTATTTCTTATCGGATGCCTACGCTACACAAAAACACTCATTACTACATTTAGTGGAATTTACACACATTTTTTTTCATCACAGATTTTGTGACAGTCTGCATCAAGCTGCTTGATAAGTCATTATTTTATTCGGAATATTATAGTCATATGCATAACTATCCTCCTTACGGGGACCGTTTTTTTGAAAAAAAAAAAAAGTTTTTGATATTTTTGCCTTGAATTTAAATCACCTACCCAACATCAACCTTTAATGTGACCACACACTTTTGTAACACCATGTTTACGTTCCTATATGTAGTAGTTATACGTTGGACATCAGATCACAATGTTATGTTATTATTGACCGCCGTTTTTAATCAGTTAAGTTTACAATAGGCCAAACAAAAGTATTTATTAAACAGATGTAGCTTCATGACCATCTTACAGCTCATAAAGAAGCCAATGGAGTTTGATAATTACGACCTTGACTAACTACTAAATATTTATGCGTGCTCCCTAAAATGGTATACAGCAACAAAATGATTATTAAACCTAATTGTTATCCTTGGACAACCTAAAACGTCCGAAAATGATGATATAATATTATTAATTGGCCATTCGATTCTATGTCTGTAACAGCAAAATAATTTAATTTCGTTTCGGTTATAAACATTTAATTCAAATTTCTAAATACGAAGAACTACTTAAATCTAATGCAGTTCTATTTGAAATATTTTGTATCCATATTTAGCCATAAAATATAATGGGATCTAACAATGTTCCTATCACTATTCTATCAGGAAGTCTACAACAATATTCACTACAACAAATCACTCGTGCAAATATCCTCTCATTTAATCATAGAACAGTAAACATTTTCTCAAGAGCATAACAATAAATATCTATTTTATTACACCTTCCACACACTCTCGAACATAACATAATACAGTTCCACATTTATCTCCATAATAACTTGTAGTTATCTCATTACAATATGGTATTGTGTGCTAACCGCAATCCGTGACACATATCTGCAAGATAATCGGCTGACATACTGTAAGCTGTGATCTGGAGACAACAAGGTGTCAAGACTTTGTTCTAGTTTGAAGAGGAATTTCCCCAAGATCGAAACCACCATTAAGGTTACTTTACCTATTAAAAATCGTAAATGTTGTAGATACTTGCAGATGGGTATTACCCCACGGTAAGAACATGATACGTAGTTGAAGACGCATTTAAAAGCTTAGAAATCTGACTCCAGTCTTACCAAGAAGTACCGTGTTACCCAGTTAATGGGCTGTGGAGGTTTAGTAGGAAGCCGCTCCAGACCCCAGTATATTTGGGAAACGGCTAGGCAGATGATGACAGAGTATATGTAACAGACATAATATACTGAGTCTTCAATGTTTTTTGCATTGCTAGAACAGGGGAGTACTCTCTATGAGAGGTAATGCACAAGGTGGGCCCAGTGCTGATTGGTACCTATATGTCAAATGATTTTTTATTTGTAGGCGTTGTAGCATAATTAAACCGGCTCCTCTCGAAGTTTTCCGTCATCATTTTGAGAGCAGTATTTATGACTTTAAAAAGTAAGCGTCTGCCTCGGTTCGTATGAAAGATCCGTAAACCGTGTTACAGATTTTTCCCAATAAAGCTCAAGACACTCCCCTGGGCGAAAGCTGTTTAAACAAGAAGTACATTACTGATCATCTGCCTAGCCTTTTCCCCACTATATTGGGGTTGGCTTCCGGTCAAACCGGATTCAGCTGAATACCAGTATTTTACGTAGAGCGGCTGCCTACCAGACCTCCACAACCCATTAACTGGGTAACACGGTACTCCTAGGCAAGACTGGTGTCAGATTTTCTGGCTTCTAAATATCCGTAACGACTGCCAAAGACCTCCAAATGACAGCCGGGACCAACAGCTTAACGTGCTTTTCACGACACGGAGGCAACTCGGTATTTTAAGATGGTCACCCATGCACAGACCGACCTCGGTAAGCGTTGCTTAACCTTGTAGATCAACCTGTGCGGTAGAACTACATTACTAATGACCAGTAACTTTGCGTTAAGGTAGAAACCAGTAAAGCAAAGGTAGTAAACAGAGAAAACAAAAAAACAGCAGTTTACAACATTCAACACAAAAGTCGAAACTACATTTCAGCTCGATCAATAAGATTTACAACTGACAGAAGCCTCAGCAACAATTCCTGCTGACTCTCATATTGACATAGCGCTAAGATATTCAGCCTTATGTAAGCAGCTTGATACTTGGGACTTGACACTTAAGACTGATGGTATTGACGGAGAGATAGTGAGCTATAAATGTTACGCTATCTGAACAGCAAAGATTATTCCAAGATAGTAATGATAGATTGCACTAGGCTGAAACGTAGATAGCCGTTATTCATACATAAATAATAAGTGTATGGATGCCGGCATTATCGCTGATCTTGGTAACCATGTGTATATGGAAGGATTATCTAAAACGAGATAAAGGAGATTTGCTGTTTATGATAATGTAATTTCTTTAGCAGTATAGAAAACAGTGGGCCTCACAAAGTGGATAGCACCTGAAAGTTAATACAGAGGGTTATTTACAGGTTTTATCTGGCGCCTAAGTAATTTTCTGGAGTAAATTTATTTGACAAAGTCCTATGCTTATAGTGTAGGCAGATAACGATTCCACAAACCCCTAGTATCAGAGTTTCTAAACCACCTCAAGGGCCTCTGACACGGTTAAAGCCTTAATCCACTTACACTTAAAAATGGAATACCTATTCACTTATTTCTATCTGCCTGGCCTTTTCACAAATATATTGAGATCGACTTCCACTCAAACCAAATGCAGCTCAGTACCAGAAAGCTTATTTTAAAACGAGCAAAACTCACTATCTACGGCAATATCAATATTGGATTGAAAGTATCATGACTTAAGCTGTAATAAAGAAATAAGTAACCTATATTATGTCTTAACACAAGTAACCTCAATAACAACGATGCAACTATAATCTTAATTGTTTTGCACTTTATCATTGAAGATAAGATAGAAATATTTTAATAGTTAGCGAACAACATATAATTATCGTTAGTAGATAATCTAATTGCCTTGATAGAGATTGTAGATAAGATGTTATAATGCGCACAGTAGGTGAAGATGGCCTTTATGATATTATTAAAGTAAATTATCAAACAGATTCAAATGAAGATTATAATAAAAATATGGTAAATATTAATAAAAGCATACCAGTATTAAAAGTCTGCATGACAAAAGTTTAAGATGATGATGACTCAAGTGCCCATAAAAGGCAAAACGGAAGACCCAATATTAAAAAGGAAGATTTCCGGAAATAACACAAAGATATCAAAATAATGAAATATAAGCCAAAATGGTCGATGACCTTAGTGTCTCCTTATTCAATCAATCGTAAAATCAACAACATTGACAAAAATGTATATTTGAAGATTTGGCAAGTTTTAAACTAGACGATGAGGATAAAATGACAGCGTTGAGACGAATAGCAGTTTGTTGTTAGTTTTTTTTTTTTAAATTGATAGGCTCGAGTTTGACCACTATCTCATCTGATCGTAAGCGATGATGTGGACTAAGATGGAGCACGCTTGCCAAGAAGTAACCTTAGCGGCTCCCAGGTTGTAGCTATCAGGAAACACAGACTCCGGAATTTCACTCGTTAGCTGTACGCACTATGAATGTGTTCCCAAAACGTTTTGTGCGTGTGGGTGGGCTGTCCACCATGTACCGGTGGCGAATTGTCGTTGGCTTTGGCTTGGCGGTTCTATATTATGCAAGTTAATTTTTTTACTACGGTACCGACTCCGGAATGGTGAAAAAAAAAACAACAGTTCAGTACTTCTATCGACTTAAATGCGCACAGTATTAATGTCCGCATAACTCGAGGAGTAGATTTTTCTTTCGCGAATTCAATGTAGTCCCATAGCAAAAGTGGTTCACAGCGATGAGTACGATGACCAATTTAAGACGAATTGCGTTTATTCCGTTACATGTTGTATTGGAGAGCTAGAGATATTAAAGTCCCTATTGTTATTCTACAGTACTATTGACAAATCGAAGAAAAATTCAGTCTCAATGCAAAGTGACGGCTGCACAAATACATTGCTGTAATGACTCAGTGTTATTTTAAAGATGGTGAGTAAGGAGTCCTGAGTCCTTTGCGGCGCTGCCAAGAATGTCGCGTATTTAAACAGAGGTTATTAATTACATGGTGAGGACATGAGTAAGCATTAAGACAGAAAAGAACTGGGACTACTCATGGTGACATTGATCCCTTTTTGCTAGAACTTTTGCACTAAATCGTTACTTTTTCACCCAGGCTTAACTTTCTTTTCTAAACTCATACTTTTAAGAAAGTGATAATCTTTGGAAGTTGATCAGATTAAGTAAATTCTAATTCTTCATAACCACCGAGTGATACTAATGCAATGCAATCAACAAGTTCAAAATGTATAAGATAGATATATTTTGTCGAAAAAAAAATTTGCTTGTAGCAGTCACGCATCATACATAAAATGTCACTGGTCTGAAGCCCAAGAATACCGAAATGGTTCTACGTGGGCTGATATTCCCTGGTTTTAAATTTAGATCAAATTATAATCATTGTAATTTTAAATTGAGGATTTCATCATTTCCAGCCTTTTTTTTTCTAGGTCGAAGCGAAGTGTTTTCTACTTCTATTCCGCCCAGAAAACTGCTACGCTATCACGGAATCCTTTTTCTTTCATATTATTTTTATATAAATAATTCATCCACACAGTAATACTCATACCTCAAGGAACACGCGTTTCATCTTTCCTTAACACATGACCATACCAAGCGATTCCCTTTCAACTTTACTATCACTGGCGACAATTCAAAAATTTTCTTCTTTAATAAACACGACAGGTTCTGAGTCTAATCTTACTGTAATGATCCAAATAGTACCTTCATAGCAATCACAATCAATCTATCGAAGCTTATGAAGTACATAAACTCGCCAGAAAAGCGGCGAAAGCGACCGCGGCAGAATAAATGTACCAGTTAGCTCACAAGTCACTCAGCCTAGCCGCTACTTTCCCGAGGCGCGGGATATAAATAGAAATACGTTTGTACATAACGAGGCGCCATCACATGTTGTTCAGAATATAAACGTCGTTAGGCCTAGTTTTGTATAAGAAAATTATAGCAAAGTTAATTTCAGAAATTAAAAATCGCGTATTAGTAGGTGCAGTGATGATCAAATGAGTTTTTTACGGCGCATCACTTTTAATTGCATATAATTTGAGACGAGACGAAAATTTCTTGTGTAGAGGTTTTTGATCTAGAGGCGGAAGATATTTTTGTGTTCCTCCTATTTTGTAACTCCTGGAATCTATGGTTTCTGTATGGTGACTTTAAGTATCTCTTGTGCTTGAGATGTTTCAGATCAAATTTTTTTTATTTATTTATTTATACATACAAATATCCTTACAGGCTAGACCCAATGCGATATTGTAGCACACTTAAAAACTTAAATAGTTCCCCTGTTTTGACCATAACAAATTCTATAAGTAGCTGTTCCTATAAATTCACCCAAAGTGCAACAGAATATGTCTACGTCCTCAGCAATGAGGTTGAGAGTGCGGAGCGCGCTCGTTAGCGGCGCCTCGCGCAGCAAGTTAGTACGCGCGCGTGGTTCTGCCAGCAACCGTGGTTGGTGACGACGCCCCACATACCCGTCTAGCACAACTAGTTCCACCTTTCGCAATAAATCCGCATTGTGTATCTTCCCTCTAATTATCTTAAAGATATAAGTCACCAGTGTGAGTTGCCTCCTGACCCTCAGTTCATTATATCCGACCATACCCAACACAAATAGAGTTGGATACATCAATGGATAAAATGGATATACCCCAAATTCCCTCATATATAAGTACCTAATAAATTTATTTTGTACTCGCTCCAACATGAGACTGTACCTACTTAGTTTCATGTGGAGCCCAGATAACTGCGTTACATTCTAGCTGGCTTCTTACTAAAGCATTATATAATTCTGTTATAGCTTTAATGTTTGTGAATCCTTTAACCATTCTAAGCACAAATCCCAGGTTTCTGTATGCTTTTTTACATATCTTAACTATATGATTAGGAAACGTGAGCCCAGTGACGAAACCAACTCCCAAGTCCCTCACTTCAGTAACCCTGTCCATCGGCACCCCGTCCACCGTATAAGTATGCGTGATGGGTGCGTGTGCACGCGAGAAACTTATGGTCACACACTTAGATGTGTTAAACTGCAGGAGATTACTCTCGCTCCAAGCTACAATTAATAGACAGGATTTTGATTTCATTGACTGAGGAATTGTAAAACTTTTTTTTTTCATCTTTTTCGCTCTGCTATTATGTTATCAGAACATGCCGCGGCCCATTTCAGGACATAAGTAATCATTCTCTTTGTCATCTTTTTTCGGTTTAATTAGATTTTGACCCAACCCTTTAAATTTCAGTTTAAGACAACCCATTGTCTCTTTCTAGGCAAACGTTTGCTGATATTTGGGACAGAGGGTCCCAAATATCAGCAAACGTTTGTTTATTTGGACCAAAATGGCGGCCCTGGAACGTAAAAGGTATTTGGAGAAACAAGGGTGGATGTTAGTCATTAAGAGTCTGACACTCCCTTCCCAGAAGTCATTTGATGACACCCCATCCAAAAAAGCTTGTGACAGATGTTTTTTTTTAATACAAAACGGGAAAGCTCTTGGCCCAACTGATGGAAAGTGATGATTAGGCCGAAGATGGAAGCGAGCTTCACCCGGAATCCTCTAACACAGAGGATTCCGGGGGAGAATGTGAACAACCCAGTTCCAGTTTTGTTACACAATATAATATTCACTCAAACGCATATATTTCTCGTATTGTCATAAATACAGCTCAAAATTCTCACGTATCCCGTCGACGGACAAAAGTACAGTATTTAACGACAATCGCACAAATGTTAATGAGACCTCCAATTGTTTTGCAGCGTGATTATTACTCGAATTATTTCGAAGAAGTAAAAAATTAAGTGGGAGAAATGTATGTAATTTTAATTTGATTACCCCTGACTGATGAAATCGACCAATTTGTGGCGAATTATTGCTGGTATTCTGACAAGACTTTTTTATTCGTTAAGGGCAATAAAATTGAGTTGAGGTGCATTATTATTAACTCGCACTTGGATGCTATATTTAACTTACTTAAAAATACTGTTATTGAGGAGCTCGTGGCTAATAATAACAGCTGCATGGGTCGATCTTTAAGGTTAAGCAATGCTTGCCAAGGTTGGTCTGTGGATGGGTGACCGAGTTTCCTCCGTGCATCGGAAAGCACGTTAATCTGTTGGTCCCGGCTATCATTTATTGATCTTTGTCAGTCGTTACGGATAAAGCCAGTAAATCTGACTCGTCTTGCCAAGAAGTACCGTGTTACCCAGTTAATGGGTTGTGGAGGTCTGGTAGGCAGCTCCACGTAAAACACTGGTATTCAGCTGAATCTAGTTTGACTGGAAGCCGATCCCATTATACACTAGGGAAAAGACTAAGCAGATGATTTAATTGATTTATGTAAATTCACATTTACATAAAATTGAAAGGGCCAACGATAAAATTCTTTCATACTTTTGATGCACAATTTGAGGCTGATATAAGTCGTCCGTCATAAAATAAATCTGTCTATCAAGTTTTCCCGTCTAAAGCACTGAACAAAATTTGAAGAATCAGGGTACACGAATACCTGAGACTATTGACCTGTATACAGGCAGCACTTATATCGCTATTGCGTCTGCGCAGATTTAACCCACCGATATTCCAAAATCCCCTCTTTGTGCGCATCTACTTCATTAAAAGAAAACCATGTGCAAAATTGTAAATTAGGGCTTTTGAGCACAAAAGAAAAGATACAGATCCTGACAGTTGTTGCTTCCCCATCAGATCTTCAATCAATCATCTTGTTCTTTCGAGTCTTCGGCAGGAGGTTCTCCCCCTGTTCCTTCCATTTTTCCATGTGCTAGACCAATTCTGTCATCTTTTCCTCGGTCTGCCGCGATCCCGTCTAGGTGTGTCCTTGGGCTCCTGTCTTGCAATAAACGGGTCCACAGCTTTCTCTACATCCGGTATTAACCCACACAATATCTTACTGGCCAGTAATAAAAACTTACAACCAGCCTAAGTCACTTCCGCTCGACTCTCGTCCAAATGTCACCGACCGGCCTTGAACACAGGTTCCTTAAACATACCTAGGCACAGTACAGACAACCACTCGTACAAGTTCCCAATTTCACTTTGAAAACGCCTTTATTTCTTAGCAGTACGGTGGTTTCAGCTCTCTAAGTGTTACTTTGGAGTGTGGCTGACTGTAGTGACGTCATTCGATACAATGTAGGGCTCAGAGGATATCCTGCCTCAATGCGAAGGTAAGCCGATTCGGATTGGATCAATCGAGAGATAATGGGAGCAATATTGTGGTATCTGGTGTTAAATATTACACTGATATGGGTGTAGTTATTTTACCGGGAAATAACTCTCTGGCAGGAAAGGGACCGCTTTTATTTCCCACGGAGAGATATGTTTTAGTGAGAGGAACTCGTGGCTAAATAATCAGCCGCACACGTCGTACTTCAAGTTTAAACAAAGCTTGTCGAGGTTTATCTGTGGGTGAACATCAAGATACCGAGGCTCATTCGTACCTCGGAAAGCACGTTAAGCCGTTGATACCGGCTGTCATATATGTAGAACTTTGGCAGTTGTTACGGATAGTCAGAAGCCTTAAAATCTGACAACAGTCTTGCCACGAAATCTGTGTTAACCAATAAATGGGCTTTGGAAGTCTGGTGGGCAGCCGCTTCACGTAAAACACTGGTATTCAGATGAATCCGATTTGACTGGAGCCGACCTCAATATAGTTGGGAAAAGGCGACAGATGATGATGAGATCCGTTGCTGAACCGATTTTGATGAATTTTGGTACAGACGTAGATGGAACCGCGGTTACGGTCATAATGATACGCGACGTTTTGTGAGAAAATCTATATTCACGTGATTGAAACGTTGCATCGAAAGAAAAACATCAAAATTAATGAAGTAGGTATTGTGGTAAACCTTCGAAGTAATAATATCCGAAGAATACAGTTCGCACTGACGACGTAGCTAAATGATGAATACCAACTAGTATTAATCATTTGAGCAACACTGTTAGTTATTTACAGTACATGGGTACAACAACATTTAACCACAAAACTTCATCATTCGTTCAAAACCGAATAACGCAACTATTAGCATTTTGATCACGTCTCAAAATTCTCGGAGATTCCTTAGTATCGCTTGATCCCCTGAGGTAGGGAAAACCGCTACTTGTAATAATGAATGTATCTTTCTGATAAAATATACACTTGTCTTCATATAACTGGTATTTTTAGTGACTCATCTAAGTAATAATAATATATTAAAGGTACATAGTATTATACTTGCGTTACCTAAATGACAGAACCCCTGTTGGTTCCGTAATGGTCTAGCAGGGGTTCTGTCCATTATTATGTTTTAATTTCTGTCTACTTTTACTTGTTCTCTTAATATTGTATATCGCCAGGTGAGTACAGTTAATAGAACAAGTCGCAAATTAGAAAAATCAAAAAACCCGATTGCAAAATTTTTTGAGCGAAAACTGTTTCCTAATTGAATTTAAAGATAAGAGTTAAATACATTTTTGTTGTAACCTCAATTTAATTTCCTTCATTTTGATAGGTACCCTACTAGATAAGTTTGGTTAAAAAAAAAACGGGTTGCACTCCGGGAGTGCCGGCAGAAGTGAAAACTTGAACATTAACGTTGTGCATTTTTTAATCATCCGTCTTACGAATTTACGATCAGGGGCCCGAGTCTGCTATTTTTATAAATTTGTCATTCCGACACGATTCCATTGTCATGCCATTGTCATTTTGCTAAAAGTTCGTAATCTGCTAAATTCATAATAGCACGGTCACTGTCACGTCAGTGGCCGGTCACTGGGACGTCAATGGTCTCGTAATAGAATTGCGGTAGGAATGCCGTATTGCCATTATTATAAAACCGAGCTAAATTTGAGCATTTATTCATGCCAGATTTTATTTATATTTAGTTTTAAATATTATTTATTAGTGTTATAAGCAATCTGAAGTAGTGAGAAGTTCGTAAATACTAAATCTGTCATTATGAACGAGATTACCATTCATATGGCTTTCTTTCAATGGCGTATCAGTGGTTGATCATTGGAATGTCATAATGACGCCATTATGATGCCATTATGTTAGTAGATTACCAAACTTGTCAAAATCAACCATTTTGAAATCAGTGATCGACCATTCTGACACTATTGTAATAGCAGACTCGGGCCCCAGGTCACGTGTCCTGACGTCTTACGAACTTTCGATCAAGTCACGTATCCTGACGCGATTTGTAACATTTTTTACCCATCCCTAGAAAAGTGCTCAACGCCGCTAAAGAAGTTTTCACTTCAAAAATATTTAACTACTTACAATTTAGCGCCAAAAATTCGTCATATTGCTTTTTTTAAATCTTATCTTAAAACAATTGGGTATTTGAAATTACTCCAACAACAATTAGTCAAAATCCGTCCAACCGTTTGGTAGATACGAGGTAATAAAGAAACTTACGAACAAACACACATACAAGATACGCGCGAAAAACAATCCTTCCTCGGCAGTCGGGTAAAACAATTCTTCATGTTAAATAATATCTGTAATAGCTTGTACTTTGGAAGTTGGTCGTGTGGCACCTGCATGCCTCGGAAAGCACGTTAAGCCATTGGTCCTAGGGAACTACTTTCTAAGACCGAAGTCCATAGTTTCAAGCTTAGTTGCAAGTGTATTCTACTCCGTTTGTCTACAGATGTACGATTAGTTCCAAACCCGAACTAAGGGCGGGTTGTTTCACGTTCACTTAACGCATGCGTAAACGTTAAAAATAGTGCTAACTATCGTTAAATCAAAAAATTGAGTTGTTTCACAAAATGTCAGTGTTAACGCACGTAAAATATAACGTTTACGTTAACAGATGGTCTGAGCACTGGTTAACGTTACTTTAGTTGCATCAAATAACCAATATTGTGAAATTTCTTTTGAATTCCTCAATACCAGTTCTTCTGATGACACAAATAAATGGTGGAATGCAAAAAAAGCTATTTAGGTAGGACCCGTGTCAATAACTTAGCTATTGGGATGAGCAAGAATTTATACCAGAATGTTTTGAAACAACTAAGGAGTGGAATTCCCTGCCTGAGTCTGTGTTTCCTGATAGCTACAACTTGGGAGTCTTTAAGTCAAGAGTGAATAGGTTACTTCTAGGCAAGCGTGCTCCACCTTAGACCGCATCATCGCCTATAAAAATAATAAAAAAAAACAACGCTTCTTATTTAACGAACGTTAAAGATCTTCCGTAATTGTTACTTTTTGACGTACGTATGTTACGTTAACCAACCTGTTAGCGATCCCTAAATGTACTACTAATGTCAAATTTGACAGATAGTTGAAGGTGACGTATAGCGATGGCGGCCATTGCGTTTTGGAACGTTATGCCTGACGGTTGAGACATTGTTATAAGCTTAAATATTATTCAACTTATGAGTCTATTAAAGTATTGTAGGAAATTGAAGACTGAGTATAATTTCACCTGACTCCTCTCACAGTCAGAAGTGGTAAGAACTAAAAGTGTTGGAGAAAATTCCCAGGTATGTTATTTGATCTATTTAGTTTGCTGAACGAACCAGTAACAGGTAGTAAATACCTATTATATTCGCATAAATATTCGGAATGCTATTATCTACACATTCCAATAAACAATTGCATAAGTCTTTTCAAGTTATTTACTTGTAAAAGTATAATAAGATCTCATGAAATGCGTGGCGTGGGTAGTTGGTAGAAATAAAAGTAGGTCACGAATGAATGACAACTGTACTACCTACAATAACATATACATCGTTCGTGCGCCTGGTTTATGTCTGCGGTGATTGAAAAAAAAAACCATCATTAATATATTTTAATCCTGTTGTAAGAATGCACGGATACTTAATTAAAGGAAAAGCATATTATTATCATGTTATGGAAAAAAAAAAATATTAAGTACCTACATCCTTTATCTTCGTCGATATATTGAGATGGTTATATATAGCCTATATAGGTGGCCAGACGGGTTCGGATGTTTCTTGTGTTAACAAAGTAACATGAGTTTTCATCCATAATTGAACTGTTGCTGCTAGCTGAATAGTTGTAAATTAGATAATGTTTTAAATTTGTTTTCTTTCGGTTCTTCTATGACTAAGTCAAGCAGTTAAGACTGGTTTGGTCCCGTTGCGCAAACACGAAGCGACATGTGCTGTTTTTAATGAGCATTGTTATAGATATACCATTAGTATCATGATTTAAAAGCTGCAATTACTATACGTTGCGTTGCTACTGCCACAATTAGTTTTAGACTTGCTGATAGTAAATTATTATTATGCTGAGATTAAGTATATCCAAATAAAATAAATTAATATATTTATCACCATTAGTGCACTTCAAAAGTATTAATACTTGTTTTTGTTTTTCTCTTTTCCTTATTAATTCCTACCACTCGATACTAACTTAAACCACGTTTTACTCCACTATGGTTAAATAAAAATAATGAATGTCACTAATTATGTGTAACAATCTGTGTATTAATATATGTTTATTTGTTGGCAATCATAGTCTCCACTGTTAAATATAGTTCTGCATAATGGCCTCCAGTGATAGGTCGAATTATACTCCACCTTTAGAACTGTCTAGACATAGTAGATCGTCGCGGAATCTTGAACGTATCCAGGAGCCTAGGAGGAGTAAACGTTCTAAAACAAGACCAAATCCAAGACATCGGAAACGTGAAACATACCGTAGCAGATCTCGTCGTAGAACGGCACCTTTATCCAATCGGCGTCGTAGGAGTAGTAGTACAAACTCTGGAAATAGTTCTTCCGATTCACAACATAGACGTAGTAAGACCCAGCTTTCACATCGCGATAAGCGTTACAGCCGAAAATCTCTATCATTGAGTAGCGATATTACCAGCACCACGTCCGGTTCCGAACACGAGAACCAATATAAGCGAAGACGTGATTCGTCTGATCTATCTGATGGTTCATCATCCATAAAACGTAGGCGATCTCGTTCGAGAATTCGTCCTTACCGGAAACAAAGGCGATCCAGTGCTCACCAAGATAATGATTTTCTGAAGAGGTTTTGTAAAATCATAAAAGGCAATAGTTTTGAAGGATCACATAATGTGATCCCTGAATTCGATCCCGATGCACATTCACAAACAGCAATAGACTGGATTCGTAAAGTTAATGAGACAGCAAAAATATATGGATGGACAGATAGGCAAATAATCTACTATGCTATCCCAAAGCTCTCTGGTCATGCAAAGAAATGGTACCAGGGTAGGACTACCATTGACTTAAGCTGGAAACAGTGGCAAAGAAAGATTGTAAAAACTTTCCCGGACGATCGTAACTACGCTGACCGTCTGACGGAAATGCTTAGCAGAAGAAGTGGGAGGGAGGAATCGCTCGAGGAATATTTCCATGAAAAGGCTAGGTTGGTGAAAATTTGTGGCATCAAGGGGAGAAACGCCGTTGATTGCATAATTAGTGGTATCTTTGATAATGGGATAAGACTAAATGCTCAAGGAGCTAGTTTTATAAGGACATCAGATTTGCTAAAATATTTACGCCGAATTTCAAAACGAGGAAATCCAATCTCCAAGAGAGACAATTTGTTGCCAAAACAGGAATTGCAACAAATAAGGAATTCGGACACTAATCGCAACATGTCTAATAAATCAATGCACTCAATCAACCGGTCAAGGTTAAAGTCTTTTCAATGTTATAATTGTGGCGAAATAGGGCATACAGCGCGTAACTGCAGCAAACCTTTAAAAAGATGTGATAAGTGCTCCCGGCTAGGACATATGACACAAAATTGCGAGCTACTAGGTTCTCGACCTAAAGTTGAACATCCACTAGAAAATACTAATAATCCTACCAAAGACGTGCTACAAATTACAACAAACGAATCATCAAATAGTAAGTATTTCAAGACTATTGTTGTTAATAAGATATCAGCTTCAGCGTATGTAGACTTTGGAAGTCAATGTACCTTAATACGAGAATCGGTTTTTAAAGACCTTAACGCAGTTTCGAATAAAACGGCACTTCCTGTTATTAGCGGGTTCGGTTTTGGAAGTGTCGTACCAATTGCTAGGATATTCGTTACTGTTGTCGTGGATGCGGTTCAAGCCGATATAGAAGCATTTATTGTACCGGATCACTTACTTAAGACAGACGTACTTATTGGGCAGTCTCTTACCGAGTTGCCCACGGTGACCGTTTATAAGACTAGCACTAAGCTGATTCTTTACTGTGATGATTCCGATATAGAGAAAATGGATGTTTATATTGCTAATGACATAGCAATCAGGGGTTTGCAGGATATAGAGGTGCATACTCAAAATAAGTTTTCAGGTCCATTATTTGTCCCAGGCAGTGCATGCATGAAACCTGGTGATGAATACATTGTATTGCAAGGTATCTATCAATTTCATAATGGGACGAGCCGATGTATACTCATTAATCTATCACAAAATCCAATTTCTCTCACTAGTTCAAAATTATTAGCACGTGCAGTAAAATTAAATAATAAAGGGTTATTTATATCAAAGTCTGAATCCTTGGATATTAATTCGATTCGTCTCAATACGCAGTCGTCTGATATTTGTGTAAAGCCAGACATCGTAAAGGAGCCTATCACTTTAGATATGTTAAGTATTGGACCCAAAGTATCTGATGCTGAAAGGGACCAGTTATTAGGCCTTCTGAATAAGTTTAGGGATTGTTTTGCTTTTAATATGCAAGAGCTTGGGTTGACTCACATAACTGAAATGACACTCCGTCTCAACGATAATACGCCTGTAATTTATAGGCCTTATAGACTCCCATTCAGTGAGCGTGCAAAGGTAAGGGAAATGATAGGCGATATGTTAGCTAATAACATTATAAGAGAATCTCAATCGGCTTATGCCAGCCCTATAGTTCTGGTGCGTAAAAAGAACAATGAATACAGACTTTGCGTAGATTATCGCGCGTTAAATAAAAAGACAGTAAAAGACAGTTATGCGATGCCTGTCATCGATGATCAGCTGGATCGTCTAAGCGGTAAATCATACTTCACAAGCTTAGATTTGGCATCTGGTTATCATCAGATCCCAGTGGCTGAGGAGTCACGTCACGCAACAGCTTTCGTGACTCCTGATGGGCACTATGAATATATGAGAATGCCGTTTGGTCTTGTAAATGCCCCTGCGGTATTCCAAAGTATGATTAATAAAGCATTGGGATCACAACGGTTTGAACTGGCCATTCCTTATTTAGACGATTTGCTATCTACTGGCAACTCATTTAAAGAAGCGTTCGACAAGCTGGAGGCTATATTGAGCCTTTTACGTAATGCCAAGCTGACCCTTAATCTGAAAAAGTGTTTCTTTTTCCAATCAGAGATAGAATATCTTGGGTATGAGATTTCCGAAGCTGGTCTTAAACCGGGCAGTAAGAAAATAAGGGCGGTTTCTGAGTTCCCAAGACCGTCGAATGCCCATCAAATTCGTCAGTTCATTGGCTTAGCCAGTTACTTTCGTCGGTTTGTTTTTAACTTTGCTTCTATTGCAAGACCATTAACTCAACTGACCAAAGCTGATGTTCCTTGGCATTGGGGTAACGAACAAGATAGAGCATTTGAAGAAATCAAATCTAAATTGATAGTTAGACTAGTACTGGCCCTGTACAATCCAGATTATATTACAGAGGTTCATTGCGATGCCAGTAAATTAGGAATTGGAGGCATCTTGCTTCAGAGACTCAATGAAGAATACCCTTTTAGACCAGTTGCTTATTTTAGTCGCCAAACAACACGTGAGGAAGCATTTTGGCACTCCTACGAATTGGAAACGATGGCGGTAGTATTTACCTTAAAAAAAATTTAGAGTTTACTTGATCGGTCTAGAATTTAAGGTTATAACAGACTGTAATGCTTTACGCACCACGTTGGTTAAGCGAGATTTGATACCTAAAATAGCAAGGTGGTGGCTAATGCTGCAGGAATATAACTTTACCATTGAGTATCGGCCAGGTCATAACATGCAGCATGTCGACGCTTTGAGCCGGAACCCGGTCTCACCAGCAAATATCGCGGAGGAGCTAGAAGTCTTTAATATCACGACTCATGACTGGCTTCACACTGTACAGATGACAGATCCGCGGATAAAACATATTAAAAATATCTTGGCAACTAGCGAGGATGATATTAAAGACATTTCTAATAATTATGTATTACGCGATGATAAAATATATAGGCGTGTTGGATCCAAATTGAAATGGGTAGTACCTAGTTCAGCGCGATGGAGAATTTGTCAGCTTAATCACGATGAAGCGGGTCATTTCTCAACTGATAAAACAATAGGGAAGATTGGAGCTGATTATTGGTTCCCAAAAATGAACCGCTTCATCAAAAAATATGTAAATGCTTGCATCAACTGCGCTTATAACAAAGAGATGTCTGGGAAAAAGTCGGGGTACTTAAATCCAATCCCAAAGGTGAATGCAATATTTCACACCATACATATGGATCATTTGGGACCATTTATAAAAAGTAAAAGAGGGAATGCCTACATTCTTGGAGTCATTGACGGGTTTAGCAAATTCATATTTGTCAGAGCTGTGAAGAACACTAGATCAAAGACTACAATTAAAACGCTCGAAGACATCTTCGCAACATTTGGATGTCCAAAAATAATTATTTCAGACCAGGGCACAAGTTTTACGTCTAGCGAATTTAAAACTTTTGTGACGTCGATTGGAGCCAAACATGTCCTAAATGCTGTGGCAACGCCTCGAGCAAATGGGCAGATTGAACGTTACAATCGAACAATTTTAAACTCGCTAGCATCTATGAACCATGGCATGGATGAAAGGGAGTGGGACACAAATGTTGCAAAATTACAATGGAGTCTCAATAATACAATAAATAAAAGCACCGGCAAATCGCCAGCTGAAGTGGTCTTTGGGCAAAGAACTACATGTCAGGCGGAAGGAATTCTTAAAGGAGCTCTAGATACAGACGCACAAATTTCAGAAACTGACAGAGATGAAATGAGGAAATGTGTAGAAGAAAAAATTACAGAGGGACAGAAAAAGATGAAAGAATACTTTGATAAAACGAGGGCACCAACCAAGACGTTTAGAGAGGGTGACCTCGTCATGATACCAAATAACAATCCAGACAGGGGCAAGAGCAAAAAGTTAGCCGCAAAGTTTAAGGGTCCGCTTAAAGTAACAGCAGTTCTAGAGAAAGACCGGTATGAAGTATCTAGCATTAAGGGCCTTTCTCAAAGACAATATAAGAATATCTACCCGGCTGATCAGTTAAAACCGTGGATCAATTTATGTTTATCACCGGTAGTTAGCGATAAAAGTGACAATAGTGATTCGGACTCACTTGACGAATGATATAATATTATTCTATATGTGTATGTATGTACTTAAGTATAGTATAGAAAGATACCGTAGTGGAGTTACAGTTGTAGTAATAGTGGCCGGTACCCCCTAACCCAACCTCCATAATTATCATTTACAGCTTAGATTAGTGTCGACCCCGGAGAGTCGGCAGTGCCCGGTTATTAATTAATACTAAAAGACTGATGAGAGTGTGCTGCTGAGGACCAGCTGCTGGCAAACCGTGGCTCTCGGGTGGCTAAACGGCAGATCATGATTTATGTTTGGCTGATTGCAAGCTAATGGCTCTCGGGTGGCCTAATAATTCTGATGATCCAAGAAGTCGAGCAGACCGTAGCTTTCGGATGGCTAAACGGGAGCTTCGTACTTCGGGAGTAGTTGGTTGCTGTGGCTTCCGGATGGCCATTGAATTCACATGAAGATCAAAAGTGATATTTAACGGTTATGCATTTAATTTTATAATTATTGTCATGGTTTGCTTCTAAGTATAATACCGATGATTGATGAATTGATTAACTAATTATTATAGAACATGTTAAATTATAGTACTTTTTTGTGTTTATTTGTTAGCAGCTAATTTAGTAATGCTTAATTTATACTAATTATTTTAGTTATTGTAATAATGATACTAAATACTTGTTTGTTAGGTTCTATAACAGGATGTATTTTTTTTTTTTTTTGGCTTTGTATGAGGACATACCTAGAACTAAAGAATGGCCGAGATGTATTTAGGAATGGGGACATTCCTATAGCAGAATGGCCGTCTGTTAGCGATCCCTAAATGTACTACTAATGTCAAATTTGACAGATAGTTGAAGGTGACGTATAGCGATGGCGGCCATTGCGTTTTGGAACGTTATGCCTGACGGTTGAGACATTGTTATAAGCTTAAATATTATTCAACTTATGAGTCTATTAAAGTATTGTAGGAAATTGAAGACTGAGTATAATTTCACCTGACTCCTCTCACAAACCGTTTGATACAACCCGCCCTAAGAATGAATTACAACACTATTTGTTGTAACTGTCAAATCATGTTGTCATTACTTCTTAGTGGTTAGGTGATACGGAGTAGAACAACTACGGGCAGATGTGCAATTACGTAGTGTAAATAGGTACCCATTACTACTCGTAATACTCATGAAAGAACTACGACAGTTACATAGCATTGTATTAATGCCCCTTTGGTCTTATGACTTCAAATCCCAAATTAATGTCGGAATGGGGGGGGGATCCAAGATTCTCGCGATTTCGTTACCATCGCCAATTTGAGAGGTACCTACCATTAATATTTTTTCCAGATTAAAAATTGCCTATGACACGACACGCAGTGGTTGAGTGAGCGATTGACTGCTGCGCTAAATGTCCCAGGTTTGATATTAAAATTTGTATGGTCTACAGATAGTTGTTCCGGTTCTGGCTGTTTGTGTGTGTGACTTTGTATGTTTGTAAATGCACCCACGATACAGGAGAAATTCCAAATGTGGGGCGTCTTTATAAAATTAGTTTAAGTTGGTAAGTGAACTCGTCTGGTTTCAGTATAATTACATTCCGTACCACATAGTCAGCGGACCGGCTGTCTGGAACAAAAACTTGCCACTTAATGAGTTGTTTCGGTTACCAGTTTTTATATTGCTCGAGTTTTACCCATACTATGTGGCTTAGGATTTTCAATAGGTACATACTTATGGGATTCTGGCTTACACTAACATTTTAAAGGGGTAAAATTGGCAGTGGACAGACGCGTGTGTCAAGTGGAGAAGGAGGTTTTGGCCCAGAAGAGGATCTATTGTTTTATCCAGAAAAAGGCGCATCACGCATTTTGCACGTGTGTGGAATTGCACACACGTGCAAAATGCGGAGAAATCTACTTTAAAAAGTTTATTTTATTTTATTTGTGATGGGTTTTCTCTTGACTCTAGTCTTGGTCAGAAATTACAGAGACAAAGTCTACGATGGAACGAACTTACCCAGAAGGAGCCTGTTCACTCTAACTTTGAAGAAATTAGGGTTGTAAGCGATCGGAAACACAGACGCAGGCAGAGAGTTTATGTTAATACAAAGTCAACTTTTATCAAAGTGTTAACCATTTTCAGATACCACCTTTTTGACAACTGATTGATAGTTTTATTAGCCATACCGTTCCAAGACGATGATGTAAGAGAAATTCCAGCTGTGTCTACTAAATGAATCAGAAAAAATCTGATTTATTTTAAACACATTCATTATAACTCGTGTAGCTACAATAACGTAATATTAATTGTTCTAAGCAAACAGTTCAAAAACAGAAATAGCAGTACATAATGGACATCCCACGCCTTACACTTATTACGGAAATCTTCGAAAGAGTCTCCGCGGTTCAGGAACACGAAGGGGATCGTCTGAGAGAGTCTGAGTCTCCCCTCCCTCGCTCCAGACAGAGCGAAAGAAGTCATTTGATGAGTACACACCTAAAAAAAAACGCGAAACGTTTTGGGAATAATTTCATAGGGCCTAAGAATAAGGATATAGGGTATTCTCTGCCGGAGTCTCTGTTTTCTGATAGCAACAACCTGGGGATCCTTAAGTCAAGAGTAAATAGGGTATCTACTTCTAGACAGGCGTGATCAGCGATCACAGCATCGTCAACCATCAAGAGAGATAATGGTCCATAGCGAGTCTTTGCTCGTTTTAATGTACCTGACTACTAAATCATAATCAGTTCAGTTATTAAACTGTGGCCATGAAAATGTACCCAAGCAAACATACATCAATTTTGCATACTAGAAGGTACAGCTGATAGGCGTGGTATATTTTGATAGCATTCAACGCGACACAATAATAGCTGGTTATTAGCATAATAACCAAACCACCATGACATTACGAGGCATAGACCACATGATACGCAACCATGGCCAGTGGATGTACTACGGAAACACCTGACTACATCAGATTATTACCGTGCCTCGTACAGCAAGCCGCTGGTTCCGGCAGTCATTATGGATTTTGGGACAAGTCCGTCACACATTCCCGACGACTGCAATTTCTAAAAGCCAGAATCAACTGTGGCGACCACCAGAAAAACGCCAAGCCAATGAAGCTCGACGAGTCTCGGAGAAACGATTCAACTGTCTTGGATCACGCAACGAAATTAATCAGAAAAGTACAGCGAAGGAGTATAAGAACCCAGTGAATTTGACTCTAGTCTTGCCAAAAAAGAACCGTTTTTACCTAGTTAATGGGTTGTGGAAGACTTGTAGGCGGGCGCTCCATGTCAAATGCTGGTAATCAGCTGAATTTGGTTTGACTGGAAGCCGACCCCTATGATTTCTCCGGCTTTAGACAGAGTGGAAGGGGGTGTCAGACCCTTGACTAAAATCCATCCGTGTTCCTTCAAATGCCTTTTGCATATTTAAATAATAATATAACCAGACCACAAACCAATACCTTTGTAACACGATAGCAACTCCTTGACAAGATACCAGAATACGTCAGACTGACAATAGGGAATTCGCATGTGATTTTTTATTTACAAAATTAAATACAAAGTATTAGCTCTACAATCATGAAATATTCTTTTGAATACCTTTATCAGCGATGATGAAGTTATAAAGGCTCAAAGATTACAATAAGAAAGAGAAGTCCAATGGAATTTGACGTCAAAGTTCATGACGCTTATACTATACAGCTGCCATAGTAAACAGCGTTTTCACGAGAGGGACAGAATATTTGTTTTAAATATTAGATCTCGTTTGTTTTTCGACTAATTTGATTCTATTTTATAAATAGAATTATGTAGTTCTTTCAGGGCCGATTTTTCAATAGTCAGATACATTTTATCAGAGGAATAAAAATGACAGTTTGACAGCTTTTATATAGAAAATCTAATATATAAAATTCTTGTGTCACAGTTTTCGTTGCCATACTCCTCCGAAACGGCTTGACCGATTTTGATGAAATTTTTTGTGCTTATCCGGTATCTATGAGAATCGGCCAACATTTATTTTTCATCCCCCTAAATGTTAGGGGTAGTCCAACCCTAATTTTTTTTTTTTAATTTTTTGGCAATATTATTCATGAATAATGTGACGCAGACGAAGTTGCGCGGGCCAGCTAGTAATTATGTATATTTATTCTTCAGTTAAATATTAACTGACTATTGAAAAATCGGCCCTTAGTAAATTAAAAAATTGCGTGCATATTTCCTATTGGGTATCTATAAATCCGTTGTGTTGGTAATAACAGAGATCATTTCCAAAGCAAACGTTTGAATGACTAAAATATAAATAGGACCTTATGTAAGATGATTTTAATTAAGTAGATAAATAAAAAATTTAGTCATAAACGGATGTAAATATTTTGAAGCGATCATCATCAATATTATTTAAGGATTATGAAAATAATTTGTTGATTGATCATTGTTGTGATTTAGACTTCTTAACCTAACTAACTTAAATAACTAATCTTATCGATAACAAAGATACAATTATAAATGGGAATAACGTGTTTTTTTTTTTGGTATTTTGTTGTTTTTTATATTTCAGGACTTTAAAAAACAACAACGGAAAAAACTGGAAAGTGTTGAATGAGACATTGGGAAGCGATCATTGTGTTATTAAAATTGCAACATACTTTGAAGCTACTAATGTTTATATTTCTCGTCGAAATTATAAAAAGGCTGACTGGGTGGGATACCAACTACTTTTAAGTGACGTCCAGACTATGACCATATGATATGTCCAGTGACTTTGAAATAACGGAACCAAACTCACATTTAGGGAATTTAATATTTTCAAGTTTTTTAAACAGTATATGATATTGTCTTTCAAAATGTAGTCCTGACGTCCCTTCAGAATTTTTTTACGGTGCTATAGTCCGTTTCAAGAAAAACTCAATTAAATCAAATTACAAGTATTTTTAAATTAAGAAAAATATATTAGAAACCTGTACATAAAAACACATAATTGGACTATTTTGGTAAGAACACTTTAATTCCCCTATATCAATATTATTGAGTATTCACTACTCAATAATATTACAATGTGTTTATGATTTGTGAGATGTGAATAAGAAAAAATATCTAAAAAAAAAGATAATGTTGGCATTTTTGCATAAATCTACCTATCAAGAGTTTTGGTTTTTACGTGATATTATAAAAACAGACATACTTCTTTTAATATCAACAACTTTATAGTTGAGGAAAAAAAACTACAATATGTTAATGTTGTTTTTGTAGAAAATATCACCCAAGCGAAAGGCACAGTTTTTCGGTCTTAATAGAGTCTGTATAATAATCTCTTAGTTTACAAACGAACAAATAAAATCATAATATCATAGTTAAATCTTGAAAACCAAAAAGAATTCAATGTCATGCCATTCATAAGAACTTGAACAATAGCAGAGCAATCATAACAGCTTTAGTCACATTTAAAACGGTTCAGTAGTTTCTGAGAAAAGGTTGGACAAAGGTATACGAAAATAAATAAATTCATACTCAATTTGAGGTGAAATGACTAGAAATATGGTGGTGTGGGTGCAGCTATTTAACTGCTAGACTATTTTGTAAGCAGACCATACTTAATACTAAATGGGATTTCGACTTTTTTGTTTTATTAATGATGGCTTAACTTTGACCACCATCTCATCCGATGGTAAGCGACGGTATGGCCGACGTTGGAGCACGCTTGACTGCCATCAACCTCATCTACCTAGCCCTTTCCCAACTACATATATTGGGGTCGGCTTCCAGTCAAACCGGATTCAGCTGAATACCAGTGTTTTACGTGGAGTGGCTGCCTACCAGACCTCCACAACCCATTATCTGGATAACACGGTATTTCTTGGCAAGACTGGAGACAGATTTACTGGCTGCTGACAATCCGTAACGACTGCCAAAGATCTACAAATGACAGCTGGGACCAACGGCTTTCTAAAGCACGGAGGAAACTCGGTATGTTAAGATGATCCCCCATCCACAGACCAACGTCAGCATGCTTAACCTTGAAGATCAACCTGTGCGGCTGTTATTATTTAGACACAAGCTCCTCATATTGGCTTGACTGCAATCAACCTAATCATTCTTGACTTTTAGACACCAAGTTGTAGCTAGGGAAATTATTTCACTTATAGAAAGTTACCTGCCAGCTTTAACATAGAAAGATCGTCGGTTTTCAAAAATAAATTAAGGAAAAGGAGGTGTTAAAAAATCAACACATTGGAGCTAAACAGATATTTATGTTACCTTTAAGAGTGTGTATTCCGCTTTTTATTAATTGTGGTAAATTTAAGACACGTAGATAAAAAACCGCTCTGTAGTGCACTGAAAAAATGTATCTATTATTTTTTGACAGCTATTTTTAATACATAACTCATGGCTAAATAGCCAAAACGGCAATTATTGCTAAAAGTGGCCACTTTTAGCAAAACTATCGACGTTGGCAACTATTTATGTTCTAAAGTACAAAACATAACTCTCAAAACATAATAAATACATTTCTTTAGTGCACTACAGAGCGGTTTTTTATCTACGTGTCTTAAATTTACCACAAATAATAAAAAACGATTGGCGGCGCTAGTAGACGGAATACACGCTCTTAACTGTTAAATGTATTTTTGTGTACCACGTGGTACTATTTTGGCATCTTGACTTGATATCATAGATGCTGTATTGATAATTTATTTATATGAATAATCTCGTGAAAGCTGAGAAAGAGAAACAGATTAAGTACTTATCTCGACTTAGCACACGAGGTTGTCGATATGTGGAATGTATGATATGTGGCCAAAAGGTTCGACGACCACCTGTCGAAGCTGGCGTTGCGCAGTTGGATAAAGGGATTGATACAGAAGGCAGTACTCCTCGATACGGCTCGTATTGTGAGGAGGTTCCTTTCTCTGGAGCCCTAACCACCGGTAGCTTGGACCCTGCTCCCGACACCGGCGGACTACTATTTTTAATATTTTTAGATGTTTTTTTTACTTATTTTTTTAAGAAATTTTTAAAAATATATTTAAGTAGGTTAAGAAAAATGAATAAAGAGATAATAATAATATTCTTTATTGATCATTTAAAGTATTGTACCTATTTAATTTGATTTGATAATCGTGGTAACTCTGTCAACTCAATAAATATTCATAAATCTTAATTTGTTCATGATCATGTATTTTTTACTCATATAGCTAAGTAATGCTAGTCACACGGGTCAATATTTTAAGATAACTTGCTTACCAAAGGTGGTCTGTAGATGGGTGACCAATGAACATTCATTATACCCTTTCCCGTAACTCGGAAAGCACATTATGCTATTAGTCCCGGCAATAATATTGTAGTTGTTATAGGCAAGTATGAAAGTCTGACAATAAGTCTAACCAAGGTACGTAAGTACTCTCTTACCCAGTTACGGGGTGTTACACTGGAAGGCGACCCCAACATAGCTGGTAAAAGGGTTGGCAGTTACAACGCCCGTAAGAAGACTCACAGACCGATGTATGATGATTTAGAAGAGGAATCAATCGATGTTAAATTGAAGTCTGATTTAATAGTCTCAATACTTTCTGAAGTTAGTCACGAGAATTACTGAGTAACTTCTCAGATTCATACTATCGAATAATTATTATTGATGAGCTAATTATTAAGTCGCGAAGACTGCTCAAAAGCTTATAAACAAACGGTAACATGTTATAGTAACTAATTAGTTTAGTAAATAAATATATTTAATAGGCTATTAGTGTTTGAGGTTGGATTTAAATAGGCCATTTTGCAAATATTTTACCTGTAATGGTTTGTGTAAATTATCGTAATTAGGTCACATTGTAATATTGCAGCTTTTCTAAAATGATAATTATTATATAATTGATATAAACTCGTAATAGACAATTTAATGAAATTTTTGTGTAGGTAATCTGATGATAAATTTATTTCAGAGACCGCAATATAAATTCCAGAAAATAGGTGAATAAAAATCATAAAATCAAAATAACTAACCAACTCAAAAAGCATACCTATACTTGTTATGATTTTTTAACGCTTTGAATTATTACTTAAATAACTACCAATTAGATACAAACAGACAAAACAATATTTACTTTAGTAGGTATTTGATAAACAACAAACAAAAAACGACCATGATTTTTTTAAACATCGAACTCAATGTTTCCAAAGTACAAACTTTTTATAACAACAAATCAACACTGGCAACAAAGTTGCGTAAAACGAAAACAAAAAACAAACAACACGTACCTCACTGTCAAAGAAAAGTCAACAAAAACATACCTCCAAAAGTAATTTCCGTAAACTTTCTATCGCACACTACAAACAAATTCTCTTTTCACAATCAAAACAACACTATTTCGTTCACTTTGATCACTGTTCTCGTATCTTCGTTCAATTTGATCACAATTTCGTTCAGTGTGATCACTGTATCGTACGTAAACTCGTGCAGAGTACGGCGGCGTGTTTGGGTCACAAGCGGGTGCGTTGGCCCGATGCGGTAGTGAAACTGCGACGGTGAGCGTACTACCGCCGGAACGTGATTCATTGACGAGTAGCGGGTGGTGCAAGGGATGGGCTGAAGCCCCGCTTACTGTTACTATTTGTCACTATATGAATAACTAGCTGACCCGGCGAACTTCGATCCGCCTAACAGTCGTCACTCTTTAAAAAAAAAATCTAAAATAAACGTAGCCTAAGTTAGGTACTCTTTTTTTTACATCAGCTACCTGCCAATAAATGTCCCGTCAAAATCGGTCCAGCCATTTCAGAGATCAAATAGACAGACAAAAATTGTAAAAAAATAAATATTTTGGTGTATGTACCGTATATTCATATACATGTAGTAAAAACGGTTATTTCAATATTACAGACACTCCAATTTTATTTATATGTATAGATTACTGACAATCACTACTAATAATCAAAATGCGAAAGTAACTCTTATCTGTCTCTTCTACATGCCTAAACCACTGAACCGATTTGTATGAAATTTTGTACAAAGATAGTTTGAGACCCGAGAAAGGACATTGGATAGTTTTTATCCCGGAAATCCCACGCAAACATCACAGGAAATATGAGGGTAAATAGGTTAAATATATTCCGCTGGCACACGCTAGTATAAGTATAAATTGGCTTTCAAGTGATTGTAGTTTCCTATTTTATTTGTCTATTACCTGTACCTAAGTTCTTCAAAACAGATGATTTGGTAAAGGTCATGGGAATCTGCTGAATGCGAGACGCACAGGACTGGTCTACGTGACACTATTTGGGGGATATTCCAATTTTTTGCAATGGACGTCTTTCAGCCTTGGAGCCAACCTTCGTTACCTATTTCTGTGACATGACGGTGTTTGCGCGTGCCAAAGCTGACCTCAGAGACAGTTAGGGTAATGGGTCCAGTGAATGAACACTTAAGCAATTTGCGAACTTCAAAAAATATTTACTGTAGATGTGTACTAATGGATGTGCCCAAAATGTATTTTATAATGTTAAAAATATATTCAAAAATCATTTTTAGGTACGTTTTACAACTTAAAATTGACAGTATTATTATACTAAACAGTCAATCAGAAAATATCCCAAAACTCCAGTGAATGAACGGCGTTTTCTAGTAAATGAACAAAATGAAACCAGTGAATGAACACAATTTCTTCGTTTATTAATTACACGATATCAGTCTTAATAATGCAGTAAATGCACGTCTTCTTCTTCGTCGTTCTTCTCAATCCACGTTTGTAATATTCAAGCTCACTTTATACACGTTCTAATGTCTTCAAAAGCAACTTCAGACATATCAGGTACATTTAGTTTTACAAAGCTAACAGCACTGTTAGCTAGAAAATCTATCTTACATTTCTGTTCTTGATCGTTTACCATAAGGACTTTTTCCACAGAATGACGTGTTTTTTTTTTTGCAGTTTTTTTTCTGTTCTTTGCGTTTTTGTTAAAGCTTTTCTTCTTTCTTCTTCTTTTTGCTTTTTTTCTTCCAGTTTTCTTCTTTTTTCACTTTATTTAGCATCTACTCTCCTTTTTTAGATAGATTTTGTCTTCTTCGTGGGTTGTATGTCTTGTAGCAATAATTATGTGTTGGATTAATGATAGAAGTATAGAAGTCGACGTATTGGATAAATCGAGAGGAGCATTTTGAGACAAATTGTTAGCATCTGATGCAGGCCCATTGATGCTCCTCTAGACATCTCTAAGACCATCGAGTTCTTTGCGACATTTGACCAGAGTGAAAAGTATGCGTGCTGATGCGTCATATTGGTCAAGTAAGCCTGAACCAATATAATTCCGGCTGTCGGGCAGGTCGGGCAGACACTTGTTTCATCGGCATTAAATATTCGACTGGGATCATCTTTTATATCAATACATGTTCTTCAGTTAAGAACTCTTCGAGTTCCCTCAACGAAGCCCTGGATAGTAGATTCCGTTTCTGCGGCTCTGCCTTTAGAAATTATTTCTGCATTCCTTTTTGTAATCTCAGAATGCCTTTTTAAGAATAAAGTGAGCCACTTTCTTCCTGGTCTATTCCCGATAAACTTATTTCGCCTATTGTTACTGGTCATAACATTTTCAACAGTATCGAAAACTTCCACTGGGTGCATTGGAAAACCTAATTTGACTTTATTTTATAATCCAGTCAGAAATCTTAGCTTCTTCAGGACAGTAATATAGTACCTACATATATTTCTGTACTGAATACACTAAGTTCGGACTGAAGGCCCAATTTTCTTTGCAAAGGAACTTTGTTCGTCCATTTATTATGTAAAGTCGATTTTGGTGTCTGATACACATTACTTGCTTCATTGATACTTAGTTCTCCATTAGCAATTGACCTATGAGCTGCTTCAACTGCTTGTTAACTGTATTGAAACCTATTGTACTTCTTTTTGTGATCTATAGTAATCTAAATGGACAAGAGATAACTGAACAATTTTAATCTTCAATATTTAGATTGACTTAGACTTTGCAGTCAGCAAAGTCTAAGTAGATCTAAATATTTTTTTACTACATGTAAGTAGAAATCTGTCTAAAATATGAAGTGTTCATTCACTGGATTTCAAGAACCAGTAAATGAACATACCTGTCCCAATACTGGCCAAAAGATCGGAAATCTATTTATGAAATAGATCCCAAAACATGAACCTTATAACGTTAGCGTATGTTTTTCAACCAAAATATGATATTTACGATTACCCAGTGAATGAACACCCGTTCACTCACTGGAATTTTAATGATTTCTTGTTCGAATGCTGGGACACTTAATAATTTAATCTAGCTGGCAAAAATTGCAAGTAACTGGATTTGAAACACTTTAGTAAACTATTATTCTACGATAATAAACAAATAACCCATCGAAAATACTGTTATTTACATTACAATGTCAAATCAAAAATGATTCCTCTTACCTCAGTCCTAAACTCTAGCTTGAACAAATAAAAATGTCACTATCGACTTAAACTTTAACCACTCGCCATTTCGAAATAAACTTTGATATTCAACGTGAATTTTACTAGTTAATTGGGAAATAGAGTAGCAATTATGAAAAAAAAAATTACATATGGTAGAAACGTTCCAATTTCTTATTATTTTGATAAAACTGTATTTTGTTCATTCACTGGGGGGTGTTCATTCATTGGAGCACTTACCCTATGATTCAGTTCGTATCGGCTGGGATGCTGCGAGGAGTGTCCATTCTTTATCGGTCAAGAGATGGAGTGAGAACTGTGTCATGAATAACTATTGTTATGTGGGCATTAAATTGTTTGTCGTGAGTTACTTGCAGTTTTGATAAGAGTGGCATTATAAACTGATTGAATGTTTGATAGTTAAGACACAATGTATGTAGTTTAAACCAACGTTCAATCTTTTACTCAGAGTTGTTTTGAAAAACTATACTGTTAAACATATGATGAATTACTAACTTCTATTTACGGCTTTTCTCGCATTTAATTAGCCTATGACTGTCCAGAATCCCATCTATATGTGTACAAAAATAATCCAAATTGGTGCGGCGATTTAGGGCGGATTTCATCAAAGAAAATGAACGCGATCAGCAAATGTACGACTTCATTATTTTCTATGGAATATTGACACTGACAACTTCTGATCGCAGTTTAGATGTACTGATCGCGTTCATTTTCATTGGTGAAATCCACTCTTAGTTGTGAAAGCGTGAGTCACAAACACATAAACGAACTCACTTTTGCATTTATAATACTAGCTTGTGCCAATGGCTTCGCCCGCGTAATCCCTATGGAACATACTCGAGGGATTAAAAGTAGCCTATGTGTCATTTCAGACTATAATCTACCTACCTCTTTATCAAATTTCATGAAGATCTTTTCAGGTGTACCTACTGACGTGAAAGAGTAACAAACATCCATCCATCCTCACAAACTTTCGCATTTATTATATTATTAGTAGGAGTAAGAATGAGAAGGATGACATCAAATAAACAACACTAATTACTTTTCTTTTACACCAAAGAAACTCATATTCTTCAACCAATACTACTGTAGGTCAATAAGTAAAATTCAATGTCAAGCTGACCGTGTAACATTGAACAAAGTAATTACGTCACACACAACAAATTGATCTCGACCATGTAAATGTCTTTCACACCTAAGTGCTAAAATACTCAGCTAATGGACCATTTACATGTTACTCTTACAATGTCAGTGGCATTTCGAATGGCATGCCGTGTGATAATTTTTTTTTCAAGAGCAGATGATTTTGGCTTGGTTATTTTGGCCTATTTCAGAATTGTAACGGTTGGTGAGGTGTTAATAAAGAGTAACTGACATTATGAGATGTTTAATTCTGTACTGTTTTCATGTATATCGTTACTATTTACAAATGCGAGATTTTGTTTGTTTTTAAGTGTATTATTTCTCTTTGCTTTTTGGGGGAATTAATTTCAGTGAAACATGGTACACGGGTAGACCATATTAATCCTGGAATGGAACAGGGGATAATTTCCGATTATCAAGTGGGCGAAACCGCTTACAGGAGCTAGTGAGTAATAATATTTCGAGCGATAGTCGAAAAGCCTGTTTTCGATGCTTTTGACACGATATTAAGGGGAATAAAATAACACTGTCAAATTCATACCCAAAAAATCAAAACAAAAAAAAAAATCGTAAGAAAGTCGATATAAATAAAAATCAAAACCGGAAAAACATCGTCGCCAAAAATGACTCACTGCTTTCCTCACCCGCTCCCGCCTATACCTTGCGTCCCCATCGCACTTTTATGAACAGTGACGTAACGATCGGCATTGGACACCGGTTTCTAATGACGTAGCCACCACAAGCCATAGGATACCCGTCTGAGAGCACGTAGGCTTTCCCCATACAGCAGAATGGTCAAATCTGACGTATTTTGGACCGGACCGGTCTGCTACTCTGTGAGATCTTCCTGTTGACGTCATGATTTTCGTCACAAGTTTTATGTATGGCGAGGTTCATGACCCTATCAATTTCCTTAACTTGTTATCCGTGGTCGAGTGCTTTAGGCGTTTGCCTTGTGACCCGGTGATCGTCGGTTCGATTCCCATGGAAAAGCATATTTTGTAAAGTTGTTTTCCAGTTTGGCTAGGACATTTGCAGGCTTGCATCACCTGATTTTCTGATAAAAAAGATGATTCCGATTTTGATTTTGTATCTTTGTTTTTTAACACCGACACCCGAAATTAAGGTTATTTTAAACTTTGTAGTGTTTTTTTTGGGAGTCGGTCATATTTTTTTGTAAAAAATGTTTTGTAATTTTTCACATTTAAGTAAGTGGTGATGACGACGTCTTCGTACCTATATGTAGAAATTTAAATAAGCAAAAATGCTCATAAAATAAAAACTACTGGTCCAAACTCAACTTGACGGGACTAAATGGCAAGTATGCCGCATTGAATTAAAAAGAATCGGATCAGAAACCTCGGAGTGTACAATTGTACATACAAAAAAACATAACCGCAGAATTGAGAACCTCCTCCTTTTTTGGAAGTCGGTTTTATAAGATGATTCCGTGCTTCAGAAAGCACGTATAAGCCGCCAAATGGCGGTCGTGAAATAAACCATGTCAGAGGCTCTTGAGGAGGTTCAGAAACTTCGTATTCGACCTCGTTAGACCTTACTGCACACACGATAATGAGAAGAAGCTGCAGCTGACTGCCAGTACCTTACATAGAGTGACTGCCGCTCTGGTCTCCACAACCTGGGCAACATGATGCTTGGCTTGGCTAGTTGTGGTGGTGGAGAATTTCAGGCTTCAAAATCACAGCTGCTACTGACGGCTTAACCTGTCCGAGGCATGGAGACCACAGTGAGGTCATGGCATTAATTAGATATCGCCAAACTAAAGTGGCAGTGGGCAAGGCACATTGCTTGCAGAACAGATGGTCGATTGGGCTGAAAAGTTCTGGAGTAGCGACCGCGTGACTGTTGACGAGAATTTGTAAGCTTTGACGTTCAAAAAGTGCTGGCAGTCAGCAACAGTTGATAAAGTAAGGTTGGTACTGTATTGAGTATTATTAATCTACAGTGATGATGGCACTATCGCTCAGCCGTCGCTTACGCCGTCACACACTTAAATAAAAATGAATCATACAAGGATATAATATCTCATCGTATGATCAAAAAAAACCCTTAATTCATTGACAGTGACATCTGTTATCACTCCAATACCTGCGTATTGTCATATAATATGTTGATATGAATATTGATATTTCCTAGTGTTTGAAGAGATAAGCTTTTGTTCCGTATACAATAATAAATTAGCTCATTCTTACGGAATTGGAGATGACATCATCTATCATTATTAAGAGGTAAAATAGATCCCACCAGAAACATACTAACTACCTAGTATCCTGAATTTCTGACTAATATTATAAATTTAATTTCTAGTACAATACAAAGATATGTAGATGGAACGTAGCTGAAGGCAGTCGTAAGCTACTTTAAAAGTAACATGAGCAAAACACCGGGAAAAAGAAAGAAAGAAAGAAAGAAAGAAAGAAAGAAAGAAAGAAAGAAAGAAAGAAAGAAAGAAAGAAAGAAAGAAAGAAAGAAAGAAAGAAAGAAATGTGTTTATTTGGGACTCCCACAATACACATAAAGTACAGTAGTAAGTACAAAAACTAACTATAACAAAAATATGTTGACAGATAGAAAAATCCTAAACAATAACACAAAATCTGTGCGAGGCCAAAAAAGGTCCCTGTCTCAGCGTATGCTGCGATATATAAATAAATATATATCACAGCGCTGGTATTATGACAGGGCCTGGCTAGTTTCTTATTATCATTTTTAGGATTCCGTACCCAAAGGGTAAAAACGGGACCCTGTAATAAGACTTCGCTGTCTGTCTGTCACCAGGCTGTATCTCAGGAACCGCGATAGCAAGACAGTTGAAATTTTCACAGATGTTGCCGCTATACAAATACTAAAAAAACAGAATAAAATAAATATTTAAGGGGGCTCCCATACCACAAACTTGATTTTTTTGCCATTTTTATAGTGATACGAAACTCTTCGTGCACGAGTCCGACTCACACTTGGCAAGATTTTTTATTTGTGATGGGAACAGAGACAAAGTCTACGATGGAGCGAGCTTACCACCTTACACTCTAACTTTAAAAAGATAAGGTTACTCATTACTGTAAAAAAATGTTAAGAATTGGAGATGACTTCATCACTTCACGAATTTAAAGTAATATTTATCATAGAAATAAAAGAGATTACCTATACCACCTAAGATAACCTGCAGTACTGACTCTCTTTCTCTCTTTTAAATCAATCAAAAGATTTTCTTAAAAGATCTCTTTCAGCGATTAGGTCGCCCATTCATGACATAGTTGACACAGTGACTATGTAATAAAAAATCTTGTATCTTCTGTTATCGTTATGATCCGCATTATTTATACCAATTAAATTCACTGTACTTTGTGTTTATTAAATATCGCTTGATATCAGCGAATGCCGCCATGCCGCCATTAATGAAGCATGTGTGAGTTGGAGGCCAAAGAAAAAATGTATTTAAGAGACGTTGATCAAATCATTATGGATAGGATTTGTAGGTAAATAAATAATGCAAAATTATGATTACGTATGACATAAGAACACAACTCTTAAACGAAATATTACTTGTGAAACAAACCAAATACTTGACTATCATCATCTATACTTCTATTCTAATATTATAAAGCTGAAGAGTTTGTTTGTTTGTTTGCTTGAACGCGCTAATCTCAGAAACTACTGGTCCGACTAGAAAAATAATTCAGTGTTCGATAGCTCATGTATCGAGGAAGGCTAAAGACTATTTATCATCACGCTAAGACAAAAAGGAGCGGAGCTGCAGTAACGGAAAATGTGACGCAGACGACGTTGTGCGGGTTAACTAGCCATTTATAAAACAATGCTTAAAGAAAGAGACTAACGAGTGTAATTGCGTGTAACTCTAACAAATGGAAAGAATTCGCAAAATTAGTGTTTTCTTTACATTCTAGCGACCACTTGCCGGTCTGATTAGTTTGCCATTCAGATTCACCGCACCATTTTTAAGTCTTTATAGAAATTACCACTTTAACTCAAAATCATAAGGTCCAAAGTATAAAGACTGAGGAATTAAAAAAGTTATTTTTCTTGTCATTATTCTAAACCTTAATTCAATTAACATAAAGTTCATAATGAAGTTGTTTTTCGCAGTCTCTTAACATTTGTCAATGAAATTGATCGTCGATATGACTGATTATAAAATGATAATTGTATTGCCATGACTAAGGCTCGCTATGCACGGACTTCCTGGTCGCAATTATAATATCTACAAATCGCTACAAAAAGTCTCAGTAATTGTAGAACTCTTAGTTGATTTTTTGCCCGCCAGTTAATATACATTTTTCCAATAAAAAATAGCCTATAATCGTCTCCTTAGTTCCGTCAATCTTTGCACCAAAATTCGTCAAAATTGATTTAGCGATTCAAGCATGAACACGAAACAAACAAACAAATTCAAAATAGCTTTTACAATATTCGTTCTTCGTTCTAAATTAGTATTTAAATTATTGATGCTGGCAATTTTGGTATTTTAATCATTTTAATTATAGTGGTGACCAATTTGGCATTATAAATTGGAACGTGACAGAAAAATGACATCAACCTTTACAGGAATATCCGCGTTTAAGTAGGTAAATAGTGGCTACATTAGTTCCAAATTGCCTTATCCCAACGTTCACATATTTTACTGTAAAGACTAGCTTTTGCCCGCGACTTTGTACACGCATAATATCCTACTTTTCCCATTCCGGAGTTAATTTTGGGAAATTCTATCGTAGTGCTCCTTTACGGAGTGTAGGCAAGCTTTCTTAGACCAGTAGTTTCTGATGCAGGTTATCTGTCAGTCACTGATCGACAGTAACGGTAGAATTTTATTTGTTCGTCATCATCATCAAAATCAATATGTATAAAGATTATAAGTTAGCACATCATCTGTTAATTCAACGTTAGGTTCATTTACACCCGAGTCAGGCCATTCCTAATAGGGAACATGCATGCGATTTTTTTATTTGCAAAATTAAATACTTATTAGCTCTAGTAAACAGTCATGAAATTATTTTTAAATACCTTCATCATTTATGAAGTTATAAAGCTTCAAAGACTACAGTTAGAAAGAGAAGTCCGATACGAAATGTGACGTCATATTACGACGACTATACAGCTGCCATAGAAAACAGCGTTTTAGCGAGAGGGACAGATATATTTGTTTAAAATAATTGTATCTCGTTCGTTTTTCGAGCAATTTAGATTCTAATTTCACTGTTAGTATTATATTTTTGAATACTGTTAGATAAACTTTTCAGATCATAAATATTTTTTTCATGCGTATTCCCTATTGTGGAGGATTTGCTGAACTCGAGCTATTTGGTTTTCTTTGCCAGCTGATTAGCCTGCTTGAAAAAGAAAATTGTTCGAGGAGTTCGTGGCTAAATAATAACAGCCGCACAGTTCGATCTTCAAGGTTAAGCAACGCTTGCCGCAGTTGGTCTGTGGATGGGTGACCATCTTAACACACCGAGTTTCCTCCGTGCCTCGGCAAGCACGATAAGCCATTGGTCCTTGCTTTCATTTATAGACCTTTGACAGTCAATAAATCTGGCACCAGTCTTACCAAGAAACACCGTGTTACCCAGTTAATGGGTTGTGGAGGTCTAGTAGGCAGCCGTTCCACGTAAAATATTGGTATTCAGCTGAATCCGGTTTGACTGGAAGCCGACCCCAATTTAGTTGGGAAAAGGCTAGGCAGATGATGAAAAAGAAACTATTCCATTGATACATCGCCCTCTAAAGCGTTTCGCAAACCATTTTCTATCGCCACAGCTAATTAAATACTAGTGCTATCGGGTATCGCAACGCGATGGCCTTTGATACACCTAATTGGTGAGCGATTGGAAATTTTACCCACTACTGGGAATACCGAACGATTGCGCTTTGTATGTTTGTAAGGTTTTGAGGCAAGCAGAGTTGCAAGACTCAGTAGTACTGGCTGGTGAGTCAAAAAAACTTTTTTCTGTTGTTGGGATAGAATTAAATAAGATTGACTACACAACCTCATCCCACCGGCCCCCTTCTACCAACGGACATTCAGATGCACTGCAATTTAATATCTCTACCTTGTTGCTATTCCACCAAACGCCTTTTATAATGCGTGCAGCAAAGGAGTGGAACGTTCTGCCTGCGTCTGTGTTTCCGAATACTTACAACCCTAATCTTTTCAAAGTTAGAGTGAACAGGCTACTTCTAGGTAAGCTTGCTCCATCGTAGACTTTGTCTTTGTAATTTTTGACCAAGACTAGAGTCAAGAGCAAACCCATCACATATAAAAAAATATTAAAAATATTGACTTTTTGGCATGGCATTCCTGTTTTAAACTTTGCCCCACACTAGGAATCGTGGGTACATTTACAAACAAACAAGCTCACATACACAAACAGCCAGACACGGAACAACTTACTCTCTTACTTTATGTGTATTGTGCAAGTCCCAAATGAAAACTTTTTCTTTCTTTTTTTCTAACTATTTCTAGACCATACTTGATCAATTGCTACAGTTAAAATACTGGGGGGCTACTCTCTAAGCCCGAAGTCGTAGTTTCGGGCGTAGCTGCGGGCGTATTCTACTCCGTATCACCTAATTACGTAATTACTAAGAATTAATGACAACACGATTTGATAGTTACTGTAAAATCGTGTTGTCTTTCATTCTTAGTTCGGGTTCGGGAATAATCTTATGTACGCAGGAGATACGGAGTAGAATACGCACTCAACTAAGCCCGAAACTACGGACTTCGGGCTTAGAAAGTAGCCCCCTAGTTACATCCGGTTCGACTAGAATCCGAACCCGACCTAATCGGGAATAGGCAAGACTCTAAGCAGATTATTAAAACCAACCAATTTAAATTAACAAAAAACCGGCCAAGTGCGAGTCGGACTCGCGGACCGAGGGTTCCGTACAAACCAGTAGGTATTATTTATTGTAAGCAGAAGTTGCAACTTACGATTTATGACGTATTAAAAAAAATACTTACTAGATCTCGTTCAAACCAATTTTCACTGGTAGTTTACATGGTAATTGTAAATAACAACTCTAGACATTTAAGTTAGACGTAAATAATAGCTAGTTATTTAGGTAGATTAAGTCCTTTTGTTTTACTTTTGCCATATTCTTTATTATACCTAATTTTCTTACCTATTTACCTTTTATACGTTCTTTAATTTTAACTTAGAAGTCTAATAAAGACCAATTTCCTTATTGTGTTGACTAAAAACGCTAATTAGTTACAAGTTCCTACTTTATATGTAAACTCAATGCTAATCGTTATGAGACAATAAAATCTCAACTAGGAACATACTTAAAAATGTACAATAAGATTCTTATTGGAATCGTTACTAGATTTAAGCATTCCATGTACCTAATTCTAAGAAATTGATCAAATATATAAGCTGCCTATTCGTCCACACTGAGCAGACACACACCACGCCGCTGACATGTGCGGCCACATTATAAATATGGGCGACGCGCTCGCTCAACGTTCATTCTATCGGCCAGCGCCGCCCACGTCACACGTCACACTTTCACCGCAGCAATTTTACGCAACAAAGTTATTTTATTTCTTGCCCTCTACATCATCCTTTGGAGAAAAGTCGTAAAACGCATTGGGAGCTAGCTAACACTTCCAACAATGGTCCTTCGAGCCGGATTTCCTGAATCAAGCCAGAAACAAGAAGATTTCCTGAATCAAGCCAGAAACAAGAAGATTTCCTGAATCAAGCCAGAAACAAGAAGATTTCCTGTGTCAAGCAAAGAAAACAGAAGAAATCAAGGCTGAACAGACAAGAATTTCAAGAAATCCAGTATTGCAAGAAAGAAACAAGTACGCGCGAGTTATTAGTGTGGTCTGCTTAGCCACACTAAGATACTTGGAAGCAATCATCATATACTTACCTACGTACGCGGCCACCTAACGGTGATAAACGGCCACAAGCGTACGGAAGCATAGTGGACGACCTGACGACTCCACGCACCCCACAGGTGTCACAGTCAGACCCCGCCGGTACGGTGTGGACCGCTTTGGAGCCACAGGTTGGCACGCAACGACGAGTGTTGGACTTTCCCACCACACTCTGATGCACCCATAAAGCGCCCGCATCCTCTGCCGGGAGGTTCCTACCCTTCCTTACCTTATCGTTCCCATTCCTGGTCCGACATCACCACGTTAGGAGCTCGGCCAGGCTGATAGGCAAGTTAGGTTCCAGAACAATTCTAGTAGAAAGTGAAAGTGAAGTGTTAATTTTAAGTTATAATTAGGCGTAGGGACCCCTCGTGCGCAATGGAAAACGCGCGAATGTTGCGCTCAGACAAGTCGACGCCAGCCACAGACGCCACGCCGGCGTCGGGCCAAACAGGCTCTACAGAAACAGAAACGTGGAGTAAGGGCACCGGCACAGAGGATGCGTCCGGTGACAGCAGCACACGTACAGATAGGGCCGATAGAATAGCCAGCGATATAAATCCGACAGCAGATTTAAATACTCAAGTCGTAAGTGCGCACAGTTGTAAATGTCCCCGCGGACCGAGCGAGTAGTCGATTGTCAATATTAAAAGCCGAATTAGAGTTGCATAATTCCGAGTTAGCACAGGCTAGGGCGGCGTCCGCAGCTGCTTTAAGTCGTTTGGAGATAGCCAGAATAGAACTGGAAAGTTCAAACGGCGCGGAACCGCCTAATGTTGGAAAGTCTCGTGTTGAAGGTTGGATATCGGAGCAACACGTATTTAGTAGGCCGGCAATAGCAGACGAACCTCGAATCTCGGGACAGCCCATACGGCCTCCTGACGCGAGTAGGAGTGAACCACGCGTAGGCGAGAACACGTCGCAAAATGATAGAAACGACATGTCAATGCTAGCCAACGCGATAGTGCAGGCGGTTAACTCCAACAAATCTAGCGCATCGGTACCAAAGTATATCCATGAACTGCCCCATTTCGACGGGACAATAGCAGAGTGGATGTCATTTAAGGCGGTATATAATGACACGGAGGATGTGTTTACAGACGTCCAAAACGTGGCCCGCCTTCGAAAAGCGCTGCGAGGCGCAGCCCGCGAAACGACTAGGGCATTATTGTTTACAGTATCGGATCCGTACGAAATAATAGATACGTTAGAACGACGGTATGGCAGACCAGAATTACTCGTCTTATCCGAACTAGAAAATATTAAACGTATGGCACGCATGTCCGACGATGGACGCAACTTATGTAGTTTCGCGAGCAAAGTTGCCAATACGGTAGCGGCAATCAAAACTCTCAAACAGCCGCAATACCTATATTCGCCCGAGTTAGTAAATAGAATAGTAGACAAGCTAAGTATTATTCTTAAATATAAGTGGTACGAGTTCAGGTCGGAGCACAGTGGCGCCCCCGAGCTCGAGCTATTATCGAGATTCCTAAACATCACGGCCGATCGATATGGCGCCATGTTCGCATACGAAACAGCGCGGGAAGATCGTAAATTCAAGCAAAAACCGCGGGCAGTAAATACGACTCGTAAGAAGTTACATAACCGCCATCGCTCATACAGCGAAGATAGCGATAGTTCGTGTCAATCAGACACCGAAACTCGAAAGACGGTAGCCTCATTAAATAAACCGTCTACGAGAAAACAAGCGCCAAAGTCTCAAAAGTCGCGACCGCCTGTAGCACCGACGCAGTCGGTTAAATGTGTTCTATGTGCAGGTAATCATAGCAACGCCGAGTGCGCCGATTTCATAAAATTAAACGTAAGCGATAGATGGGACACGGTCAAAAATAATAAACTATGTTTCCGATGCCTACGTGACTCGCACATAAAGGTATTTAAATGCAAGTATATACCGTGCGGGGTGAGCGGGTATGAAGCTTCGCACCATAAGCTATTACACGGTGGCAGCAAAAGAGAAGACAAGCCGGCTTCGTCGTCTCAATCTGCGCGCGGGAACGTAAGCTCGATTAACCACGTACATAAGTCGAATACCTACTTAAAGATAGTGCCCGTCGAGGTAAGCGGGCCGTTAGGTACCGTCACCACCCACGCCTTGTTAGATGAAGGCTCGACAATGACGTTGGTCGAACAGGAGGTGGCGGACGGTGTCATTCCTAGGGGACGCGGCCAGCTCTTATCTATAGAAGGAGTAGGGGGAAATCGAATCGACGAAACGGAATCGTGTCACGTTAAGTTATCTATTCGCGGCTTATATAATAGAAACATAGAGACTATGAACGCGCAAACTATAGGTAATTTAAATCTATCACCGCAAGAGGTAAGCAGCGATCTAACGCGCCAATGTAGTCATCTCGCCGACATAGAAGAGGAGCTATGTTACGAGTTAAGTAAACCTACCGTATTGATAGGCCAAGACAATTGGCATTTAATAACGTCTAGGCAGTTGCGCGTCGGCAATAAAAACCAACCCGTAGCTTCGTTGACTAAATTAGGATGGGTTCTGCATGGCCAGGATTCACGACCGCGTAATACCGTCGCAACTATAAACCACATGCGACCAGCTCAAGTTGACGACCCGGCCTTACAGCTGATAAGAGATTACTTCAGTATCGAGTCGTTAGGTATAGAGCCGCGAAAACCTAAGTCGGATCCAGACCAGCGCGCCCTAGATATCTTAAATAAAACATGTAAAAAGATGCCTAATAGCGATAGGTACGAAACGGGTTTATTATGGCGCACAGACACTGAGATGATGCCAGATAACAAAAAACAAGCCCTCAGCCGTCTGCATTGCTTAGAGTCGAAACTAGACAAAAATGAAGACTTAAAAATTGAATATTCTAAACAGGTAAATAATTTAATAGAAGCGGGCTACGCCGAAAAAGTAGATTTCCCGGCCACATCGCCACGTAGTTGGTACTTACCCCATTTTTCCGTCGTACACCCACAAAAGGGAAAAATACGTTTGGTGTTCGACGCAGCTGCAAAATATGGAGGCAAAAGTCTAAATGATGCACTCCTAGCAGGCCCAGACTTGTTGCAGTCGCTATTCGGCGTATTAGTAAGGTTTAGAGAAGGTCGAATCGCGGTAGTAGCCGATATAATGGAGATGTTCCTACAGGTCAAAATAGCCGAGCAAGACCGCGACAGTCTGCGATTTTTATGGAGGGGTGAGGATAGAAGAGAGCCGCCACAAGAGTACCGAATGACGTCATTAATATTCGGGGCAGCGTCATCACCTTGTACCGCCATTTATGTTAAAAATAAAAACGCAGAAAGTCACAGTCGGCAATATCCTGAGGTCGCTCGAGCTACAGTACGTAACTTTTACATGGACGATTATCTAGGCGCCTTTGATAGCGAGAGTAAAGTGAAAGAAATAATAAACTCCCTAAATAAAGTCCATCTAGCAGCATCTTTTCAGTTACGCGGGTGGGCATCGAACGCGCCCGACGTAATCAGTGACGTCACAGATACGCGCAGTAGTGATACGACCACGCTAGGTAAAAGCGACACCGAGCGAACGTTAGGTCTTATATGGAATCACGCGCGCGATACGTTAGGCTTCAACGTCAACCTACGAAACACACCGGCTAGCGTCATACAAGGTGACACTTTACCTACCAAGCGGCAGGTAACTAGCGCTGTCATGTCAGTTTTCGACCCGCTAGGTTTAGTTTCACCGATTACGATGATAGGTAAATGTCTCATACAGGAAATATGGCGTAGCGGAATAGGTTGGGACGATCCCATAACTAGCGAACATCACGTGACGTGGCTATCGTTCATAAATAACTTACAGTTGCTAAAACAGTTAGAAATAGATCGGGACATACCTGCTACGCCCTCTAACGAGGGGGAGTTGCACATTTTTTGCGACGCCAGCGAAAAGATCTACGCGACCGCAATTTATTTCGTCAGTACTAGGACAGATGGTAGCAAATCGTCTCGGTTAGTGGTAGGAAAGGCCAAAGTAGCCCCACTAAAACCTATTTCGATTCCCCGTCTAGAACTACAAGCCGCTGTATTAGGCAGCCGGTTAGCCGAATCGGTCAAGCGCGAGTCCGATTATAAAATAATAAAATGCCATTACTGGTCAGACTCAAAAACAGTACTAGCTTGGATTAAATCCGACCCGCGTACCTTTAAATCGTTTGTTGCGCATCGATTAGCCGAGATCGAAAGCTTAACTACGCCAGCAAACTGGCGTTGGGTGCCCAGCGCTGATAACGTCGCGGACGACGCGACCAAGGGCATTCCCGCCAATTTTAATGCCACACATAGGTGGTTTAGTGGACCCGAGTTCATACGATGCGACCCCTGTAAATGGCCGCAAGAGAAACGAGTCGTGACGCCGCCACCCCCTTCAGGGGAAGAACGAAAAATAAAACAAGTTCACGTGACTATTAGGCATGACGTCAGTGATTACCTACCGAAAGTAGAACGTTTCTCAAAATACATTCGATTAGTCCGTGCTGCTGCTACTGTACTTCTCGCCGCTGAGGTATTCAAAGCCAAACTACTCAATAGAATTACGAGAATTGAACTCACACCAAACCACATGAAACTAGCCGAGTTATTGCTAGTAAGAAGAAGCCAATATAACTCGTTTGCCGAAGACATTGTGACGATTGAGGCTGGACGACGACCACCGAAGAAGTCGCCGTTCTACAAACTCTCCGTGAAGATCGACCGCAACGGGATCCTGTGCTTGGACAGCAGAGTAAAAGATGAGCAAAACATGCCAGTCCTACATGCCAAAGAAGGCTTTACACAGCTGTTGGTGCATCACACGCACGCAACCTTCAACCATGGCAACCATCAAACTGTCATGAATGAATTACGACAAAGATACTACATAATAGGACTGCGCAATGTTATACGCTACATATGCAACCAATGCCAATGGTGTCGGACCTACAAGGGAATCCCCTCAAAAATTCCCCTAGGCGACTTACCTACTGAAAGGCTGGCCCAAAATCAACCGCCATTCACAGCCACTGCGGTGGATTATTTTGGGCCCATGCACGCTACAGTCGGGCGAAGACGCGAGAAAAGGTGGGGCGCATTATATACATGCCTTACCACACGCGCAGTACATATGGAGATGGTCACATCACTCACGGCCTCTTCCATGATAATGAGCCTACGACGACTGATAGCACGCCGCGGCGCGCCAACTGTAATATACAGCGACAATGGAACGAACTTCGTCGGCGCTGAAAAATAAATACAAGAAGCGATGCAAGGCAACGACCAAAGCTTAAAAGCCTTCGCATCCGAGAAAATGATCACGTGGAAGAAGATACCACCGGGCGCCCCGAGTATGGGCGGTGCCTGGGAACGCCTCGTCAGATCAATAAAGACAGCTTTAAAAGTTACCCTGAAAGAGAAATATCCCTCTGATGAAGTGCTACACACGTTGTTGCTAGAAGCCGAACAAGTGGTCAACTCAAGGCCACTGACGCCAGTGAATCCCAACCTTGATGAAGAAGCGTTGACTCCCAATCATTTCCTAATAGGACGCTCAAGCGGGATATCACCATTCGGCTCGTTCAAAGATACCACGATAGACGTACATACATGGAAAGCCACCCAGGCATTAGCTGATTCATTTTGGGGACGTTGGTCGGCGGAATACAAACCACTGCTGATGCCCCGACCCGGCTCCAACCCTGAACAAAGAAACCTAAAAATCGGCGACATTGTCATGATAGTAGACAATACAATGCCTCGAGGAGTGTGGCCCAGAGGAGAGGTGACCCAAGTTTACCCCGGACCAGATGGACGTGTTCGAGTTACCGAAATCCGTACAGCCGCCGGATTAATTCGTCGCCCAGCCTCTCGTCTCATCGTGATAACAACGGACTAATCACCAAGTTATGGTGGTGCTTGCGCACGAGGGGGAGATTGTAAATAACAGCTCTAGACATTTAAGTTAGACGTAAATAATAGCTAGTTATTTAGGTAGATTAAGTCCTTTTGTTTTACTTTTGCCATATTCTTTATTATACCTAATTTTCTTACCTATTTACCTTTTATACGTTCTTTAATTTTAACTTAGAAGTCTAATAAAGACCAATTTCCTTATTGTGTTGACTAAAAACGCTAATTAGTTACAAGTTCCTACTTTATATGTAAACTCAATGCTAATCGTTATGAGACAATAAAATCTCAACTAGGAACATACTTAAAAATGTACAATAAGATTCTTATTGGAATCGTTACTAGATTTAAGCATTCCATGTACCTAATTCTAAGAAATTGATCAAATATATAAGCTGCCTATTCGTCCACACTGAGCAGACACACACCACGCCGCTGACATGTGCGGCCACATTATAAATATGGGCGCTCGCTCAACGTTCATTCTATCGGCCAGCGCCGCCCACGTCACACGTCACACTTTCACCGCAGCAATTTTACGCAACAAAGTTATTTTATTTCTTGCCCTCTACATCATCCTTTGGAGAAAAGTCGTAAAACGCATTGGGAGCTAGCTAACACTTCCAACAGTAATGTATCATCATTAATTTTTTTTAGCTTTATCATTCTCTTATTTTAGAAGTTAAGGGGGGGGGGGGCACACATTTTACCACTTTGGAAGTGTCTCTCGCGCAAACTATTCAGTTTAGAAAAAATTATATTAGAAACCTCAATATCATTTTGGACGACCTATCCATAAATACCCCACACGTATGAGTTTGATGAAAAAAAAATTTTTGAGTACCAGTTCTATGTATAGGGACACCCAAATTGTATTGTTCTTTTTTTCTATTTTTGTGTGAAAATCTTTATGCGGTTCACGGCATACATTTATTTACCAGGTTCAACAGCATAATAGTTTCGGAGAAAAGTGGCTGTGACATACGGACGGACAGATAGACATGACGAATCTACAAGGGCTCCGTTTTTTGCCATTTGGCTACGGAACTCTAAAAAGAACAAGGCCTATAAAAAAAAAAAAAACAAATGACAATCCAAAAGAACAATAGCCTCCATTCAAGTTTTTGTGCGCGAACATGTTTTGCTGTAGTATTGTATTGAACAAGATCAAGGTTACTAGGTATCATTGAGAGGAAGTATTGTGGCGCGTATGGCCTTGTTTATATCATCAAAAAGTTCAGTGTCGAAAACTGGGCTGTTATTTTTACTTTTATTGCGACTAAAGATAAAGTAATGTAGTTTGAAATACGTGAAAAGGTTATTTTTGTAATTCGATGTTTTTTTTTAATTCGATGCGGCATGATGGCCATTTCTCTGCCTGTATTTGTTACCTCTTCACGTTTTAGCGGCTATACAGATTATCTTGTGAGTAGGTTCTTTATTTCGCAGGCACAGCAGAAGTTAGTCTACATCTACACTAATATTATAGAGAGGAGAGACTTGTTTGTTTGAAATGAATAAGCTCCGAAACTGCTAGACCAATTAGAAAAAATCTTTTAACATTAGAATCCTACACTATCCCTAATGAATATCCAATTTCCTTAAGGATCTATATTTTTTTTTCAAAAAAATTAGAGATCCTTAAAGAAATTGTAATAATGTAACTTAAAGTATCAAACTTTTGCCTATAAAACTCATTATTAGGCGAGCGCGAAGAAAACTATTGATGATACATAACAATAATGTACTACATAATTAAAGTACTCGTTGTGAACTATAAAAAGTCCGCGAGCGTCTGTGTCTTAACTATTATAGTTGAGTCGCAATGACCGCTTTTTGTTCAATAATTCAATCAAAATCCGGGTTGAATGGAATAGTGGTGAAAAAACACAACACACTAAAGCAGTTGCATAATACTAGAAAATACAAATAATTAAATGTAAACACAAAAAAAAGGCAGAATGTATAACAATACTTTGCTACGGAATAATTTGTCAGATTACCTACCTACAAAAAAATTATAATAAGTAATTTGACATAGTCACTCAAATGTGCGGTGTGTGTGTCTCTAAGTTGCACCAAATGGAATACAACTCAGCATGGGCTAGGAAAATATACCCGAAGCTGGTATTCTGCTGGATCCCGGTAGAGACATGCGGGCGTCAAGCAGATGCGTCAAGAATGTCAGCGAAATTGATCCTTATCCATTTAAATGGATAATTAAAGTTTTTTATGTACAGTCGCACATCAAGGTACCCGAAACTGACAAATTTTCCCAATCAACTTGGGACCTTATTACTTTATATTTACAAGTTGAGAATCTATTGAACAAATTTGACAGATTGTTGTAGCTTGATGTGCTGGCGTCTGTACATGAAAATTACACTTTAAATCTGACCTTTCGTTTAAAAGTTACGACGGGTATTAAACGCTCTCAGTAAGAAAAATATCTGTGGTTAGAGCGAACTGCCCTACGTCGAGTCTATTAATCAGTAATTTACACATTACCATAAAAAGAGGGAGGTATAGAAGATGAAGTTCGATGGGTAACGAAGCCCACGCGAACGAAGTTGCGGCCAAAGTGCTGTTATAAGATCATTTTAAGACCAAGACATACTAAGTTACGTAAGAAAAGCAATATAGAAGGGCTATCCATTAGAGAAAGGATGTCGTCCACTCGCAATGGAGCACATTGTGTTCCCGATGCGGACTGCGAAGATTGCACCACGGTGCAAGTAATATGTTTGTAAGTTTGTGTTTCCTGATAGCTACAACCTGGGAGTCTTTAAGTCAAGAGTGAATAGGTTACTTCTAGGCAAGCGTGCTCCATCTTAGACCGCATCATCGCTTACCATCAGGTGAGATAGGGTCAAACGCGTGCCTATCAAAAGTAAAAAAAAAATAAAATCGGCCGGGTGCGTGTCAGAGTCGTGAACCTAGGGTTCCTTACAAACCTGTAGGTATTATATTATAAGCGTTTTCTTTCTTTCTTTCAAAAGTTGCGTTTTACGATGTTGGACGTATTAAAAATGCAAAAAATACAAAAAATGTAACATCTCACACACCTGTGTACCTGTAACCTATGTTTACAAATAAATAATCTGAATCTGAATCTGAATCTGAACCTAAAAAATAACTACTTACTAGATCTCGTTCCAACCAATTTTTGGTGGAAGTTTTTATGGTAATGTACACACAGACACACAGACAGACAGACATGACGAATCTATAAGCGTTCCGTTTTTTGCCATTTGGCTACGGAAACCTAAAAATCGGCCAAATGCGAGTCGGACTCGCACATGAAGGGTTCCGTACCCTGAACCTTATTTTTTATTATTTGTTGTTATAGTAATATCAATAGAAATACATATTCTGTGACAGCTTTTTAGTTTTCAAGGTTTATGAGATACAGCCTGGTGACAGACAGACAGACAGACAGTGGAGGCTTAGTAATAGGGTACCATATTTACCTTTTAGTTACGGAACCCTAAAAAAGGCAATATAGAAGGGCTATCCATTAGAAGAGAAAGTATGTCGTCCACTCGCCCTCGATCACATTGTGTTCCCGATGCGGACTGCGAGGATTGCACCACGGTATGTTTGTAAGTAGTAAGATGGCGACCAGTGGTGCAATAGTGAGCTGTCAATAGTAATCTATGGTGGATGGTGGATCTATGCTGGTTGTTTGTATTCTTTTTAAATGTTTGTATAATAAATAACAATCGCGTTTCTGTTCTCCGTATTGCACCTACCACTATTTGTCTCTACATCACCCAAAGGTTGACTGGTAGAGAATGCCTGTGGCACGCATGCCTGGTTAGTAAAGTGTTAAATAAATGCGGGTATAATTAAGAATAGAATAGAATAATCTTTATTACGTACACTATATAAGTTACAGAAAAAATAGATGAAGAGAACATTACATAGGGTGACTGGTGGTGCTAAGAAGTTGTATCGATAGGTAGTGATTGTGCCATAGAACTTCAATGGTCATTGCCATTGTGCCATAGAACTTCGATGGTTATTGTAATTGTGCTATAGAACTTCGATGGTCATTGCCATTGTGCCATAGAACTTCGATGGTCATTGCCATTGTGCCATACAACTTCGATGGTCATTGCCATTGTGCCATAGAACTTCGATGGTCATTGCCATAGTGCCATAGAACTTCGATGGCCATTGCCATTGTGCCATAGAACTTCGATGGTCATTGCCATTGTGCCATAGAACTACGATGGTCATTGTCATTGTGCCATAGAACTTCGATGGTCATTGCCATTGTGCCATAGAACTTCGATGGCCATTGCCATTGTGCCATAGAACTTCGATGGTCATTGCCATTGTGCCATAGAACTTCGATGGTCATTGCCATTGTGCCATAGAACTTCAATGGTCATTGCCATTGTGCCATACAACTTCGATGGTCATTGCCATTGTGCCATAGAACTTCGATGGTCATTGCCATTGTGCCATACAACTTCGATGGTCATTGCCATTGTGCCATAGAACTTCGATGGTCATTGCCATAGTGCCATAGAACTTCGATGGCCATTGCCATTGTGCCATAGAACTTCGATGGTCATTGCCATTGTGCCATAGAACTTCGATGGTCATTGCCATTGTGCCATAGAACTTCGATGGTCATTGCCATTGTGCCATAGAACTTCGATGATCATTGCCATTGTGCCATAGAACTTCGATGGTCATTGCCATTGTGCCATAGAACTTCGATGGACATTGCCATTGTGCCATAGAACTTCGATGGTCATTGCCATTGCATGTAGCTGAAATGAGAATGCTAAGACTGCGATGCGATTTTCCGGATATCATTTGGATTTTTTTTAAGAAATAAGTATCGAAATAAAGATTTTTTGGGATAAAAAGGTAATTTTTTCTGAATGTATCTCTTACGGAATAATATTTAAGCTCTACTCCTACACATCATCATTTCTGCCAAGCCTTTTCCCAGGTCGGTTTCCAGTCAAACAGGATTTAGCTGAATACTAGTATTTTACGTGGAGCGGCTGCGTACCAGACCTCCACAACCCGTTAACTGGGTAACACGGTACTTCTTGGCAAGACTGGAGTCAGATTTACTGGCTTCTGATAATCCGTAACGACTACCAAAGATCTACAAGTGACAGTCGGGACCAACGGCTTAATGTGCTTTTGGAGGCACGGAGGAAACTCGATGGTCACCCATCCACAGACCAACCTTGGCAAGCGTTGCTTAACCTGGAAGATCGATCTGTGCGGGTGTTAATGTTTAGCCACGAGTTCCTAGTAAGCTCTACTTCTACTACAAGCTCGTCTATTATTCCGAAATAATTTGGATAATCGGCATTTATTAGGCGCCATGTCATTTGCATGCTTAATAGGAACACCGAATTATCAGTTTTGGCATCTGACAAAACTTGAAATTTGCTATGGGGGTTTCCCCCAACGCTGACATTTAAAAAAATTACAACAATAGACCCAAATAATCCCACCATCTGTGGGTGTCTGTTCTCCGAGATTGCCAGATGGGAAAACCCAACAAAAACTATGTACCTGCGGGACCCAGCCTATGGTGTTTCGGATTCACTGGAGTTTGGTTTAATATTGCACCATAATTAAGGCCATGGTGCAATAATTATAAACTTTCGTATCTATCTAATGCAATATATTTGAAGTTCGTGAAAGCATTAAATGGATAGCCAACAAATGGTCAAATACAGCTGTTATCATTGGGATTAAAATTAAAGTGCTACAGATGGTCTTTGTAACCATGCCTATAAAACATGGTGACAATACCAACGATTCATCTTTTAGATAATTCTATACCCCTTGTTTCTGAAACGAACACAAAAATATGAATTTAAACGCAAGTCAACTGATGACATTATTGCGATGCTGATGAACATTTATATTCAACTAGCTGATGTCTGCGGGTTCGCCCGCTTGAGAAATTATATACAAAAACCTTCCTCAAGAACCACTCTATACAGGGAAATTGAAAAAATACCCGAAACCTCTTAGGCAGTGAAAGTACACATGATTATAAGCAACTTTTGTTTTGGTAAAACTCTGAAATCTCGAAAAAAATATCAGCTGTTTCATACAAAATGCAGTATTTAGCCAATGAAAATGTATGAAACAGCTGATATTTTTTTCGAGATTTCGGAGTTTTACCAAAACAAAAGTTGCTTATAATCATGTGTACTTTCACTGCCTAAGAGGTTTCGGGTATTTTTTCAATTTCCCTGTATATTGGTGAAAATTGCATGGAAATCGGTGCAGTAGTTTTTGAGTTTATCGCGAATAGGCAGACAGACGCGGCGGAGGACTTTGATTTATAATATTTGTTTATTTTATTCCGAAAAAGACAACTTTTTGGTCCACAGTATCTGTTAGAAGAACTTCGGGTTGAAAGCAAACCAAAAATCAATAAATTCAGATTCTCATTCATCAAAATCAGATCAACATTTTTCGAGTTTACACCACACTTACATACAGACATGGAGTTATCCTTACTCGCAGAGACCCTGCCCCAATTGTGACAACCTAGAACATTATATTATAGCCTGCTCCGATAATTAATACCTATTTATCCATATCCACCTTTAAGCTACTCTAAGCATGATCTTATTGGATCTCGTTAAGATCTACAAACTTACAACCTGCAGAATGCGTGAACTTTACAACTTCAGACATAACGTTTAAAATTGCTTGACTTAGTGTTCAGTTAACGTGGCACCTGATTAAAGAGCAACTAGTCAAGATATGCGATCGATTCCATCTTTATGTTCACGTCATAAGACTAATTATGTTCTGGCTCAATGATATTTCTAACGTTGTTTTTAAGTTAATGTCCTACCGTCCGTACACATAATTGGTACAGATTGCATGTATGGCGAATATAATAAATTACTAAATGGGTAAGTTTCCGTACTAGTGCGATATGTAACGCTTGTATTTAGATTAAAACGTCGAGACAAGTTAATAAAAGTATGTTTCAAGAGTTAATGGGAGAACAAGGTGTGTTTATATCTTGATCATTTGAATGGTTAATAAAAAGAATATAATCTGAGAAATATACCTAATAGGTTTTAGAATTAATTCTGTATTTCTTTTATCAAGGAGTCCAAAATGTACGGAACTTACGTTCGCTACCAAAACGTTGCGTTAACCAAATTCTAAAAATTTTGAAAACATGAATCTATCTATCTTCTATCTATATCTTCTATATCTATCTATCTATACTTATAATAAATCTGTAGAGAGGTCAATTCTGTACATTAAATATATTTCCAAAATAACTATCAGGGGGTGATTAGGGATCGATACTGATGCCAAAAATGCAATCAGTAAAAATTTTGTCTGTCTGTCTGTCTATCTATCTGTCTGTCTGTCTGTCTGTCTGTATAACCGTTATAGAAACAAAAACTACTCGACGGATTTTAACGAAACTTGGTACAATTATTATTCATACTCCTGAGCTGGTTATAGTATACTTTTCATCACGCTACAATCAATAGGAGCAGAGCAGTGAAGGGAAATGTTGGGAAAACGGGAGAAGTTACTCCATTTTTTAAGCTTCCGTCGCGTGTGCAACCTTAACGGTGATAGCTACACAGAAATCATGTATGACTGAAATGTTCTCCTTAAAATTATATAAAAAATATCCCAGGACAGCATATGTCTATCTTTTATGATTGACGCACAATAACACGTGTAACTCCCGATAGCTTAGCAGTTCGAAGCTTTCTCATTATATTTGTCTACTCTTGCGTTTATAACACTCTCAGTCATCCCTAAATAAAAAAAAATACATTATTTACTATCCCATAAAAAAGAATCATAGAAATCGGTATAGAAACATCAAAGTTATACATGAAACAACACAACACATACACAACATGCACAACATTAGTTTTTTAAGTTTGCATTTTACTAACAAACTATGGATTCGATATATCTGCAATAAATGAGTTATTTATTTATTTATTTATAAGCCATCGCGCGTGAATACTGAATCATGCTATAAGGATTATTTTTGTATGTAAGTTGTAATTGTGTGTCGCTTCTGACGGAGTGAATAAATTTTCTTTCTTTTCTTTCTTTGTTTATGGTTGCGAACGCACAGGCAGGCGGCTAGCTTGGCGCCTAAAGGCTAGCGAGTAGCTTCGTAAAACGGCTTACGACAGTTTGCAATATCCTTTAATATACTGTCGAGGGGAAGATGGTTATAATTTCGCTTTACACCAAACGAGTAATATTATAAATGTGAAAGTTTGGTTGTTTGTTACTCAATCACGCCAGAATGGCTTAACGGATCTTAATGAAATTTAGAACAAAGATAGATTATAGTGTGAAATAGCACATAAGCTACTTTTCATCCCAGGAATATGTTCCCTAGGGATCACGCGGGCGAAGCTGCTGGCAGAAGCTAGTCTTTCATAAAGTGACATTGTGTGGTTAATTTCTTAATTAACCACATATAAAATAAAAAAACCGAAACAAATTCTACTAATTTCAACGCATCTCAGTCGTAGTATGTCAAAAATCTATGAATAAGTTCTAGAATGAATAAAAGCATTAAAAAAAAGCTTTATGATGGACCCACAAACTGTCATCCATACCCAAATGGGTGTGCAAAATTTTTTGTCCCCACTGTTAACCGTTGAGGAGTTCCCTCTTCTGGAGCCAACCCTAACAGCAGCATCACGTCATGCTTATCATAAACATACATTGTCATCGGAACTGGACCAGTATGTAAAATTTCAGCTCAATGGGACACCGGGAAGTGGGTCAAATTTAACTTGCAAGATTCCACCTTCACGTACAAACATAGGTACATACTTACAAGTCAAGTTAAGTAAAAGCTTTTGTCCCCGACTTCGTACGCGCATAACGCATATCCCGCAGGAATTTCAGGAAATCCTTTTGTGCGCCCCTGCATATACTCCCCAAGGATCGTACATGCCAAATTATAGATTTCTTGGACTAGAGATCCAGCTGTGGGTTGATCTGTCAGTCAGTGAATCAGTCAGCCAGTCAGTTTCTTACTGTACATATTATGAGCTGATGCCCGCTTGACAAATTATATACTGAAACCCAATGACGTATTATATAATAGACACGTCATAAACCAACATCGCGGCGCTTAAAAACGGCGAAAATACTAGATAGCTACTAATACGCATGAAGAAAGGGAAAGAAAATATGTCACCGTACGGCGGGATGCCTGTTGCTAGAGGGAGATAAATATACATCTTCAGTTACGTCACAGGATAAGTAAGAGTCAAATTGACATCAAAACAAACGTAGTGTCGCGCGACAGGTTGGTGCGTAACTAAGCGCGATGTGGCCAATTGGCTTCATTTCATGTAGTCATTTTAGAGTGCGGACAACGTATCTATAGTTTTATATATCATTGCTGAAACCTTCCTCGAGAACCACTCTATCCATTGGTGAAAACAGCATGAAAATCGGTGCAGTACTTTTTGAGTTTATCGCGAACCGACAGACACACAGACGCATAAATCTTTTTTGAAAGACTGCTACTTAAGACGAGGTTGCAGTACTGTGTGTTTTGACGAACAACAGCGACTGTCCGGCGAGCGAAATAATGCCTAAATTTTGATTGTTTTTTTCATCTTGGCGAAAACTGATAAAGAAATTATACAATATGGTTTCAACATTTACTTCAAAATAAAAAGCTCTATCTATTGATATAACTTTTATATATATTCGTGATGAAATCTCTTAGCAGTACACGTTTAAAATTGTAAATTAGTATCATGTTTGATAAAAAAAAGTATCGAGCCAATCATTCTAAATCGCGTTTCTATCTTTACGATTTACTAGAGGGTATGTTCAATTTTTATGTAATGATTTTTATTTATTAAAAATCTCATATTTAATTAGATTTTCAGACGTTCAAAAATCTTAAAAAGTACTGCAACCCCGCCTTAAGTGCGTGCGGTAGTGAACGTTACTTAAAAATTAATCTAATTTCTCAGATATTTATTTATTTAACAATAAAATTTATGTACACACATTTAATAAGAAAATAAGAAGAAGGAAACAGAAAAATAGGTACAAAGGTGATGCTTATTCCTAAAGAAATCTCAATTTTATCTTCGTATTTGTTTCCATTAATTTCGGTTATACTAAAGTTGTCATTGATATTACGATATTACAGTTAAAATATCACTAGGCCACTATTGTGGCCCGGCACTGCTATTGTAATATCCAATCTATGTATTTGGAACAACGTTGGAAGTAACTGAACTCTTTTCATAAATGACATATTGGGAGCAACTTGATTTGGCATTCATGACATTCAATTTGATGTCAGTTCCGGTTGCCATGCAAATGTCTATCACAAAAGAATGGGACTGATTGGCAAACTGTACGAAATTTTGTTAACAAATAGTCACACATTTGATTGAAGACCAAGAAGCTTTGCAAGCTCAGCTGACTTATCTCAGCTTTAACACTAGGTAGACTCCTCTGTTTTATCTCAACGATTTTTCAAATTTTTTTTCTAGTTCAAAAGAAGCTAAAGGCAAGCTAGTGTGCATTAGGCGGTCTTATCGCACAAGGCAATCTCTTACAGGCAACCTTTGGATGGACTCCAAAGAACTTACAATGGCGATCAGTGTACAAACATCATTAACCCAGTTCATCCATCATTGGGTTTTCATTGAATTTACTCTATACTTTTTATAGTTGACACACCTTAACCATTAACTAGATTAGACCAAACAGCAGTACAAAACTTAGATAAAGACTGACTGAGAGCTGTCAATCCATACAAAAAAATGGTATGACGGTTTACAAGACTATTCTATACCTGTCAGTCTGCCGGCGTATTGCACATCTCTGTACTCAGCGTGCCTGTGGTTCAGAGATACCCAAAGGGCTTACAATTTCTCTGCGCATCCAGTTTGACAATGCCTACAGGGCGCTGTTACGTCTATACCGCGCTTCTGCAGTGCATCAACAATGTTCGCTGAGTCGCGCACGGACGATTTTGATGCCATCTGGCGCAAAAAGACAGCGTCACTGCTAAGCAGATTGTGTGGGAGCAGTAACAGCATCCTGAAGGTAATAGACAATAAGTTAGACAGCCCACTGGTGTGGAGCCTCACCCAGAGGACTAAGTCTCTCTTAGTTATAAGGTACTAACATAGTTTTTAAGTTCATACTAACAATTATTTCATCATCTGCCTAGCCTTTTCCAAACTATACTGGGATCGGCTTCCAGGCAAACCGGATTCAGCTGAATACCAGTGTTTTACGTGGAGCGGCTGCCTACCAGACCACAACCCATTAACTGGGTAACACGGTACTTCTTGGCAAGACTGGAGTCAGATTTACTGGCTTCTGACAATCCTTAACGAATGCCAAAGATCTACATTATGACAGTCAGGACCAACTGCTTATCGTGCTTTCCGAGGCGCGGAGGAAACTCGGTATGTTAAGGGTCACCCTCGGCAAGCGTTGCTTAACCTTAAAGATCGACCCGTGCGGCTGTTATTATTTAGCCACGAGCTCCTCATAATTAAATAAACTAACAAACTAAAAAAATATTTTAATAATGTAATTGGATCGGATGTTGTCTGAAATTAATTAAATTATAATTATTCTATCGACATCTCACCGTGATCACTTAGGTGGAGTGAACGACAAGTGAGCTGTCATTCCATTTTGTTTGTATGGTTTGTGACAGCTCACTTGTCATTCACTTCGCCTAAGTTTTCACTTTTACAGAAACGCACTGCTGGTGAGATGTAGACAGAATAGACCAGCTAGCCCACAACCTAATAAAACAGTGTTGTAATCACTAAGTAATTTAATGTAACTTATTAGTATGCGAGTCATCTATCTTTGTAATAATTTCGTATTACTATTCGACACACGTACCTAATGCTGCGAATTGTTTCTCAGCTGCTAGTCTATTCTGTAAATAACCACTTCGATATCGACTTCACCTGAGTGACTAAGCTTACAAAGTGAACTTTATTTCACACATCATAAGGTCTTATATTTGTACGAATTTGAAACTCACCTCGGATTCCGCTGTCGAGACACAAAAATGTTGTTACAGAATAGCACTGCAGAGCTCGTTTAGTATGTAGATACATGTTACAGTGTGTGTGAGTTCTATTGTTTCGTTTATGAGATGTATCTTGATATACGTTTTGTGGGTTATTGGGCGTTCTTTGATTGAATGAAGAGAAATCTGTGCCATCAAAATTCAATCATCATCATAACAAAATAAAATGTATCATTTTGTAAAAGGGTAGTCGTTACGAATAGTCAGAAGCCAGAAAATCTGACACCAGGCTGACCAAGGAGTACCGTGTTACCCAGTTAATGGGTTGTGGAGGTCTGGTAGGCAGCCGCTCCATGTAAAATACTGGTATTCAGCTGAATCCGGTTTGACTGGAAGCCGACCCCAATATAGTTGGGAAAAGGCTAGGTAGATGATGATTTTGTAAAAGGGCGAAGACCTGGTGTCCTGAAATATAGGCCTAAAGCTTAAATATGGCACCAACCTCCCACAACATTTAAAATTTTGTCTGACTCTGCTGCCGTGTAATAACAAAACACTACAATTTATAAAATAACTTGTTTTTGGTTTTGTCTCTTTGTTTCCTAACACCGACTTCCTAAATTAAAGTGATTTTATAAATTGTGGTGTAGGTAACATTTTTTAGTTATTTTTTTATGTAAAAGAGTTTTTATTTTTCACCTTTAAGTGAACTTGGACGACGACATCGCCTACCGAGAAATTGAAATTAGCAAAAATGCTCATAAATTAAAAACTACTGAACCAAACTTAATCAAATTTTTACGGGACCAAACGGCAAGTACGCCGAATCGTATCGAATTAAAAGAATCACAAAAACCGTACCAGACCTCGGAGTAGGTAATCGGTGTACATAGATAAAAAAATATCCGCTGAATTGAGAACCTCCTCCTTTTTTGGAAGTCGGTTAATAAAATCATATCAGCCAATTGCCGCCCACTGCTGAACGTAAGCCAAGACTACCAACCACCCCAGTCTTGAGTTGTCCGCATCCATTCGCTGCCAGCCACGTACATCACAATTCAATGCTCACTCAAAATGTGCTTCTTCAGAAGGCGCCCAAAGGGGAATGAAAGGAGTATGTTCGGAGTTTCCTCGCGTGATCGAACCATAAATGAAGATTTCAGCAGGTAAACTAAGGTTATTGACATATCCCGAAGAATTGCCAAACTCAAGTGGGCACATTAGTCGATGTGGTCGAATGGTTCTGGAGTGGCGACCGCGTACTGAGACACGAAATGGTGCAAGGCTTCCAACAAGATGGACCGATGACCTGATGAAGACCGTAGGACCGCTCCATGCGAGATGTACCTTCAAGCGTCCTCCACAATATTCCGAAGTTGCACGAGGCGAAGTGCTCTCCGAAGTTGACCGAAGTCCGAAGTAGGTGTCCACACACTCGAGCAACTTCACGAGGAGCCCGTTCCCCCCGTTCCCCTCACGATAGGCATAATGGATAACGTTCATGTGGCAACTGCCGTTGCAATGTGTACTCTCGCTTAATTAAAATATGTGCGTGTTTACTATGGCTGACGCGACCCGAAGTGAGCCGAGTAGTGTGGACAGACGCTTCGTGTTCGAACTTCGAGTCCTTACTCGGGCGCAAAAACCGACAACAATTGGAAGTCGCCCGAGGCGAAGCGAAGTTGCACAAGGCGAAGCGAAATGCCCCTCCACACTATCGTATTCGCTCAACTTCGATCAACTTCGGGAATAGTGTGGAGGCTACTTCAGGATTGGCCGATGTAACGACTCTTTGGACACCTATATCTAGCTATCTTTCGGTGGAAATGATGATGTGAGTATCTATACTAATGTTATAAAGCTGAAGAGTTTGTTTGTTTGCTTGCTTGAACGCACTAATCTCAGGAACTATGGTTCCGAATTGAAAAAATCTGTTTGCAGTGTTAAATAGCCCATTTATCGAGAAAGGCTAGAGACTATATATAATCACGCTAAGATAAATAGGAACGGAGCATTCATGGAAAATGTGACGCAGACAAAGTTGCACGAGTCGGCTAGTACTAAATATATGGTTGTATACACATAAATGCTAATAAATAATTTGATTAGATATTTATTGCGTTTGATTTTAGTAACAAACACTTTTATCAAATTAGTCCAGGATACCGGTACTACAATAATTACTATATCGCCAGTTACATTGACAGAACACATAAATAACTTATCACTTGTAATAACAGGAAAAACTCTAGCTTTAAATTATAAATTAAAAAAAAATCAGTAGGACCACTTTTATATTTTAATCATTATTTATTTTTATTCGCACACTAATTTCTCCTTGATTACTCGTACTAAACTGCTTTAAAAAATTGATTTTTATCTTAAAGGAAATCTAAATTGGTCCTAAAGGCAGATTTGATAGAAGAGGTAGTAGTTAGTAGGTAGGAGGTAGTTGGTAGTATACACAGTTGAGTCCCTATTTGTATATAATTTTAAAATTAACGATGACATTCAAAAGTGATGGCCTAATTGAAATAATAACTTTTGATGTATATCCACGATGTAGTCTCACATACATTTTATGAGTGATCTCCAAAATAGATATTTAATTAGCTTCACGTATATTGCTGAAGTTACAGTCTTTTTTGTGAGAAAATAACTTCGGTTTTGAAATCCGAATGAAAAAGAAAACTAAGATACTTATTTTAACAACTTGTCTTATTTTTGTATTCTTGTTTTTTTATTTCTTTTGAATTTTAATCGAGTTGTTATCAATCTATGGACCTTCTCTTTCCATTGTTCGCACTGCAGTAGGAAGGAAATAGCAAATTAATTTGAACCAGCGCGTTTAGGTGTTTATTTGACGGCGTTTCCGTTCGCCAGCTATCAAGGCTCCATTGATACTTGAGACACAATAATCACTTGTTTATAGACATTTTAATAGCTTTGACACATATTATAGCGACAATGATATAACAGTTAAGTCGGTAACTAGTTAATCGTCATTGAAATTGGTCGTCAATCAGACTTTTACGTTTATATTATAATTAAGTAACCTAACATACAACCTCTTATTACAGTTTCTGATTGCCACAAACTGTGTTTTTCACTAGTGGTGTGAAACGGGCTTTATTCAACGACTACCTGACCTGCGCAACTTCGTCTGCATCATTTCATGAATGCTTCCCTCCTATTGGTTGTTGTTGATGTCATAGCCTTCCTCAATTGGTAGATGGGCTGTCTAACACTAAAATATTTTTTTTCTATTCGAACCAGTAGTTCCTGAGATTAAAATAAACAAACTCTTCAGCTTTATAAGATGGTGATAACGATGGTAAGAGGTCGTGTTCTGCATTTTCTATCCGTCCTCATGGAAAATGGCGAAAGTTTTAGTAAGTCTTACTTGATAAAGTTAACATTTGCATCCAAACTTCCGTTTATAGTATAACTTTTCATTTTTCTCCGGACCAATGAATTAATCCTCCAATTAATTTTTTTCTCCTATAGTAGGTAACACATATATTGTGCCACATTCTCCGTACATGGCTGTTCATTATCGCATTAATCGGCAATACCTCAATTTTTATATGAAAGAGAACTATTATTTTATTGGATTCAGAGTAAACGCTAGTAGATTTGATTTTTAGTGAATTTAATTAAATGTCATCATCAGCAACATCACCATTTTGGCTGAAAGGCATTTACTACCAGACAAAAGTCTCGACGGGTCCTGTGCGGCTCTCATCTACTGGATACCCGCGACCTTCACGGTGTCATAGGTCCACCTTGTGAGAGGCCTTCCAACACTAAATATTCCACTATGTGGTCGCCACTCCAGAACCTTTCGAGCCCATCAACTATATGTTCTACAAGCAATATGACCTGCCCACTGCCACTTCAATTTGGTTATTTCCATCGTAAAACTAATTAAATATATTAATAACGTCATTATCCATGGTCGTGGGAACTCCTTTCCCTCAGCTGGCCCTTCTATGTACATACCTTACGCAATGGTTAGTCTCTAGGCTCAACCGAATTGTATGAAGAACCTTCATATACCTTCATTGAAGGTATTCAAATATTTTGTAATAAGGTTCCCAGGCATTAACTAAGCTGCCCCTACTAGTTATGTTGCAATTTAAAACTTTGTTTTGGCAGCAGGTCTAAACTCTAGTTTCTATAGCTGATTGATAAAATGTTAATAAATGTCCTCCTCATTTTGGCCATGGCGGCACATGACCTTAACGGAGTGACGCTAAACCATTCCAAGGCATGGTGTGTCACACTAACAACTTCCAAAATTCGGACTGCCACAGAGAAATTTCTAATGGAAGAACCCAGTATTCCAACCCAGGACCCCACGCTCAGCAGTCACGCTAGCAACCGCGAGACTAACGGAGCAGTTCATTGATATAGAAACACGTAGTCAAACGCACTTCTTCCTAAAACGAAAAACTCAAAAACCCGTAATATCGACCAACCCGGGTCAGTGGAGGTACAAAACATATTTGAAGCCAGTCCTACTACCGTACAACTGCTTGCATATAAAAGTACACCGAGCGGGTGAAAGCAAAGCCATTAACAGCTAATGTTCCGCATTCACCTTGTTCACAGTTTGTAGTAGCTACTACAAACTATCTATATACACGCTTGTTTTTATTAAGGGGCTTATCTTGCAAAATGAGTATTTATGGATCGTCGGTGTCGTTACGTGTCTTTTTACCCTCATGAGAAAGAGACGTGAGTATGTGGATGAATTAATGATGAATTTTGAATTTTGATTAACCTTTTTGCTGCAACTGTGAGCACACACTATGTTTTTCTTTTTAGTTTTTCTAAGAGTTTTTCATTGTCACTTTTTATTGTATTTTATGCGTGTGAACGTGATGCACTATAGTTAAATACTTTTTTTCTTTATTTCTACATCATCACAACTGTCGTTACCTATCATAATTGTTATCACCTAAAATAATAGTCCTTTTAACTCCCCCTTCTTTAAAATATTTTATCATAACATTGGACACTTCAGTGCCGATTTCCGGTCAGATGATTTAGATCCAATCTCACAAAGAGTATGTATGATTATCAGAAATGATAAAATTAATTAGGGAGGTACCTATCTTATTTTAAGATCGCTACTTATATATTCTATTACGTCTTATCTAACTCACTTAATAAGCAACCTTGAGAATTGCCTTTGTTTTATGTAGAAAATTAATTATTTTAGTAGTTGCTTAATATTTATTTTGGTATTTTGAGTGAAATATGTTTGACGCCTCTCCAGGCCCTGCAATGGCCACTGGCAGATCCGGGAGGGGGGGGGGGCTGGCTGTTCCAAAGAGGCTTGTTATGCGTTATGCAGAACAATTTTGTTTGTTTGAGAGTCTTCGAAATAAGAATCTCAGAAAATTCTGATCCAACAATGAGTATTAATTCAGTGAGACAAGCTACAATATCATCGAGTTAATATAACTTTTTGCTCCGTAAAAATGAATGATACCTATTGGATATGCCACGGGGTAACTCTTTACAAATATCACAGTAATTTAAATGAAATTCTTCCTCTATGTAATAATTTCATTTCATAAACAAATTGTTGAATTCAAAACCTTTTTTCTCCCCGGGCTATGTATAATGAATCAGGAAAATTTTTAATATTAACGTCACACATGCTAATTTAAATATTAATAGCTGGCAAACACAGCTGTAGTTAATGTTAAGCAAATATTTACCTCAATCAGCAGGTGTACTTCCTTCTTATATCACATTTGAACCACTTATAAATGAAAATCACTTCAAAACGATGAATCACTACTTTTATTGATAACACTTATCACACTTACAAAAATATTCGATGAACATTGAAAATAAATGACGAACTCCCGGTTTACATTAAAAAATCACTGTTCCCGAAAAATACTTGCGAAAAACAACTGTTATTTTTTATAACAGTGATTTTTACGTACCGATTTTAAATAAGTCTTAATTTTATTTTCTCGTAAAAAATCTTGTATGTAAATATTTAGTTTTCGTATTACGGAATTTGGTAGCAATTTTTACGTGCGTTTTGCTCGGATGCCTAACAATTACTGACAGTTACCGGCACTGTTTTGTGGGAAATGGTGATTGAGTCATCATTTCCTTAACGTTATTATTATTGTGTTACTGTTCCTTATAAGGAACAGAGTATGTGGCGGGTAACAGTTTCCTTAGTGATAGAATTGACGTTGAGTGAAAGGATTTTCCCTATTAACGACTGTATTTCAGGCCAATTTTTGCAGTAGACGATTTTACATGAACAAATCGGTGGTAGTATTCACCACCATCCGACTTCCTGCCCACTCAATCGGTTGTACATTCATGTAAGCTGCTGCAAATCGCTATTTTCGGGGCCGAGTCACCCGCGTCCGTAGGAGAATACCCTTCAGCGAATCCCTACACGTGGTCCCCGGGTGGTGCTAAACAGGTGACACTAACAGCCTCCGTGGTCTAGTGGTTATACCACCTGATTCAGACCCAGAGGTCCCGGATTCGATTCCCAGCGGAGTCATATTTTTTGCTCGGTTTGGTTGGTGGTAGGACTTGTTCTAAGTCCGCCTGGCAAGCTACCACCATCATGTCTAAGTCTGTCGCCATAACAACAATGTTAACAGCATTGTTGTGTTCCGGCAGTTAGAGGTATGATAGCTAGTTCCTCTGTGTAAGAGGATTCCGGGTGAAACTCGCTTCCATCTTCGGCCTAATCATCACTTTCCATCAGGTGAGATTTGGGCCAAGAGTTTCACCGGTTTGAAAAAAAAAAAAAAACTGTCGAAAAGCGGTTGCATTAAGGTCCACCTCAGCCTCATCTTGTGAACATTAACAAGCATCAGGTTTTATTAACAGGTACTTACGATCAAAAACTAAGGCTATCTTGTATAAAACGATAGTCTGTGAACCTCCTCGTATACCATGGTTTTTAAATTGTAAAATGAGTAGGAAATTGTTGGTATCAGCTCTCAGACTGAGATCCGGACACACAACTTTGCATTCTCAATAAAAATGTGCCTCCCTTAACTGTGAGGAATGTGAAGATGTCGTTCGTCTCTTAACGGAATGTGGCCAGTTTCAGGCTGAGAGAGATAATATTGATTAATGAATTATATTTAATTATAAACAATATAGGATTATTTAATGTATCTGCTCCTTTATCTGATGCGGCCAAAAAGTTGTATAGCTTAGCCGGTTTTCGTTTTGTTAAATAGATATTAAGATTATTTTGTTTGTTTAAGTTTAAGATATAAGGTACAATGGGACTGCCATGTATTTATGTACGAAAGTTTCTAATTAAATAAAGAGGAAAATTAGCGTCAGGTTATGTGTATAAATATTATTTACTCACGTTTAACAATAACCGCAAACGAGAAGCTCGTGGCTAAATAATAGCAGTCGCACGGGGCCGTACTCTGACCTAATATTTTTTCTGACCATATATTTATTTAATCATGTGACATAAAATTATTTTTATTTTTATTAATTCATAATTTATAATGACTATTTACAATCTTTTGACATAATATACTTATATCATATTATGTGGTTGACTGTTTTATTTTTGTTTACTGTACAAACTCATGATGTATTATTTTTAGCTGTAATTAATTAATTAATGTACTACATCATTCAAACACAATGTGAATTGTTTCATGAATAAATAAATAAAATAACCTTGAGCATTTTTTCCCTCAATAACAGCGCAAGAGATACAATAGCGAATACGCTCAGAATGTTGAATAAAATCGTTATAAAATCTGATTTTGGTCGTTTGAAAAAAATATTTCTACCAAAATGTTTATAATTAAATTGCCTATCCATTAGTGTGTGGATTCGATATCTGCAATAAATGAGTTATTTATTTATTTTATTTATTAGTGTAAGAACAAAATCAAAATAATCGTTAGTTTTCGAGAAGATGCATGTTTTCAGTAATTATTTCTCATTTCTGTAGTTTCGTTGTGAGGAGATTACTTAACAATTATACTTAGTAATAAAAAATAAAAATCTACCATTTTGAAGCCAAGATTATGTAGTTTAATGTATTTTTAATAAGTTGTCATTTCTTTTGGATAAAGAGTATATAGCTCCAAAAAACTGCACAAAAAACGGCTAGCGCTGCGTTTTGCTCGGGGACGCTCCTTGCAACGATTGCCAAAGTTGGTCTGTGAATGGGTGACCATCTTGACATACCGAGTTTGCTCCGTCCCTCGGAAAGCACGTCAAGCCGTTGGTTCTGGCTATCATTTTGTCTTTGATCTTTGGCCGTCGCTACGGATTATCAGAAGCCAGTAAATCTTGCCAAGAAGTACCGTGTTACCCAGTTAATGGGTTGTGGAAGTCTGGCAGGCAGCCACTCCACGTAAAACACTGGTATTCAGCTGAATCCGGTTTGACTGGAAGCCGACTCCAATATAGTTGGGAAAAGGCTAGACAGGACGAAGGATGAACCATAAACGAAAACCTGCCTTGTTGATCTCTCTATATTAGTAACTAGCTGACCCGCGCAGCTTCGTCTGCGTCACATTTTCCAAAAATGCTCAGCTCCTATTTGTCTTAGCGTGATGATATATAGCCTATAGCCTTCCTCGATAAATGGGCTATCTAACACTTTTTTTTTTTTTTTTTTTAGGGATGGGAAATCATCCAATGACTCCTCTCGCTCTGGGTGTAGCGGGAGGGAGTGTCAGACTTCTACTGACTAAAACCCATCCATGTTCCTTCATTGCCCTTTGTGTTCCGGAGCCACGGTGTCTCTTGCGAATAATCCCGCGACTCCGGGAGGCGTCGGCCCTTTCGGGCCCCTCTGTGTGCTGACTCTCTTTGAGGCGCGCGTGGAACACTAACGCGCCATCGACACGGCCTGTCGTCACTAGACGGACGGACGGCGAGCCACCCATAGCTCGCCGTCCACAGGCCCGCGCCTACGGTGGCCGGAGGTCACCAGGTGGTGTCCCCCGACGCCCGCGGCGTCTACCACGGCGGCCGGGACGAGAGGGTCTCCTCTCCCGCTCCGCCACCTCCTTCGCTAGCATGACTGCTTCGCAGAAGGAGGCAACGGCGTCCCATTCCGTCTCGCTCCGGACCATGGCTTGGACCAGGGCCGGACGCGAGAGGTTGCCGCCGATCGCCGTTTCGAGGACACGGCGGTGCGCCGCCCAAGCGGGGCACACCTGCACAGTGTGCTCCACCGTGTCCTCCGGTCGATCCTCGCAGTGGTGACACCCGGGCGTTTCCTCCCGCCCGATTCGGTGCAGGAACCTCCCGAAACATCCATGTCCGGTGAGGACCTACGTCAGGCGGAAGGTGAGGACGCCGTGGCGCCTCTCTAGCCACTCCTCAAAGAGGGGACTTATCGCCACTATCGTGGCGTGCCCTGCACTGGGTTGCGACAGTCGTCGTCTCCATGACGCCATGAGATCGCGCCGGAGGTCAGTCCGCTGCGCGACAATTTGCCGCGTCAGCGGAGTTTCCCCCCGGCGTAGTACCTCCACGCGCCAATCATGTAGGCGCGCGAGGACTATCGCCTCCAGATCCCATGGCGGCAATCCGACAAGGAGACACACCGCTTCGCGCGAGATCGTGCGGTACCCTCGGGCCATCCTTAGGGCCATCACCTTTTGGGGCGCGTTCAGATAGTTGGCAGCACGCTGCCGCAAGGAACGCGCCCACACCGGGGCCCCGTAGAGGGCCATGGACCGCACGACCCCCGCGTAGAGCCTCCGGCAGGAGGCGTTTGGTCCCCCCAGGTTGGGCAGGAGCCGCCTGAAAGCAGCCCCGGCCCGCTCCAGTTTGGGTGCCAAACGTCGGAAATGTTCCACGAAGTTCCACCGGCTGTCGAGGACGAGCCCTAGGTACTTCAGCGTCAACTCGACGCCGATGGAAACCCCTCCTACCGTCAGCAAGGATCCCGGCGGTGGCGTATTGCCTCGGCCATGAAAACACATGGCCTCGGACTTGTGCAGTGCCACCTCGAGACCCAATTGCCGGATCCTCTCTACGACTGTCGCAACCCCGCGTGTCATAACGTCGGCCGCCTCCACGTACGACCCCCCCCGTGCCAGCACCAGCGTGTCGTCAGCGTAACAGATGACGCTGACGCCGCTAGGGAGGTCGGCTCGCAGCACCCAGTCGTAACCGATGTTCCACAGGGGCGGCCCCAGAACCGAACCCTGTGGGACACCGCACGACATCTCTCGCCGGTTCCACTCACCGCTGTGACTAGGGTAGATTACTGCCCGGTCGGACAGGTAGTCCCCGACCACACGACGAAGGTAGGTCGGCACCCGATGATACCGGAGTGCCTCCCCAATGCAGCTCCAGGGCATGGTGTTGAAGGCGTTAGCGATGTCGAGAGACACCGCCAAGACAACACCACCCCGGGAGACCGCATCCCCCGTCGTGAGGGCTCTGACGCGCATGACGGCGTCCACCGTAGAGCGCCCCTTGCGGAAACCAAACTGGTTGTCTGCAAGATCCGGCCCCGTTCCCGCTAGGTGCCCGGCGAGGCGGTCCGCAATGACTCTCTCGAAGAGCTTGCCCACCTCGTCGAGCAACACCACGGGCCGGAATGCGGACGGAGAGTCCGCAGGGCGCCCAGGCTTCCGGATGAGTACCAGCTTCCCGGTCCTCCAAGGAAGCGGGAACTGGCCTCTCTCCAAGCATGCGCTAAAGAGCCCCTCCAGTCGAGGCCCGAGAGCCTCCAAGGCCAGGGCCCAGGCTTTGCCAGGCAAGCCATCGGGCCCTGGGGCGGTATTCTTGGCCTTGAGCCTTCGCACCGCCGCTCTCAGGTCTACCCCAGTCACAGCCGGGATGTCGTCGTCGTCGTCCTCCTGGTCCTCTTCTGGCACCGCAGGCGGCGGAGCCATGGGCGGGGGAGGATGTTCCCCTCGCGCAGGGAACAGAGCGCTCACCACGTCCTCCACGAGCTGAGGCCGGAGACTCTGCGTCAGCGGGGGGGCCCAGGTGCGGAGCTTGTTCCGCACCATAAGGTAAGGGCGCCCCCACGGATCTCTGTCGAGAGTCGCCAGCATTTCCTCGCGGGCCAGGTCCGTAGCCCGCAGGACAGCGTCGCGGAGAGCGGTCTTCGCAGCTTTGTATCCCTCGTATAGCTCCGCCTCGATGGTATCCGCATTCGGTGGACGGATGCGGCGCCTGCGATGCCTGGCATACCGGCGCCGCGCAGAAATGCACACCTCGCGCAGAGACGCCAGCTCTCGCGACCACCAGTACACCTGGCGCCGGGCTCTTCCTGGCCGGACTCGGGGCATTGCCACGTCACAAATGTCGGACATGGCCTCCTGGAACCACCCTGCCTCATTGTTGACGTCGGCAGGCCTGTCCGGTGATGTCACCCAGGCCTGCACGATCGAGGCTTCCAGGAGGAGCTCCCGGTCCAGCTGCTTCAGAGCCCAACGCGGACCACTCGGGGTCTGTACGACCGGCGCGCTTGAGGTCTGGGTGGAGACGTCAAACCGGATATACCGGTGGTCGGAATAGGTCTCCACCTCCTCCATGACACGCCAGTCAATGACCCGCGGTGACAGAGCGGGACTGGCGAACGAAATGTCCACCACCGACTCGCCCCGCATCCGCACACACGTGGGAACAGAACCCCGATTGAGGACGACCAGGCCTGTCTCCAGAGCCCAGTCCTCCACCATCCTTCCCCGCACGTCTGTCAGACGAGAACCCCAAGCCAAGTTCTTGGCATTGAAGTCCCCGAGGACAAGCACGGGTAGGGAATGGTGTCCGACGACGACACCCAACTCTACCAGAGAGTTGTGGAACTCGGCGAGAGTTCGATTCGGGGAGAAGTAGACGCCTACTACGACGATCTCCCCGAACCGTGCTGCTACGCACCCCTGTCCCTTCCTGACATTTTCAAGGGACGGGGTACCGGCGGCGGCCGACGATATGATGGTCACTGAGCCGCTCAGGTCCGCAACCCAGTCATCCCTGGGTGGGACAAAATACGGCTCAGCGACCACCGCAATGTTGATCGACCACTGCGCCATGCTCTGCATCAACAAGTGCTGAGCGCAGGCGCAGTGGTTGATGTTCGCCTGGAGGAAGCTGAGAGGGGCCGTTACTGGCATTCCATTTCAGCTTCCTCCTGCGAGGGCCCCTCTGTGGCGGCAATAACGGCAGTGGCGGCGGTTGCGGCTGCGGCGGTTGCGGCTGCGGTGGTTGCGGCTGCGGCAGTTACGGCTACGGCGGCGGAGACGGTGGCAGTGGCGGCGGAGGGCCTCCCCCTACCTCCGGATCTGGCCTTGGTGAGCGGAGCGCAGGCTGGGCTCCCAGCCCGGTGGTCGCCTGGCTTGCCGGCCGCCGCACATGCAACGCAGTGCGGCTTGGCGGTGCAAGTTACGGCCACGTGACCGGGCTGACCGCAGCGGAAACAGAGGCCGCTGCGGTCGACCTCCGAGGAGCACTTAACTGACACGTGGTGCCCCACGTGACAACGATAGCACCTCAGAGGCCTGGGCTCCAGCAGCTTTACCTGCGCTGAAACCCAGCCCACCAATAACCTTCGGCCCTCCACAATCGTTTTAGCCGCCGTCACAGGGCAGCAGACCGTAACGGTTCGCATGCCCGAGAGGTCCGGACGTAGGGCGCCTGCCTTAATCTGCTCGGCAGAGCACCCTCCGGACCTGGCGACGGCGGCCACGACCTCCTCCTCGGTGACCGAGTCGTCCAGACCCAGGATACGCAGGTCAACGCACCTAACGGGCCTGGACACTCGGGCCTCGTCCGCGTTAAGGGACGCTCTTAGCCTTTCGGCCAGAGCGTCAGCGGACAAGCCGCTGGTCTCCCCGGGGATCTCCAGCATCCGCGCTCCAGTCGCAGTGACTTTAAGCCGGAGGCCCCCGGTGATCCCGAGCTCACGGAGATCCACCGTCTCCTTCGCCTTCGCTAGCAGGTCGCGGTAGGACACGCCCCTCTTTTCCGCTTCCGGCTGTAGCGTAATTACTACAGCGGCGGTTTTCGGGGCGCGGAGCCTAGCCGCGATCTTGCGCGCCCGAGACTGGCGCTGCCGCTCCTTATTTTTGGCCTTTTTGGCCGCCTTCCGCCGGTTCGCTTGCTCCCCGACCACTTGCCATTCGGCTCCAGCCGGGGGAGGTGTAGGGAGCTGTGCGGGCTGGGAGGGCGGTGGCGGCGGCTGCCGCGGTTGACGTGCCGCAGGCGGTTGGCGTGCCGTAGGCTGTTGGTGTGCCGCAGGTGGTTGGCGGGCCACAGGCGGAGGACCACTCGCAGCAGGCGCTGTCGCTGGCAGCGCCTTTGCCTTGCCTTTCTTTCCCTTCCCCTTCCCCTTAGCTTGCGCCTTGGCAGGCGCCTCAGCTAGCGCCGGCTCTGCCGGGGCTGGCTTTGCTGGGGGGGGGGGCGCGGCAACATGGCCCTGCCGGAGGGCCGACTGGACGGCCCAGGTCCGGATGCGGCAGCCGCAGCAGCCGCATAGGACACCGTCCCCGGGCCCGAAGCCACCTTGTTTGCACCAAGGGGGGGCCGCAGGACAATGCCCTCCAGCACGGAGAACCGCCGCTGGAAGGCGGCGAGCTCCTTCCGAACCAGTGCCAGGACCTGGTTCTCCACCGGCTCGGGCTGGCTAGGACGCTGCTGTCTCTCCCTCTGGGGTGCCGCGGGAGACACGGGCTGACTGTGCCCGCGCTCGCGCCCCCCTTGAGGTACCTCCTTGGAGCCGTCATCTCGGAGCCTGGCCAGGTCCGCTTGGAGCTTCTCGTTCTCCTTTTGGAGAAGCTCTGTGGCGGCCGCCAGGCGGGTGACTTCCGCCCGCAGCTTCGACATTTCGTCCGACGGAGGCCTACAACAGTTGGCTTCCGCTGCTGCCAAAATAGAAGCCGAGGCCGTACTTATGGCCTTGTTTTTGGAGGCCTTTGACCTCTTCAAGGCCACATCGCGGATCGCGGCCTTCACGACCTCCGCAAATCTGGCCTTTTGCTCCAAATTGGAGTCCCTATCGGTGTCCGGCTCACCGTCGGAAGATTCTGAAGGCAGAGCCCTCCTACCGGTTGCTTCAGGGTGGCGCCCCTCCTCTGCGAGTTTTACGGCTCGCTGGGAAGCCTCTTTGGAAGCGAGCCCTCTCCCCCTGCCCCCTTCGCGGCCCTTACCCCTCCTGCTAGTGGGGATTTTTCGGGCCGAGGCCATTTCCCCGTTGGAGGTTGACCCCTGGTCGTCCTCCGGTCTGGGCCGCTTGCGGAAGAATTTGGAGTTCTCCGCAGAAAGCCCCACTCCCTCGTGTCTAAAGCTCGCCGAGCTGTCGCCTGACGACGAGTCAGAATCTGACCCCGCACCTCCTCGACGCTCAAGCGAGCCCTTCCTCCACAGTTTGGAGGGAGCGTCCACGCTACGCTCGCCCAACACCTTGTCGGGCGTTTTAAAATTAAAATCGATCATTTCCTCGAAGGGTATATCTGATGATCGGGAGCCTCCTCGGCTCTTGTTGCCACTGGCAATCGGAAGACATCCGTTGCCCCCCCCAGAATACGAGGGGCATGACGCCTCCAAAGGAGACGTGGCGGATTCTCCAGCTGCTGAGCAGCTGGTACCGCCCTGGGGTAATGTTTTTCCGTGTGTCTTTTCCATTTGTTTTGTTCCTTTTAGAGGGTGTGGTCCCTATCGCCTCCCTTCTTCCTTCACCCTTCTCCTCACTCTTCTTGCTTGCTCACTGCCATCACAGTCACGTCTGATGAGCAGACGCGTACCAGAGAACAGTGAGCAAGATTCCTTCCTATGAAAGGCACACCGTCTGAAGACACGAGCACTGCTCGAGTCTCCAAACGGTGTGCCCTTCTCGTGTCCCTCTTTGTCTGGTCTCTCACTTGAACCTTTCCGGCATGAGTAACTCTACCGGCAGAGCTCCAAGATCACTGAGACACACAAGCCCCACCACGACGGCAACGTGGGGACACCCTCGGTGGGGGGCTATCTAACACTGAAAGAATTTTTCAAATCAGACCAGTAGTTCCTGAGATTAGCGCGCTCAACCAAACAAACAAACAAACATACAAGCAAACAAACTCTTCTGCTTTATAATATAATAATAGATAATAAAAATAATAAATAATAATATTAGTATAGATAAAGGTTACAAAACCCGATGCGTGGTTTAGAGGAAAGGTGTATGTCTGAAGTCTGAACGGTTAAAATCATTCGACAGTGATTTAACTCTAACAGTAGATAACATTTTAATAGTATTTTTCATTTTAAACGTTCGCTAATAACAGAGTTGGTTTTCCTTGTTCCAAATCTGACTAGGTATACCACCATATTAAAATATAACCGACTTCCAAAAAACACTACAAATTATAAAATAACCTAAATTTCGGAAGTCAGTATTGATTTGTTCACTTGGAAATCTGCAGTTTGATTCTGTAAACGTCGTATTTTACACGTAGGCGAAGTGAACGACAAGTGGGTTGTCAGCTCACTTGTCGTTCACTCCACCTAAGTGATCCCGGTGAGATGTCGACAGAATCGACCGGCTGCTTAGCGATCGTAATTTGTTACTTGCAAACAAACGGTGCACCAGCGCCAATATTTGGCTACCGCAAGCGAAATTCGATCACGAGGATTATGTACAGCAGTGGATACAGAAATACAGTTGATTTGGACCAACCATGAACTTTTAAAACGCCAACAGCCCAGCGGCTCATGTGTCGGCTGTCAACCGAAAGGGCAAAAGTTCAAACCGGTAAAGTACAATAATAACATTGTTATTAAAAGATAAATTTAAAGTTCGTGACAGTTCCCTCTACATAATTACAGTTATCGACAAGATTCGATTTAAGTTAAGTACTTTTTATCCGGAGCTTTTATTATAATTTCGAAGCGGTAATCCTTTTGACCTTTTGAATTTTTTGGAGCTATATTTTAGTACCGAAAGTTGCTTTGCAAAAAGGCCGACGCTTCAATTACTGTTGAAAACTTATAACCGCCACTTAAAGATGCATATAATATATGAAAAACTTTTTACAAGAAAATATAACCGACTTCCAAAAAAAAAAACACTACAAAGTAAAAAATTAATTTAATTTCGGAAGTCGGTGTTTTTGTTACTTTCTTCGTATTATGACACCGACTTCCGAAATTAAAGTTATTTTTTACTTTGTAGTGTTTTTTTTTTTGGAAGTCGGTTGTATTTTTTTGTAAAAAGTTTTTTATTTTTCACTTTTTAGTGGTGCCCCACACCTAACAACACCACTGCAAAATCGCAGAAAAGCAAATTACGCAATTTCGATTATCAAAGAATCATCTAAGTTGTCAAATTCCAGGTATTTCGATTTAAAATCCAAAGTTCGTAACCGATTTTGATATGATTTAAATGGGACCAATCTGCAAGTATATCCTTTCAGATAAAACAAGAATTTTTCAAATCGGTTCATAATTGTCGGAGTTATGAGGTAACAAACATAAAAAAAAAAAACATACAACCGAATTGATAACCTCCTCCTTTTTGGGAAGTCGGTTAAAAAGTACAGATGACTGCAAAACCAAGCGTGTATCTGCGCGATAATCAGTTTGGGTTTCGACCTCGACTATCAACTGAGAGTGCAATATTTTGTCAGATATTACACAGGTCGGAAGACTTCAGTGCACGCCTGCTTCGTCGAACTCTCCAAGGCTTTTGACCTGGTATCATACGACATCCTGTGGGCTAAAATCGAGGGTATAAACCTACCACGTGAACTAGTAAAATACTGGTACAGTCATCAGGTCAACAGCGTTAAATGGGCGGGTGCAATTTCGGGACCGTGTAGGCTGGAGAACGGCGTGAGGAAGGGATTCCTCTTTAACCTCGCTCGTAGGTTTGCGCGCTGTTCGGCGAGGTGAAGATGACGCTCTTCTGAAGGGCGTACTGCACGTCCCTCTACACGTGCAGCCTGTGGGCGAGGAACACGAGTGCATCGTATGGGGCCCTCCGCGTCCAATTCAACAACGCGTTCAGGGCTGTATTGGGGCTGCCTCGCTACTGCAGCGCCTCAGGTATGATGCTTTTACGCAACTATGCGCAAGCGGAGCGCATCCCTGGTGCGTAGGGTGTGGGGCAGCCAGCACCAATGCCGTCCTGGCGATGATCGCGGACAGGATGGACTGCCCATACATACGGCACTGCTGTGATAGGCATGTTGCCGTCAGCAGGGTCGGTTAAATTAATTTAAGTCTTCTTTATTTATTTTTTTTCGGTTTTATTTTTTTTACAATCCTTTTTTTCTGATCTGTATTACTTATGTCTTTATTTGTGTGAGAACTCCACATATGAGTTAAGGTTGCTCGAAATAAATGTATTTTTTTTCTTTTTATTATTTTCTCGGACATAGAGTTGTATTTAAGAATGTACTGTATCCATTAATTTAGGTAGTAGATATAAGTAATAGTAGGTATGTACTGTATCTTATTGATTTAGATAGTAGACAAAAGGAATAGTAAATTTTAGAGATAGGCCGACGTTTGCTTATGCATTCACCAAACAAGAAAAAATATTTTCTTAAATTACACGCACACAACTGCTCTCGAAGATAGCTGACCGTGTACTGAGATCACTTCGGTCTAGTTAGACCTATGTTGGACCAAATTGTGGTTACGAGACGATACGTCGTCGTTACGACAGTAAAACAATAGGACTTTTTCATACTATATTTTAGTTTGTTGTTAGATTAGTGTATTTGATCATTTTAGTATGTATAGCTACAGCAATAATTCACAATAAAGAGAATAAATAAATGACTGATTGGTCAATTCTTTTATTGTATGATTGGCAGATTAATAGCAACCTTGGAAACTCTGCTCACTCCAATAGCGTGAAGATTGGACATGAATAGAGATATAAATTGGACGTTGTGGAAGTGATTCGTCATCATCATCAATGACGAATCGATCAATTGTATTGTGTTAAAAACGAAATTATGGCTAAGTAGGATTACCATGAAGCTCATTAAAAACTAATTGGTAAAAAAATACTCCTGCTTCGTTATTTCTTTTGTAATAGGTAGATTAGTTACTTTTTTCGACAGCAAACGTGACAAGGAAATTGATCGACATTTCGATAACGTTTGGAAAACCTACTGAGGGCTTGTGAGACGTTTGCTGTCAAAGTGAAAAAATTCTTCACTTATGTCATTTATACCTGTCGATGTCTTACGGCCAAAAAGGGACAAGTGCCATTTTTTTTTTGTAAAATCGACTTAAATAGGTTGGACTCGAAATCGAAAAGCCGATTCAAATCATTTATAAGAGGATTTCGCAAAAAAATGTCGCTTATCTCTTTTTGGCCGTAAGGCATCGCTGTCTATAATTTTATATACCTTACCCTGAGCAATTTAGTTTTTCTGCTGTCTTTCCGCAAGTAATCAGTCAGTTTTTCATCCGGTCATGCTCCATCCGCGCGTAGCTTGAAGGTTGCATTATACACGGTACGGAGAACAAACAATCGTTTCTGAACCTACCTGTAATCATAATACACTCTTGTTATAAACTGGTAGAATTAACACATAAAAAATAATATTAACTAACTTTTAGTTCCTTGGTCGCAAAAGGGCATTCGGAGGAACACTGATATGATTTAATCGATCAGAGGAATCATTATTTGATAATTTATAATCATATAAATATAAAAAGGTCCAAATTAACGCCTTGGTTTTCCCACGGGTCAGATTTTATTAAAATTCATTTTTTCTGTTGAATCGTGATCTATTAACAAACACCTAGAGTTGCATTAATATCGTAGGAAGTAGAACAGGACAATGTAACCCACCTTCATGAACATTAATCCATATTGACAGTTGTCGCCTTCGCCGACGCTCACATGACAGAAACTATTACTGTCATGACACGGAGTAGTAAAGCAATGGAGGGTTGACTCAAGAAAAGTTGTTCTTGAGTACGTGTCGTTCTGAAAAAATATCATCCAGCCGTTGATACTAGCATAGCAAATCACTTGAGGCTAAAATAATGAATAATTATGACACAAGACCTAAGATGTGCTTGCTAAGCTATAATAATTTTTTTAACGCAAAAAAAGTTATAAGACTGTCCGTTTTTGTACTAAACGACATAATTCATATTTAGGTCGACATTGATGGTTCACCCATGTTTGGTATAACAACTTTTGATGTAATGTTACTAATTCAAACAACGTTTACGAAAATAATTAATTTGTATAATATCGATTAACATAATTTTCATTACATCGAATATTTAGTTATGATAACAACATTTAGGCCATTGATTGATTGAGGTATATAATGTTCATTTGATGTAAAGTTCAGGTGGTATAACATGTATTTTATTACGAATTATTTAATTTCTGCCACTCGCCGGCCGCTGTGCCGCTCGCTTCGCTTGCTCGGCTCGTGCGTAGGTCTCAGTTCTAACCTAACTTTATCATTTTTCTTTAAATAATTAACTCCGCCTAACTAGTTCGGTTCTCGCTGGCCTATTAAAAATAATCTCTTTTTTCTATATAATCTAGTCGTAAATGAGAGTCGTAATATACGATACGATCTTTCGAATAAATCATTATTAGTCTAGTGAATCATTAGTTTAAATAAAATTAGTGCATTATTCGGCAAAGTGAATAATTATACGAAATGACTATTAAAACAAGATGTGACATAATTATATTAACAGAATGTTGGCTGAGCAAAGTCGACAAAATTCCGACTTTAGAAGGCTATGCTTCATTTGATACTAAGCTTACAAAAAACAAAAATGATGGCATTATAATCTACACTAAAAAAGATTTAAAGTGCAAGGTGTCTGAACCAGATTTCGCGGGTGCAAACTGTTTGCACTAGTAGCTATGTATCGCTCACCATCTCACCGGGGCCTAGATAAATTAGATGAATTTTTAAATAGCCTGAACTCTATCTACACCAATTTAGCAAATTATCCCAGTATAGCACTAATAGGAGACACTAACATAGATATCAAATCTGATATTACTGACGAGAGAAGTAATGACTATCTTATATTTAATGCTATGCATGGCCTAATACCAACCCACTTATTTACTACTAGAGTAAATAACTGCTTGGACCATATCCTTTTTAAATCAAAGTTACCTTCTACTTCTATAAAATTAGAAACGGACATTACGGATCATGCACCTATTATTTTATCTTTGCAAAATATAAGCTCAAAACAAAAAAGTGACGCCTTATTCACATATATAGATCAACAAGCGATTAAAACTGATCTGGAAAATACAATCTTTGCCGACATTTTACAATCAGTGAACCAATGTTAATGAAGCTACAAATAAGTTTATGTCAATAGTTACGTCCATCATAAATAAACATTCACATAGAAGAAAAGTTTCTAGGAGAAAACGAAATGTAAAACCCTGGATTACTCCAGGGCTCTTACGATGCATTGCCAACCGAAATAGACTACATAAAAAATCAAACAAAGCGCCGGATAATTTAATTATTAAATTAACGTATACGCGTTACCGTAATTTCTGCAACTCCCTCCTTCGTAAGCTAAAAATAGAATACGAGAAAAGGGAAATTGCAAAAGCAGGTGATGATGTTGTTAAGGTTTACTTTAGTGTGTACGGGAAACTTGTTAGAAAATCACAAATGCGTCTGTCTTCAATGGTGTTTATTAGCGACTAACTTAATGATTTTTTTTTTTTTTTTTTTTTTTCGGTCGGGCCACTCGCAGTTCACCCCATCTGAGGGACGGAGACTGCTGAACCGGTCTATCCTGTGGTGGCCTCAAATGAATTTAAGGCCCCCAGCCAAGGCAACAAAAAATACTACAAACTACAACTCCGCTCGCTGGGGGCACCCCCTGTGGGGTACGGGCCTCGGCTCAGCGGCATCGTTTTGGGGAGGACAGCAAGGGACAGGCTGGGTCATGATTCCATTATTTGGGGAGTTTACAACTACTGGCTCAGCTTCGCGAGCTGGCTCGTTTTGCAAAAGACGGGGAGTAACATCATTACTGGGTCGTCGCGATGGGCCTCGACGGCGAGGCCGGAAAATGGCGGTCCGCGGCGGTCTGTGTGTGTGTTTGCGAAGAGTACTGGTGTCCCTACAGCTCTCTTGAAACAGGGTGATGGGGTCGTCTGGTTCGACTAGGGTGTGGCGGGGGCGGCGAATCCTACTGATGGAGGAGGGAGCGTATCGGGCGGCCGATGCGATAAAGGGGTTGGGGTGCTTTTCAGCAGTTTCGATGAAACGCTTTGTAAGGCGTTTCATGAATTGCTGAATAGTCGGGATTTTAAGGTCAATGTGGAGACGATCGTTCCGAACGAACCAGGGGGCACCCGTGATCTTTCGGAGAAAACGATTCTGGAGGGATTGCAACCTATGGATATGATGCGACTTTGCGTGCGCGAAAGTGGCACACGCATAAGTCATGATCGGGCGAATGCACGTGGTGTAAATGCGCAGTTTGCATTTAAGGGAAAGTTTGCTGCGTGCATTCAGCATAGAGTGGAGCCTACCGAGAGCGAAAGCGGCACGCGAACGTACCAACTTTATGTGCTCACGGAACGATAGTCTTTGGTCGAGGATCACACCTAGATATTTGGCTCGCTTCTCCCAAGGGATCGGCTTACCGAACATCGTGATCGGACTGGGGGTCGGGGGGGTCTTTTTATGCGGCTTGAAGAACAAGACCGCCTGGCTTTTTTCAGGGTTGACCTCGAATCTCCATTTCCGAAACCATTCGCCTAGGGCGTTGGCGGACTTTTGAAGGATACGAGCTATGGCTTTACTATTCTTTCCAGAATAGTAAATGGCCGTGTCATCCGCGAAAAGTGCTAACTGCGACTTTTGTTTGGTGGGAATATCGCTAGTGAATAGCGTGAAAATAAGGGGGGAGAGCACGCCGCCTTGCGGTACGCCTGCTCGGACAGGGTGGGGGGAGGAGAGCGCCCCTTCGATGCGATACCGAAAGGTGCGATTCGACATATAGTCTCGTAAGATGAGCACGAGACGATCTGGCACACCGAGCTGGTATAACTTGTATAGCAGACCGTTGTGCCAGACCTTGTCGAATGCTTTCGCTATATCGAAGAACAGGGCTCCCGTCATTTGACCACGTTGGAATTTTCCACTAATGTGCTCAACGATGCGGTAAACCTGTTGGACGCACGAGTGATTGGCTCTAAAGCCAAACTGCTCGTTGGGAATGAGGCTCTTGCGTTCGGCATAGTCTTTGAGACGCTTGTAAATAAGCCTCTCGTAGATTTTGCCGAGAGCGCTGAGCAGACTGATGGGGCGGTAGGAGGACGGGGAGGACTTGGGCTTGCCCGGTTTGGGAATACCGATAACGGTGGCCTCTTTCCACTGTTGCGGGAACATGTTGTTGGACAGAGCGCCATTGAAGATGGCGGTCATCAACATGATGAGGGTTTCGGGGAAGAGAGAGAATACCCTGTTGTGGATTCCGTCAGCCCCAGGAGCTTTCCTGGGTTTGAGATTCCCAATGATCTCCTCCACCTCATCAGGAGTGATGGGGGGGAGAGGGTCATCGGGGTCCTCAACAGGAGGGAGGGAGGTCCTACGTTCGACCTCGGCATCGACCTCAGCGAGGTGAGCCGGATCGACTGGGTTCGAGCTCGGGGAACACTGGGACTCTAGACTGTCGGCCAGGCATTCGGCTTTCTCATCGTCGTCAAAAGCGACGGAGTTATCGGGGCGGGTGAGGGGAGGCACGGTGGTGACCTCAGAGGCGCGCAACTTCCTCTGAAGCTCCCAGAATGCATGATGGTTGGGTTCGAGGTCGCCTAGCATCTCTTCCCATCTCTTGTCACGCAGCTTTTTGATGCGTTTACTTACTTTACGCTGTAAGTAGCGCATGAAAGCTTTGTTACTAGCACAGGGAAAGGTGCTGTAGGCACGGACGGCCGCGTTCTTCTCAGTCAACAGTTCACGCACATCGTCCGGGAGTTTCCAGCGATGATCATTCATCGCCGGAACCTCCCTTGAACATTCGTTCAGGACGGATTGGACGTGATCCGTGAATGAGTCGATCGCGGCCGTCGTGTCGGCAACTGACTCGATGTGGTCAGGGATCTTGTCCAAGTGGGCTGACGTGGTGCATTTCAGTTTTTCGCTTACTTTGCGCCAGTCAGTGACCACTCGGGAGGGAGGAGGTTGGGCGGGGTCCATGGGCCCGTATCTGGGAGCGAGCTCCAGGATTACGGGCCGATGGTCCGAGTTGAGCTCGTCCAACGCCTCCACAGAATGCAAACGTAAGTTGACATTCTTGAGGAGAGCGATGTCGAGTACGTCGGGTCGGTGGTTAGGGACATGAGGGAAGTGGGTAGGATGCATCGGTGCGATGACATCAAAGTTGAGGGGACTGCATAGCTCAAACACGGCCTTGCCTCTGGCGTTGGTCGTGTAGCTATTCCAGGAGGGGTGTTTGGCATTGAGATCGCCTGCCAGGAGGACAGAGCCACTCAGGCCGAGGAGGGTTGAGAGGTCATTTCTCACGGGTGTGGGGTCAGGATCAGAGTGGGGTGGGACATAAGCCGAGATGACCGTGATGGGTTGGTGGCCTGTCATGCCTAGCCGACAGACAGAGACCTCAAACTCGGTAAGAGGGGGGGGATCCATAGGGATGCAGTAGAGGGACGTTTTATAATAGATGAGAGTGCCTCCCTTATGACAACGGGTCCTATCATTGCGAACTAAGCGATAGTTGGCAATTTTAGGATCCCGATGATAGGGTTTAAGGAAGGTCTCTTGGACTAGAAGGACATCTAAGTGATGGTCGCGGAGGAAAGTGGCGATCTCATCACGTTGGCCAGGGAGGCCATTTGCGTTGAAATACCCTATCCGGAGGGCTTTCGGTTTGGTTCTACTCGTGTACATCGTCTTATCCATGGAGATGTTCGAATAAGGCGATGTATTCAATAATGTCCGGATACTGGTTGCACACGGCACCAGATTCGGAGAAGGGGGCGGCCTTTAGAGCTCGGTCGAACTCCAGAGCTCTGGGGGAGCAGTAGGCCCTGTAGTAGGCTCTGGAGATGCTGATGGTCATACCTGACGCATTAGCTTCCGGAGCAGCCATGGGACGGGGGGGAGGGGCAATTGCCTGAGGGGCAGGTGCCTTGGTGGTCGTAGTAGGCCGGGAGAAAGGTGGAACGGCTACGTCCATGAGGGCCGGAATGACCGGGGAGGGCTCCGAGGCCACAGGGACCGGGGTGGTCACTGGGGCCTGGGTGCCTTGAGGGGGAGAGGGTCGCAAGGCCGGAAAATGGGCCAGGTGATTGAGTGCGTTCCAGGGGCTGGGACGCTGAGGGCATAAGGCCACTGGGGGCTGAGAGGGGGCTTCCCTTTGCTGGCGGGCGTTGTCACGCTTCGCCAGCTTGGGGACGGAGGATTTTGGTGCCCTGGGACAACCGCGGTAGTTAGCCGGGTGCCCAGTTTCACCGCAGAGGACGCAGCTCGGGGGCTCTGAGCATTGGGAACGGTCCTTGGGACGGGTGCAGTCAGAGGTGCCGTGGTCGCCCAAGCACTTGACGCAGCGCGGTTTGCCGAAGCAATTGCGCTGAGAATGGCCGTAGAGCTGGCAGTTGTGACACTGACCAATGATGCCACTACGGCGGGGTTTTTCTATTTTTAATCCCTCCAGGGAGCAGATTCTGGAGACATTAAAGATCGGGTGGTATTTCTCCGGGGAGGGGTCACAGACTATGAGCACCATGTTATATGGTGCTCCCCCACGGCGGTGCATGCGGTAAACCGCAGCGACCGGGATGTTTTGGGATTTGAGGTCCTCGGTGACCTCGCTAACTCGGATGCCGAGAGGAATGTTCCTCACGACAACACGAGTTTGGCGCTCCTCTTGGAACGCGTAGGAGTGGAAGGGGACCTTCCTGGCAACGAGGAGTTTGTGCAACTCCCTGTAATCGTTGGGGGTGGGGACCTGGACCTTCACGCCCTGGTTGATGGCCCGGGCGTGAGTGAAGCGGATCAGGCGTGCATTGCACGCCTTGGAGATCTCGTCCCACTGGTCCGCTTCGTGTATGAAGAGGGGGGGAGGGGTCTTATTATGGGGAGGGACAGGGGGGGCCGCGGAGGAGGTAGCCATCGGGCTAGGGGGGCGGCTAGATTGCTGGGGGGTGCCAGCTGGAGTTTGGACGGGGGAAGAGACAGCTGAACCGACTGTCTTTCTTGCCTTAGGGGCGGACTCAACCGCGTTCTTCTTCCTCCTCTTGTGGGCCACCGTGGTGAAGCCCGGTTCGTCAGAAGAGGAAGAAGAGGAAGAGGAGGAGATCGAGCCCGGATCAGACTCGTAGTCCATGGGGGGCGGGGGGGAAGCCGAGGCCTGCTCTGGAGCGGGAGGGCTTGTGGGGTCTAAGGCATCACAGAAATCTGTGATGTCCTGAGAGGGGGCGGGGGGAGGGTTCTGGGGGGGCTGGGAGCTTATGCTCCGGAGGATGTCTCTAATGGACTCCGTGGAGTCCAGGGAGGTCCTAGTGCCCTGAGGGGGCTCGGGTCGGGAGGAAGAGGAGGGTTTGGGCAGGCTGTTTAGCTTGTCCCTAACCCGAGAGACGAGCTCCTGGTCGGGGTGTCCCTTCAGGAGCTCGATGACGAGGTTCAGAAGAATCTCGTCTAAACCCATGTTGGGGAGAACATTGGGTGGGGGGGGGAGAGGGGGGGGACCTATATGTCCTAACAGCCTAACGGCCCTAATAACCCTACGTCCCCGGGTGGGAGTGCCCGGGGGTGAGTGAATCCCTCCCTGTCGGGTAAAGACAGGGAGGATGTGTACCTAGGGTGAGCCCTAAGCTTGCACTCCCGCTGCCAATCTTAATGTGCAGCGGGTCCCTATGGATCGAAAGACCCCCGAGAGAGTCTTTCGACCGACCGAAGAGGCTGGAAAAGAGCGGGGTTAAGTGTTGGGCGCGACTAGGAGATCCCCCAAGGCCGCGGATCCAACACCCTTCCGACTTTTACCGAGTCCTGAAGGGACTAGGTAGGTGAGTCGGGTCCTCACCACCTGGAGTCGTTAGCACCGTTAGGTTTCCTTCCAGGTACCACAAGAAATGTGGATTTTCCCAGAAGGGGCACGTACGTTTTTTGAGAGAAACTCTCAAAGAAATAGATGTCGTCAGTTAGCCTTGAAAAAGGCAACCTCGGACCAGAGTGATGACGTCACGACAAGCGAGACGTAGGCGGGCGCACGGGGATCACGGTGGCAGGCGAGCAGCGGAGCAGCACGACCGTCACGGGCGAGCGTCGGGCGCAGAGTGATATGATGAATCTAACTTAATGATTCTCACGCAGCTACTTAAATATACAAAATGAAGTTAACGACGCAACATACCGCCCACCAAAGGGACAAGAGGCCCTTTATATGATGCTTAGTGGACTGTATACATATTGAAAATTTAAACTTGATAAGCAGTATGTAACGTTTCCAATATCCAAATTCAAACATAAATCATCGTAACAGCGTAATTTGCAATGAAGTTGAATTGTAAACAATACGAATAGACGTCATAATGCCTGCATGCAAAATTAAAACAAAGTTGTTTGACAAAATCTACTAGTTAGTGTCTACCGGTAGGGGACAAAGTTTTGTGACTGATCTCTTTACAATGCTATTGCCAGATTTAACGCTATACACTCGTGTGAGTCCATCATGACCGGGGTGCTTGTCTACAATTCGGCCTAGTAACCATTTTCCTGCCGGTATTCCATCAGTTTTGATTAGCACTATATCACCAACTGAGAATTCCTGTTTCTTCTTATGCCAGAAAGGACGCTGTTGTAGACTTGTCAAATATTCGTTTTGCCATCGTCGCCAGATGTCGCTTACGAGCTTTTGAGTATATTGCCATCGTGTTAGGTTATGAATCTTCGTGTTTGTAAAATCTGGAGAGGGCACGACGATTGGGGCTTCATGTATCAAAAAATGACCAGGCGTTAGGGGTTCTATAGAGTCTGCATCTGAGTCATCAATAGGACATAGAGGTCTTGAATTAAGACATGCCTCGATTTGGCACAGTATTGTTGTCATTTCTTCGAACGTGAGATTTGTTGTCAACACGCGTTTTAGATGAGTCTTCAGGGACTTTACACCAGCCTCCCAGAGGCCTCCAAAGTTAGGACTGTAAGCTGGTATAAAATGCCACTGTGTGCCTTCTAAAGCCAGCTTATGTGCAATGTCTTTCTCAAAATTCAAATTAGCTTCTTGCCATGCTGTGGCTAAATCCTTTTCTGCACCAACAAAGTTTCTCCCTTGGTCGCTCCAGATGTGGCTGCATTTACCTCTTCTTGATACAAAACGTTTGTATGCAGCAATAAATCCTTCTGATGTGAGATCTCCAACCAATTCAAGGTGTATGGCTTTTGTAGACATGCAAACAAATAAAGCAATGTACGCTTTCTGAGTTTTCATCCCTCTTCCCCTTGACATTAATATGTGAAATGGACCGGCATAATCCACGCCGCTGTGTAGAAAAGCTCTTGTAGGGGTTACTCTTTCCTTTGGAAGATCTCCCATGATCTGAGTTCGTGCACTAGCTCTTTGCTTTGCACACACTAAACATTTACGGTTAAAGTTTTTTATTAATCCCTTAGCTCGAATAATCCAATATTTAGAGCGTAAAAAGCACAACATTAACTGCACACCACCGTGCAATGTTTGATTATGAGCGTCTGCTATGAGTAAGGGAGTTAAATAGTTGTCATGTCCTAATATTATAGGGTGTTTACTCTTTTCGTCTAACCTTGCATGTCGAAGACGACCGCCCACCCTGAGGATACCATCTTGGTCTAAGTATGGGGTAAGTGTTTTTATGTTACTATTTTTCTTCACATTTTTATTAATTTTTAATCTGTTAATTTCATCGTTAAATTCTTCCCTTTGTACTAGTTTAACACATTTCATCAATGCTGTATTTAATTCTTCTGTTGTTAAACTTCTGCAATTTTCGTAAGTGTCTTTTATGTAATTAATAAATCTTCGACAATATGTTATCACTTTCAGTAATTCTTGTAAGTTATCAAATTGCTTAAACTTTGCTGTGAAATTATGTTTGTCTTCATCTTGAATTTTAGTATTTATTTGTATTTTATCCTTTTTCTTTTCCAGGTCAGTGACGACTACATCAGGCTGTTTTAATATTATTTTCCTTTCAGATAACCATTTTGGACCTTTCCACCATAACTCCGATTGTTTCAGTTCAGCAATTAACATGCCTCTCGACGCAATTTCTGCAGGATTATCTTCTGATGCAACGTGGTACCATTGGTTGTTGTTGAGGTTTTCAGTGATTTCTGCGACTCGATTGGCTACAAATTTTTTCCATCTATATGGCTCCCCAGACAGCCATGCAATAACGATTGTAGAATCGGTCCATGCAAACATTTGTGCTGTCGATATTCTCATAGCCTGCCCTATTTGATTCAATAACCGTGAAAGAAGTAGTGATCCAGACAACTCTAAACGTGGTAACGATACAGTTTTTAATGGCGCGAGTCTTGTCCTTGCTGCTAATAGTTTTGTTGTAATATGGCCGTCTTGAGATTCGATTCTTATGTATGCAACAGCTGCAAAAGCTGACATGGACGCATCGCTGAACCCATGTATTTGTACATTTTTTATTTCTGTGCTGTAGGTTCCTAGCCATCGATCAATATTAATGTTGTTTACATTTCTGAATTCTTCACGAATAGCCATCCATTCTTCTTGTAGTTCAGGGCTTATTATGTCATCCCAATCGACTTTTTCTAGCCACAGTTTTTGTATTAACACCTTAGCCATCACTATACTTGGGGCAATCCATCCCAACGGATCGAATAATCTTTGTACGTCTGACAAGATTGTCCTTTTTGTAATTTTGACGGATGTTGTTGGTAGTTTCCACTGGTACTGAAATTGGTCTCTTCTCAAATTCCAAATCAAACCTAGTGTTTTTACAGCGCCGTCCATTTTGTTTATCTCTAGGTGTGCGACGGAACTTCGTTTGTCTGTGTCAATAGATTTCATAAATTGCGGACAGTTAGATGACCACTTCGAGAGAGTGAATCCACCCTTCTTCAATATGTGAGATACTTCCTTTGCAGATGTTATGGCTTGCTCTGTTGTATCTTCACCAGCTAACAAATCGTCAACGAGGAAATTTTCTTTGATGATTTTGACTGCATTTGGGTAATTTTGTCCCTCATCATCAGCCACTTGATGGAGTGTTTTCACCGCGAGATAAGGTGCTGATGCTGTTCCAAATGTAACTCGAAGCAAGCGATATTCCTTTATGCTGTCATGTTCTTCTTCTCGCCACAGAATACGCTGATACTTATTGGCGTCTTCTGGGTAAACACATATTTGCAGGTACATTTTTGTTACATCGCTGGCGTAACAAACGCGTTTCATTCTCCATCTCATGATAATATTTCTGAGATCTTCCTGAAGCTGAGGACCAACCATCAACTCGTCGTTGAGCGAGACTTGATTTGAACCCTTCGCCGATGCGTCAAAAACCACGCGAGTCTTCGATGTTTCTTTATCTTCTCGGACGACGGCATGGTGAGGTAAGTACACAACCTTTTCATTTATGACTTCCATTTCAGGTATTTCTTCCATATAGTTTAAGTATTCCTTCATTACTTCCTTGTAGTTTTCTTTCAGGTGCGGTGTTCTTCTGAATTTTCTTTCCAATTGTAGAAGTCTGTTCTTGGCTATTTCTTTTGTGTTTCCTTCTAGGCATTTTGGCTGTGGTGTTTTCAAAGGTAACTTTACCATGTATCTCCCTTCTTCTGTCCGTGTGTGTGTTTCTTCATAAATTGTTTCACACATTTTTTCTTCTTTTGTTAGTTTTCTTTTGTTGTCTGAGTCTATTTCCCACAGAGATTTAAGCATGACATCCATATCTACTTGGTGATGAAGAACAAGAGCAGAATCGTCTTGTGTCTTTGTATTTATTTCACCGAAGAGAATCCATCCAAGGTATGTTTTTTGTGCACATGGTGTACCTGGTGGACCCTTAATAAGTTTTTCTTGTACGATTTGAGAGTATTGTTTGACACCTAGAAGTAAATCTATGGGGCCTGGTGTGTCGTAGTTCGAGTCAGCCAGGTTGAGTCCTTCTAGATGTGGCCAGTTATCAGCAGTAATTGTTTGAGGAGGGAGTTTAGTGGTAAGTTGTTTCGACATAACGAATGCTTCGATATCTATCTTGAAGTCTGTGTTCCAGCGGGAACCGATTTGCAGCTTTACCACGTGGTTTACATTTGTCTTCGTTGAACCCACTCCAATGATACTTCCTCTCGTTGATCGTTTGGCTAGATTGAGCATTTGAGTCGCTTTTTCACTTATAAGTGCTATCTGCGAACCTTGGTCCACTAATGCGCGTAGTACAACAGTGTGATTTTGCTCGTTTCGTACTATCACTGTTGCCGTAGCTAATAATGCGATGCCTTGTCTAGTACTGTGGTGTGAGGCGACCGTTGTATTGACAGTGACTTCCTTTTGTTCTTCTACATTGTTTTGAGCAGTCTTCGGTTGCGTGGAGATCTCTTGTACCGAAGTCTCAGGTTCTTTGTTGAGATGTAGAAGACTATGGTGTCGCCTTTTGCATATACGACAGGACACTGGTAGTCTACATTTTCTTGCTGAATGTCCTGGTACTAAACAATTGTAGCATAGGTTCTTCGTTTTTACGTAATTAACTCGTTCAATAGTTTGCAGTTTTGTGAATTCTTTACAGTGGCATAACGTGTGGTTTTCGTTGCATAGAACACATGTTTTTCCTGACGGTGGCGATGATGTACTGGAAACATGAACAGCACGCTCTTTTGTTGCTTTATTTTGAGTTCCTGGTGATACAAGCTCTAGTGTTCGGTATGTAGATTGAAGAAACCTTTTCAGATCGTTCCATTTGGGTAAGTCGTCGTCATCTTCTTTATATGAGTATTGTTCCCAACCCTTGTGTGACTCAGGGTCCAATTTCTGAACAACCAGATAAATGATTATAGGATCCCATGAATCTAAACATATATTTAAATTTTGAAGGTTGTTTAAACAATCTGTCGTGGTGTCCAATAAACATTTAATTAGATTAGGTGACTGAGAACTCATTTTCTTTTGATAGACTAACTGTTTCAAAACGGAATTCACAATTAATCGTTTGTTTCCATATCTAGTTTTTAAAATGTCCCATGCTTGTTCATAATTTTGCTGTGTTACCTGAATATGTTTCAATAAGGTATCTGCTTCTCCAGTAACACTACACTTCAAATAATGTAACTTTTGCACGTCACTAATAGTTGTGTTCGTATGCACTAACGATGTAAACAAATCTTGAAACGTAGGCCATTCTTCATATTTTCCACTAAAAGATGGTAGCTGTATTCTAGGTAACCTCACGAGCGTATTTTGTTGATCAGGAATCGTCGCGAAACTAGAATTATCTTGCGATGATGTCGAAGGCGCTATTGTGTTTTGTGCATTCAACATGTCACGTAAATCAGCCAACAAAATAAGATACAAGTCTTCATAAATATAAAACTCCTCATTAACAAAATATGGTAATATTGCCTTTTGTTCCTTCGGCGTAATTTTTACTAATGACTGATGAGCGTCTTTGAAAGTAAACCAATAATCTTCTATCGCCTTAATACGGGTCTCAATATAACCTTTAGTTAATCGTGATTTCGAGCATTTCTTGAGATTAACTTGAGTTTTTTGCAATAATGAAGCAGTATCTTCCAATATATTTAAAAGTTCCTTTGGTTCTTTTGTAGTAGTCATCGTAACAAATCCTTATCGCTCAGGAATGCGGTGTCCTATTGTTCTCGCGAGCCGACCCGTCAACACGTGCACTCAGGTAACTGGTTTATGATCCGGCGAGATATCGACCATATGATGATGTTGTTAAGGTTTACTTTAGTGTGTACGGGAAACTTGTTAGAAAATCACAAATGCGTCTGTTTTCAATGGTGTTTATTAGCGACTAACTTAATGATTCTCACGCAGCTACTTAAATATACAAAATGAAGTTAACGACGCAACAGCAGGAAATAACCCAACAGCTTTATGGAATGTGATTAAAGATATTACTAATACCAAAAAGGTTCGTTCTCAACCCTTAGAACTTCTAAATATTTGTAACGACCCCTATCTATCTGTTAACCATGTTTGCTCATACTTCACAGATATTGGCAAGAATCTTGCTAGCAAAATTATACCGTCGAACCAAAACAAACAATCAAGTTCACTATTAAGCAATTCAGTCCCCCCTGCTAATTCCTTTGTCCTCTTAGAGACAGATGCCACTGAGGTGGAATCAATAATAGAACAGCTACGCAGTAACTTTGCTACGGGTTGGGACAATATATCATCTAGCATACTTAAAAAATGTCGAAATTCAATTCTTCCCTCCATAACGCACATTTTCAATCTATCTTTAAAAACCGGAGTGTTTCCCCATGCTTTTAAGAAAGCTTTAGTGCACCTAGTTTACAAGGGAGGAGATAGAGACTGTGTAAATAACTACAGGCCAATTTCAGTGCTATCAGCGCTATCAAAAGTGCTAGAAAAAATATTAAACACTAGACTCAATAAATATTTTAACAAAAATAATTTAATTGCCAGTAACCAATACGGTTTTCGAAACGGAGTTTCCACAGAAGATGCTGTGTTAGACTTAACTCAGTTCATTGCAAAACAACTTGACGGTAGACATAAATGTCTTGGTATTTTCCTAGATATAGCGAAAGCCTTTGACACTGTCTCTATTTCCCACCTTTTAACTAAACTGGAGAACATGGGTATCAGGGGTACACCTTTAAAATTGTTCAAGATTATTTAAAAAACAGAACTCAACAAGTTAAGATTGATTCTAACTTAAGTGAGGAGAAATTAGTCACTTACGGAGTGCCCCAGGGGAGCGTTTTGGGCCCAACGTTATTTAAAATATATATCAGTGACCTTTGTACAATGCCCATGCCTAACGCAAAAATATATACCTACGCTGAAGACACTGCTATTGTGATAAGTGCTCCTACCTGGGACGAGGTCAAAATAAAAGCGGAAGACTGTTTTGGGGAAGTTATAAAATGGCTCAACTTCAACCTGCTTACACTTAACCTAGACAAAACCAACTGTGTTACATTTGCCATTACTAAGATGTCGCAACCACCTGAATCTTTTAGTATTGTTGTTGTTACAAAATTGTAATTGTCGAACAATTACCCGATCCACTACTATCAGGTATCTTGGAGTAGAAATTGACGACGGATTGCGATGGGACAAACATCTGAATAAATTAAAATCAAGGTTAAGAAGTATGATTTATATGTTTAAAACCCTTAGAGAATCTGCTTCAATTGAGCTTCTTACTAAAATTTACATTGCAGTATGTCAATCTGTTATTCAGTATTGCATCACAGTATGGGGGGGTGCTGCAAAAACACGGTTCCTTGCGTTTGAACTGGCACAAAGAGCTGTCCTTAAAGTGATGACCCGAAAGCCATTTCGATACTCGACTACGCAACTTTATTCTGACTGCAAGGTGCTTAGGGTCAGACAGATCTTTGTGCTTGAATCAGTCTTGAGAAAGCATCGATCGGTTCCCCCTCCTGATACTAACCGACGTTAACAGAAACTTGTTTGTCATAATCTTTCACATCACACAGCATTTGCGAGAAGACAGTATTTATGTAATAAGCAGTATACTTTATAACAAAATCAATAAAAAACTTAATATATTACATTTAAGCAAACATGACGCTAAGATCTCTGTGAAAAGATGGTTATTACAATTAGACTACCTAAATACCGAAAATCTTTTGCTTTCACAAACATAGTAATTAAACACACACACACACTCACAAACATACACACACACACACACCATCAAACACCACACGACCACAATAATACACTTTTTTATTCTATTTTTAGGCACAAACAAACTATATTAATACATTTTAAATAGTAGCACACAATGTTTTTAGATTATAAGATAAAGAAATTGGAAGTTGAATCCTATCTTCTGAGATACAGGCCTCGCCTCGTTCAGAAGATAGTGTCAATATTAAGTAACGCTCTTTTTACCACCAGTGCTTTGTGCTGCTATATTATTATTATAAAAGCCAATAATATTATGTGATTGTGCCCACCTAGTATTAAGTACTTGTAATCAATGTTATAAGGCTGGTGAGAAATAAACTATTTTAAACTATTTTTAATGACTTTATTGTAACTAAAATTAACCGGAGCGATTTTCGACAAAACGTTGTTTTACCCAAATATTTCAATGGTTAGATTCTCCAATAACTCCAACTCAAGATTGCTAGCTAAATTATTTAACAATATTGACAGATATCGGACTTAAAGGCTTCTTACAAAACTGCTGAAGTTAGACATTACCTTACTACGTTGATTTGCTTGGCGTTATTGGAAAAGGGCATTACTTGTTAAACTTAGTTATGTTCCCTACCCACCAATTTGAACTACGATAGTCTTTTTTTTGACAAAATTTGACAATCAAGTCGAATTCCGAATTCAAATATTCGTGCCGGTAAATCACTCCATTAAATCACTACTCGGTGCTTTCGTATCTACATAAGTAACACAACCAAAGTTAGAAGGTCGCATCTAACTAACACAACTACTGCCACTAACCGTTTACTTAAATTGGTCAAGTTACGTTGATTAATATAATTTTATTATGAGAACAAGATTAAGTTGTATTGACAATATTGACATGTGAGGACGGAAATGAGCAATGTCAATCGATGGTATTATTAAAATGTTTTTTGTACAAAAAATAAATGTTATTTAGCAGGCTTTCGCTTGCCTAAAATCTCACTTGATGGTAAGCGATGAAGTGGTCGCCAATAGGGATTGCCCCATCATCGTCGGAGCGGAAGGGAGTGTCAGACTTACATTCCCTGTGAAAAGGAGATGTTTCAAAATGGGCCAGATCTATGTACCTACACAAACTCAAAAAAAAAGAGGAAAATCCGTAGAATTGGGGAAAAAATACAGATAATTCTTTTAAATCTAAACTTTTGTGATAGTTAATTGATGTTTATTCATTATTTTAATCGATTTGTAACTTGGTGTCTCACCGATTTAGTCACTCTGTGCTTAAAAAACAATGAAAGATAACTGTCAGCTGTCACAATAACCCCAATTCAATCAAAGAGTGTTACTATTGTCAACCTTTTAACTTCCGAAGAAATGAACATGTCAAACGTCATTAATCAATCAAAAAGACAGCTTACCGTCATGACGGGTTTTGGTAATTTCTTGTTTTTTTTACCAACAAACAAAGTCATTTTAAAGCAATTGAACACTTGAGATCTGGCTATGTATTTCCCTATTTTTAAGTACCTATAGTTTCCAAGGACTTGGCCCAGGCTCCATACATTTTGAAACATGTCCTTTGAACTTTCCATCTTATACGGTTTTTGAGATACAGCCTGCAGACAGATAGACATATGAACGCACGGATGGACAGCGGAAGCTAAGTCATAGAGAATGAAATAAAATGACATGTGTATTCCCGCGCTGATCGCAACTTCTGGTGTGACGTCTTAGCTGTTATCAGAGCTAAGAGTGCACTTTAATTTAACTTCGAGTACTTAGCCGATGCTTCAGGAAAAATACTGAATTTATGCATTATTCTATGTATTTTCTGAAGTTTAAATTGAGTACTATCTTGTAACCGGGGGCTAGGCTCCACCGCGCATCAAGTCCTCCACCGCGTCTGTCTGTTTGCGAAAACTCAAAAACTACTGCACCGATTTTCATGCTGTCGAGAAAGGTTTTAGTGTGTAATTTTTCAAGCGGGTGTAGCCGCGGGCATCACTAGTATCTATATATATAAAAAAAGAATCCCTATTTCCTTTGGTTATCGCATCACGCGTGAACGGCTGGACCAATTTCGCTCATTCTTTTTTGTTGTGTTTTTTTTAGTCAAGAGAAGATTTTTATGAAAGAAAAAATAAGAAAGTTGCAGTTGACGGGAGCGAAGCCGCAGGGGACAGCTAGTTAGTAGTAATAAATGAAATACAAAAACTCTCAGTTCGATAACGGCTGAACCGACATAAAAAAATACATTAAATACACCAAACAGAAGTTCCACTCGCACAAAAGAGATAAGGAGACACCCGGGTTTGAACCGGGGACCTCTCGATCTGCAGTCGAATGCTCTACCACTGAGCTATATCTCCTATGTTCGTCTTACAAGAAATTACGTTCAGCAATGGCCCAATTTTTACACCCTGCTTGTGTCCATTTCTACCGCTCGTGAATGCAATCTATAAAAATAGTTTGCTCAGCCGCGCTCCGCTCCGCTTTTCATACATCATCTGCCTAGCCTTTTCCCAACTATATTGAGGTCGGCTTCCAGTCAAACCTGATTCAGCTGAATACCAGTATTTTACGTGGAGCGCCTACCAGACCTCCACAACCCATTAACTGGGTAACGCGGTACTCCTTGGAAATACTGGTGTCTGATTTTCTGGCTTCTGACTATCCGTAACGACTGCTGAAGATCTCCAAATGACAGCCGGGACCAACAGCTTAACGTGCTTTCCGAGGCACGGAGGAATCTCAGTATATTAAGATGATCCACAGACCAACCTCGAACCTTGAAGATCGACCTGTGCGGCTGTTATGATTTATTCACGCTCTTCATACAGCTGCTACTAAAGTGGAACGCAGATTTCGAGCTCCGCTCCGCTCAGTTCCACTTCAGTAGATACCTACACACACTTAGGTTGGTTTTGTGCGCATTAGTCGGCGAAAACTTGCCACATAAAAATGAGACTAGAATGTTTCAAACTGTTTGATCAAATTGGCATGAGTGTCTGTGGGAAAATTTAATAAAAAATGAGAAGTGAAATGAAGAATCATTGAATCGAACTTCTTGAACGTGTATGGCTCGCATAAAACAAAACTATCTAAATATGACTCAGGGTTGCAGAACTTGTTCGAAAGAGTCACCGCGGTCCTGGAACGCAAAGAGTGTTTGGAGGAACACGGAGGGGTTTTAGTCAGTAAGAGTTTGTGCTTTACCCATTGTGGGAGAAGTCAATAATTTTATGATTTCAACTCCTTAAAAAAAAAAAAATGACTATACCAGACTGTACCTGTTGGGTGTGAGTGGGTGTGCTTATATTATTTAGTCGTAAGGCAGTTTATTGTTTTCATTTAATTTCCTTTATCTTTCCTACATTGTGTATAGTGTACTTGTGTGTGCCAAAATAATAGGTGTTTTATTTGTAAGTTCAAAATAATTCCTTGCTTTTCCTATTACATAAATGCAAAACAAGCAAAATACTTACTGAAATGAACCTGTACCTACATCAAATCATAACAAATAGACACTGATTCTCAATCACAATCTACTCCCTGCAACATATTCTTTTCTAACTAGGTCAAACAAATACATATTTATATCTGTTTTCATTTTTATATGCTTCCTTTTTTCTTGGCTCCAATCACTGGCCCCTTAAAAGGCTAACACATCATTAGCGACTTGGCTCACATTCCTCGAGCGCCAGACACATTGCGACCAGCTCTTTATGGCAGCTTATTACAGAAACTTATTGTAGAGATGCAGGCGCAAGGGTGGATGATTTGCGAATATGAGAAAAACACCAAGTCGGTACACACAGTTTATATTATCACGAAAACACATAAAGTACAGGAACAAGTTAAATAAACACAAGAAAGAGAGATATAAAAATGAAGATAACGTTACCAAGAATCACTATATACAACACATATTTACAATATCAGCCGGTTGACCATTTACACTATTAATTATACCATTGTTTCTGTATGACTGCTTTTTGATGACTGTTTGATGACTGCTTGATGACTGACTGTTTGCCCCAAAATGTTCTATTTTTATAATATTATTTTGGGGCGCACGTAGTGTAGGGTTTGACCTACCCTACGACCAATTAATTTAATCTAGGTGCGAGCTCGAGACCTCTTCAACCAATCAGCGCTGAGTGCGCGTCGGACAGGTTTCGACGTGTCTGAACTTGCACAGACCTGCCGGCGTCGAGCTCGCCACATCGTTTGTTTACAATTGTTCTTACAAAAAAAACTACTTTTTCTATTGGAACCTTTCACAAACTGGTTAGGTGCATTAATGACAATAATACTAACTAAATAAGCATATATTTGAGATGGCTGTGCTTCCCAACACTTATGGTATTAATACCAGTAGTGCGATAATGTAAACATGTCGAAGTGAACACTTAGCCGAAGTGAACGACAAGTGAGCTGTCAAACCATACAAACAAGATAGCATGAAAGCTCACTTGTCGTTCACACCACCGACAAGAGCAGCAAGTTGTTCTGCAACAAAACACACTCACCGACCCTATTTCCAGCGCGGCAGTTGCACGTTTCAAAGAATTGATCCTATGGAGAAGAACGTGCAAAAAACTCCATGGATACTCTTTTAAACCAGTTTTCAGTGTTTAAACTCGTTTTCAGTGTTTACAAAATCATGGTTACATTATTTAATGAGTCTATACAATGCAAAGATAATCTTACAATCTTCAGCAGGTCCAACAATGTTTTCACATCTTCATCAAAGTTCGGGCACTTTAGTCGCTGTGGAGTGGAGCAAGATTGAGCCAAGCATTTTTATTGTCAATGTACTCCCCTAGTTTATAATATGCTTGTTTGCATAGTCTGCATTTTATACAATTTTTAATCTACCAGTAAAAAAGAGGTAGGACACGAAGAATATGAAAGGCCGGGGGACGCTTGTGAAAGACCGCGGTGAACTTCTTTGGAATCGAAATGCCGAGTGTTAACAGAACCAAGGAGAACAGTTTTTTTTTTTTTATCCAAAACGGGGAAACTCTTGGCCCAAATCTCACCTGATGGAAAGTGCTGATTAGGCCGAAGATGGAAGCGAGTTTCACCCGGAATCCTCTTACACAGAGGAACTGGCTATCATACCTCTAGCTGCCGGAACACAACAATGCTGTTAACATTGTTGTTATGGCGACAGACTTAGACATGATGGTGGTAGCTTGCCAGGCGGACTTAGAGCAAGTCCTACCACCAACCAAACCGAGCAATAAATTTGCCTCCGCTGGGAATCGAACCTGGGACATCTGGGTCTGAATCAGGTGGTATAACCACTAGACCACGGAGGCGGTTAGTGTCACCTGTTTAGCACCACCCGGGGACCACGTGTAGGGATTCGCTGAAGGGTATTCTCCTACGGACGCGGGTGACTCGGCCCCAATCAAGAACAGTTCACCCAGTGGCAGGAATACTTAGTTGGTAGCCTGTAAATTAGCAAGCTCGTTACTAAACAGGCTGAAAAATATTTTCACACTCAGTGGTTTGCGTTCACAAACCGCTTAGTAATTTTTACTTTTTTTTATTTTATATTTTAGGTTACTCCTTGATCATGGCGCTTGCAACAGTGCCGAAATATCGAAAACTCGCAAATAAAAAGGTACATGGTAGCAATCCCGATATTAACTATTCTAAAAGATTTTTAATCCGATTTCCTATAACTTACCGTTGTCTCGCTGAGAGCGCCTGTTAATTTTGTAACAGTACATAAACAGATGCGTTGTTTTTCAGAAACTGAAAGTACAAATATTTGGTGTTGTTGATTCCAAAAACTTATGCCATGGCCATTCATTTACTGTTTATAGCTCTAGATCATTCATTTACTGAGATGAAAAATTATAGCAGACTGATATCGAGCTACTATAAGTATAGAAAATGAAAATCTTTCCGTCGAGTTATATTTTCATTGTTAAAGACTCGTTCCTCGAATCTGTGATTGATTGCTAAATTAACCCCAAAAACTTGTAATCATCATCTTACATACAAATACAAATAAATACAAATAATTTATTTTCTTTCACAAGTTATGTACTACATCTAGTGGTTGAAATGACCTTTTAGACAAAAATTGCCTGTATTAGGCCACTTCGCTCTTCCAAAGCTTAAAGTTACGTGGTGTACCAACAAATTAGTCTTATGAAAACATTTCTAAGTAATTTTAAAAAAAACAAAAAGATATGACAAATTTTGAATTTAAGTAGGTACTGAAGAATAAAAATTTAACATAGGCAAAAGTGAGTATTTAGCAACAAATAATACTCATATATTATACATTTATTTATAACAGTAGTAGTGTATAATTTATGTGCGTGTTTTGTGGTAAATAATGTAAGCCAGTGGGGTGTATGTGTGATGCATGAGAATGATGTGTGTGTGATGCGTGAGTGTGAAGTATGTGTGTAGGTGAGTGAGTAGTGTATGTGTTTTGTGAGTGGGTGTCCGTGTGGATGAGAGAGTTAAGATGCATGTTGTAAGAGGGCCTCGGTTTCCTCATATGTGAGTAGTTTAATCCATTTAGTCATAAGTTTTTTGCATTCATAATATTTTTTGTTGTATAGTTGAAGTTCTTTGTTTAATTTGTTGTACAGGTGGGATGCACGTCTGTCGTATTGCATACTACAAAAACTGGTTTTAGTTTGTGGAACATGCGCCACAAGATCTTTCCTTCTTCTTGTTAGATTGCCAGCATCATAAGGCAGTGTCTTGTGTTTTTTCAAAACAATTTGTGTAATATATAATTTTCTCACTGAAAGCAGATCACTAATTTGATATAGTCTATAAGTGGGATACCTTGTTCTCTTAAAATGCATAATTTTGATCAGAGCTCTTTGAGCTCGTTCTATTTCTATAAATTTGGACTTAGCTGCACCTCCCCATACAGGAATACAATACACCAAGACAGATTGCACTAAGGCGATATAAATTTCCTTTAATAGGTTTCTAGAAGAGTCATTACCACTAGTAGCCGAAGATGGAACAATGTGTCTTAGTGTCCTGAACATCCAGCTCAACTTTCTAACCCTTTTTACGACTTGTTCAAGATGGGGATACCAGGATAGCCTCTGGTCAAGAATAACACCTAAGTATTTGGTCTTTGAGACCTTGGTTATAATAGAACACGTGCAGTTTAGGTTTTGTGGGTCACCACATACATGAACTTTGATAGTAAAGTCATTCTTGGGTTGGGTACGATTGCTGATAGTAAAACATATGTAATTTGTTTTTGAGGTGTTCAGAGTGAGTAAGTTATTATTTAACCACTTAGTGATTTGAGCCATACCTGTGGAAGCACTTTGCTGAACATCATCCCAAGATTTTCCATAAAATACAATAGCCGTGTCATCGGCATAAGAAAAGACTTTAGCGTTAAGTAGATTCATGTTACATAAATCATTAATGTATATTAGGAATAGGCTGGGACCCAAAACGCTACCCTGAGGCACGCCATATGATACCATTGTATCATCACTGCTGTATTGTCCCAGCTTAACCCTCTGCTTCCTGCTGGAAAGATAATCTTTCAGAAGATCGAGTGGAGTTCCTCTTATTCCTATTTTCTCAAGTTTGTTCACCAGGATTGGGACAGAGACGGTATCAAATGCCTTTTTGAGGTCCAGGAAGATGGTCAGACATCTGTCTCCCTGATCAAGATGATTGGCTATAAGTGAGCTAAGAGCAGTTACAGCATCTTCAGTGGATATATTTTGCCTAAAACCAAATTGCGTCGCGGATAGTAAATTAAATGTATTTAGATATTTAAGAAGCCTAGTATTTAATAATTTTTCTAGTAATTTTGATATAGCGGGAAGGACAGATATGGGTCTGTAATTGTTGACATCGTCTCTGTCCCCACCCTTGTGAACCGGAGTAATAGTCGATTGTTTAAGAGGGTCCGGAAAGATGCCGTCTCTGAAGCAGAGGTTTGCAAGATGGGTAATAATGGGGACACATTCTTTGCTTATGAACTTTAAAAATCTTGTAGAAATATTATCACAGCCAGGAGCACTATCTGACTTGAGGCTCATTAATGTTCTTTCCACTTCATTGGCGTCAGTGTCCAGAAGAACAAAAGAGCTGAGTTGTGTTGTTAAGGGGTGAACTGAGAGGTCATTATTATTTAAGCTAGGCTGGATTTGCTGGGCCAGTTGTTTGCCGATATTTACAAAATAATTGTTAACATAATTTGCCGATTCAATGGGAGAGGGTTTATTATTTATTAGCTCGATGTTCTCACTTTTACATTTGTTAGTGTACGTTATGGTTTTAATATTTTTCCATAGTAATTTGCTGTTTGAGATTGAATTTGCAATTAAATCCCTGTCGTATTTTCTTTTTAGTTTTTTAATGAGGTTATTACAGTGATTCCTGTATCGGGTGTACGTAATTTTAAGTATTTCATTGTGTGGGTCGATCTTAAGTTTTTTTTGAAGTTTATTGCGATTGTTAATGCAACGTAGTATGCCTGGGGTAACCCAAGGTTTAATAATGCGTTTACTGCTAGGGATTTTAGTATGAGTAGTATTAAGATTAATAGATTCAGTGAGCTTTATAATGAGTAGGTCAGTCAGTAGTTTAGGGTCATTACAAAATAGTAATTCTCCTAAGTTTTGTTGCTGAATATGTTTTAGAGCTTCTTCGAAATTTAAGCTAGTCTTGGACTTATTTTTAACTTGTGTATGTTTTTGTTTGCGCAGTGATATAAGTGTAGTGTAGTGATCAGTGATAGTCGTGTGTAGGATAGCGATGGATGCGGTGACCTTTTTTTTATTAATCTTTAGCATAAAGTGGTCCAGGCAGTTTCTTTCTCTAGTGGGAAGTGTATGCCCTGGAAGTATACCATGTAATGACAGCATGTTTAAGTAGTTTACTCTGTTTTTAAATTCTTGAGAGGTCTCCGTCTCTTTCGGTTTAATATTGATGTTTATGTCTCCCGCTATTACTATGTTTTTTTGTGATGTCAATGTGTCAAGGTGAGTACTAAGGGAGTCAACAAAGTTCTCCGCTTTAGAGTTCGATGGAGAGCGGTAGATACCTAATATATGGTAATTAAGTATGTCTAGCTGAAGACAGGACGCTTCGGCCAGCTTAATTTCTCTAACTTTTGGTTTTAACGTGTTCTTGACATAAACGATAACCCCATCATTTTGGTTTAAATGGCGAGTTGAGGCATGACAGAGATAATTGTTGAGCTGTGGAATAGGTTTATTAGGATTCAGTCTGCATTCTGTAAGAATTATAACATCAGTTTCAAATTTAAGAGTAGATAAGTGGAGCGCAAAATCTTCAAAATTACAGTAAACGCTCCTTATGTTTTGTGCGATAATAGTGAGGTCGTTTTTTTCTACTGAAATGTGCTTAGATATCTCAGAGGAGTCACACTCGACAGCACGCGCAATTTCGATATTGTCTAATTCATTTAAGGTTTGTAATGTGTCACCCATTCTTAATTAAATACGGTAGAATAAACATCAACATCAAGATAAACGAAGATATAAAAATTGATGACTGTCGAATGAGATAGATATTGGAATTGATTTCATAGCAATTGAGGAACAACTGTATTTGAGTTATGATTCTGTGAGAGTTTACGCATTTAGGTGTGTGTAGTTGAGTTATGTCATGAGTCAGTGTAAGAGTAGATAGGTGTAAGGTATGTGTATCAGACTTTGTAAAAGTGATTGTGTATTTGAAAAAACAGTATATAAGAGTATAAATTAGCAAGAAATAACCTAGAATAAAATAAAATACAATGAGCAATACACTAAAAAAGTAAGGTAAAAGTTTTACTACTCGAGTGAGGTTTCGTCTGCAATTAAGGGTAAAGAAGAATAGTCAATTCTTTACTATTAGTTGGTGCACTTGCTCTTCACTTCTAATAGCAATTGGTTGTGACTGCTCGTCTCTCTTTACATAAACCTTGCCATAGGCAGTCCAGCAGAACTTGTAGGCTCCAGATTTGGCTAAGTCTCGGGCAAGGAAGTGTAAACGGGAAGCTTTAGGGGTCAGATGTTCTGCTAAAAATATGGGGGTATCTTCCTGAGTTTTAAAGCCCAAGTGTTTGCAGCACAGCTTAGACTTATGTTTTAGGTTGAACGCCTTTCCCATTTTCATAATTTCTGCCCTCAGAAGTGTGGACCCTGTTTCCACAATGATTGGGGAATTTTGAATTTCTGTGTTTTTCCCGCGCACTCTATAAATGTCCTTAATATCGAATTTGCCGATCTTACAGTCCAAGTTTTGGGAAAGGCACATAGCCATCGCTATGAGGTCTTCTTTAGACTCATTATTTTTACGTGGAACATTTTTGATTACAAAATTGGATTTACGAGTTCCAAGTTGAGTTTCCTCGAGTTTATTTTCCAATAGAGTAATGTACTTTCTGTCTTCCTTGGCCTGTATTTCCAGCATATTAATTTTCTTTTGGAGCTCCTCGTTCTGTGCAGTAACATATGCGATTGAGTTCTCAATTTTGTTGTTCGATTTTTGAATTTCGTCCAATGTGAGAGAAATTTGTTGTATTTCATTGGCCTGTTTTCCCGAGAAGATTGACATCATTTCTTTCATTTCTTTCTTAAATTCCTCCAACTGCTCACATATCGTTATGTCTTCCCTGCTTCTTTTCACCCGTTGAAACACAAAATTAGGCGGCGGCGTCTTGAGCGCAGTATCCAGTAAATTAAGATCTGTTTCCGACGCCGATTTATCCATAGGTGAGCTCATAAATACTGATTGCAATAAGTATCAATCACCAGGAATTCAGAAGATAAAAATAACAAGGATGTTATATATATAGACTATTGTCTAGATATTATGCGCATACGCCTGTAGTGTCACTTCGCAGATGGTAATTGGGTCAAATGTCGGTAGGGGGCGGGGCCCAAATAGCTAAATATCTCCAGTTCTCCAATCACTTAATGGTAGGGTGTGACCACTGCGTCGCCACGGATGAAGGAGGTGCGCACGCGCAGTAATTAACAATAATTGGCTTCTTACGTGTCCTTGGGGGCGGAGTCTTCGCAACTAGGAAGCACCTCAGGTACCAGGCGCGCACGATCGCAGGAGTAATCGTCGCTGTCTCGCAATGTCACTGTCGCCGCGTCGCGTCGTTACTACTGGTGTTGTATAGAGCTCCTCGGTGATTATGCTCTCCTATTTTTGTACTTGAATTAAACTTATTTAAACAATTTAATTTTTTTTTTAATAAAAAATGCGAATGGTACTGGGGCACGTCAGCACCTTGCGGCGGTCCGGGGGGAAGAGGAGGGCTTACAGCCCTTATCAGTTTTAATCACCACCCCTTTTAGGGTTCCATACCCGAAGGGTTACCAAAGCCTTCAATGCCCGTCCGTCCGTCCGTCAGCCAGCTGTTTTTAAAAAATCGCTCCTTCTGGGTAAGCTCGCTCCATCGTAGACTTTGTCTCTGTCATCTCTGACCAAGACGAAATTCACGATCAAACCCATATCAAATAAATAAAAAAATAGGTAGATTGATATTTTCACAGTGTGTATTTTTATTGCCGCTATAACGACAAATAATACAAATTGCGTGTGCAAGTCCGACTTGCACTTGGTCGGTTTTTTTAACACATTCAGTATCGAGACAGATTTTTACAAAGTTTTCACCAATTATTGAACGCTGTGCTAACTTGATAGTCCTTTGATATATAGGTACATATGGGCATTAGGAATACCCGCATAGTACTTACTTTTTTTTTAGGGATTGAAAATCATCAAATGACTTCTCCCGCTCTGGGCGGAGCGTCACACTCCCGTCAGCCTTCTACTGACTAAAATCCATCCATGTTCCTTCATTGCCTTTGTGTTTCGGAGCTGCGGTATCGCAACTCCGGCAGGACCCGTATAGTACCTACGAGTAGGTATGCATGAAAGTCGGTCTCGCCACCAAAATGTTAATAACTCCCTTGCACTCTGCCCAGAGCGGGAGGAGTCATTTGATAACTTGGCATTCACTAAAAGAGTGAACATTTTTAGTTTTACCTTATTATTGATATGTACTTGACCACATTCCGCCATATGGAAAGACGATGTGGTCGAATATGGAACACGCTTGCTTAAAAATAACCTATTCGCTCTAGACTTAACCCATTAAATGAGAGTTGTGGGGTTGTAGCATGGCTGTAGCTATCAGGAAACACAGACTCCGGCACGCTCACTCTTTAGCTGTAGTACAATCAAATACTTCCAAAAAGTTTTTTATGGTGAGATTTGGCCATAAGCTTGAATATCCAAAACTACCAACCTTATGCACATTTATAGATGACAAGAGATAGTTTGATGCAAAAGCTCTATAACCGTGTGAATATTACAATAGGATACTCTTAACTCTTTCCACTTATATTAATAACTCCTGGAAGAAGACTGGGAAGGGAATAATCGTGACATCCTCAACGCTTTCGTAAAAACGACTCGCAAAACGTGTCCTGCATCTTGTTAAATTATGAGTAACGCTATTAGACGCTGATGTTTCAGTAACATTACTGAATAACGGTTATTTTTCGTTATTTTACGTAACAGGTTTTTATAGATAACACCTTATCTAAATTAATACCTTTTTTAAAGAGCTCCATGAAATGCTAATCTGATTATGTAAATTTTGTCACCAATAGAAAACTTGGGCCACTTTTTATACTTTAAAAAAACGCATTTACTGTAGATAACACAACACCAGAGGAAACATCTAGTTAGTAAAAAATCTATTTAGAGCATTGTGATACTTATTGGGTAACAATATTTTGCGTTTGACATAAGAATGTACACATCTCTAATTCAGTTTGTAATCTGTCTAACACAACAGGGCTGGGGTTTGCATTAGGGACCATAAAGTAAATTATAGAATCATGTTCAGAAATCTATGACAACGAACCTTCATTTAATTTAATTATTTAATTTGATTTCTAACTGTAACTAGATCGAGTTGTGGCCTTGTCCTCCATTTTACAAAAGGTGTAAGTCATATCTGTGGCGTATAACCCCACCAATAACTTAAACCAATACTCCAAACGTGTAGCTCCCCTCCATAGGACATCATCCTCAAGAAGTGTTCAGTTTGTAGGTTTAAAATTGGTATAAATAAAAGACAAACGTTCCTTACACTAAATTAAATTTATATTTAACGATTATAGGTACATCAAAAATATATACATATTAAATTAACTTGACTGTTGATCAAACGTCTTTGTCCAATCACAAAATGACAAATGTTTGATCCAACAGTCAAAGATTTGATCAATCAAATATTGTTTCAATAACTCCATTGTTTCGAAACAATCATTAACATCAATTTTCGTGATCTTTTTACCAATCACACTCAGTCTTGCGTCCTCTAAAGACGGAATATTTTTGGTAAAAAATTATATAAAACTCAATAACCTGCATCATTGTTAAAGTAACGTTTCGGTACCCAGGCCTTTAACTTGTACTAGAAATAAAACTTAACACTAAACACTGTTTTATTTCTAGTTACAAAAATAAAAAACCGACCCCTTTTATAAAAATATCGGTTACAGTAATTAAAAGTTACCAACCGATATTTCGAACTAGGTATTTACTCGATCAGCTCGTTTGACAAAAGTTACTTCGTTATAAAAGCGTCTCTATTTCAAGACGCATAAAGTCCTTCTACTATAAAACATTTCAAAACATTCCTTTCATCACATCACGAAAACTTTCAGACTAGTTAACTGTAAATGCATAGCCTTCACCTGCCAGCAGAACTGGAAGACTTGATACATTGGATAACGATAGGATGATGATCACGAGGTGGCGGCGACCGCTCTCGGAACGTTGACGATGGTTTCGTCGGCTGTCCTGGTCACGGTACCGGTATCATTACTTCTGGTCTCGGTAGCGCTGTCGGCAGAGGTCTGCGCTAGCGCTGAGGTGATCGGCGTTGTGATTGGCTGAACCTGGTAGTTGGGGTAGTGGACGCCCACTACCTCTTCGTAGCTAGGTGGAGCCATGCATTCTGAAATTGAGAGAAGAAGGCGTTAGTGATTTGATAATATGAGAGGTCCATATAGGGATGTTGTTATGATCGTATTTATTTTCAGTTGGATCTGTCCCACTGCTTGGCAAACCACTGAGCCTTCCTATTTTCCTTTCTTATTATTTCTTGAATTGTAAATTGTAAATTGTTATTAATTTTTGTCATAATTTACTCAGTAAAAAATTGTTATGCGTACTTCTACACACGTTGCTTCTTAACGTGATATACTTATGTAGTAGGTACCTACGTGATGTACTTATCTAAGTATGGATATCATTCATATCCTCTATACAACACCTGGTCTTATGTGATGATATACGATGGGACAATAAACATTATTGCTGTATTTTACCTTATTGCCGCGTAGATGAATACGGAAACTAATCATTTTGCTAGTGAAACAGACTTTATTTATTGTAGTAACTATTTACAACAGATAGTTACAAAATTGTTTTATGTACGATCCTACAGTACTTTTCCTCATTTTCTGACTAGCACTAATCAAAATTTAATACTCCCTTTTGAATAATATTGAATTAGAGAATGTTTCAAATAACAGTTTAAAGATGAAACTAAAAGTTTCAGTGAGACAAGTCACTTTTTTATTTCAAGCGTCAAAGCTCAAAAATCTTCCTTTGCTATAAAAGTAACGGTGACAGTAATTAACAGTTACCAACCGATATTTCATACTAGGTATTTACTCGAATAGCTCGTTAGACAACAATATTATTTTGTAACAAAAGCGTCTTTATTTCCAGACTCATAAAGTCCTTTTTCTAACGTAACGACGTAAAAAGTTTGTGGTACCTAATACTTTCGTGACTTACGTGGTGTTACGTGACTATTTCATATAGTTTTGTTTTGTTATAGGTATGTTTTTTGGGTTAAAATTCCAATGGATTTTAAGGCAGCTTCTCCTTATTTTGTTTATTTATTCAACGTAGGCATATTTTGTTTCTTTCCTGTTTTAAACGTTAATGGCAGAATGCCTAAAGCAACGCACTAATCAGGGCCGCACTCTAATGCCAATTGAAATCAAGCTTGGCAAGGCTTATACATATAAGAGGAATGAAACGGTTGGGGACCTTAACTATATTTGAGTAAAAAGAAAATAATGCCATATTTAGAACTGAACTCAATAAACAATTGATAACACAAAAAACCCTCGTACACAAACAGCTAAATTGCTGTAAACAAAATTAGTTTTCAAGCAGTCGGAGAAAGGCGGTTAGTAAACTGCATTGTTTCTATAGATTTTATAGTTTCAAGGTATTTTTTATTACACATTAGTTCTCATGCAAAAAAAACTCGCTTTTGCTTTTTTGCCTTCAGAATTTGAAATTAGCAGAACTTTTTTTTCCCTAGAGTGTTCTGACAGACTTAGGGGACGTTCCACCAGAGTTTGTTTGTTAGAAACCAATCGAATCGTTTGCTCTGAGCGAAGTTATGTAAATGAGCCGATTCTATTGGTTCCTTACAAATACATCCGTCGTTACGGGTCCTCGCTATCTCTGGTGGAAACGCACCCTAAACAAAGACTAGACTTTTGGGGGCCGAGTCACCCGCGTCCGTAGGAGAACACCCTTCAGCGAATCCCTACACGTGGTCCCCGGGTGGTGCTAAACAGGTGACACTAACCACTTCCATGGTTTAGTGGTTATACCACCTGATTCAGACCCAGAGGTCCCGGGTTCGATTCCCAGCGGAGGAAAATTTTTTGCTCGTTTTGGTTAGTGGTAGGACTTGTTCTAAGTCCGCCTGGCAAGCTACCACCATCATGTCTAAGTCTGTCGCCATAACAACAATGTTAACAGCATTGTTATGTTCCGGCAGTTAGAGGTATGATAGCCAGTTCCTCTGTGTTAGAGGATTCCGGGTATAGCTCGCTTCCATCTTCGGCCTAATCATCACTTTCCATCAGGTGAGATTTGGGCCAAGAGTTTCCCCGTTTTGTATATAAAAAAACGCAGTAAAGACGTGCATGTACTCACCATATTTGGGTGGGGGTGGCAAATTGGAAGGGCTGACGAATATAGATGGCTCCTGCTGCGCCAGTGATGGACGAGCTCGAGACCCCACATACATTCGCCTCTGCTGCGGACTCCGCGTTTTTTGCCCTGGAATAGACGAAATATATAGATAAGTCACTTGTGTAGGTACATCAAACATCAAGTACCTAACATGGGTTCGGCATGAACTTGGTTAGAACAAAACAACATAAAGTTGTTATGCTAGGTAATAGGAAATCCGAACATGTAATGAAACGGGATTTTTGAACAATTCAGATAGCTGTAGATTATTAAATCTTTTTAAATCGTTCAATTTGTCTAATGTGTTCATAGAACCAACCCGTACAACTACAACTACTGCTACATGTATTGATAATGTTTTTTGTTCTGGCGACTACTTACAGAAAGCCATTGTAAATTACCTCCCTTCTGATCACAGCGGGCTACTGGTATCTTTTGAGTCCAAAATACCAATTCAACAAGTGCAAATACAAACCAGACCAATAACGTCCGGTAATTTAAATTAATTTAACCGTACTTTAATTGGGAAGTTAAGTGATTGGAACTGTACAGTGAACAGTGCTAATATTTTATATACAGATTTTTTTTCTTTAGTCCAAACAGAATTCAATAATACTTTTAAAAATAAAACTAAAACTATCTGCCCTAAGTTTTTATTTAGTGACTGGGCAACTAAAGGACTCAGAAAAAGTAGGGATAGACTTTATGAGTTGTATGGCCTTAAGCCTTATATTAACACTGAAACTTTTAATAAGTATGTAACTACCTACTCCAAAATTTATAAAAATACTTGTAAGGTAGCTAAGGCTTTATACATAAGCAATAAAGTAAAAACAGCAGACAATAAAATAAAAACGGTTTGGAAAATTATAAATAATGAAACAAATAGGAACAAAAAACATAACACTGATTACAGCTCAGACCAATAAATAAATATAGACAGAACATTGCGCTCAAAAAGTGAGGCACGTAATATGAAGACGATTCGGCAATATGAAGACGGCCGCGCGGTAGTCTGCCGCGAGTGAGCGAGTGCGCAAGACATAATTTTGGTGAAATAATAATTGCGAAATTATGCCGTCCTGCGTCATAAACTGCTGCAAAAACAATTCATGTTTTCAGAAAAAGTCTTCTGGGATTACTTTTCACTAGTAAGTATCCGATTTGATGTGTAATTTAAACAAAATCGTAAAATATTTGTCATCATTTCTCGGAACACGAATTCTAGACGCCATTGTGTCAGTGTTGCAAGTTAAGAACATTATCTTTTCCCAAAAGTAAGGGAAGTTGTGATTTTTTACGGAGACTTTACAACTAAGTGTGTTTTAGGAAATTTCGCTATTGCACATTTAGTTTTGGAGTATATTAAGTAGGTACTCATGTTATTATGCATGATACGTAAGTATTTATAAAATTAACTTATAATACTTAAATATTAAAATAATAGTTGTTTGTTGTGATATTTTATAGGTTTACAGCTGACTCAAAACGCCAAACATATAAAAAACTGACACAACGAGGCATGAGTTATTTAAGTGTACGTAAGTTTTGTGTTTTGTAAAATTAATTATTGATGTTAATATTAAAGAAAATGGCTCTCATTAAACTTAATTACAATACAAATAAAACACAATACTACATAATAATAAAACTTAATTAAAGTATATCTCTCGCACTTGGGACTCGCAGCACAACGCTTGCAACATTTTTCTCTAGCACACATGCGCAAATCTACGATATCTTACACCGAGTTACGCACACGAAGCCGAGACTTGGCCTCACTTATTTCGTCGCGATTGTTTACGACGGCTCCGTCTATACTTTTTTATTGGTCTGAGGATTACAGATTGCAGACGCCTCACGGACTTATTAGCAATAACAAAGAAGTTGCTCAAGAATTTGTAAATTTCTTTACAAGTATCCCTGTTAAAACTACTGAAGCCTTAAATTCCTCGCCTTCGCTTGCTTTTGATTTATTACAGGCAAACGTATCAGCCTGCGCGACTGAATTTAATTTCAAACATATAAACCCCATAGTAGTAATAAAAGCTTATAAACAAATCAAAATTAAATTGACCGAAGATCTATGGGGATTGTCTATCAAGGTTTGTACCTCAATTATCGAGACTGTAGCGCCGTACTTAGCTTTAATATTTAATTTGTGTGTCGATCAAGGAGTCTTTCCGGACCTAATGAAATTCAGAAAAGTGATACCACTTTTTAAATCTGGGGATAGTAAAGACACCAATAATTATAGACCAGTGTCCGTGTTGCCAGTGTTTAGTAAGGTATTTGAAAAAGTAATGCTAAATCAGATGCTCAGTCATTTTAACACGAATAACATCTTACATGATAAACAGTATGGTTTCACCAAAGGACGTTGTACAACGGACGCTGGTGTCACCTTACTAAAGCATATTTATAAACTTTAATGCGTGGGAGGACGCACAGGATGCCATAGGTGTCTTTTGTGATCTCTCTAAGGCGTTTGATTGTGTTGATCACGATACATTACTCCTGAAGCTCGGGCATTACGGACTAGGCAAAACAGCGTTAAACTTAGTCAAATCTTATTTGAATGATAGACAGCAATTAGTTCACATAAACGGTGTCAATTCGACGGGATTAAACGTAAAAATGGGCGTCCCCCAAGGCTCTATTTTGGGTCCTTTCTTATTTTTGGTTTATATTAATGATTTACCTTATTTATTGCAACAAAATCTTGATATGGTGTTGTTTGCTGACGATACCTCTATAATTTTTAAGATAAATAGAAGGACGAACAATGTTAATGACATAAATAATGCCCTAATGCAAGTCCAAAATTGGTTCACGGCGAATAATTTAGTTCTAAATGAAAAGAAAACAAAGTGCATAAGATTTGCCTTACCTAATGTCAAAAGCAGTGATTGTGACATATTATTGAACAAGGAAAAACTAGAATTCGTCGATAAAACGGTTTTCCTGGGAATTACGCTTGACCCCAGGCTACAATGGGGCCCTCATATAACATCTCTTTCCGGACGGCTAAGTTCAGCAGCATATGCTGTTAGAAAAATCCGCCAACTAACGGATGTCGATACCGCGAGACTGGTATATTTTAGTTACTTTCACAGTATCATGTCTTACGGTATTTTACTATGGGGACGGGCTGCAGACATCGAGTCTATTTTTATTCTGCAGAAAAGAGCCATCAAAGCGATATATAATCTCCGCCGGCGCGATTCTCTCAGGGAACTGTTTAAGAATATTAACATCATGACGGTACCTTGTCAATACATTTACGAAAACATCATGTATGTCAGAAAGAATTTACATCTATTTAGTAAAAGAGGCGAGAGACATCATTATGGTACTAGAAATAGGGACCAGTTAGTTCAACCAGGCTTCAGACTGGCTAAAGTAGCCTCATCTTTCATGGGGTACTGTTTAAAATGTTATAATAAGATACCTCCCCATATATTAGAACTAAATGAGACGAAATTCAAGTCTTGTATTAAACGCACACTATGCAGGCAAGCATATTATAAGTTGGGGGATTATATTGAAGATAAAAATGCTTGGCTGAATGCTGGTCCTGCTCCACAGCCACTAGGGAGCCCAAACTAATCTGTAAATAGTTCGGAAACATTGTTGGACCGGTTGAAGATTGTAAGAAAAATTTGCATTGTTAGAATCAACTTACTTAGCATTGTATAATTTCAGCCATTAACAGCACATGTGTGAGTACTGTGTACCTTTAACTTTAATTATCAATTTTAGGTATGTTTTTGACTTGAATGTACCCTGGCGGTTGGGAGTGTCATGCTCACTCAAAAGTCTAGCTGATGGTGGCGTATGCGTTGGATCATTTGGCTCCCTTCAAAATGGTTGAGCCGAATGGTGCTGGCGCATGCGTCATGTTCGTGAACGGGCGCCGTCAGTCGGGACTGGTCATTTCTTAGCTGCCATGGTTAATTTTAATTATTTCTTTGAATTGTTCCTCTTTTATTCCGGAAGCTTTTATCCTGCTCGTCTTTTACATCGTTCTCACATGTATGTATAATTTCAACCCGATGTAAATAAATCTTTGTAAAAAAATATTATTTTTAAAAGAGTGTCCGTGGAGTTTCTTGCACGTTCTTCTCCATAGAGATCTACGCTTTGGAACGTGCAAATAGCTTCAACTTTTTGGACCGACCGACCTTGACAATTCAAAAGTGCCTGTAAATGGTTTAATTGAAATAAATGCTTGAATTTGAATTTGAATTTGAATTTTGAATAGTAGTTAGTTCAGTTAGTTAGGTAGATATATTTAATTATAAGCTTTTCCTTTATTTTTCTATGTTTGCTTGCAAATTAATTTTGTCCAAATACAGGACACAATCATTATATTTTATTCTAATTAATATTATATTAGTACAGAGAGTGTTATCAATTGGGTACTTGTACAAAATGGCCGGTGACCATGTGTGTGTTGTTAATGGTGGATCGAAGAACTGAGGGCCGTGGGTAGCAATAGAGAATGTTATTCCATAGACAATAAACTTTTAGTCAATCTTGTCTAGATCCTTGTAGAAAAGTGGGTTACCAGTTGATAAAACTGCCCGTACATTGAGAAGAGAAAATAAAATATTTATTCTACACCAATATTGTATACATTAGATTCGCGCTAAAATTTTTTGTTCGTCGCAAAAAATGGTCTGATAATTCGATACTCGATAATAAAACTGATATCATATCAAATGAATGAGATTACCGACTGATTACTGCAGTACATACAAATACATCTATTATAACTTAAAGTACTGCATGTTGTTTCAAAATGTATTTTTTGTGATAAGAATTTTATTCTGCGAATATACTGTTACGTAAACAAGACAAGGCGATTTTTCATTCCTTATTTGATTAATTTATCGTAGGCTTAAATGCTAATGAACCTATTTAAACCGCGATCGAAACTCATGCCACTTGTTCATAAACTAAAAGCAATTTTTTTCTCTTTCAAGAAAACAAACATTGTTGTGAATTTGTCTACACTAATATTATAAAGAGGAAAACTTTGTACTCTATAAATTCATGAAGCGACTGATAGCGACATCTTGAGGCGAAGAACGACACTATACGCTACGTCATCGTAACTTTTCAGTCGTGATTGATTCGAATGAAAATTATTGTTCCCTCACCCCTATTCCTTGAATCTTGATAAAAAATCATGGCGAATACAGAATTTGCTCGTAAATCTAACGCATTGTTTTATTTCCACATAATCCTCAACACAATCAAATATTAAACCTAAGTTTTCACAAACCTCACCGCTGCACCTACACATATCATTTTATTTCATTTCATTTGTGTTTTTTTTTTATGTGCAGCAAATATTTGTTAAAAAAAAACATAGTAATTGACAGCACAAATCATGTCAAAATTAATGCAACTTCCCTTTGTTGTCAACTTAATTCTAAATATTGTAGTGTCAGTAAGAAATGTAAATTCCCATATGTAATTTTATTAAGGTTAGTTGCTGATTAAGGAAATCGTTACAGGTATTTAAGGATATCCCATTCCATAAATAGATAAGTACTAATGAACGCTTGGCAAACAACAAGCAATATTACAATTATTCATAAAAAGTTTTTATGAAAGAAAACAGTAAATTTAAAATTTGTGCCCAAACAATCCACCTTGATTTGGAATCAATGCCAAGTAAAATAATACATACAAGAACATACTAGCTGATCCGCGCAACTTCATCTGTGTCACATTTTACGATAATGCTCCGCTCGTTTTGGTTGTGGCGTGATATTATATGTCTTTAGTCTATAGTATATACTCTATAGCCTTCCTCGATAAATGGTATATCCAATAATTAAATATTTTTTCAAATTAAACCAGTGGTATCTGAGACTAGCGTGTTCAACTAATAATGTGAGTATAGATTTGATTTCTTTGTCTAGTTTTAAAATGGAGACCACTTTCTCCACAAGTGTAACTTTAATCCTAATTTATATACAACCATTCCTACAAGACTTAAAATTTTCCCGTCAAAGAGAACTAAAAACATTAAAACAGTGTAGCTGTATTAATGGCCTTATAACAAACAAACAAATAAATGAATGATTACTACGATGCTATAACAACCATGATCTCACATAAAATCAATGAGGAAAAACACAATAAACAATATGCATACCCATTATAAGAACCCTGACACAAGTGATCATGAAGATAATGATCAAGAATATGGTCGTAGTACTGAGAGCAGACCACACGATGTCTTCAATAGAATTGGCATCATTCTGAACTGGTGCTTCAGTGCTCTCGACCCCAAATGGTTCGACAGAAAAATTGAGAGATTCCATTTTTGAGTATTAAAAAATAACAGTTCCAAATCACAGTTCACTAAATATTCGTAACGTTGCTACACTATCGCCATCTATTGGTGACAGTTTGAACAGATTTGAAGTAAACTCTCTTGTTGAATTAAAATAATTTAACCCGACTTGAAAGTTCCTTCACAACTTTAAATTCATTTGCAGTTAAAAGCTTATTATTGATTTCTATTTTACTATAAAAATTGTATCTATTCACTTTTCACTGTAAATCATCACTCGCGACTGGTCCATAAATTCGAATGACAGAAAAATTTGTATAATCGATACGATATAAAATGTTATCAGAATCGATTTTATCTTGGATTAACTATGAAATATTTATGGTTATATGCCCCCTATGTTTTTTATTATCACAGGCTTAAATGTTAGATGTTATTTCTGAGGCGGTCTCAAAGTAACTAACGAGTACTCGATGACGGTATCTGATTGATTACTGATTCTATTTTAATTGTCGATGCAATTTACTCGATATAATAATTATGCTGCGTTCTATCTTAGCTACGTAATAAGTAAGTGTTTTGAAGGTAAGATCGCTATTATAGCTATTAATTTTAATTTGATGAATTTTTAAATCTATCAGTATATCAATTACATAGTAATCTTCGACACACCTACTTTACTGGCCGACGTCTCTCAAAGTATAAAATATAGGCTGAGATGTTTATGTAAAAGCTACAGTTAATAAGTTCTCTAATAAATTGTCAGTAACGACCTCCATTAATGATACTAACTAAAACTGAAATTTAAAAGTAGGCACTACGTTTTAAAATGTCTTGTCATCATGAAACATTAGGTGAAGAAACAGACGAAGCAAAGAAAACAAGATAATTCATTACTGATAAAAATTGCAATAAACCGACAAAAATATACCTATTCAGATAATGGTCGGACGAACGACCTCAACAAGGAAAAGTAAACTGTTGATTAAAACACGATAAATTAACAAAACTTGGTAGATTAACGTTGCACTAGATAGATAAGGAGGAAAAGTATCATTAATTAACAGTCGTAGTAAACCCCCGAGTAATAGGTACACTTAAAACTGAAAATATTACTATCGATAACAATATAGGATATCGAAAAATGGGTCAGTGTCTACGAGTACTATAAGCGCCAGTGGTGAAAGAAATTGTCTAAAAACATCTTCCATGGAAAGAGATAATACCGAGTTGACGACAGTAAGATTTTTTAAATTTGATATGTGTTTGCTCTTGACTAGACGAAGTCAACCCTGGAGTGTGCTTACCCAGAAAAATCGATTAATAGATTAGAGTTAAATTCGTTCGGAAACAGACGGCAAAGGAGTAAAACTGAGTTCCACTCATTGTAAAAGACGTTTGGAATCGCTTAGTGCGAATTGGTGAAATAGCTACAAGGTGAGGATGATAACTTACAGTACTTCTAGATGTCTGATGGTAGAGGGGTTTGGTGGAATAAGATTGTGAAGAAAAAATCATGAAGGAAAGCTTATCTACATATACCAGGAAATGTATATTGTTGACAGACTCAATGATATATTATACAAAGTGTGGTAACACCATCAAACTAAGAACGTTGATAGTAAAAGCATGGTATTAATTTCAGAAAAACAAATCATAGCCAATGATGTCGGAAGTCACGATGAAAGAAGTACAGAAAATTCCATCACCATCTATAAACTGAAAGAAAATCTCAAAAGTTTTCAGACTACTCAGCGGTCAGTGATAAAATAGAAGTACAGACGTTGACGTATCATCTTCAGAACAAATAGATATTATTAAGCTAAATAATCCATTTGACGTTGATAGATATTTAAAATTTACAATCTTTAAAGCTCTGTTTGATAACGTTGATACATGACTAATAATAGTTTATGCATGTGACGTAAATGATTGATTAGTATTGACGTGTAATGTCCTTAGTGACGGGATTTTAAGTGTGAATGCATCATTATCGCTGAATGGCGCGCATTTGCATATGTCAAGACAGTAAAGTGGCACTTGAATACAACTTGTGTGGAGATTCCTGTAGATGCTATCTATTGCCGGGAAATAGTTGAAGTTATAACTGAAAAACTAGAATATAATTATTATTATAGAAAAGAAAACGAACTAGGTTCAAAATAATCACCCTATTTAGACATTGGCCGGTAAATACTTATAGATCTTTGATCTGAAACGAATAATTCTATCCATCACTTTAAGAAAACAAGACAAAGCAGGATTAGAATGGCAATGCTATCTACAAGACACTATCTAATCTTCGACTGTAGGCATACGCCATTTTATAGACAATCTAACTGAAGAAAAGTTGACACGTCATTATAATGAAAGTAAGGAATTTACTCATAGCTATGATCCTCAGGCAGGAGAACATGAAGATCCAGATCACCAGCATTCCGATCAGAACGATCATGTACCAGAAGGCCATCTGACTCAAACTTGTGGGGTCGTTTGCTTCCTTCTGATCGTTGGTATAGTCTTCAGACTGATCTGATTCCCCGGTTTCGAAGAAGTGTACATTTGGGTAATAGGGTGCCATGTTTGATCAAACGTTTGCTTCTTTCTCAGTTGGTACGTCTATTGAGGCCAATATTGGATCAACGATTTTCGCAATTCAGTTGGCACTAAATTGCATACTTTATCAAAACTCTTCTTGGTATGACGTTTTGGTCAATTTACTTGGTCAATTCTCATCAATGCTTTGATAAAGACGAAATTTTTTGAAAAAACTATAGCGATATCAGTGGATCGAAACGTCGAGAATCTTCTAATTTGCTTGTAAAACAAGCGATTAGAGTTCTCGAAGATCACTTTGACACTCACAACTAATTTGAATCAACAAATTATTGGAATGATTTTACACTCAACACGGTTAATCTCACAGATTCACAATAATTATATTTTTGACACATTTTAAAACAGAATTCATGTCTTTTCGTTCGCTGAACATCGTACTAGTGTTACAAATATATCGAGTATATCTATTGGTATCAGATATCATCTCTGATATGTCAGCACTATCGCAAAGGTTAAGCAATATTTTCAAGAGTCTGTGTTTTAGATTAAATTATTTATTTAAGCTGTCAGTATGATTTTCTAGACCAATATAACTGTCAAATGGCAAATTCAGAAGCGGACATTCAAAAACTTCTGTAATGATGACGGTAGAGAACTGGTCTTTACTTAATTAAGGAGGATTATAACGGGTTTAAAATAAATAAATAAATAACGTAACGTAAGGGACAGCCCTCCTCAAACTGATAGGGTGATTTCAGTATATCGTACTAAGTTGACCGGTACATGAAATTATTTCAGGAACTTTATGGGAATCCAATAAAACTGATTTGTTTAATTACCTCACTCGCAATGTATCGCTACCTCTGCAAAACGCACGCAGCGAACGGCAGCGCAGCGAGCTTTCGAAAGGATAGCTGCGCCCGCGCTACGTTTTAACAGCTGATTTCATGCGTCGTTCATGAGATTTTTTTATTTTATTTTTTATTTTTTCATTTTAGCTGTGTTATTTACATTAATGGAGTTCTGCATACAGATAATGTAACTTTACATTGAAATAAAGCAAAAAAAAATGAAAAATCGAAAAAAAAAATTTAAAAAAAAATCCTGAGGAAATTTCCACTGGAATATGATTTAAAATAAGGAGCTGATTGTACCCTGTTAATTTGTGGAAGGCTGTCCCTTACACCCTGTATAAGTGTATTAAGAATCTTATCGAGAACTATATTGATAGTTACAGACTGAGGCGACGAAAATATGAATTTGGAAGTAAAGGAAAGCTGCGCCAGCAGACTGCGATTGAATGGTGGAAAATGGTTGGTTTGGTTGGTTGTCATTTATTATTTATTTAATACTTTACGCACCTGTGTGTAATATTAAAAATGTTAAGATGACTTTGTTTTTACGCCGATCCGATTTTTATGAATTTCGAGACAGAAATACTATGGGATCCTGTAGTGACTAAACCTGTACTGATATTGACTACTTTAACGCGAGCAAAGCCGCAGACTTTAGTAGTTAGTATTGCAGTAAGTCTAGATAAGAACTGTAGTGGATTTTCAGTCAACAAAGAAATACTATTTCAGAGTTTAAAAGATTGAAAAAAAGTGCAACAGAATGCCACAGGCAGAACGAAAGTTATAGTAGTAAAAATATAAATTAAAACAAATACCCAATTGAGCCATCTTCAGGCACATTATGACGAAGCCCATAATCAGTACAGTGAACAGTATCGACACATATACTACTTGGTATATGGAGATATTGCTTGTGCTCGCTGCTATTTCATCTTCCATACTCGGCGCCATCTTTCTTTTTATATATTCTTTTTTTAGTAAAAGTCTTCTTTGCCACTTTATATTAAACTGTGCTTTTTTATTTGACTTTGAAGTTTACAGTTTTTTTTCTATTTACCGTTTTAAGGTATATATTCGTTTCTTGATTTACTTTTTTTTCTTCAGTGGTTAATTTACTTTTAACGCGATGATTAACAGTAATTATCACTGGTACAATGTAATGGGTTCAGGAATTCAATGAATTTAAATTTTGTCAAAAATTCAACAATCCTTCTATTCCAAATGATGTCACGGGGAACAGTTTTGTGATTTTAATAACGTTATTGTTAATGAAAACAAAATGAATTAATAAGGTGTTTTTAACAATCACACAATATTATTTTATAACTAAAATTGTGTAGTTCGACATTTTATGTGAGATATTTCAGATTTATCTATCAGTGTTATTTCACAAATCGCACTAGTATTCTTTGAATCACTGAAAGAAACTGTATCCCATACATTTTCTGTTTCAGAAACGTCATTCCATATGACTGATGATCAGCTTATGATATCAACCCGTATCATTACTTTTAGTACCGCAGAGAATTTCGCCCTTATTGCTTCGTGTTAGAGATCATACAAAATGTTTCTATACAGGCAATTTTGTTTTTCCTGCTTATCTTTAGAGTTATCATTGATTTAAATGTACGTGTCGGAGTTGTCAGATTTATGAGTTTTGATAACTCCTAATGTAGGTGTCCTTATAAAATTATATTATTACATTTTTGGTAAATGAGCCAAACACTAAGCACAATAATTCAAAGGCGGAGTAGTTTCAAGACGTATGACGTCACATATTATTTTGGGGCGTCATTCGTTCACATAGCTGACAGAGTTGGTTGGTATATCTTAGCTCTAGAGAGAATTAACATTGAAGTTAAGACAAATGTTATTGAATTTACAAAAAACTTAAATAAAAACATAAGATTGATACATAACATATCTGAACTATTTATAGTATAAATGCGAAAGTTTGGATGTTTGGGTGGATAGATGTTTGTTCCTCAATCACGTCAGAACAGATCCTGATGAAATTTGACTCAGAGGAAGATAATAATCTGGAATAAACACAAAGGAACACATCTATCCCTTACTAACCTTAACTAGCTATAGTTAACAAAATAATTGCAGAATAAGGGAGATAAAACAGAAGACAGAACTCTGAATAAAATATAAGCAATGAAATTAAGAAGATAATCACCATATTGATGACGAACACGAGAGGGTTTTGATCAACGTACACAATATGACTACATCATTTCGAGTTATAAAATTATTTATTCCGAGCAATAATTAATAATAATAATATCCTTGGACATTTCACACAACGCCATATAGTCCCAAGCTAAGCAACCTAATGCTTGTGTTATGGTAACGATATGGCTGATAAACTACATATATACATTTTTTTTTTGTAAATACATACATATTATAGATAGAAATACACCCGGACTCGGAACAAATACATGTAGGTCGTACAAATATTTGTTCCGTGCGGGAATCGAACCCGCGACATGCTGCGCAGCAGTCAATCGCTCAACCACAGTGTTATTAATAATAAATGAACTCCATTGCCATTCTCACTATATGCATTGCCATTTCCACTTTATGTTCACCAACTGGACAGCTGATTCTTGAAATGAATAGTTATGTTTTTATATTCTGTCAGTGTTAAGGACATAAACATACATAATATCAAAGACTTACTGCACAATATCATAAATTTCAGAAACACTATGAGAACCATAATCACCACTACCAAATACCAAAAATAATTATAATTTGTAGACATTTTGTTTCACTAACACAACACAGTATCCGCGATATATTTCAACACATAACTGACTAATTATAATAGTGTATATTGTCGATAAAAAGAATGACAATAAATCGATAATCTTATCGGTAATAAAGATATCCTTGACTTTTCTATTATCTACATATTCTAAGCTAGTGAAGATCTTAGAATTCAGGGCTAAGGACGGGACTTATTCAAACTGTCCATATTACATACCCACAAGTTAGTCTATCTATACTAGAGTGATAAATATCGAGAATAATGGATAAAAAGGAGTTAGTTCAAAGAAAAGTAAACAAGGTGGTGTACCAATAAGGGATAATGTGAATGCATATAGAGTGAACGACTAGGACATACAGGTTACATGTGGTTGGCATGGAAAAGAAAGAGAAAAACTGATTGTGCCGAGTCACTTATACTAAACACATTCTTGAAACTACTGCTGTCAAAAGAAGTAGAAATGAGTTGAAAGTATTAAAATGTTAGATACAAGTATGATATACATACATATATCGTGTCAGATTAATATCGTGGGCAACTAAGAGACGGGCAACCTGAGAAATGCATACTTAAAAAGGAAGAACAGAGCAGTTTCTAGGCCAGTATATGTCTCAACCGAACGAACACTGTCGTTCTAAGGTTCATCAACTAAACTCCCTAAGGTCCACCCAACGCCAATAAACTAAGTCGCTTAGTGTCGCGTTTGCCTCATGAAAGATCCAGCGCATAGCGGTATTTTTTCTAAAAACACTCAAAGCAAGCTATTTGAAGAAACCATTGATAAAGAAAATCATAGAAAAGAAAAACAGTACTCACTCTTTAATCTAATCACAATTACAATAATTATTAGAAAGTAAAAGATGAACATCCAAAAGAATGCCCAAAAATATTCATTGTTGAAGATATTCATTTTCTATCACTTGAGATACTCGCTACTGTCACAACCCTTACACAAATGTACTTTGAATAAATCAACAGGATGGTCAACAAATTATATACTAAAGATAAAAATTGTATGATGAAATTGATACTGAATTTCTATTAAATAATCTATGACTTCATTTATTTTGTAGGTTTCCTGGAATATTCTCATGCAAAATATATGACTGTAGATGACGTTGTAAAAAAACGTTATCTTACACTACTACATTACTGATTGCAGTCACGAAAAAGAATAAGTATATTCAAAAGTTCGAGGCAGTCGCGTGCAGTAAAAAGTACAATAGGAAAGACAGATGAAACATAAAAAGACACCACCACCACCACCATTACTACCTATTCTTTCATTAATTTTCAGAATATAGGTTAGTTTGCCAACCTTGTTGTATCCAGTGCAAATAATACAAAGATATTTATTTGGGACCTAATTATCATAACACTTGAGTATGGCAGAATTCTTTTTTTTTTTTTTTTTTTTTTTTTTTAGAATCTCTACAATAAGGTGGGTGAAGCTCTGTCCTCCTAGATAGGCTACAAAATAGCCTGTGTTTAGGAGACACAGTTTCAATCCCTCGGCACTAATTGGGTTTGGTACGTGTTACATGTGCAGATTGGCAAAATTATAATTATCAAACGCATAAGCACGGAAAATCTACAATGAGAAATTAATTAAAAATTAAAAACAAACTGAAGCATGCAATAATATGTGGGAGTGTTTCGTGTCTGTGTGTGTGTGTGTGTGTGAGGGTGTGTGTGCGTGTGCGTGATGGTGTGTTTGTACTGAGTGAGTGTAGTCGTACGTATGTGTGCATCAGTGGGAGTAATTACTGAAGGTTGTCATTCGTTAGATAAATTTCTGTTTCGTCATAGCTTAGGTTTGATATGAAAGAACGGACAGACTTTTTACAATTAAAAGGAGACGAGCCATAGACTGGTAAATGTGAGTTAATTTTGTTATATAAAGATGGACCAAGGTAAATGTTGAATTTTTTTATAAAAGCGGTGTGAGCAGGTGGTATGGTACAGATTAGGTCTTTGCGGCGTTTATTCATTTCTACATATGGAGTTGAACGATGTTGAAGTAACACAGTGTGAAGAATAAACTGTTGCCGTACATTTAGTACATTGCACACCTTGTATAACTCATTGGTTGGAAAAAGAATCGGGCGAAAGGTCGAAACCTTCAATAAGGCTCTGTGAGCAGTCTCAAGGGGCTTCAAAATAGTTTTAGCAGCGCCTCCCCAGCAGGTGATACAATAGGTGAGGATTGACTGGCATAGCGCGAAATATACATTACGTATGATTGAAGGGTTAGCTACGTGTCGTAGATTTTTAAAAATATAAATCAATTTCCGGACACGTCCTGAAAGAGCGTTAATGTGTGATTTGAAGTTCAGATTTTTATCTAACACAATTCCGAGATATTTTATCTGATCAACTGATGTAAGAGTAGGACACTGACAATTTGTATGGTCTTGCGTAGAACGAGAATGCGCTTTAATGATGAATGCAGTTGTCGGTTGAGACGCAGCGCTCACAGAGAAGTGAATAAAACATGTTTTACTCGTATTGAGAGTTAAGGAGTGTGAATCGAGCCAGTTTAGGGCACAATTAAAACCATGTTGTGTCATAGCCTCCAAGTCTGACCACGAGTCCGCAGTGAAAGTTATTGCAGTGTCATCTGCAAAACATGTGATTTTTGAATTCGCGATATCTAGGTTGCATAGGTCGTTTATAAATACTAGAAAAAGTGATGGGCCCAAGACACTGCCCTGGGGGACGCCATACTCGATAGGAAGTTCCTCACTCTTGTGGTTTCCTATAACAACGAACTGTTTACGGTCAGTGAGATAATTTTTGAAGAGTTCAAGTGGAAGCCCTCTGACACCAAGATTTTCCAACTTATTTAGAAGGATGGGGATGGGAACCGTATCAAAGGCTTTTTTAAGGTCGAGGAAAATTGTTAGCACCTTTTTTTTGTTATTTAGACTACCAACTATATGATTAACTAAGTCATTAACTGCGTCACAAGTAGATTTATTTGAACGAAAGCCGAACTGCTGTGGAGATAATAATTTAAAATGCTCAAGATAGCTTACAAGTCTCTTATTCAGTAAACGTTCAAGTACCTTAGACAGTGCACTTAAAACAGCTATGGGTCTGTAGTTACTAGGTTCAGCCCCATCCCCGCCCTTAAAAATAGGATGAATTATTGCGATTTTAAAAGAATTAGGGAAGATAGCTGACTGGAAGCAAAGGTTAAACAAATAACTGAGCACAGGGGCAAGGGTTTGCACGTATCTTCTTAAAAAAGAAGAAGATATTCCGTCCCAACCTATAGCAGCAGTAGCTTTCAGTGAGTTTATAGTAGATACGATTTCTACCGGGTCTGTTTGTTCGAGCACAAATGACTTGTCACTGGTAATGGAGGGTGCCATAACTGATTGTGAACCGTTGCCAGGAATTTTGTCTGCCAGGTTCTTTCCAACGCTGACGAAATATATAATAACATTAGTGCACGACTGAGTAGGTGAGAGTGGGTTTGAAATTAGATCAGTGGAAGTATTTTTAGTTTTAGTCATATTAGTTAAGTTTTTTATAGTATCCCATAGTTTTTTAGTATTGTTTGTCGCCTTGTTTAGTTCTTGTGAGTCATATTTCCTTTTAACTTTCTTTAGGAGTAATGTACAAAAATTTCTGTATCGCTTGTAGGTAATGGATAAGGTTACATTTTCAGGTGTGAGTTTAAGCTTCCTATGCATAGAATCACGATTACGTATGCACCGCAGTAAGCCCGGAGTGATCCAGGGTTTAAGTATTTTTTTACTTGAAGGGATTTTTGTTATTGTTGTGTGCCGATGTATAATTGTGTTTAATATTTTAACAAGGTTTTCGGCTGCTGAATTAGGGTGAGTTATACAGAAAATTGAAGAAAGATCTAGACTTTTCATAGCCGTGTCAAGGCTTACGTAATCCAATTCAAATAAAAAATGGTCAATTTAAAATGTAATGCGTCATTGAACATTTATCTGGAAGTTCAAAACAAGACAAGAAAGTCTGTGCTTTTTTACGATATATGATTACCATGCCAACAGATTCAATGATAAACTTACGTGATGTACAACACAACCCGAAATATAACAAAATTGTCAGGACAAACACTATCCAAAAGAATGTCCACCTGTAGCTGAGACTATACATAATTATAACAATAATGAAATACACACTACTTCAAAAGTTGACGAATCACTGAAAATAGTGGGAACTAGAAATATTCCAAGACTTTCTGTTATAGTACTAATTATCTTATCAATAGATGCCGATCAAATTGAAGAATTGCCTCTCAAAGGAATGGTAGACGGAAAGAAGGAGGCTAAACATATAAAACAAGAAAGAAATCGAATTGCGGATGAGAAATACAGTCCCTGGTTGAATTTTACAAAGAATTATATTACTGTAAAGTATTGTGCTTGTGAAATTTGCCTTAAAGTTACTGCCAATAATTAAATACTGATCAAAATATCAATGGTTAACTCACATATAGAACAGTTCTGCCATATCGTGAAAAAGAATAACACTGTGAGAAAAAATATTATCCATAAAAGTATCAACAGGGAAGTTATCATTTTACGCAAAAATAACGTAGCACTGCTGGTTTAGTTCCTAACAACTTAACTCACATCAACAAGTTATAGGGTAAACTGACTGATAACCGTTACTAAAATAGGAAAACTAGTTGGAGTAGAATGTAATGCGAAGAGCGATAATAAATTATGTTTATTTTGTAAATTCGTTAGTAACTCTTTTACACAGAAATCAGTTTAAATAATTTAAATAAGATGAAACTGTCTCTAGCTGACTATTCTGACTGTTTGGCGGTAGACAAGACAGAATGGAAGAAGAAAACGTGTAATGCCGAGTCACTTGAGACAAGGGCCGGAAGAAATAAATATGAATATGATATATATTATGAATATGATATTGATGACTGTACCGGCACAGACAGACACAGTTTTTCCCCAGAGTCCAGACAAGCTCCTACAAAAAACTCACTCCAAGCTGCACTACTCGTACATACGACCGGCTTACCTAGAATATGTTGACTCGAAGAATACATACATAAAACATAGGCAATAATGAAAAACTAATCAACGTTTAACTTACTTCCTGCACACCAAATCCATAAAAGGAATGTTATTGTAAAGCAAATCATGGCTAAACACACAATATATTCATGTCTCATTGTTTTTATCATTTCAACGAACGACATTTAGAAAATAGGAAATATTCGATACTGTTACATGGAAACAACTAACTCTCGAAACGATGGCAGATTAAATGACGGAAGAACCGATTAAATTTAAACAAGAAAAACCAGTCAGGGAATTGAAAAAACAATAGAAAGGAAATTCAACATAACTACGTAAATTGCATCACATCTGTATTCCCCAAAGCTGTAGTTTAGGAGATGTACCTACACTACGTTAGGTTGTCTATGTTGCCTATATTTTGCCAGTCTCATATGACAATGGAGCGAGACCACGGTTCAGGATATTACTGTAACTCAAGGCCTCATGCTCAGCAGTAGCGCTTCTAACAACGAGACCAACAAGGCAGTCACACATTACGACATTCTTAAAGAAGGCAATGATAAACTTACGTGAACAATATCTCCACATCCAAAAACTCAACAGTATAATTTTGATGATAATGACTATCACAAGAAAAGGTCTTTCCATTTTTTTAGCACAAAAAAAATACTTGGAGAGAAATTAAAAAATAATTCAAGGCTTTCATTAAAATTAAATAACTGTATTGAACTACTAACTGACTAAACTGACAGGAACAGAATGAACTAGAGACACGAATAAGGAAGATGATGTAGAACAACACATTGTTCTCGTATGAGCGACAGGAGTGAATAAGGAAAAGTTAATATAGAATGACATAACCCACTACTATTGGTAAGAACAGTACTTACTTACGTACGTGAAACATTAATTTTATACTCAAGGTTGTAAATTAGAGAAAGTAAAGGTTTATCATTCAATGATGGACCTTTGACAAGTGTACCTACTTGATTTTTTTTTCATTCGATGTAATTTGTTGTACAATTACAACAAATTACATCAAATGAAAAAAAAAATCTTAAGTTGAATTTGAATGTTAATTTGATATTTAAGTGGCCATTTGTATTTTAAAAACCGGCCTAGTACGAGTCAGAATCTCATACGAAGGGTTACGTACTATAAACCGAAATAAAAAACGTCACTTGTATGGGAGCCCACTTTAATTTTTAATTTAATAATTAATCTTTATCATTTGTTTTATAGCGGCAATAGAAATATTACGGTGCTTGAGGTATTAGAAACAGCCCGCTGACAGACAGACGGACGGACGGACAGCGGAGGTTTCCGTTACCCATTGGGTACCATTGGGTAAAAAACCCAAAAAAGCCCAAATACTATGATTGCAATGTAATTTGTACTTATCCATGACGTTCTTAAATGAAACAGATAATACTGTAAAGTGTTTTCACCATAATTTAGTAAGTTTCGTTCAACCTCATCTATCCGGTTTCTTGATGATAAAAGAATAATTAATTTAAATGTTGTTTACTCTTATTTTATTTTGAAAATCTCTACTTACATTCTTTCAAAATGACTATTATAAATAATAAAATTATCAATGATACAGCAACGATGATCACCCCCTTGGTGGGAAAATAAATCACGAGTTTTAAAAATAAAACATTTTTAATTTTCAAAGCACCGGGCTCAATATTTAGAGTAAAATTAAAAAGAAAAGTAATTATTTACATTGAAAGAATATTAAATAAAAGTACGGAATATATCCAGTTATTTAAATCTTATCAGGACATCATTTGTAAAGGAAAGGTTCCACCTACATTTAAAACAGCGCCATCTAGCTTCAACTGAAGTAACTATGTTGGCATTTTATTGATATTGAGGATTCTTCAAAGTTATTGTCAATATAACTTATTTTTTAGTTGCTAACTGATAAACCAATGGGAAACATAATTGTTTAGAGAAACAAGTCAGGAACAAGATATTCATACTTATTTAATCTAATTGTATACTGGCCGTATTACTTACATGCTCTAATAATGACAAATAAAGCAGCTAAAAACATTAAGGACACTGTAAAATAGATTATAACACGTCTAATAAGATAATGATTCATTAGTAATAATTTAATATTCAAATAGCACAGCACTACACTAAACTCTAAAATTGAATGAAAATAATTATATTGAAAGTAATTCAACAAAAAAGAAAAAGGACCGAATTTTATCGCAATAACTTAATCTAATCATGGCATTGTTTACCAATGAGTCAACAAATCCATTTTCCTTTCGCAGCCGGAACTACGATGGCATTTTCAACGTTGAGAAATGCAAGGTACTACTATTATAATAATCAAAATGAATTCGCTTTTTGTAATTCTTTGATAGTATGAAAATGAAAACAAAGTTTGTAGCTTGCTTGACTTGGCAAAAAGGATTTTGCGAAAACATAATTTGGTGTATGCTGAATTATAATAATCGAACAAAATAACACAACACATTTTTTTATTCCACGATAGGCAAAAACACTGGAAATCTAAATTAAACTTACTTGATTTTAATGTATAAAGGGCAAACACAAGCGCACCTAAAATTACAATCACAATAATTACAATTGTACTATTAGACAATGGCATGCTTAATTAATTTGAATCCCACTGACTGTCACTCTGAATATTCAATATAAAACTGCAAAGACAGGCAAGTTTTATGTAGTTTTTAATCGATAAACAGTGAATTTATCAGAGTACTATCTTATCCATCTGAGGTTTGCAAGCAACTTAACTGATGTATACCATTCTTAACAGGAGTAATATTATCAGGTCTGGTGGGTAATTAAGTTTGCCCTAGCCCTCTCAATGCCCCTCTAATCTTCAAAATATGCCTACTGCGTACTATCTGTAGCAGCATTTGTACCGGTACATAGAAACTACAAAGACCCCTTTGGTCGGAGGACCCACCATTTAAACTTATTCAAAGCCATATAGCTCTCTAATCGTAAATACACCTTTTACCTGAAAGGGGTTTGCTGGACCGTGTTAATGTTTAAAACAATTAATTTTTGTATTAAGCTTAAGATTAGACGATGTAAATTCTGAAAACGCCTACCTTACCAAAGTTTAAAATCTATCAATCTAGCTTAAAAAGTCTCTACATAAGGATTTAGTTTTAATGCATTAGCGAAATGCTTATCGGGCAAGATTTATATCATGATTGAAAATGTTTGTCATTTGTTTTCCTTGTTCGAAGCTAGATGGCGTTGGTATAAATTGCTTGATATTAAAATAGCGCCACCTAGTTGCAGACGAATAAATTAAAAGTCTCAAAAGATAAAATAATTTGGAATATTTACATGCTAAAGTATAAACAATAAAATTAAGTAATACGCTCAATATTTGAGTTATAAAATACCGAAAGTATTTTTTATTCATTTTTTCCTTTTTTTAATAATGTGATTTATGTCATAATATACGTACGTATCTTGAATATTATTCAATTTAACTAGAAATCTACTGTTCCTGTAACACTCCTGAGCTCTGAGCAATATAAATAGAACTTACGTCTAATTCGATAATACACAACCATTGTTAAAGAAACTAAAAATAAACTCCAAAATACGATCTGGAATATATAGTAGTCACTGTACATATTTTATTTAAATATTGCGCGAAAATATTTGTAGAACACTGGCAACGTTACTCTTAATAAACTAGATACTAATATTGAATCCATATTCAATAAGAATAAAAATAAGACCTTATCAGCCTACTATCTTATCATAGAGGAATAATTAGCACTCAATAATTCAACGCTGAGCTTAGAGGCTCTTGAAGTTTATTGAGGACAACGCCATCTCGTATTGATACCTAGAACTAAGTAATGTTTGACTTCGCATGTCGCATGTCATGTCACGTCAAAACGTCACACATACGCATTGTCACATGGCAGTGCATTGACAGTTCAAAAAGGATCTCAATTGAAATAAGCAATGGCGAAGGCACGTTTAAATCCACATTTATGTCACTAACCACAGTCATTTTAACACAAAAGTTAATTGGTAGAAAATACTTTGTGGCTTAAAATCCACTTATGTAGGTACTACCACAAAACATAGAGATTTAAATAAATATGTGAATGTTGGTTTGTGGGCTACATTTGGACAAAGACTGACTAGTCCAAATACTGCAAAACCGATAATTTATATACAATAATTGACTTACTCAACTTGTTGATGGATTTAACGACGGCAACAGATAGAAAGAGAAAAATTGAAACCACAAGGAGCACCAACCGGAATATATCAAAACCATGCATTATGCGAAGGAATATATACACCACGTATGTACCGAAGAAACAACGCAACGAGAACTAAACGATACTAATAATTAACGTGATAAGTGACCAAATCTTATCATTCACCTTGTTTTTACTATCTACATACATTTAAGCGATCGGTAGGTAATTGAGAATTCCGGGCAATCGGGGCAAATTAGATGCGTAATAAAGATCATGAAAAAGATGTGAAAATCTTACGGTAAGGTCTACAGAATGCCACGTAAATAATTAAAAAGAGAACCACCAGTACAATCCATGACGAAAACACTTCAAAATACACTCACATATTTAAGGAAATTCCTTCACTGGAAAAAGCTCTGAATCTAGAATGAAGTCTGAATCAAATGAAAACAAGGATAAAGGCAATTTTTGATAATAGCGTGCCAAATCTTATCAATACAGCCAGACATTTACAGCCATTATAAATTAGCCATATTAACTTCAAAGATGTCAATGAAACGCACATGATAAGTTCTTCTATGTAATCAAAATATGTTTTTAAGGGGTCTGTACCAAAAGGGTAACCAACGAAATCTATAACTAAACCTCCACTGTCCGTCCGTCCGTCCGTCCATCCATCTGTCTGTCAGTGGGCTGTATCTCGAGAATCGTATAAGGTAGGCAGTTGAATTTTTCACAGAATGTGTATTTCTAACGCGCTATAACAACAAATAATAATAGTTAAGAATGAAATGGGGTATACAAGAAACGTGTTTTATTCGGTTTATGGTATGGAACCCTTCGTGTGAGACTATGAGAGTTAGCTAAGATTTTGAAAAGTAAATTACGAATTACAAAAAAAACTTACTCCATCTTCTATAGGCAGTTATTACAATTAAGATAACAATAAATAACACCCAGAACAATAAAACAAATAGTTGAAACCATATCGTAGAATTACTGGAATACATTTTTATAATAAAAAACCACAGCCACAGCAAAATGACACCGTGATATCTATGCGACTAAATGTATATAATCCATAAAGAAAGATTAAATAAAATAATTTGGAACATTATCAATGACGCGAAATCTTATCACTTCAGGTGATTAGAAATAACAGATTGGACTTTTCCATTTGATATACCTCTCGCCAAAACATAGCACCGCTGTTTTTTAAATCCCATGATTTTGTTATATGAATAAGAACTTTCTCGCACTTACTATTCAAAAGTCCGGAAACAGTTAGCATCAGAATGAAAATCGCGAACCAAAATAAAAACCCGTACCAAACATACATTTTTGGATAAAGGAAAATAAATTATGAATTAATATTATCACTGGTAAAGCAACCGATATATTTGAATGTCACGGTCGATATAATTTTGAGATTAATGATATTTATACATAGGTTCATAATGTGTTTTCCATTAATGAGGAATTAAATCTTATCAGGAAACTTAAAGCGATTGTTAGAATGTCGCGCCGGCAGGTGGGTATGCTTTACGTCGAAGGATATTATTGGTAAGTGATCTTTAGGTCAACCAAACACGTTTAACAATTCAATGAAACAACATCTTATCATTCATAAAGTTATTTAAACTAATTTTGATTCAATGAAGGTGTAAATTTTCCCAGATAGATGCAATGCAGTCAAAACTAAGGCCTGGTGTTCAAAGGGACAAGGTACATTAATATTGACTGTCGAGAATGGCCCTTATACAGTAAAAGTCACAATCACATAAATTTCACACTAGATCTGTACTCAACTTACCCCTTTTCACGAAGATGGTAACAGTAAACTGCACAATAGTGTACACGAAGAAAATTAAAAAGAAATACCAAACAAGAAGCATTTTGTAACCAAATTCGGCCACTTGAACTTGTGGACCTTTAGGAGGAGGCATTGTATAAAGAAATACTTTGAACTCAGACTTGGGTAGCTACAGGTAATTTAAACACACACACATAAATTTAAACTAAACTAGGCAGTTATAGAAAATACTGCGGACATAAAAATGAGCAGTTCTTAGACCAGTATGGGTCGCAACCACGTCTTCACAATCACTGCCAGTTCATGGTCTGTATCAACACTATACCCTTAGTTATTAGGTGTGTATTGTTCTTGATATGATGCTTAAATACTCGACACAATGCTAAACAAAGGCGTTTCTGCCTCGTGAATCAACAGATGCTATTATAAACTAACTTTACATAAAATAATATTCCCTATCAAGGACATAACTCAGGTAGCTACGGACAATTAACTTCCTCTTCTTAAGAGACGAAAACTTAGTTAAGAGAATGCATCCAAGAGATCAAAAATTGGATAAAAAAGGGCTCTAAAATGATTGTGTAGGTGATCCTATTTGCAACTAATATTATAAATGCGACAGTAAGACTGAATGTTTCTTGCTCTTTCACGTCAGAGCAACTGAAAGGATTTTCATGAAATTGAGTACAGAGATAGATTACAGTCTGGAATAGCACATACGATATTTTTTTTTGGTCATTCACGCGGACGGAGTCGCCGGTGACAGCTAGTTACCACATTATTATATATTTAACTAGCTGAATCGCGCAACTTCTTTCATTTACTTCATTCTTCTTTCATTTCATTTTCCATTACTGCTCCGCTCCTATTTGTCTTAGCGTGATGATATATAGCCTACTAGCTTCTTCCCGCGACTTCGTCTGCGTAGACTTTAGACCAGGGGCCTGAGTCTGCTATTTTTATAAATTTGTCATTCCGACAAGATCCAATTGTCATGCCATTGTCATTTTGCTAAAAGTTCGTCATCTGCTAAATTCATAATCGCACGATCACTGGCGCGTCAGTGGCCGGTCACTGGCACGTCAATGGTCTCGTAATAGAATTGCGGTAGGAATGCCGTATTGCCATTATTATAAAACCGAGCTAAATTTGAGCATTTATTCATGCCAGATTTTATTTATATTTAGTTTTACATATTACTTATTAATGTTATAAGCAATCTGAAGTAGTGAGAAGTTCGTAAATACTAAATCTGTCATTATGTACGAGATTACCATTCATATGGCTTTCTTTCAATGGCTTGTCAGTGATTGATCATTGGAATGTCATAATGACGCCATTATGGTGCCATTATGTTAGTAGATTGACAAACTTGTCAAAATCAACCATTTTGAAATCAGTGATCGACCATTCTGACACTATTGTAATAGCAGACTCGGGCCCCTGGTGTGCAACTTAATTGCCTCATATTGTCATTCTTGTAATTGCATCTTCATGATTCTGGTATCCAGATAGTGAGTGCCAAAATGACTTCGACATGTTTGTGGTCCCCTGGAAGGTACTTGTGAATTTTTTATGAAAGTCATCTATTTTCCAGAAAAAAAAAACTACCTTAAATACTTTGACATAATTATTATGTCTGCTCTGCTGGTACTCGAAAATCTTTGGCACTCACAAATTCAGCCCCGAAAATACTTCGACATGTTTCTGCTCTCCTGGTACTTGTGAATTTATAGCGTTCACAATTTCCAGCCCCAAAAATACTTCGACATGTTTCTGCTCTCCTGGTGCTTGTGAATCTTTAGAATTCAGTCATTTAGCTCAACAACTTTTACATGTTTCTGTTCTCTTGGTATTTTTTAAACTTAACCGCTCACAATTCCGGCCCCGAAAATAAAATCGACATATTTCTTCTCTCCTGGTTATTTTCGGGAATCTATAGCGTTCACAATTTCCAGCCCAGAAAATACTTCGACATGTTCTTGCTCTCCTAGTACTCGTGAATCTGTAGCGCTCGGAATTCTAGTCCCGAAAATACTTCGACCTATTTCTGATCTCCTGGTACTTGTGAATCTAAAGCGCTCATTTAAACCCCTAAAAATCATCCGAGATGTTTCTGCTCTCCTGGTACTTGTGAACTTATAGCGCTTGACATTCCGGCCTCGGAATACCTCGACATATTTCTGCTCTCCTGGTTATTTTCGGGAATCTATAGCGTTCACAATTTCCAGTCCCGAAAATACTTTGACACGTGGCTCTCCTGGTACTTGAGAATCTATAGCGTTCACAGTTTCCAGCCCCGAAAATACTTCAACATGTTTCTGCTCTCCTAGTACTTGTGAAAATATAGCGTTCACAATTCCAGCGCGGAAAATGTTTCGACATATTTCTGAACTCCTGGTACTTGTGAATCTAAATCGCTCGTAATGCCCCAAAAAAGTGTCGGAGACGTTTCTGCTGTCCTGGTACTTGTGAATCTGTAGCCCTTGACATTCCGGCCTCGGAATACCACGACATGTTTCTGCTCTCCTAGTACTTGTTAGTCTAAAGCACTCGTAATTTAAGCCCCAATAAAATTTCCGAGATATTTATGCTCTCCTGGTACTTGTGAATCTGTAGCGCTTGTAATTCCGGCCCCGGAATACCTTAACATGTTTTTGCTCTCCTGTTACTTGTGAATCTGTAGCGCTCGGAATTCCGGTCTCGAAAATACCTTCGACACGTTTTTGCTCTGCTAATAAAAAAAATCTTTCCCAAAAATAATTTGACATGTTGCTGGTTTCCTTGATACTTGTGAATCTTTTAGCACTCGTAACAAAATTCTAGCCCAGTAAAAAATTTCGACATGTTTCTGTACTCCTGGTACTTTTGAATCTGAAGTACTAAGGTAGCAGAAACTTTGGACTTCCACTTCTTCCTCTGTCTCCATTAGGTAATGTATTTTACCGGGATAAAAAGTAGCCTATGTGTTATTCCAGGATGTAATCTACATATGTGCCAAATTTCATCCAAATCCCTTCAGCCGTTTTTGCGTGATTGACGGACAAACATACAAACATGAACGCTTGGAATGAAAGCCAATCTATTTTCCAGCAAAAAAAAAAACTGACCAAAAATACTTTGACATATACGTCTGCTCTCCTGGTACTCAAGAATCTTTGGCGCTCACAATTTCAGACTCGAAAATATTTCGACATGTTTATGCTCTCCTGGTACTTGTGAATCTGAAGTACTAAGGCAGCAGAAACGTCTGATTTCCACTTCCTTCTCCGCCGCCATTAAGCTACGCCTTTTATCGGGATAAAAAGTAGCCTATGTGTTATTCCAGGATGTCAACTATATGTGTGCCAAATTTCATTCAAATCCCATCAGCCATTTTTGCGTGATTGACGAACAAACATACAAACATACAAACATACAAACATACAAACATACAAACTTTCACATTTATAATATTAGTAGGATAACCTTCCTCGATAAATGGGCTATCTAACACTGAAAGAATTTTTCAAATTGGACCAGTAGTTCCTGAGATTAGCGCGTTCAACCAAACAAACAAACTCTTCTGCTTTATAATATTAGTATAGATGTGGTATTTCGATAAGAATATTACGGGTCAAAAAATATATTTAAAACTTACTGCGAGATTTATAAACACCTAACGCGAAACAGATCACGATGAAAACTACCCAAACAATAAACATAATATGTCGGTAATGCATTGTCTTGAATAGGAAAATAATTAAAATCCACTGACACTAGAGCAACGTGATCCTCCGAATATTCATCAGTCTTTATGAAGCGTTATGAAGCTATTATTTGCGATAACGTACTTATCGAATGTTTATCTGCACATATTTTAGGCGATGACACGTGATTTAAGGCTCTAATATAGATATACCTACGAATATAAAGGATTGAAATCATACTAATATTACAAATTTAAAAGCATTTTTTTCTGTCTGCGTAATCGTAATCTTTTCTCGTCTTGGAAATGGGAGACTATGTCCTGGAATAGATCCTACTTTTTTGTCACAATAGTATGTTTCTTTGGGATAAACTTTGACTTTTACGAAGAGAAAGCCGCTGAAAGAACCTAGTTACAAAGTTGGTGACGAAGTTACTAAAAATGTTATCAAAGTAAACAAAGTTATCTTAGCCATTACCTAGCTACCCATTAGCTAGGTAAGCGTTTGACAAAAAAAAACACAGAGATATTTTAAGTTACATCAAAAAACTTACGCCATCTTCTATACGATGAGGCAGTTATTAGACACAGAAAAAACGTCAACCAAATTAATAACACAATCATGATCTATGTAGTCGTAGAATCGACCACTATCACAGTACAGCAAGTACTGATGGTGGGTACATTTCAGGCACAAGTACAGAAATGGAAAGATAAAATTATAATTTATGATAACGGTGTGGAGTACCAACATAAAATCTTATCTGTACATTAATTTGTGCCCGATTATTGTATTCAGCAATGGATAAATAGCTTTTTTGTTGACGATATTATAGAACCAATAGGTGATGCAAATTTATTACTAAAGATGATGCAGTCTGAATTTGTATTATGGTATACATTAAACGATTTTAGAATTTACATATAAAAAGTTTTCGTAAAGTATCGAAAAGCTCGTTACTTTACGAAAACTTTTCAGCCATCTTCAGAGGAAACAGAATTAAGCAAGACGCCTGAAAAAGTACTAAAAACTTACACAAATGATTTCTGTAAACAGAAAGCACCAGCATCAATATGATGAACGTTGTCAAAATAAGAAACAAAAGCATATTAAATATTAGAAGAAAAACAGAAAAGATTAAAAAAAAAACAATCTACTTCAGCACTGAAATGGACACTGACGTATGGCAGGCAATTTTAATGATTATATTCATGATAATATGCCAAATCTAATCGACTCACTATCTCCGCTCAATTTTGCAGTGGCCAATCAAGTTCAAGGAAAATTTCAAAATATCATCTATGGCCAGATGGATGATTTGTTCCTGTGTGCGGTGTAGGTTTGAAGTGCTATTCAGATTTTAGGAAAGATCTCAAGAGCAGCTTGAGCTCTTTTAGTAGAAATAATTTCACACCCAATGGGATGCCACTGTTCGGGTATATTAATATTATGCCAGTTTTACGTTTTAACGTCACGTTACGTCTTGTGTAATAAATAATGTCCAAACTATCTCAATTATTGAATTCACAAGTCGACAAAAAACACACTAGTTCAAAATTTGGTAATTTTAGTCATGAAAAACACAACATTGATGGCGTTAGTGGTGATTCGAGAAGCGTTAGTTATTTTCCAGTATATGAAAGTTATTCATGCAGTTTTCTTCGTAATAAAAATTAACTTATGTAACTAATCAAATCTAATAATAATTTTTATTGGTGCCCCATTACATTTGAAATGTCTAACGGGGCCTCTGCGAGTTGGTTTCGGCCCCTCGTACAGACCAGAGGACCGGATCTCCAGGTACCAGAGAAAGTAAAAAAAAAAATAATTAAAAGAGCTTTAATTATTGGGAAAGTTGTAAGAATTATAAAAACTTACTGAAATGATGCCGTACCATAGAAACCACCATCATAAGCAAGATCACAGTCATCATTATTAGAAACAAATACATTTTTAGTCAAGTTAATACCACAACTGGATAACAAGGATTTTAAAAATCCGCTTTCTTCACTAAACACTTTACTTAATCTGTAGACGAATTTTAGATTTATACTAAAATTATAGATGATATGCGAAATCTTATCTTTTGATTAATTCATATCTAGGCGATTCATTACTTACAGTGGCCAATTGGTTGGGCTATTTCGATTTCCACTTGAATTGAAAGAGATCAATGTTCAATCATTATCTTGATGGGATCCAAATTACGAAGTTCTTATTTGTTTCTGAATTTCATTCTCAGTTATAAGGACAGCTAAGAATTATTGGGATTTTTTTAGAAAGATTTTCACAAAAACATCCCTAACCATAGATTGCATACTATGCCCGCTGATTATTTTATATTTTCTACACACAGTGTTTTAGATTAAACATAAACATTTAAGAAAAACCAAGATTTCTCATTCATCTACGCACAATAAAACACAAAAAATGTAGATCATAATAATATATATATCGCGAAACGCGGTCAGCTTTTCGATTATTTTAGTCATAAGACCACAACATAGATGGCGTTGATTTATGTTTTGAATTAGGGAAGCGCCATCTAACGGCAGAGATTGCACACTGTTTTTGAAGCAATACATTGTTCTGGGAAATAAAATAATAAATAAAACAAACAAAACAATTCTCCTACAGCAGTTGGCAAGCAGCTTTTGCAAAGCATTTCGATTAAAACCTTTTCCTACACTAATATGACTTCCAACCTTCATCTTTTGCAGTTAGGAGAACAAAAAAAAAACAATGATAAACTTACCACAAAAATTCACCAAAACCGCGTAAATAATCCAAAACAGCGCTATATTAATGACCATAAAGATCAAAGTAGCAGTTAAATCCACCGACATTTTGCTAAATATAATACGAACCAACTTTTAAAGCAATATTGTACTAAATGGTCTGAATGGTTTGACCGTCCGTCAATTCAGGTACCTTTTGATAGGAATACGATACACTATCTGTTGATAACGGTGTTAATTACCGGGTTGTGTTTTGGCTTTTTATTTGATAGATACTACTTATCTTTTGCAAGCGGATTCGCCTGCGCTGACGTCGAAAATCATCAAAGGGAACGAACCTGGGGCCCGAGTCTGCTATTTTTATAAATTTGTCATTCCGACACGATCCCATTGTCATGCCATTGTCATTTTGCTAAAAGTTCGTAATCTGCTAAATTCATAATCGCACAGTCACTGGCACGTCAGTGGTCTCGTAATAGAATTGCGGTAGGAATTCCGTATTGCCATTATTATAAAACCGAGCTAAATTTGAGCATTTATTCATGCCAGATTTTATTTATATTTAGTTTTACATATTATTTATTAGTGTTATAAGCAATCTGAAGTAGTGAGAAGTTCGTAAATACTAAATCTGTCATTATGTACGAGATTACCATTCATATGGCTTTCTTTCAATGGCGTGTCAGTGGTTGATCATTGGAATGTCATAATGACGCCATTATGATACCATTATGTTAGTAGATTACCAAACTTGTCAAAATCAACCATTTTAAAATCAGTGATCGACCATTTTGACACTATTGTAATAGCAGACTCGGGCCCCTGGAAGAAGTCTCTTATTGACTGAGGGCGGATTTCGAACATCATATAATGTGAACAACTTTTGCGAGCTGTCAGTGTCATTATTTTCTATGGAAAATTGACACTGACAGCTCTTGAACGCGTTGAGATGTTCTTAAGGTTCAATTCAAATTCAATTTCAATTTTTGAACAACTTTCGTATTTGCATGTCAATCGCAAACTGTCAAAAAAGCTTTAATTTTCATACATTATTGACAGATTGCGATTGAGATGCGATTGTGAAAATTAGTAGAATTGACACTCAGACCGCAATTTAAATAACAAAAAAGTTTTATTGGTTAAATCCGCTTAAAAACCCAGCCGTGTTCCTCCAAATGCTCTTTGCGTTCCTAAGTCACGGTAACTTTTCTGAACTATATTCCGCAACCTTGGCAGACGGGAACGTGCCCTGAAGATAAAAAGTAGTCTATGTTCTTTCAAAGATCCTAAGGTTCTTGAATCTCTATACTAAAACTCATCAACAGTGGTTCATCGTTTATTGCGTTAATATTATGTAATAAACAGACATACAGTAATAGTTTCTTTCGCATTCATTTTATAAGTATCGATTTTATTTTATGTTAATATTACGTAGGAATTTACACAAAAGATATCTACTGCCTTGTTATTCTACAAAAAAATATTTTCCGACCTAGATATCAATCCCTTTTCAATAATTTTATTTCCATAGCTTAACTGGAATTATGAATTGAATACCGCAAGGAGTGTCCCGAATATCTCTTTAATCAGATTGACATTATGCTGTCAATAGTAGATTATGAAGGATTAGGAAGTTAACTCTCGAGCGTAGCGAGGAAATTAATACAAGAATCCTGAATGCAGCAAGAGATTCAAGTTAGCCCAAGTCAAAGACTCCTTTATCCTTGAAGAGCATACTCTACTTTTCACACCTACGGTGGGAAAATTGTTCGCAATCCACGAAGAGAGGTGGCTGGCCGTAAGCGGTTGCCATCCGCCTTCAAAATTCGTTCCAATAAAGACTTATTTTAGGTTGAGTTTGCATGACACGTAATCTGAAGTTTTCGTGCAAGTGGTGTGAAAACACTCTTTAGTATATCTGAGAAGTGACAGCTTCACTATGTAGGCACCTGTAGACTGTCTTGTACCGGAATTTTATTCTAATAATTATCTTATCGAAATTCTTGCCGACTTTAGATTACTGTACAAGATTATCTTTATAAATCAAACCACATTTTATCGTTGTTTTTTTTTTATAAAAACCGAAACTTTTATAGCCTGGCAAATGAACTTTATGAAAAAACATGAGAAAAGACTGTGGGTTGGTTGAGGAATGACTTGAAAGAAGAGAATGAATTACAGCGTGACGGTTGCCATGAGAGAAGTGGAGAAGAAAAAGTATTACGAAGAACCCGACAACATGGGACAAGAGCAAAAAGATGACGATAACTGAAAGGTGACGAAGAACAGAATGCTGGAAGAAATAGATGAGGCAAACGTAATGCACTGATCCTAAGTAATAACATGCAATAAAAGTAGGCAAAAATTATTAAAATATGGTAATTATTAGAAGTCAGTCCACTAAACCACCCAAACCAACAGCCTACTCATCTTTTGTTTCCATATTCTGCAATAGTTTTGCACCAACCGAGGATTGTCTCTGTATACTGTCATATTGCATAAAGAAATAATCGTCGGTTGATGCCCCATTCCATGTTCCATGGTCACTAACATTAGAATAGTTAGTAACGGGATTGCTACCATGTACCTTTTTATTTGCAAGTTTCTTTAAGTTTTTTTAAGTTAAGTCCAGTCAATGCGGTATCGCACTGATTGCGATTGATGGTTTCTTCTTCTTCACCAGACAAATGAAACCTTCTGTATCTTATTTATTTATTTAAACTTTATGCACAATAGTGGTACATGGGCGGACTTAATGCAACAATGCATTCTCTACCAGTCAACCTTTGGGTTAAAAAGACTACATCTATCTATCTCTATCATCTATTTATCTTCTTAGGCTCTCGTTCGAAGCTCATTAGCGGCTAAGTTACCGCCACTGATGAACTTTGAATGAGATCGGAAGGCTCCTGGGCACCCCTCACATGCTTTGGCTGTCGCTGAGATTCTTGCTGTTTAACAGCAATAACGCCAGCAGAGTGAAAAATTGTCGGCACTCCAACGCCGGCAACCCCGGGGGCGTGCGGAGAGCGGGGCGCGCTTGTGCATCGCTCGCAGTGACGGCGCGGTGGCTGAAATTTTGCTGAATTGAAACTCAGCTGCGATATACTGAATGCGCCGCAATATGTGTTGACTTTGGTAGTTGGCTCGCTTGGCCTACATACCGTATTGCGTAAATCTGCAACCTCGGTACTAAGTTCACTGATGGGTTCCAACTTCAACTGCATTTCGACCAAGCTTGATCCTTATTTTTATGTAGCTGCCTCGTGACGTTGACGTGGTCAAATGTGGTAGCTTGCGCAAATCCTTTGCCACGAAAGTCAGTACGTCGTCCAGGTCAGTCTCCTTCAACGCTTCAATAGTTTTATATGTCTTGGAGACTCCTCTCGGCTCTTTCTTTCATCCCTACTAAGGACGGCATTTGGTCGGTCATACCTACACATATGTGCAGCGACTCATACAGCAGTGTCTTTACCCTGAGTATCTCTTCTTCATTGAAGTTAGAATTATTGAGAAAAAGTTAAAAACAGAGCTTTAAAAGCCCCATTATTAGATGATCTACAAATAATCGCCGGAAACGGGTGAGGTTTTGTCGGGCACCGAGCTCCTCAAATAATTTTCTATTGTAGTCATATTTTTAAGGTTCCCTATCTAAATGCCAAAGGGACACTTTTATTTAGCATCCGCTGTGGGTCCGTCTGTCAGCGGGTTGTATCTCCAGAACCGTAATAGGTAAACAGTTGAAATGTTCATAGAATGTCTATTTCTGTTATATAGGTACTCCCCTCTTTTTTGGTGCTTTATGCTGGATCTTAATAATGGCAATAGTAAGACGCTTTAAATGCGCACAAAATTTGTATTGGCAAAAATTGGATGGATTTAAAAAATAGCGATGATACGAAACCCTTCATACGCGAGTCCGACTCGCACTTGGCCGGTTTTTTTCGTCATAGAATAGCATACAATCTGAAGCCACCTGGTAGGAAGTAGTCAACGCTGATTATGGTCATCTGTAAAACAAAAGGCGTCGCAGGTCTGTGTGGCGATGTCGCCAAAAATAATTGAACACTCCAAAATTTGGTCGAATTGATTTTTGGAGTGTTAAAAAAGGCACCGGTCAATCTTTGGGAGGCTTACTATAATAATGATCATGAAAGTCAAAAAAACGTCCGAATTTTAAAAAGATAATTCGGCCTAAATTCTTATAATTTCAGTTTTCGGGATTACGATCTTAGAAAGTTCTATTTCGAATCTGAAAGTTCACCGAAAGAAACTATACCTTAGACTACTTTGTATCCCGAAAAAAGTATGATTCCAGTTAAACAAGGCAAGTAAGCGAAGTCACGGAAAAGGCTAAAGGTTAATAAAACCCATACGGATCCATTGTTTCCTATTGTCTGAGATAAATGAGTAATAGTCAATGATGTTTTTATCAAGATCATCTTTGACACCTTCAGCTATTGATTGGCATTATCAGTCAGTGCCCATATTCCTATATTGTCGACTTATCTTTCTTCTTATATTGTTTGTTGTTGTTCATTTAAACAATTGACTGTAGTGATTGAAATCGGAAATGTAAGTGCGATTCTAACAAACAAACACCAAGCATCGTAAGTGAAGATGCTTTGGTTACAGTACCAAACAGGCCATGGACTGGTACTGGTACACTCAACAGAAAATAAAGCGTGGCTGTTTCCGTCAAACCTGACAACGCACAGTGTTGGTAGAAGCGACAAGGAACGGATTTACGTGGAGCAAGGCGAAGCTTGAGTTTAAGATATCGCGATAGAGGACTGCTCGGGACGCCCTCTGTCCCAGCTAGAGCACACAAGAGTATTAAATCAAGTATGTCAAAGCAATGACCTCACAGCTGTATTCCTCACAAGGTTTGGCAGAGTTGATGATATATAGCTTGTTCGAAATGTAAGGATGGGAAATAATTAAGTTCCGTGAGACCAATCCCTTGTCCTCTTAGTACCTACTCTCTGAGCACTCAACACTCTCATGAACGTGAATCCTGACAGTGATGTGTTCGCGGACGAATGGAAGACTATCGAGTCGGTATTCCAGAAGTTCTATGAACATGAGCATGTATATTATTTAACTCATATAATTGCCAAAAAGCATAAGGAGGAGCTCGTGGCTAGATAATAACAGCTGCCCGGGTCGATCTTAAGGTTAAGCAACGCTTGCCAAGGTTGGTCTGTGGATGGGTGACTATTTTAACATACCAAGTTTCCTCCGTGCCTCGGAAAGTACGTTAAGAAGTTGGTTCCGGCTGTCATTTGTAAATCTTTGGCAGTCGTTTTGGATAGTCAGAGGCCAATTTATTAATCTGACTCTAGTCTTGCCACGAAGTACCGTGTTACCCAGTTCTTGGGTTGTGGAGGTCTGGTAGGCAGCCGCTCCACGTAAAATACAAGTACTCAGCTAAATCCGGTTTGACTGGAAGCAAACCCCAATATAGTTTGAAAAAGGCTAGGCAGATGATGAAACGGCAAACAAAATAAGTGAATATTACCTGTGTCTAAATTTGAACACGAAACAACACATAGCTGGTGAGAATCCCGTAATTGAATATTGAATGTAATTTTTGGTTTAGTCGTCTTTCGTTACCGATATAACTGGCACCTAATGAGGGCAAAGTCCTACCCGTTGATAACATTGACCAAATGTGGTATGTTCCTATTAACTATTTAACGGAACATGACAATGTTTAATGGATTGACCACTTGTGTTATTTTTAAGCTTATCAATACGAAATTAGTATAGTCGCGAACACCTCAGGCTATTCAAAACTGTCAAATTTTCCCAATCGAATTTGAACCCAATCTCATTGGCAATAAAGTTGAAAATATAACAAAGAAATTTGACAGATTGTTGTAGCTTGAATGTGCTGGCGCCTGTACATTGCGTTGTTTTTTGTTGAATATTGTTGTCAGCTTCCTTTGTCAATCAGAGTCAGATGTCATGCCATCGGTACAGCCATACCTAATATATTTTGTGACAATACTGTCCGTCCCTGACATAGCTGAGGTTTAACGTTAACCTAGTCCAAACTAGTACAAAAATGCCAAAGACATTGATATAAAAGCCAAATTGATATAAACGGCCAAAGTGAAGGCACACTCTCTGAGCGAAGCAAAAGAGAATGTCATACTCTTACTGACTAAAACTCTTCTGTGGTCCAACTCCATACAGGAATTCTCCTGGCCCGGGAAAGGAAAAAGATTAAGACGTATGCTACGAATACCATGCACTGCGAAACGCACCAATGCATCGATCCTGAACCAGCTCCAAATAAAAACTCGCTTGTCCACCTCGTGCCAACAAAACATTCTCTCCTATTTCGGCCACGCAATGCGCAGAGGTGACGAAAACCTCGAAAAACACGGTGGAGACATATCATCCACTCCAGATGCAACCCTGATGCTGACCACGATCCTCAGACATGAGGGTCCGACTCCAGAGAGAGAGTGTACCTCTTTGTCCCGTCAATTATGCTGAAATCTCTGTGAGGCGTGCTTGGAACTCAACGCGCCGTTGACCCAGGCCTGTTGGAGATGGTAAACGACTACTTTAACACGAGCATAGCCGTGGACTAGGAACCTAGGCCCTGGAACGCAAAGGGCATTAGGAGGAACACGGATGGGTTTTAGTCAGTAAGAGTCTGACACTCCCTTCTGCTTCACCCAGGGCGGTAAGAGTCATTTGATGATTTCCCATCCTTGAAATAAACGTTCTCATGCCATTTTATGACGTCCAAGGTACAAGGTCGAATAAACAACAAATCGCGTGGGTGTGCAAAAGTATATTCAATAGATAGAGCCACCATTAATGTATATCTAATCTGTGTATAAATATTTCATAATAATTATAGAGTTTTGGAAAAGTTTGGTACTATAGAGTGCCGTCTCTGTCACTGTTATACGCGTGTCTCTTTCTAAAACTTCTTGTGTCATCATTATTTGACACCTGTCATTTATGTTTGCCTGTTACCTTAGTACAAAAACTATACAGTGGTCCTGACTTTAGAGAAAATATTCACTACTAGCCGCGCAACTTCGTCTGCGTCACATTTCCTTAGCGTGATTATATATAGCCTATCATTATTATAAGTTTTTTAGTTTGTAAGACAAATTCTATGTTGTTGGCTTCCTATACGCCTTGGTGCAAACTGTTAGTGTAGGAAGCAATTGTTTTAAAAATAAATAAATAAATAAATAAATATGATGAGTAGCCATATTCCAACTTGACTTCATCGTGAATCGGGGCTAAATTAAATTATTAAAATAATTTCAGTTTAATGCTGATCTAAGGATTACCTAACAGTTTTAAGATATCACGCCCAAAAATAATACAACAAAGTAACGATGATGATGATATGGTATAGACGCCAGCAAATCAAGATACAACCATCTGTCAAATTTGTTTATGAAATTTTCAACTTTATTGCTGAAGTGGCTGGGTTCAAATTTGATTGGGAAAATTTTATTTTCGGATAGCCTGATTGATAATTATGCTCGCGTCTGTACCTACCTCAACTCAAAGATTGAATAATTTTCGGTAATTCACAGCAGTTAAATGAAGATAAGTTTTAAACTGATTGGTACTAAAAACCGTCATAAAAATAAATGGTTAAATTTATTGCGCTCTACACTTATTTAAATATCAATCTCTCTCTTTCTCTCTCTCTCTTTCTGTCAACTTTAAACGATTGACTGAAGAAGGACAATGATTTAAATTGTTATATAGCGTTAAATGCATTTAGGGATTTATCGTCAAGTGGGACTAGGATACCCATATAAACAAAGAAACTAAAAATATAACCCTCCTTCTGGCGCAGTTGTGTAGCAAAAACTAGCAAACTTCAAGTAAAAAGAAAGAATCAGAGATCAGAGTCTCTGTCATCATCTCTGACCTATACAAGAGTCATGAACCATCACACATAAAAAATAAATGTATGGCTTTATGACACTAGAAACATATTTCACAGAAAAGATCAGAAACAATGAAAAAATAAATATTAAAGAAAAACTTACGTCTCTTAATACAATTCCCGAAGCAGAACCACATCCAAAACAAATACAGGAACATAACAATCAATATACCAATAAATATACTTCCTAACAAATCCATCGTGTTTACTCTGTGTACCGATCGACACTGCTCGAAAAACAACGACTGTAATCTTATCTATGACATCGCGAAAGTAGCAACTTCACACAAGTTCTAATTTCAAAACTAGTTGATAATATGTCTTGAACTTTTCATTTATTTTTTTATGTGTGCGAACACGCGGGTCGAATGGCGGGAATAAACTGCCAAGTCGTTTAAGGGGACTGACTATCTACGTGGTTTCCACTTTGACTGTGTCGGCAAATACAAGTTATATGTGAGGAAAAGTGTCGTGTTCGTCATGAAGGAAACTCATCATCATCATAATATTAATATTATTCCGTTCATTTTCCTGGATTTAAGATCTAGGCATTTTCAGTGTTGCTAGACATCATTTTAAAAAACGACTTTTGCAAGGATGAATAATCATCCTTGCAAAAGTCACTGTCATTGTATAAACAATGAAAGTGACAGATAAAACTTGAATGAGATACCGATACACACACAGGTTCGCACAGGGCTGTAATGTTATTGTTTAAAACAACGCAAGCAATACAGAGTGGGCAATGAATATCAGGAAAAAAATAGTACTCACAAAGCCACTCAATAAAAGTTGCAATATACATCAAAACTATACAAGAAATCAACACTAGTAAAGGTATTGATATCACAAGCATGAAAAAACCAGTGTCTCTCATTGTTAAAAAATAAGAACAAAATCCGTATTTTGTTAACACGCTAAAAGCTATTTTGTCACTATTCACGATCACACTGCGGTTTCCAAATGATACAATATCACTAAAAATATTATCAGAATATTATCTACAAAAGTAAGTAATGAAATACTAATTGAACAAAAACAACGATTTTCCTGATACTGACGCTAAGAAAAGCAATGATAGTGACAGATAAAATTAAACCATACATTGACAGCTGACAGCTAACGTCAAAAAAGATTTTTGAAACAAGCAATAGACATTGGACAATGACGTCAATTTTTACCAACCAATAATGTAAAGGTACTCACGCAGCCAAACGACGAAACTTATACAATACATGCACATTACAAAAAGTAGCAATAATGCTACTGCGGGCAACGTCATTAGAAGCATGATTATTGCCATTTCTTCCATAACTAAATAGTTTATTATTTCGTTTTCTGTTTACACAATAAATGTTTCTTAGCCACTATCGACGATTGGACTCGGGTTTTGTAATGATAAAGAACTAGTATTAAATTACTTATCGGCAATTAAGATACCATTAGGTAAGTACCTACTTCACGTCAATTTGTTCGAATTTTAATCTTATAAGTATTATTTTTCTCTTTATTTAACTTATTTGAGACAGGTATTTATTAGCTTTATTTAAATCTGAGTCTAGCCTACATAACTCAACCGTAAACAAAAATTTTTCTTGTTTTTCTGCCTTACATGAAATGTGTAAAAATATGCCAACATTTTGTTCTTATTTTTTTCACTGTCCATGGCTTGTCAAAGTATAATTTGCTTACTGTTTGAAACCAATCATAGCAAAAGGTAACATTTATCGTTTACCGTACGGTCATTCGTCGAAACAATCCCAAGTTCCCGACCCATCAGCACGTGTCGACAATTGTCACAAGTCGGAACCAATGGAACACAACACTCCTAGAATTTGACACCCTACGATAAGAAGCTACACCTGCATATTAGTGTCACGTTAGAAATATATTATAACTTATCTACACCACGACTTGCATGTGCATCGTGGAAAACGATTAAACGTTAAAGATACCAACTTTTGACCGCAATTTTATATGCTCATTTACCTTTTACCCGTGCTCATAGGAATTTCAAGAAATCCTTTCTTAGTGCTTTCTACGCTCAGTAGTTTCGGCTGTGTTGTCAGTCAGTCGGTCAGTCAGTTAGTTGTAGCTGAGCATGTGATGTCTAGAGTTTCAATTTCCGAATCGGGCAAAATGTTATTAGATTTTTCTATCTAGTGTTTCTTTACATCCCTTATTCCTGAGAATTCTACTTTACATTTATGTAATTTGAACTATGGCTACACATACACATACCGATTTCATTCAAAATAAAATTGTTAGTTTCCAAAACGTGACAGACTCACAGACAGACCTTTAGATTAATCGTATTTATAATAATAGGGATGTAAACCGACGATTCTACCCACAATAATAAAGTTATATTGTACGAGCCAACAAAGAAGGCAGGAAGAAAATTATCCAATTGACCTGCAAGTCAACCGGGCTACCGAGCGATGTATCACTGTACCGACGACCCAACATAACCTGACCTAACACGATGGCGCCACTTCGCAAGACAAGCTGTCAAAGATCTGTCAAATGCAGTACAAACAAATGTAGTTCCATATTTCGCCGCAGTGCTTGGTATATTGGACGTTAGAGCCCTGTGTATGGCTTCATTTAATATAATGTCACCAACTATGAAAGAGATGGTTGCAAATGATAGTAATTATGTCTTATTATCTGTTATTTATCTTATTATATCTTATATCTTATCTGTCTTATTATCTGAGTAAATAATGTAAGTTATTGCCAAAAAAGGTCACACGCGTACACATTTTACTGTAGAGAAGTGATAAAATGATTAATTTTAAAGAATGAGTGTCTGTGTTTAGTGTATAATCCGAGACAAAAATGTATGGACGGTCGGTTGGAACATTCACCTTAAAGAGGCTATCTGGGTTTTTATGTGATCATTGAAACTTTGGGTGGTCCTCTGTACTAAAGCTGGCGAAAAATGATGAATTTAAACGTTCCTAACAGGTTGGCCCGTTACGTTAGCGGTTACCTCTGCTTAACTCTTCAGTCAAAACTGGCGTTATTTTATGTATGTTATGTAACATCTCACCATGGAGTAGGTAAGTGTCTAAATTGTTCAGTTAGTTTTGGCTCAATTACTTGTCATGGTGAGATCAAGAACGTTTAAAACTCTCACCAAGGCCTAGTGCGAGTTTTATAACGCTCCCGATCCCGTTAGCGTAAACGTCAATTTGTATTGAAACTGAATAAGCGCCGTCTGGTGACAAGAACGGAAACATATTATTTTTTCATACAATTTGAACTATGCGGTCACGTTAACGCGATCGAGTAGGTGCAAATTCAAATTCAAAAAAAATAAAATTCAAAAGTCATTTATTCAAATTAGGCTGAGAGCCAGCACTTTTTGAACGTCAAGTTCTACAAAAGACAGTCCCCCAAAACGCCCGCCCGTCACCACTTCCTAGTGTTTTAGCTTTGGAGAAGAAGTGGCCAACAAACTCCCCAGCAACACATCTGTCTGTTACGTTTTAGGAAATAGAATTTATACACCGAGACGAATGCAAAGCAATTAATACATGACACAAAACAACAAAAAAAATAACAGCTAGCACAGCATGATACTATAAAACAAAATGCACACTCAAGCAAGTGTTGACGTTGAAAGATTGACCTACATAGTGACTGACTGACTTCGCTCTATAACGCATTAATATGTCACTACGAGGTAAAACTGCGTAAATATAAAATTAGGTTTGCATGATTGGTCATACGAAACCGTCACAGACTTGACGTAATTATTTTATGAGTTAGGTAACCTAATATATCTACCTACCTATCATCATGAAAACAAATGAACGTCATTCTGACATGACACGTGCTTGAGTAGGATGCCGTGTGGGATGCCCCAGGCAGACTGATACGCCATAAACTATACTAATATTATTAGGTACTGAGTAGTTTGTTGCACCACTTCTTAGTTCTTCCCAGATAAAACACTAGGAAGTGGTGAAGGGCGGCCGTTTTGGGAGACTGTCCTTATACAGAACTTTATCGTTCAAAATTACTGGCCTAGTCTAATTTGAATAAATGTCTTAGACTTTTATAAATGCGCAAGTAATTGTAACTGTAAACGCATTTACTTAAAAGGGTAATGAACATAAACATGGATGGATGGAGAGGGAGAGGAAGGCCAAAGAAAAGATGGATGGATTGTGTAAGAAGCGATATGAAAGAAAAGGGAGTTATTGAAAGTTTGACGGCTGATAGGGCAGAGTGGAAGAAAAAAACGTGTTGCGCTGACCACACGTAACATGGGATAAGGGCAGGAAGATGATGATGAAGTAATTGTAACTGTACATAACCTCAAAGTCTTAACGAATTTGGATGAATCATGCCGTACGGAGAGACCAAGATCTATTTAGGAACATAGGCTACTATTAATAGTAGTTTTAGTAGCTATAGTACGCGAGTTTCTTTATAATGGGGCTCTCCACAGCATTAGCTGGTGGACTGCTGACCCAAGAAAAATAAGTCTTGTGTGACTGTTGACTGCGGGATGGACCGATTCTACACATAGTGTTATTCTATTGTCAACAGATATTGTCAAAGTGCTAAAATATAATTTTATTTTATTTCTTAAGAAAACTTACAGCTAAGATACATATAGTTGTTTATAAGTGAAAGAAGGCCACCGCTTGGCCACCGGCGAGCATGAGTCACGTGATAACGTCGAGCGCACAGGCGCCAAATATCAAAGCGCGCGCAGCTGCAAGCCAGATGTTTATGTTTACGTTAACCTTTTTTTAGTGGCCTCCTATTAGAGCTACCACTCAAGTGTATTGTTATTTGTATAGCTGAGAAACGGCTCCTTATAGTTACGTTAAGTGTATGATAACGGTTAGTTTCTATATTTTTTAACTAATTTGTAAACATTGAATATTGGTGAAAAAAACACATTACGTGAACTTTGAACAGGAATAATTTAAAAAGTAAATCGATAACATATATATTTTATGACTTGTATGGGTAGCTGGGTTATATCTAAAAACGATAAATAACAAACAACATACTCCACCGTACAAAAACATATATAAAAAAAAAAAAAACTACCACCAAACATTAGCCATTTCCCGCCATTTTGCATTATTTACCTTCCGACCCACGGAACAAAAATTCTAATCATAACGTAAATTTCGTTTGTTTTGTTTATGTTTTGGCTGAAATCTATTGCCCAGTAAACATAAAATGCGATAATAATTACTTTTTAGTCTGAACAAGTAGCTAGACTTAATAATTAATCAATTACGATAGCGTTCTGACAACATGGACGCCTTGTGTAACAAGGGATAGGAAAATCATAAAAAAACATGCTAATACTTACCAACATGTTTATTTTCACTTGCACACACATTAATCACATCACAATGCACCCATAAAACATTACTTAACACTAATTCACTCACAAACAACATAATAAACAAGTTTATTCGACACTACGTCATCGCGCAACTCGCGTCATACCACAGACTGAATAAAACATTTAATTTCTTTCTAAAAATGGACTCGCCTGTGGCGTGTTTCGTATTTTTAGCATGTATGAAATGTCAATAAATCGAGTGGAAAAGAGCAAAAGGATTAAAATACCGTGTGTTAGACAGAAATGGACATAATTTGTGACGGGTCGCGATCAAACGTCAAAGAATACTACAGTCCCTTTGGTATTTTTACTCCAAAATTTTTTTTGAATACTATAGTCTCTTTCGTTCCTCAAGCGGTTTAAAAGTTTTCACTGACAATATTGCGGTAGCAAAAGAAACTGTAGACAAGCAAGAGGAAGTAAGAATTAGTAAGCACTCGGAGACAATATTATGAAGAAGTTAGTGAACTTCGAAGAAGTTTTTACACAGATTTTTTTTTATGTTTCAGAACACTCACTGGTGGAGAAAGAAAAAATTACAATTTCACGCAAAATTTTACAATCTTACGGAGTTTGGCAAAAATCAACAAAAAATTGTCAAACGCATAACTTCGCTAAAAATGGTTTACGAAGTATGACAAAAATCAATGAAAGCACTACCCTAAAGCCTTTGATTTACCTGTACTTTAAAAGTGCAAAATGATGCAGCGGTACTTAACCACTCAATATTAGCTGTTAGAGGATTATCACGTCCATTCTAATCTAAAGGATCACTTAAACATGACTATTGTGTCTAATAATAGCATAATATGTTCATTTAATTCAACTTACTGCAGTACATCATCCAGTGCCTTAGGCACACGACAGAGAGCACTAAAATAGCGAATACACTAGGAAAAGCTATCACCAATATCGTAGAATTCATTGCATTACAAATCTTTCTTATCAAAAATATTTCTTAGATTTTTAAACTGGACCTAACACACTTGGAAAGTAAATTAAAAGTTAAAACCTTTTTTAAATGTGTAAAAAAGCAATCTATTTTCAAATTTACAGCAATTTTCTGCGATTGGTTTGAACTGTCCTAGCAACAAAATTCCTTCAGTACTAATTGTTAAGTGGCAACAATCACGGTTGGCCGTCTGTTGTAGTTTATCGGCGAAAGGGGGGCAAATATTAAAGCCTTTTGTATAAAATGAGATAGCGATAATCTTATCGCTGTCTATCGGGAAATGGGAGAGGTGTGAAGTGGCTTTGTGACGTCAGTCGGGTGTGAGGGCTCGTACAAGGACGGGGTCGGTCCAATCCACGAATGTTTGAAGGATTATCTGATGGCATTGGCCTCAAAAACTCAGTGCGGTTTACCAATGGTTTCCAATAAATCCAAACAAGGATCAATGAGAATTGGCAGTTGGAGCCATTGTCTCGGCCAGGACTGTTCAAATTCAAGCCATGATTTCGTTTAGGAAATTCAAGTCCAGATTTGACCCTTACCTAGTCCTGGCCACAACTGGCTATAAAACTTTTGGTCATAAGATTTTTCTGGGAACATTAGGTCCTCACAAGTTTGTTACAAAGTTTCTAAAACAATCCAAATCCAATACAAAAAAATCTTTATAAATAATAAAAATAAAGTTTTCTTTGTATTGGATTTGGATTGTTTATCTGAAGCAACAGAGTTACGATACTTACCGCCATCTATGTAAGCCTATCTGAACCATTTAGTCTGCCGGCTATCAGTATAGTACACTGATAAAACAAACTGCAATTCAAGAAGTACTGCTACTCGATACTAGATGGCAGCACGTAGGTACGTGATATGTTTCGACGAATTAGGCTTAGCCTGCACTAGTGACATTTTGTCTGCGTGACAGTATGTACATCTCTTTCTTTCGCACTTTTGAAATGCAAGAGCGATATATACTATCGCGGTGACAAAAGTCACTAGTGCGCGCCTGGCCTTAGCTCTGCAAACAATGGGATTTCACTCGCTATGAGACTCATAGCCTGGCCTGACCACTATGTAGGTAACGGGATACATGGCCAGGAACATTTCAATAGTAAAAAATACCTACATTTTAATATGTATTTTTAGAATAAGTACCTTGTATATTAAAGGTCACATTACGCTGCTTTGTATCAAAATCTCAAATTATGACATTTTATTTTATTCAGGGTCTATAGTAACCTTATCTACTTATATAAAAATATAGTGGAACTCAACACTGTACCTACCTATGTACAATTGGAGGATACCTAATCAAATGAAGTTTTTAATTGGAATTTTTAACAGCCCGTCTAATCATGAACATACTTAGGTTTTCTATATTGTCAGGGTTGCGGAATTTGTTCGAGAGTCACCGCGGTCCTGGAGGGCTATACTCTCTAAGCCCGAAGTCCGTAGTTTTGGTCTTAGTTGCGGGCGTATTCTACTCCGTATCATCTAACCACTAAGAATTAATGACAACACGATTTGACAGTAACCTACTATTAAATCGTGTTGTCGTTCATTATTAGTTCGAGTTTGGTACTAATCGTAAATTCGCAGGTGATAGGGAGTAGAATACGCCCGCAACTAAGTCCAAAACTACGGACGTCGGTCTTAGAAAGTAGCCCACTGGAACGTAAATGGACACCATAAGAAACACGGATAGGGTTTCGTCAGGATCAACAATATTGACTTATAGCAATTTTCTTTGTTCCGTGATAGTTTTTTTTTTTTGAATTATGGATCTTGTATAGTCTGAAATAAAGACTATTATTTATTTATATTTAAAAAGAAAGAAGATACGTTATCTACGTTAAAGCTGATTAAACAAAAAAAAACCCAAAGTGACATCACCAATTCTGTTTGCTTAGTAAATTATCTAATTAACTATCACTGTAAGTAGGTATACCAAGGCACCTACTTTTAGAAGAGGTGTCATTTGACACTTCTAAAAGTAGGTGCCTTGGTATACAGGTGGTAAAAAACATAATTCATCCTCTTGATTCCTCCACTGAGATTAAAGTCAGAAGGACCATAATTATAAATAAACCGAAAGACATATAACCGAAGAATTAAATAGGGTGAAAGTAGTTCACCGGTATAAATCCTTAACGCGAACGGTTTGTGATTAGTAGAAACCACTAGATCATTGAAACTGTTTATTTAAAAATAAAAATAGACCCAAGCGTAATAAAAATATTTTTTCAATATATACTCACGTAAATAATATTCAGTCATAACGGCGGCAACACCAAACATAACCACGCACATAATAATTAATAGAACGTCCATTTTTATTTATTTATTACTATAAATAAAAGTGAAAATAAATTACAACTTTAAAATATTAGTAAAAATAAATTATAACTTTAAAATATAAATAGTTCTTTTTTTTAATTCAAATTAATAGTAAAAATAAATGCATAACTAATTTGAAATAATTAATATTGAGAAAGAAAACACTGTTTACACAGTACAATCACAGTTGATGGTAGACATTAAAATAATTAGATATTATTTTTTGTAAACCATCTATGATTAGATAACCTCCAAGACCCAGTTTATTAATCTACAATCATTAGGGTTCCACTGTCCGTCCATCCGTCTGTCTGTCAGCGGGCTCTATCTCAAGAACCGTAATAGGTAGACAGTTGAAATTTTCACAGATTGTGTGTTTCTATAGCCGCTATAACAAAAAACAATAAAATATAAGGTTTATGGTACGGAACCATTCGTGTTCGAGTCCAACTAGCACTTGTCCAGTATTTTTTGTTTTGTTTTTAATCTTTACGTGGCGTGATGCACTGTAGACTATTACTGATAAAATTATTAAACTTTGAATCATTGATATTATAACAGAAAACTAGATTTTTCATTTTGATTTTATATCATACACACTGAGCTAATGAGATTATAAGTTATTCTGTTGGTATCGCCCCTAGCAACGATTTATCTGTTAACCTAGCCTGCTGTGACGTGATAGCGTTACAAACAAAAAAATAAATTAAAATAAACTAAATTAACTACAAACTAAGACAACATCAAAAAATTGATCCAAACGGCGATAAGAAAAAACTAAGGCCTATTTGAGAATTATTTTTTCCCGTAAATTATCTGTAATAGAGATTTGATATTTTGGCTATTGTTTTTAGACTGTACCTATGATCTACCTCGTAGGCGTGGGCATGCAGACGGCGAGCATTGGGTGGCTCGCCATCTGATCAGTACCAAGCCCGGGCTGTATTCCACGCGCGTCTCAAAGAGTTATCAGCAAAGCAGATGAGGCCGCTAGGGCCAGTGCCTGCCGGCGTTGCGGAATTTGTTCGAAAGAGTCACCGCGGCCCTGGAACGCAAAGGGCAAGGAGGATCACGGATGGGTGCTAGTCAGTAGGAGTCTGACACTCCCTCCTGCTTTACCCAGAGCGGGAGGAATTGCTGGGGAGTTTATTGGCCACTTCTTCTTCCCAGCTAAAACTCTAGGAAGTGGCGACGGGCGGGCGTTTTCGGGGGACTGTCTTCTTGTAAACGTTGACGTTCAAAAAGTGCTGGCATTCAGCCTAATTTGAATAAATGACTTTTGATTTTGATTTTGAATCATTTGATGATTTCCCATCCTTAAAAAAACAGTATTCTATAACATCAGTTTACATAAAAACGTACCAAACACACTTTCACACATTTAAAAAAATCGAAAATATCTAAATATAAACCTTGAAAACGCCACTGAATTAAAATATAATGATGAATGAATATAACGAAACTTAATTAGTTTGTTTCACCACTTCTTAGTTCTTCCCAGATAAAACACTAGGAAGTGGTGAAGGGCGGCCGTTTTGGGAGACTGTCCTTATACAGAACTTTATCGTTCAAAATTACTGGCCTAGTCTAATTTGAATAAATGTCTTAGACTTTTATAAATGCGCAAGTAATTGTAACTGTAAACGCATTTACTTAAAAGGGTAATGAACATAAACATGGATGGATGGAGAGGGAGAGGAAGGCCAAAGAAAAGATGGATGGATTGTGTAAGAAGCGATATGAAAGAAAAGGGAGTTATTGAAAGTTTGACGGCTGATAGGGCAGAGTGGAAGAAAAAAACGTGTTGCGCTGACCACAAGTAACATGGGATAAGGGCAGGAAGATGATGATGAAGTAATTGTAACTGTACATAACCTCAAAGTCTTAACGAATTTGGATGAATCATGCCGTACGGAGAGACCAAGATCTATTTAGGAACATAGGCTACTATTAATAGTAGTTTTAGTAGCTATAGTACGCGAGTTTCTTTATAATGGGGCTCTCCACAGCATTAGCTGGTGGACTGCTGACCCAAGAAAAATAAGTCTTGTGTGACTGTTGACTGCGGGATGGACCGATTCTACACATAGTGTTATTCTATTGTCAACAGATATTGTCAAAGTGCTAAAATATAATTTTATTTTATTTCTTAAGAAAACTTACAGCTAAGATACATATAGTTGTTTATAAGTGAAAGAAGGCCACCGCTTGGCCACCGGCGAGCATGAGTCACGTGATAACGTCGAGCGCACAGGCGCCAAATATCAAAGCGCGCGCAGCTGCAAGCCAGATGTTTATGTTTACGTTAACCTTTTTTTAGTGGCCTCCTATTAGAGCTACCACTCAAGTGTATTGTTATTTGTATAGCTGAGAAACGGCTCCTTATAGTTACGTTAAGTGTATGATAACGGTTAGTTTCTATATTTTTTAACTAATTTGTAAACATTGAATATTGGTGAAAAAAACACATTACGTGAACTTTGAACAGGAATAATTTAAAAAGTAAATCGATAACATATATATTTTATGACTTGTATGGGTAGCTGGGTTATATCTAAAAACGATAAATAACAAACAACATACTCCACCGTACAAAAACATATATAAAAAAAAAAAAACTACCACCAAACATTAGCCATTTCCCGCCATTTTGCATTATTTACCTTCCGACCCACGGAACAAAAATTCTAATCATAACGTAAATTTCGTTTGTTTTGTTTATGTTTTGGCTGAAATCTATTGCCCAGTAAACATAAAATGCGATAATAATTACTTTTTAGTCTGAACAAGTAGCTAGACTTAATAATTAATCAATTACGATAGCGTTCTGACAACATGGACGCCTTGTGTAACAAGGGATAGGAAAATCATAAAAAAACATGCTAATACTTACCAACATGTTTATTTTCACTTGCACACACATTAATCACATCACAATGCACCCATAAAACATTACTTAACACTAATTCACTCACAAACAACATAATAAACAAGTTTATTCGACACTACGTCATCGCGCAACTCGCGTCATACCACAGACTGAATAAAACATTTAATTTCTTTCTAAAAATGGACTCGCCTGTGGCGTGTTTCGTATTTTTAGCATGTATGAAATGTCAATAAATCGAGTGGAAAAGAGCAAAAGGATTAAAATACCGTGTGTTAGACAGAAATGGACATAATTTGTGACGGGTCGCGATCAAACGTCAAAGAATACTACAGTCCCTTTGGTATTTTTACTCCAAAATTTTTTTTGAATACTATAGTCTCTTTCGTTCCTCAAGCGGTTTAAAAGTTTTCACTGACAATATTGCGGTAGCAAAAGAAACTGTAGACAAGCAAGAGGAAGTAAGAATTAGTAAGCACTCGGAGACAATATTATGAAGAAGTTAGTGAACTTCGAAGAAGTTTTTACACAGATTTTTTTTTATGTTTCAGAACACTCACTGGTGGAGAAAGAAAAAATTACAATTTCACGCAAAATTTTACAATCTTACGGAGTTTGGCAAAAATCAACAAAAAATTGTCAAACGCATAACTTCGCTAAAAATGGTTTACGAAGTATGACAAAAATCAATGAAAGCACTACCCTAAAGCCTTTGATTTACCTGTACTTTAAAAGTGCAAAATGATGCAGCGGTACTTAACCACTCAATATTAGCTGTTAGAGGATTATCACGTCCATTCTAATCTAAAGGATCACTTAAACATGACTATTGTGTCTAATAATAGCATAATATGTTCATTTAATTCAACTTACTGCAGTACATCATCCAGTACCTTAGGCACACGACAGAGAGCACTAAAATAGCGAATACACTAGGAAAAGCTATCACCAATATCGTAGAATTCATTGCATTACAAATCTTTCTTATCAAAAATATTTCTTAGATTTTTAAACTGGACCTAACACACTTGGAAAGTAAATTAAAAGTTAAAACCTTTTTTAAATGTGTAAAAAAGCAATCTATTTTCAAATTTACAGCAATTTTCTGCGATTGGTTTGAACTGTCCTAGCAACAAAATTCCTTCAGTACTAATTGTTAAGTGGCAACAATCACGGTTGGCCGTCTGTTGTAGTTTATCGGCGAAAGGGGGGCAAATATTAAAGCCTTTTGTATAAAATGAGATAGCGATAATCTTATCGCTGTCTATCGGGAAATGGGAGAGGTGTGAAGTGGCTTTGTGACGTCAGTCGGGTGTGAGGGCTCGTACAAGGACGGGGTCGGTCCAATCCACGAATGTTTGAAGGATTATCTGATGGCATTGGCCTCAAAAACTCAGTGCGGTTTACCAATGGTTTCCAATAAATCCAAACAAGGATCAATGAGAATTGGCAGTTGGAGCCATTGTCTCGGCCAGGACTGTTCAAATTCAAGCCATGATTTCGTTTAGGAAATTCAAGTCCAGATTTGACCCTTACCTAGTCCTGGCCACAACTGGCTATAAAACTTTTGGTCATAAGATTTTTCTGGGAACATTAGGTCCTCACAAGTTTGTTACAAAGTTTCTAAAACAATCCAAATCCAATACAAAAAAATCTTTATAAATAATAAAAATAAAGTTTTCTTTGTATTGGATTTGGATTGTTTATCTGAAGCAACAGAGTTACGATACTTACCGCCATCTATGTAAGCCTATCTGAACCATTTAGTCTGCCGGCTATCAGTATAGTACACTGATAAAACAAACTGCAATTCAAGAAGTACTGCTACTCGATACTAGATGGCAGCACGTAGGTACGTGATATGTTTCGACGAATTAGGCTTAGCCTGCACTAGTGACATTTTGTCTGCGTGACAGTATGTACATCTCTTTCTTTCGCACTTTTGAAATGCAAGAGCGATATATACTATCGCGGTGACAAAAGTCACTAGTGCGCGCCTGGCCTTAGCTCTGCAAACAATGGGATTTCACTCGCTATGAGACTCATAGCCTGGCCTGACCACTATGTAGGTAACGGGATACATGGCCAGGAACATTTCAATAGTAAAAAATACCTACATTTTAATATGTATTTTTAGAATAAGTACCTTGTATATTAAAGGTCACATTACGCTGCTTTGTATCAAAATCTCAAATTATGACATTTTATTTTATTCAGGGTCTATAGTAACCTTATCTACTTATATAAAAATATAGTGGAACTCAACACTGTACCTACCTATGTACAATTGGAGGATACCTAATCAAATGAAGTTTTTAATTGGAATTTTTAACAGCCCGTCTAATCATGAACATACTTAGGTTTTCTATATTGTCAGGGTTGCGGAATTTGTTCGAGAGTCACCGCGGTCCTGGAGGGCTATACTCTCTAAGCCCGAAGTCCGTAGTTTTGGTCTTAGTTGCGGGCGTATTCTACTCCGTATCATCTAACCACTAAGAATTAATGACAACACGATTTGACAGTAACCTACTATTAAATCGTGTTGTCGTTCATTATTAGTTCGAGTTTGGTACTAATCGTAAATTCGCAGGTGATAGGGAGTAGAATACGCCCGCAACTAAGTCCAAAACTACGGACGTCGGTCTTAGAAAGTAGCCCACTGGAACGTAAATGGACACCATAAGAAACACGGATAGGGTTTCGTCAGGATCAACAATATTGACTTATAGCAATTTTCTTTGTTCCGTGATAGTTTTTTTTTTTTGAATTATGGATCTTGCATAGTCTGAAATAAAGACTATTATTTATTTATATTTAAAAAGAAAGAAGATACGTTATCTACGTTAAAGCTGATTAAACAAAAAAAAACCCAAAGTGACATCACCAATTCTGTTTGCTTAGTAAATTATCTAATTAACTATCACTGTAAGTAGGTATACCAAGGCACCTACTTTTAGAAGAGGTGTCATTTGACACTTCTAAAAGTAGGTGCCTTGGTATACAGGTGGTAAAAAACATAATTCATCCTCTTGATTCCTCCACTGAGATTAAAGTCAGAAGGACCATAATTATAAATAAACCGAAAGACATATAACCGAAGAATTAAATAGGGTGAAAGTAGTTCACCGGTATAAATCCTTAACGCGAACGGTTTGTGATTAGTAGAAACCACTAGATCATTGAAACTGTTTATTTAAAAATAAAAATAGACCCAAGCGTAATAAAAATATTTTTTCAATATATACTCACGTAAATAATATTCAGTCATAACGGCGGCAACACCAAACATAACCACGCACATAATAATTAATAGAACGTCCATTTTTATTTATTTATTACTATAAATAAAAGTGAAAATAAATTACAACTTTAAAATATTAGTAAAAATAAATTATAACTTTAAAATATAAATAGTTCTTTTTTTTAATTCAAATTAATAGTAAAAATAAATGCATAACTAATTTGAAATAATTAATATTGAGAAAGAAAACACTGTTTACACAGTACAATCACAGTTGATGGTAGACATTAAAATAATTAGATATTATTTTTTGTAAACCATCTATGATTAGATAACCTCCAAGACCCAGTTTATTAATCTACAATCATTAGGGTTCCACTGTCCGTCCATCCGTCTGTCTGTCAGCGGGCTCTATCTCAAGAACCGTAATAGGTAGACAGTTGAAATTTTCACAGATTGTGTGTTTCTATAGCCGCTATAACAAAAAACAATAAAATATAAGGTTTATGGTACGGAACCATTCGTGTTCGAGTCCAACTAGCACTTGTCCAGTATTTTTTGTTTTGTTTTTAATCTTTACGTGGCGTGATGCACTGTAGACTATTACTGATAAAATTATTAAACTTTGAATCATTGATATTATAACAGAAAACTAGATTTTTCATTTTGATTTTATATCATACACACTGAGCTAATGAGATTATAAGTTATTCTGTTGGTATCGCCCCTAGCAACGATTTATCTGTTAACCTAGCCTGCTGTGACGTGATAGCGTTACAAACAAAAAAATAAATTAAAATAAACTAAATTAACTACAAACTAAGACAACATCAAAAAATTGATCCAAACGGCGATAAGAAAAAACTAAGGCCTATTTGAGAATTATTTTTTCCCGTAAATTATCTGTAATAGAGATTTGATATTTTGGCTATTGTTTTTAGACTGCACCTATGATCTACCTCGTAGGCGTGGGCATGCAGACGGCGAGCATTGGGTGGCTCGCCATCTGATCAGTACCAAGCCCGGGCTGTATTCCACGCGCGTCTCAAAGAGTTATCAGCAAAGCAGATGAGGCCGCTAGGGCCAGTGCCTGCCGGCGTTGCGGAATTTGTTCGAAAGAGTCACCGCGGCCCTGGAACGCAAAGGGCAAGGAGGATCACGGATGGGTGCTAGTCAGTAGGAGTCTGACACTCCCTCCTGCTTTACCCAGAGCGGGAGGAATTGCTGGGGAGTTTATTGGCCACTTCTTCTTCCCAGCTAAAACTCTAGGAAGTGGCGACGGGCGGGCGTTTTCGGGGGACTGTCTTCTTGTAAACGTTGACGTTCAAAAAGTGCTGGCATTCAGCCTAATTTGAATAAATGACTTTTGATTTTGATTTTGAATCATTTGATGATTTCCCATCCTTAAAAAAACAGTATTCTATAACATCAGTTTACATAAAAACGTACCAAACACACTTTCACACATTTAAAAAAATCGAAAATATCTAAATATAAACCTTGAAAACGCCACTGAATTAAAATATAATGATGAATGAATATAACGAAACTTAATTAGTTTGTTTCCGTTGTGTTGTAATCGACACTTAAATGTTAATGGTTCGGTTTGATTGCTGGCATTTGATTGCAAGGTAACACTGCGCACGTACCTGTGTGGTGACTAGCTACATACAGTACATACACAATGTATATCGGTAAAACGCAGTAAATAGAAACACAGGGAATAGAAACATAACCTTGAATGGTATTTTCACTTGAACGCTAATGTATTTTAACCTATACTAATATTATAAAGAAGTAAAGTTTGTGAGTTTGTGGCATTGTACCACTACGTTATTTGTGAGTATCATAGGCTATATATTATTAACCCAAAATTCCGCCTAACGAACTGAGCACGGGTCAGCTAGTCTTTTAAAAACAGTAAATACTGCAACCAGAATTTAAATAAAGTGAAAATTACCTTCAAGGTTATGTTTCTATTCATCCCGTTTTACCATAAATATAATAATCTACTATCAATACATAAATAATATTGAAGTGTCTGCTTGCAATATCAAAATCCAAAACAGCTTTAGTAAATGCGATATTAACAAAAAAGTATTGTGCAACATTAGTACAATATTTATTTATGTATTAAATTATATAGGTACACAGCTGGATATTTAGTACTTATTTAACTCTCTATAGGTCTGCCCTCTAAACATGGAATGGCTTCAATGTATTTCATTAACTGGCGTTTTCCCCACAGTTTCACCCTTAGCATAACGTACAGGAATTATGTATGTTTTCGAGATAGTACCTACATAAGTCAGAAAGTTATCAGAAGAAAGCTCTTTCACTCCTAGAGATTTCGAGAGAGAGGAAGAGATACAATTGCTGATATGGAGTAGAGAGTATATTTATTTGTAGTGCGGCGCATAAACATGCATTTTTCAATTTAAAATGTAAAAAAATGGAGATCTAGGTTCATGGAAAAAAATATCTCGAAAAGTTCCCCTGTTGTAGAAAAATAAATACGTATATTTGTAATAAAACAGCATGTGTTGTTGTATAAGTTCGTCACAAAAGTCTTGAACATCTTGTTTGTTTGTCACGCAACTATGGACAACCACATGTCGATGTTGAGGACATATTTGTAACACAATAGAACCAGTTCTGATATGGATGGAAAGTATTTACTCAGTATTCTGTGTGTGCTGAGTTACCTAGCGTAAGAAATTTATGATTTGAGGATACAAAATGATGGTTAGTTATTTATGTGCTCGCTAGCTATTTATTTTATTGGAGATTTAATTTCAAATTATTATTTCAAGAATTCTCCTATATTTACTTTCAAAAACTATGCAAGATAGTTAATTACTGGTAAATATTTAAGTACATTGTGATAACACATAATTATTTACTCTCGGCTTACAGTGCGCTATGTGTTCAGTGGCCAAAGTAAATAAAACTTCGGGTTTTCCCTCGTTTCATCTGTATTTACGACGACACGGTTGACGCATTGGTTGGGCGAATGACTACAGCGCTACGTGTTGCGGGTTCGATTCCCGCTTGGAACAAATACTTGTAAGGCCTACAGATAGTTGTTCCGGGTCTGTCTGTTTGTGTATGTGAGTTTGTAGGTATGTAAACGCAACCACGATACAGGAGAAATTCATAGTGGGAGTAACGTTAAAAAAAGAGAATTGTCCCGTTGGTCTAGTCGAGGTAAGGCGTTACTACTGAGCATGAGATCCTGAGTTCGATTCCCGCGTCTTTCTGTGTTTGTACCTAGTCGATGATGTCTTCATCGTGTAATTTTCCGTCTCAAATTGCTAATTACTGATGTCCGGAAAATTACAGACCTTCTTACTAGGTGATAAAACATATTATGCAAGTATCATTTTAAATATGATTCATCCCATCCAAAAGCAATAGTTTCTAATATATTTGTCTTATTTAGAAAATAAAGTTTCCAATTTCACGCGTTATTTTACAATCTTACAGCGTTTGCAATTTGCAATTGAATTGAACCAAATAAAGTGTATTATTTTAAAATAGCATTTAAACATTTATATTAATGACCATACGCGCTTACAGTCATACAGGTCCCTAATCACATAATATGTATAAACTTTATAACAAAAACAACTCACCGTTTCTGAACTTCGTGAGATAGTACAGCATCATCAGAGTCAACAAGTACACTAGGTAACAGAAAATAGGCGCCATCACCACACAGATTAAACCCGCGACGTCGGTCAACATTTTAACTGAGAAACAATTGAAGGCGTAAGCCTGGATATCACTGCCGCACTATGAGGACTTTTGACGTTGAAGAAATTTCAAAATGGCGGAATCCGTTCGCAATTTAAAATAGCACACGAAAAACCATTGCCTAGATTTGTAAATAATAGAAGCTCGATTTAAAAAAAGAATTAACTAGTTTGCTACTACAATATTTTCTTTTTCAGTTTTCATAATGTGTAACTGTTTTAACAACCTCGGAATACGCGAATGAGTGAAACACTGTAGATAGGAGTATCTTTGTATGCTTTAACAAAAGTACACAAAACATTAAAAATGTTAACAATACACAAGATAACACTTGAAGGTTAATTTCTTGCGTTCATCAAGTTTAAGGTTATTTTTCTTGAATATTTTTTTCATAGAGTTTTCATAACGGAAATCTTTCAGGAAGCAAGTGACAACAGAAGTAGGTTTTGACGCTGAAAATGCCATTGAAACAGTCATGTCTGTGAAATATAAGTTAATATTAACTACATCATAATCAATCTACAAAGTTTTTATTGCTAGAACACACCTCGGGGAGAGAGTGTGGGCAGTTCAAAAACACACGGTCATGGTGTCTGTTGGTTGCTATCACATCAATCCATCTGCCCAGCCAAATTTTTAAACTCTGTTGGGGTTGGTTTTTACTTTAACTGGAGGTAAGTACCAGTATTTAACAATGAAGAAGCTATGGTGATTGCCTATCTGACCTGTACAAACCTGTAATCGGCTAACGCGATTCCCATCGCAAAGATATGGATCTTTGAGAGGGGGCTGACTTCCGGAAGCGTAACGTAACCTTGAAGTCTAACCCTTGTGATATTATTTAGCCACGAGCTCCAGAAATCTCCACAGCTGGCTGAATAATAAATCTTCCAATTTATTGTATCGAGAACATTCCGGTTTCCTAAAAGCATTAAATGTCTTGATACTACCTATTAAATTTGGTCCTTCGAGCCGGATGTTTTACCTCATTTTTTTTCCTTTTACTTATTCTAGTTTTTGACAAAACTCTGACGAAACTATTAAGGAAGTTATATAAAACGATGTAACTATGATAGAGCATAATAGTGTTATCTTGAGACGTGGAATCTGTGTATAAAAGTTATTTTAACAACTATGAAGGAATTAAAATTACGGTTACAAGTGTCTTCCTTGATGATGTCTAGTAGGAAGTAGATTTTGTTATTTTTTAACGTGCTTCAAATCTTTTAGATGCTGTTTCCGATTTGAATAATAGAGCTAACCACAAAACGATTAATTTTGATTGTACTTCTTCACATACACTTCTAAATACTTTGGTAGTATTCTAAAATTTAGTGTATAGATTTAGTTTTTTTGACGTTCACGAGGGTAAATCCGATAATAGAAGCTCGTATGAGTATACGACGCTAATCACTGAACCATAAAAACCTATGAGAGCACCCAGAGCTCATAAAAACTTAATGATTCCTCTGATTGGTGCGTCCGTCCACTAATCTCCACAACTAATGAATTGAATTAATAGGCTGTCAACTGCAATTGTTTTATTAGTCTTGAGACCTTGTTGTTATTGCAAGGTCCAGGCCGTATAGTGAATCAGGCTATTTTTAGCATTTTGACTCAGGCCTAAGGAATGTTGATGGAGACAAAAGGAAGGCCAAAGAATTGATGAATGGATTGTCGGGACAATGATATAAAAGAAAGGGGAGTGAATTATAACTTCATGTTTGACTAGGGACAATAAATGAAGAGATGGAACTTGAGGATGTTGTCTCATTGAGGTTTCAGCAAGAATTATTTATTTCAGAAGAACAGTATTTCCCCATAGTAAGTAAGTGTGAAAATTTTATTTGATTCACAAATAAATAATCAAAGAACCCATTGTAAATAAATTCTTCTACGACTCATTTGAAAATGGGTTTCAGAAGAACTCATTGGGCTTAAAAATATTCATCCCCATCGCAGTCAATGGAAAAATGCCCAAAACACGGGCAGCTGTGCTACGTTGGATGGCGATACTGATTTGGCCGAAAAAATGACCCGCGATGTTGTTACTTGAAGAGTCAACTAACTAGTTGCTGAGCTAAAAATTAGAAAACTGTGATTGTGGTGGATAATGCTCCTTTTTCAAAAATGCAAGAAGAGACTTGTTGAAGAGACAAGCTTGATAACAGGTTCAATTCTGATGTTATTACTAAAACCGATGATAATAATATTTTTGCTCGGTCGCGTGGCAAACGAATCGATACTGTTAAGAAGATAAGCAAAATCAACACCATTTACTTTCCCATAGAGATAGCAAAGAATAGACAGAAATGAAAGCATTTCATCACCATTTATAGTTCTAATGGCTCATCAATCATGTTTAGAACTTTTCCCAAATAATGTCGGCGTCCTTTCTTACTGAGTGCAGTCGAGTGGCAGTATTTTACAAGCAGAGACTGGCTATCTGACCTCCACAACCCAGTAACTGAATAAAACGGTTCTCTTATCAAGACTGGTGTCAGATATCTGGCTTCTGACTGCTCGTAATAACGAAATGGGTTGGCGGAATTCAGTTACATATTAATGTCCAAATCATTTTGCGTCACCGTGCGGCACAAACAGGACTTTCTTTTCTCAATTGATAGGCTTACGTTTGACCACTATCTCACCTGATGGTAAGCGATGATGCGGTCCAAGATGGAGCTCACGCTTGCCTAGAATTAACCTATTCACTCTTGACTTAAAGACTCCCAAACTTTTGATTTAAGTATGAAACCTAATGCAGCGTCAATTTCGCCGACTCACAACTCGCAAAACGCTAGTTGGACTTTACCCTAAAAGATGTTAAATCGACAGCTGAGACCAATGGCTTAAGCAGAGGGGCGCAACATGTAGGCTGTCCCATAGTCACATTGTGCTATTTGTTTAGCTACCATTATGTTGTAATATCATTTGCATATTGCGGCAAAGTTTTATGGTGACAATAAGATAGCCCATATCAATTCAGGACATCGGAATCCCACATCATCAAGCCTTATTGTGTGGAAACGCACTAACAACAACAATGAAGACGACAAACAACAGTATAAAGCAAAAACTATATTGCGCCTTAATAATAATTATCTTTATAGGTAAAGAAACCAAAAACAAATACATAAATCATGATAGAAATCAATCGTTTCGTAAACATTTTTTTAAGGTTTTTAAAACACATAATGCGGTTATGATATTATGTTTATGATGCAACACTAATTAATTAACTAATTTTTCGTGTTTTCGTCTACTTTACGTTGATAACTTTAAGGACACCGTTGTGTATAACATAAATTAATCTATTTATTATCATAAATGGTTTCATTGCATTATTACAAAGCCTCCTGCAGACAGCTCCGAAGCGACAGTACCTCAACGATGATATAAATGACTATTTCTTAAGGAAATGATCGTACTGATATATTATCCGTACAATAAGCGTAACATAGAAAAAAAATACTCACATTTCCAGGTTATTTTTGTAGCAGGTATACACCAAACATATCAGGATAATGATTGATATTGTGAAAGGTAACGCGACGAGTTTGAACCAAACACTCCTGATCACGGATGTCTGGGCGAAAGTATCGATTTCCGTTGAATTTGCATCCATTTTTAAAACTTCAAAAACACATAAAATTTTCTACTACATCAAGTATTTTCGCTAAATATGAAATTAGTTTGGTTTTCCCGATATTTTTGCGAATCGTAAAATTAGTTATTTTTTAATGAAAATTTTTCGGGAAGTATAAACTTTTTTTTTGTATTTTGGTTTTTTGTTTTGTTATTTTTGATTCTTTTGCGGTTACGTTTATGTTAAGCAAGCAAAGTATGGTTATAACAGTTGCCATTAGTTTGCATTAAATGGTTGTTATCGGCTCATTATCGACTATTATCTGCGGGAGTATGATTTGAACTAACCATTGCTGACGGGTTCTCTCGCTTTCTAGGTGATAAAGTATTTTTTTGTGCAGTTATGATAGCCGACGCATTTGGAATGACTATGAGATTTTTAAGCAGGTCTAGATCGATTACAGGCAAGCCCGCCACACTTTTCCAACCACTGTAATTCCTGAATGCCAGAATCAACGGCAGCAACCAACAGAAAAACGCCGAGTTAATGCAGCTTGATGAGTCTCGGAGAATAGAATCAACTGTCTTGGATATCGCAACAAAATGAATCAGAACGAAGAGGACGAAGTCGAAGGTTACTTTTTAAATGAATACCTAGTAAATAATAAGTTATACCTAGTATTACCTATTATTTATTTGGTAATACGAGGTAAATACTAGGTAATACTTGTATTACCTAGTATACTAGTATTTACGAGGTAATTAGGGTTGTAGAGGTAAGGTAGGCAGTCACTCCGTGTTAAGTACTGGCATTCTAGCTAAAACATGTCATGTCTGAAAGCCCTTACTAAGTTGACGAATGGTAAGGCAGATGATTTATATGAAATCAACATCGTACTCCAATGAGTAATTTGAACAATTTTCAAATAGACCTGCACCAATTAGAATTTATCCGATAAAATGAATCAATAAAATGGTTCTCATCATAATTATTGTTCGGATTCCTTGAGAATACATTAGATATATTGTACAATATGAAGTCACTTATTTCAAATTAATCCGAGTAATTAAAAACTGGTGGAATTTATCCTGTAGGAAATTCCATGAGAAGAAATAGACTACGTTAAGGAAATACAAACACCTTTTAATATGTTTATGAGTGAGGTATGAGCTAACGTGAAATCCGTGTTTAGCGCTAATCTCTGCGATAATGACGACAAATAGTAGTTATCTCTGTATGTGGGTTTTGTTAAGTAATTGGGAGGTTTGCCCTTTTGATTATCCACATACCAATCTTTTTGTCTTTGTATTTGACTCTCTAGATATTTCCCTATTCTGTTTAATATCTTTAAAGCCACCTTCTTCAGTAGTGTAAGGGTTGCCGCAGACAGTTATTTCATTCATGACAGTTGGAGAAATCTTTCACAGGGACGCGGGACGGTTTGACGGATAAATCCTTGGAATATGTATCCTTCTTTGAAGAGTAGTCTCATTGTAGCGACTTACCGGTCTGTGGAAGTCTTTAAGAGACACATTTGACTCTATCATGACCTGTAAATAGCTTCTGCGAATAGTTTCAAAAGGAAAGGTTTTTTTATGATTATTATACTGTTCAGCTCATAAATGTTAAGCCTTTAAAAGCCTAATAAAACGCTAACATAATCATAGTTGTAAACTACGATTAACAAAAAACAATAAAAAAAACTGAAATAGGAACATCTTCACTTCATATCGCAGATAAAAATAAACCCGGTTGTTTAAGAAAAACAAAAACACTGTGTAGATTTAAATATAAATCCACTGAGGACACATTACGATCAGGTCCTCGTTTGAAAGGTGCCGATCTGAAGAGGGGCTTAGCGAAATTACTGATAAGTGGCCAGCGTGACTCGGTCACATGATTTTACTTGAGCTTTATCTTCGAGATTATTATCTTCTCCTATTTATTTATTTATTATTTATTTATTTATTTATTTATGTACACACAATATACTTAGAAAAAAAGATAATTTTGTACAGAGAAAAGAGCACAAAGGTACTGCTTATTTCAAAAGAAATTTCTACCAGCAGACCTGCGACAGAAGAATTTAATAAAAAAAAATGTAAAAAATGTAGACACAGTGTGTCAAAAACCAGAGAGGAATCTTAAAACAAATTAAAGGTACTAACTTAACTAAAACAAATTATAATCTAAGTAAATACACATAAAATTACAATAGACATACAAACAAATATACACAAATAGATTTAACTAAATATATAATGATAATAAATTAATACATACTTATAATATATATCACATTATTGACAGATCTATCTATAGTGAAAGGAATCTGTTGGTCCTTGATTGTGTTATTTTTGTAAGTAACTTCAAAGAAAATAGTGTCATCTTAAATGCTTCCGCAGATTGATGTAAAACCGGTCAAGTGCGAGTCGAACTCGCACATGAAGAGTCGAATCTTAATTTTTTTTTATTTGTTTCTATAGCGGCATTAGAACAAACAACTGTCTACCTAATGCGGTTTTTGAGATACAGCCCGCTGACAGACAGACAGACGGACGGACAATAATAGGGATCCGTTGATTACCCTTTGGGTACGGAACCCTAAAAATGTTTGTCGCACTGTCGCTCCGAGCCTGTCTGAAAGAACCTTTAAGTTTTCTGACCCGCAGGATACAGACCAGTGTCGTTCGGGGGTCACAGACCGTGTAATTATTCAATTATATTAATAAATTATTTGAATTTGAATTTTAAACTCAAGTAATAATATCCTTGGAATATCCTTGGACATTTCACACAACGCCATTTAGTCCCAAGCTAAGCAACCTAATGCTTGTGTTATGGTAACGATATGGCTGATAAACTACTTATATACATTTTTTATTTTTTTTTGTAAATACATACATATTAAAAATAAAACACCAGAAAAAAAAAAAGATAGAAAAACACCCAGACTCAGAACAAATACTTGTAGGTCGTACAAATATTTGTTCCGTGCGGGAATCGAACCCGCGACAAGCTGCGCAGCAGTCAATCGCTCAACCACTGCGCCAACCGTGTCGTCAAGTAATTCAGATATAGTATTTTCTCATTTTATTCGTCGTTGTTATTTTGGTACGGTTTTAAAAAAATAACATTAGTGTAAGTAGAGCAATTATTTATGTCGTTTTTTTAAATGAATTGTTTATTTGGCTTCGCGTGATCTACCTAAGTCAGGAAGAAAAAGTGTCACACCAACAGGGAAGTGAAAAACCCCACGCAAATCCAAAAAACAAATGACTTCTGATGCACTCACTCTCCCTCCTTCCTCACTAATGTCACCGTTATCTTGTAATCTAAAGATCTCGAGGTTTTTCTAAAATAACGCGATGAAGGTAGTGTTTACACTCGTCCATTTTCTTTAATCTTGACTTTCGATCTTCAATCGTTTTCTCTGACGGTGAGTAGAAGGCCGACAATATCGATGTTCATCACATAAAACGTCAGATTTCTACGTAATAGGAGAATTATTTTGAAGGATTGCATGTCGGATTATGCTCGAACATTCTTCTTGTTTGTTACAATCTACAGCGCCGTGAGCTAGATTTTTTTTTGCCTGTTTTAAACTGTAACTGTGGTTTTTTTTTTACTTTTGATAGGCACGCGTTTGACGACTGTCTCACCTGTTGGTAAGCGATGATGGGGTCTAAAATGGAGCACGTTTGCCTCGAAGTAACCTATTCACTCTTGACATAAAGACTCCCAGGTTGTAGTTATCAGGAAACACAAAATCCGGCAGTAAATTCCACTCCTATGCTGTACGCACTGTGAATGTGTTCCCAAAATGTTTTGTGTTTTATTTTCTTAATTATTAGAGTCTGCTTTTTATACGAATTTCGGCCCAATGATGGGAGACCATAATATATTTTACATACTTCGACTTCTCAAGCTTTTGGCTCTAGCTATAATTTATACATCTTTGACAGTCGTTACTGGTATAAAAAGGCAGAAAATCTGAAACTTTGATTTTGAGTCTTGAAAAAACAAAATGTGGATGTGATTCTTGCCAAGAGCAAGTGTTGCTCATTTGCTTGATTGTAGAGGTCAGATAAACAGTCCATGAAAGATATTGGTATACAGCCGCATCCAGTTAGACTGGGAACCATCGTTTTTGTCACTGATAAATGGCAGACTCCTTAAGGTTGTAATAAAATTATTAGATTATAATTTCTCGATATAGTATGAAAAATTTTTTTTTGGATATAATACACCCCATCCAAATCCAATAGTTTCCAATACATCCTTCTTGCGTCTTATTTAGAAAAATAGTTTACAATTTCACGCGATATTTTACAATCTTACGGTGTTTGCTGTTTTCCGGTGACATATAGGTACGTAGTTTGGGAAAAGCAAGCAGATTGATTGAATTGAAAGCCCTTATTTTTTCTAATGTTTTGTCTTACGCTAAGAGGCATTCAAAACATCGGTATAAACTATGATTTTAGAATATCTTTATTTTGTAGTAGCTATTGCAAAAAAATGCATGATCATGAGAAAGTATGTTTCCTTAGCATATAAGGTAGTCACGACTATGAATTTGCATTATAATGTATGCATAGTGTTCTGTGGTTACTTTCATACAGCAAAGAAAAAAAAAAGCGGCCAGGTGTGAGTCGCACTTGCGCTTTAGACTCGTTAATTTTGGGACTAGAATTTTTATAATTTTTTGTTTAAGACCAATGTGAAGATGGCGGAATGAGTCATGCGAAGAAAGGACGTATCTACACAAAACGAGGTAATCGATTTCCGACTTTAACTAATTGAATTAAGGTCGGAAATCTATTACTTCGTTTTGTGTAGATACGTCTTTTTTTCATATGACGGCAGTAGCAAAGAACAGCGTTGTATGGAAAGTGGAGAGGTAGGCCTTTGCCCAACATTGGGACAAAATGGCTAGCTGGATAGATTTTTTGCTATAGCAAAAATATATCTCGTTTATATACCATTCAAGTAAAGCCCTAAAAAGAGATTGTACGACCAAACCCACGTTCAAAGCTAGTACACCTACACACCAACGGTATCTTTTGAAATTCTGGTCTCGAATCGCGGATCTAGCAAACGACCTTTACATACATAATATTCTATGTATAAAATATATCGATAGACAAATGATTATATCAAGTGCCTTGATAATGATATACATAACTACATGTTGAATAGACAATTAATGTGATGCTGATTAAAATCTATGATCTATGGACGGCCCTATAATTGTTTATAGTAAGACCTGTTTAGAGGCGTATTGTTTGAACAAGGACAAAAGTGAACGTAGGGTCTTGTTCAAATTAAATTCTAATATTAAAAGTTAACTTCACAAATGGCTCCAATGTGGCAAAGCGACAACTTAATGTTTTTCATACTGTTACAATTATTACATACCTACATATTGTTCTAAAATTTGATTATAGAATTCTTCTATGAAAATTTGGTGCCTGTAAGAACCCTGTGGCTACTGTTCCACCAAAAATATGTAAACGCATTTGACATAAAACGTATTTAAACCATGATTGCATTTTCAAATATTTTTGTGTATTCTTGGCTTTAATTTCTATTAACGCCACAGGCAAGCCGTTTCAGCAAACGACAACCTTATAGACAAAATCAGCAGCAAAATTATTTTTAACATTTTTGGTACATACAACACCCATCTGGTGTTTTAAAATTTTGGTGTTGGGTGTCCAACCCAGGTGGTGTCTTTCACGTGTTTTATACAGCATCTGCAAGGACTTCGTGATAGTAGAGGTGACGAAATAAGTACCTAATAAATACGTACAATACAAAATTCATTGAGTGATTCATGGATTCAGTTGTCCATAAGTTGAGGTGAGATGTCTGGTTTAAAATCTTGTTTTTCATTTCTCAAGGCAAAAGGTATTACTATGGATCAAAAGACCATCCCATCAAATGATTATCTCAGAGATTTTGACATTTCAACTGTACCCGGCGGATTTGCGAGTAAGCTACGAAGCTTTGGCCTAAATAAATCTGCAGTACGTAGAATTTCTCATCCATCTTTGAGCTTAATCCTCTTTTGGCAGTTGTGTGTCAGACGCAGATTATGCGTAGCGGATGCATTTCTTTACTGGGTAAGCTAAGCATTTCACTGTGGTTTTGGTAACGTCGCAAAGAAACCTTGATGAAAATTAGCCTATGACAGTTAGCCAGACGCACAGGACCGATTGTTGTGATGGCACTTGCTGAAGGCTTATGAACGATTTTTTCTTTTAACAACTAAAGTCAAGAAATAATCAAAAAATTTGACTAGCTTTTAGAAATTATTTCGTAGTCAGCTCTCAATCGAGCAATATGTAGCTGAGTACCCGTGTTTTTCATAGGGCGACTGCCTACACGACCATCACAATGCAGTGACTGGACTTACACGATACATCTTGGCAAAACTGACGTTAGTTTTACTGGTTTCTGACTTTTCGTAACGACTTTCAAAGATCTACAAATTTTTAATGGTCCCCCAGACCAACGTCTTCGTGTTTACTGAGACACCGACTTGTTTGCGCAGACTTTGAACTCTGAACGAATCATCAGCATCTCATTGCGACTTCCCATGAGGTGGAGAGCTCCAACTCCTTATGATGCGCGGTGGTGATAGGTTGTGGTGATGGTGTTGGAGCGGTGGGGGTGGGGAGCGGGGTGCGTGACGCACAGGACCGTTTGTTGTGACGACACGCGCCCTCCCCGCGCGTGTCGTCACAACAAACGGTCCTGTGCGTCACGCCCATGTCTACCGGTAACCGTCTTTCAGCTGATATTTGTTAATTATTTTTATTGATATTATTATAAACAAACAGGGAGAGAGGAAGGAGCTCGTGGCTAAATAATAACAGCCGCACGGGTCGATCTTTAAGGTTAAGCAACGCTTGCCAAGGTTGGTCTGGGGATGGGTGACCATCTTAACATACCGAGTTTTCTCCGTGCCTCGGAAAGCACGTTAAGCCGTTGGTCCCGGCTGTCATTTGTAGATCTTTGGCAGTCGTTACGTCAGTCACGTCACACAGAAGTCAGTTAAGCTGACTCCAGTCTTGCCATGAAGTACCGTGTTAAACAGTCAGTGAGTTGTGGAGGTCTGGGTCCAATATTGTCGGGAAAAGGCTAGGCAGATGATAATTATTATAAACAAACAAAAGATAGATATTCTCGTCATCTATCACTGCAGCCACTCGACAAGATCATTCACTAAGGACGAGAAAACACTTCGATAAAAAATCGAACATTTTATCTTCCTTGATCTCTTTGATATCCAAAATAGTCCAATATCATTTCACAGCTGCATGCTAAAGTCACGGGACATACGACTAATAGTTATCATGTATTGATCCATGTATCATATGTGTGTAAATTATCTTAAATCTGTCACCTGAATAGAAGGAAATTGGAGAGGCTTGTCTCTATTTGCGTCAGCTAAAAATATCTCGAGTGTTTTTGAAAATAGATTCGCTTTTTCGTCTTTATTTTTCCTTAAACAAATCGATTTTTCTTCATCATCACCATCATATCAGCCAATAGAAGTCCACTGGTGGGCATAAGCCTCCCCCGAGTGTCGCCATAACAATCGCCATGATCACGGAGAGATAGGTACGGTTAGTGTTGTGTGTTGAGAACAGTTGCGGGAAAAAGTGAGTTTGTGGACAGTGGTACCGGAGATGGTCGTAATAAAAGACTACGAAAGAGGGTAGACTGATATGTCTGCCAATAACATCCCACCCGCAATATCTTCAGTTACTCCGTGATCATGACGCTTGCAACAGTGCCAAAATATCGGAAACTCGCAAATAAAAAGGTACATGGTAGCAATCCCGATATGAACTATTCTTATATCTGACGCTATTCTTGCTAACGGGTACTGTGTTACCCAGATACTGGGTTGTAGTCACACGGGTAGTAACTTCATGTAAGATACTAGTACTCAGCTGAATCCGGCTGAAATTTAACTACAACATAGTTGGAAAAAGGGTTTGCAGATCTATATTAATCAATACGTGCCATGTTGATAACATTGGTTATTATATAATTTGTTTATGTCTCGCTAGACCTATACCTATAAGAACTTAGGTTCATGCGGAGGAACTAACAACGCTACTTAATGTCAAGGAAACTATAAATTGTCGGTATCCTCAATAATAATAAGATAAAAATAAGATAAAGATAAGCCGGTTGGTGCCCCATTACATTTGAAATTTCTAACGGGGCCTCTGCGAGTTGGTTTCGGCCCCTCGTACGCCTACCAAAGGACCGGGTCTCCAGAGACCCGAGAAAGAAAACAAATAGATAAAAACAAGCATATTATGTCTCAGAGACAGACTGATGTGATCTTAAAATAAGGAATTATTTTACGTTATTTTAGAACTTGAACCAACTTTTTGTTAACGTTGACCCACACTAGGAATTTCTTCTGTATCATATGTTCAATTCCCTCAAGGGACAAAATATGTGCATGTGAGCTTATATAAGTTCACATACACAAACAGCCAGATTCCAAACAATAATTTGTAGGCATGCAAATATTTTGTTCCGTGCGGGGGAATATAACCGCAACACGCGGCGCTGCGGATAATCGCCACTGCGCCAATCATGCCATCTAAGCTGTAACTCGAACTGCACAAACTGGGCCAACCGGAAGCGATGCAGTGTCTGTTACAAATAATGCATCACCTTCTTTTTTGCATACTGTGCCCCAAAGAATGCAACTTAAATCACCAATGTGAAGCCACACGACGCCGTGGATATATGCTAGGCCAAAGTTGAATGCACTGTCCTGCTAGTGACACGTGGAAACAAAAATATGACAAACATGAAATTCTTAAGTCACAGACATCTCGTATCCGATTTTAAGGCTCATGAACTCAGAAATGCAAATTTTCATCAACAATCAGCAACTCTAATCATCATATCGGTCAACTTGACCGATGATGGACATCGAATAATATATTAAGATAAGCCACAAAATGCCTAACATAAGTATAGATACTTTATTGAATATGTTCTAGACTTGCTAATCTTGGACTATTGTCTTGTTATCAGGCACTGACCTACTTGCGGTGGGAGAGCATAATTTATGCGTTTGTTATCTAGGTTGTACTTAAGACTTGAAGTTGTAGACTTATGTTCAAATGTATACCGATAATAATTAGAATATTAACATTACTGGCGTTAACTCTACATTTACACCGCTGGGAACGCAGTAGCTAATGCTTCAAACACAGAGCCAAGCGTGCCGTCAAAAACTTCTTACATTATCACATAAATAGCATGTTTTTATTTCACATTATCTATTTATTTTATTTACCCTCGTCCGTGAGTCACTGCAGGGTGCCAACTGAAACTGAAAACCAGCGCTGGGTGTCTGACGCCCAGCATAATTATGCTGAGATGGTAACCCTTTCGGCATGGGCACGCTCAACACAATTACTATACCATTCTTTTCCTTAATTTTATGTTTTTGTTTCTCTTATTTCTTAATATTTTTTTTTTCATATTGTGGTTTTGCTGTATCGAATAAATGTTTTCTGTTCTATTCTATTCTATTCTATAAAAAAACAAAGTTGACCCGGTGCTGACCCGTAATCCCCAGTGCAAGTGTGCGACGTAACACGTGGTTGCTGTCGTGGTGTGTGGTGGTAATTGCCTCCGTGGTCGAAAGGTTTAGACGTTTGCATTGTGACCCGGTGGTCATGGGTTCGATTCCCACGGGAAAGCATACTTTGAAATGTAGTTTTCAAGTTGGCTAGGACGTTTCAGGCTTGAATCGTCTGATTGTGTGATAAAAAAGATGATTCCGTGCTTGGGAAGGCACGTATAAGTCGGTGGTCCCGGCCGCCTAATGGCGGTCGTCAAATAAACCATGTCAGAGGCCCTTGAGGCGGTTTAGAAACTCTGACACTAGAGTGTGTGGGGTCGTTAGACCTTACTGCACACACAATAAGAAGAATAAGTCAGACAGACCCCTTCATCCGACCCAGGGCGGAGGACAACTATAAGGATTTCCACCCTGACAAATCAAATCTTTCTGAATTTTTTTTTTTCTAGAATAGTGTCTGATTGATTCCTAATGCCGGAAAATAATCTATGTTATGGAGTAGGTAGTTCAAGTAATACCTACTTAACATGTACAAATTAGATATGAGAACATTGTTTGAAAACCACATGGAAAAGTTATGGTCATTGACTGTGAAACATTTAAGATTGTTTTGTAATGGAGTAAAAAAGCATACCGTCAAAACATCACGTCGTGCGACTGTTGTTATTTAGGCACAAGTTCCACGAGCTGAGTTAGTGTTAGTTAAATTATATAAAAGATTTGCCGGAAAGCGCTTTTTTGAAATAAAACCTTTTTTTTTAATACAAAACGGGGAAACTCTTGGCCCAAATCTCACCTGATGGAAAGTGATAATTAGGCCGAAGATGGAAGCGAGTTTCACCCGGAATCCTCTTACACAGAGGAACTGGCCTCTAACTGCCGGAACACAACTTAATAATGCTGTTAAAATAGTTGTTATGGCGACAGACTTAGACATGATGGTGGTAGCTGCCAGGCGGACTTAGAACAAGTCCTACCACCAACAAAACCGAGCAAAAAATTTGCCTCCGCTGGGAATCGAACCAGGGACCTCTAGGTCTAAATCAGGTGTATAACAACTAGACCACGGAGGCGGTTAGTGTCACCTGTTTAGCACCACCCGGGGTCTACGTGTAGTGATTCGCTGAAGGGTATTTTCCTACGGACGCGGGTGACTCGGCGCCCAAAAATGAACCCCCAAAAAAGAACCGCCTACAATATTGGTTTAGATAATAATCCCACTAAGTGACTATAAAATAAATACAAACACAAGTTTAATTTGGTTAACGGTAATTGGTGATTATGATAAACTTACCTTTCTCGACAAATTCAACGATAAGGCGGGGTGGTTGACATTATATTCTTGTATGATACTTCATTTCAATAATGAGTATTAATGCCACTGTGGCTCTCCGAAACTCTCTTGAAGTATTTAAATTACAAGCGTTTTAGACTTAAAATAGAAATGTATTGATAGTTGACACAGTTGAGCTACATCCTCAAAAATACTAAATTTATTGTGGTCGGCTTTCAGTCTAACCTAATTCAGATGAATAACAGTATTTTACGGGAAGTAAAATCCTATCTGACTACAGCAACCCAGTAACTGGGCAACAGTACTTCTTGACAATACTGATGTTATAATATTCTAGCTCCTGACTATCCGTATCAACAAAAAATTCAAACAAGTCTCTAAATCCAACCAAATATATTTTTTCTGTCAGGCTGCAAGCGGTTCGGATCCCTTCAGTTGACAACCTTCACAGTTCTTAGTTTTTGTTTCATAATCATCAACGGTATTGTTCAGATAAATACAACTTGGTGTTTGTTATAAAGCCAAAGTCATCTGAATGATGGTTCACTAACATGGTGCATCGTTTAATTTATTTGCATTTATATAATGTCACAATTATTTTATCTGCAAAAAATGATCATGTAATGATTTTCAAGTGGTCGAGCTAACTCTGAGAGATGCTATCTTTAAAATACTAGCCGGATTTTATCCTAGGATAGTTCTCATTATAATGATAATAATATGATAATATGTCAATTGTTTGGATTCTAACCTGTGAACGCCTGATCAAGGCTCGTACGCATAAAACGTTGAAACCTCTTCAAGCACCGCACCGGGTTTCCGCAGTTTGACAAAGAACTATCGTTACATCGCGCTAGTCAACTTGGCTCCAATCGGGCTTTACGGGTTTTGACGGTTGGAGACGATCTGGCTCCAATAGGGCCTTACGGGTCTGGGCGGGTTTTAAAGAGACTAGTGAGTTTTGTTTTGGTATTTTTCTCTCAGCTAGAAAAAACCGGTTGTTGTGACTCAAAAATGTACATGTCAAAGAGTAATTTTTGAACGGGTTTCGAACCTTTGGGGTGAACCTTATTTGATTACAAAATTTCTTGTTATTTCTAAAGAATTACAAGACGAACGTTAAAAAATCTTTTACTCTAAACAAGTTAGTCAGACAGCTTGAAATGATGATGGCAATAATTCACATGATGGTACAGGCACCGATTTAAAAGAGAAAGGCCAAGATAAATGTCATGATTAAAATACTGCAATTAATAAATTAAATGACTTGACAGCCGCTAGACGCAGGACTTTCTCAACAGTAGGCAAGGCTTGCAAGTTTTTATTTTAAGGTTTTTAATACTGATAGGCTTGCTTTTGATCACAATATCACCTGATGGTAAGCGATGATGTGGTATGGACGATGGACCACGCTTGCCTAGAAGTATTCTTAAAATACATATTCAATTTCAATTAATAATTACGATCAAGCTCGTGGCTAAATTATAACAGCCTCAAGAGTCAATCTTCAAGGTGAAACTTCACTTGACGAGCTCAGTATATGGCTGGGTGAGCAATCATTACATTCTGAGATCCCTCCGGGTCTCGGCCTCCGTGTTGATCCCGTCTGTCATTTGTAGATATTTGACAATGCTTACAAAATAGGCATTAGCAGAAACAACAAGTCTTGCCAAAGAGTATCGTGTTACCCAGTTAATGGGTGGTGAAGGTCACACAGTGATAACTATGACATTAAGGTGAGAGAATACAAAACGCAGCGTTATCTCTAAGAATGATTGCAGCGGAAAACGTTTGAACAAATGAAATCTGCAGATCAGATTACGATTAGAATATTATACGTTGGTGACCACATTGCTCATGCCATTTTCTGAAATCACATACTTAATTTTGTAGTTTAGTGGTCTTGAGAGTGTAGGTAGCCCCATCTCTCTCTCTGCTAACGTTGTGTCAATGATAATGTCATTCAGCTTGGGGTAAATGCCAGTTCTCTAAAAAGGATCACCAAACGATTTCAGACAAATAAATTAGAAGAAGTTTAAAAGAGCGGAGAGTCTTGCACTTTTTTCTCCATAGAGATCAGATTCATTTTTGTGATTGACCGACTGCTTGATTGTTCAAAAGTGCATGTAAATGGTTTCATTGAAATAAATTCTTTAATTCTATTTGAAGTATTCTACGTAGTTTCGTCACGATGTTTTACTTTACTGGTGACAATACTTGCTCGAAATTTGAAGCCCACATCTTGGCAAGTTGAAGTTACGAAGTATCCAGTAAAAAAAACTTTCAATCACGTTATAGGAAATAAAATTAAATATTGCGAGCTGTTGAGGGCAATTCTGAGATAGACACAGATTTAATAGTAAATAAATGATTAGTATCCGAATCTTCCAGTACCCTCGATGTCGAATGTTTGGTGGGTCTTTCCATCTTCTGGGGGCCGAGTCACCCGCGTCCGTAGGAGAATACCTTGCAGCGAATCCCTACACGTGGTCCCCGGGTGGTGCTAAACAGGTGATACTAACCGCCTCCGTGGTCTAGTTGTTAAACCACCTGATTCAGACCCAGAGGTCCCGGGTTCGATTCCCAGCGGGGGCAAATTTTTTGCTCGGTTTGGTTGGTGGTAGGACTTGTTCTAAGTCCGCCTGGCAAAGCTACCACCATCATGTCTAAGTCTGTCGCCATAACAACAATGTTAACAGCATTGTTGTGTTCCGGCAGTTAGAGGTATGATAGCCAGTTCCTCTGTGTAAGAGGATTCCGGGTGAAACTCGCTTCCATCTTTGGCTTAATCATCACTTTCCATCAGGTGAGATTTGGGCCAAGAGTATCCCCGTTTTGCATAAAATAAAAAAAAAAAATCTCCAACGTTGAGTATTTATCCGAGTTTTAAGTCAATATTAACGTTCTCTTAAATCTTAATCTTTGTGGTTATGACGCGAACAAGACGTTCTATAATTATTATGTAAAGATTCTTTTTTAATTTTTTTGGTGTCTTTTCCTCATTTGGATCACTTGATAAAGTAGTTTTTCTTGTCGTTAAAGTTCAGTTCGCACGTCATTCAAATTATTGTCTTGGTTTCTTATGTAACAATGTCGAAAATAGACCCTGTTTCGGTAATAGCACTAGCCAGAATGTCAAATGATTTTTTTTCGGCTACTTCAGTAGCTATTTTAGTCCTTGAGCTATTGAAATAGAAAGTAACTATTATAAAGTAACGAAGACTATAGATTTTCTTGTGTATCGTCTTCTATACGAGTCTTCTAGAGGGATAAGTGGAATCAGTTTTTGTGTTACTCTTGTTTTTTTTTTTATTGCAACCAGGAGGATAAATAGTTGTTAAACAGATTCACCAAATCTCCCAACAATGCAAGCAGCCATTGCAACAACTTAGAAATTTAAGGAGCTCAACAATTTGACTAATATTGGCCGCGGAAAGAGCTGAACGATCATTAAGTTTACTCTAAATAAAACGTGATATGAAGATCATGCAGATTGATGTCTGAAATGATCTTATTACCCCTACTGCTGTCCTAAAACCATTAATCCTCCACAAATCTTCCACATATCACAAACTACCAAAGATCTTTTGTTAATTTGAACAAAATGCTCTGTTGCGCAGCCTCGCCTCACCGAACCACTTATCTTACAAATTGCGCAAACGTTCACGATCCGCTGCAAATATTGTTCAAGCTCACGTCGAGTGTGTTTAGCTAGAATACGAAATACGTAGGAAGGTACGTACTTTGTTTATTTAGACGAGAAATAGACGTGACAACACGACTTTACACTCAAATAGCTGCGGATGAAGTATCCGGCTCGAAGGACCAATTATTGTTAGTGTTGAGTGACTCAGTTCCACAATTTTGTTCAAATCCAAAGTAATGTTTTAAATGCGTTAATAACTCTGTTTGACTTTCTTTTTGTAGGCTCTTCAAGTCTCAACGGCTGAAAAGATTCGGATAAACCTTGACAAGCGGGCTAACATCCAGTCCTGGGATTAAATACGTTATATTTTTGTGCCGAGATTAAAAGTACGTTATCATTTAGCAGGCTTCACATATTATCAAGCGTACAAGTCAGTTCGTGGGTTTTTTATTGTAATGAATGTCACTATGCCAAGAGTTAATAACGCTCCAAGCAGATGATCGGAGAACTGTGATGAATTATTCAGTTGTTCATATAACATGTAATTATTCATTCTACTAGTAACTACCTATAGGTAGTATGAATTAAATATGTACTACTAAATAAGTACTGATTTTGTCCGTAAACTTCAACGGTTCAGTTGAAAACCGCTCAACAGGCAACTCCTAGTTGTCTGGCATTTTGCTGAACTGAACCTATTTGCACAGCCATGGGACACACTTCATCATCTGCCTAGCGTTTTCTCAATTAAATTGGGGTCGGCTTCCAGTCAAACTGGATTCAGCTGAATACCAGATTACACAATGTTCAAAATTCAAAAGTCATTTGCTGATGTCCCGAAAGGCTCTATGTGCACTCGGACCCCATGGGCCTAGTGTTTCAACGCCAAAAGGCTCAAATATTATAACTCCCAATTACATCAGCAAACAAGTTGTCGAAGGTTCAAGTGACCAGAGGGCTGGGCTTTTCTTCGGCCAAAGAATCAGCATTGCCATTCAACGTGGCAATGCTGCCAGTGTTCTGAGCACTTTTGCCATTGACAGCGATGTGGATTATTTTTTTGATGCCCAATGATTTATTTTGTTTTTATACGCGTTTGTACATAATGTAGATTTATATTTAGTTTATGATGTATATCAAATGTTATCCAAGTCAATTAAATAAATTTTACATAAAAAAAGTCATTTCATTTCAAATAAGGCTGAGAGCTAGCACTTTTAAAACGTCAAGTTTTACAAAAGACACTCCCCCAAAACGCCCGCTTCCTAGTGTTTTAGCTGTGGAGAAGAAGTGGCCAACAAACTCGCCAGCAACACATCTATTGTTTTATTGCTGTTATTGTTTTATTTTAGTGTTTAACTGTGTGTCAAATAAACAAGTATTCTTTCTTTCACCTTTCTTTATTAGTACAGATTACATTATGTAGAATAGCACTATTATATGAATCCATCTGCCTAGCCTTTTCCTAAGTATTTTGGGATCAGCTTCCGGTAGCTAGCTGGTATTCAACCAGTATTTTGCGCGACTATCTACCTATCTGACCTCTACTTTCCAGACTAAACACCTCTTTATATTTAACTACCTACCGAAGAAAACTTACTTCATTGGACCTTCCTATATTCATACTCATAGACGTAGAACCTCCTTTGACCGAAATATTAGAAGAAGTAGAGTTTTCATCTATAAAACCAGTTCCCCAAACCAAAGCTTACGTGGGTAAGAAATGCTAATTTCTAGTATTCATGTTCAAATCGGAATGGAATTTAGCTAAATTATGCAAATATTGTGAATATCTCTGTAAAACTCCATTAATTTTAAATGAGAGCACATCTTCTAGTTAACTCGCACAGATCACTTCACCTGAGTTTTCCCGTCCACGTTTAAATAGAATAGACTGGTCGTTTGTATTGTCAACATAATCAGTTGTATAACTGAAAGTCCCTGGCCAAGAATGGCTAACTGAGGCCAAAATCTAATCTAAATACCGATTCATAATAATGTTATTTTAGTCTTTAGCTTTAGCCCTTGACTTCATACGCTCGTATCCCGTTTTTTCCCGTTTTGTAAGTATTTTGATAAATCCTTCCTTAGTGTTCCTCTACACACCCCAAGGAACCTATTTGCCAATTTTCAGCTTTCTACGACCAATAGTTTCGGCCGTGCGTTGTCTGCCTGTCACTCAGTAATGGAAGAATTTTATATATTAGGATTGTCATTCGCAGTATTCATAAGAAAATGTTTCACTAATTCACCATTCAATCATCAAAATTTAACTTAACAACAGACAACTTCTGGGTAAGCTCGCTCCATCGTCAACTTTGTCTCTGTCACCTCTGACCTAGACTCGTGTCAAGAGCAAACCATCATCATCTGCCTAGCCTTTTCCCAGCTATATTGGGGTCGGCTTCCAGTCAAACCGGATTCAGCTGAATACCAGTATTTTACGTGGAGCGGCTGCCTACCAGACCTCCACAACCCATTAACTGGGTAACACGGAACTCCTTGGCAAGACTGGTGTCAGATTTTCTGGCTTCTGACTATCCGTGACGACTGGCAAAGATCTCCAAATGACAGTCGGGACCAACAGCTTAACGCGCTTTCTGAGGCACGGAGGAAACTAGGTATGTTAAGATGGTCACCCATCCACAGACCAACCTCGGCAAGCGTTGCTTAACCTTGAAGATCGACCTGTGCGGCTGTTATTATTTAACCAATCTCAAGTAAAAAAAGCCATCCGATATAAATGCCTCCTTGCCTTCATTTCTTTACAAGGAGTTCAATACCACCTTCATGGCACTACGCGCAGTAGTTCTTGGTACTCGAGTAACCTACATTATGTCACGATAGTAAGTAATTTAAGGTAACTCAATATCTAGGTGATGGCTGCACGCTCTGTTACCACGGAGAACAAACTAACGCGATTGTAGGATAGAATGGCAGGATTCAGTAAGCTTGGTATTTAGTGTTTTAGAATAGGTACAATCTTAAGTGCAGTATGTGTTTTCAGTTCTAAAAAGGTACATGAAAGGGCATAGATCCATTGTAGCAGAGCGTGCTTATAACTATCTAACATGCTTTAATATTTGGGTAGAGGACACTTGATTGTCACATGGCGACTAATACGACGTAATACTTTAGGGCACCATGTTACTAACATTTTGTTTTTGTTTTTCAAGTGTCCTCTAATTATGTCCTCTAATCTTATATATGGGTATATTAAAGTGTCGTTGTTAAACCAAATAGGCAATCTTAAGAGCGTGTATTCCGCCCACTAGCGCCGCCAATAGTTTTTTATTATTTGTTTTAAATTTAAGACACGTAGATAAAAAACCGCTCTGTAGTGCACTGAAGAAATGTATTTATTATGTTTTGAGAGTTATGTTTTGTACTTTAGAACATAAATAGTTGCCAAAGTCGATATTTTTGATAAAAGTGGCCACGTTTAGCAATAATTGCTGTTTTGGCTATTTAGCCATGAGTTATGTATTAAAAATAGCTGTCAAAAAATAATAGATACATTTCTTCAGTGCACTACAGAGCGGTTTTTTATCTACGTGTCTTAAATTTACCACAATTAATAAAAAACGATTGGCGGCGCTAGTGGACGGAATACACACTCTTAAATTCTCTTGTTCCAATCTCGCCATGATTCTACTTCTAGTAGTGATGAAATAAATAAAAAAATATCATTAATACGAGTATAAAGGTCGATATAAGATGGACTGGGCGTGCCTGATTGATTCCCTTAAGTATCTCCATACCTGCAGGCTCTGCTCTCAGTAATAATAGTATCAATTAAGGAAAGCCTTTTTGTGATACGATTTTTAATACAAACAGATTAAAATTCACATCGGTACAAAAAAAGATCGAAAAAAATGCGATAGAAACTTGACTATAAAATAGACTAGTTTATAAGTCTAGTCGGGCAGGATCTTATTTCTATTAAAAATCTAAATTTAAAATAAGATCACAAAGATCTAAAAGTCGAATTAAAGTATCAAAACATGTATGACATCAATACTTTTTAAGAGGAAATGGATTTTCAACAAAACAAAATCCAATAGGATAAACCCTAAGACAATGTTTTTTCTCTAGACTGATCATAGATTTTCCTGTAAAAACAATTAGACAACGGATAGATAGAATCAACGTTGTATTTTTTTTGTAAACTTTAATTTGTAATCTTGAGCTACTTGCTCACAATGATTTGTACGCCTCCTGGCATAACATAGCGCTATTTTCTTCATTTATAACAAGATCTGTATATATGTACCTGTGTTAACAAATAAAACCGAAACTGATTCATCTGATTCTAACGTTATTGTAGGAAATGTACACGTGTACACCAAAAACAGTTACAAAACTCTTTCACATAAATTTAATTATAATCTTATTTTTATTATATTTACAGTTAAAACTATTTTTAAAATCTTTTCAAACAAAAAATTCTCAAAAAAAATATTGATGTATTGTCTTTTCAAAAAAAAAAAGATTCCATGAAGAATGCACTTCGTTACGGCAATAATTTCCGTTACATGCATTATGAATATTTCCACACCAGTACAATAACAAACATAATTATATTTTATTCGCTTGTACAAAAATGTAGAGCAGTGACCTCTGCAGCTCACGTTTGCTAGCATCCATACAAATGATCAAACTACTAAGTACGAAGGTCCCGACTGCCAAGTCACGCATGCCACTACAATAGGAATGAGACTAGCATATAAAGTGACAACTCTCGGTTTCTCTATGGCTTCAGCTTACGTTGCTCGTTGATCACGTTTAAGCTGTCAATCTCAGCTGTCATTTAATGATAATAGGGTAGATGACTAAAAAAATCTAATTAGTCCGTCAGTTAGATTATCAAAAAATATTTGACCCGTGTTTTTTCTTTTGTTACGGGAACCAAAATTGACGAAGTTACGACGCTTTTAAAATTCTCAATACGTCACACATTCGCATAATTTTTACTGACTCGTGACGTCACGAGCCCCCACTCGCGAGTTTTGATGCGTTTTATCTTTGTCAATATTCATTGATTTACAAAAACAAAAAATACGTGTCCATTATTTTTCAATACTCTAACTAACGGACTAAATAGTTTTGCAATTTGTGGATGATGGAATCTAGACTATTGTCAGCGGTATTAGATACTTTCATTAGAAAGTACTTTCTTAGTTTGTTACTTCATCATCATCATCATCATCAGCCTATAACAGTCCACTGCTGGACATAGGCCTCTCCAAGTGCACGCCATTTGGCTCGATCACCGGCAACTCTCATCCAGCTGCTACCAGCCACCCTGCGAAGATCGTCGCTCCACCTAGCCTGAGGGCGTCCTACCTTACGTTACGTTTGTTACTTGTTTTATGATATTGTCTTTATAATTGAACATGTTGACATAAAAATAGGAAATTCATTATTTTGACTGTTTTTTTATAACATTTTATACATGGTGTAACAGAAATAACGAAGTTCTTGAAGGCAAAATTTGTACATTTGTGTTCATAACTCGACAAAAGGAACTGAACAGATGAATTTTTTGTCACGTTTTCAGGGATGTCCCCGTAGTTAGCTAGTTAATAATTATGTTAAAAAAAAAAAATTGTGAAATTGTCCTTTTTAAGTTGCGTTTATTCTGTTACACGTTGTATATTTAAGGGGCATTTGTATTTTTTTGTAACACTTTACCCCTTTAAAAAAATAACTACTTTTACTAATGGGTAATTTAAATGTTTCCTAAATTAACTAAAAACTGTGTCTAGCTTTCATATACTTGTATATTCAATCATCAAAATAAAACCACATTCGAATCGTGACTTCACAAACTTCTCACAATCCACAGACCATAAACCTAGCTACGAGTGTATATCTATGTGGCAGTTACTGGCGGTTAGCTAACGACCAGTGTTTCAATGACTAACAATTACTTTGAATAGAAACTTTTTGTGTCTGACTCTGAACTCATCAAACATTGCCGTTTAATGGGAGGAATACTCGCAAACGAACAAAAACATAGCTTTAAATGTCACGAGTCTCGATACATAGGTACATAATAAATAAATGTCCTCTTACAAATAAACTAAAGGTTTGTTTTTCGTCGATTTTGGATTCGAATAAACAACATTATTTTATATCTTTTTTTAAATATAACTCACCTTTAATAAAATAAGTCACCGACTTATATGGCTACGAGTATTTTAGTAAAATATCGTATTAAACTTCACGTGCGAAACGGGCTTCTCTTACAAGGCATATACTAGGAATCTATATTCATAGTGAGCAAACATGATAGGTACTAGTGATATTGATATATCCTTAACATCATTTCACACCTAAACCCCTGAACCAAAGTTGTTGAATTTTCCCATAGAGATACACTGAACCTTAAAAAAGAACAAAACATACTTTTCATCCCAGGCATACGTTCTCTTTGGATCATTTCCAACTTTCACGCAATCAAAGCCAACAGCAGAAGCAAGTAACAAAGGAATACGTGAATGTCGTCATCCTTGGCCACACCTATAAGTTCGATGCTCAGCACGAGCCACAAGAGACCACCGTCGATGTATAACTCTACGGACCTACGACCCTAGCGCCACTCCCTTCACAAGTGTATTTAACCTAATTGTACAACTGAACTGACATCAATATTACTTACTAAAGTCATTAGCATTTGTTACTGGATTACAGTTTGCAGGCTTCAGTCTGAATGTCAATGTGGTTGAAACTAATCTATGGCAGTATAGCAGGTTTGAGGATTTGTTGAAGTAACTACCGACAATTTTTATTGGACATTGTCATTTTTACGTGGCTCTGTTCTCAAGATCTGTGCTACAGGTACATTTTCAGGGAGAAAAGTAGCTTAACCTCAGGCACAATGATAATGATGAATTCTATTATTGAAATAAATTTCGTGATTGGAACTGTCATTATCATTTCAGTTGAATGACGTCTCTCGTCGCTCTCGTACCGATGAACTGGTGAAGAGAGTATACAGATGACCTGTTGAGGAGGTAGTCCATAGATGTAAGACGCACAGAACCGGTTGTTGTGGCGACATTTGGTGGATGCTTATGCCCGTGGTCGTGGCCGTCTTTCGGCTGACATGATGATGATGATGTACGTGTCGTATTCAGCAGATTCTCGCGACCACCATCAGGTCAATAATCCACCTTGTGGAAGCAACCAACGCTGCGTCAACCAGTCTGCGGTCACTATTTTTATCGCCATATATCCCCCGTCGTCTATCTCCCCTGGAAGCAATGTGTCTCCCCACTGCCACCTTAGTTTGGCGATTTTTCGGGCTATATCGGTAACCTATCAGTTTTTCCCTAGATTGTCTCTTGCAAACAAACCTATCTAACTCACTTTGCACGGTACTAAGGGGTGTGTACCGCTGTGCTATGTATTTATAGCTATGTGCAAAAATTCAACAAACATAGTGAACTGGTCCTACCAGTTCCGATGGCGCTGGAAATAGATCCGAACATTCTCATACATAATAGCTCGGGTTTTGGTGGTCCTTTTAGAACGAACTTTCTAGAAATATTGGCTATTAAACTTGATGTGTGGTTAAATGTTAATTCGATAGTTTTTTGGCTACAGGTTATAAGCAAAGCTAATTTAGTTAGACGCCTGGGCTAAAATTTCGGCGAATATATTTTAAATTATTAAAAATCTCTTTCCTTGTTTTATTTTCTTCCAAGATTAGTGATTGTACAGTGAACTTTACCTCTGTTCATAAACTGTCGGTTTAGGGTTGTATTTGTATGGTTTATTTGCGGAATGTGTACTGTCACTTAACAAAGAAAACAGAAATTAATGAATACGTCTTATGCAAATAAAATAAATCGCATGTTTTTACGAGCAACGCTGTGGTCACAGCTATATAGCTATTAGCTTTGTTGTTTTTTTCTGTTGCAAGCGCCATGATCACGGCGCTTGCAATAGTGCCGAAATATTGGACACTCGCAAATAAAGAGGTACATGGTAGCAATCCCGATATGAACTGTTCTAATGCTAGTGACCATGAAAGTTTAAAACAATATACAGCTATAGCATTTACTATGTCAGAGTTATGTACAAGTTTGCCTTGTCAAAACACAAATATTTGTTGTCATCTGTGATGACTTCGAATAGTCGTGACAACGCGGTCAGGGCCTGAACCTTAGAATAATAATATATTGGTATATCGAACTGTGAAGAATTATGTTGAAGGTGACATGAAACTAAATGTGTTTGAAAACAATAATTTCGGCATGAATATTGATTTATCTGGTTGTTGTCATAACGGTCTATTTTGAACAAGGACCTTCAGTTAGATATAAATTATATTTTGACCACTATCTCACTTGATGGTAAGTGATGATACACACTTGCCTAAAAGTAACCTATTCACTATTTACTTAAATACCTCTGGGTTGTAGCTATCAGGCAACACAGACTCTGGCAGAGATTTCCTCTAATTAGTTGTTGGAAAATACTTCTCTACCAGTCAACCATTGAATTTTAAATTCTAAACTGTGTGTGTAGAAACATGGCATCTTGCTAACATATTCTTACAGACCCGTATAATTAGATATAAATTTTGGCTTTGCAAAAAAATCATGAGATGACTAGGAGTCTGGCACTAGATGCAGGTACATAGGTAAGTGACTTTCAAAAGTCATAACTTATGCACGATTTATTAATCAATCATCTCTAGTCATATCATACTTAAGATATTTTATCGTTAATCAAGTCACTACCTACATAATTATTTAAATAACAAGGAGATTCTTGCACGATCCTCTCTATAAACATCAACGCTTTGGAAAATACAACTAACTTCAGTTTTTTGACTAACCGACCTAGACTATTCAAAAGTGCAAATGGATTATTTGAAATAAATGTTTCACAATTGAAATATTCTCGTGGCTAAATATTAACAGCCGCACAGATAGATCTTCAAGGTTAAGCAACGCTTTCCGAGGTTGGTTTGTGGATGGGTGACCATCTTAACATACCGAGTTTCCTCCGTGCCTCGGAAAGCATGTCCCGGCTGTCATTTGGAGATCTTTGGCAGTCGTTACGGATAGTTAGAAGCCAGAAAATCTGACACCAGTCTTGCCAAGGAGAACCGTGTTACCCAGTTAATGGGTTGTGGAGGTCTGGCAGGCAGCAGCTCCACGTATAATACTGGTTGTCAGCTAAATTCGGTTTGACTGTAAGCCGACCCCAATATAGTTGGGAAAAGGCTAGGCAGATGAATGATGATGAATTGAAATATTTCAAATCTTCCTACCACCGAATGAATAAATCTTCGAAATCCCACCAAGCGAAACTGAAGTTAATCATGCGATGTTCAATAACCCCAAACTAGAAGACGTTGCTCAGACGGTCATCGGCACAGATGGACAGACAGACTGACAAGGCGACATGATGACAATGTAGTGAATCATTTGAAAATTTGTTATTGTCCAGCATGTTAAGATAGAGCTTGACAGATTGACATATATTTTTGACGTTTGTAAAAAATATTATATTAGTCAGACAGACTAAAAATAATAGATGACACATTTTGTATAAAAAAGACCGATTCTTAAAGTGCATTAAGTATTCATGAAGACTAAATTTTATTTTTATCAAAAAGAAACCTGTATCTAAGCAAAATAAATTATTTGGTGATTCATAATAATATGGTGCCCCATTACATTTGAAATTTCTAACGGAGCCTCTGCGAGTTGGTTTCAGCCCCTCGTACGCCTACCAAAGGACCGGGTCTCCAGAGACCCGAGAAAAAAAACAACAATCTACTTAACACATTTTATTGTTTGTTTTTAGGAGTAAGTGTCATAAATATCAATGTTGCATAAAGAAAAAGATGATGGCCAAAATATAAATTATAGATTGTGACAGGAATCAAAAGAAATGGTAATGGCAGGGGAATTACTCAAATTAGAGTTAATCTTGCCTTTGAATGTATTATTAACTGTGTACCTGCTTTGTCATGTTTGAAGTGCAAAATGAAAGCTAGTAGAGAATTGAAGAAAAATACGTGCAACACCGACAAAAGTAACATGGGACAAAGGCAGATAGGTGATGAGTATTTTGTAGATTAATTACTCTTGACGAAAGCCCATTTTATTTACATTTCCTACATAAAATTCTGCATTGTCTACATAGTAATAATAAATATCTTTATTGTCATAAACATTTTCTATTATGTATCTAGCGCTATCTGACAATAACCTACTAGTCTATAGCTACTTCACTATTATGAATGTTATCAGATTTAATACTCAATCATAAACCTTTTATTGGTATGCTACTACATTTATGCAATTTGCTTTTGCCTCGGGTTCGCTCAAGTGGCCTAGCTGACCACTGAAAATAGACCCTCCCAAGTGTTGCCATATCGCCTGGACCAGATCCTCGCGAACTTTACCACTTCAGAATCTTTCGACCGCATCGACTATTTGTCCTTCTGTACAATAAAAGTTAGTTCTAGATAACTTTTTATTTATCATTTTAACATAGAAACTGTTTAATCCGATTGCTAAGTTGTTCAAAACTGGTTCATCTGAAAAAACTAATGAAATCGGTTTTGTATAATCTGTCTGCGTAACTTCCGAACGTAGGTGAATAGATTTCTATTTATATTCTGGTATGTCTATAGGCATCGAGATTAGTCTATGAATAGATCGTCTTAACTGTTCTCGAAGATGCCATAAACGAAATGTATTTGAATAATTTTGGATTAGCAGTCTCAAAATTGGCAGTAGACGCTTACCAACTCGTTTGCTTCCAAGTAAAATTAAGTGGCCAATAAAAAGACCACTGATTCAAATTTTCATTAATAATCCACTTTTTGTGAGTGACAGAGATCTTGACTTCATTTTTGATGAGATCGGGATGATCACATCCAAACGAATCCGTAAGTACCATTGATATATAAAAACCAATGGTAAGTACAAATCATTTTGAGAAAACTTTCATTGCGTGTACTTACTGAGTAAGTAGTGGAATTCCTTGCTTGCGTCTGTGTTTCTTGAAAGCTACTAACTGGAAGTTTTTAAGTCAAGAATTAATAGATTACTTTTAGGAAAACGTGCCAAATCGTCGAGCACATTATCGCTTACCATTGGTGCGCCTATCAATAAAGAAATAAAACGCATCTAAATCACAGCACCTACCCATTAAATAGATTGTAAAATTGCACATAAACTAGACAGGTTTCTCTGCATTTATTTAATTTAGCAACGGAACATAAACCAACTTTTTCTGCCATGTTTTACAACACATATGTATCTACAAATCTGTCAGCTATGTCGGCGCGAGAGTTATTCAACATTGCGCAATAAAACTCGAGGCCTCGTCGAGCCACTGAACCTATTAATAGAGGCTCTATTCCGTTAATATCAAGGACGGCAATTACATTATAAATTATGGTAGTAAATTATACGGTCTGAGGCTCTGAGGGCTTGGTCTAATGAAAAAAATTAAGGAGCTATGTAAGACATTAATAGTGTGTCTGAGTGAGGAGTCGCTGGAATCGTTTCAATGTACGTTGACAGAAAGGTCAAGTGTACTCACAAATGGTAAAGCAGTAATTGAAACATGGATTAATAGATAAGGACTAACAAAAATGCGAACAGGGGAAAACGAAGAGATGACGAACCAGTGCGGGTCTAAATTGGAAAAGAATTGCAAAAGGTAGAAAAAAATATTTGGTCTTAGAGAACGCGTTTGCGTAGAAGCACTCCAAACTAAGAGACAATCTGTAACTATGCTTTGGAATACATCGTACAGCTAAAGAGTGGAATTTCTTGCCAGAGTGTTTCCTGATAGCTACAACCTGGGAGTCTATAAGTCAATAGTGAATAGGTTACTTCAATTCAAGTGTGCTCTATCGTTGATCATATCATTGCTTTCCATCGGAAGAAATTGTGAGCAAAAACGAGCCTTATCAAAAATAAAAAATAATAAAGTAAGTACTTAATGCTGCAACGCAATTGTTTAGATTCAAAGGGCTTACTAACTTACAAGCAGACCCATGCAACGTCGTCTGAGTCACATTTTTCAGTAGCTCCGCTTATCTTAGCGTAATGATATATAGCCTATAGCCTTCCTGGATAATCTAACACTGAAAGAATTTTTCAAATCGGACCAGTAGTTTCTGAGATAAGCTTGTTCAAGCAAACAAACAAACTTTTCAGCTAATATAATATTTTTATAGATTAATCCAAATATATAAAAAACCGTTACTCACTGACAGACTAACTGACAGACAATGAACATCCGAAATTGCTAGTTGTAGAAAGCTTTAAACGAGGACTTCCCGAAATTCCTACGAAAACAGTCACGGACAAAAGCTAGGTTTAAATTTAATGAACGAGAAGTTTTTTACAATTATAGCATATCTACACCCATTCTCCCATTAAAAATATACATGATTGGTGATGACATGGTTGGATATGCCTACATATAATAAGGTAATATTAAACAATTATCTATTTAAACAGACTGGTTATCGTGGGTTAAGAGGTCGAACGATATAATTACAATTGTGTGCACAAGTGCTGTCTATAAACGGGTTTGTTTGAAAGAGCGGCTCGTATCGAATGCAGTCGATACTGTCTATGGCGGCGGAATGTGGATGGAGCAAAAAGAGAGAGGCTTGTGGGTAGGTGCAGCTCAAGCACAATCTTATTTGAGACCAGAACAATACATACGCTATCCAAAATGTCAGCCAGTGTATTATATCATATTGAAAAACTAAGATCCCTTTTCATGCAAAGGAGGAACGAGCTATGATATTCTCCTAGTCGTAAAAAGCTGAAATTTTGTATTGTGGGTTTCTTGGGGAGTGCAGGGGGTAGGGGAGGGGGTAGGGGAGCACTAACTAAAATCCTCTCGATTTTCCGAAAATTCTACGAAAACAGAAAAAAAACGAGATATGCGCTTACGAAGGCACCAGCTGTCAAAGCTACAAATGGAATACTCTTTTTTAACTTCCCAAAAAGGAGGAGGTTATCAATTCGGTTGTATTTTTTTTTTTTATGTTACTTACCGCATAACTCCGACAATTATGAACCGATTTGAAAAATTCTTATTCTATCTGAAAGGATATATTTGCAGATTGGTCTCACTTAAATTTTATGAAAATCGGTTACGAACTTTGGATTTTAAATCGAAATAGCTGGAATTCGTCTACTTGGATGATAGTTTTATGTCACCCAAGTAATCGAAATTGCGTATTTTGCTTTCTGCGATTTTGCAGTGGTGTTGTTAGGTGTGGGGTACCACTAAAAAGTGAAAAATAAAAAACTTTTTGACGAAAAAATACAACCGACTTCCAAAAAAAAAACACTACAAACTAAAAAATAACATTAATTTCGGAAGTCGGTGTCAGAATACGAAGAAACTAACAAAAACACCGACTTCCGAAATTAAAGTTATTTTTTAGTTTGTAGTATTTTTTATTGGAAGTCGGTTGTATTTTTTTGTAAAAAGTTTTTTATTCTTGTACAGCGCAACATACAATTAAGAAATTTAACGAAACAAAGAGAACTTAATTAATGATGAACATTTCCGTTAGCTGCGTCTCTGGCAATTAAACGATGTACTGCCATGAGCTTCAAAACAGTATTGAACCCGGAACCTATTGATGAAAACGCCGGGTCCGTTCACCTTCACGTTTACCCGAGACTTGAATACATATTCGAGTCTTGAATAAATATTGAAAATGTCAGTTTATAGTTGTTTGTGATTGCAATGCAAGGCGTTGTGATTGTAAATAAAAATTGCTTTGTTTGGAATGAAGTTATAAATTATATTAAACTAGTTTCTGCCAGCGGTTTCGTCTGCGTGGTCTCAGAGGAACATGTCCCCGGGATGAAAAGTAGCCTACGTGCTATTCCAAACTTAATCTATCTCTGTTCCAATTAATCAAGATTCGTTCAGCCGTTCTGGCGTGATTGAGTAACAAAACATTCAAACTTTCGCATTTATAATATTGGTTTGATTAGATTTATTCTCATCTATACTAATATTATAAAGCAGAAGAGTTTGTTTGTTTGTTTGTTGGTTGAACGCGCTAATCTCAGGAACTACTGGTCAGATTTCAGAAATTCTTTCAGTGTTAGATAGCCCATTTATCGAGGAAGGCTATAGGCTATATATCATCACGCTAAGACCAATAGGAGCGGAGCAGTAATGAAAAATGTTACGCAGACGACGTTGTACGGGTCAGCTAGTTTATAATATTATTTAGAGAAGCTATTTGTATTAGTATTTTTTTTCTGCCAAAGAAGTGGCACAAAATACATAATTGAAGGTCAATGAATTAACAACACCTGGTAGGATTTTGGTGAGCCTTTGCCCAGCAGGGTGATAGCAAAGGCTGAATAGCCTTGGGGAGGCCTATGTTGATGATTATGATATTTTGAAGTTTTTTTTAATTTGTAAAACGATTTTTTTGATTTTGTATGAGACTAATTGGAAAATAAGTTTATCCTTACACATTTTTTTTGTCAAATCGGTTAATAAATAATGTTATACAGTGGTAACAGACATACAAAAAAATACAACCGAATTGAGAACCTCCCCCTTTTTTTGAAATCAGTAAAAAACTTTTTATAAAAAGTGTAAAGTGTATTTTTTTGTAAAAAGTTTTTTATTTTTCACTTTTTAGTGGTACGCCACACCAAACAAAACCACTGCAAAATAAATACCATACGATTTTCGAAAGTTCCCCTCGACTTCTCTGGGATGCCATCATCAGATCCTGGTTTCCTTATCATGGGACCATTTGGGAAGTATACCCGTTCCAACAAAAAAATCATTTTTAAAATCGGTTGGCAAGCGACGGAGTTATGCCCGAACAAACATAAAAAAAAAAAAAAAAAAATACAAACATCTGAATTGAGAACCTCCTCCTTTTTGGAAAGTCGGTTAAAAATAATTATAAAACTGAAGTTATTTTGGAAAGTGGTCTAAAGCAAGGCTACGACAATTATCTCTGGTTTTCGTACTTAAAACGTTTTAACAATTTGGACGGTTTTGCGTGTAAGTAATTGTTTACTTTTAAAATCCATAATCCGCAGATAACATAGATTTTTATTGAGGTTAGTTAACCGGAACGCGAACTAAAACATTTATAATGATTATCTTTGGATAATAGGTATCTGATATGAAGCAATAATTTAAATTTTATTGGTCTGCGATTATAATTAAGGTGAACTTCATAATAAACGATGACATGGCAGAAATTCGATTGCGCAATTGAAACTGCATTCAAATCTAAATTTCTAAAAGTCACACAAAATTCAAAATTCATCAATTTAATGAAAATAGTTGGTTACTATTGAAACGCATTTAAAAAACTTAACCAGTCGAAAATAAATATAGTTACTTAATCCTTACAAACTAATTAATATTCTTAACTTACCGAAACTTTTGTACAGGGTCCAAGATATCCTTAAGACGATTATTAGAACTAATATGAACATAGGCAGCAAGCCTATCAGTCTCTTGTCAGCCACGTACGATGGGAACTCCTCCCCCTTGGTTTCCGCTTGCTGAACTTCCATTTTAAAATAAAAAAAGTTTTCTTCACTTAATTCACACAAAAAATAAAAAAAGTTAGTTAAATGTAACACTTATTTTCAAAAAGAGTTTAGCTAAATCAATTTTATTTTTTCAATTCACCATTCAATTTAAAAATCGAACACATTCTCTACGAGAATTTTCAAATTTCTTTTTAGATTTCGCACACTGAATTCACTTTTCAAATAAATAAAAACTTTCAATTCAGTTTTTTTTAATAAATAAGTGCTTGTTTTTTGTTAGTTATTTTCAAAGCGTATTATTGAGTGTTATGTTAGCGCACACGTTTGCTTCGCGTCGGATCTGAAGTAAATAGTAACAGTAAGGCCGCCGAGCGCCGGTCGTTTACTACAACATACATTATCTATAGTTCATTGATAAAACAGCCGTGACTTTGCCGCAAGAAACCGCTACTATTTTCTTCTAATAACTGATTATTTTTGTATCATTTGCATTATTATCTGTAAGATCTCGTAATTGTCCGTCGTTATCGATCGGTGTAAGGAGAACGATAATATTGATGGCGGCTAATGCTGCGCTATTAATTGTTATTAGTGTTATCTTATGTTATTAAAAACTGAATGATCTTTGAGCCGATATTTATACCTGTTATGGTACTGGTGCCTTATTAAAGTTAAGGGAATTAGGTCAAGGAATTGTAGATAAAAAAATACGATGTATTTTTAAAGTATGTATGTGAATATTTGTTTGGGCCTACAAAATATACCTTTCTATTAGTTACTTAGCTATGTCACGCCGCACCATTAGAAAACCTTGTTTATTTTGTTAATCATCTATTTGTCCCTCAAAAGTAAACCCACACTCAAAATGTGTGTATCTAATAAAGTTTCGGGTCACAGAAGTTCATATTAATATGTATGTGCACAGGTAGATTTGGAGAAAATTAACTGTGACTGACAACAAGATAAAGGTACCGTAGGTACGTTTTATCGTACGAATGTTTGGAACCCTAAAATTGAAATTACTGACCCAATGCTGGCCAAGAGCTTCTTCTTATATAGAGAAGACACAAGCATTAATCACCGCACTTGCTCAAGACGAAAATACATTTAAAAAAAACTTTACAGTCTGCATCTATCATCTTTGAACACTGCTGAAAGTGCTGAAAAATATATATGCAGAAAACAACTCTCTCAAGGAATTTCCTTTAGAGCAATAAAACTGAAGTCCATTATAATTAAAATAACTGTTTTACTACCAATTTGACTGTAGAGTGGTTCCAGTTACTCTCCTCTGTACAATAGAATAGCTGCCAGTGATAAGATAAGCAACGTAAAATGCTATTTTGATTGAGTTTGAAAATGCGTAACGTAATAATCGGCATCCACGAGTGACGATGGTTAATTAGTTCTATAGAGAGAAAGACAGCTCCTTGAGAGAGAAAGAGAGATATCTGAAATAGAAATCTTTACCAAATTGGTTTTTAAATTTCATCATCATTCAGACAAAGCCGTTGGTCCCGGCTGTCATACTCGTATGTAAAGATCTGTGGCAGCCGTTACGGATTGTCAGAAGCCAGTAAATCTGAATCTAGTTTTGCCTAGAACTACCGTGTTCCCCAGTCCGAGGGTTGTGGAGATCTGGTAGGCAACCGCTCCACGTAAAATACTGGCATTCAGCTGAACCTGGTTTCACTGGCAGCCCAATAAAGTTGGGAAAAGGCTAGGCAGATGATGATCATCTTTCAGACAAAAGATCAGTTAGTGTACCTTGTGAAAATTCCAGACACGTTGTGCCTGTTCAACAGAAAAGAACCATTGGGAAGAAGCTAACAAACCAGGAACCTTGGTTGACACCTTGTCATTCTTAGAAGTTAAGACCTCGATAGCATATATATTATTACTAAGTATCAGGATAGACCTGTGTATTAAAAGTATAAATTTATTTATTTTGGGGACGCACCAGCCTGCTACAGTTCTACGGAAATCATGTTTCAAACGACATTACACAACGTATACCTCATTACAGCACATGTAAAACTAACCGCTTTTAAGTTGGTAGCATTCTTATCAGCATATTTTTCCTCCACGGTTAGTGTTTCGACAATATCGTGGAATCGACCTTCGCTTCGTTCAAACCCACAGAACGGAACGGCGCGTGTGTATACTGACATTGTGTTCTAACAATGTGTTCCGTCTATAAAATGAGAGTAATTTGAATTGTTTGTGCTTGTAGTACAAAAAGGTACAATAATGGTGGGAGATTATACCGGTTCCTATCCGGATAAGTTATTATTAGATACGTTTTATGACATCTACCGGACGTCTAAAGTCTTAACATCCTCTAATATTATGATAATTTGACTTCAATGAAACTCTAAATAGTAAAAAAATCTGTTCTGTTTAAAAAGGCACTAAAAGTATAAATATAACATTGAAACAACCTTCTGAGTACCATTTCTAGTAATTTCCACATTCGGAATCTCAAAAATATATGAAAATCAAGGCTTTTCTTACAGTTTACGATTGAGATGCGAATGCGCAAGTTATTTAAAAAATAGTAGAATATGCCCTCTGGTCACATGAGAATATTTCACGTGACCAGAAGGCTGGGTCCAAAGAATCAGCAGCCATTCAACGTGGCAATGCTGCCAACTGACAACAGTTGTCTAATGAGTTGTTTTTATATGCGTTTGTATATGCTACTAAGTTTTTTTTATTACTTTCTTGTATGTTGCAGTGACGTCCTGTTGTAAATTAATAGACAAGGATTTGCTCTAGCTCAGAGGTTTTTCTATTTTCTGTTTCAATAAAAACATCGTTCAAAACTTTGTCCCTTAGATTTTATGCAATTCCATTGGTTAAAATTCTCCGCTCCTCTGCTCCCCGCTCCAGTGGATGGTCAACCTTAGTTCTATATGTTGGGGTAACGATTTCTCTTTACTTTTCAACACTTTGCATTCGATGAAGCCTTCCGTAGAAAAAGACCAATCAATATTGCAAAAAAAACTATCAGTCAATATCATTATCAGTATAAACAATGTTGTCGTTATCAAAATAACAACCGCTCGGACACAACAAAGGCGCTATCATTTATCTGAGTGTCACATCGGCGACGGACTAAATGAGGTTAGTTGGTGACGTCTTAGACGACAATAGTAGTAGAATTGGTGATCATTAAGGCTTTTGCACAAGGCTTGCGTTTCGGTACTGAGGTCGGGAAACTTTTTGTGGTTTTTTTTTTGTGTGGTTATTAAGTGTGAAGCTCAGTGAAAAGGCAATGGCTTTGCTTGGAATTTCCTTACGTGATCAACTCAGGAATGGCGATATTCGCAAGAGAACCTTGGGGGCCGAGTCACCCGCGTCCTTAGGAGAATACCCTTCAGCGATTCCCTACACGTGGTCCCCGGGTGGTGCTAAACAGGTGACACTAACCGCCTCCGTGGTCTAGTGGTTATACCACCTGATTCAGACCCGGAGGTCCCGGGTACGATTCCCAGCAGAGGCAAATTTTTTGCTAGGTTTGGTTGGTGGTAGGACTTGTTCTAACTCCGCCTGGCAAGCTACCACCATCATGTCTAAGTCTGTCGCCATAACAACTATGTTAGCAGCATTGTTGTGTTCCGGCAGTTAGAGATAGCCAGTTCCTCTGTGTAAGAGGATTCCGAGTGAAACTCGCTTCCATCTTCGGCCTAATCATAACTTTCTATCAGATGAGATTTGGGCCAAGAGATTCACCGTTTTGAAAATAATACCGATATAGCCCGAAGATCGCCAAATGTAAGTGGCAATGGGTGACATTGCTCGTAGAATAGATGGTCGAAGGGGTCGAAAGATTCTGACGAACTGCGTACCAGAAGACACGTCAGCTTAGTCGACTTATAATCTATTCGTTACTTTAAAGAAGTAGTTTACTTGAATATAAATGTATTATTTTTAATTATTTATGTATTACAAGTGGCATGGCGTGACTCCTAGGATTTGATTCTTTCTGACCGTATTCTGTCAATCATCTGATCTGTAAATTGGTTTTGTGTTCGATAAATTATGTATGATAAACTTCTTATCTTTTAGATAATGTTTCGGTTGACAAAGAGTACAGTGACTTGACTACGAAGCTGATCATAATAGAGCCTTAAACCTGGATAGGTCAGCTACTGTATTTTAAAAAGGAAAAGGTCGCTTACAACCCTAATCTCTTCAAAGTTAGAGTAAATAGGCTCCTTCTGGGTAAGCTCGCTCCATCGTAGACTTTGTTTGTGTCATTACTGACCAAGACTAAGGTCAAGAGAAACCCATCACAAATAAAAAAAAGGTAGTGAATCCCAATATAGTTTTAGTTAGTAAGATTCTGGCAGACACCTCATTCACTCATACCTTTGGGGATTCATTTTATTAGATGGGCAAAGACATGACAATGACCATATAAGATGGAGGCTTTTAGTTCGACCGTACCAAACTATGCAAGCACGTCTATCGAGTTTGGGCTGCCTCATTTTAATCATCTACAGTCCGGATTTGCCCACTGCTGAGGATAGGAATCTCTTGCCTTGTGCCAATTCCCCTGTTCCTTGTTATTCTTATGCGGATTCTACCGTCCTACGTCAGAATTCAAATGAAAAGTGATGAAATAATGATGAAACATCTAGCTAGGTGATAGCTGAATCATCAATCTCTATGATCAGTGTTAGTAAATCTGTCACCAGATAAGACGGATAGTCGCACTGATTTCTAGAAATTCTAACGATATTGGAGAGTTTAAGATTGCGTGAGTCTAAAGTACAGTCATCATGAAACTGTGATTTTAGACATCAGCTGTGATCGGCTATATCTTAACCATGATGTGTGTGATAGATCTATTAATATCGTTAGAATCTTTTACAAAAATAAAATTGTTTGTCATCACGCATGATATGGAGAGGTAGATAGATGATAAGGGAAGGGTCCTTATTTTTCTCACGTAGCCTTTCATTCGATCGTGAATGGGGGGTTGTACCACCCTGTTGCTGAGCTGTTGGGGATCATTGAAGTGATAATTTCTTATTGGAGGGTAAACCGCTTCGTAACGTTACGCGTTAGGCGCGTCCCCGATCAAAACGCAGCGCTAGCCGTTGTTTGTGCAGTTTTTGGGAGCTATCTACTCTTTATCCAAAAGAAATATCAACTAATAAAAAATACATTAAATTTAAACAAAATCTTGGCTTCAAAATGGTAGATTTTATTTTTTATTACTAAGTATAATGTTTAAGTAATCTCCTCACAACGAAACCACAGAAATGAGAAAACAATACTGAAAACATGCATCTTCTCGAAAACTAACGATTATTTTGATTTTGTACTTACACTAATGGATAGGCAATTTAATTATGAACATTTTGGTAGAAGTATTTTTTTCAAACGACCAAAATTAGATTTTATAACGAATTTATTCAACATTCTGAGCGTATTCGCTATTGTATCTCTTGCGCTGTTATTGAGGGAAAAAATGCTCAAGGTTATTTGGTCAGGGTACGGCCTTAAGTATCACTTCTGTTGAGCGTCCCGAGACGCACACGTTTTTTATTCATTTTTATTTGTGATGGGTTTGCTGTTGACTCTAGTCTAGCTCAGAGATGACAGAGACAAAGTCTACAATGGAGCTTACCCAGAAGGAGTCTGTTCACTCTGACTTTAAAGCCATGGTCATATGATCATAGCGGCAGTAGTTTCATTTCGGCCCGGTGGGTTATCCCGTCGGGTACACGGCTTGTGCTCGCGTTAGGACAATGATCAGTTAATCTAATAATCGTCAGTTAATCTGCCTAGCCTATTCTCAATTATGTTAGGGTTGGCGTCTAGTGAAGTTGGATGCAGCTAAACACCAGTATTTAAAATGGAGAAACTCACTATTTGAATTAGAAAACCTATAGTAGCCGGCAACAGTCGTGATCATAGATGAATAGCTGTAGGGTGATCTCGCCAATGTAGCAAAATAGTCGATGAGCATTGACTGACGAACCAATATCGTGTAATGTCAGAGCTGTCGTCGTCAAACCTACCAACGGTGAGTGTGCTCCTGACTCGTGTCAGTTATTGCACTGGGTAACAGGATACCCCAGTAAACCCCTTGATAAAACTGATGTCAGATTTTTGGCTTCTGACTAGTAGGTACCTACTACGTTTGCTAAATATCTACAAATAGCAACAAGGACCAACATATCAACATACATCCCGAGGCACGGAAGGGCCTCGGTCACTGGTCGCTCATGCAAAGACAGACCACGACAAGGGTTGCTTAACCTATAAGATCGAACTGTGAGGTTGTGTTTTAGCCAAAAAATCCTCAAGACGATGAATCAATGATAATTAAAACGCATCGTGCATAAGCTCACGTCTGCCACGACCTTGAGGTAAAAACCAATAGCTTTCTAAAGAAACAGACGTAGTTTGTGCATATAAATAATAACAGCCACACAAGTTGATATTCAAGGATAAGCAGCACTTGTCGAGGTCGGTCTGTGGATGGGTGACCACCTTAACACATCGAGAATCCTCCATGTTTCAGAAAACACGCTAAACCGTTGATTCCGCCTGTCATTTCTAGATCTTTGACAGTCGTTAGAAAATATGACTCCAGTCTTGCCATGAAGTACTAGGTTTTGGAGATCAGATAGGCAGTCGCTTCATGTAAAATACTGGTATTTCGCTGAAATCAGTGTAAACCGACCTCAGTACAGTTGGGAAAAGGCTAGGCAGATGATAATGATGAACTTCTCAAGATGATTAATCATCAAAGATCATTAAAACGCAGCGTGCATAGGATCACGTCTGCCACGACCTAGAGGTAAACACAAATGGCCGTCTTACGAAACATGTTCAAAGTGCGCAGCGGTTGAGTAATGCTGGTACCATCGGATTTGAGATGGCCTGTTTGATGATCGTATAATATACATACTGTAGCCTGTGTCTTTCATGCGTGATAAGAGTCTTCAACCGAATTTTAGAAAGAAGAAGGCTCTTAATTCGTCCGAATCTTTTTTTAATGTAAGTTCCCCGATTACTCAAAGACCTATTTGAAAAATTCTTCTTTCATTTAAAAGGGTATACTTTCTAGTTCATAAGGTGATCAGGAAAGGATTTGATGCTGAATTACTGGAGAAATCGACGGAATTTAATGAAATAAACAGTCGCTAAATAATAAAATAAAAATGCCACTTTGTAAATGGTCTACCCGTTTCAGACTTTCGCCCAAAGCTGTTAGGCGTGATTAATATACAAACATCCAAAAGTACCTACAGACATGATACTCACAAATAACGTGGCTTTCTTTTGGGAAAAAAATTTCAAAATCGGTTCAGTAAATCCAGAGATTACCCCATAAATAAAAAATAAAAATAGCTTTATTTCCTTATACCATTTAATGTTTCAAATTTAACTTCTTAGTATATTTTAGAATTAATATTTTTTGTATTTATCTATTTATATTATATAATAATAATAATAATAATAAGCCTTTATTGCTGAAACTAAACATACAATAAATAATATTCAACTTAAACTAACACATCTGAATTTCCGGTTTAGTGATCAGCGTGTCATATGTGACACATAGGCCTCTTCCAGCTCTTTCCATGCATCCCTGTCTGTAGCCTTCCTTGACGTGAACACCTCTCCCACATTTCTAATGTCATCGGTCCATCTTTTTGCCTGTCTGCCTCGTTTCCTTTTACCATCACGTGGTTGCCATTCCGTTATCATTTTTGTCCATTTTGTCCTACTGTCCCTTGTCATGTGTCCCGTCCATCTCCATTTCAGCTGCCTTATCTTCTTTATTATGTCTTCCAACTTGGTTAAGGATCTTATTTCTTCTGCTCTTTTGCAATCTCTTAACGTGACTCCTATCATGCTCCTTTCCATGCCCCACTGACATGTTCTCAGTTTTTGGAAGTGTTTTTGACTCAGTGCCCAAGTTTGGCATCCATAATGTCAAGCATGGCAAGACGCACATATTGAATACTTCTTCTCTTAGCTGATATAGAGAATTGTTTGCTTTTAAATATCTCTTTAGGGGACCAATATCTTTTCCATGCACAAGCAACTCTTCTTTTTATTTCCTTGTCTGATTGGTCTCTGAAAGATATTAGTTGTCCTAAGTATGTATATAATTTTACATATTCGATAGTTTCATCATCTGCTGTTATGATTATTTCTTCTTTGTTTGTCAGTCTTCTTTGTTTTATATTATATAGTTATTTCTAAAATTTAGTAAAAGGACCGCTAGTAGATTACCCCCTACAACATCACAAACTTTACCTTTTTATAATATTAGAATAGATTACCTACTAAGTTGTGTTTGGTGAGTTCAACGTGACCTACAGACGCAAATGAGTACCTAGGCAGTTGAGTAGCCTCTTGTAATTGCGCCGCGATAGAACACATACCGATGCGCTTGGAGCAGCTTACCGGAACTAATGTATGGTACTGATAATTCTTTATTCGTAGCTGACATAATAACTTGGGTATGTAATTCTGATCTCATTATTTGATCTAAGAATGTTATGAAGGAGTACACTTCTTCGTTTGTGTGTCAGCTTCGTTTATTGAAAAAATCTCTGTCAGTAAAAATCAGAGATTTTATCATTGATCTTACTGATTTGATTAGATTTTTTGTGTAGCGCTGAGTACCTCAGGCTCATTTCATTTCATCATCTGCCTAGCCTTTTCCCAACTACATTGGGGTCGGCTTCCAGTCAAACCGGATTCAGCTGAATACCAGTATTTTACGTGGCCTGGCTACTGCCTCAGGCTATTTATTCGAATAAATTCGCAGTTCCTGTGAGCCAGTATGTTTGGTAGTACGTAATGACTGAGTGAATTTTCAACGATTACAGTGCATTGTCCATTGTCATTCAATTCAACTACCATAATGCTGTCGAGTTAATTCTAATTCAGTTTTTTCCGGTACGATCCACAAGAGAAGAAAAAGTGTACCTACATTATGTCAGCGTTTTGTGTGTGTCAAGTTGCATAACTGCGAGAGTATGTCAATTGAATGGTCTAAAAGTGTTGCAGGTTTAGTTGTGGCGAAATATTTTTTTCCGTTTCCTGATCAAATCAAATTTATTTTATGTAATGCAACACATTTGAATCTCTAGTTAAAAGGCTGTGGGATTGAGTACTTTTTTATACGGGTTTGATTCAGTTACAAATATTGATTGGCATTGGAACCATAGCAGATTTACGAGGATAGCAGATCTCGTATACTGAGACCTATCTGGCAATTACGCAAACTGACCCGAAGAGTCAATATCAAAATCTTCTGGTCCAATGTCAAATGCTGCCAAATCCAGATCTACTTCAACGGATGTTTCGTCGCATCCTCAGAATTTACTGGCCCAAGATGATCTCTAAAAATGCCTCTGAGCCCGATCGACCGCCAGATCAAGTGACGTAAGTGAAGGTGGGTTGGTCACACCCACCCACGGAAAAAGGAAGCGTGGCCGTCCCCATCAAACCTGGCGATGCAACGAGCATCGGTATAACGTGGAACGAAGTGAAGCGTAAAGCTCAAGACCACTCGCGGTGGAGGACTACTGTGGCCGCCCTCTGCGCCAGCTAGGTCATGGTACCGTCAATTAAGTTATAGCAGATATAAATCAATTCAGTATTGCGCAAAAAAGTCTTCAGAAAAAAGCCCGTGGCAAACAAATTACCTTCTGAAGAATATCATCCAATGATCAAACAAATCGAAGTAACTTCCGTGACCCGTACCTCATGTAATGGATCTCTGACGCGATCTTCATGCGTCGACAATAATGAGCATTGTGTCACAGTACCTACTGGCTGTAATGTGACCAGCACTGACGAACCAGACGCAACCAGAGGGCCAATTCTACTAATTCTTAAGCAACTTTCGCATGTCAATCGCAAATTGTCAAAAAAGTCTTAAATTTTCATAAATTTTTGACAGTTTGCGATTGAGATGCGAATTTGAAAATTAGTAGAATTGACACTCAGGTTAGTTATCAAGTGTACCCAAACAATAGAAGAAGCCCCTGTAACCGCGACCGTCATGCGTCGACAATAATGAGCAGTGTGTCACAGGACTGATCGGTAATATGACCAGCTCTGACGTGTCGTGTGACTTATCGCGTGACGGTAAAGTGAGCGAGATTGAGCCCATTGTGGTCATCAAGTTGACTACGGCGGCGCTTTTGTTGCAGATGACCGGAATATTTCGAAAGAGTTGTGGATCAATTTTGTGTACAATAAAGTTGATAGTTAGATACAGTACAGTCCAAATACATATTTTGACCGCTTTTGGGGTATAACTTTTTACTCAAACTTTTAATCAATAGCAACAACCCAGTGTGCTGACGTGTTTCTATGAGTTATGGCCAAAGTAGGTTACCCAGCGGTCGAGGTGACCCAACTTAACGGTAATGTGATGGAATGGAATAATATTTTAATGTACGACAAAAATAGTTGCTTACACAACTCTTTTACACAAATATAATTCTATGGGTACAGTAGCGGTCTATCGCTGGCAGCGATGTCAATTTCTATCATGAGTTTATCATTACGGGATTCGGGTTACTGACTCGCTTCATAAGGGTCCAAAGTGGAAATTATATTTATTTTTCCTACTCCTCCGTTGTACTCTTCTGATTAATTTCGTTGCGGGATCCAAGACAGTTGAACCGTTTCTCCGGGACTCGTCGGGTTTCATTAACTCGGCGTTTTTCTGGTGGTCGCCACTGTTGATTCTGGGTTTCAGGAGTTGCAGTGGTTGGGAATGCGTGCCGGGCTTGTCCCAAAAAAAAGGGTCCAAAGTAGATTCTAAATTTCAAACGATACATCAATTTGCCATTTTATCTAATGAATTGACTAACTAAGAAGAAAAAAGTTATTGGTAGTGTGTAGGTACCTGTGTTTGTTGTATCCGGGAAATCGCCAACACGAATCAAGAAAGCGTACACAACACGTACACAGCGTGACCAGCCAAGGTATACCTACAGTACCTACCAACCAGTGAAACTTGGCAAGCGTGATAAATTTCGATGTATGTAAGTGCGTATGTGAAGATACAACATAAACACTGTTAATTCCGCAATGAAAACCGTTGTGCGGTAATATAGTTACCTACTAGAAAAGGGACTAAGTTATTTAAGAAATATTAATTGGTAGACTAAAAACTAGTTAATAATTACCAGTTTTTAAATACATAATATTGAAAGTTTTAGTATTTATTGATTAAAAGTCAGTACGGTCAGTACGCTTATTACGGTCAGTAAAGGTTCTTGTAGTTGATAAAATGACTAAAGATTTTGAACTAAATTTTATTTATACCATAGACCTACATAAATGCGAAAATTTTTTGGATGGATTTTTATTTTTAAATCAATAACGCCAGCGCGGCTGAACGGGTCTTGAAAAGTAGGTACAGTAGTCATAGATGATATTGTTAGTTATATTAAAGATAAAACAAACGATACTGTAACTTTAAAAAAGATAAATATGAAACAGACTAAAAAGTACGATGCTTATAAAGTGTATGTTTCTAAATGTAATTTAGAGTTATTTTTGAATGATAATTTTTGGCCTAATGGAATAACATTCAGGCGTTTTGTACATTTTATGTACAATAGGAAACCGAATCTCGACGCTAGTAAATTATTATTGCCAGTATGAACACAAATGGTAAAAAATATTTTAATTTGATTAGTTTTAATTGTAAGTCGATTAAGCGGTCTATTGATAGTGTTAGAGAACTATGTGAAATGTCCGATTTGGTCGCACTCCAGGAGACGTGGTTACTCCCCCATGATATACCATTGTTGGGGACTATTTCTGAAGACTTTGAGTACACTGGTAAGTCTGCGGTGGACACGTCGGTGGGCTTGTTAAAGGGTAGACCTTATGGGGGAGTAGCTGTACTCTGGAGAAAAGGTATATTTGAAAATGTTACTGTGTTGCATTGTATTAGCGCCCGACTGGCAGCTATTCGGGCTGTTGTCAATGGCCGCTCGTTTATTGTATTTTCTGTATATATTATTTTCTCACCAGAAAACTTGCATATTCTTACTGAGGTTCTTGGTGAAATAAGTGCAATTGTAGACAGTGAGGATGTTGAAAATTTATTTATTTTAGGTGATTTCAATGCTCACCCGTATGAATCTTTCTTTAATGAATTGATAAATTTTTGTTCTGATCAGTCTTGGACTTGTGCTGACGTTGAAAAGTTAGGCTTACAGGGTAATACTTACACCTTTATCAGTGAGGCTCATGGGTGCAGACGTTGGCTGGACCATTGTGTAGTGTCTTTGTCGGCCTTGCAAACTATCATAGACGTACGAGTTATTGAAGATGTGTACTTATCTGATCACCTACTGTGTAGTAGTTAAGGGTGAAGATTCGAAAAGGCTTACCGCAAACTCCCGTCCACTGCCTCGCGCTCTGAGGGCTCGGCGGCGTGTCCAGTCGTCCTGAATCTTGCTAAACTGCACTACACATAACTTCCACAGGCGTTAGTTATTGTTATTGTTGGTATCTTGAGGGGGTTTAACACGAATGCACCGAAATACCTTTCTGTTTCTTTTAGAAGGTGGCTGTAAGGGCGTGGAGCGCGGTGCGCGTTATTTTCAAGTGAAGAACCGCTAGTGTCGCGAAAACTCACTCGCGGGAGCGCGGCGCCACTGTGCTCATCCGTAGACCAATCAGATTGCTCAGCGAATGAACGATGAGAGTGCCGATCACATATTCAAATCATACCCTCGTTAACTACACATAATTATAGCCTAATTACTTGTAATGGGGTGAAGGAAAAGTAAAAAAAAACATTCAAAATTCCCCAAGATCAAATGCAGTAGGTAATACCCACTTTAGAAAGAACGGTACGTAACATGCCGCTCGCCTTAAAAGAATGTAATTCTTTTAACCTTAAATTTAAAAAAAATCTGAATTATACACTCGAAAGAAGAATGAAAAATGCTTTTGAAAGCATGAAGCCTTATTTTTATTGTTATTCTACTAAAGATTACTTAACTAAGATTCGCATATTGTTAACTAAAACTTACGAAACAACTATTCTAAGGGCAAAGGACATATTTTAACTACAGAGCGTTTCACAAAACTTTTGCCCATTTGTAAAGTTACAACACGAGTAACATTGTCGGAACCCGGATGAAGAGCATGGACACGAGCCAGTCTCCACTGTAATGGTGGTAAATTGTCATCTCGTACAACGACAATAATACCTTCACGGAGTAGCGAGCCGCGATCTCGGAACCATTTATTACGTTGTTGAATTTCGTGTAAATATTCACGACTCCAACGTTTCCAAAAGTGTTGCACACATTGTTGCACCCTACGCCATCTAGTGAGTCGATTTGAAATATTCTCAACTAATGAAGTATCTGGTAAAGTCATCAAAGGACCTCCTATTAAAAAATGAGATGGTGTTAAAGGTAACGGATCTAATGGATCGGCACTTAATACACAGAGCGGACGTGAATTAAGTACCGCTTCAATTTGACAAAGAAGGGTATGCATTTCATCGTAAGTTTGAGTTTGCGTACCGAGGACTCGATTTAGATGATGTTTGAAACTTTTAACACCGGATTCGAAGAGGCCACCAAAATGTGAAGCATAAGGAGGTTGAAAATGCCAAGTGATGCCTTGTTCTAAAACTTTCCCATTAAGGGTGGCTTGAACAGAATCATTACGTAAAAAGTTAAACAAGTCTTGTAGATAATTATTACACCCAACAAAGTTTCTTCCACAATCAGAGTAAATATCGGTACATAAACCTCTACGGGACGTGAAGCGTCGCAAGGCTGCTAAAAATGCATCAGTTGACAGCTCGGATACGAGTTCAAGGTGTATGGCCTTGACGGACATACACACAAAAACAGCTACATAACATTTAATAATTTTCGCATTTCGAACTTTATTTGCCCGAACGTAAAACGGACCCGCGAAATCAACAGATGTTTTCAGAAATGGCCGCTCGGGACGCACTCTGACAGCGGGCAGCGGACCCATGCACGGCTGCGGGTTCACGGGACGAGCACGAAAACAACGCACGCAGCGATGTATGCGTGTGCGTATAGCGTCACGACTAGACAATATCCAATAATTCTGAAGTAGAATATATTGTACGGATTGTGGACCAGCATGTAGGTGCGTGATATGTGTATGATCAATGATTAGATTTGTAAGATGATGTTTCTTAGGCAGAATCAATTGGTGTTTAGAAACAAACGGTAAAAGTGATTTATGAATCCGCCCGCCGACACGCAGATTATTTTTGTTATCAATAAAAGGGTTGAGTCGTCGTAATTTAATTGATGGATACTTCCCGTTTGAAATGTTTTTTATGTCTTCAGAAAAACAAAAGTGTTGAACTAAATGGATAAGCCGATTTAAACAAAAATTAAACTCGGACACAGTTATGTGTTTTGGATAGGAGTTTTGAACCTTCTTACATTTATTATAAAATCGAAATAACAGTGCTGTTATTCTTACAAGTTTGCCTAGCGTAGAAAACCTTGTAATATACGCGACCACGTCAGGTGGGGCTGAGGTAGAAGAAGTTGACACTATAGGCAATGGTAGATTACGTTTTTCTTCATTGACTTCTGGTATTTGCTTGGGACTTGGCCAAAAAATAGAATCGCGTGCTAGCCACCAGGGCCCACAGAGCCACATTTCATTTTGTATAAAATTTTTAGGAAGCATTCCTCGAGAAGGTGCGTCAGCTGGATTGTCAGCTGATGGAACATGTCTCCAACTGTTGGCAGGAAGCCGGGATAAGATTTCACTAGTACGGTTAGATACAAAAGTTTTCCACTCGTGTGGTGGAGAACGAAGCCACGCTAACACGATGGATGAATCAGTCCACGCATATACATGTTCACACTTTAGATGGTTATCATACACACTTTTAACTTTATCAATCAAAGTTGATAACAAAACAGCTGCGCACAATTCAAGACGCGGGATCGTAAGAACCGGTTTTATAGGTGCTACACGCGTTTTAGCAAGAAGAAGAAATGTTTTAACGTTATCATTATTATCGGATATACGGGCGTATACACACGCGGCAAAACCCCGCTCAGAAGCATCGAAAAACCCGTGAATTTGAATTACACTCAAGTTTTCAAAAATGAAACGTGGTATTTGAAAATTTGATAATAATGGCAACTCGTTAAGAAAATTAGACCAAGCATTTATAATATCTAAAGGAGGGGATTCATCCCAGTCGACCCCCGAAATCCACAACAACTGAATGAGATATGTCGCATAAATAGTAACAGGAGATAACCATCCCATAGGGTCATAAATTTTGGCTATTTGTGATAGTATGGACCGTTTTGTAATTTTATCAGTCGTTACTTGAACGCTAAAAGTGAAAGTATCAGATTTAGGATTCCACTGAAGTCCTAAAACCTTTGTTTGTTTGTCATTTTCCATCGGAGCGAAAGAAACGTTATCAGGCCGCTCGCCCTGACCGACTGGCGTTTGTAAAGCGGCGAGTAACGCTGGCGAATTGCTTTGCCACTTACGTAGCTCGAAACCGGCTGACGAACAAATCCCTACTAATTCACGCTGTAAAATCAGTGCATGCTTTACGTCGCTTGCTCCGGTGACGATGTCATCCACGAAAACCTGGTCCTGGAGAACCTTAGAACCTAGCGAGAAATTAGCGGCTTCGTCCCGAGCCAACTGTTGAATAGTACGAAGGGCTAAGTACGGTGACGAGCTAACACCAAAGGTGACGGTTCGCAAGCGATAATCAGACAACGGTTCAGTTGGTGATTTACGCCACACAATACGTTGAAAATCGCAATCGGATTGTTGTAATCGGATGTTTCTGTACATCTGCTTTATGTCGGCAGTGACAGCAATAGCATGGATACCAAAACCCAATAAAACGTCTACTATATCCTGGTGTAATTTCGGACCAGTTAGTAGAATATCGTTAAGTGATATTCCATTCGAAGTTTTACACCCCGCGTCAAAGACAACGCGAGTGCGAGTTGTCGCGCTAGACTCTTTGACTACACAGTGGTGCGGAATGTAATAGCTATTAGCGCCAGACGTGAGTCTATCAACTGGCTCCATGTGACCGAGTTCCAAGTACTCCTGGAGGCACGCATGATAGTCTACCTTAAGCTGAGGATTACGTTCTAACCTATACTCTAATTTCCTAAACCTGGAGACTGCTGTATCTCGTGATTCGCCAAGAGCGGGAGCATCAAGTTTGAAAGGAAGTGGAACGACATATCGCCCAGTTTCATCGCGAGTATGCGAATTTACGAAAATAGATTCACACAACGCTTCGTCGGGACTTAGGATTCTCTTTTCCGGAAGCGATTCTAATTCCCAGAATCGTCTCAGATTGATGCTGTCATCGTAGGATGAGCTTAAACTACTGAGACAGACTTGAAGTGAAGTCGGTGTATTTTGGTTGCACGAAACATCACCCATCAATAGGTAACCAAAGATACTGTTCATAGCCATTGGTGAACCAGGTGGACCCTTGATCACGTGACCTAATATGACTTGGGATAGTATATCCGCGCCTAGAAGCATTTCCACTGATTGTGGTAAATAAAACTTAGGATCAGCTAAAGTTAAATTCTGTATGTGTGACCACCCCTTATAAGGCAACGGTACACATGGCATACGTGAAATAAGACTAGATAAAATTAATGCGTCAACTGAAATTGAAGGTTGATCCCCGTGCGTAGGAGTGATATGACAGGATACTATACCCTTGGGGTAAACAGCTTCGGCTTCGGCCCCACCGATACCGAACACTGGAACATGCGCCTGCCGGCGGTGTAAACCTAACCGTTGAACGCAAGCCTCGGTGATAAAGGTCGCTTGACTCCCTGTATCAATAATACACCGAACTGTGTGTTTTTGCGTGCCCACATGAACATCGATAAGTGCCGTACACAATAGCACCGTACTCGCACTAGCCGACGGAGCAATGGATTGCGAATCGTTTTTGCGACCGCGTGACGCATGATTCACCGCAGTCATTGCAGTGGCTTGCGAAGTACTGGTAACTGCTGTCTCTGTCGTTTCGTTCGCAGTAAGAGAAATAGCATTATCACTACTACCTACTTCATTAATAACTGATAAAGTGTGTGCCTTTTCGAAATGAATTAATGAATGATGGCGTTTATGACATGAACGACAAACAAAGTTGGATTTGCATTGTTTTAAATCATGACCGACATGTAAACAATTGAAACAAACGTTCTTATTTTGAATAAAAGAATATCTATCACGGGGAGATAAATTAAGGAATTTCGAACATTTTGTCAACGTATGCTGAGCATCACAACATACACAGTTATTTTTTGTATTATTTTGGTTGTTAGACTGTAAGTCTGTTTTATTCGAACTCGCTGAAGTGACGTTAGCTGCGAGCGCGCGTCGCGGACTCTGGCTGCTGTGCGACGACGTCGTTGCCGAAGTCCGGAAAGTACCTACCTTTTCAAGATTATTGTTTTTAGTTTGTGGGTAAGAAGAGAAATCGTTAGCGGCTAACTCGCGTTCTAAGAAATTAATCAATGTATTTATGTCGGGTATATCTGATGGTTTTAATAGGGATAGTTCGAAACGTTTTCGAATATTATATGGAAGTTTATTTAGTAAAATCGTCATTAATATGAAACTCCATTGATCTGTCGGAAACTGCATCGCCTGCAATGCCTTTATGTTTTCTTGATAAACATTGAGTAAATTTCTTAGACCTTGACTCATTTTCTCAGTTATAGGTTCAATATCTAATATTTTTTTGAGATGTTGCGTGGCGATCGCCCGTTTGTTGTCATACCGAGAAATCAAAATATCCCATGCAACACTATAATTTTCGTCAGTAATTGGTATAGATTTAATAAGGTTATAGGGTTCATTTTTTAATGACAGTAACAGATAACGAAACTTCTCCGTCTCCGTGTAAGTATTCTTGCCGTGTACTAATGAACAAAACAAATCGTGAAATGGAGCCCAATCCGTGGTCTCCCCTGAGAAGGTAGGCATTGGAAGAATAGGTAACCTACTTGCACAACTATTGTTATTAGGGTTACTTGGAACATGTACCACTGAATTATTAATCGACGTACTAGATGACATTCTTCGTTTACGCTCATTATCCTCATCTTTCAATTTGTCTAAGTGAACACTAATTGCGTAATAGCAATCATTAAAATTGTTGCGAATCTTTAGTTGTTCCTCCTTGTCGAAGGTATTGGACTTGATCAAGACCTTTTCTATTTTTGCTTGAAGTTTGAAGAACTTTCTTTGTTGCACAATTAAATCTTTTGCGCGTGACCTAAACTGCTGTTCGTCTGAATCTATGAACTGTAATGTACGTTGGAGATCCTCAATTATGATCTCGCGTTCGAAAATGTCTTGTTGAATTAGCTCCGCCATTTTGGACGCTTGGCGACGCAAAATGAACTAAGAAGTTAGAAAACTAGGAAAAACAACCCCACAACAAGTACCTAGAGTAGAAATAAATCCGGCTCGTAGGATCAAACAATTATGTGTAGTAGTTAAGGGTGAAGATTCGAAAAGGCTTACCGCAAACTCCCGTCCACTGCCTCGCGCTCTGAGGGCTCGGCGGCGTGTCCAGTCGTCCTGAATCTTGCTAAACTGCACTACACATAACTTCCACAGGCGTTAGTTATTGTTATTGTTGGTATCTTGAGGGGGTTTAACACGAATGCACCGAAATACCTTTCTGTTTCTTTTAGAAGGTGGCTGTAAGGGCGTGGAGCGCGGTGCGCGTTATTTTCAAGTGAAGAACCGCTAGTGTCGCGAAAACTCACTCGCGGGAGCGCGGCGCCACTGTGCTCATCCGTAGACCAATCAGATTGCTCAGCGAATGAACGATGAGAGTGCCGATCACATATTCAAATCATACCCTCGTTAACTACACATAATTATAGCCTAATTACTTGTAATGGGGTGAAGGAAAAGTAAAAAAAAACATTCAAAATTCCCCAAGATCAAATGCAGTAGGTAATACCCACTTTAGAAAGAACGGTACGTAACACCTACCTTTACTTGTGAAATGTGATATTAGTGTTTTAAGGTCTAAACAAATGACAGTAGATTGGCGGCGGAGCTCAGTTGTGTGGGGTGAGAGAGACGAAACTCAAATAAATAAGTACCGTAAATTATGTCACATAAAATTACGCGAAATAGACTTTCCCAGTGAGCTCACTGAGTGCAGTCGTGGGTTATGTAGTTTGGAAGGCCACAAAAGTGTGTTGGACAAATTGTATGACAACATTGTGCGAATCTTGAGTGATGCCGCTGTGGGGTCTAGTGAGAAGCGCGGCAATGGAATGAGCAAGAGCAGGCACTTATGCGGCTGGAACAAACATGTCCGTGAAGCTCATCGGGCGGCCAGGCTTAAATTCATGGTCTGGGTAGAATGTAACCGGCCCTCGGCTGGCATTATTTTTGATGAAATGTGTGAGACGCGTAAAATTTTCAAAAGTCATTTGAAGTGGTGCCAAAATAACCAGGAACAGCTTAGAATGGATATGCTGGCCAAACATAGATCAGCAAAAGATTTCAACAAATTTTGGAAGGCTACTAAGAAGCTTGGGATTAGGCCTGGCCTTCCGGTGAGTGTAGATGGGAAAAGTGAACCAGCCCATATTGCAAATATGTTCAGTGATTATTTTAAGGTGCGCTCCCCACTGGGCCCTTCAGTGTCGTCTGTTAGCTCTGAGGCTGGACGTGCGGGAGGTGAGTCGACTGTACATTTTACTGCCAGTCAAGTAAGACTTGTCTTAAAGAAAATGACAGGCGGTAAGTCTCCCGGTCATGATGGTATTAGTGTTGAGCACTTGAGGTATGCGGGGGTTCACCTGCCGAGGGTTCTGGCCATGTTTTTCGCAGTGTGCATGAGTCACTCCTATTTGCCGCACGACTTAATGAAAACCATTGTGGTGCCTATTGTGAAGAACAGGACCGGGGACATCTCGGACAAGGGGAACTATCGTCCCATATCTCTAGCGACTGCGATTGCTAAGGTTTTGGACGGTATGCTTGATATTTGTTTGGGTAAATACATAACATTGCATGACGCTCAGTTTGGGTTTCGGCCTGGGCTATCCACTGAAAGCGCGATCTTGAGTCTCAAGCATACTGTCCAGTACTATACTGACCGTAGGACGCCGGTATATGCCTGTTTCCTTGACCTCTCCAAGGCTTTCGATCTTGTGTCGTACGATGTGCTCTGGGGAAAGTTGAGGGACAGGGGTGTGCCGGCAGCCGTGCTCAATGTGTTTAAGTATTGGTATAGCAACCAGACCAACTTTGTGAGGTGGGCCGATACACTTTCCGAAGCATATAGGCTGGAGAGCGGGGTGAGACAGGGAGGGTTGACATCTCCCAAGCTCTTCAACCTATATGTAAATGACCTCATCGTCGAGCTCAGCAGCAGGCGCGTCGGTTGCTCAATAGATGGCGTTAGTATCAACAACATTAGCTACGCGGACGATATGGTGCTGCTGAGCCCGACGGTGGGGGGTCTCGGAGAGCTGCTAAAGGTGTGTGAGGTCTATGCTCATACGCATGGCCTTTTGTATAATGTACAAAAAAGTGAATACATGGTCTTTAAGGCTGCCGGTAGATGTCCCGAACACTCACGTAATATAACGTTGAATGGCTTTAATATTAATCGTGTCGCGAAATTGAAATATCTGGGGCATTTCCTTACCGACGGCCTTGAGGACGATGTAGACATCGAGAGGGAGCGCAGGTGTTTAGCAGTCAGAGGTAACATGCTGGCCCGCAGATTCTACCGATGCTCTGAAGAAGTTAAGGTTACGCTCTTTAAAGCATATTGTCAGAGCATCTACACTGGGAATCTGTGGACCAGTCACACCAAAAGGTCGCTGGATAACCTGCGTATCCAGTATAATAATATTTTCAGGATGATGTTGGGGCTGCCTCGTTTCTGTAGTGCATCAGGGATGTTCGCGCTGTATCACACTGATGGCTTTCATGCAGTAATTCGCAAAAAAACGACATCCCTGATCCGCAGAGTGCGTGGCAGCCGCAATAAAATCCTGATGACTGTAGCGGACAGGATCTCATCCCCATTGTGGAGGTCCTTAATTCGGAGAGTAATTTAATTTTAATTTTTTGTTTAATTTTTCCGTTTTTTTTTTTTTTTAATTACATTTCCCATGTGAGTACTATGGATTTTTGTTATCCGAAATAAAGAATATTTTATTTTATTTATTTTATAGATTATATTTTGGAATAACACATCGGCTATTTTTTTACCCAAAACTCAATAAAAAAAAATAATCCGAAAAACACGCGGCAGCATCTAGTGTTGAATAAAGATTTGAAATGTACTTGTATGTTCTCCCTCTTATTTCGTAAACATGTTTGTTACTGATGACATTTTTACAACTGGTGGTGCCATCTAGCACAATTCCCAATCACTACTTCAGTCTTGTTATTCAACACTAGATGGCGGTAAATGCAGTTTTTTTACAAGTATGTCTACTCAGCACTAGATGGCGTTTCCGTAAATTCAAAGATGAAGTCTCGAAAATTTCCGATTACACCTGCGCTAGATGGCGCTTAATCCATAAGATAGGTACTACAACCGGTAACATTTCTGTCTATGAAAGATAATATTTTAAGAGCGCTTTTACAAAATCGAATTGCTCAGGTTGACTAAAGTTGAATACCGCGCTTCACAAGATTTATATTGAGTTTTGCATTGCATACAACAATTATTTAAAAATATTAACTTTACTTTTAATTAGACCAATAAAATTTATTTTTCCAAGCAATAGGTATAGTAACGCCACCTTAATTATTAAATATTTTTTATTTGAATTTAGATTATAATTTCATAGATAAGAAGAAATTATAGTTTCATTCGGACGGAAATTGTCAATAACTCTCAGTTTTACAGAATTATTTTTGGTGTATTACTGTATGAATCGTAATAAATTGATTTAAACATTCCAAAGTAGAAGATACAGTTGCACCGTGGACATTTTTATAAATGATTAAATTATATCTTCGGTGTACCAAGGCATCAAAAGATTCCCTAAAGCAACATTTTGTAAAACATCCTTTGCGGAGTCAAGGATTTTACTGATTTACGTGAATAAATTGAAATATGTATTTAAAACACTCCCAAGATAAATGATCAAACTGTCTTAGGCATATTCTTGTTTTTTTTTAAGGCTATATCTAAAGCAAAATCACACATCAAAACTCGAATAAAACGCTAAAATTCAAGAAAAATTGTGAACACCCATCAGCAATCAATCTTCACAATCATAAATCTACTATTTTCTATTAGGTTCCTGTGTACTAACCATACTTATTTACAGTCACTATTCCTAGTTAGGGATCAGTAATCGACAGGAATTACTGTGGATTCTTTGTAGTAAAGATTATAAAGATTAACAGTGCCTACCTACAGACTAACACGCGATGGATATCACTCGCTATGGGACGCCACGTTCTTCACGTAGGTTCTTCAAATGTCCTCCGATTCTAAAAATCAGTAAGTACATCGCAATACTTTGCTGGACTTACCTACCTAACCCTCTACTAAGGTATACAACAACAACCTTTTTTCTTCCTTATTCAGTCAGCTCCAGCTACCTTTCTAGGGTTCCTTACCCAAACGGTAACCAACGGAACCCTGTCTAAGCATTCGCTTCTTCGCTATCCGTCTTTCAGCGGACAAAACCTAGGTATCTAGGTGCTGCCCGCTTAATGAATTGTAACACCTAAAAAATATTATAATTTGCCTCTAGAACAACTAAAAATGATTGATACTTACATTTAAATAACACTGAAAGCTTAATCTACTTGTGGATTTATTCATTTATTGTAACTATAGGTATGCACTAGTAGAAAATACACAGCACCTAACGAGACTTCATACCTTACGCATTGTATACCAGTCAGTGTTAGGGTTGAGGAGTTTATTAAGTACCTACTAGCTGACCCGCGCAACTTCGTCTGCGTCACATTTTCCATTATTGCTGCATTATTTGTCTTAGTGTGATGATATATATCCTAGCGTATAACCTTCCTCGATAAATGGGCTATCTAACTATGAAAGAATTTTGCAAATCGGTCCTTTCGGAGCCTATTCAATTCAAACAAACAAACAAACAAATCTTTCCTCTTTATAATATTAGTGTGTAAGATGTAGATAGTGTAGACTAGCTGACTCGGCGAACTGCGGTCCACGTAACAGTCGATTCTTTATTTTTTTTTTAATAAAGGTAGCCTAAGTTACATCAGGTACCAAGGCAATAAGAAGAGATTAGCCGGAAGAAACAGACAGACAGACAAAAATTGTAATCAATGTTATTTTGGTTTATGTACCGTAAATATATTCATATTATACCTACATACATGTAGAAAAAACCGGTTATTTCAATATTACAAACAGACACTCCAATTTTATTGTATACATATATGTATGTATAGATGACAGATGTATAGATTTAATGATGATGTTTTTTTTTTTTTTTTGATTTGTTGATGTATTTTATTACCTACACGAATTAGATGCCTATGTAGGATATCTGCATGCTCATCTAGTACATTAATATTCAAGCCGTTGTGGGATTAATTAAAAGATAAATAACAATCGTATTGATTTTAGCTAGTCATGTCCAATCGAATGGTCATCGCATTGTAGATAACAATGACAATTGTAGATAACAATGACAATTGATAGTCATTTTTTCAGTAGTAGCATCCACCCAAAATTACAATTCATTGAACTACGTGAAATAATAAAGTAGGTAGGTACTAGCTGTTCATTGTCATTGTAGCATGACAGTCGGTTGTAATCAATTCGGTTTGTTATCAAAATTATACTATCACACATCTAGTAGGTCAAATTGTAAACATAATTTTGTTCCTGATGCGAACAATTCGTAGAAATAAAACTAGGTTTCACCCACTTTGATAATTAAACAGCTTATTCTTAGGAGCTCCAAATCTCGAATCACTGAAAATCTGTCAATGATCCCTAAAAAAATTCTGTAGCGGCATTAATGCCGCCAACGAAACAAATCTGCATCTATCCAACTGGCTCAAAAGAAAAATCAACGAAACAAATCTGCATCTATCCAACTGGCGGCGATCTAAAAGTTCTAAATCGCGCAAGCAGAGTTTACCATGCGATTTGAACATATACATCCACCCGAATATGAAGTATCGGGCAGTAGCCCCCCAGGCACAACAACCGCCTGGGCGGAGGATCCTCCTTTTCAATGGGGATTTGCGGGACTTTTCTCTCTGTACCGCATACTCCCCAAAATTCTCTCCATAGGTATATATAGGTAGATACTTTGATTCCTAATTGCTCCAAATTGCACTAAAAATAAAATACGTTCTTCTTATATTTTTAGATACCAATGATTATAAATACGTCTAATAAGCTCCTAAAATACATGTGTTTTCTTTACAGTAAAAAGTTTTATTTATGCATTCTGCAATTGTGCTGTTGACTCTAAGTACCTATTAAAACTATTTTGGGGTTTAAGCTGAATTGAAGTAGGTATAGAGAACCAAATGTTTTAGGGTTTAAGATGCACTGAATGATTGGAAAGTTTTGAGTACTTGGATTGGATTGGATTTGCGGATTTGTGGGAAAATCCCACTTATCTTCCATTTTCCAGTTTGTACACAACAAACAATTTTCTTTTTTTATATATTTGCAACGAACTTTCAAAGTTCTTAAAAAAGGCTTATGTACCTAAAAATATATAGGTATGCATTTTCTTTAGAACGCTAGTCCACATCTTAAAAATAAATTAATAAATGGGCTGTCAGCACATGTGTGAGTACTGTGTACCTTTAACTTTAACTTTAATTATCAGTTTTAGGTATGTTTTTGACTTGAATGTACCCTGGCGGTTGGGAGTGTCATGCTCACTCAAAAGTCTAGCTGATGGTGGCGTATGCGTTGGATCATTTGGCTCCCTTCAAAATAGTTGAGCCGAATGGTGCTGGCGCATGCGTCATGTTCGTGAACGGGCGCCGTCAGTCGGGACTGGTCATTTCTTAGCTGCCATGGTTAATTTTAATTATTTCTTTGAATTGTTCCTCTTTTATTCCGGACGCTTGTATCCTGCTCGTCTTTTACATCGTTCTCACATGTATGTATAATTTCAACCCGATGTAAATAAATCTTTGTAAAAAATATTATTTTTAAAAGAGTGTCCGTGGAGTTTCTTGCACATTCTTCTCCATAGAGATCTACGCTTTGGAACATGCAAATAGCTTCGACTTTTTGGACCGACCGACCTTGACAATTCAAAAGTGCCTGTAAATGGTTTAATTGAAATAAATGTTTTTTTTTTAATTTTGAATGATTGGTGAGTACTGGAGTACCTGATTATTACGGAAGGTAACGAGTGGAATTGTACAAGCCGTTACCACTCACGTTTAACTGATGACGAGGTTGTACTGTGTGTGAATGTTTTTGTGTAACACAAACATTTCGTTATTATTAGACAATCTTATCATATCGTCATGTAGTTACTATAATAAAATGATGACCAGCTGAGATTAATATACCTAACGGAAACACTTTTCTTTTGATAGTGTTATTTCTCTACTCGAGGTCTTTTTCTAAGCTTTTATCCATTTTTATTTGTAACTAGCTTCTGCCAGCGGCTTCGCCCGCGTGATCCCTAGGGAACATATTCCCGGGATGAAAAGTAGCTTATGTGCTATTCCAGACTATAATCTATCTTTGTTCAAAATTTCATTAAGGTCCGTTAAGCCGTTCTGACGTGATTGAGTAACAAACAACCAAACTTTCACATTTATAATATTACTCGTTTGGTGTAAAGCGAAATTATAACCATCTTCCCCTCGACATTATAATTATTAAAGGATATTGCAAACTGTCGTAAGCCGTTTTCCGAAGCTACTCGCTAGCCTCTAGGCGCCAAGCTAGCCGCCTGCCTGTACGTTCGCGAGTCGCGACCACAAAAATAATCCTCATAGCATGATTCAGTATTCACGCGCGATGGCTTATTATTAGCGTTTTTCATGTATAACTTTGGTGTTTCTATACCGATTTCTATGATTCTTTTTTTATGGAATAGTTAATAATGTTAACTTTATTAGTGTTAATTAGGGACGACTGAGAGTTTTATAAACGTAAGAGTAGACAAATACAATACAATCAGAAAGCTTCGAACTGCTAAACTATCGGGAGTTACACGTGTTATTCTTCGTCAATCATAAAAGATAGACATATGCTGTCGTTGGATATTTTTTATATAATTTTAAGGAGAACATTTCCGTCATACATGATTTCTGTGTAGCTTTCACCATTAAGGTTGCACACGCGACGGAAGCTTAAAAAATGGAGTAAATTCTCCCGTTTTCCCAACATTTCCCTTCACTGCTCTGCTCCTATTGATTGTAGCGTGATGAAAAGTATACTATAACCTGCTCAGGAGTATGAATAATAATTGTACCAAGTTTCATTAAAATCCGTCGAGTCGTTTTTGTTTCTATAACGGTTATACAGACAGACAGACAGACAGACAGACAGACAGACAGACAAAAATTGTACTGATTGCATTTTTGGCATCAGTATCTATCCCTAATCACCCCCTGATAGTTATTTTGGAAATATATTTCATGTACAGAATTGACCTCTCTACAGATTTATTATAAGTATAGATAGATAGATAGATAGATAAACTTTACCCCACACTAGGAATTTCTCCTGCATTGTGCGTGCTTTTACAAACATACACAAACAGTCAGATCCAGAACCACTATATGTAGGCCACACAAATATTTGTTCCGTGCGGGAATCGAACCCGCAACTCGCAGCGTGCCTTCAAAATAATAAATAATCGTACTTGGAGATAAGGTGCATCCACACCGCAGTTACTTTTTGTGGAGCAACAGAATGCAACTGACTTAACTTATATACTAACTAGCTGACCCACGCAACTTCTTCTGCGTCACATTTTCTAATGCTCGGCTCCTTTTAGTCTTAGCGTGATGATATGTAGCCTATGTCCTTCCTCGATACATGGGCTATCTAATACTGAAATAATTTTTCAAATCGGACCAGTAGTTCCTGAGATTACCCCCAAACAAACTTACAAACTTACAATCATACAAACTTACAAACAAATTTTACCTCTTTATAATATTAGTATAAGTATATATTTATAATATTATTATAGACAACAAATAACTTTTTCTTAAAAAATGTTGCCCAATAACACTTGGAAACGTAGCCCCACAAAAAGTATTTGCGGTGTGGATGCACCTTTAGAATTTCCAAAAGGGAAACAATGTTGCCTCAATAAAATCGTACTTAAATGCCAATTCTACTGAACAAAAAAACGTTCGCATTCAGTCGTAAACTTTCAGAAAAGCCTCCATTTTTCATAGAAAATTAAAATCCCTAGTTTTTTTCTTCAAAAACTGGTACTTATTCCTCCAATTTTCACTGAGAATTATTAGCAAACTAGACCTCTGAATACGACTATGTTTGGTCTTTACATACGAACTTTGTAGCTACTGACATTATAGATCTAACAAAAGTTGGCGGCTCACATCACCGCGTTGTTGTCGCCACACGACACTGACAGAATAGTTTACATCTGAGGGCCAATTCTTCTAATTTTTAAACAGCATTCGACTTGTCAATCGCAAACTGTCAACAATAATTTAATTTTCATACTTTTTTGACAGTTTGCGATTGAGATGTGAATGTCAAAATTAGTAGAATTGGCACTCAGAACGATTTCCAAAGAAAAAAGGCAACTTTTTATTTTCCTTCCCACGACGAAAAAAAAAAAACAACAAAAATAAACAACATTATTTTGTCAATAAATTGAAACATCTTCTAATTTTAAAATGTTACTATACTGTTAACGAGTATATATGTGAAAATGTGAAATAGATAAATAATATAATTATAGAAAATTCGTAAATGTAATAAATAAAATAGCCCTCTTCCACTATCCAATTTTGCTGTGCCCGTCAGGGTCCACAATGATCCAAAGCAATGTATTGTAATAAATATTATAAGTACCTACCACCTAAGCTAACATTGTGGAATGCAATAAATATATTGAGTATTGAAATATTTATTTGGTTGACAATATGAATAGCTGATAGTGCAATTACTTTGATAGAAGACAAATTGTTGTTCTAATAAATTCATCTTAATTTCGTGTCTTCTTCTTAAGTGTTTTCAATGCCTGGTCAACCGTAGCAGAGACAATAATATAGAAATTTTTTATGCGATATGCATAACGATGGATGAGATCCATGATGGAGCGAGCTTGCCCAGAAGATGCCTGTTCACTCTTGCTTTGAAAGCAGACGGGTTATAAATATTATTTATCAAGACGGCATCCCACTGTCCTTAATATTAAACCTATTTGAGGCATTTAGCATGTAAATTAAAAATTTAATTACCGATGTTTCTCTTTTAACTGGCCTCCTGCAAAGTTGTTATTGTAGCTTATGTTGTTGCATACAATGCTTGTTGTCTTAAACGAACTTAGATAGTAAAGGACGTTTCGTTTCGTTTCGGTTTGGTCTTTCTCATTCCTTCCGCGGAACTAAAACATTAGCGTATTTAATCTAATAAGACTAGAAATGACTCAGGAAGAAAAAACTGTAAATTGAAAGGATTGCAATTTTATTTAATTGTTTTTAACTCAAACAGAATCATTAGCAGAGCTTTCGGGAGAAGCAAAGCATTCTGTTAGCCTACTCTGTTAAAATATTTTCGTGAAAACTCAGGAAACGTTAGCGTCAAGTGCTTTCGCTTGAAACTATGGATCTACTGCTCAATTCAAGCTAACTTCACCCATGTGTTCACGGTGACCTATTTCCAGAACAGCGCTGCCGGTCACTCAGGGAATATAGGTCGACCTGACAGAAAACCAACCGAAACAAAATTCATAACAGAAACAACACAAACGACTAAAACCACGACACACAATACATTGCTCGCTCCGTATACAACACAAAAACACTCACCGCAAATACTGTAGCAACGTAGACACACACAGGTCATAGAGTAGAATATGACGAGCACTATGAAAGGCAGGAACAGAACAGAATAGTCCATGTCTATGGCAAGGGGTCGCGTCGACAACTAAACGTTTTGGTGTATTATCGACATCGATAGTGTATCAGTTCCGATTGATAGCTCTCGTTATTAGGCAGATATCGAAATGGTGAAAGGATTTGGGAAACACCTACTCATGATGTCATGGTATTCTCATTTATTGATATTTTAGGCTTTTATCTCTAGGCTTTTGATAAATTTCTGTCAGATTGGAGTTTTGTTAAATCATGCTTAAACTGTTTAGTGAATTTATTAATTTTTCAATCAAATCTAATATTTAAATCTTGAACTGTTCTCTAATAGCTACATCCTGGGGTTTTATAAGTCAAGAGTGAATAAGTTACTTGAGGCAAGCGTGTTCCATTGCCGATCACTTTCAAACAAATGAGATTGAGGTCAGACGCAGTCTTAACAACTAAAAATCGAATTTAACATTTATTTATAGCATTTTTTGATTCATGTACTTCATCAATGGTTTCCCAGGAATGTGCGACAAATCGTGGTCAGTTAATAGATGCTTAGTATTACCATTTACTTCCTGAAACTATAAACCTACTTCTGGGAGTGATGTTCTGGGTTCTACTTCCAATTTGGTCACGTAAATAGATTCTCTATCGTTCTTCAATATCCTTTGAATGGCAACATTGTCAGTGTTCTGCCATTTAATTTATACTTTCCTCTATCTGGAGTCTAGACAATCGTTCTCTCAAACGTCATCAAGATTAGAAAGATTAAGTTAATTGCTACGATATTGCGTTGTAATCAATACAATAATAATAAAGTCATTGACCGGTCAAATATAAACAATGACAAACTAATGAAATTCTGTCTTGAAGTCCCTTCACAAGGACGAAAGATAAGGCAGCATAAGACGTATTTCCGAAACATCACGAGGTAATTTAGTATCGAGAACTATCTTTTTCCCACGGTTTCGTTCCCGTTGCCAGTCACACAGGAACTGTGCGACATTTCGGAATATAAAGTAACCGTCTAGCTTCAGCGACACCGTAGGTCACAGAAGGTAGGAAATCAGTGAAAGAATTTTCGTTCAGTTTTTATCATCTATCTTATAATATCTTTTGAGATAAACGAGATTGCAGTCACAGCTGATTGAGACATACCTAACCTAAAAATCAAAAGTTGATTCAATACATTCACTGACGCTATGATAATTGAGCAAAATCACGTTAAAAACGGGAAATGACTTACGAAAAACATTGAAGACATATCGCCCAATCATCGCATCGCAGATCTGCAGATAAATAAAAACCAAAAAGAAAACAACCACCAAGAAACAGACAAACACTGTCTCTTTTATAGTTAAAAACATTTTAGATCGAAAAACACTTTCTGTCATAAATATTAAGATCAAAAAACACTATTGTCACTAATATTTAGATCGAAAAGCACTGTCTCAAATAATTTTAGATTTCGAATCGAATTCGATCGTGTCTTATTCCTCGTTCGTTCGTTGAAACTGACGCAGATCTTGTAAATATCTTCTCTAAGAGATAGTGATTGTGACACAGTATCATCAATCAATGACACTGTGTTGGTTGTCTTGTGTGTTAAAGTCTGTAGTTTTATGTAAGCTGAAAAATGGAAAAACTGTGATGATTCGTGATAAACAAGTTCTGCCACTTTGAAAAAGTATTCCCTGCTAAAATACTAGGAAGTGGTGACAGAAATGCTTTGGGAGACTAGTGTCCGTGTAAATTTATGGCGTTGAGAAAGTGTTCATTTCAGTCTTGTTTGAAAAAATGACGTTTGATTTGATTTGGACATGAATCACAGCGTCTTCAACCAAATGTCATCGTGAGTTAAGTGTCAACAAAAGTAAACTTTTGAGATCAAATAGTTCACTCCTTTCGCTCTGGGCGGAGCGGAAAGAAGTGTCAGGCTCTTACAGACTGACAATATGCGTTTTTATTCGCATTCCACCAAATGCATTTGTGTTCCCTGGGCCACGCTTTCAAACCAAATTCGCAACCTTGGCAGAGAAAATGAATCTACCAATAGCATCAAAGGTAGAATGGTAGTCTTAATACCTTAGGCATTCATTCTCTACCAGTCAACCAAGGCTGGTGGGGAGATATAACATGACCGGTGACAACATTTGAAAGTTAATTGCCTCTTTTTTTACTATTGATAGGCATACGTTTGACCACTATGTCACCTGATGTTAAACGATGATGCGGTCTAAGATGGAGCACGCTAGAAGTAACCTATTCACTCTTGACTTAAAGACTCCCAGGTTGTAGCTATCAGGAAACGCAGACTCAGGCAGGGAATTCCACTCTTTAGCTGTAGACACAATGAATGTATTTTCAAAACGTTTTGTGCGTATAGGTGGGATTTCCACCATGTACCGGTGGCGCACGCCGTACGTCTTGTGGTCTGATGGTGGAACGGGCTTGGTGGAATTAAATTATGCAATTCCGTCGCACACTCCCCAAAATGCAACCGGTAGTAAACCGACAGACCAGGCCAGGCCTGCTTACATATATTCTAATAGTAAAGTCAGCGGTGTCAAAACATACTCCTGTTGAAAAACAATTTACACAGTAAAGTTATCTAAGGAAGATAACGATTACTCAGTCAGACTAATAGTAATCTTCCTTAAATAACTTCACTTGAAATTAAACTTTGCTTTCTACATCATAAAATTCATTACTCTTTGTCATATCGTAACAATGTGGTACAGATAATCTGATAAGCCTGTCTTATGTTCCCAACACTGATTACCAGTATAACCAGATCTTCGACAACTCTTTATAAGTTCGAATGTTTGGATCACATGTATGGTTTACATAAGGATGATGTTTGTGGTAAGATTATTGATAGGATAACAAGGTCATTTCGTTTAACTGCAGTAAGGTTTAGTTTTGGAGTGTTTACTGCATTATATTGAGTCATACACACATCATTCTATCTACTAAATACTCGTATGAACCATCAATCTGTCTAGCATGTTTGCCAACTATGTTGGTGTCAGTTTCCAGTTGAGTTTAAATGCAGCTAAATACAAGTTTTTTAAATGAAGCGACTGCCTATTGGGAACCCCGTGGTAAGACTGGTGTCAGATTGTCTGGCTTGGTCAAATTATCGTACTTTCCGAGGAACTTTGTTTGTAAATTATCGTACTTTCCGAGGAACTTCGTTTGTAAATTATCGTACTTTCGAGGACAGTTAGATTTAGCCTTTTCCCAATTATATTGGGGACTACTAACTATATAGTCAAATCGGATTCAGCTAAATATCAGTATATTACGTGGAGCAGGCAGCCTCTCCACTGGCTTCTGACAATTCGTAACGACTGCCAAAGATCTATAAATGACAACCGGGACCGACGGCTTAATGTGCTTTCGAGGTACGGAGGAAACTTGGTATGTTTTAATATGGTCACTCATTCACAGACCAACTTTGGCAAGCGTTGTTTAACCTTGAAGATCGATTTCGTTGTTATTATTTATCTCCACTATTTAGCCACTAACTCCACTTGGCTACAGGTGTAGAGAAAATCTTCGAAAAATAAATCTGCACTTAGGTTCTCAAGTTAAAAGTGCATCAACGGACAGACAGAAGGATGAAGCATTTTTAGTATGAGAAAGAATGTGTCAGATTATTGTGTTGCCATCACCAAAAGTGCTACCTACCCATCCTTTTGTTCACAAAAACTTCTTCAAACGGGTTCCTGTCTCCCTTGCTTTGATTCTCCACAGAGTATGAAATTGATGGAGTGTTATCATGAAAGCAAAGATTGCTGTAGATAATCTGAAGAAACAAAAGTATTAGTCACCAAAGTATAACTACATTATGAATAAAAAACCTTTATGTAGTTTACAAAAAAACGAACTTTTAAAGCGTTGTTCATGCATCTGTTTTTAAAAGTCGTGCACGTGCTTCCAATTGTTGAAGAAATCATTTTAAACCTCAATCATAATTAGATAAAAAATAAAGCTTTTATACTACGCCATTTTCGTCGATATTAACACTGACATTAAGGATAACTGAGTTGAAAAAATAAGGCTCTCTGCTGACTGCTTATTATGTTTTATAATATGTTTGTCAATATGTTCCCAAAATATTAACAGATTACGTCGATTCCTTTTTTTGTACGATTATTTTCTCCAGGAATGTCTCATTCAAAATTGGAGAAGATCTTCGGATACAAATCATCGAATTACGCAATGAATGACACCAAGTCCGACCAAGTCTGCCGGGATTGCTGCGATCGCTTATCTGTTTTATTATTTTAATTTTCACGCCCGCTTATTAAACGACATGCGGTAAAAATATTTTAAATCCTCCATTTATTATTTATCATTCCGTGTTCCACAGTTGTCTGTTTCACACGCCAACTCAATTCCAGCAAACTAATTATGTTTGGGGAAGTTTTTGCGATAATCAACAAGTCCTCTAGACATGCGGGATTCTTGGAGCGTGTGAAATTCTTCACTCAGTTTTTGCTCGTAAAACATGTATTTTGGTGTCTGCGAGTTTTGCGTGCATTTTAATGTTTAACTGGTTTTTTTTCCAATCCGTGCAAATTCTATGACAATTCGTAAATGACTTTTGTTATTAACCTTCTTCAAAATAATGTTATCTCCGATTTCTGCTTCAAACATTTTAAGTTGAATATTCACACACTGTACTTAGCCTGAAAAGCTGTCAAAATTTGGCACTAACGAAACATTTGAGACGTTTTTATCTCAAAATACTCTTTTCAGAGACCCGCCCTAAGTTTCATCTGCAAAAATAAATATGAGAACAACTATAAGTCTAAGTAAAACAAGAAGCGCAGCATGGGATTTGCAAATGATGATAGTTTTCTCATCGCAGTTTATAAAATACAGACAGATATAATATCTCCACGACACAATATTCCCTTATAAAGCTCCATAAAACTTATACTATGCATGTATTGCTGCCTCATCTGCCATCCAATCTGCAGTTATTGAATGATCAGCATAACGCGTCGACAGCCCCGGGGCTACACCCACATCGCTGTACATTGAGGGTTTGCACCTGCCGACCGACGTCTTTAATATAATTAACACCTGCAATGAATACGAAACAAACAAAAAGTCTTGAACGATGTATGTCGATAGCGGTTTGCATATTAAATGGGTGTAGTCTTGTTACTACCTTTGTGTTGGAATTGGATACTGGATTTAAGCGGCTTCCAGTATATTCTTTCAATGTAAGAAGCTTGGAGCTAAATTAAAATTAGCATGTGTCCCAAGATTCATTTCCAAGGTTATGCTACGCTTTCCGTGGTTGGACCGAGGATGGGTGTCCATTCATCACAAACTGAGGCTCCTTCGTGCAAATCACGCTATGCTGTTGGTCCCAAGGGTCATTGTAGATAATTTACATTCCTTATAGCGGGTTCGAAGTCAGAAATTTCAAAACTTTATGAGTCTGAGGAAGTCGGAAAAGCTGTAAAAATCTATTTAAAATACTACTTATTTGCATTCAACTGATGTGGTCGACGACAGTACTCTCTTGCCTAGCTATCAGGAAACATATCCCAGTAAGACAGTCCACGTCTTTAATATGTATTTGTCACCAAAATCGTGTTAGCATCGAATTCTCCAACATAAACGCAAGTGCATGTTTCCATCGGTCGCATCAGTCGCCCGGGGCGCGTATTTCTCGTTACAATACCTACATCTCTCTCCGAGGTGCCGTGTCGACAAGGCTGTTAATGTAGCTTACTTAATGATACAACAACTGACTGGAGCCCGCAGCTTCGTAAGCAGCATAAAAAAGTATTATGTTCCAATACTAGCTTATAGTTTTTTGAGTTTTGAAGTCGCGAGCAAAAGGTAGTAGACAACCATTTGAAAACTAACACAGATATAAGCGAATAGAATCTATGTATTAGTTAGTACGATTGATAATATAATATTTAAAGACCACTCGACCGAATCGGCTATCAATTAGAAATAACACCGTACCTATTATGTGTTTTTAAATACTTTTGTTTTGCCAGGAAATACTATTTAGGTACCTTCGGATGTTTACCATCTTAGTTATGGAAACAAGTAATGTTTGTTTGTGTTTTTTTTACACAGAGCAGATGGCACATGGAGTGCTCATTTTTTAAAGAGGACGAGTGTGATAGTGGTTGTGATTTTTATATTAACCTCAACGTTTGGAACAAAGCTATTTTAGACATATGTACGAACGGCAAAGTGGTAATTATAAAACAGCTTGCAGCACAAAACTATAAAAAAAAAAACTAAAATATTACAGCAAAAAGTAAATGACATCGTTTATCATATTGTGTCTGTTTGAGACAATAATAAATTAAAGTTACTTATAGATAATCACGCTTACTGTAATATTTTTAAAAGAAGCCGCAATTCAATTATCAATTAATCAAAATTATTCCGCGATAAATATTCAACTATCGCGGAATTCAAAGGGCCAATTCTACTAACTTTTAAACAACTTCCGCATTCGCATGTCAATCGCAAACTGTCAAAATAGTCTTAATTTTCATACATTTTTGACGGATTGAATGTGAAAATTAAAAGAATTGGCACTCTGATGTGTATCACTTCAAGAATAAAACTTCCATTTATGAAGCACTCCGTGTCGGTTTGAATTTTAGGTTGTTTGTCAAAAGAAATTAGATTATTGACAAACGTGCTTGAAATGAGTGACTCTTACTAGTTTCTCGGGTTGTATAAAACTGTGTCTGAACTTAGGAATACTTCTAAATCAATGACGGGACACTGGCCGATCTTCCAATTGATGATTCTACTTAGTTTTGGTAAATTGATTGTTTTACTAATTTTGCATTATCGTGGCAGTGAAGCAATTTGAATAGCAGTACAATTCTGTAAACATCTCACCCGTATACATGAAGCGAGTTTCCACTTCTTACAAATAACAAAAAGAACCGCAACGCTATCTATCCCACCAGCAGCGAACTAGTAACGAAATATGCATCGCACTATCAGAATTTTCCGTGCAATTTGAACATAATACAACAGTCCGAATATCAACTATCGGGAAGTTGCCCACCGGAAACCACAACCATCCAGTTGGAAGATCCTCCCTTTTCAATGCATACCTCATGCGGGACATTACTCTCTGTTTTACATACCTTCACAAGACTACCAGAAATCCAACCTCTTCTGGTAATTTTACTATTTTTCAGCGTTTACGTTTATGTTTATTGTTTGAAGTAGTGTTTTTAATCGTAGTTGAGTTTTTACTAATTTTATGATTACTTCTTTCTTCCAGGTCGTTCGTTAGCGGATATCTGTGATCGAGTGAGCACGGTGCAGGAGGGGGAGGGGAACCTCGGACAGAGCGCAGACTTCAGCTGGCTAGGAGTACTTCACGTACACTTAGGTCAGTACACGCATCATGGTTTTATTTGTCAAGTGATGAAGTAAACGCGGCTAACAAAGGGCAAGGCATACATCATAGACATATATATTACACATAGATCTTGTTGGTGAAGTTCTTCAGAACGGCCGATTCTGTAAATGTCGAAGTAAAGGCTTGGGTGAAGTGATGACAAAGTGAGCTGTGATTACATCAATACAAAATACAAAAAAAAAATACAAAAATATTTATTGTTTCATTAGTTTACATATACGTGTTTTCAGTGTTTGGAGCTTTCCCATCGTAAAATATCATTGGTAAAATGTAGGTAAAGAAAACTATTATTCCACCTAAAACTATACATTGACAGCTCACTTAGGTGACATTTGAACAAAAAGACTGACAGATAGATGTATGGACGTAAACGAAGCAAATATAGAAATAGGTAAGTTTATGCATGATTGAAAAAACCAGCCAAGTGCCAGATTTGGAATCGCACACGAAAGGTTCCGTACCATGAACCTTATTTTTTATTAATATTTGTTGTTCTAGCGGCAACAGAAATAAACAATCTGTAAATAATTCAGCTGTCTACCTATTACGGTTCTTGAGATAAAGCCCGCTGACAGACAGACAGACAGACAGACATACGGACAGACTGACGGACGAACAGAGGGCTGGAAAGCGGAGGCTTAGTAATAGGGTTCCGTTGGTTACCCTTTGGGTATGGAACCCTAAAAACGTAACGATGGAGTAAAAACTTGTTCCTGTTGCTAGTCATTGTATTTTCACAGACGTTGATTGGATAGCCACGACTGGGATCGTTCTTATCAAAACTAAATACGCGCTCGCTATAGCAGACGACGTGGCCAAGATACCTCAGAACATCTTCAAGTGAGTATGAGAGATTAGTTAATATTATGAAACTTTGTTTAGTGAAATTATGAAACGCATTTAACTAAAACAGTAATGATCATAAATGTGGATAGATGGAGAGGGAGAGGAAGGCCAAAGAAAAGATGGATTGTGAGAGGAGCGATATGAAATGAAAGAGAAGGGAGTTAGGTTAAGCGCGCACTACGAAAAAAAATCGTTGCGAAAAAAAATCGTCAATCTGTGAACCACAGAAATGTACTACAATCCGCACACTGCGAAAATAAATCGTTTGCGATTTAAAATAGCAGATGCGAAATCGTGCGTATATTTTGTACCCTATGAAGCGGTACTAGCTTCGCGCACTGCGGAAAAAATGCTGTCAAAGGATGGACCCAGTAACGTGTACTTATCTTCTTCTTCTTATTCAAACTTCTTTTACGTAAAATTAAGTATTTAGTAATGGTTATTTTCTTTTTTAAATCCATATTTCAATGTACGTGAGTGTTTGGCCCTGTTATTTCGCAGGCGATAGTAAATCGTGGTGCGCGTAGGAATTATAGTCGTTTGCGATTTTATTCCGCACTTTAAAAGTCGCAACGAATAAATTTCGTAGTGCGCGCTTAGCCTTAGTGGTAGTTTGACGGCTGATAGGGCACAAGAAAAAGCGTGTTGCGCCGACCCCAATTAACATGGGATAAGGGCAGGAAGATGATGATGTAAGTGAACTGCTTGATTGTCACCATCGAGGTCGAACGCGTTCAAAGGTAGTGTAACGATCTGTCTAAAATTTGCCAACCTTGACCACAGGTAGCCTAAGATTTCTCGAGTTTTAACGAGACTAACGAACAGCAATTCATTTTTATATATAAGAAGATTGCAAAATTCCTCATCAGCTGTGTGTTTGTATTTGTTTTCTTTTTTCTGTAGATCCTACAGCAAGGCCATGTTCCTCACGGCTCAGGACACTCCCTGGTTCGTCAAGCTTGCCTCCTACGTCACTCATCCTGAATACGAATACTCCAACCTCAATACTGTTGCCATCATTGAGCTGGATCTTAGCGTAGATGACGACAGTGAGTCTTTTATTATCTTCGTCATCTATCGAGTCGGCTTACAGTCCAGCCGGACGCAGTTGTGTACCCAAAAACCTATACTTTTCATGGAGCGACTGCCCTTCTTACCTTGACAGCATAATTACTGGGTAGTGAGATATAACTTAGTATTAGGATTGTCAAAGTACTGCAAGTGACAGCCAAGACCAACGTTATAACGTAATAACATGATTAGAAATATGAGTGTCTTAGTAATATTTATTTTTATTGTTATGTCTACTTTTTATCGAGGCTTGAGGTAGTTTATGTCGGTTACATTAAGTAAGCCGCCTTTGTAAGACGACTTAATGGTATCGTGTATAATGTGTATTATTGTTACTGCTTATAAGACTCTAATTTCCAAAATTAGAGACGACAAACGCAGCAGGTATTTCGTCAACAGAATAACCTTGTGTATCTGTGTGTTGTTTGTGTTTTTAGTTCCACTGACGCCTATCTGCCTCTCCAGTTCTAAAATATCCAGTGCTTCGAAGTATTTCTACCTGACTGGTTTTACGGACGGTAAGAGATTTTTTTAATATAAATTGCGTGACCAAATACTGTAATTATAATAAACACAGATATTTTTTGCAGAAAACCATATATTGGAGAAAGTTATTTACACTATAAAATATGTAGATGAAAAAGTATGCGATGAACATTATAATAGAACAGGGGTAAACACATTGTGCGACAAGGATTATAAAGTTATTGACACATTAATTTTTGCTAGTATTCTTTCTTCTTTTCTACTTCTTCTCGTCTACTTACTTCTTTCTCTACAGTCCGTTCAGTCCGTTTCTCTCCGTTTTTGTTTCCCTTTCTACAGATTGGTGTCTCTCTGAATCTTATTTTCTGTATCATCGTTATCCTCCCTGTCTTTCGTCATTTAGTAATTTAAGATCAGTTTTGCACGCCTTATTTCCATAGACACGATAAATTATATTTATTCTGCAACTAGTTTACGAATAACTGTTTTACTCTTCAATAAATATTACTCTATGATCTGTAACATTTGTATATTACATAATTAATGATGTAGGTGACGTAATTATGATATCATCTGCTTTCAGTTGTCATCACCAAAACCAATCCCCTCTGCACACCTGTGTGGCTACGCATTCAACAGTGCGAAACAGTGTGTCTGGGATAACGGCATGACTCTCGTGTCCAACTCTTCTGGATATCTCAATCTGGTCTGTAGAATGCAGTCTACATTACGAAATGTATCTTGTTATCCTCATATCTATGACATCTCTCATCTAACGTTCGATTCTGATGTGTTTTTGGATGTTATCACAATTTTTTTTTTTTTTAGTCTGTATAAGTGGCCAAAATTTGTTTTTGTAAATATTAGGAGAAAAAAGTTTCACCAGGTTACCTCCGCCTATTCATTTATTGAGGGGAATGTCTTTATATTGTTACCTATGTTTTATGGCCAGCAAGCTGTTAACAAGCACACCTGTTACTATCAAGACATTTGGTGAAATCTTTATGTACTTTGCTACTGTTTCTTCCCTTTAAGGAATACAAGTGTGCAAATATTAATTCGTCTACATCACCAGATTGGCTTCAGTTTCCATGGTCCTGGCTGCACAAACCCCGCTCGCTTCATCGACTTGTTCTCCTACTACCACTGGATCGACTCCATCACTGACGAACGTCACTACAGGCGCAATGAGTTCGTCCCATATAGCAGGCGAAAGGCGTTCGTCCCACAAAACAAGCGCAAGGGGCTCGTCCCAAACATTCCCATACATGAACTGTACAGGTATACTATTTACATTTGCTATAAGATGTTTTTGCAGTCTATAGCAGAATTGCTATAGATTTGAAATTCATAATATATTATCATTATTGTTCAGTATCTCTCATATTATGTATGGGTAGTATGTATGAATCAAAGCGATCACACGAAAGCTGTGCAACAATTTCGAATAGGTGTTCTATCTGTCTTTGACGATAACTCAAATCTGTAGAATTTAGTTTGCAGCTGTATCTGCAGGTAGAACTATTCCTACACACCCTGTCTATTGTTTCAGTGTGAGCGGACCTCGTCGTTATGAGTTCGAAGCGTATCCCATCGAAATTGTAAACATGAAGTTCCACCTCATTGAGCCTGAAAAGGATGGAAACGCCTATATGATCTTCCCTTGTAAGTACTCAGTGAAAGAAACCTGTTTATATCAAACCGAAATTCTAAAAACATTTTGGACATTACCAATTCGTGCTGTGGATTACAACGTGGGTATACGTTGTAATCCGGATCTTAGGATCGGTTACCAGAATTGGAAATTTTGTGCTGTTTTTATAAGTCCATGATTATGCTGATGATATAGAGCTGTACATAAGAATACAATTAATTTTATCAGCACACATGTTTTGTTGCAGTCAAAGAGAAATGGGAAAAATCCGAGGGTTCCTGCATTATACCCACAACCGTGATATATAAAGAGGTTTTCAAGGTGACGGCAGACCATTATTTGGGATCTGCAACGTATAAGGTTAGACTTTGTATAATCATTTCAGAGTTTTGTTTCGGTGTTTCTTCATCCAGAATTATATAAACAAATAATATTGACGTGTAAAAAAGTTATAATTATGTAAAGTACTTGCAAATTAAATATGATTTATGTTTTATATCTATATATATGAATATCTATTTCCCTTGGTCATTGCATCACGCGTGAACGGCCTGACCGTTTTCGCAGTTCTTATGAATGACAAAATAGCCAGTTGACGGGAGTGATGTCGGGGGGGGGGGGGTTGCAACTCAGTGGGCAAGGAGACACTGCTCGGCTCGTACGCCGCCGCCTTACCGCTCCCGCTCCTCTGCATTTGTGAACAGTTCCTTATAAATCTATGCAATTTAACGCGCCGCCGCCACCGCCCCGCGCCCGCTGAGTTCGGCCTCAGTGTGTCACAGCAAATCCATCAACTGCAGACTACCTACAGTACTGTCTTTCCTTATCTCTGTAAAATCTGAAGGCTGTCATGAAAAGATCGCTTCTAGGCTGGGGACACGAAGTCAGAGGGCACGGGGTGGCGGCGGCGCGGTGTGCTGCGCGTTTCATTGCTCCGCGCCCACTGACTTGGTGATAAGACCGCCGATTGTGCCACCTTGTGTAATGTTTTCTTCATATATATTTTCTATAACATAGTAAAAAAAGTATTCTATTCTATTGTATCAAATCGTCTAGAAAAAAATTTCATTGCAGAACATGTCACATAACTATCCCCACGCAACTCCTGTCTGGTGTTGTGTAGTCGTGTCTTTAGACGATTTTTCTTTTTTTGATAGACTCAGGTTTGGCCACTATCTCACCTAATTAAGCGATGATGCGGTCTAAGATGGAGCACGCTTGCCTAGAAGTAACCTATTCACTCTCCATCTGGGATTGCAGATTTACCTAACTAGCTACTTAAAGTAAATCGCAAAATGTACTCCACCTCGCTATCTTCCCTGTCTGCGTTCACAGTGTGAAAAGATTAAAGATAGAAGCTGGATCCTGCCGACATGGTCCGAAGGAACGTAAATTATCAACTTTAGGTGGATTCGTCGCGAATTGTTATGTAAAGCTTTCGGGAAATTACGCGCTTTTCTTTTAGGTCACCTTCAAGTCGTCTCGAAAAATCTAATTAGTCGATTGTAATAAATATATGTTTGTTTCCAGTTATCATTATACGATACGACGAACTCGGAGTGTGTCTGTGTTCGACTCACTGTAAGTATTACATTTCAAATATTACCCACACTTCTATTATAAAGACTCACCTCTCTATCAAAACTGATTTTTTTTTAATATACAAAACGGGAAAACTCTTGGCCCAAATCTCACCTGATGGAAAGTGATGATTAGGCCGAAGATGGAAGCGAGTTTCACCCGGAATCCTCTTACACAGAGGAATTGGCTATCATACCTCTAACTGCCGGAACACAACAATGCTGTTAACATAATTGTTAGTGCGACAGACTTAGACATGATGGTGGTAGCTTGCCAGGCGGACTTAGAACAAGTCCTACCACCAACCAAACCGAGCAAAAAATTTGCCTCCGCTGGGAATCGAACCTGGGACCTCTGGGTCTGAATCAGGTGGTTTAACCACTAGACCACGGAGGCGATTAGTGTCACCTGTTTAGCACCACCCGGGGACCACGTGTAGGGATTCGCTGAAGGCTATTCTCCTACGGACGCGGGTGCTTCTAGTCTTAAGTTTTATCTGAATGATGCCGTAAAATGAGATAATGTTTAAAGGGGTGTAAGCCTGGAGATCTGTCATACTGGTCCCGAACCTAGTTCAGACTCCAGCTCTCACAAAGGTTCTAGCGTAAGGCAATAAATTAACGACATGGATAAATTACGTACTGACACAATGTACCTTTATGAGAGCAATAAACTATAATATGTTATGTTATGTTAATTATCTTTTTAAACACGAAGATGGAAACACACATTTAACGTTATTGAAGAAGATAAAAAAAATCTTGGAAGCTCATTTTGTATAATTTCTTAACAGGTGTATTGTGACACACGTTCAGATGCTATTCTATCGTTCAAAGAAGAGATTGACTTCAAAGAAGACACAGTACAGGACGAATGGAACAGAACACCAGAAGAAATATTAAAACATTTCCCTAAACCAAAAAAGGGATTCAAACTTGGAACGTTGCTCAAGCCTACTTTTATCAACGACGACTATTCCTTTTCTAAAAAAGTATTGAATTATGATTTGTATATTACATTCAATTTCACTGAACGGGCTGAACTAAAGTTTGAAATGTTGGCGGAAGAGCCGCACTCAACAACTCAGGCACCCAGCCCGACGGAGATTATATCGGAAAATAGTACATCGGATCAGGAAAAGCCAAAGTCTCGCTCGGAAAACGTCGAAATGAATACTAATATGTTAAGAGAGGCCAAGATGAGAGTTATAGATGTCGCTGACGTGGAGGGGTCGAGCGGGACGCAGAGTGCGGCGCGCGGGGATGGAGCTGCGCTGGCGGCGGGCTGCCTGTTAAGCGCTTGTGTATTGAGAGCGTTGTTCTTTTATTAAAATACTGATGATATGAATATGATAGCCTGCATCATCTTAATTCTACTATCTTTTATGGGAATCCAATGTTCCTCACAATGTAAGACTCATTAGTAAGTTTTAATTTAAAAACTATGTTGCTGGGCAATTGATCTGATGTGTCCTGTTTGGTAAGGAAGTTTTGATTCTGGTCTTAAAGTTTATCAATTTCATTGTATAATATTACATGAATATGTTATTTTGTTAAAAATTTACAGTTCTTTTAATTCACATCCCTCTTCACAGCTGACAGTGATTTTAAAAAAAACTTGTATTTCATTAAAGACATAGACTGAAAGGGTAAATATTAAGTAGGGGTGGTTCGATACACCGCCTAATCTGCCAACTTTATAAAAAATATTTGCAAGTGTTTTTAAATTTGGTGTATCAATTCAAAGTAAGTATGTAAATAAATTTATTGAATTATAGGGTAAGACTTGTTTGCGGCGAAGATTTTTTATTTATTTTGGTTCAGTAACAGCTTCTGTGCACAGCTTAACTTAGGTATATAATTTTGTTATGAGTTTTAGTTCTAATTTCCAACGTATTATTTTTATAGTGTGTTTTCACAAAGAGTCCGTTACATCACTTAAATCATAGTTTTAAATTGTGGTTGAGGCTGATTAGGTACATGAACCCATCACGAATCCAGACTTTCAGTTGTACCTGTCTAAACTTTCCTAACAGAAAACAAAATCATTGATATTGAATAAATTGAATTGAATTGAAATCAAACTAGAAACTTAAATTGACCCTGCGCCCGCCATGGTGCCCATGGTCATTGTATAACTATCCTGCAAAATTTCTTGCCATTGCATCTACATACTCTTAAATTTCAGAAAAAAATAATTTTGAGAGAACAGAAAAAATAAACTTTTTCAAAGCCTTTGATTGGTACCATCAAAATACATCCTTCAGCAATTTAATTGTTTTGTTTCTATATACGAAACGGGGAAACTCTTGGCCCAAATCTCACCTGATGGAAAGTGATGATTAGGCCGAAGATGGAAGCGAGTTTCACCCGAAATCCTCTTACACAGAGGAACTGGCTATAATACCTCTTAACTGCCGGCCGGAACACGACAATGCTGTTAACATTGTTGTTATGGCGACAGACTTAGACATGATGATGGTAGCTTGCCAAGCGGACTTTGAACAAGTCCTACCACCAACCAGACCGAGCAAATTGCCCCCGCTGGGAATCGAACCCGGGACCTCTGGGTCTGAATCAGGTGGTATAACCACTAGACCACGGAGGCGGTTAGTGTCACCTGTTTAGCACCACCCGGGGACCACGTGTAGGGATTCGCTGAAGGGTATTCTCCTACGGACGCGGGTGACTCGGCCCCCAACATGTTTCGTTTTTGTTGATTACAAAATTCGGAGCTCGCGACCTGACTTACTAATCTAAACTACATAATAAAAACTGGAGATGATACTGGAAAGAAGTACCTATGTGCAATTACCATGGGCTCCCTCAAAGTTCTGTTAAAATAAGTTGAAAATAAGAAAGGACCTACCCGGACCTACCCGGACCTTTTTAGGGTTCCGTACCTCAAAAGGTAAAAACGGAACCCTTATAGGATCACTTTGTTGTCCGTCTGTCTGTCTGTCTGTCTGTCTGTCAAGACCTTTTTTCTCAGGAACGCGTGGAGGTATCAAGCTGAAATTCATATCAAATACTCAAGTCTATGGTCTCTTGGAGCTGTGAAAAAATCAAACTTCTAAGTCAACGCGATCAAAAGATACTCCCGTTTATGCCGCAAATTTTCGACACTCGCAAGGGAATCAAAACCTACAGGGTACTTCCCGTGAACTCAGAATCTTGAAATTTGGTACGAAGCAACGTCTTATGACACAAATAAAGGAAAAATTGCGAAAAGCATAAATTTTTAGTTACATCATATAATAAAAATATTTTTAATCATTTTAAACTTATTACCCCTTTACTCATGAACGCGTAGTGGTATTATATTGAAATTCTTAACAAATACTCAAGTCTTTATTATCTTTAAGCTGTAACAAAATCAAACTTCTACGTCAACGCAATCAAAAGATACAGCAATTAAAGCCGCATATTTTGAAACTCGCAACTACTCGCAAGGGAATTAAAACCTAAAGGATACTTCCAGACGACCTGGAATCTTGAAATTTGGCATGAAGCAACGTTATAAAGTACACATATAGGAAAAATTCCGAAAATCTTAAATTTTTAGTTACATCACATAGTATATTTTTTTTAATAATCATAAACTTACTAGCTGACCCAGCAAACGTTGTTCAGCGATTAAAAAAAAAAAACAGATGTTGGCCGATTCTCAGACCTACCCGATATGCACACAAAATTTCATGCAAATCGGTTCAGCCGTTTCGGAGGAGTTTGGAAACAAACACCGCAACACGAGAATTTTATATATTAGACTTGCTGACCCAGCAAACGTTGTTATGCGATTAACAAAAAAAAAATAAAAAAATAGATTTTGGCCGATTCTCAGACACATTTTACACAATTCCCCATAAAAGAATTTCGTACCTTAGCCAATCTAAACCGAGATTGATCCAAATTGTGCCTATTTCTAGTATTAAAATTATGTCTATCACTTCTCTTCTTAAAGAGATGAAGATTTTTCCGAACATACATAATGTTTTCATATATGTATTGACAAGGTGCCGTCAGCTTTCCACATTGTTATGTTATGGATTTCATTTAGCAATAAAAATACCATAACTTTTACTTATATACCTACAGGTTTGTACGGAACCCTCGGTGCGCGAGTCTGACTCGCACTTGGCCGGTTTTTTTTTTTTTTTGTAATCATTCCAACTGATTGTTAACCTACACATGTTTTTGACAAATAAATATATCTTATCTTATCTTATCTTATCTTAAGACCTAGCTTTCTTATTTTTATGACATGCTGGGTGTTGAGTTTCGTTTCCTGGTCGGGCAGTCTCACTGCATGTAGCTAACTTAAATCTGATGACTGGCCAGGCAAACTTCCTAAATATACTTCTATAGACCTCTGATTTTAGAGTACTATAGTTTACGCCAGATAAACGTGGAATAAAGTACATTGACCTTTCCCTAATATCTCTTCGTAGATGCTAGAACAATAAATTAAGAACTGATTTTCATTATTAGAAAACTTAAAGGATCACGATAGAAGTCGATCCAGGACAGCTTTATGTAATTATTTCTGATTTTGATCTTAAGAAAGTCAATAAATGTATGTGGGTCAATGTACTTTATTCTACGTTTATCTGGCGTAAACTTTAAAGTATTTCTTATATGCGACTATGATAAAGATTGGGAATTTACAAAATAAAACGCCATATTTAATTTAGTTTCATAGTTATTATTAAATGATGACAGGTTTTACTAAAGCTCTGTGATAACGAGATGATATTTCTATGTAAATTTGAACAAAATATTATAAATGTAGTTGTCCTATGAATAAAAATAAATTCTAACCACAGAATGAAAAGTTTTACGTCAAACGTTGCGATTTTTTCGACACATACAAACATATTTAGGTACAAATACAAGAAAAATATTTGAAAACTATCATTTTCAATAAGTATTTAAGTTTTTGTTTCTGGTTAAATTTATATTGTTTTGATGATGAGGTTAAGTGCTTTTATCGAATAAAATAATGAGTAAGAAATAAATTCACGATTTTTATAAAAATCAAATAATAGAGATTCAGTCAGCATAAAAGATCTTAACATATCACTACATACTATAAAACTAAATCCTCCTTTTTTACTATTGATAGGCATACGTTTGACCGCTATCTCACCTGATGAGCGATGATGCGGTCTAAGGTGGAGCACGCTTGCCTAGAAGTAACCTATTCACTCTTGACTTAAAGACTCTCAGGTTGTAGCTATCAGGAAACACAGACTCAGGCAGAGAATTCCACTCCTTAGCTGTACGCACAATGAATGTATTCCCAAAACGTTTTGTGCGTATAGGTGGGATGTCCATCATGTACCGGTGGTACATCGCCGTACGTCTTGTGGTCCGATGGTGGAACGGGCTTGGCGGAATTAAATTATGCAATTCCGTCGCACACTTCCCAAAATGTAACCGATAGAAAACCGACAGGCCAGCAACTCGGCGACGATGCTCAAGACTTTGGAGCTTCGAATCGACGAGCTTATCATTGTCGTAAGTCCGTAATTAATACGGAGTAGGTAGAATACGCCCGTAACTAAGCCCGAAACTTCGGACATCGGGCTTAGAGACTAGCCCCCCTGACCCTGTCGAAGGCCTTCGAGATGTCTAGGGAGACTGCAAGTACTTCCCCATGCCTCTCAATGGCCTCACTCTAGATGTGAATGGCATAGTATACGCTAGAAGATCCCCAGTTGACCGATTTCGGCGGAAGCCGTATTGTCGGTCACTAAGGATATCGTTCGCTTCTAGGTATGCCAGGAGCTTACTATTCAGTACCCGTTCCATATCCTCCAATCCAATCCTCCGCCTCGTCTGTCTATCTGCCTGTTTTCACCCATGGAAAGAGTAGTTCTTGAGGAAGGATTTGTCAAGCGAGCAAAGCCGCGGGCATCAGCTATACTTAATAATAAAATGATCTTATGAAACTTCATACTTCCAAAACTAAGAAGATGACTGTGTAACCCAACTCAGAGCTGTAAATTTGGTAGATTTCATTGTAGAAGTAACCTGACTTAACTTTAGATGACAAGCCATCAGATGACGACTAACTAATGTAGAGCGCTCTCCTTAGACCGGCTCCTATCAGGCAGCCCGCAATCACCGTAGTCACCGACGCTCCCTCCCCGCTCGCCGCACTCTCCGTCCCGTACACCTCCGCAACGTCGTCGGCTACACTCACCCTGGCTTCCCTTATCATATTGTCCGCCCAGTTGTGTACCCCCCAACGAGATTTCTGCTTCGTCTTTAATTTAGCTTTTGCCCTTCTTGCCCCTATCACTTTTGGTTCCACTTTTGTCGCATTTCTTTCCAGTGTTGTTTTTTCTGTTATCGTAGAAGTGGCTGTTCTTCGTCTTCCATGCCTTAGCCCAAACATTTCGAACTCCAATCTACCGCGCTCTGTGAATTCGAATGTAATGTACAAATCATAGTTCAACCCTACTCTATATAGGACATCGTGGTCATCGACAAAAGAAGGACTGAGAAACTCTTTATCGTCTTCCGTTTCTTTATTATTTGGTTTTGGATAGTATCTGAATAATTCCTCGGGTGTTCCAAAACCTAAATTTCCATTCATATCTGTATCTTCTTTGAAGTTAATTAATTCTTTGAACTTGATAATAAAATCTGAACGTTTGTTACAACCCACCTGTTAATAAATGACATAAAATCAATAATCATACTACTACTATTTTCAACTTTAAAGTGTATACAGTGTATAGTTTGAAAACAACATTTGACAATTTTTTTTTCTTATTTAAACAAAGATTCAAAGCATTTATTTCAAATAAACCATTTACAGGCACTTTTGAAATGTCAAGGTCGGTCAGTCAAAAACATTAGGCTATTTGCACGTTCCAAAGCGTACTCTATGAAGTAGAACGTGCAAGAAACTCCACGGACGCTCTTTGAAATCATGTGATGTTTAAAAAAAATCTTAGTTACGTGTACATGCCTCTTCATGTGAGGACAATGCAAAAAAATTAATAAAAAAAACAACATTTTAAAATATAAAGATCAAAATAAGCCGGTGGTGGTTAAGAGATGACCAATCTCAACTGACGGCGCCCGTTCACGAACCTGACGTATGTATCGGCACCATTCAGCTCAACCATTTCACCAATCATTTAGTCAAACGTTTTACTTTCACTTCATAGTTTTTTAAAACACCATACATGACGTATTTCAAACCACGTTAAATTACGATTGCCGAGAGTTTTGGTTTATGACAGACCAAATTTCCTCCGTGCCTCAGAAAAACATGTTAGCTCATTGGCCCCGGGCGTTATTTGAAAATCTTTGACAGTCGTCACGGGTAGTGAGAAGCTAAAAATTCTGTCTTGCCAAAGGGTGACATATTTCCTAGTTACTGGGTTGTGAAAATGAGATAGGCAGACGCTCCATGTAAAATATTGATATTCAGTTGCATCTGGTCAGATTGGAATCTGACCTTAACATAGTTGGGAAAAGGCAACACATAGTGATATAGTTATAACCGCGATCACTCACACACACCACACACCAAACACACACACACACACACACACATAGTATACACGTATTAAAAAAAAATACTTAATAGATCTCGTTCAAACCAATTCTCGGTCATCATATATTTTTTTAGTTTTATCATTCTCTTTACATCATATTATTATATATTTTTTTTGTTTTATCATTCTCTTATTTTAGATGTTACAGGGGGAACACACATTTTTCCACTTTGGAAGTGTCTATATTTTTGTGTGAAAATCTGAAAGCGGTTCACAGAATACATCTACTTACCAATATTCAACAGCATAGTTCTTATAGTTTCGGAAAAAAGTGGCTGTGACATACGGAAGGCTGTTCGTCTGTACAGACATGACGAATGTATAAGGGTTCCGTTTTTTGCCATTTGGCTACGGAACTCCAAAAACGCGTGAATGTACTGAATCCTGTAACACAGGTCTCACCTAGCACAGGAGTCAGGGTTTCAAATGGAAATGTATTTACTTATTCTTTGTGTCAATAATTTATTTTTTATTTTTTTATAGTGTTTGATACTCACTTTAAGACGAACACAGACACATTCCGAGTGATGCGCGTCATACATTGATAGCTGAAAACAACATACATTTATTTACAGAGACTCAAAAATGCTCAAATAACATTAAAAGTTTCATGTACGTAAGTGTCGTGTGGGATCTATTGATGGTAAGGTAATTAAGGTAATAATCTAGTGCATTTTATTAAATCACTTTTTATTTAATAGTTCATATCGGGATTGCTACCATGTACCTTTTTATTTGCGAGTTTCCGATATTTCGGCACTGTTGCAAGCGCCACGATCACGGAGTAACTGAAGATCCTGCGGGTGGGATGTTATCGAAACTCGCAAATAAAAACGTACATGGTAGCAATCCCGTAATTAACTATTCTAATGTTAGTGACCATGAAAGTTTAAAACAATATATCTATTATGTATCACTTTTTTTAATTTTAGAATTGAGCGGCTAGCACGCATGTATAGTAATGTTAACTTAAGTGAATTTTGAATGTCAAAAACTACAACTCCATAGTGTTTTGGTTTAAGTTTATGGGACATACAAAAGCCTTTTCCAACTACATGTAGGACATATTCATTATGTAGTATATGGATTCATTATAGTAGATTGAAAACCAGGTAAAATTTAGGAAGTGCGACTGTCCAACCTTATATGTGACGGCTCCCGGCAGCTTGTCAAATGCTCTCAACTCGAAGACCTCGCGGTATATTAGCACTTTGTCAGATGCGCAAGCGCTTTCGTTTCTTCCCCATGAATCTTTGGCTGCAAAAAACATAACAAATTCAAGATCAAGTTTTGTATTCGTTTTTTTTAGGGTTGCGTCAAATTTGGCGTAAATAAACTCTTTTTCTTTCTTTCTTTCTAGAAGAATTGGCAGAAGTAGCCATGTGTATTGATGATGGTACGTTTATATTTTTAACCGACTTCCCAAAAAGGAGGAGGTTCTCAATTCGGTTGTATTTTTTTTTAAAGTTTGTTACCTCATAACTCCGACAATTATGAACCGATTTGAAAAATTCTTGTTTTATCTAAAAGCATTACTTGCAGATTGGTCTCATTTAAATTTTATCAAAATCGGTTACTAACTTTGGATTTTAAATCGAAATAGCTGGAAATCGGCTACTTGGATGATGGTTTCATGTCATCCAAGTAATCGAAATTGCGTATTTTGCTTTTCTGCGATTTTGCAGTGGTGTTGTTAGGTGTGGAGTAGGTACCACTAAAAAGTGAAAAATAAAAAGCTTTTTACAAAAACATACAACCGACTTCCAAAAAAAAAAAACTACACAGTAAAAATTAACTTTAATTTCGGAAGTCGGTGTTTTTGCTAGTTTCTTCGTATTTAACATTATTGTATTATTTTGTAAAAAGTTTTTTTTAATGTTCAATAATCAAGAAAAAATCTGAATCTGAATTGTTTAAAGGTCAAAGTTGGTGTTGTAAAATTAACTTATAACACAACTTTAGGAAATTCCTAAATGTTTGGGATGATGCTCGTATAATAAATTTCATCACTCGCTTCAAAACAGACTAAATATTCTTAGTAAAATCAATGTTCATGCTTCGAACTAGCTCGCTGGCCTCGGTATAATACTTTAAAGCAGAATCAGACGGGCATAAATTCTAACTCTTGAACTAAGAATTTATGCCCGTTTGATTCTGCACTCTCAACTCCAAAACTTTTAGTTATAGACACCATGTAGGTTAATAACTAAGGTATTTTGAGGATAGAACCACTCAAACTTGAGTGGACCCGTCCAGACGGTGCACGTGTTAGTCAGTTATCGTGTAGCTCAACTTAGAACTCTAAGGAGTTCAACGAATTTCCTGCACTTACCAGCAGAGATAAAGAATGTTCTATGATCTTTGGCAGGCTCGATGAGGTGGAACTTAGTTTCGTACAGTTCAGGCGGATACGCTTCGTATTCATGATCAATCTGGGTCTGCTGTCGACGAGAAGCCACTCTGAAACAATAGACAATGTCTTTTCAGTCTTCTCTGAAGATCCAACTGATACAAACTATTTCCGTTCGGTGTCGCAGTGGATAGAATGCCAATTATGAAGCTGCTCTCGAGCGCTCGATCCGATATTTCAAAGTGCTATTTTTTTTCAATTGCCAGTCAAAATCAAACACCCAATCACATTTCAAAGCGTAGATACCAATGGAGAATTATGTGCAATAAACTCTCATCATCTGCCTAGCCTTTTCCCAACTATATTGGGGTCGGCTTCCTGTCAATCCGGATTCAGCTGAATACCAGTGTTTTAGTGGAGCGGCTACCTACAAGACCTCCACAAGCCATTAACTGGGTAACACGGTACTTCTTGGTAAGACTGGAGTCAGATTTACTGGCTTCTGACAATCCGTAACGACTGCCAAAGATCTATAAATGACAGCAGGGACCAACGGATTAACGTGCTTTCCGAGACACGGAGGAAACTCGGTAAGTTAAGATAGTCACCCATCCACAGACCAACCTTGGCAAGCGTTGCTTAACCTTAAAAATTGGCCCTTGTGGCTGTTATTATGTAGCCACGACCTCTTAAACAATATGCAAAAAATGTGCAATAAACGCTATGTTCACTTTTTAAATCATGTTACGTAAACCATAATTCTTGCTATATTTTTTTTACTTTATCATGTGACAACAATAAATAGAAACTACCTATCGGTCTACAGAGAGCTATTTGTTACTGATGATAAAGCAGAGCACTTACTTGTACAGTTCATGTATGGGAACATTTGAAACGACGTTCATTCGTCTTTTGCCCTTATTTGGGATGAACTCCTGGTTCTTGTAGTCAACCTTGGATGGAGAGGCTGAAGTGATAGAGATGATCCAGTTGAAATAGGGGAACAAGTCGATGAAGCGAGTGGGTGCCGCGCAGCCAGGACCGTGGACGCCGAAACCAACCTGATAATGACGATAAATGTAAATAAACAATATCAACAAAATTCTGTATTCCTAAAGTGCAAAAATGAGTGAAATGTAGCTCTAGTACCCCACCCAATAGTAGCTGCAAAACACCGTGTAGAAGTATGAGTCTGATAGATCTCTGCGCACGTCCACGACCGACTTCTCAACAATTTCCTTTGAAAGCCATAATGTTAGAATGGTATGGTATAGGTCACCATTATACAGACCAGATTAAGATATCCAAAAAAGTTGGACACGAGTGTCATTCCGTTGTCCCAGACGCACTCCATCGGACTATTGGGCGCGTAGCCGCACAGCTGTGCATAAGGGATGAGTTTTTGTGATGAGGACTGGAAACAGAATTATTCATTAATTTGGTCAACAAATAAAGCAATATAAGAGCTAATGAAAAATATGGAAACACGAGCAACGTCGAACTCGTATGAATTGGGAAAATGGCAAAATAATAAATATTAGCCATATAATATATAGACACGGTAAAAGTTGTTCTTTAGTGAATGAACATAAGTTACGAAAAAAATATAATGTGTTTTAGAAAGTTATAGTACTGCACTATATTTTTTACCTGTAACTAACTTCGTTTATGCAGGTTCCACATATTTTTTGAGTACTTGTTAAACAACCTATTCAATAGTTTTAGGTTATAATTTAATTAAATGTTGGTCTAAATACAACATGATGTGACTAATATAACTATGTACTATGTATTTTAGTTACAAGAACAAGATGTTATATAAAACAATAAAGCAATCTTTTTTTTTTTAAGTTCAAAACGGTGAAACTCTTGGCCCAAATCTCACCTGATGGAAAGTGATGATTAGGCCGAAGATGAAAGCGAGTTTCACCTGGAATCCTCTTAAACAGAGAAACTGGCTATCATACCTCTAACTGCCGGAACACAACAATGCTGTTAACATTGTTGTTATGGCGACAGACTTAGACATGATGGTGGTAGCTTGCCAGGCGGACTTAGAACAAGTCCTACCACCAACCAAACCGAGCAAAAAATTTGCCTCCGCTGGGAATCGAACCCGGGACCTCTGGGTCTGAATCAGGTGGTATAACCACTAGACCACGGAGGCGGTTAGTTTCACCTGTTTAGCACCACCCGGGGACCACGTGTAGGGATTCGCTGAAGGGTATACTCCTACGGACGCGGGTGACTCGGCCCCCAATCGCTTAGTAAATCCTCATATTATAAACTTCGTCCAGTCACAGGAACGGACGCTATTGTTACAGCATACCATGGTTTGGCTGGTTCTATTTTAAGCTACGGAGTTATTTTTTGAAAAAACTCATCCAATAGGGAATTCATATTTAAAGCCCAAAAAAGTGCATTAGAGTCAAGGTTTGAGTTTTAGAGTCATATAAACCTTTCTTTATTAAGTATAAAACCACTGGGTACTCACAGTACCCAGTTTGTATATTTTCGAAGTTGCAGTATTTGTCAAAACTAACCCAAATCTATTTCCCAAGCTGTCAGATAGAAATAACCGGAGTCGACGATACGTCATTTTTTGTGTTCGAGACAGTCCAAGACAGCACTGATGCATATTAGTGTTTTTTGTATGGCACTAACTATCTATGACCATGTACCCGAACCAATTAAAATGATTAATATTTATCTCTTCAAAAAGCATTTAAAGAACTTTCTTGTAAATAAGTCTTATATTATAATATAACTGAGTTTCTGAAGTATAAAATATTCTTTTCATTTTTAATTATTGACATATCTGTTTTTATTTGATTATATTATTGATTTGAAATTTTTTTTTTTTTTTTACCACTGTTTAACTATTGTTACTTGACATCTAATATTACTGATATTTAATATTGACCTCTTTTTAATTATTTTACTATATCGTTTTGACATCCAGCTGTGTATTGGTAATACTAATAAATTTGTTGTAATTAATTATTTGACTTATAATTCTAAATATTTATTTAATTAGTTGTCAATTTACTTTTATTTCTCAGATCTTATTATTTAGAATGACTTCATGGAACTCTTGCTGATAAATTGTTTATAAGTAGTTTGATTAAATTAAATTTGGTAATATTTGTACACTTCACGGCAAAACATAAAAAAATCAAACTAATATTGTAACGTCTCACACACCGTGTAACTATAAATGTACTGTACTCACACACCATGTAACTATAAAATTATGTTTACAAATAAAGATTCTTATTCTTAAAATCATAAATTGTTGTTTACCTTTGATCTGTTATAAAATTCTTCGCATACTTTTGCATCCAAACATTGAATTTTGTAAATAACTTTCTCCAGCATTTCTTTTTCTGCACAAACGAGTAATGATTGTGATTACCAAAGGTTGAATTTGAATAATAGGTCTTTTTTTCTCATAATATCTGTCTCCCTGTTGATTGCAGGTATACGTATGAGCTCTGCCATTAAACGTTGCACTGCCCTAAGCCTTTTGAGTACTTTTCCCATTTTCAGTGATTCCAAAATTTTTTTTTCCTATTCCCGAATACAGCTATTTACATTGGAATTAATTTCTTACCGTGTGTATAACCAATGAGATAGAGATATCTAGAAGCCTCAAATGTTTTTCCAGTGGCGAGGCAGACAGGCGTCAAGGGAACTGAAACAAAATACATCTACGAGTAAGTTAACAAGATGTTTTAGAAGATTCCGCGAATGAGACAGCCACTGTGTTTTGTTCCTGCATTTTCTATTAATAACTGTAATATTTAAGAATGCATAATTTAAAAAAAATCGTCTATTTCTTGGCTAAAATAACAATTTCCGAGAGGTACGGCCTAATCTTCGGCTAAAGATTCAGCATTACCATTTAACGCTGCAATGCTGCATGTGTGCTGGGTATTTTTCTCATTGGCACCTTATCGTTAATAAATTCAAAATCTGTCTCTTTTAATACATACTGGTACATAATTTATTTTTATTTTTTTCATTTGGATTTATTTGTGAAAATATTTCAGATGTTTAATTTATATCACGTCATTCAAATCATTACTTACAGCCTATCAGTTTACTGCTTGACTTTAACTTCTCCATCACAAACTTCAGCTGTCGTCATCATCATTCATGACTTGACTATAACACAACCCAAAGACTTACAGTCAACAACTCCACTAAGGTCCAGCTCAATAACGGCGATGGTGTTGAGGTTGGAGTATTCGTATTCAGGGTGAGTGACGTACGAGGCCAGCTTGACAAACCAGGGAGTGTCCCGAGCCGCTAGGAACATGGCCTTGCTGTGCAATCTATAGAAAGGAAGGAAAATGGTGTAAATGACAATGAAGCCAAAATTCCGAAATGCCAAAATTTAAGCCCAAGTGACATTTTCACATTATTTTTTTGACTTTTCGACTGTCATTATTGCCGATAGAAACTCATAACTTAATAACATAATAATATTCAAACTTGTAGTATCCATTTTGTCGCACTCACCGAAAGATGTGTTGTGGTATCCTGGCCACATCGTCAGCGTTAACAAGCGCATATTTGATTTTGATTAGAACAATACCAGAAGTGGCTATCAATTCATCTGTGAATTAATTAATCGTCGACTTTATGAAAGTTTTGCCAAGGACGGAGCTTAAACAATTCAGTAAAATAAGGGGCACTATCTACCTTTTGCTGCAGCAGATAATACTAAAGAGCAACAGTTCCACGAACATTAATTGGCCAAGCAAAACTTTTTACCAATAGATGTAGGGTTTGTAGAATTAGATCTTCTAGTATTATGGGGCTTGGCCCAACGCATGATCAAATCATTTTTAATCAGTTGCTTCTTGTGAGACTCTTGGCAATCAATTTACATGAAATGTTTTGCTGAGATTATTTTAAACTTTAATTTCATCGATAAGAGGGGCTTTTCACTCATGCATCATTTCTTAAAAAAACAAGATGCTGGCACTAACTTAGATGGACGTGGAGTACTCCTAGCCAGTTGAAGTCTCCACTCTGTCCTAGGTTTCCCTCGCGCTCCTGCGCCCTGCTTGCCCGGTCGCAGCTTTCCGCTGATGAAATACCTGAAAAAGAAGTTAAAAAAGACAGCAATATTTCTTATCAACCTGAATGAAAGGTTGAAGTGATATGAAGTTAAAAACCAGACAACGGAGAACCACACGGTTTAAATTTGTAAGCGCTCCAGGAGTTACAACAAAGAGTTTGATCTTGGAGGTTTAGCATCGCCAGCCGGCGTCGGCCCTTGGATAGGTGTCCATTAGATACAAACCGAGAATCCTCGGATAGCAATATGAGCTGGTGCATGTTGTTTGTGGTTGTTGGTTGTGATTTTTAAAATTTGGCAAGAACTCAGACCTTTTATTTCAAATCTACCATTTACAGGTACTTTTGAATCGTCAAGATCAGTCCATCAAAAGTGATGAAGCTATTTTCACATTCCAAAGCATAGATGTCAATAGAGAATAACGTGCAAGAAAGTCCACGGACAGTCATTATGAATCAGAATCTGACACCAGTCTTGAAGAGTCTAAGGAGTATCTTGTTAACCAGTTACTGTAGGGCTTAGACAAACAATAGCTCCATGCACACTTGCATGCAAATATGCATACTGGTACTCAGCTGAAAGCCGTTATACTAGAAGCCTATCTCAACATATAGATTTAATGAATATCTTAAACATAGATTAACATACTGAAGTTTAATAAAACAATTAACTCACCAACACTTAGGAGAATCATCAATTCGAAAAACGACCAATGTCCCGTCATTGATGCAGAAGCAATCTCGAGATCGGACACAGTAATATACGTATGCACAAGGAATTCCTGCAGGTCTGTCTTCAATGACCAATTTCAAGGACATCCAATAAATAATTGTATACGATTGTTGAAAAACTTAAACTGCACACAGACACGCACTGATTAATAAATAGAGGATTCATGAAAAAAATGGAGGACTAACACCAGAAAACTTGTCTTGCTGCTGACTACTGACTGACGGGCGGGCGTTTTGGGGGACTGTCTTTTGTAAAACTTGACGTTCAAAAAGTGCTGGCCCTCAGCCTAATTTGAATAAATGACTTTTGAATTTTTGAATTTTACTAATAGGCTTTCATTTCAGTTTCCTGACAGGAAATAACTGAAACTTAAAAATAAAGAATCATTTTGCAGTTCGTAGGTATGTAACGAGAATGGATAAAGTGAGTTGTTTAAAAGTGGCGCAAGTGACGGAAAAGTTAAAAGGGAATCGCTTGTCCTGGTATGTTCATGTGAAGAGGAGGGAGGAAACGCATTTAACTAAAAGAATAATGAACATAAATTAATGTGGATGGATGGAGAGGGAAAGGAAGGCCAAAGAAAAGATGGATGGATTGTATGAGTAGCGATATGAAAGAAAAGGGAGTTAGTGATAGTTTGGCGGCTGAGAGGGCAGAGTGGAAGAAAAAAATGTGTGGCGCCGACCCCAAGTAACATTCGATAAGGACAGGAAGATGATGATGAGGTATGTCACCATTTCACAAAGGTCCTTTTTAAACACTTTTGGCGAATACTAATGACCACCACTATCACACACGTATCCATTCGGGTAATGGCCCCATGTGCTATATAGTTTGTAAAACGAACTCGTATGTTTTCATAATAAAGTAGTAAACATTCCTATTGAATTAAATACCGACTGTTCTGCTGCACAAAACAAAAAAATTAGTCATTATTTGCTTTGATCAAGTGATCCCAAGAGAACTTTTGTCAAATGAAGTCACCGATAAGAACAATAAACTTTTAATGTATTCCTCTCTTCAAAACCTTAAATTAATACAAATGTTTACTTTTACACAATAAATTCCTTTTCACAGGTTTATCGACTAACTACTAGTAGCTAATAGATTCAATGTTCATTACTTATTAAAATTAGGCAAAATTCCATTATGAAACCAACTGTTGCTACAAACATGAAGTAGCTAGCAAAATGAAGGTTCATTCGTGAAGTCTTTTTTTTTCTTTACTTTACTTTACTTAGTCTGCTGTGTGACTCTATACATATCACACCGTGGAAATCTTGGGCAAAGTACACACGAAGTGAGCTGCCAATTCATACGAACAAGATGGATTGAGTGTACATTTCACGCTCACTCCACTTAAGTTTACACGGTCAGCTGTTGTCTAAATAGATAGGCTGGAAGCACCAAGTGAAAAGAAATATTAGGTACAAATACCTGGATAAGAGCCTCTCCTTTGTTTTAAAGAATGTATTTTTCCTTTCTTATCTTAACCAAGTCACACAATCACTATTTATATTATATAAAACAACCTCCACCGCGTATGTCTGTATCTCTGTTCGCGATAAACTCAAAAACTTCACCGATTTTCTTACTGTTTTCACCAGTGGACAGAGTGATTCTCGAGGAAGGTATATTATTTTTCAAGAGAGCGAAGCCGCGGGCATCAGCTTGTCACAAATAAACGAATACTTCATGTGCTACCTAATCGAAATAAAATGATAAACATACGTCGTTGTTTGTCATTCATCATCATTCATTGTAAACCACTTGTGCCGACAGTGCTTGTCCCCGTTCCGGTGATACTGCACAAGACTAGGCTCGTTGACTTGCAGGAACATTATTTTCAGAACTAAAGAGAATTAATCTATGAAAAACTTGTTAGCCAGCAGTTATTGCACAGCTTAGTGTGTCTTAACAAATATAATTTCTAAAACTTCACGATTTCTAGTGACTTTTAAATCTTTGGCTTATTTCCCGATCAGGCAGCGTAGCAAAGATATTCATGAGATTTGCAAAATTGTAGTCAAAGTATTTCCTTCTAAAATTAGTTTTAAACCAAATAATAGGGAATTGAATTTTGATGAAATTGATTATTATACAATAGATACAATCAACTTCATCAAAATTCAAATATTTAATTACATTGGCTTCCTAATCAAGGATTAATAACAAGACTGTACTGTTACCAGATAATACTTTGTAATTTGAGCATTTGAATAGTGTTAATTGTTAAGAAATTTAGTGAAGTACCAGTCCAGAATGTAGATTCATGCCTAGTTAATGTCAACAACTCTGCCCATCATTATATGAGGCTTAATGTAACCGGTTAAAATGTGAATATGAAGGTACGCTTTAGATTTCTGCCGATCTTCAGAGTAAAGGTGTGATGTAATTTGAAAGTACAAAATAAATTAAAATAATGTTATATACCTTTATTTCAACTTGTAATTGACGTGATGGTTCATTTTGTTAAAAAACTATATTCAATTTAAATGTATTATATACCAATTACATCAAAATTATAGCGCGGAATCTTTAACATAAACCCGAATATTTTTATTACATATTTGTACTATCCATCTCAACGTACTCATCGTCGATATCTATCTACTTACTTAGTATTTACAGCAAATAATGATCAACACAAACATTAAATTAAAAACACTATTAAAAAATATATACTTTTCTCTGAAAACCGCAAAAAAACTGACTTCGAATCGTCTTCTTTCATTCACTAACCAACAAATTCAGTCCTAGATTATAAACCACTTCAAAAATCTTAAAAAAAAAAAAATATTTTTGTGTTGTATAAATTATATGAACGAGCAGAGAAAATTTGAGGGGATTTGATTTTATTTGCTATGGTAATGACTACAGACGTGGCTCAAAAACTTCATGCTCAATCAAGATCAAAATACGCACTAAGTATAAAAAAAAATAGAAAACATCGAGCTGGACAAATTAAACAATCGAAGAAAGATGAGTGATCCACATTAACTCTGGGTCAAAGAAACTGGAAAGCGGAAGTCTTTGCCAAGCAGTGGGATGATGCCAGGAAATATTTATCAGTACTAATGCATGTAGAGCATCCTCCGGGCATCACCCTGCAGCCGCAGGCACCTCCTCTCCGCGCACTGCACTCTGCGTCTGGATCACCTCTTCCTAGCCACCGTCCGCTACTACACTCGTTTCAGCCTCTTTTAAAATATTATCTGCCAGTTGACGATTCCTTTATTAGATTCGGTTATAGTTGTGTGACTCTGTACTTTGGGCTCTGCTCTTCTGTTCTTTAGTTGTTGTTGTTGTTATCAGTTACAGAGATTCCGATGCCGCGAACATGTCAAATTGCAATGTTGCTGGTTTAGAGTATTCAAATTTAATATTGACAAACCATACCAGTGTTGACAAACCATAGTTCAACACGTTTCTATGTATAAAACACATCATAGTCGTTGAGATAAGTAGATTTAAAGTTGAAGGTTTTTGGTTCCTCTGATCTTTTTACACCATCACAGAAATGAAATAGTTCTTCGGGTGTTTCCCCTGAGCTTGTATCTAGCATTGTATCTTTCAAGTGAATAACTTCTTTGAATGACATAATAGCTTCTGAACGTATGCAGTCTTGATCGACCTGAAAAAGAATTTTACTTGTAATTGTAGATATTTTAGAAAATAAAAATTGGTTCTGTGGTTACAAATATGTTTTATTTTACAATGAAATACCTTTTATGAGTTTAAAGGTGATACTTACAGTAAGGAACGCAGCTTAACACCGCATCATACTTATCGTACAATGATAACTGGAAATATAAATATGATATTAAAATTTAATACAGCTATTTATGAGTCTGGCCATAAAACTCAAAGATACCTGAAGGAGAATGGAGAGAGATCTATTAACCTCAGTCGTATTTATCGATTTACTTTACTCGTTCGTGTTTTTTTCACAGAAGTTTACTTTTCAACTGAATCGGTCCAGTAGATTCGGTATGTAAATTATGAAAGTATGTAGAAATTCGGATGAAAGTGAAAGATAGATAAACAACTAGACACATGAGAGATCATCGAATTATGAATTAAAAGATCGCTAGGGACAGCTGTGTAGATTGACTTAAGTGATGCTTTTGACCACTTGAAATTATATGATAATTTGAAACATGTTGGAATAACAATTATTATGCAATCTCACTTCAGTTATTAGCCAAAAGAGAAACAGGGTAAAAAAACAGAGTAATTTCCGCACGTATAATAATAACGTGGATACATATCTAAATCACCCAAAACCTACAGCTTTTCAACTTTTGTTTCCTGTCCTTGGGAATACTTTCACAGTGCATACAGGGATAATCGCCGGTAGGTGCCCCATTACATTTAAAATGTCTAACGGGGCCTCTGCGAGTTGGTTTCGGCCCCTCGTACGCCTATCAAAGGACCGGGTCTCCAGGGACCCGAGAAAGTTAAAAAAAAATGGATATAGCAGAAGACTGAGCTCGTACCTTATAAGTATCTAGTAACTCCCATCAACCCGCTAGTTCAGCAAAGCTGGAAGAACTCTATAGATTTGGACCTTTGCCGCTATGGTGTACGCGTCTGTGAACTGCTTCCATGGTTTGACTGAAAACAAAGATAAAGATATTGAATATTGAATATTGAACATGACAAAACATCACGTCACGGAGCTGCCCAATATTAGTACAGAAATGCAAGTAACGAACTAAGAACTAACAATAGCAGATCATTAACAACATCACTTAACAAGTAGCTGTCACGTTCACTGATAGCGTTTTACCTTTCTTTATGAGACGTGTATTTTTCAATAATAATTGACAAAAATAAAACTTGATATCTGAAGCAAGCTTTTTAAGTAAGAATCCTTCCAAACGTATTTCAGCCAGCCAACCCTAACAGAGATTGACCTGGTACGCAGGAAAAATTGCAAGAAAAATTAAGTAGTATGCGCAGAACAAATGCACACTCTGTTTCATAACTCTCATAGGCCGATGTAGCGGCAGTCTGACATGACTGACTTTCAAGCTACGAGCTGTTTCTGAGGAACTTATTATAAAAGAGGATTCAAATAAATACTGGGAATCAAAGCCTAGGTCTCATGCTCTGCAACCCCGGTTTGCGACTACGAAACCGATATCAGTCAATACCTTAAAAAAATTTGTTATGAAAATCATATATGTAGTATGGAAATGTCATTAATTTTGAATTTTACGTACCTTATATTATTCTGGGAGCTGATCACTAATTAAATAAATAAATATAATTAGGTACTTAGATATCGTCACGCAACTTTGTGAATATTTTCTTCATGAATACTTACAAGGAACGACAAGTATAGAATGTTTATCTTCGAAGGGCTTGATAATATGATGTTGCATGTCACCCTTTTCAACGGGATGCCGCTTGAAGTCTTGACGAACAACACTTGATTTACTAAGAGAATCGTTTATTCTGAAATTGAAAAACTGTCTCAATCATTCTCAATATTGATCAATGAATGGCGAACCTAAGGGGCTCACACTGATCCTGGTTTGGTAAAGATCAATTTAAACGAATCCTACAATTATTACAAACTATTAATGGGGTGCGGTCAGGTTATATTCGCGAGCTATGGACGAAAGATAGCTCCAAATACTTATATTTTGATGTTCAATTTACAAAAAGAAGCAGAAGGTTAGACCATTTAAAAGATGGACTGATGATGTCACTCATATAGTCGCAAACTTATGGGCAAAGGACAGAGCCACCCGGAGCACTTTTTGGCTTTCAACGTATTATGCGACCCTTATACCTTACAATGCTAACCTAAATTAAGTACAAAAAACTAACATTAATAACAAACAAACAAATACATAAATAAATTCACAACATGTAACTTATAAAAATGGGACGGTAAACTGCAAACTACAGAAGGTTCACTAATGTATAAATACAAGTAAGCTTAATTCTGTTTATACATTTTTGACTGCGCCATCTAAGGCAGTAGTTCTAAGAAAGCTGTAAAAGACTAACGTGAAGAGTTCATGTGCAGGAATTAAGTCGTCATCATCGTTGCGCCTGTAGCGCCCCCCGTCATCGTACATTTCGTCGGGGTTGATGACGGAGTTGATCCAGGAGAAGTACGGGAACAGGTCGATGAAGCGAGCCGGCGCCGCGCACCCGGGGCCGTGCACGCCGAAGCCAATCTGTACGAAACAGGACGTGATTACTTTAGAAGAAGACATTATAGAATACTGAGTAGCAGGACGAGGGAACTCGTAAATAGAAAAAAATATGTATGCAACGTGTAACAAAATAAACGCAATACCTAGAGTCATTGTACTCATAATAATGAACAAACTTTATTATGGAACACTGAAATCGCGAATATTTATCAAATGCCCCATGCAGTTACGTGAGCACAACTCGACAAAATGTTCTGAACAGGTGTTTTTTTTTTTCGCAATTTCAGGTTTGGTCTATTGTAAAACTACTTTATTGTTCATAATGATGACTACTTTGACTTATTCTGTTATTTGTTGTTAGGCCAAAAATAGCAATTCCAATGCATACGATAATCATGCAGCCAGCATTAAAAAAAAATATAGAAAACATCTTCATGATACTGGCCTCCTGGTAGTTTGGGATAGAGGCTGTAGGTACTTGACTGCTCACAGTCAAAGATGCACAACAAAAAAGATAAAAAATACTATTTGGGACTCACCTAAGACAAACAGCACAATGAAATTAAGTCATTGGAATCTAACAATATAAAGTGACCTGTGTGACGCCAAAAAAGCGCCGTATATCGAGGTAGAAATCATACGAAGTTTGTACAGCGCCATAACAAACTGTTGTTATTAAACGGCGCCGCTCAACGCAAAGGCTAGGCAGCCAATTAAACGGCTGATTAAGCCAGTTGTCTACAAAATACACACCAGGTGGAAATACCCGGTAACGTTGGACACGAGCACCATCCCGTTGTCCCAGACACACTGTGTTATGTTGCTGGGCGCGTATCCGCACACATAGGCAGCCGGTATACGTTTCTGGGCCGACAGCTGGAAACAGAATCATTGTTATATTAAACGGTGGTATGGACATGGTGATACATACATTTATATTCGTAATCATATCAAAAGCAACATCCGAGAGACAATAAAAAAGCTGCAACGATGCATTGGCGTCTCAATCGCAATCCTAATAATAATATATAATTTTTTCCGTTACTGCTGAGTGGCTGGCAGACAACGCACATCCGATACTACTGGTTCTAGGAAGCTGTGGTATGTAAGTTCCTTAGGGAGTGCAAGGGAGCACAAAGAGAGGATTCATGAAGTCACGAGCAAAAGGACAAAGAAGAGGTAGGGAGGGGAAGGGAGGGGTAGGGAGAAGAGTTTAAATAGAGACAATTTGCGACTCAGAGGCGAATGCAAACGTTGCATAAATATAGAAGAATTGGTCCTCTGCTTGGTTCATATTTCAAAATACATGAATGGCTTACCCCTGCTCTATTATAAAACTCTTCGCATACTGTTTTACTCAAATATTGTATTTTGTAAATTACTTTCTCCACTTTTTTGTTCTCTGCAAAATAAATAACCAATGCCAAGGACGATTATGAATTATTCGAGACTGAATATTATTATTAGGGGAATATTGTTGGATCTATAATGCTGAGGCGCTCAACTGAGACGAGAATACTGTAAACTGTTCAGTTTAAAACCAGCGTCATGCGGCTTTTAGTTTTATGGCATTTTGCTGAACTGGACCTATTTGCCACAGCTGTGGGACACACAATTTTATTGTTTCATTTAGTTTTCTTTTATTTGTATCTACATTGTATGTGTCTGTGAGTGCTAAATAAACTAGTTTTCTTTCTTTAATTCTAGACATCTTGATATTCATAGTTTTGAGCCGTTTGGGGTCGAAACGCCTGGGTTATGGGGTTTGAGAGAGTTCTCCTTTTCAGGGATATTGCGTTTGTCACCGACTAATTAACACTTTGTAAGCGTTGGCACGTTTTTTGCCCAAAACACTTGCATTGCCATTCAACGTGGCAATGGCAGTATTGCCACGTTGATCTTCTAGGTACGCTTCCGTATGACAATGGTAAAGAGAAATACTTAGGCATCTAAGTGTATATTTTTTAATAATACAAATGTAATTCCTTGTGGATGTCACTACGTACACACATAGCATATAAATATAAGAAACCTACCGTCAGTGAAACCAGCGAGGTAGAGATATCGAGAGGTGTTGAATGCTTCACCGCTCGGGAGGCATATTGGATTCAACGGATCTGTAAAGAACATTATAATTTTAAGCTTCCGCACCAATCTAATGAAACGAACTCGAGATGGTTGTTAATAGATCAACAACAATCGTTTTGATTTTTGATCAAAGGTAATACGGAACCATGCTTATAATAATATTGTGAATATTATCTTGACTTGGCTCGCGAGGTTGTCGACATGTGGGATGTGGAATTCGCAATCATTGTACCGATAGCCGTGACAGCCAATGGCTAAGTAGCCACGAGCCTCGACCAGGAGGCTCTCGTTGGGCAGCTGGATCAAGCGCTTGATTCAGAAAGCGGTACTTCTGGACGCGGCTCGCATTGTCAGGAGGTTCCTATCTCGGGAGCCCTGACCGTCGGTAGCTTGGACCCTGTTCCCGATACCAGTGGGCTACTGTTTTTTTACATTTTTAAATGTTTTTTATTTTATTAACACAAAAGGTACTCTGACTTTCTGTGCGTTTGTTATTCTTCACATTATCTGAATAGCAGAACGGATCGGATGAAACTTGGCATAGGAGTAAGCCATATCCATAGTACTTCTTTCCATCACGGAAATTGGGATATTTTTGGGCAAATTTTTCACCGTTCCCATGTTTTTTTTTTCACTGTTCATAGGCACGCGTTTGACCACTATGATGTTGATCATGATGCGTTCTAAGATGGAGCACGCTTGCTGAGTAATCCATGTATGTATATTGCGTATGAAATCGCGGTCAAAATTAAGGAAAATAAAAACATAAAACTCACAGTCGGTAACTTCTTCAAGATCCAGTTCGACAACGGCGATGGTGTTGAGCGTGGAGTACTCGTACTCAGGGTGAGTGACGAAGGAGGCCGGCTTGGCAGACCAGGGCTTGTCCCGGTGCGGCAGGAACATGGCCTTGCTGTCCGATCTGCAGCAGACGATGCAGGAGGAATTGTGAAGGATTAACAGGTTAGGCCAGAATTAATAAAAAAAGAAGATAAATTAAACATTTTCACAAAAAAACAAAAACAATTTTTAGTATAAAAATGCTACTATAGCATAAATGTTTTTTTTAAACGACAAGGTATAAGTTGTAGCTATTTATAACTACCAGCCTCCTACTTTATAAATGGGAATAAATATAATGCCCACCATAAAATGCTTTGATACCCTTAGTTTTGTAACCAAAAATATCTACTTAACACCAGAAAAATAGTCACGACTCCACTTTAAATTGTATTCGACCACCAAATTTAGTAAATGATCACCAAATCTTATCGAGCAAATTAATATTCAGTTAGTATAATATTCAAATTCTATAGTAACGTGTCTACGTCAGATCCCCTCTATGGCTGGTGAAACATGTGGGTTAGGTTAGGTTAGAACCATGACCACACCAGATTGGTTTAATTTTGGTGATCATTTACTATTTTTGGGTTACTCATGATTTACTTGGAGTCATTTTACTTAAATAGGATAGCAAAGTGTTAAAACTTTGGTTATAATTTTACATTAAAATGCGAGTTTCATTTTGGTGATCATTTACTACTTTTGTCTGCTATTTGTTACTATATCTGGTGGTAAGTTAAACATAAGCCTTTATAAATCTTTCGTCACCTTAAACGATGCTGGCTACACATCTTCGCACATCTCTGGTGGAAACGCAGCCTAACGCTTAAAGCTTAAAATGGCGAGACATACATAAAGAAGTTTGTGTCAGATGGAATCAAAAGAGTCTACATTCATAAAAACAGTGCATTTTAGTGAATATAACACGTACCTAAATTCTATCAACACTTACTTGAAGAGTTTCAGTGGAATTTTGACCAGGTCGTCAGCGTTAGCAAGTGCGTGTTTCATTGTGATGAGAACGATCCCAGTCATGGCCAGTTGCATTTTGGTCTTATCGACATGATCTGTGAAAGTATTGGAAAGATACAATTTAATATAACAAAATTATAATTTACTCTTAAAATTGATAAATTTGATTATTCAGTTTGTTAAATTGTCTTCGCTGGTTAGGGGAAATAAATTTCCTTCAAACTCAAACTCAAACATTTATTTCAATTAAACCATTTACAGGCACTTTTGAGTTGTCAGGGTCGGTCGGTCCAAAAAGATGAAGCTATTTGCACGTTCCAAAGCGTAGATCTCTATGGAGAAGAACGTGCAAGAAACTCCACGGACACTCTTTTAAAAATAATAAATTGTTACAAAGTTTTGTTGACATCGTGTTGAAATTATACATACACGTGAGAACGATGTGATGATAAAAACGTCCGGACTAAAATAGGAACAATTCAAAGAAATAATTAAAATAAATTAAAATAAACCATGGCAGCTGAGAAATGACCAGTCCCAACCGACGGCGCCATGACATGCGCCAGGCCCATTCGTCTCTTTATATATTCTTTCTTCATCATTATCATGTCAGCCAAATGAAGTCCACGCGACTACGTAGACATAGGCCTCCCCAAGTGTCCTGTGTGTCTCGCATCCATCGGCTACCCGCAACCATCACCAGGGGCCCGAGTCTGCTATTTTTATAAATTTGTCATTCCGACACGATCCCATTGTCATGCCATTGTCATTTTGCTAAAAGTTCGTAATCTGCTAAATTCATAATCGCACGGTCACTGACACGTCAGTGGCCGGTCACTGGGACGTCAGTGGTCTGGTAATATAATTGCGGTAGATTGCCATTATTATAAAACCGAGCTAAATTTGAGCATTTATTCATGCCAGATTTTATTTATATTTAGTTTTACATATTATTTATTAGTGTTATAAGCAATCTGAATTAGTGAGAAGTTCGTAAATACTAAATCTGTCATTATGTACGAGATTACCATTCATATGGCTTTCTTTCAATGGCGTGTCAGTGGTTGATCATTGGAATGTCATAATGACGCCATTATGATACCATTATGTTAGTAGATTACCAAACTTGTCAAAATCAACCATTTTGAAATCAGTGATCGACCATTCTGACACTATTGTAATAGCAGACTCGGGCCCCAGATCATCCGTCCACCTTGTGGAAGGCCGCGCCAATGCTGCGTCTTCCAGTACGCGGTCGCCACTAAAGTACTTTTTGGCTCCATCGTCCATCTGTTCTGCGACTCTGGGCTATATGGATTCTGTAAAGTATCTTATAAATTAACTAGCTGACCCGTGTAACTTCGTCTGCGTCATATTATCCTTAAATGATCCGCTCCTTTTTGTCTTAGCGTGATGATGTATAGCCCTTCTGTAACCTTCCTCGATAAATAAGCTATCAAACACTGAAATAATTTTTCAAATCGGACCAGTAGTTCCTGAGATTAGCGCGTTCAACCAAACAAACAAACAAACTCGTCTGCTTTATAATATTATAATATATAATATTACTAGCTGACCCGCGCAACTTCGTCTGCCTCACATTTTCCATTACTGCTCCGCTCCTTTTTGTCTTAGCGTGATGATATATAGCCTATAACCTTCCTCAATAAATGGGCTATCTCACACTGAAAGAATTTTTCAAATCGGACCAGTAGTTCCTGAGATTAGCGCGTTCAACCAAACAAACAAACAAACAAACAAACTCTTCTGCTTTATAATATTAGTATAGATATAGTATAGATAACGTTGTGTGTGTAAATAAAAGAACTAAAACTGGAGAACATAATTTTAAGTAGGGAGCGATCCAGTTCCCATGGTGTTAGAAACCCTGAATAAAGCGCGGCAATCTACTTTGAATTGTTTCTCTTTTATGGCCTTATTAAGTCTTTGGATACACTTGAATTCAACATCCATCTTGAAAGTTAAAAACTTTTTATTCAGACGGAGTCCATTATTTGGTTTATGATGATGGCCATGAGAGGAGCTCGTGGCAAAATAATAACAGCCACACTTTTATCTTCAAGGTTAGGCAATGCTTGCCACGGTCTGTGGATGGGTGACCATTTTAACATATCGAGTCTCCTCCGGATCTCGGAATGAACGTTGTGCCGTTAGTCCCAGCAGCTATTTGTAGATCTTTGGCAGTTTGGCAAATCTAACTCCAGTTAATGGGTTATGGAGGAGTGGTAGGCAGCCGCTTCCCGTAAAATGCTGGTATTCAGCTGAATCCAGTTTGCCTGGAAACCGACCCCAATACATGAATGTAGTTGGAAAAAGGCGAAGCAGATGACGATGATAGTGATGACGATGATGGTTGGTGTAATATTACTGACGTAGATGCACGTAGAGGACTCCGAGCCAGTTGAAGTCCCCCGTCTGGCCCAGGTTCCCCTCCTGCACCTGCGCCGTGGTGGCGCGGTCGCAGTGCTCTGCGGACGATCGACCTGGAAGACCACGATACTGTAGGGCAAGATGGTACAAGTCAGTGGCGAAGAGTGAAATAGCTGAAGCAACCGAACAGGACAGTACCTTTATCAGATCACTCGATCAGTAAACATGTAGGCATTTTTTAAAGCATAGGAAATCATCGAAAAGCTCTCGGGTCGGAGCAGAAGGGAGTGTCAGACTGTTAGTGACTAAAACCCATCCGTGTTCCTGCGAGTGCCTTTTGCGTTCCAAGACCGCTGTGACTCTTTCGAACTATTTCCGTAACCCTAAAACATCCAGGCAAATATTCCAACTCTCACGCTGGTGAAAACACTAACAAACAATGAAATCCTCTTATATACAATTCTTCCGTTACTGACTTATTGACTGACAGACAGACAGCACACAGCCGAAACTACTGGTCGTAGAGATTTGGCTGTAGGTTCCGTGATGATAGTAGGTGAGCACAAAGAGAGGTTTTCTTCCTATGAGAACGAGTCGCGGCAAAACGCTAAACCAACTCACCGGAGAAAAGATAAACCAATTTGACGAAAAGAAGCCTTATACCCTTCATTGTTCTAGAACGAATCGTTACAGAAGAACTTAGTTCAGACATAAAACGATGCCTAATTACATTAAAATCACAGTGCTATACCGAGCGTGTAATTGAGACAAGCCACTCATTACTAATTAACGACCAATTATAAAAACATTCACGAGAAAACTGTCGTTATTTGAACAACAACAATCGAAATTGGTCATAAACACAGAGTAGGTAGTGAATGGAGTATTCATTCGAACGCGTAGTAAACTTTGTCCGAATTTAATGCCTAATGTGGGCCATGTTCGTTCAAGTAGGTAATTTTATCAAACAACCTGGTTCAAGCAAGCGATTTTCTATCCCTCTCTACTCAGCTGTCGAATCCGACTTCTTAGATTGTCTCGAATATATGTACTTAATGTCCGATCATAAATTAAAACTCCTTGTGCTAGTTATATGCCTACTTTTTATTCATTTATTTTATTTTATATCTATACTAATATTATAAAGCAGAAGAGTTTGTTTGTTTGTATGTTTGTTTGGTTGAACGCGCTAATCTCAGGAACTACTGGTCCAATTTGAAAAATTCTTTCAGTGTTAGATAGCCCATTTACCGAGGAAGGTTATAGGATATATCAGCACGCTAAGACGAATAGGAGCGGAGCATTAATGGAAAATGTGACGCACACGAAGTTGCGCGGGTCAGCTACTTTATACTTTATTGTACACCAAATTTAAAATACGTACAGAAAATCTTAAACTAAAAACATACAATTGGCGGCCTCATCGCATTCTGCGATCTCTATTTTCTCTTTATTTTACTTTGTGTTCAAACAAACATTTTAGTTGTAGTCAATAGTTAACATCCCACCGCTGGCATCTCTGGCAAATCTATGTGAACAGTATGCTATGTTGGTCTGCTGACTGACCTTTAGGCAAAAATCTACCTTCACACCTTTCACGAAAGACGCATCTTCCTTTTTATTACCAGGCCTAACAACATTTTTATTCTCTGCCTGCATCTGTGTTTCCGCATTCACAATTTAAAACTTCTAAAAAGTAATCTTTTTAAAAGTCAATCGTCGACTATGTCTCTATCACCTCTGACTTGGGACGGGTTATTTCACGATCACTAACGCATGCGTAAACGTTAAAAATGGTGCTAACTATCGTTAAATCAAAAAATTGGGTTATTTCACAAAATGTCAGCGTTAACGCACGTAAAATATAACGTTTACGTTAACAGATGGTCTGAGCACTGGTTAACGTTACTGGTTAGTTGCGTCAAATAGAACATATTATTGTGAAATTTCTTTTGAATTCCTCAATATAATAATACCAGTTCTTCTGATGGCACAAATAAGTGGTGGAATGCAAAAAAAGCTATTTAGGTAGGACCGGTGTCAATAACTTAGCTATTGAGATGAGCAGGAATTTATGCCAAAATATTAAACAACGCTTCTTATTTAACGAACGTTAAAGATCTTCCGTAATTGTTACTTTTTGTACGTTAACCAACCGTTTGATATAACCCGCCCTTAGACTAGATCCCAGTGAAAACACATCTAAAAAAAATACTAAAAAAAACAAAGAATTATCCTATCCATCGTCAATTTCCAAAGTTCAATATCAAGATCGGACAAAGCATTGCTATTGGGTTATTTTTTGAACCCTGAAACACTGCTTGCCAACCAACAAGCTCCAGTTACCCGACCTGGTAATCGAATCCTGAACATTTGGAATCTTGTTCACAGCCAATACTCAGTCGGTGGGAACTGCTTAGTCGCTAGTACAACTTGAGCTCGGTTAGTTTAATAGCAGAATATTTTCGTAGGTCACGACAGCTTGGCTAGTAAGAACGCGATGTATCCTAAATAATGGACTACAGACTTGCAAAGTACGGAAAGGTTAACTATTACTACGTTTACAGGAACACAAAGGTTGTGTTCCTTTTGGTCCCAAATTACGAGGAATAACAACACATGTTATAAAATCCTGTATAAAAGCGGGTGAACCTATTGAAAACTGGTGTAAATCCAGTTTTACAATTAGAAAAGTCTGGTAATCAAATTCAAGAGTCAAACTAGACTGAAAAATTTGCAATTTTTGAACGTCAAAACGTCGCCACAGTTAATTTAAAAAAATGGACATAGTACATAGATACTGTCCCCCAAAAGGCCCAGCCTGTCACCCGTCACTAAAACACAGGTTATTAAAATACACAAACCATCCAAATGTGGTTTAACTATAAGTAGAACTCTGTTGAACCCTTCACAATAAAGAGACGTGATGTGTACTAAATCTTAAGTAATTTTATAAAGCTTAAAATCTACAATGAAAGAGCCAAGTGGAACAAACCTGCCCCAGCTGATCTACGCGGGTACCTATTGGTAGTTGACTCGACACTGTAGCCTTGTACTGATACCTGAGAACTAAAGGATTACAGTATGTTCCACCAACTGCGCTGTACTTTACAGGTCCCACCGTAGTCATGAATTTGCTGGGCTGGTGATGTGTAACAGGTCAAGGTGACAGTTTTGAAGTCAGATGCCAATAATAAATAACATTATTTATTTAGTACAACATTATCGAATTAACTAAGGGTTAGTAATGTTAAATAAACAATTTTTATTCATCCCTGCCACTCTAGCAACCGATAAAAGCGTCTAAGCATTGGTGCATCGTGTTTCATGACCAGGGTTTAAAATATGCTTTTTTCAAGATGCTAGCATTCCTCATTCTGCTTATTAGGGATGCTAATGGTGAAGTCAAAGTCGTAAAACACATGTTCTTTTTAATTATAGTGGACTTAAACATCTACACACATAATATACCGGTTGGATCGGCTCTGTGTTCGATTTTTGCTGACCAGCCTGATATTAAAAATATAATTAATTGAATAGATAGCGTCAAAGGTATATAATAGTAAATGATGAAAAATAACAAGCATTACTTGTAACTAAAAAAATATAACTTGGCTGTTAAGAGTCATTACCATCAACCCCGACGAGTTTGTGTGTGGTCCAAAATTGTAGGTGGAAACACCAAGAACCAAAAAAAAAAACAAAACAATGTCAAAAAATGTGGGAGTACTCATTTAAACCCTTGCAAAATCTCTAAAAATACATGTCCCATGACACTCATAGAAATACACACGTTAAATATTTATCACAGACGCGAGGTAGAGTAATTAGTGGCCATGTTTGGTGTTCATAATTACCGCGCCACAGCACCGGAGACAATCGCCAGTAAATCAAGTCGCCTCATTTACATCGCTTGTTTCTCTGCATTTTTATTGTGTGCTGTGTTTTTGTGTTAAAATTGCGTGATTTGTTTGTTTTTTTAACTTGTGTTAAGTGTTTGAGATAATAGTTTACACAATAGCTATGGTTTCCAGTGGAAACTGTGAGTTTTCTTGATTTTTCGCAATTTATTAGGTATTTCAATATGATACCTTTACTATTAAAGTCAATGATTGGAAAACTGAGTCGTCTTCTTTATTTTACATCACTGACATTATCATCACTATTTCTACATATCATAAAAAAGTCCCCCGCTTCTTCTGTCCGTCTGTCTACACGCGATAAACTCAGGAACTTGCACAAGGTTTTCACCAATGAATAGGGTGATTCATGAGGAAGGTTTAATTGTGTAATTCGGCAAAAAAAACTGTAATGATGCTTATTGAAGATATCGCAAAAAATATGCCTGCTGGCAGCTTATATACCACGCTCTGCGGGTTGCTAATTTGAAATCTGACTGACATATTAACGCAAAGCCGAAACAACGACCAAAGACTACAATAGTGTATTGGTAAATTAAGGGCGGATTTCATCATTGAAACTGAACGCAATCAACATATGAGTTTACGAGCTAGTGTCATTATTTTTTACTGCATATGGACACTGACAACTCTTGACCACAGTTTAGATGTACTGATCGTGATCTGTCTCATTGGTGAATTCCGCTCTAAGCATATGCGCGCACTGGTGACTTTTTATCCGCGTGACAGTACATTTTTCTCTTTCGCAATTGTGAAGTGCAACAGGGAGACAAAAGTCACCATTGCGCGCTTAGCCTTAGACTGACAGAAAGACATGACACAACATGGACCACTAACACATAGAATTTTGCACAAGGCTTCATTTTATGATGTTGGTGAGCAATAAGATAAGAAGAAGGATTTTGGAAGTTCAACCATTCAATTACAGCGGAGCGAGGCAGCGAAGCGGTGAAACGTAGAAATTTTAACCAATCATATCAGTGACTCACGTGCTGCAAAGAGTTTATGCAATTCCATTGAATACAATTTCATCGTTTCTCCGCTCCGCTGCTTTGCTCTGCTGTAATGGACAGGCACCCCTTTCATGCGTGTTTTCGCTTACGTGCGGATCTGGTCCGCATGCGGGCTGCCCGCATCCCTATCATTTCATACATGTTTTTTCTATCAAGCTGGTTGGCTGCGGGAACACAGCCCACATGCGTGCTATTCGGATGCGGGTGGCGCTCTGTCTTCAGTGTTATTTTATACTGTAACGCGGGTCGCACGCATGGAACAAAATGTTTGTCCTGCGTGTGGCCAAGAGCGTGCTATCACCCGCATGCGAAACAGATGAGCGCGCGAGCGAAAACACGCATGACAGAAAAAGGGTCCTTAGGAGATGAAAATCATTTAATACTGAATTTGTGAAAACGACGTCACGGCCGAAGTGCTAGTTTCAAATAATTCATGAAGAAAGGAATTGATTACCTGATCTCTACTTATTTATTGACATACTACAGCTAACGTAAATATTATAACAAATAATAACATTACGATGATGTTATTGTTTAACTTATTACTTCTGGTCATCATAAACAAATTATGTATATTTGTGTACAAAACCCAGTGTATTTGTAGCAGTTGTGAAATATACTCGGGAGAGAAGCATACTGGTTAGTTTTGTGCAAAAATGCTTTTGATTTGGATCTTTGTTTTGTCACTGGGTAAGTAAACTAACTGCACTATATAATCTATTGAATTTGATTGACCATTGGGTATAAAATGAAGTAAAGTATGGATTCGGACGAATGAGAAATTGGAACACGAGAATCGAATAACTCGTGTTTTTTTTTAACTTTAAAATCGTAAAAAAAACACGAGTGATTCGATTCTCGTGTTCCGATTTCTCATTCGTTTGACCACTATCTCACCTGATGGTAAGCGATGATGTAGTCGAAGATGAAGATGGATGGACGCTTGCCTAGAAGTAACCTATTCACTCTTGACTTAAAGACTCCCAGGTTGTAGTTATCAGGAAACACAGACTCTGGCAGGGAATTCCACTCCTACTCTGTACGCACTATGAATGTGTTCCCAAATAATTTTGGGCGTGTGGGTGGGATTACCACCATCTACCAGTGGCGCATCGCCGTTCGTCTTGTGGTCCGATAATGGAACGGGCTTGGCGGAATTAAATTATGCAATTCCGTCGCACATTCCCCAAAATGCAACCGGTAGAAAATCGACAGCGATGATCTCGGCGGCGATGCGATGTGTGTCAGTCTGTTTGTCCGATTTTCACAGCCAATTTGATCCAATTGTACTGGACCAATTTGCTGAAAAATTGGACACGTAGCGTAAATAAAAGTTATGTTTTAGTTTGAGGTCAATAAATAATGTCGATCTCCTTTCTGAGCAGGTTCCGCTGACTCGCGCTACACAGCGAACCGTTCCAGGAAGTGGATCCAATCGTTCTCAGTGCCTTGGGTCGGCGTGCTCAGCCATAAAGAGAGTAAGGAATACCAGTATTAATTAAGCACTCAGTTGGCAAATTTTGCTTGTTAACTTACTTATGTTATCATAGTTATTTGGCAATTCATAACCAGTGATTTAAAAAAAAAATAATCTAATCAGTCCGTCAGATAGTGTTCCAAAAATTTTGGAGACGTTATTTTCGCATCAAAGAGGGGGTTGTGACGTCAGTGTTTTGTAAAAAGCATACTTACACGTGACGTCGCACGAATGTATCGGAATGTAACATCAGTCACGATAGTTTTCAAAGCACTGTATCGTCTTAATTTTTAGTTTACGTGAAAAAGAAGAAACCAATTCCAATATTTCTTGGTACTTATATATCTGTCTTATAGTTATACTTTTTTTAAATGATACCCTATTGCTATTTTTTCATTATAGCTCAATTTTCTGTAGAAGCTCTAACTGGAATAACACTAATCAAGACGAGGCTGGGGCTGTCGAATGCATACGACGTGGCGCGCATCACTAAGACTAACATCAGGTGAGCCAACAATTCGATCAAATCTAATCAAATGACTTTATCTAAACAAGGCTGAAAATCAGAACTTTGTTAACGTCAAAATTTACACGAAGACAGTCCCCCAAATCGCCCGCTCGTCACCACTTCCTAGTGTTTTAGCTGTAGAGAAGAAGTGGCGCAACAAACTCCCCAGCAACACAACTGTCCCTTAAGTTTGAAGAACTTGAATTTATGCAGTGGTATAATAAAACATGATAGAAATAGAAATTTAAAATAAATTATGAATGGTATATGCCAGCTAGCTCACAATATTACTCCAGCAACTAAATCTGAAAGAATAATTAAAATAAATACATAGGTAATTGAATACAATGATGATATATGACACCGCATTTTAGTACTTTTAGGGTAGGTTAGGTTATCAGACTAAAAATCAAATCAAATCAAATCAAATCAAATTTATTAAATTTTGTGTAAAAACAGTAAATACATTTTTTGCTTAAATCTATGGTAAGTTCACGGGTGTTATGTGCCTGAACTAGGACATCCTGTGTTTCAGGCGAAAATAGGTAGGTGAGTGTTATATAATAATCACGGTAATTATCTATATACTTATAATAAATCTGTAGAGAGGTCAATTCTGTACATGAAATATATTTCCAAAATAACTATCAGGGGGTGATTAGGGATCAATACTGATGCCAAAAATGCAATCAGTAAAATTTTTGTCTGTCTGTCTGTCTGTCTGTCTGTCTGTCTGTCTGTATAACCGTTATAGAAACAAAAACTACTCGACGGATTTTAACGAAACTTGGTACAATTATTATTCATACTCCTGAGCAGGTTATAGTATACTTTTCATCATGCTACAATCAATAGAAAAAATGAAAAAAAAAAAAATTGAAAATGTGAAAGTTTGGTTGTTTGTTCCTCAATCACGCCAGAACGGCTTAACGGATCTTAATGAAATTTAGAAGAAAGAAAGATTATAGTCTGGAATAGCACATAAGCTACTTTTAATCCCGGGAACATGTTCCCTAGGGATCACGCGGGCGAAGCCGCTGGCAGAAGCTAGTATAAAATAAAATAGTTATCTTATAGGTATGTAAAAAACAGTAAATAGTGTAAAAATCATACTTCCTATAACCTTAGTATTCTAACTTAACCTACAAAAATAAAATAAATAGTATATACACAAACAAAACTTTATTTCAATACCTCCAACAAATTCTTTGTATCTTCATAGGACAAAATTTGAAGAGTTTCCTTGAGCGTTTTTTTACAATTTCTATAATTTAGGGCATATATGTTTGCTTTTGCATTCAGCCTATTATAGAGTAGTGGTTCAAGGAAAACATAAAATTTTGCTGTGAAAGCATGTTTTGTACTTTTTGTGGGGCAAACAATGTCTTTTCGTCTCTTTTTAGTAAAATCAGTGCTGTAGCATAGAGCTGCGTGTTGTTTTAGTACAATGCTCATAATGAATAATTGCCGAACTGTTAGTACTTCACAAGATTTATAGAGCAGGTTAGTGGGAAAGAGGAAAGGGCGGCAAGTAGATACCTTGAGAATCGCTCTTTGAGCTCTTTCGATGGGCAGTAATAAAGTTTTACCTGCTCCACCCCACGAGGTAATGCAGTACGTCAAAATTGTCTGACATAGAGCAAAGTAAACTTGCCTTATGAGTATTGGGTCTGCAATATATCGTAGCTTTTTGAATACGTATATTAGCTTACGAATTCTGTTATTTAATGCTTCCATATGATGTTTGAAGGTTAGTGTTTCATCAATTATAACACCCAAGTATTTTATTTTGTTAGTCTTGTTAATACTGGGACACACGAACGGGCAGTCTGTAAGGACTGTACAACAATGGGCATACTGGAGATACATAATGGAGTAATATTAGAAGTTTGTTTGCGCATCGAAAACTTAATGTAATGTGTCTTAAGTGCATTTAGAGTTAGTGAGTTATGCTGAAGCCATTTATTTACCATGTTGAAGCCGTCTTGCGCGAGCTTGAAGACGTCATGTTCCGAGGCAGCCGAAAAAAGAAGAGCAGTGTCATCCGCGTAAGATATTATTATGCCATGCTTTAGCTTCAGATTACAAAGGTCATTTATGTATATCAGAAATAAAGTGGGTCCCAAAATACTTCCTTGGGGAACCCCAAAAGTCGTGGTTTTTTGGTCTGCGCTGATAACACTGCCAATCTTCACGCACTGGGTACGGTCTTCTAAGTAGCTTTTAAAAAGTTTCAGCTGAATTCCTCTTATACCCACTGTCTCAAGCTTGCGCAAAAGAATGGGAATGGAAACTGTGTCAAAAGCCTTGGTGAGGTCCAGGAAAATTCCAACTGTATGGTTACCCTTGTCAAGTTCTCGAGCCAGATAGTCAGTAAGATGATGAACGGCATCGGCAGTTGATTGTTTAGGTCTAAAACCAAATTGTCGTTCCGACAAAATAGATTTGTCCTCCAGATATTTGAACAACCTTTTGTTTATAATTTTTTCCAATATCTTAGAGAAAGAAGGCAGTAGAGAAATAGGTCTGTAATTTTTACTTGATCTTTACTGCCTGACTACTGATTTAAATATAGGGACAACAACTGCTTTTTTGAGGCATTCCGGAAAAATACCCCAATATGCGAAAAATATAAACCAGTGGTGGTACCAAAATATTCCTGAATTGTTTAATAATTTTATTTGATATGTTATCCCAACCAACTGCAGAGTCGTCTTTTAAGGTCATGATCATACTTTCTACCTCAATCTCGTCAGTATCTAGCAGCGCGAAGGATGTTAAGGTGGAGCTGCCTGTTAAAGGATCACTCGTTAGATAAGGCGATTGACCCCGATTTTTCTCTGCCAAACACTTTCCAACATTAACAAAGAAATTATTTGCTATGTTAGCAGAGGTCAGCTGTGACGAGTGCGCTTGTAATAAACCTGAAGATGACTCATTTTGTTTTGTCGAAAATGTTATATTTTTAATACATTTCCAGATCTTTTTAATATTTGTTCCAGCGTTTTCTAATGCAGTTTTATCGTAGTTGCTTTTAACTTTTATGAGTAGATCATTACAAAAATTACGATATTTTTTGTATGACAGTTGCAATGTAGCATTATCTGGGTGAGATTTAGCTTTCATATGTAGTCTATTTCTATGCTTCATACAGCGTATAAGACCTGTCGTGATCCAGGGTTTTATGTTGCAATTTTTGTTGCTCAAATGCGATATAAACGTATTTTTTTTAATTGCTTGTTGTACATTTTCTATTACATACAACATGCAAAACTGCGGGTCAGCGGAATTATAGACTGGATCAAAGTTGATGACGCGCAAATCTTCTTCAAGTTTATTTATATTCAATTTCGAAATTGTGCGAGTTTTTTGCTTAGGTATGTTACAATCGAGAGTTAGTAGGGCAGCATTGTGATCGGTTATTGCCGAATTAACAACAAGTGCAAGTGAGGGGTAATTTGATTTTAACATGATATGATCTAAGCAGGAGCCACTATGATGTGTGGGGAAGCTATGTGCGGGAAGAAGGCCATGAAATGCGCATATGTTTAGGTAGTCCTGAGCAGATACATCAGAACATCCTGGAAGAATGTTGATATTAATATCTCCGATTACAATCGTGTTTTTTATGGATGATAGGTTCTGCAAGACAGCATTCAGCGATTCTGTAAAATTACTTATATTTTTAAAGGAGGGAGGTCGATATAATGCTAATATCGCAAAGTTTGACCCAATCTGCACTACCAAACTGTTGCAGTCGTGCATATTAGGTCCCTCAACAGAGACCTTCAGATGATTCCTTACATAAACTATCACCCCATCATTTTGATTGTAGTTCCTATTACTTTTGTACATATTATATCCCGGTATTAGTGGTATGTTATATTGCTTGGCAAGCCAACATTCGGTTAAAACTATAACGTCACAATGTATGTCTAACCGTTGTATAAAGGTGCAGAAACTATCGAAATTCTTAAAAATACTGCGAATATTTTGTGTTAGTACAGTTAATGGAGTTTTATAGTCGGAAAGATATTGTTTGCAATTTTCAGCTTCACAGACTTTTGATTCGGATACAGAGAAATTGTCTAACTCATCAATTATATCGTTAATCATAACTGTGGAACTAAAATACAAAAATAAATATAGAAAGAAAAAAAAAACTTAACTGGTCTGAACAAATAAATTATCGACGACGCTCTTAGGCGCCTGCATAATCTATAGAATTAATATACCGTTTTTTGGCCATTATTTTCGCTGGGCAGTCAGCTGCGCCTGTGTTGTGCTTATCTGGCTTTTTGTAGTGAAAGCAAGTAGCGCACTTTGGTTCATCTCCCTTTTTTGGACATTCTTTGATAGAGTGTCCTTGATCGCCACAGTGACCACAGGTATAGGACGTCTGCCGACAAAACTTGGCAGCATGACCATACTGCTGGCACTTATAACATCGTGTGACCAATGTAAAGTCTCTTACAGGGCATGATGACCAATTCACAAACACTCGGTCTCTTGAGATCAGGGCTTTGCGTATGACTGCAGGTACTTCAATTATGTAGTTGCAGTTCTCAGCGTCTTTCTTACCTGACTTATGGCTTAACCTAATTGAGGTCAAAAATGTTTCAAGGCTGCAGTCTTGTAATTTCTCGGCAAGATTTTGGTGATACAGGCAAGTAAAAACCTCATTTTCTGCCATGGATGTCGGCACTCCTATGATAACTACCCTGGGCTTCTTTTTATGTGGCTCGTCGACAGTTAGGCCCGACTTTGTTAGCTGCTCTGATTGCCTCAGTTTCTCGATGTCGTCTTTTGTCTCAGTGCTGATAATGACTCCGCCATTTTTAGTCTTGCGCAGGCCTCTTACGTGAAGCTTCATCTGTTCGGGGCAGATAATTTTTTGGACAAGAGACTTTGTCTCATCACTGGTCCTCAATTTATCTTGCGGATAAATGGCCACAGAACTTACGTTTGATGGCTGGATGTAGTTGTTGGTACCTTTCTTCACCATGTCGGAAAAGGAAGTTCCCAGTGCAGGTTTTGTTGACTCTCCGACTTTCATCTTCAGCTCCTTTAGTTGCTGCGAAAGGTCGAGTTGACTTTCGAGTGATGTCACTGCATTATGCAATTGTAAGGCCCTGGATTTGAGAGACTGATATTGTACGGCCATCTGCGATGTTCCATGTCCGACCTTCCGGCATAAGGCATTGATGCGCATCTTCTGGTCTGAGTTCAGCTTACCTTCTGCTGCAATAGCACACACCTCCTGAAGGCTCTGGTCAATGGTCGTCATCCAGTTCTGAATTTCTGGAGTCGGAAGACTTTCGAAGTCATCATGCCGTTGGCTCGGCGCTTGAGGAGCAGGAGTGGATAGGACTGCGCGCGCTGGTGTAGGCGGCGGGCAGCGAGCACACCTACTTCTCGGGCTGAAGGGACTATCCTCCATTGTGTAACAGTTTATTTACTTGCTAAACACTGATTATCATCTTCATAAAATTCACCTTATGTATACCTAGAGTATGACTCAGTTAACTTTACTACCGGCTATTTATAAAAACTAGGTCACGATTTTGCAAGTGATTATTTATTTATATTAATATTGTTCGAAACGTCCGTTCACTACGATCGCAAAAATTATCCACAGAAGAAATACACAGAATAAAAATACACAGAAGTAGCGATAAAGACTCTTCTTTGTCGCTACTTCTTCGGGATCTTAGCAGAAATTCTCATCTTCTGATCGCGGCTTCGCTCGAGTTAGGTTTTATTTTTACAATAAAGCAGCCTATAACCAGGTCAAATTTCGATTTGTCTTTACACCAAAATTGATCTAAATCGGTACAACAATTCAGGCGTGAAACAAAATAATTTTGTAACTTATAATATTAGTAGGTAAACATTTTTGTCGTTTTCGTGTATAAATTGATGTCAATATCTTTCTTTCTTGCCGGAACTCCTAGGATGGATGACTTAAAAAAATCTGATTAGTCCGTCTGATAGATTACCAAAAATATTAACGAAAATAAAACGCATCCAAGATCAGGGAGTGATTTGTGACGAAATTATATGACAAGAGTTTTCAACGCACGTATCGTTTAGTCTTCTACCCTATATTCTATCGTTTCTATCCAGGAACACAACGAAGGCGATGTTCCTCGCAGCGGAAGGCGTGGTGCGCTACGCCACCGTCACCGACTACGTCACACACCCCGAGTTCAACGAGGAGACCCTCAACACCGTCGCGCTCGTGTATTTGGACTATGACGAGAAGATCTTCCACTGTAAGTAATCTATGTTCTTAGCGGCAGAGGGTGCTGTACGCTACGCCACTATCACCGACTACGTCACGCACCCCGATTGGTTACGTATCATAAGGTCGAAAAACTTTTTACCGAAGTTACACTTTGCTGAAATAACACTTGATCGAAGTCTTATGTTTCCGAAGATTCATTATTCCACTGTTTTAATTACCATACTGTCATTAAAGTCTTATACCTTCCTCGTTAAAAACACGAGTGAAACTAAATATTTGAAAAGGCAACTGGAACTCATTTCAGTTTAACCTACATTTTTTTTGTTTCTTTATTTATTTAAATGTAATGCCACTTATATAAAACAGTTCTTAATTAATAAAAGTGATTTTAAGCGGTCCCAGTAAGAAGCATGCAAACAAGGATGCTTGCTTTAGCATGCAAGCAAGCATCCTTGTTTGCATGCTTCTCTTCTCTCTGCTGCATGCTTGTTTCATGCATGCTTGTTTCATGGCAGCATGAAACAAGCATGCAGCATACAAATAAGCATGCAAAATGCAAGCAGGCATGCAACATGCAGCAAGCAGCTCACCTCCGCAGCACATAGGCCGCCCCACCCCTCCGCGCCTACGCGGGCTTAAATTACAGTCTAGGGGTAGGGCAGATAAGAATTTGAATACGGTTTTGTAGCGATTCGTTTCTGTCACAAAATTTTCGTAGCAACATATTGACTTTTTATGATACTATTTTAATTTAATATTGAAAATGCTACCAAGTATCCGGATATATTTTTGTGACAAAATAACATTCCGTAAAATTTTGTGAAATAATAAACTATTGTGTGTACTGTGTACTGTGAAATATAAAAATAAATAAATAAGGGATATATGGGAAATAAGTCATTTGGCAAATGAAAAAAGTTCAAAAGAGGCTTCGACCAATAGCAAAAACTAATTAAGTAAATCGGCGAAATGTATTTCGACACACACACATGATACTTCAATGTTCTAAAAATATGTCAAATAATGCGTAATAGCAAATAAGACGTCGGTCAATAGTTTTCGGTAAAGTGAAATTCGAACAAATAAATATCGGAAAAGTGATCGGTTCCCACCCCGTGTTCAACGGAGGAGTCCCTCAACACCATCGCGCTAGTGTATTTGGACTATGACGAGACGACTTTCAATGTAATACACAAAACGTATGACAGAGTAAACGCAATACCTCTTAACGGGCAGAGCGCTCATCATAATGAAAAACTACCATCGCAACAAACCCGATATTGCGAAAAAAAAAAACTGCTGTTGTGACTCAAGATATACCTTCATTCTCAGCCTTGGTTTAGATTAAGAATCTATTTTACTGTCAATTCATCGCAGTGAGGTTTGATCATGTCCGCAGGGGTGCTGCTGGACTGGCCCAAAGAGAAGGAGCAGATGAACCACCAACTTGGGAACATTTACGCCTTCGGATATGTAGACGGTGAGTGATTTTTCTTTACGTAATTAGGAGTTCGTGGCTATAATAACAGCCGCCTGCCGCACAGTTCGATTTTCAGGGTTGAGTAACGCTTTTCAAGGTTGGTCTGCGGTGGTCTAAATATACCGAGTTTCCTCCTTGCCTCGGAAAGCACATTAAACCGTTGGTCCCTGCTGATATTAAATTTGTGGATTTATGGCAGTCGTTAAGGATTGTTAGAAGCCAGTAAAAATCAGACTCTAGTCTTGCTTATAACTACCGGGTTACCCAGTTAATGGCTTGTCGGAGGTTTGGTAGACAGCTGCTCCACGTAAAATACTTGGATTTAGCTGAATCCGTTTTGACTGGAAGCCGACCCTATAGTTGGAAAAGGCTAGTCAGATCATGATAGTTCGTCCCATAAATTAAATTGAAAAAAAAAACCTAATAACACATTGTTTTAAATAATATTGGACGTACATAGTATAGTATCTACTTTTGTTTCAGATCATGAGGCGCTAGAGCAAGTGGTGCATTCGATGGAGTTCGTCGATATGGCCGAGTGCAACGAGTTCTATAAGCAAGGAGACGTAAGCCACTGAAATTTAATTACACTAACAACAATTTTGCTTAAGTCCTTTTTTTAAAGAGATTTAAGAGTTATTTATATAAAGAGCTTTTCCGGTAATTGCTAAAGTCCTTTATGCTTACTTGCAACTACTTTAAACAATGCCAAGGTAGTCAAGACATTTTTCAGCCTAAAAGGATTCAGGAAAATTATCAGCTTGTTAGCGCTTAAATATTACCCAAATATTACTTAATTATAATCTAATCAAGATTTATCACAATCTTTCGGAGTCTGCCATTTTCCTTTGAAATAAACACACTTTCAGTTGTATCAAATGTTAGTTCTATGAATCAGACGTGTCTCAGTACCACAAAACATTAGACAACATCTTAGTGATAGATCCGTGTTACAATTATAGCTCTGTACATAACATAGTTTGAAGGAAGTCACTGAGTGGCATATACATGGGTTACTTTTGTCTTTGGGAAAGTACACACGTACAGTAGCAAATGAATCCGTGGCATGAAACTAGTCCAAGTCAGAATGTTATTATTTATTTCCAGCTGAACAGCCGATGGATGACCCCGACGGAGTACCAGTGTTTCCGCAAGAAGTTCAGCTCGGAGAAGTGTGTCTTCGAGACCGGCATGACGCTCGCCGTGCACCACCTCAGGAGGTGGAAGCTGGTCAGTTATACTCTTCTAGTCTTTTGTCTAGTCTGGTGAGCTGGTGGTGTAACAAATTCAAACCGTTGGTGCTGCGCTAGATCATTCTCCGGTCGACGCTCAGGTTGATGAAAGAAATGAAGACTGTGCTTGCGCACTATAACATGACCCGTACCGATGGCAAGATCGTTCACACCCTCCGTTACTTCAGTCTCATAGTCGTAGATGGGACAGCAATTCCACACGACCAGGTTATGTGAACGATGAACGGCTTTACGTGCTTTCCGAGGCACGGGCTGTAACACCGCCAAATCCCAAACTCCAAACTCAGAAATTCCTTACGGAAAAACTTCGATTACTCTGTCTGCTCAACCTTGGAACCGGACCCAGGACCCTACGCTGCCGATCGCGCCAGCAGCCACGAAACCCACGGGGCAACAAGTATCAATAATGTAGGATCACTTCTAAGGTATTGAAAGGCAGGACCTGAGAAGTGTAAAATTTGTGTTCTAGGCTTGAGCGTGTTGGGCCCGGGCTGCTCCCTGCCGGCTCGCTTCATAGACTTCGCGCGCTATGTGACCTGTGTGTGGTACAACAATGACACAGTGTCGCTCTGTGTGTTACAGCTAGGCCTGAGCGTGTTGGGCCCGGGCTGCTTCCTGCTGGCTCGCTTCATAGACTTCGCGCGCTATGTGACCTGTGTGTGGTACAACCGTGACAAAGTGTCGCTCTATGTGTTACAGCTAGGCCTGAGTGTGTTGGGCCCGGGCTGCTCCCTGCCGGCTCGCTTCATAGACTTCGCTCGCTATGTGACCTGTGTGTGGTACAACCGTGACAAAGTGTCGCTCTATGTGTTACAGCTAGGCCTGAGTGTGTTGGGCCCGGGCTGCTCCCTGCCGGCTCGCTTCATAGACTTCGCTCGCTATGTGACCTGTGTGTGGTACAACCGTGACAAAGTGTCGCTCTATGTGTTACAGCTAGGCCTGAGTGTGTTGGGCCCGGGCTGCTCCCTGCCGGCTCGCTTCATAGACTTCGCTCGCTATGTGACCTGTGTGTGGTACAACCGTGACAAAGTGTCGCTCTATGTGTTACAGCTAGGCCTGAGCGTGTTGGGCCCGGGCTGCTCCCTGCCGGCTCGCTTCATAGACTTCGCACGCTATGTGACCTGTTTGTAGTACAACAGTGACACAGTGTCGCTCTGTGTGTTACAGCTAGGCCTGAGCGTGTTGGGCCCGGGCTGCTCCCTGCCGGCTCGCTTCATAGACTTCGCGCGCTATGTGACCTGGGTACGGCAGCAGACTTCCCTGTGGGCCCTCAATGAAGACCAGCAGCACGACACACTCGGGTCCAGGTTCATCAGGCGGCGGAATATTTATCACATGTGATGAGAGCAGATGAGAAATATTTTGTTGATGTTGTACTTTTTTATTTTATTTGGGATGGGTTTGCTCCTGACTTTACTCTTGGTCAGAGATGACAGAGACAAAGTCTACGATGGAGCGAGCTTACCCAGAAGGAGCCTGTTTACTCTAACTTTGAAGAGATTAGGGTTGTAAACGTTCGGAGACACAGACGCTGGTTTTTTTTTTCATTTTCCATTAATTCTTATGACAAGATGTTACTATGAGCAATGCAATTTAATAAAGATTTACCTACTGATAAAGATTTCACTATTTATTTGAAAATCAATACGATGGTTATAGAGCACAATACTAATGCCGTATTTTATGCCGTATAAAAGACATTTCCATACGCACAAAATACATCAGGTGTGACCTACAATCTTTTTTCTAACTCTCCATTCTCAAGCCTGCTGTTGTTTTTTGCAAAAATATAAACCTAAGTATGTAAGCTAGCAAAGTCACGGGCAAGAGCTAGTACTAGATAGTACAGTATAGTACAGATATACAATAGATATTGTGATAGTTGCATTTACCCTTCAAGCCATCATGACAGTTTTCCTTTGGAGATGGAGAAGCCAATTCTACTAATTTTCACATTCGCATCGCATTCGCATCTCAATCGCAAACTGTCAAAAACGTATGAAAATTAAGGCTTTTTTGACAGTTTGATATTGACATGCGAATGCGAAAGTTGTTTAAAAATTAGTAGAATTGGCCCTGTGTCTACAAGATTGACTGTAGTTGTGGGAGGTCATATATCGGCCAAACTAAACGTACTGTAGCGTGCCGCGTGAAGGAACACATAAAAGCGGTCAAAAACAATGATATACAGAAATCGGCAATCGCGGAACATTTGATCAACTCTGGTCCAAATCACTGGATTGAGTCTCACAACCCTCAGATCATCTCGACAGAACGCCACTACAAATACCTAGATTGGTCAGGGAAGCGATTGAAATTACAAAGTACAAAAATTTCAATCGTGAGGATGGGTTTAAATTGTCAAATGTCTGGAATCCAGTGATTCGAATGTGTAAAAACCGGAGATTTCAACAAAGTGTTACTTCGCGGTCAGATACGGTTAGTGTTGTGTGTCGAGAACAGTTGCGGGGAAAAAAGTGAGTTTGTGGACAGTGGTACCGGAGATGGTAGTAATAAAAGACTACGAAAGAGGGTAGACCGATATGTCTCCCAATAACATCCCACCCGCAAGATCTTCAGTTACTCCGTGATCATGGCGCTTGCAACAGTGCCGAAATAACGGAAACTCGCAAATAAAAAGGTACATGGTAGCAATCCCGATATGAACTATTCTAATGACTCATAACCTGTACCTAATCATAATATTGTACGGTACACCCCAGACCCCTGCTCATCCGCTGCCACTCCCCGATACGCATCGCGGCCGCGGGCGGGTCATACACTCGTACACTCGCACCGCACGTCTAGATCGCTAACTAAATTGCCTATTGTAGCTCGGCCACTTATGAGCTAAGAGCTACACTAATGTATTTGCGACTTGTAATGATAAACAATATTTTATATTGTGATGTACCCGCCCGTCAGAACAGGACATGCGACGGTGAGACTAGTCTTGATTTCTCAGCTTCAAGGGACACATAGATGGGCATATCTACACATGCTTACATCGAACATTATCCTAACCTTAATTTATTTTTCTGTACTGGAGTTATACAGCTAACATTGTTCAATGTCAACTTCTCATAGACGTAAGTCCCTATCGGGCCAAAATGGTATTGTCTTAATATTGTTCTTTTAATTTGTGGGCGCTGCCACTAAGACGACCCACTGACCGTGTATTCGCTTTCATGACGGTTTTCCCTTCAAAATGTCCTAAAATATACGATTTCGACTTCGCAATCATCTTCATGTTGTTTGTTAAACCCTCATCATCTTCCTAGCCTTTTCCCAACTATATTGGGGTCGGCTTCCAGTCAAACCTGATTCAGCTGTATACCAGTATCTTACGTGGAGCGGCTGCCTACTAGACCTCCACAACCCATTAACCGGGTAACACAGTACTCCTTGATAAGACTAGTGTCAGATTTTCTGGCTTCTGACTATCCGTAAGGACTGCCAAAGATCTACAAATGACAGCCGGGACCAACGACTTAACGTGCTTTCCGAGGCACGGAGGAAACTTGGTATGTTAAGATGGTCACTCATTCACAGACCAACCTTGGCAAGCGTTGCTTAACCTTGAAGATCGACGCGTGCGGCTTTTTATTATATAGCTACGAGCTCCTCGAGTTTGGTAAACCCTAATGCTGAGTAAAACCCATAAGCAAACTACAAGCTGCTACTGATATTAATTACTACATTTCCAAAACCGTAAAACAATCTGAAACGAAAACTGACGTCATCCTCAGCAGTCGCACAGAGGGCTGAAGAAGCCAGTTTAGGATAATCATATTAGACTCATAATATTATTCACACAAAAATCTGTCAAATTAAATTTTCATCTTTACCGCTAACGCATTAGGTTTAAGGTTGATTGAGAAAATTTGACAGTAACGCGTAGCGTGATGTGTTTTGTGTTTCTGCAAAAGTGGCCTGAACTATTGAGATTAACGAGTTTAGTAGGTTGACCTCTGAGTTTGTTTAGGTGTTTTTTCTCAGAGCAGTTAGTTTAAAATTACCAAAAAAGATTGATGTGTAAAATTTTCAACCTACTTACAAAATAAATATAATTTATCAATTAACGATGAAGGCAATACATTTTAGTAACACCCACTAGTATTTCCTGTGTCGCGTGATCTACACTAGAATATTGTAATTTCATGTGACGTCACAGCGCAGGTATCACTGACCATTACGTCCAGTGTCCGTGCGGCCGCGCTCTCCCATGGCCCGCGTCATTATCTGACATTACGCTGTCAATGCTGTCAGTGCTAACCTCTGCTGTTTATGTGGGAATGGCGCCCACTCCGACTGGCTGGTCCAGTAGATTGTGTGATCACACGCAGCGGTACGGTACATTGTGTGATCACAGACGTAGTGGCCACTTTGCCCACAACTTCACTTAAATTTATTTTGGCAGTGAAGATCAGGATCACTAACGGACCACCCCGGCTTTGCCCAGGATAATATGTGTATTACAAATTTCGTTAAATTTAGAGATTATAAACTCTCGGTAAATTACGAACTGAACAGTGCTTCTACAATAATACGATTCAAAATTCTATAATTTTAATTTCTTCGTGTTTTACTAACATAATATATATAAACTGGTTATCACCAGTTTATATTTTTTTTCTAACCTAACAGGAACTGAGAAGTTTGTTGCAATACTTCTTCATCCCAGCTAAAACTACACACCAGGTCTTGTCTTAAGCTCACTTTATTAATGTAAAACTTTGTCATTCATAAGTAAAGTACTCTTTGAAAGAAACTCGTTAAATGCAAGACAGACTTGTCGAAGTCATAATTTTATCTCATTTGAAAAAGATTGTCGAATATAAATCAAAAAGTATCAAATTAATTCAACCTAAATACCTTCATAAATTGACTTAACAAAAAGGTCGAATAATCGAAAGCTCGTTACAAATCCTAAACCGATAAAATCCATTGTGTCCGTTAATTATGACATCATACATCAACCCTAAAACGCTATTAAATAATCGTCATAAAATGAAAGGCGGGGTCTGCGGGACCCCGCAGGATAAAGATGATAGCTCAAGTAAATGGGTCGTTATTGTCACATTATTCAAAGCCATCGCCAGAGGAAGTATTAGGTGTCACACGGAGAACGATAGGTGCGTGAGTGGGGCAGCTTCCATTGACACACGATATTCTTGTAATTGTATACTTTTAAGCGGCTATTAAGGTTAGAGCAACCTAGTGTCCAAATTTTGTAAACCTTACATAATAATTGGTACTCTAATTCCGAGTTTGTGTCTTTTCAAGGATAATTATTATTATCCTTGAATAATTGATGTGCGCATAAATGAATGGGCCGGAGAAAATGTATTGAACAGATGTTTTTCTTCCCGAAGTAAATTTTTTTTCATAATAATGAGTACCCTAAGATATTACGTTTATTAGTAAGATTAACAAAATTGCCAATTTTGTTAATCTCAAAAATCGTTTATTATAATTTTTATATTCAGCCTGTCTTGTCCCACGTGACTGCTGATCAAAGCCCAAAATCCTCCCAGGATAAGTATAGCAAGTTTAAATAAATTAACAAAATAATAAAAGTAACTTGTATTAATCTGACCTTTTATACAGTATTAATAATTTAGAATAAAAAAATACAAACATCCGAATTGAGAACCTCCTCCTTTTTATGAAGTCGGTTAAAAAAGAAAACTGACCAGTTTTAATGCAGCTTCAAACTTCTCGTGTAACGTGTGTGAATGCGAACAGGCTCAGAATAACAATGGTCCATACAAATTCCTTGCAGACCACACGGGATCCTCTCCTTATAATTACAACTATTCAAATAAAGCATTATCCGATCCTAATGAATGGAGCCTCGATAAAATTCAGCTTTCTTATTTGAAGGAATTTTTAATACGTTTTATTTGTTAGCATTCATTGACTTGGGTGGGGGCGGAGCTGGGTGTCTGTGGTTTTGAGCTATATACTTGAACACGCAATGGTTTTTGGTATTTTAGTCAAAAAATGTTAGTAGTCCATGTGAGCCTTAAACTAAAATATTAAGAACTACAACTTTGGTATATATTTGACGTAGAAACGCTAAGAAGAAGAGCTAAATTGTTTGTAGGAGGAAAACTCAACAAAAATAGCTGTTCCAATTGTAAGAAAATAATTGCCTGGTAGGAATATGGCCATACTTCTCACTCACAGAAAGCTAAATGATTCATGGTCAAGCAAGCCATGTTGAAACAAAAAATCTAAGTAAAATAAGATAAAATGTATGGTGATAAGTTAGGTGCCTCACTTTATTGAATTCAAGATAAATATTGAATGCGCTTTATGTCAGGATACAAGGCGCCATCATATTTCAGCGTGAAGTGGGGTTTTACTGGGCAATGACAACGAAAAAAAAGAATACAAGTACCATGTCTCAACGACATTTATCGACGTAAAAGTTTGCGTAGATGCTCTTATGATATTGAAAATATTGAATTTAACATCAATAGTTGTCTACAGTGAACACAAAGTAATTCGGATTATAATCCAGACTTCATACTGTTATAATATATTTTCAGCATGTTCACCCTATTTTGAACGACTGCAGGGCAAAACTATCGATAAGCATCAAGCTCATCCATCTCCCCCATCATACGGCCGGGTCGCTTTAATCAGTTTACTCATTTATTATTTATTTAGACTTTATGCACAATAGTGGTACATGGGCGGACAGGCATTCTCTACCAGTCAACCACCGTCAACTCATCATCTTTTTGAAGTGAAAACTTCTATAGCGGCGTTGAGCACTTTTCTTGGGATGGTTAGAAAATTCTAAACTCGCGTCAGGACACGTGACCTGATCGAAAATTCGTAAGATGGATGATTCAAAAATGCACAACGTTAATGTTCAAGTTTTCATCTTCTTTTTTTATTTAAACAATGGCAATGGTAAGTAAAATTTATAAGAAAATTCAAGTTGCATGTCTACATTTCCTGTACCTTTGTACATTATGCACTTTGCCGTTCGAAGATATTATTAGAGAAAAAAAAACAGTATATTTTAATAAAGAACCGTAATTCGAAGGAGGTCCATTGATAATTCGACTTACACGCATTAGTTAACTTTTATGGTCCTTATATGGAGGGCAGTAAAAATTAGAGTAAGAGCGTCGCAATGTCCTTTAATACTCGTAAATAAGTTAGTTATCTGCGGCGATGACAATTTGTCGGTTATAAAATTTAAGTCGAGCCGCTTTTGATTTTAACGAGTACTTGAACGATTTATATTGAACTGGTGGGTTTTGACTATTCCTCAAAACACGTAGACTTGCTCCAACTATTCGTCAATAAACGCAGAGGTATGCAAAACACGGCGTAATTTCCTGAAGCCTTCTATGAGAATGGAGCATCCTCCAACCACACAAAAGGACTAGGGCTGTGTCTGGTGGGTGTCTGATGATGGTTGTCGGGCTGTTATATGCAAAATTTGGGAAAAGAATATTGACATCGTAGTGTAGAATGTATGCGTCGTCAACTCTATTTTTAAATTTCATGAGTGGCGACTCAAATGGCGCTACTTGTAAAGGGGGCAATGAGCTATGTGACGAAGAGCAAGGTTTACTTATATGCATTTATTCTAATAGAAATATTGAAGTACCTACATTCCTATCAACATTTAATTAAACTACTTTGCTTTCAATTTAGCAACTTTCCGTGCATAACTTAACTTGACTATTCGTGTAATTTAATATAAACAAATTGACAATTCACGTCATAAAACTGCTAGGACAATTTTATTACAATTCCAAAACTACTCCTTTATTGACACCATTCCAAGTAAAATCAACCGTTTTTTATATGAAATACAAAGTGAGTCCATTATGAGGGGTCCCGCGGGCTCATAAACATGTCATCGAGCGATTGTGGCGGGCGGCCGGGGTCTCACGGACCCCGCGCGGCGCGGCCGGGTTGCTATCGGGACTATTCGTGGTGATTTACGGTTTCATGTTGTTGCTTTAGTGTTGGTTTACGTAGATTAGTGAAATGTATGTTTTGGGTTAATTTGTAATTGATGGCCATTTTATGGGTATTTAATTGGACATTGCATAGTTCTGTAGCGAGTAAAATAATACAGCAAAATTGGACTGAATCAACGGCCAATAAAATAATAAAACCATCTGAATTTGTAAAACATTGAATCTATTGGAGGATTAAATTAAGTATGAGGTATTCGGATCAAAGTGCATACCTTGATTGAAAAGGAAGGATACTGTGACTTGACAGATGTTGTTGACTGCTTGATCTTTGATTTCGGGAGAACCTTTGGTTTTTAAGAACCCCTTTGACAAAAGAAATATGATGTTACTGGATATTTGGCTGCGACGTCACCAAAGTCTTCTTTCTTTCACCCGGTTTGAACCAGGCTTCGTCTCTACATTAATTTGCATTGGACACTGAGGAGCAGTCATCGCTCAAACGTGTTCCTACATTTATAATGTGAAACTATTAGATACTCGCTAACTACTCCATCAAAATTGTTCATCTGGAAACTTCGTGTAGCAGGCATCACAGTTTAGTACTGTAATGCATACCTATGTATACAAAGTGCCATTTAGTCGTCTCACAAAAGTGGTTAGTTTATGTCGGGGACACCGACAAAAACTACCTCTAGACGCGTTTTTTTTTATATATTTTAATAACAATAAAATAATGTATAAGAATTAAGAAACACCAACATAAAAATAAATGTGTGTTACGTATCAAAATAATGTCACCGTTTTAGTCCGCACTGTCCTTGGAACTCAAGGCTCAGACTGCGCTCGCTCCTGGATATTTCAAACTACGTCATACGTCATGATAAAGATTAATATTTTCAATGATTGCCTGCAAATAATTCAAATGCTCATAAATATATGTTTTTTTTATGAATGTGTAGTAGTCATTGGATAAATAAAGTGGGCTGCCGTTGTCGACTAAATTGCACCGTGTATGGTTTGCCCTCTTTAAAGACCTGATAATTTTTTGACAATTTGCCATTGAGATGCGAATGTTAAAATTAGTAGAATTGGCACTCTGATTTTTACATAAATATAAAAAAAAGATTCTTCGTCTTATTTGTCTATGTTGGCACGATTCGTTATTTTTCCAGGATGGTTTGTTTTGTATATTTTGAAACTAAAATTATTTTCTGAAGTAAGCTCTTAAATTATTTATTAATTGTGAGACAAAAGTCAGCTATCAATTGGTCCTAGAAGTGTGTACGCTAAAAGGATTTTTTTAAATCGTCCCCTAAAAGGGGACAAAATATTGAAGGTGTATTATCAGCGATTACAGAACACAAAATGTAACAAATTGCATTTATAATTAATGCGGTTACCTATGCACCAATGTAACTTATGTTACATGCATGTAATATCATTAAAGTAACAAGTTTAGTGCAAGACTTACGACTCTCGCCGAAGATGCCCGACAGAGCCCGACGCCGCCCGATCGTGACCGATTGTTACACGAACGTAAGTGGCTGGCTATTTGTCATCATCAACTTGTAGAGCCTTACACACGGTTTTGATAAATGATAACATACTTACCAGTACATTACACGTTGGGCGAACTAGGTACCAACAGATCTTCCCTTTACTTTCTCAAGGTTTTGAGAACGAAATGAAATAATGGCCGTTAACCCGTGTTATTTTGAGAAAGCAAGAGTGAAGAGGTTCGTTTGTAATATCGTAGACCTTATTCTTCGCTTACGTTAAGGCGTGTATGAGGTCTAGGCTTTTCCTGACAGTATTGGCGATGGCTTAAAGTTCGATCGGATGCAGCTGTATTCCAGTATTTTGCATAAAGCAACTGCTTATTTGTCACAAACTAGTAACTGAGTAATACGACACCTTTTGTCAGGACTGTTGCCAGATTTTCCGGCTTCTGACAACCTGTAACGTCTGTCAAGTCAAAGAAGTTAAGCTAGCTGACCCACGCCACTTCGTCTGTGTCTTTATTAAGCACTTGCTCTGCTTCTATTGGTTGTAGCCTTCCTTGATAAATGGGCTACCCAACACTAAAATAAGTTTTCAATTTGAACCAGTACTTCCTGAGATTAGCACGTTCAACCGAACAAACTCTTCAGCTGTATATATATAATATGGTACGTATCAAACTCCCGAATTTTAAAAGACCGAATTTTAAAATACTGATGGATGAAATCCCGATAATTGCAACGCCGAATGGTTGTTTGGTCGAAAGTTTAAATCCCGAAAGTTCATTTGCCCGAAAGTTTAAAATCCCGAAGTACAAAATCCCGAAGATCCATATCCCGACGTACGAAATCCCGAAATTACACCCCAAAGCCTAAAATCTCTAAGAAAATGACAAAAACGGAGCTTAACATAATAGGTATGTATGGGCATTGGTATTTCCGCATGATTTCATTTGCCAAATTATTACTTCCTATATAATCTAGTCATTTCTGCCACTCGCCGGCCGCTGCCGCGGCGGCACCGCTCGCTTCGCTCGCTTGTCTCGTGCGTAGGAGGTCACAGTTCTAACCTAACCATTTTTCTTTTAATAATAAAACCCGTCTAACTAGTTCGGTTCTCGATAGCGATAGTTAGATGATCAATGAGTTATCGCGTGAACGACGTCGCCGCTTTTTGGAATTTTATCCATCGGTATTCCGTACATTCGGAATTTCGTCCTTTCGAGCATTTGAACAACGGTATTTTGTGTTTCGATATAACGACTATCGGCATTTAAATTTTCGGTATTTTGAATTTCGGTGTTTTGGACGTCGGTATTTCAATCATAGGTATTATGAACTTTCGGGATTATGATACGTGCCCATATAATATTAATGTTTATGGATGATCACGTGACTATTCGACGGCACTCGTCTATCTGAAACAATTTGAACTCAACCGCCGCGCTGGCGCTGACAGAATTCTACTTGTTTTAGAGCCTTTAGAACTTTGGGTCTAAAAAGGATCATCATGTATCATCATATTAGGATCATAATATTAATTATACTAGAATCAGTTGTTGATTGGTAGGGAAAATTGGACAGTGACGGGTAGTTTGATGTGCTAGCTGATTCTGCTAAAGTGGCCTTTTTAAACCCGCTGTTCGCAGCAGAGGTGCGGCACCACACTACTCGCAAATCTCCCAGCTCCCACCTGTAATTGATTCCGGCTCACCGGTTACTATTCACGCGGTGATAACTCTTGATAAATGACGACTTTAATGGTGTATAATGCTCTAACGAGTATCTGTTCAATAGCTGCACTCAAATATTTATGCTTTCAGAGCGATTTCGCGATCGTTTTCCCCTATATTTGCATTGAAGAGAGATATATCGTGGTTGTCGCGGTATTGTGACGGTTCCTCGGCTTTGTAACATAATGCTGGATTTATGGCCGCCTGTGCGATAATAACTCAGTTTATTATGTTGGTCGGTTTGTCTGCAAGTTAAGTTATTGTAAAGTTAAGTGTTTCTTGTTTATTGGATCACATTTGGTTTTCTTTATCGTTGTCACGTGACTAATAGAAATGGAAAGTTATTGCGTACAGCGAGTATTGGTTTTATGGATAATTTTTGAAGAAATAATTGTAGCTTCGAAAAAAGTTTCGCGATATTTTCCGCTATAAATTTTGTGGACTCGTATTGTTAATAGCTACTTTGTGGATTTTGTTCGAAAGAGTTACCGTGAACGCAAAGGCCAGAACACAGGTGGGTTTCAGTCAATAAGAGTTTGACACTCCCTTGCGCTCTGCCTAGAGCGTACGGAGTCATTATTTGATGATGTCCTATATAAAAAAGGTAGTTATTTACTATTTAGATTACCTAAATTGTGTCAGTCACTCCCTGCTACTGTATTTGCAATCGTGTTTCTGCTGTATGCTACTTCATCCCTCTCACTCAACAGAATCATGATGGTTGTAAATTTAAACTATATTTTTTAAATACAACATTGTTAAATCAGTTTTTATTCAGTCAGTGCTTAAGATTCGAAACACGATTCATCTATCGAACAAACCAGGGACTACAACACTGCATCGAATATGAAACAGATCAATAATTGCTTCAACAGGTGTCACTAAGTAGTGTTAGTGTGGAGGCGGCTTCCGTCCGCGTGGGCGTCATCGACCAGAGCCTGACAAATTGTGTGGAAAGTGCTCCGTTCAAAACCATATCGTCACTCGGCTTTATTAAGCAGTTCTGTGTTATTTATCATGATAATAAGCGTCTCCTTGCTCCATAACTGGTATCCTGCTGTTCAAATGTAGACTAGTTTGATAGAGCTTTTTGAATCTTTTAGGAGTAATGATAAAGTTTCCTATCTTGCATAAAGGACACAGAATTGAAATATTAACAGTAGGCATGGACATCCCACGTATACACAAAACTTTTTGGGAATTACATTCATTGTACGTACAGCTAAGGAGTGGAATTCTCTGCCGGAGTCTGTGTTTCCAGATCGCTACAACCTGGGAGTCTTTAAGTAAAGATTGAATAGGTTGCTTCTGGGCAAGCGAGCTGCGTGAGATAGTGGTCAAACGCACGCCTATCAATAGTAAAAAAAGGCAGGGTCACAAATAACAACGCGTCTGCCGCAGTCTGCCCGGGATTTTCTAGATGCCAGTTCTTAATACTGCTAATTTTAATAACTAACAACAGACGTAATTCAAAGTGACAAGTACTTATAATTATAGCACGTACTTGCCGCGGTCGGTTCCTATATAGGAGACCATTTTGGCATATTGAGATTCCACCATGTACCTTTGACTGTCCTTTGTCGATCTTTGTAGATCTTTAAAAGTCATAACGGATAGCCAGAACTATAACAACTGGTACTATACAGCACTGGTACTCAGCTACATCCAGTTGACTGAAAGTCGATCTTAAAAAAGTTGTTATAAGCGTCCTGAGGGCTTAGTGTGAGTTTTCTAACGTACTCGATCGTTTGTTTATGTCAAAGTGTATTGAAAAAAAAGGTTATCCGTTATTCTCACCAGGCGGCGATTATTCAGTTTCAATACAAATTGGCGTTTACGCTAACGTGATCGAGAACGTTAATGACCACTCTAAGCCCTCAGTTTAAACGAATAAACAGTCGTTTTCACTCCAGCGTGTCATTTCTTTTCAATTAATAGTACCTACAAATGCAGTTGATTTATCACTGGTTTGCCGTAGTCCATTGGTGTTCCAACAACATTCCACTCGGTGTGTTATCGCGTCCCCAGTCAAAACAATCGTGTCAAGATATCTTAATAAGACAGCTCAAATCATAGTAAGATGTTGAGTATAATCTGATTACGTTTCACTTGTGTTGGTGGGTACATTACCCCAGCTACTTGTACCTGCGGGTCGTGGACGTAAAGAAATTGGGTGCTGGCTTTTAATTAAAACTAAATAAATAAATAATAAACAACATAAAATAACAAACAACAAAAAAAAGAATTAGCGAAATCGGTTCAGCTGTTCTTGATATTTGCAAATTCAGCGATTCATTTTTATATTATAGACTAGCTGTCCCGCGCAACTTCGTCTGCGTCACATTATTCATTAATAATATCGCTATTAAAAAATAAGGGTAGGTGATAGAAGGGTAAAAATTTTGGGTTGAATGTATTTTTAATGCCACATTATAGAAAAATAAAATTAAAAAATTTTGTCCATAGATAAAAATAAAAAAAAATAGGGGTGGACAATTCTTATCACTTAGTGATATGAAAAATAGATAGTAGCCGATTCTCAGACCTACTGAATATGCATATAAAAGTTGGTAAAAATCGGTAAAGCCGTTTCGGAGGAGTAAGGTAACTAACATTGTGACACGAGAATTTTATATTATAGACGTTGGAGGACATAGAATAAGTTACCCAAATGATAGCCAAAGGTTGACTAGGTACTACTGCTCTGTACATGAAGTTTATATAAATTACACGCAACCCGCTACGGCTTCCCACGGGTAGTGCAGCATTCGTATAAACTCCAGGGACCCGAGTCTGCTATTACAATAGTGTCAGAATGGTCGATCACTGATTTCAAAATGGTTGATTTTGACAAGTTTGGTAATCTACTAACATAATGGCGTCATAATGGCGTCACTATGACATTCCAATGATCATCCACTGACACGTCATTGAGAGAAATGGCATAGAATGGTAATCTCGTACAAAATGACAGATGAATGTTTGACGTATGCGGTAGTCTGCTAATATTTTGACAGTTACTTTGATCAGAGAGCTACCACTGTGCCACCATTGGAACGTCATTGTGCAGCACAGAACACAATAACAGTTGGCTTGACTTCTTCGACATCGTAAACAATTATCGAAATGTTTCAGCTAATTTACTCAAAACCGTAATGATTTGTACACCTACACCTTCCTCATAATAATTGATTTATGTATTTATTGCACAATGTACACACCGCTACAGGCTTTGCTTACAACTAATGAATACATGACTGACCCTGTCAGGGCGCAGCAAGATAACTTAAAACCATAATATTACATAACTTTATAAATTAGAGCATTTTTAGGTATTTTCCATTAAGTTTAGGTATTACATTGAATTATATTATATTCTGTCATTATTACATTATATTATAGTATATTTTTAATCTACTATTGTCTAAGTAACTAATATCACATCTTATATATAGTTCTGACTACTTTAATTACTCCGTCCATTGGTGAATATCGCATGAAATTCTATCAGTAGTTTACGAGTTTATTGGTTACAGACAGACAGAGTTGTATTAATGTTACCAAAAGTCTCAAAATATCTTTTGGCTCCCTTTTTTCTCTCCATACTGACAATAGTGAGGCATTCGAGAGATCTTTGTAACTGATACTGACTGATAGCGCTAAGCGTCACAATAATCATGAGGCTCGTCACACCACTACGGCTGTCATGTTAGTTCGAAAGGTAAATAATGATGACTTGGGTAGTCTAAACTAAAGGAATAGGAAAGAACATAACCGACCGCCCAAAACCACTAGAAAGTATAAAATAACCGTCATTTTGGAAGTCGGTGTTTTGTTTTTGTGTCTTAGTTTTTTAACACCGACTTCCGAAATTAAGGTGTTTTTTTGTAAGAAGAGTTTTTTTTTCTTTGGAAGACTTATACTTTGTTATAAAAAGGTTTTTAATTTTCACTTTTCCGTGGTGATACTTCGTCTATAAAAATATTCAAATAAGCAAATATGCTCATAAAATCAAAACTACTGAGCGAAATTGAATTAAATATTACGGGCCCGCCCAAATAGGAAGTATCGAATTAAAAAATAATCACACAAATCGGATCAGAAACATCGGCGTAATCGATGTACACACATAAAACAACAAAAAAAATACTCGCCGAAAATATAGTAGAAGTACGGAATTAGATTCTGTCCATCAATCAGACGTTGACGGCAATAGCCGCAATAGGACTCCGACTATGTGGGACTTGGAATAATTGGCTTAATTATTTGATGATGAGCAGATGTACAGAGGCGGATGTAATGTGGTTTTGTAGGCACTGACGTGGTATGACTTATCTGGGTTGGCGGAGCAGGCCCTCAAAGTCTATTGCTGACTGCCAAATCGTCGGGGATAGTGCAAATCCGCGGAACTATCATTGGATAATTCCGCGTATCTGCACTCCATGTAGGTTTACAGGGGAAGGTTATTAGTTAATATTTTTACATGGAAAAAACTAATTCATGAGTTTCAGGTACCGTTCACAGTCAGTGGAAATCTATTAAAATCTATATTGTACTAGCTGTCCCCCGCTGCTTCGCTCCCGTCAACTGGCAACCTTATGTTTATATTATATATTTATATTATAAAAACCTTCTCCTGATCAAACACAACAAAAAAAGAATAGGGTAGATGACTAAAAAAATCTAATTAGTTCGTCAGTTAGATTATCAAAAAATATATGACCCGTGTTTTTTCTTTTGTTACGGGAACCAAAATTGACGAAGTTACGACGCTTTTAAAATCCTCAATACGTCACACCTTCGCATAATTTTTACTGACTCGTGACGTCACGAGCCCCCACTCGCGAGTTTTGATGCGTTTTATCTTTGTCAATATTCATTGATTTACAAAAAAAAAATACGTATCCATTATTTTTCAATAATCTAACTGACGGACTAAATAGTTTTGCTATTTGTGGATGATAGAATGTAGCCTATTAGCAACACATTCAGCGATTCATTTTTATATTATAGATATTGGTAGAAATACATTAAAGTCTACATAGTATATTGTATACCTAGCTACATTTTTCAGCTACGCGAAAATTCAAAAATTCAAAATTCAAAATGCAGCATGAGCCTCTTTTTTCTTGTGCCAATCTGCCAATGCCCACGTTCCTGTCCCACCCCTATCTAGGTTCTAACCACGGTGGCAACAAGTCTGTCTGCCTATCTTGCCACCGGATGACCAGACATTATTCATCTTTCGATTGGAAAGCTATTTATCCAGGCAAAGCTTGAAAATAAAAACCTTAAGTGAAACTTCTTTAATCCCCTCTAACGTACGAGAAACTCAATTATTCTTGGTCAATAGGAATCCAACTGGAGCTTTAGATCGTAATCTGTTCGGGTAGGTAGGATCGGGATAAGTCGGCCGTTCTCGGGACAGACGACAATGTGTTGAAAATGAAAGTGTACGATTGTAAGCGAGCGAGTCAGTGAGCCAGTTTCACTACGAGATGCCATAAATTATATTTACTATTATTAGTTCTGCGACGCTGTACTAATGCTGAGAGTCAAGTGTACTGGCGGTGAAGAAGTTTCCTGTGCAAGATGTTAGTTTGCAGTCTAGGTAAGATTTATTTCGAAAATCGAACCTCGATATCAACTGCCTAGACCTTCACTAACCATGTCAGTCGCTTCCAGTGTAACCGGATATAGCTGAACTTACAACAAATTTGTGTTAAAATCACTGCTGTAATTCTTTTTAACCATCTGGATAGTTATGACAAGCGAAAACGAAGTGTTGATTTAGAAATATATATTATTTACATTAGATTAGAGATTTAGATTAATATTTTGATTTACATTAGACGCTAGTATTCGGTGATTATCAACTTTCTCCGCCACGTGTTTGGTAGAAAGGTGCTCGTAGTTTGCAGTTCTAATTCTCATCATCATCAAATCAGGCGACAGAGGTCTCCTGCTGGACATGACCTCCCCAAGTGTCGCCACAACAATCGGACCTGTTCGTCTCGCATCCATCGCAATCATTCTCTCTAAACGAAAACATCAATTATGCGTAGTCTTAGTTTCAGATACCACAGAATAGAACGCCCGTCGTGTTTTAATAACAAAAAGAGTGTTCGTGGCTCTTCAAAACACAATCATCTTATAATGACTTGCGGTTAAAGTTAGGCATCTGCATACTAATCTTTTTTGCCGCTTGTACGATTGCTGTTACCCACGACTTTGTTCGCGTTAAATACATAATTTACAAACCCGTTATCTTGAGTTAAAACTGATATGGTAATAGAATGTGAAGCAGTGGGTAGTAAAATAATGTGGACACTGAATGTGCCTGAAGAGCCCTTTTTAATCGACTTCCCAAAAAGGAGGAGGTTCTCAATTCTGTTGTATTTTTATTTATGTTTGTTACCTCGTCACTCCGTCATTTATTAACTGATTTGAAAAAATCTTGTTTTGATATACGATCGTCGATTAATCTCATTTAAATTTTATCAAAATCGGTTACGAAGTTTGGATTTCGAAGTAGCTAGAATTCGTTTACTTGGATTATTGTTTTTTGTCATCCAAGTATTCGAAATTGCGTATTTTGTAAAATAAAAAAATACAACCGACTTCTAAATAAAAAAAACCACTACAAAGTAAAATATAATGGCAGCAATGAATCTAAACCTTATGGAATTTAGGACAACAACATGATTTTTTCCCATACGTGTCAATTAGTCGTCATGAGAGTCAGCCTCTTTCTATCTTTTGGGGGCCGAGTCACCCGCGTCCGTAGGAGAATACCCTTGAGCGAATCCCTACACGTGGTCCCCGGGTGGTGCTAAACAGGTGACACTAACCGCCTCCGTGGTCTAGTGGTTATACCACCTGATTCAGACCCAGAGGTCCCGGGTTCGATTCCCAGCGGGGGCAAATTTTTTGCTCGGTTTGGTTGGTGGTAGGACTTCTTCTAAGTCCGCCTGGCAAGCTACCACCATCATGTCTAAGTCTGTCGCCATAACAACAATGTTAACAGCATTGTTGTGTTCCGGCAGTTGGAGGTATGATAGCCAGTTCCTCTGTGTAAGAGGATTCCGGGTGAAACTCGCTTCCATCTTCGGCCTAATCATCACTTTCCATCAGGTGAGATTTGGTCCAAGAGTTTCCCCGTTCTGTATTAAAAAAAAAAAAAAAAAGCAGACGTCATTTATTCAAATTAGACTAAGAGCATTTTGAACGTCAAGTTTTTACAAAAAACAGTGCCCCAAAATACCCGCCCGTCACCACTTCCTAGTGTTTTAGCTGTGGAGAAGAACTGACGCAACGAACTCACCTAGCAACACATCTGTCCGTTACGTTTTAAGAACTTGAATTCATACAATAGTTTGCAAAGTAATTAATATATGACACAAAAAAAATCACACAGCTACCACACTACGGTATTATAAAACAAAATACACACTCCAGCAATAATAAGTTGCCTAGCTAAATAAGCCTCCAGGAATAAAATTAGTATGAAGAAATAAAATAATAACAACATTATATGAACACATATAACCTGTCATAAGCTAATAACTTATAGAGAAAGAACATAATAATATGACATTGTCTTGCGTTCAACACAGCGACCTACTATTTTTTTCGTTTAAATAATTTTAGTAAGAATAAATTCTAAGCCTTCGAACAGAGGTTAGATTTAACTTTAGCTTTAAATGAGTTAAAAGGCAGGCCAAGAAAAGAAAGTAGTAGTTTATTGTATGAACGGATACCGAGCCCCACAAATGAGTCGTGGACCTTACGACGTTGGTGTCAAGGAGCATGTAGCTTGTACTCTTAATGAAACTCTTCACCCTAGCTGATATATTGCTCGCATTGCGTTTGTGTAAGACAAATATATTTTGTATATCAGCAGCTTTTCCCCACAGTAGATTACCCTTGGACATAAACTATTTCCAGATTATTGCCGCTGTAACATCACATCGATCTTGTTTCCAGCATAATTGCGTGAAGTGATGAATAGTAAGGTTTTTAAAAAATTTCAGCTGAATTTGAATAATATTTAATTTGAAAGTACCATACAAACTCACACACTATCAGTTAGGGATTGCAATTGCTGGATCCAGCATACAGCAATCCAGCTGGATCCAGCGCCTTTTTAAACATGCTGGATCCAGCATACATCTTGATCCAGCGATGCGGATCCGCAAACGTATCAATTTCTATTGTTTAGTTTTGAGTTGCCGCCATTTTAGAATCGGCGCGGCAACGTTGCCGTTCTGTCACCATAGCAGGAGATAAAAACATTGTTAAAACGAGTAAATAAACAATATATTGTAGAGCCGGTGCAAGAAGATACCATGGAGATAGAAGAAGATCGTGTAGATGATGACGCAGAACCCGTTAAAATTACTTTAGAGCTAGAGCTTGAGATAGAACTTAAAAGAGAGAAGGAGAACTTTAATAAACAAAAGCCAAGTGGTCAATTAGATTACGAAAAGATCCTGAAAAAAGAAATGAGCGTTTATGAGAGCGAAGGAGTGCGAGGTGAACATTTATCAATGGTTTATGAGTATTTAATGACCTTAAAACCGACCAGTGTAGAGGCCGAAAGGGCATTCTCAGCAGCCGGCTACATATGCAGTTCTGTGCGAAGCAGGTTGGGAGATAAGACTATAGATAAAATTTGTTTTCTAAGGTCTTACTTTCAGAGAATTCAAAAAAAGAAGTAGTCTCTTATCGTCAGACTTTAAACTGCTTAATTATTAAGGACTAGCTGACCCACGCAACTTCGTCTGCGTCACATTTTCCATTATTGCTCCGCTCATATATCCTATATAGCCTATAACCTTCCTCGATAAATGGGCTATCTAACACTGAAATTTCATTCAAATCGGACCAGTAGTTCTTGAGATTAGCGCGTTCAACCGAACAAACAAACAAACAAACAAGCAAACTCATCTGCTTTATAATATTAGTAAGTAAGTAAGTAAGTAAATCATTTATTTGCGTAAAACATGGTATACATTGATGTTATTATTATTACAGTAGCTCAACATGTTTCGCTAAGATATAACATAGCATGCAAAAAAATTATATTTTGACAAAAGGAATCAACATCTCACATCCACAAAATCTTTAAACTGTAAAAATTATAGTAATTACTAGCTTCTGCCAGCGGCTTCGCCCGCGTGATCCCTAGGGAACATGTTCCCGGGATTAAAAGTAGCTTATGTGCTATTCCAGACAATAATCTATCTTTGTTCTAAATTTCATTAAGATCCGTTAAGCCGTTCTGGCGTGATTGAGTAACAAATAACCAAACTTTCACATTTTCATTATTAATTTTTTTCATTTTTTTTTATTGATTGTAGCGTGATGAAAAGTATACTATAACCAGCTCAGGAGTATGAAAAATAATTATACCAAGTTTCGTTAAAATCCGTCGAGTAGTTTTTGTTTCTATAACGGTTATACAGACAGACAGACAGACAGACAGACAGACAGACAGACAGACAGACAGACAGACAGACAAAAATTTTACTGATTGCATTTTTGGCATCAGTATCGATCCCTCATCACCCCCTGATAGTTATTTTGGAAATATATTTCATGTACAGAATTGACCTCTCTACAGATTTATTATAAGTATAGATATAGATTAACGAGCGGAGAGAAGATTATTTCAAAGCTTTTTTTGTTTGATACAAAAATACTATTGAAAATTAAAATAGTGTTATTGTTACGGTCCTTTTTTAAAAGAATGTTAATTAAGTTAATTTTAAAAGAATTTGTGAGACTGATTGCTACTGATTAGCCGTTCTATCATTAAAAATAAGCGTAATTAATAAGATAGTGCTTACTTAGAAACATTATCTTAAATGTTATATGAATATAAGGTTATATGTTTGTTATTTAATTTTATATTGATTATTTTGATCTCAAATTATTAAAACACCAAAGCAAATTAGATATCACCAAATGAGTGGAAGATTTCAAAGATTATCGTAAGAAGTACAAATTAATAAAAAAAGTCTTAAAAATGTCGTCTTTTTATTTTCGTTCCACGTTTTGCTGGATCCGCGCTGGATCCAGCTGGATTCAGGTCAATCCAGCAAAAATTCCGCTGGATTGAAAACGCCGCTGGATTGCAATCCCTACTATCAGTACCTACAAATTAACATAATCCAACAAAGCAACGCTGCTTCTACTGCGATCTGTCGGCCACTCGTAAACCACGCACATTAGCATTACAACAACGTCGCCTGCTCTAACTAATATCATAACTCTGAATGTCGCCCCCCGCTCGTGGCCCGGGACTAATTAAATAAGACTAGTATTTATTGCTTCTATTGTGGCCAGAGTACTAGTGGCCAGTTGTAGCGGAATAATGAGTATGACTGCTAATAAGTGACCTGGCAGGTTTAAAATGGCATGGGTTGTCGCAGTAGTGATCCACAGTTACTTGTTTGTTTTACCTATTTGTGAATGGAAGAAAAAACGCAGATCTGTCAGTCCATCCGTCGCAGCCAATTTTTTCGGATGTTACGAGATCCAATTCAAGATGATTTCACGGATATGCAGCTCTATTGTATACCTATGATGTGCTAATACCATCATGAGAGACAGACGCTACTGCACAATTATCTCGCAACTACCATAGTACCTACCTGATTCTGAAAATGCTTTCGCTAATGGAAAACTACACTATCCATGATTTCACTGAGCTTTCCCACCTAACTTTTTATCCTGAAAAATGTACGTTCTTTTTCGTCTTCAGAACTGATTCCTACTAGTAACGATTGGTACCTCTGCCTAACCATGGAAAACAAGTGTACCTAATATTAGGTTTCAAAAATTCGATCTTGATATGAAATTTTCTCATGTCTCTTGAACGATTTGACTAACAAACTGTTCATTTTAATATTTAACGCAATAAATAAATCAGGGAAACTGGCTCATTATTAATTAATTATTAATTCAGATGTAATCTCACGGTGTGAACTCGTGAATAAACATTTCACACAATTACAATAATTATATTATTATACGAAATTATTTTATTAACTACCTACGAAGTCGATCGCTTCATCGCTTTCCATTAGGTCAGATTGTCGTCAAACGTGGCCATATCTCTAGAATAACATAATATTTTTTTTTTATACAAAACCGGGAAACTCTTGGCCCAAATCTCACCTGATGGAAAGTGATGATTAGGCCGAAGATGGAGGCGAGAATCACCCGGAATCCTCTTACACAGAGGAGAGGAGAGGTTTTTTATAAAAAAAAAAAAACAAGATTCGTTTCAATTATGATTAAATTAATAATTATTAACGACGATAAAAATTGTTCTATGTGTCCAGTCTGTTCATAGCACCAAAATTTGTTAGGTTTGTTTTGTTGATATAGTTTCAAGGGTGTATGTAACAGGAAAAGGTGCAACCTACTTAATAAATTAAATACTTGTTTATTCACTATTTATCCAGAAATGACAAAATCATTTTCTGTCACTTGAAGCTATTGAAAAACATTGTTTCACCTCATAGCAAAAATTTTGGTTGGCAACGGAGTACCTACACACGTTTGTTATCCGTAATACAGATACCCATTATTCTAAACACTTAAAGACTACCAGGTAATGGCTGGCAAAAAACTCTATGGTCTTAAAGCCCTCTATTCATATCTGCTGAGCCCGGTCATGTGAACTGTGAACATCTCTAGTCTGTAGTCGCGTGTGTGTGCCGCAGCCCCTCACCGCTGGTGAAGGCGCGCCAGTCTCTATAATATTCTATGCTAATATCTAAACTACAATGTATATTAGAAATGCAAGTGTGGATGTAACATAATTTTAACTGATAATAAAAAAAAAAACTTTTAACTGAAAAATAGAACCGACTTCCAAATTATATAAAAACACTACAAAGTCAAACATAAGTTTAATTTCGGAAGTCGGTGTTTTTGTTAGTTTATTTGTATTTTGACACCGACTTCCGAAATTAAAGTTATTTTTTACTATGTAGTGTTTTTTTTTATATTCGGTTCTATTTTTTGTAAAAAGTTAAAAAAACACTATTTCGATTACTTGAACGAAACGAATTCCAGCTATTTCGATTTATAATCCAAACTTCGTAACCGATTTTGATAAAATTTAAATGGGACCAATCTGCAAGTATATTATTTTATATAAAATAAGAATTTTTCAAATCGGTTCATAATTGATGGAATTATGAGGTAACAAACATAAAAAAAAATACAACCGAATTGAGAACCTCCTCCTTTTTGGGAAGTCGGTTGAAAAGATAATGGGACAGTTGAACTTGTTGGGTTAGTAGGTCAAAAATGTATGCGAATTAGAGACCTTATTGAAATGTCACGTGATCTTTTGTTGTTCCTTTAATATAAATTTTGGGAATTTGGACAATCGAATCGCTGATAGAAAGGCACTTTGTCTGGTCATCGGTTCATGTTTTGGTTGTGTGTGAAAAAAACCGTGAAGAACACGAAGAAGGTTTTACAAAAATGAAGTAAAACCACGGCATTTGCTAGCGATATTAATTTACGTAAATGAGATTGGTTGGTAGCTTTGTGGTGACAGGTAAATAATGACAGTTTGGCGCACAGTCCGTTGCATAAGCACACGTCGATGTAAGGCAGCGATGTGGACATGAGCGGAGCGATTAGATTAGCATGCAGCAGGTGAATTATTTTCCTATTTGGAAAATTCTGGAAAGATCTTTTTACAGATTGGCTAGAGAAAGTAGAGATTTCTCCTCAGCATTGGAACAAACCTCAGGTGTTTTCACAAGTTGTTTTGCCTACCTGAGTAAAATGGTAACTAAACAATACTAATACAGTGTCACATAATTTCTTTTTTTCCACCCAATGATCCTGAAAACATCAACTTCGACAGAAATTGCATCGATTCAAAAAGTGCAATATTTCATTTACAATCATTTCATTTAACCGCTCATTCTACATTCTGTCTCCTATACCTGTACAATTCGTGTTAGATCAACGATCCAGTCACTTGTAGTAATCAATCAAAGTCTACAGGTCGTCGACCTCTCACTGACATTACACTCAAGGCTAAACACCTTTTAAAACTAAAACATAACGCAAACCTAAACGTGACGTTAACTTCTAACCTCAGCGCAGACAGTAATGCGATTAACCTTTTTAGTTGGACGGGCACAAACGCGCGACTTGTCGAGTTTTGTAATAAACTATATTATGCCTGTAAAAGTCGGTTTAGCTTGAGGCTGTCTTTATTTCTGTAATTCTGTGATTTTACTTGTTTCGACTTTTGAGAAAACTGTCCTTTTTCTCAATTCTTTATTGATCATCACTTATAAGCAAAATCGTTATATTCTTCTTCTTTTTCGCGTCACTGGCACGACGGTAGATTTTTGTATTCCAAAACATTGATTGATATTGGGAGGCTGAAAATTAATTTCATAACTGCAAGAAGAAGAAAGAAAAGCGTCTGTAAAGCTACAAATACTTAGTTAGTCTAGAAACCGAGAGGCTACAAATAAAAAAAAAAATATTTATATATTAGCGATGGCGATGGTTGAAGGGGTTCGTCCGGTAATATTTCGACAGCGTTTGTCAATCCCATAAACATTTTGACGTTTTGACAATCACCCTCGCCCCGCTATCGCTGTCAAATATCACTTGTCAAGAGCCTACGTAAGACACCTCATTCAATTTACGTCAAAATTCCCGAACCAAATCGCTACCTCTCATACAGCGTATCCTCTCCCGACCCGCAACAAAAAGTGGACATTCTAGCAATAAAAAGTGTTCACCTCTTAACGGCGAATTAGCTGCATGTCGCGACGAGAGCTATAAACCCGTCGGAATTCATATCTGTGCCCGTAAACTGGCTGACGGATCGCTACCGAGCGGCCGCGGCGCCCCTGACGTAAGCAGTGCAGGGGTGGCGAACACTGGGAGTACTGGACTTTTGTAAGTCGTGAAAAACTCATTGGGTGTTTTAAAAACTGATGGGGGAAATGGCTAGGTTTTCTTAGATACTTGGTTTTTTTAAACGCTTTTAGGTTTTCCGATTCCCTAAAATTTGAGATTAGATTTTCTATTTTTTCAGTAGTTTCCTGACACCTGTCTTTTCAAAAGGAGTGTCGTGTTAGTCAGTTGGGCTGGGAAGTGTTGTGACGGCCGCTGATAAAACAATAGTCGCTGCATCCGGTTAGGCTGGAAGCCGACCCTAGTATTGATGGAAAAAGTCACGCAGAGATTGACTGATATTGCTTTTGAGATTCACTTAGTAGCATTATGGAGTTTGAATTTGTGCCCGGTTGATGGCAATAGGCTCCCTACCCACAGTCACCCTTATTAATCGGCAAAAAATGTCATTTTATACATGTTTTTTTTAAGTTTTTTCTTGAGTTCAAGTTTTATTTTCTTTAGATTTACATCAATTTCTGTATCTAAATTCATCAGAATCGGTTCAGCGAATAAAACGCGGAAGCTCGAATCAAAGACAATCAAACTCACTTTCGGTATTTATAAAATTAGTTACAATTGTTATTAATATCGATTACCTTTGACAGCCCTAAGTTTAGAGTAGTGCTCGGTGACAATAGTGTCAGGCCATGTTAGGGCTGCGCCAACCGGCCGCGCGCCGGGACTAATGTGACAAAATTATTAGCGGCTACAATGTCGGCTTGAGTTATTTGTTGTTTAGCTCAGACTTGGAGTAAAACATTATGTTCTCTGTGGTGCGGGTGCTAGCATTGAGTGTGATTATTTATTTCGTAAGTTACTTGGAATAATATTATTTTGGCAGTTTGAAGGAGTTGGACACGGATAGTATTTGGCACAAGTAAATTAGTAGAGGAATTCCAGTTTATTTTGAAGAAACAATTAATTCAACCAAAACAACGAGTTTGCTTATGATAGCAGTAAGTTTGAACTGTATTCTATGTTATCTCAAAGTTCCCTTAATCGTAGCTCCTGTTTTGTAAAACTTTTTTTGCAACAAAAAAAACTTTGCTATTCAATAGTACGACTTCGCAAGTTTTTTCCCAACAACTTAAATCTTTATTTTATTGTTTTGCTATAACATAAAAAATTAAATTAATAACCAACTAAATTATTAAAACATTTATTGATAAAAATTCAATCTGATAAAATGGTAATAACCTAGAATAAAATTCACAAAATAAATCCACAGACTGGTGAATCATACTTTATACACCAGCTCGATTCTACCAGGACCACATAAAGTTCAGTGGCTCTCTCACAAAAACAGTCATTTACTTACTGGTACAACATGTTACCAAAACGAAGGAACGAGTCCTGCCGACCTGCCATACGCAGACATTAAAATTGCTAATTGAACAGCAATATAAAGTTAGCTGTAAAACTTCTCTGATTTACCACCCAGCCATAACAATCGAATGTTTCTTATACCTTTGATATTTTATTTAATACTAACTTTTTCCGCTGGCTTTGCTCTCGTGGTTCGCCTCTTTTGAACCGCACTTTTTTCCGGGATGTAAAGTAGCATTGATAGTGTAGCTTTCTTACCTAAATAATAATATAAACACAAACTGAGTTTGTTAGTTAAACTTACACACTTAAATTGCTGAACAATAGTTTCAAAAATCTATTTTAGCGCGAACGTAGCTGTGTGCAAAACCTAGTCAGTAAATTTGTAATCTTTTTTTTTACAGGAGTGTGTGAGTTTATTTATTTTTGTTCAAAATCTAAAACAGCATACAAACACAATTTGGTTTTTGTTATCTTTTACTAATAACAATTAAATCTCGACATTTTCGTCCCCTTATAAATATTCACTAGTTTGACATTTAAAACTTTTATTATCTTCAATTAATTTGTACCTCAGTATTTAATGGCTGCCATCCATCAATATTAAGTCGTAAAGTGATAAATAAATAGTAATAAAAGGCGTTCATTGTTATTTTTGACGCTACTGGAAACAAAACTTATCATTTATAGTATTTATTTTGGGAGACTCCTACCACATTGTTTCCAACCGCAGTGACTCCCAGAAGAGCGTCAAGACAATGAAGATTGAACTGACCCTAATAACGATCCGGCTATGTGGGCTTCCAAAACGAAATTATTCGCAAAAGTCCAACGAAATCAGTTCGATTTTAACAGTAAAAAGTTTTTTTTTTTCAAAAACAAATTATTCAGCTTTGACTTGGATGACCAGACGATGGCGAAGTAAACAGGAGGGTTTTTCGTATATAAAACCAAACAAAATGGTTTGTATACTACAATGTATACTGCAAGCAACAACTATTATGAGAAAAAGTAAAAAAAAAACCTTTATTAGTTGCACATTTAATTACAAAAATTTATCGTTCTTCGCCCACATTAGAATTTCGATCCGAAAATAATTATCCCGGGACTTCGATCTTGATCCTTTTCGGCACAGCCCTATCAGTTGCATCGATGATATCTGTCACCGACTCGTCCCTTTGTTGGGACAGCACTATTAGTTAACCAACTAATTGGACCAAGCGTTTACTGCCTCGATATCTGGCTTCAGATGAAAGGGACAGTTTTTTGTTAAATTCTTTAACGCTGTCCTTTTTAAAACAAATAAAATTGTACTTCGGTGTTAAATTGGCGTAAAACTGTTGACGCTAATGTGACTTACGCCCTTTTGGTCGTATATGGAAACGTACTTAACACGTTTTGGATAAAAGGTAGAGATAAGGAACTGAGGGCGACTGATGCATTGTTCCAATTAATAGCTCTTTAAAACTTTATCTTTTGTTTTCACACTCTATTAATCTTAGGGCCTAATATGGTAGTTTCGTCGTTTCACGTGTTTTTTACCGTGCCATACATATTCGTAAGGCGTTTGTGAAATCTTGACTAATTTATCTATTACCTTTAGAGAACTCATTGTTTTGTGGATATTTTTAACCGACTTCCAAAAAAGGGGGAGATTATCAATTCGGAGGTTTTTGATCCGATTTGTGATTTTATTTTAGTTCCATGCGGCATCCTTAACATTTGGTCCCGTAAAAAAATAATTCAGTTCCGCTTAGTAGTTTTGATTTTTATGAGCATTTTTGCTTGTTTCAATTTCTGTTTAGACCAAGCATCACCACTGAAAAGTGATAAATAAAATACTTGTTTACAAAAAAATTAAACCGACTTCAATAAAAACACTAATCAATTACACCCAGTATATAATACCAATTTTATTAATATTTGAGGACACGGTTGGCGCAGCGGTTGATCGATTGACTGTGCGTTGCGTGTCGTGGGTTCGATTCCCTTTCGGAACAAATGTTTTTATGGCCTATAGATAGTTTTTCCGGGTCTTGCTATTTTTGTATGTACCTACCAAAGTTGTGTGTTTTTTAAATTACCCACAATACAGGGTAATTCCTATTGAATATTTTTTTTATTAAAGTAAAAAGGAGTAACTACAAATGCCTAGTTTAGTTGAAATGAATGATTTGAGTCTCAGATACATCGGTTATACAAAATCTTTAATAAAAAACTTGAAAGACAAATATTACAACTGTAGCCGGCAACAAAACATAATATATGATTATCTCACATTATTCCAAGCTTCCCATGGCGTGCAGACACACGAACACACAGACACACGGACGCAATGACACAGTAATGACGCGGTAATGAGCGGCCGACGCCGCGGGGCATAGCCATGCTTAGGGGTCCAACATAAATGGTTCAAACGGGACTAGTATACACGTTTAATTAACAAAGCGAGAGTGAATGGCATCTTCTGAACATGCTCGATCAAAAACTTCACTTCTTTCAGCGTATCGTTTGGATTAAGTACTTGTTTTAAAATGACTACTAAAGCTACACCCCATCTGACCGACTGTCTATTACTTTCAAACCGTAATCTAACATCAAACGCAATTAATACTTATGACATCAAACTATAACATTTTTGGTCATACAGAACCCTCGTTGCGGGAGTCCACATCGCTCTTGCCTGGGTTTTGTAAAGCCATGTCAATTAGATCTCATTATTGCTGGTCTTGATGTGAAATGAATGCGTGCGTGGGTCGTGTTTATTTACGCTGTAAATTATTTTAATGTATAGGAAATAGTTTATTAGACTGCGCCTCAGGCATTCGCTGTCACCAGGTCCTAAATTAAGGATAAATTATTAAAATATCGTTAGCCCAAATGCAGAGGCGTAGTTCACTTTGAAATTACTACTGCTGGACGTGAGGCCCGGGGCTCAATTCCCGGGTCGACGAAACAATTTTTCCATCTGGAATTTGTCAGTCGCAGCCCGGAGTGGCCATAGGCTCGCCCTTATTTCGTGGGACATAACATAACTGGCGACATGTTTTGATGTTACTGGCGCTATTTTTTGTAATTTAAACTAATATTATAAAGCTGAAGAGAACACGCTAATCTCAGTAACTACTGGTCCGATTTGAAAAAAACTTTTCTTGGTTAGTAGCCCATTCATCGAGTAAAGCTCTATTATCATCACGCTAAGACGAATAAAGAATAGAAGCGGAGCATTAATGGAAAATTTGACGTAGACGAAGTTGCGCGGGTCAGCTAGTCATCTCCTGAACTGCTGTTACATGATCCTGTTTGCTTAGATCCTAGAGTATTAAATAAGGTATTAATTAGAGAATATCACCTTATTCCTACCCTGGAAGAGTTAATTGCCAAATTTTTTTTTTTTTTTTTTTTTTTTTTTTTTTCATCAATTAAGAGTATTTATTAGTAGATAATAATTAATAGTATGTTTAAGTACAATGTTTACAGTATCTACATTATGTACAAACGCATAAAAAAAAAAAACAAAATAAATCATTGGGCATCAAAAAAATAATCCACATCGCTGTCAACGGCAAAAGTGCCCAGAACACTGGCAGCATTGCCACGTTGAATGGCAATGCTGATTCTTTGGCCGAAGAAAAGCCCAGCCCTCTGGTCACGTGAACCGTCGACAAGTTGTTTGCTGATGTCCCGAAAGACTCTATGTGCACTCGGACCCCATGGGCCTAGTGTTTCAACGCCAAAAGGCTCAAATATATAACTCAAACTCAAACTCAAACATTTATTTCAATTAAACCATTTACAGGCACTTTTGAATTGTCAAGGTCGGTCGGTCCAAAAAGATGAAGCTATTTGCACGTTCCAAAGCGTAGATCTCTATGGAGAAGAACGTGCAAGAAACTCCACGGACACTCTTTTAAAAATAATAAATTGTTACAAAGTTTTCTTGACATCGTGTTGAAATTATACATACATGTGAGAACGATGTGACGAGCATGATAAAAACATCCGAACTAAAAAAGGAACAATTCAAAGAAATAATTAAAATAAATTAAAATAAACCATGGCAGCTGAGAAATGACCAGTCCCAACCGACGGCGCCATGACATGCGCCAGGCCCATTCGTCTCAACCATTTTGAATGGAGCCACATAATTTAACGCATACGCCACCATCAGCTAGGCTTTTGAGTGAGCATGACACTCCCAACCGCCAGGGTACTTGAGTCTATACAATGCAAACACACACATATTTAAAAATGTTGGTACTATTGATTTATTAAATAAAGAACAATAAATCAGTGTGTGAGTTAAATTAAATATAAAAGTCATTAAAGACATCTATAGATATACTAAATATATTAATACAAACATTATCAATAAGTTTGACTTTGTTTACTACACCTTAGACTGTCCTATGGAGCAGGACCAGCATGTTTCCAAGCATTCTTATCTTGAATATAATCATCTAATTTGTAATATGCTTGTTTACATAGTGTGCTTTTAACATAATTTTTAAATTTTCTTTCATTTAATTCTAATATGTCACAAGGTATTTTGTTGTAACATTTAATACAGTACCCCATGAAAGATGTTCGTACTTTGGCTAATCTATAAAATGGCTGATCTAATTTATTTCTATTTCTAGTATTAAAATTATATCTCCCAATATATATATATTATAATATAACTCCCTACTAACATATATTATAACTCCCAATAAGGTTATTATATTTGCGCCTTTTGAGGTTTTCCGCACCTGCAGCAGCCGCCCCAGCACAGCCCGCCGTGCTAAGAAGATGGGATGGCGCAAGGGTGTCAACACATGTTGCATCCCACACCAAAGGCCTACCCACCTTCCAAGGCATTATGGTCATCCCATCTGGCCTCTTCCCATCGTCACGTGCCAAGCCGTGGGGTTCTAAAACAGCTGGCACCCCGGCGGTGACAAGAGCCCGACGGATGATGTCATTAATGCTGGCATGCCGTGCTAGCCGACCAGCGCTCCTACTGCAAGACAGGCCATGGTGTCCGAGGCGGTCGACTGGTTCACCGCATTGACACCGATGTGGGGCTCCGCTAGAAGCACCCAGACGCAGACACGTAGCGATCCGGAAAGTACTGTCACTCAGCATAGTACCTATGTTGGGTGACGGTAGTGCCTGTAGCCAAAGACCCGACTCCCATTCACCCACAGCCAGCAGGCGGGCACGCTCCGCAGTATTGGTGGTCGTGTTTAAGAGGTTATTCCGTACCAACCTGCAGAGCGGCTCATCCCATTGCCTCTGGGAAAACGGGTTATCGGGCAACGCCGTGTTCGGGCAAGCCACTTTCCAGGCGTTCACAGCATCGGTCAAGCAAGGCACTTCACAGTTAACCAAAGTTGGAGTTAAAATCCTTTTGGTTAACTTTTCAGTGCTGTTGACCGAAGACAGGAACGCCGGTAGGCTTATACTAGAAATTTTGCGGATGCCGAGCCCACCAAAGCGAATGGGTAGTGTGGCTTGGAGCCAGGCTCGGTCATCCAGAGCCACATTTAAGATAGATGTTAGTGTGCATTGAATTATTCGATCAATTTTGTCCAAAAGGTGTGACTGCTTCCATAAAGGGGAAGAGCGGAGAAAATAAATAAAATTTGGCCCAAAACAGCAATATCTTATGAGGGTGAAAGCCGAATGTAAACTAATTTTAGAAAGTCTTTCCGAAATATCGTTAAAATGTTTAATTTTGTCGTCAATGAATGAAGAAAAACTGACTTCCAATATTGGTGATCCTAGGAGGTGCAGAGAACTGTTATCTAAAATTTTGATGTCTGGGGCTATAGAATTGAATTTCTGTAGAGTCATTGGTCTGTCGGTATTGTCACAAATAAAAATTTCACACTTGGAGTGGTTGAGGTCAAGGCCGATGGATTGGAACTGCTTTTTCAGGTAAATAAAATCTTTTAAAACGGTGTCTACGTCACCTCCTAGTGTTCCATCATCTAGATACCAGACGTTAAATTTTGAATTTAGTTTTTCAATGATGGGATGGATAGCCAAGCTGAAAATGACTGGCCCGAGGGGGTCACCTTGTTGGCATCCAACTGCAGATTCTAGAACGTTGTCTTTGTATAATAATTTTGAAGGGTTCCTGTAACATTGCCATAAAAAGCCGTAAATCTCTGGTATTTCTTTTTTTGCTTCTGCCAACAAAGTGTCCCTGTTAACAGAATTGAAGGCGTTTTTAACGTCAACCTTGAGGATAACCTCACTCTTCCCAGAATTTAAAAAAGTTGAAAGGGCACGTATGGCAGCCTCACAGCCCCCTCTGGATCCAAAGCCAAGCTGTAGGGGCTGAAATTTATTGGTAAGTTTAAGCCTGTATATTCCACAGCAAATTTTGGCTGCCATACGCCTGTAGGTGCACCCGACGGCAATGGGACGAATGCCGCCGTCTTTCTTGCGCAGGGCACAGAGGTTAGCCCCGTACAAAACATCGACGACAGCATCGTTCACGCCGCCGGAGAGCATTAGGGAGACAAGAGCCGAAAGCTCCTTCAACAGCGACTCACCAGCATCCCCGGCGCCTGAACTTAAAAGATCCTTTAAATGTTGAGGAGTCAGACCGTCAAGGCCGCCGGCGGAACCGCTTTTGAAGGAGCTCACGGCTGCCATCAACTGCGAGGCTGAAATTTGAAAAAAAGGTGAATCCGGATTTGTGGTGTCGGGGGGGTCAGGGAAGTTGAGGTCATCTGCAGGCGCAGGATGTTTACTCTCCAGAGCTGAAATAGTATCTGGAGAGTAAGGCGCCACCACATCACTGCTGAATAACAGCCTGGCCGCTCCCCTAATGTCACCTTCACTTAATTTGGATTCCACATATGAACACACGCCTTTTTGAGGAACGTTATTAAAAGCGGGCAATTTTGGATCTAAAGTGTAGGTCGAATTAGTGCAATTGTCTTTAATTTGGGTCGTCAATGTTTTTTTTGTAGCCAAACTTTTTTGCACATGTAGAATCCTATAAGGGAAGGTGAGTAATTCCTCCCAAGCACTTTGGGTGTTCTCTTGAGTCGCAAGACGGACGCATCGCGCTAAACTCAACGCAACAGACCGTCTCGCGCCCCGAGGAACTCTCTTTATCAGAGAACGTGATAACGTTGTCCAAAGTGGTTCCAAATGAGTTGATGTTTGTGATGTGGATGGGCTCTGGGGGCACAAAGGTACACTATGAGGTTTGTGAACCTTGCCATAGTGTATCTTCAACCCCCGTTCGCCTTTAAAAAAGCGTGCCTGGGAGCAATGGGGGCATCTCACCAGCTGTGTGTCGAGGGATGTGGCAGGTTGACTGGCACAGGTTCCGGCATCGCTACAGCCGGTATTTAACATAAAATATATTTAACTTACCAAATAAAGTACAAATATAAAAACACAATGTAAAAAATCACTACACTAGAAATATTTACACTTTACAAAAATATTAAACACATATTCAATTAAATAAATTGTCACTGTCAATTAATGACGACTGCGGCGCAGTCGCCCTCGGGCCGGGGGCGCGTATATTATGCCACCTTTTCGGTGGTTTTATAGGGCTGCCTGCAGAATTATGCCATATCATATGATTTTGGAATTTCCACTTTCTCCAATGTCCTCCACTGTCCGTCTGAATTATATATTTGAAAGTTTCTTAGAGTACCAGCAACCGCGTAGCTTCTTTTTAGAGTATCTTGGCTGACTTTTCTATCCAGCAGAGATAAACGAACAGCATTTGATTTTTTTTAATTTTTACATTCTTTCAATGTAATGCTATTTATTTGGAATTATTATAAGGATATATATTCAAATATATATATATATTCATATTATTATACGAGTTGAGATTCAAATATTGGCAAATTAAATAATAAATCTATATTTTCGGTTGTTGATCTATCTGATGGTTTCTACAATATTCGTCTTTCAAAAAATTCTACAGATTTATGTACATTCAGTAGTCCTTTAGGATGTTATAAATTTTTAAGATTACCTTTTGGGTTATCAGTTGCACCTGAAATTTTTCAAAAATACAGTGAAAATGCATTTGGAGACATACCAGGGGCAGGGTGGTGCTTGGCAACTGGGCCTAACCCAGTTGTATATGTCCCTTGGTGCCTATTGGCCTAGCTCTAATCCGTCTCCTGCTTGATAAGGAGGGAAGTGGAAATTATATTTATTTTTCCTACTCCTCCGCTGTACTCTTCTGATTAATTTCGTTGCGGGATCCAAGACAGTTGAATCGTTTCTCCGGGACTCGTCGGGTTTCATTAACTCGGCGTTTTTCTGGTGGTCGCCACTGTTGATTCTGGCTTTCAGGAGTTGCAGTGGTTGGGAATGTGTGGCGGGCTTGTCCCATAAAAAAAAAAAATACCAGGGGCCCGAGTCTGCTATTACAATAGTGTCAGAATAGTCGATCACTGATTTCAAAATAGTTGATTTTGACAAGTTTGGTAATCTACTAACATAATGGCATCATAATGGCGTCATTATGACATTCCGATGATCAACCACTGACATGCCATTGAAAGGAAGCCATATGAATGGTAATCTCGTTCATAATGACAGATTTAGTATTTACGAACGTCTCACTACTTCAGATTGCTTATAACACTAATAAATAATATGTAAAACTAAATATAAATAAAATCTGGCATAAATAAATGCTCAAATTTAGCTCGGTTTTATAATAATGGCAATACGGCATTCCTACCGCAATTCTATTACGAGACCATTGACGTCCCAGTGACCGGCCACTGACGTGCCAGTGACCGTGCGATTATGAATTTAGCAGATTACGAACTTTTAGCAAAATGACAATGGCATGACAATGGGATCGTGTCGGAATGACAAATTTATAAAAATAGCAGACTCGGGCCCCAGGTGTAGTCATTTATTGCGATGACTTGTTAATTTGTGCAGAAAATGAAGAACAGCATGATAGGATATTAACACAGGATTTTGAACGTGCTCATATACATAATGTCAGATTCAACAAACGAAAATTTCAGTATAAATTACAAGAAGTGAAGTTCTTTGGTCACATATTCTCCAAGGAAGGAATGAAAATTGATCCAGACCGTGTTAAGGCAATATTAAATATTAAAAGCCCAAATAATAAAAAATAGTTACAAATATTCTTAGGAATGATCAATTATTTAAGGAAATTTATTAGTAAACTAGCAGAAATAGCTGCTCCCTTGCAATCATTGTTAAAGAAAGATGTAAGTTGGTTATGGACAGACATACATGAAAATAGTTTTATTAATATTAAAAAATGTATCTCTAATGCTCCTGTTTTACAAAATTTCAACAGTTCACTACCAATTGCTATACAGTGTGATGCTAGTAAAGATGGGCTAGGATGTTGTCTGATGCAAAATGACTTACCAGTATCATTTGCATCCCGAAGCTTAACAGAGGCAGAGAAAAATTTTTCACAGATTGAAAAGGAATTACTTAGCGTTGTGTGGGCTACAAAAAAAAGTTTCACTACTATATTTATGGGAGAAAATGTGTAATTTTAAATGATCATAAACCACTAGAAATAATTTAAAAAAGAGGTTTACATGAAATCCCCTCTGTCAGGCTTCACAGACTTAAGTTAAAGCTATTAAAGTATGATATTCATTTTAAATACTTAAAGGGGCGATTAATGCACATAGCGAATTTATTATCACGCTCGTATCTTAATGAAACTGAGGAAAATCAGTCATATATGTATGAAGTGATACATTGTATAGGACTAGCCACTCAATTACAATGTACAGATGATCAAAAGAATAAATTAATAATGGAAACTTCCAATGATGAGGAATTGTGTAAACTGATTAACAATGGGTGGCCAGATAATGTAAAACATGTACAGGATTCTCTAAAATGTTATTACAAGTTTAGACAAGATTTGTCAGTAGATCAACAATTAGTTTTCATGAATCATAGACTTATTATACCTAAATCAATGAGGATACAAATTTTGTCTAAGATAAATGAAGGTCATTTAGGAATAACAAAAATGAAGCAAACATCTAGAATGTTGTATTACTGGCCACAAATTGATACACATATAGAAAGTTTTGTTAAGAAGTGTATTGTATGTCAAACTTATCAAAACAACAATATTAAAGAACCTTTATTGTCACATGAGGTACCAACTTTACCTTTTTCTAAATTAGGAATAGATATCATGGAATATAGAAGAAAGAACTACTTAGTTATATATGATTATATGTCAAAATGGTTAGATATAAAATTAATTCCAAGTAAATCAGCACATAATGTAATAAACGCATTAATAGACACTTTTTCATATTTTGGTATACCATCAGAGATTGTAGCAGATCATGTTCCATTTGACTCAGCCGAATGTAGAAAGTTTGCCTTAGAGTGGGATTTTGGACATTGCTCATCGCCCATACATCGTTCGCCTAAGAACCAACAGAGACGTGAATTTACTATCTGTGTTTTAAATAATGCATATGTTCGACTAAAACTAAATTAAAATCACGGACACTTGCCAGAATTGTAAAATATCTAAAATGATTTCGGATTTTGAGGTTATAAAACATACCAAACAATAGAAACATATCAAATGGACTAAGATCCCAGAGCTGGCAGACTTTTTATCTCACCAAAAAATGTATAGAGTAGTGTTACTATGTTCTTCTAACATACGAAAGCGTGGTAAGTTAGGTCGACGGCCGATTCCCTGGTATCAGGTGCCAAATACATTAGGTACATCAAAGTGTCAACTGTCATTTCATCGACTGTCAGTGTCAATAGTGTTCGTGTCATACAGCGCTTTAATCGCTTTACTCTTTTTGTAGGTAACTAAAAATCTTACAGCGCTGAGAGTGCTTTGTTTCATTTTAAAGTAATGGCGCCGGGTTATAAAAACTAAGTGAGTTACTTTTTAAAATGGTTTCGTAATTAAAAAGTGTCCGTTCTATTCTAATCAGTAAAACGTAATTTAAAAAAAAAACTAGGAATAATAGTAAAGGTTTCGCATGTGTTGATTCATAGGCCACTTTTTACCATGTCCTTTACTTATTCCAGCCCCAGGTATGCGCAGTCAAATGGAATGGCAGAACGGGGAGTGCAAATAGCAAAGAAAATGTTGACTAATTGCTCTGAGGACAGAAGTGATTGCCGATTGGCGTTGCTCCAATACAGGGCAACTCCAGTATCAGGTACTCATTTCTCTACCTCACTAGAATAGAAATCTTAAAACAAAAATACCAGTAACATATAAGTATCTGGAACCAAAACTGAATACAAATGTAAAGACTGAATTTAACAAAGTTTTAAACCGCAATAGTAAAAATTATAATTTAAGAACAAAACCAAAACCAAGTTTTAAGTTAAATGATTTTGTATGGTTCAAGAAAGAGCCCAATGTAAAAAAATGGAGTTCAGGACGAATTGTGTATAATAATAAGTATAGATCATATAACATTAAAGATGATTATGGATGCGTCTATAACAGAAATTCACTTTTTGTTAGACCTCAATAATCTGGTGATGAGTGTGTGGGTTCAGCACACCTGTAATAGTGGGTTCAGCACACCATTATTGTAACATTGTTTAATGAGTAAGATAGTTGATAATTTGTTAAAAAAAATTTTTTTGTGTTATTGGGAAAGGGGAAAGATGTAATAATGGGTTCAGCACACCATTATTGTAACATTTTTTAATGAGTATGATAGTTGATAATTTGTTAATTTTTATTTGTGTGTTATTGGGAAAGGGGAAAGATGTAATAGAGGGTTGTATGACAGTTGACATTGACAGTTAAGGAAATGTCAGCTGTCATACGCCCCTCCCTGGATATAAAAGCTCTCTATGTTGTAGGGTCGTCTCGGATAACATTGCTTTGCCAAATAAAGTAATTATTAAAGTATTTATAGATTTTTATTTAATTGAAATGCTAAACAATACAGATCCTACCGCAGTGCACGCTATCCACGGCCACGCGGCGCGTTTTAACTGCGTTGGTCAATTTATTACGGACATACATACAGCTACCATTACAGAAACCCAATGCGATAGTGTAGAAAAACAGAGAAAATATAATTGCAATTACAATAAATTTCAGTTACCAATAAAACATGGTACAATTAAATTCAATTAGCAATAAGTACAATGTTCTACGTTTCCACTGCAGTACACGCTACATGCCCACGAGTATGTACAACTGTAGCGTGGCCCACCGCGGCACACGAAGAGACTACGCAAGTTTTTTTTTTCAAGAATATAGTTTGACATAGTCGAGGTATGTGGGCGCCAAATTCGAGCAAGTCACGCGTGTGAATTGATGCGTAGCGTATACGTAGGTTGCAGTCAAAATAATCTCATACATTTTTATGCAAGGCGAAGCCTCACACACGTGAGTAGCCTCTCCGTGCGTTGCAGTGGGTTTCCGCCTAAAGTATGCCAGCGAAACTGATAGCATAACGCTTAGTAACTGAAGTACCTAAAGTAAATTACACAAGTGAAATTATACAATAACTGTTGACTAAAAGTCCAAAATTTATGGAATTGTCATAATGTGCTGTCGAAATGTAACAGTGGTGCTATGTTTATACATTTAGATGATTTCTGTCAGCGATAGAATGACACTTTGAGTGGAACCCTCGGTGCTGGTGACGTGTTTCAGTTAATATACAGGGTGTAAGGGACAGCCTTCCACAAATTAACAGGGTGCAATCAGCTCCTTATTTTGAATCATATTCCAGTGGAAATTTCCTCAGCATTTTTTTTAATATTTTTTTGATTTTTAATTTTTTTGCTTTATTTCAATGTAAAGTTACATTATCTGTATGCAGAACTCCATTAATGTAAATAAAACAGCTAAAATGAAAAAAAAAAAAAAAAAAATCTCATGAACGACGCATGAAATCAGCTGTTAAAACGTAGCGCGGGCGCAGCTATCCTTTCGAAAGCTCGCTGCGCTGCCGTTAGCTGCGTGCGTTTTGCAGAGGTAGCGATACATTGCGAGTGAGGTAATTAAACAAATCAGTTTTATTGGATTCCCATAAAGTTCCTGAAATAATTTCATGTACCGGTCAACTTAGTACGATATACTGAAATCACCCTATCAGTTTGAGGAGGGCTGTCCCTTACACCCGTTATTTTGCATGAATGGATGGCAAAGTTCCAACTTTTCAGTTCCTAATAAGATTTCGTGTTTCTAGCTGTGTTGGCACTGGACTATTTTCATTAATAATTAATAACCCTGCATAGACCTAGAAGATCTGTTCCTTGCAGTCACATTACTACACTTATTTGATCATAAGTAATTAAACAAACTAATTAAAATCGTAATGATTCAAGCTTTCTGAATGATAATAAAACGGCGGCCGGACATGAAGTTAATAACTATTAAATACGCGAACATGACCTCTACCGTTGATAGCAATAATAGTTATGTCCGTTACAGTATAAAGTTTAAATAGAACTTTTTCAAAAGTTCTGATAAAACAATCTGCCTAGACATTTCCCCACGGTACTAGGGTCGATTTTCAGTGTTATTGGATGTACCTGAGTACCAGTATTTTACATGAAGCGACTGCATGTCTGACCTCCACAATCCAGTAGGTAACTTGGTAATGATACCCTTGAGCAAGACTATTGTCAGAATACTTGGCTTCTGTCAACCCTTATCGACTGATAATGGTTTACAAATTTCTGAAGGGACGAAGAGCTTAATTTATTTATTTATTTTAACTTTTCGCACAAAAAAAAAGTACAAAGGCGGACTTAATGCCTTAATGTGCTTGTTGAGGCACGGAGGAGGCTCGGTATATGTAAAGATGGTCACATATCCCCGGATCAACCTCGGCAAGACCTGTGTGGCTGTTATTATTTAGCCACGACCTTTTCCTCATAATTTTTCACATGCATTGACTTTTTCCTGCTCTAGCAAATCCGCCAGGAATGAGTCCATCGGTCTTGATACACCCTGTAAGTGTGACCACAATGAATACTAAGTAGGATATGCAATGCAGGTAATCTTAGCCGAAGCGACAGGGAAAAGCTGTAAGTACCTAACCCAAGAATACAAGAACCTCTAGAGGGCAGAGCAGCCTCGTTCTTAATTAAAGTTTTCCCGAGATGTTACCAATACCACACTTGCACTGTAACTTAATAAAGGGAAATGAATGTTATTGGCAATACACTGCAGATCATTTCATCGGCGCCGGGAGGTAGAAGCTGTACATTCTCAATTGAGGGGATCGTCGTCATTCCACTCAGCGGATCGTATGCTTTGAGTTTCGATAGACTTTCTGTTACCGTTCGATTGATTGCTCGTTGTGCAGGTCATAGTTTTGTTAATCAATCAATCAAATTGTTTATTACAATCCATAATGTACACATAGGTACAGGTGGTAAAATGAATAAAAGTAGTAACAATTATGGACCCTGTTGGGCACAACAAAACTTTAAAATAATTAGGAGAGAGGCAGAGCGCTTTAAATGGGTTTCTAAATCTAGTGAGAAAAAGGTGTGACTAAATCTGTCCGTCTGTCACAGCTGGATATCTCAAGAACTAATAATGCCATCAACTTGAAATTTAGAAAAGTTTTATATTACGTTTGCTCAACTATTTTGTAAATAAGAAAAAATAAAAACATTAGTTCCACTATCGGTCAAGAGCTGGCGCTGATCTAAAACTGCAATATACATAGAAGTGCTTAAATTCTCTGACGAATATAGGCCTCGCCGATGAATATTTCAAAATATTTCACGTTTCTTTGATTGTACTGAACCCTTGGTGCGCGAGTTTGACTCGCTCTTGGCCGTTTGTTCTCTAGTAGAACGCTAAAATACTATCTAATCTAGAATCTAAAATTAGATTTTCATTGTTGGAATCTGTCGGATCCGAATCGAGATTCATGCATCATGTACCGATCAGTACGAAAGCTTGTCGGAATGTGTGTCGGTGATACACTACCGGGTACTCCACAACAATACCGATTCCGGAACCATCAGTTCACGTAAGAGACATTTAGAGGAAATGCCAAAATGTACCTTACAGCACTTGACATAAGTGGTATTTATGAAAAATACTAAAATGACCCTTACGTTAATATTGATACTTCTCGCGTCGATACGTCACTGAGTCCGGTTGCTCTCATCCGTCATAGTGCCGGTGTGCACCGACGGTCTATTTGTCACAATTTGTCAGATCATTGTGCTCACCGCTTGATGTAATGTAATACAAGCTGATACACGATAGGGCTGACTCGCGACGACATTATGATTCGGTTTGAAATTGATCAACTCGACGCGAGTGTCAACACATTTTTTACATGTTTTCTTTACATTTCTATGGTTATTAATAAAATTGATCTGGTACTGTTTTAATCCATGGTTATATTATAAACGCGGAAGTAACTATATGCAACTGTTTGTTTAATTTGTTACGTTTAAACAGTAGGACTTATTTTGGAGGTATTCTAGGATAGAGTTAGACTGGATCTTAGTTTTTATTGGGGAACAGCCACTGATATATATACCAAACGGACTGAATCGTATTCGCGCTTGCCTTGTGACCCGGTGATTGCGGGTTCGATTCCCTCGGGAAGCATACTTTGTAAAATTGTTTCCAGTTTGGTTAGGACATTGAAGGCTTAAATCACCTGATTGTCTGATAAAAAGATGATTCCGTGCTTCAGAAGGCACGTATAAGCCGGTGGTCCCGGCCGCCAAATGACGGTCGTTAAACCAAGAATACAACTCTAACACTAGGGTGTGTGGGGCTGGGGTCGTTAGACCTTAGACACTGCTCACACGATAAGAAGAAAAAGAAGTAGCACAGTTATAAACAGCTAGTAATAATTAACGTCCGAAGCTCGAAACTCGGGCAATCATGAAACGTAGATGTCTTTAGTTATTTACTATTTCAATAAACGAGGTTCTGTATTCGACCCGTAAAAATGTGAATCCGAGATTTTCTCAAAACCGAATATTTTCTCTTACGACTACAACATAACATAAAACAAGATTTTTACTCGAAACAAGCTTCTAGCTCGATGTTATAAATACCAATTCTCCAAAAGGATCTCATTATCGAATTAACTAATCGACTTATATAATACAAACATAAACAGTCCCCTACAAGTTCAGCTCCCCCGTGTAACCCTGATCCTACCTTAACCTTGCTCTATTGAGAATGTTCTCTTAATGAAACATTCAGTGTCTAATGATAGTTTATGTGGTCCTAGTACTTAGCTTAACTAAAGCCTCGTATCCACTAGGCAACATTTGTCGCTCGAAATGTACAATATGTTGCCTATCATGTTGAACGACAACAACAAATCCTCGCTCTCAGTTCGTTTCGGAGTGTCTGTCGAGTGGCCTCATTTACTTAGTTTAAAATAAATAAGAAAAAGCATTTACAAATAAAAGTGTTATTCTTAACATAGTAACAAAATGAATTTAATTTAACATTTAACTTGAAACTTTTGGTTAGCAAACGGTCCTCATAGTCGACATCACCGGAGAAGTTAGTGTTAATTTTCCCACGATTTGTGCTTGTTCAATCTGTTATTGTATTCTTGGTGAGTTTTCCACAAATAATTCGCTATGGTACAGTTGGATGATTTTAGTACAACTTCGTAAGACACTATCAAACATTTTAACGCGTCATTTTTTAAACATTTGACGATCATTTAAATGCCAATTCTACTAATTTTCAAGCAAAGTTCGCATTCGCATTTAAAGCCTCGTATCCACTAGGCAACATTTGACGCGCGACATGTTGCTCAACATGTTTCGCAACTTGTTGAATGTTGACGTGGAACATTTGTTTTGATGCTCAACTAACGATGCACTCAGCCGCGCGTCATGTTGCGCGCCAGCTGGCAACGTCGCGCGCTGTTGTGCAGCGTTGCCGTACATGTTGAGATTCACGTGTCGCGCGCCAAATGTTGCCTAGAGGATACGAGGCTTCAATCTATCAAAAATGTATGAATCTGAATGTTGCACGGAAACGAGCAACAAGCCGCGCAACAGCTATTAGCAGTTATGTTATGCAACGTTGTTGTTGCCGAGTGCATACGAGGCTTTAGCATCCTTACTCAAAGGCGCAAGACGAGAGAGGGGGGTGTAGTGAGGTGCGGGTAGGGGGCACGTGTTCAGTTACACTGAGTATAATTTCACATAATATTTGTGATTAGGTACCGTCAGAACATTAAGTAGGTGATATCATTGTTGAGTTTTGTTTTGGCCACTAAACTGGGGTCTTGGGAAAGAGCACTAAATGTACAATTCCGATCTTGAAGACTGCGACTGCGAGCCACGACTCTGTATGAATTAATATAGGACATTTACGGGCATTTTTATTATGTTCTGTGCTCACGGGTCCGACTGACCCGTGTGACCTGGCGACCGCGACGCTGTCGCGCCGGAAGCAGTCCCGTCGTGCGATGCCACTGAAAATCAAATCAAATGGTGGCGTTTTTTCGTTCATAGAATTTAGACGAGATTCTAATAAAAACCTCTCATAACGATCGAAGCCGCGGTCAAAATATAGTATTATATTTATATTTCTGAGACAAAACTTAATAATTAATCATATCAAGCGTCACATTACCAATAGACATTCCTGTTAAATCCTACTTAAATAAACACACTGTATTTCGTACTAAGCTATACGGTTTTTAGATGTTCAACATATATAGCAATCCAAATAATCGACATGTTATTTTCTACAAGTTCAAATAAGGCAAAATCCAATACGATTTACTGTGTGTTATTAACATAACAGCTCGGTAACGAAAGTTCTAAAGTCACTGCATTATAAAGCGGTTGTTCTGCTGTCGGTACACGATATTAGGGAAAGCTGCGGTTTGCGGCTGAAACGGAGCCCGTGTGTTGATGCTAACGGTACTCCAAAGACAGGGTGCGGCTCATCGTAGAGTAGAATAGTCCAGGAGTTGAGACAAAGGTAACGAAAGAAAAATATTTTCGGATATGAAGCCATTATCGATTCTGTAACAATCTCACCCACAAAACTTAAGTGAAGTGAGTTATCAATCACTAGTTACTCGCCGATCAATCCTTGAAAAAAAAAACTCACCGTGAAGATTTAGGTGAAGTGATTGAGATTTACGTTCCAATAAACGCTAAGGAATGACAGCTCACCTTACATAGTTACCATGGTAAACTTGTTTCACAGTAATATCAATGACAGATTGAATTCGTGAAATAGGCTCATTTGGGTTTCTGATACAAAAGTCAACTGTTATTGATGCAATCTTAAAAACGAAGTGATCGAAACGTATTTTTAATAAAAGTGTGCTTTTATCTTCGTATACATAAAAATCTCGTGGTGTGACGGTATTTGTATTAAACTCCTCCGAAACGGCTAGACCGATTTTTATGAAATTTTTTGAACAGATTCGGTACGGTTGAGAATAGGTTGGGCTATTTGTTATGTTTTTTATATTTGGCAAAACAACATTTACCTGGTCAGCTTGTAAAGGCATATAAAGCTTAAAAAAATATAACACGTCTTGGGGGAGACAACCCTGAAATAAACGACATTATGTTCAGTGACATCCTGCCTACAAAACTCCTGGCCACAGGACAGCATTCGACAGCACACATACACTCCCTGGCGGACACTCTCGAGACAGTTCCGATACATTGGCAATGCACTCCCGATAGCTGCGCGCACGCAATAATATTAGCGCCGTAATGATAGTTTTCATGAATCTTGATCTGTACGTGGCACAGAGTAAATACGATACAGAGAACTAACTTAACTAATATTTGTGACTATTGTTGAGGCATGTTATTTGCAGTGTACCTACATGGTCAATGGGGCTGATATTTTTTTTTTTAAGTTGAGACCTATTACCGCATTAAGTGAGTGTGTTAACGTACAGGACTTTTTATTAATTATTACGGTATTTCAGTGTGTTTATAATCTTATATAAAACTAGCTGATGCACGCGGCTTCGCCCGTGACATGTGACAAACTATACACTAAAACCTTCCTTAAGACCCACTGTCCATTGGTGAATAGCATGAAAATCGGTGCAGCAGTTTTTGAGTATATCGCGAACAGATGGACAGACAGACGCGGTGGAGAATGTTGTTTTATAATATGCAGTGATGTAGTGAAGATGCTAATATGCAGTACTAAAATATCTGTAATGAGTGACTCTTGTAAAGAACACTACAGTAAGTGTGCTTGCGAAACGTGCAATTGTATAAACCAAAACATGAGAAAAAAAATGAAATAACTACGGAGTTTGCAATAACCTGAGAAGGCTCTAAAGTACAATTCTGTTAGAAAATCAGATTTAAGAAATTACAAAATGAAAGGGGTTGATCACGTGACATTTAGCCAGCGTTTCTTTTCTTAGAGAGTGTGAGGAGCACTAAGGAAGGATTTCCCGAAATACGGGAACGGGAAAAACGAGTATGCGCGTATGAAGTCGTCGGCACGAGCTAGTGATATGTAACTAAGAAGGCGACTTAAATAAAGGCTTGTGATAATATAGCCATTATAGCCAATATCATAATAGATTTTTAAATTTAAGGGCGGGTTGTATCAAACGGTTGGTTAACGTAACATACGTACGTCAAAAAGTAACAATTACGGAAGATCTTTAACGTTCGTTAAATATGAAGCGTTGTTTTAAAACATTCTGGTATAAATTCCTGCTCATCCCAATAGCTAAGTTATTGAAACGGGTCCTACCTAAATAGCTTTTTTTGCATATCACCACTTATTTGTGTCATCAGAAGAACTGGTATTGAATATTTAAAAAAAAAATCACAATATTGTTCTATTTGATGCAACTAAAGTAACGTTAACCAGTGCTCAGACCATCTGTTAACGTAAACGTTATATTTTACGTGCGTTAACGCTGACATTATGTGAAACAACTCAATTTTTTTATTTAACGATAGTTAGCACCATTTTTAACGTTTACGCATGCGTTAAGTGAACGTGAAACAACCCGCCCTAAATAAATCTATTGGTGTGTTGATTCTTCGCCATTCTTCGCTTCCTTCCTCGCACAGTCCTAGCTGCTACGAATAGCCGTATTTACATATTAGTATAATATCCGATGTATTGTATAAATTACCTGGGAGGGCTCCCGTTACCTTTATATATTGTAATTGCGCTCCTTGTAGCACAGATTAGATACAGCGTGAGTTAGCACCAGGCTGAGTTACAGGCTGGAATCTAGGCTGACTTACTGCCTAGCGCGATGTTCAGTGGGGTTGAGGTCACTTGTGGTTCACTCCATTAGTCTAATTTACATTGGTTTACTTGCTAGTGGGAATTCCTAGCGTGTGGTTAGCGCCTGGGTTCAGGTAATTTTATGATGATTTTGAACTATTATTAATTCGAATGACTCATTTATCTAGTGATCGTATGTGTGACAGAGTGCAGCTCTTCATATTTTTCTGGGTTCAATTCCCAAATCGATGTGCTATTGTTAGGGTTATCAAAATTGTACAAAGGAACCTTTATGGTGTGAATAAGTCTATCCGTCTTTCACAGCTGTATATCTCAAGGACTATGATGCTATCAACTTGAAATTTGGAACGGTTTTAGATGACGTTTGCTCAACGATTTTGCAAAAAAGATAGTTTTTTTTTGGTTTTTTGTTTTTCAACTATGACTGTAAAGGGTTCTTAATTCGAAGGGAAGTTACTTAGGTATCATATTGAAGAACGCTATTGGTTTTTGACTTTTTACGAAAAATGTAAAAAAAAAATATCTACGAATAACTAAATCTGAAAATATTCTATGTGAAACTCGTAGAAGTTTATGTCAAAATTACAGGAATAAAAACGATTTCGACTCTAACTAACAGACTTTTTCAGAATCATTAAAAAAAATACATTATTCCACTACCGGTCAAGAGATAACGCTGATTTAAAACTGCAATACATACTTCTCTGGACGAAAATAAGACACGTCGATGAAAATTTAAAAACAATTCACGTTTTATATGATGGTACGGAACCCTCGGTGCGCGAGTCCGACTCGCTCTTGACTAGTTTTTATTTTTATCAGGAAGTTGATCCCGGCTGTCATTTGGAGATCTTTGGCAGTCGTTACGGATAGTCAGAAGCCAGAAAATCTGACACCAGTCTTGCTAAGGAGTACCGTGTTACCCATTTAATGGGTTGTGGAGGTCTGGTAGGCAGTCGCTCCACGTAAAATACTGATATTCAGCTGAATCCGGTTTGACTGGAAGCCTACCCCAATATAGTTGGGAAAAGGCTAGGCAGATGATGATGTTAGCAATCCCGTTATTAACTATTTTAATGTTATTGACCATAAAACAATATAAACTTTTGCATTCGCATGTCAATCGCAAACTGTCAAAAAAGCCTTAATTTTCATAAATTTTTGACAGATTGCGATTGAGATTCGAATGCGATGCGAATGTGATATTAATAGAATTGGCACTCTGGTTATAAACACATTAGCTAGAACAGTCATACCTTCAGCACATAGGTACATAAGGAAATCTGCTGCCATACAAACGATGACAGATGTTAGTGGAGAGACATCAGCTTAATAACTATAAAATATTGGTCGGTCACTAAGTGCGCCGTCAATGTCTATAAACTACTTAATAAAAAGAAATAATTTATTGACTTGAATTATCAATTAACGTTTATGTTTATTACCCACGCATATTGCAATGATCTCAAGATAATAATAGTGGTTTATAATAATAATGTTCACAGAAATTCACATAAATACAAAGAGTAATAAATATATTTTTTTACTCTCATATTATATTAAATATAAATAAATAAGTATCCAATTTTGAAAATCGGTACTGCAGTTTTCAAAATTACTCTTTTCATTAAACGAATTCAAATAGGAGGAGGTCCTCAATTCGTCGGAACCTGTTTCTTATTATGTTCCCCGATTACTCGAAGATGGCTGGACCGGTTGTCCAGGTGGTCCGATGTCACCAAGTTAGGATCTGATGATGGGTTCCTATAGGAGGAACTCATCAAATTTTATGGGCACACTTGAAGCTATTTGGGTAGTTTTTGGAAGAATACTTTCTCGGAGTGGTCCCATTTCAATTTGGAAAAGATCTGATGAAGAACTTCGGAATCAGCAACGGAACTCAGTAAATTATAACAAATGGACCGGGATTGGATTGAAATCTCTTGTCTATAATGTTTACACCAGTTAACAACTCACGGCAGCACGCTGTGAAGGGGTAAGCACATCTGAACCACTAAAACGTGAAAAATAAAATCTTTTTTACAAGTAAATAAAAGGAGTCGGTTTAAAAAAATAATAACAACCAAGAAGGCCGACGTTCCATATTTTAGTTAGGAGTTTTATTTTCTATTTTAAGTGTACATAGTTAGTCCTTTAAATATATTATGAATATAATCTAAAGAAGACCGACTTCCGAAATCAAAGTTATTTTATACATTGTAGTGTTTTGTTTTATGGAAGTCGGTTAAATGTTTTTGTAAAAATTGATTTATTTTTAACAAGCTAGCGTTTGACCACACTCTCACCTGATGGAAAGCGAAGATGTGGCCGTCAATGAAGTAACCTATTCACTGTTGACTTAAAGAGCCCAAGGTCATCTATCAGCAATCAATATCATTATTTTTAAGTACCCATACATCAATACATTACATAGCCCATGTACTAATTTATCAACGCTATATAAACCACAAATTATAAATTAATTAACATAACAATTCCAATAATCATAAAAACGTATTAAGGACGGCGGTAACCAAGTTGCAGTAAGTTTCTAAGTACGTCCGCAGCGGCCATACAAAAGACTTCAACGAGAGACGCCTCTTTGATTGTCAGAATGTCAAGGATATTTCATTTTCCTTACAATTCATTTTGTTCGCGTTTCGTATTACTGCAATGTACAATATTTTAGATGTCACTTTAACAGAATTTAGATTAATCTTGCTTGTTTTTAAAGGGTAAACAGTGTGCTTTAATATCATATATTTTATTTTTCACTCAATTTATAATGAGTCCAGACAAAAATAAAAAAAATCGCCTTTAATATTATAATAATTATGTAAATGCGAAAATAACTGTTATAACTCAAACTAAAACTAAATTTGCTAGCAACCAATTTAAAAAACACTCTGCTCAGCTATACAACAAATGTAATAGGGAAACTTATGTATACATTAAAAAACTAAATGAATGTAAAAAAATATCAGCTGAATGGATAATACCACTTAATTATGAGGAAACATAGGCGTTATTGTTATAAATATACTAGCTGTCCCCCGCGGCTTCGCTCCCGTCAACTGGCAACTTTTTTTTTTATAAACCACATAAAAACCTTCTCCTGATGATAACAAACACAACAAAAAAAGAATTGGCCAAATTGGTCCAGGTGTTGTTGAGTTATGCGCTTACCAACACATTTAGCGATTCATTTTTATATTATAGATTTATGATAACAGTATCCTAAGGCTCAATCTCATTCGCTCATGATATAGGTACTCTTACCCACACACATGACATTACACACACACACACACACATAACACACACACACACACACACACACACACATACATACACACACACACATAACACACACATTCCACACAACACTCTGAATGAACTGTTTTCGTTGATTAGATTCCATTACATTTTTTAATGTTTTTGTTATTTTATTAATTTAAACAAGTTTTCAGTTAATACCAACAATGTATGGAAGAGCGGAGTCTCCTAATACAGGCTTTATTAGCTTAAAAGAAGGCTCCAATCACTACCTAGTAATGTAAGAAAACTTGTTAAATCTAATAAACATTTTTTCATTTTTCATTATAACTGCCTATTTGTTACTTTCTAACTTGGCACACGAATAGACCATTTGCTGAAATTGTATTCTTTTTATCTCAGGGAATATTTTCTTGAGACAGTAGTAGCTGCTGGTGAGTCAGTAAAGATCTCCTCTTTTAATTTTATTTAAAACATCAATTTCAGAAGCACAGCTGGTTCCAACACTGCATCAAGCACTTAATAAACCAAGTATGTCGTTTTTATCTAGTTGGTTAGAAGTTATTTTTAATAATCTAGGGCTACCCACGTAGTGCTAGCACCTTGCAAACTACTTAATTTTCTAAACAGAATAAACACTAAAAATACTGTTAAATCAAATCATCAAAACTAAATTTGGTAATAAATAACTAGGCCACTTCATAACTTTGAATTTTTGTATAAGTTTGATAAAACATATAACATTCTTTAATAAGATCAAACTTAAAACGTCTTTAGAACTATAATAATTAAACCAAGGCCACCCACGACAGTCCAGCCACCAGACGAAGCCAAATCTACCATGATACTTAATTCTTCCTATAAACTAAACTCTAAAAATTTATTTTATCTGAGACCCACATAAACCTTCCGGCAAAGTCAGGAATCCCTCGTCTTAACGTATGAGATCGTTACGGAGCTATGCCTGGAATGTGTAGCAGGCTGGCGGAGTGCTGGCTAGACCAGACGCGGCTAATGAAGCAAAAAGTCGCGAGTTAGACCACCGGGGCGGTGGGTTGTGTTATCTATAACTGTGGAAGAACTTTATATGACGCTTAGATATGTTTAAGGGCCATTATAAGAACTATTTGTGTCCTGTCTAGCGTTTTCCCTATATTCAATTTGTTCTATGCTTTTAACATTTTAACCTGTCATAAACTAACTACTTATACACAAAGAACACGATAATTTGTTTTGTGTTCAACACAGTGACCAACTATTCTTATCGTCTAAATAAAAGGTATTATAGTTAACTAGTAGTTCCGTGTAAAATACTAGTATTCAGGTGCATCCGATTAGACTAGAAGTGGACCTTGTCTCAATTAGGAAAAAGAAGCCAGATTGATTGAATATCAATAGGACTTACCCCCCACTATCGAGCCTTTTCCTAAACATTTGAACTGTTTCAAACAGCCTGATTGAGTTTGACATTGTCAGATGCCTTGTGGTGGTAAGTGCATGCAGCATGGTTTGATTCTTGAGTCGGGCAGTGTTATTAGAATACTGTCTAAAATGGTCATAATAAGTATAACTAGAGTCGCCTGTTTTTAACCGACTTCCCAAAAAGGAGGAGGTTATCAATTCGGTTGTATGTTTTTTTTAAATGTTTGTTACCTCATAACTCCGACAATTATGAACCGATTTGAAAAATTCTTATCATTATCGTGTACCAAGAAGTGTGTTTTATCTGGAAGGATATACTTGCAGATTGGTCCCATTTAAATTTTATGAAAATCTTTCACGAACTTTGGATTTTAAATCAAAACAGCTGGAATTCGTCTACTTGGATGATAGTTTTATGTCATCCAAGTAATCGAAATTTCGTATTTTGCTTTTCTGCGATTTTGCAGTGGTGTTGTTAGGTGTGGGGTACCACTAAAAAGTGAAAAATAAAAAAAAAAAATACAAAAAAATACAACCGACTTCCAAAAAAAAAAGCTACAAAGTAAAAAATAACTATAATTTCGGAAGTCGGTGTCAAAATACGAAGAAACTAACAAAAACATTTTTTACTTTGTGGTGTTTTTTTTTTTGGAAGCCGGTTGTATTTTTTTGTAAAAAGTTTTTTTAATGTTAATGATCCGATAAGTAAATAATTTATCTTCGACTTTGAAATTCACTGTAGCAGTCTTAAAGGCAAACTTTAATCTGAAGTCCAAACAAAACGAACCTCCTGTACTGATCAATTAAGTTATCTTACGGCCTTAAATCAAGACGTGGAAGCGACTACATCATCAATATTGTTACAGCCATAAAACTATTACGTCCTTAAACATTACTGTTATAGGAAACCATTAAATTGTGTTGTTTGTGAGGATAAAGTAACTATGAATGCAACTATTGTTCATGATAATCAATGACTCAGGGTTAGTAAATACACTAGTTTATGGATGCTTGATGTAGCTATAAACTAAATATAAAACGCAGTTAAAAACGATATTCCTCAGGGTTTTATAAACATACTCGCAAATCTTTATTCTTGGTAATAAAACTGGATACACATAAGCAAGACAAGGTCTAAAATGAAGACCTCTTTCTAAAAAGTGTTCACAAGAAACGAAAGAGTGAGTTTTCACGTTCTATTCAAATCCTAAATTTGTCACTTTTTTCTCAAACTGGAAACTTGACATCACCTGACGAGGAACGAATGCAGAGCACTGCAAGTACCTCAAGTACCTAGGTGTTACTTTGGACGGCGCATCAACTTATAATGTCACTTTTTGGCAGTGGAGTGGCTTTTCATGCTTGCGCGAAGGCTGTTCAGCACTCCAGAACCGGCAATTCTGCTTGATGACAAATCCGTTCAGGTGAAAGTGGGCTTCGTCCGAGAATAGGATGTTCCCAAAGTTGGAAAATCACTCTAACATCAAGGTGGAAAATGACGCCCTTTTTTATGGTCATCATGGGAAAGTTCTTGTACCAACTGGATCTTATAAGGATGAAGCTTCAAATCTTGTCTCAAAATTCGTCTTAAGCTGCTTCGTGAAATCCCCAAAGTCGCTGAACGTCGTCGCGTAGAGAGTTTCGCATTTTCTTGGACAGATCGATTAACCTCCTGAATCGCTGGCTCCGTGCGTAAAGTACGGGGGCGACCTAAACGTCTTATTGGTAGCATCGAACCGGTTTCTTGGAACCTCTTCTGCCATTGTTTGAGCAACTGAGTACTAGGACACTGCCGGATATTCCGTAAATTGAATTTAACTCTGAACATACGCCGCACAATAATGTAATAATGTCGATTTCCGTAAAACGCGTGAACCGCGAACGCGCGCTGCTCCCCCGTGAACTGACTCATGGCAACTAAAATTGCGAGAGACGCGTGACCCGATCACACCCCGCGCACACTATTACTATCTATTTGCCAAAGAAAAGTGAACTTTATTCTGGCCCACCCTGTATATAGTGTCAATACGAAGCAGAAGGTCGGGTCCCGAAACAACCTGTTACGTCGCCATGTTTCTGACAACCGAGGAGCAGCCCCCGATGTCCTTCGCTCAACGCCTTTCTGCTGGCCTAGCTAGTATACTATAGTAGTCTTTCTGCTGGCCAATCCACGTATCCAGGGTGGCACCGATCCGTACATGTGAAGCATGTTGACATCGCCTTTATATCCGTGCCGAATTACATCTGGATGCCTGAAGCCGACTCCGCCTAAACAAACTTTACCCGTAAGCTGGTATATCACCTCCAGCACGCGTAGCATGACCACCGTAGAAACGAGTTTTGTCGACCAGAGAATCGACAAAATGACAGATTAAAGAAAGATTTCTATCTTCCTTAGCATGGCGATGTTTGACACGTAGAAAATAAATGTTTCTTTTCTTCGATCGACATAAGTATATAAGGTCGAGCATGCCGACAATATTTTCTCTACTTTTGACACTTGGGGGTAGAAATAACTCTCTATATGAAATGTCAAATAGTCAATAGAATAGAATCTTCTCGGACCTAGACAAGGAATATTTATTTCAACAATCATTTTATTTTTTGCCAAAAAGAACTTAGAAAGTATGTTGGGGTAGACATATAGTCTACCAACATCTTAATTTGTCGGGTTGTACGTTGTAAATAAACTGTTTCTGTAATGACTAAAGTAAAAAAACTTCGGACGATATTAAAGGGAAGAAAGATAACAGATAACGTCAAAATGTCAAAGTTTTCATCAAACAATGCCACCAATCACCTTTTATATAGAATGTTATTATGTTCTCTTCTCATCGCATGGTAGGATATTATGTTCACTTACATCAATTACACTCAATTATTGGAATAATGAGTACTTTATTTAATTAATCATAAAATCTACTTACTTTTTCCTTGCCGCCATGATCATAAACACTAAAATTCTAATTTAAATCGGTACGCTACTAAATTCAACAAAAATATGTTATTTGTAAACAAACATAAACCATATAGATATGATATAGATTAAAAATATGTTCGAGTAAAACGTTTTGTTGTTGCTTTGAGTTACGTGCAAAGAGTGTGAAAAATAGAGTATTTGACACATTTTTTTGGCTAACTAAACGTAAATTCATCGTAGTATTCGCAGAATGACCACATCACTAGCTACTTCTCCGGTGCTATGGAAAAACTAGATATGTCTTTGTCTTCATAGAAACGCGAGTCTACGGGTCGCGCCATGCTCGGGCAGAAGATATGTCGAGTGGGATAGAAAGAGCTTTGTCTTTTCTTGGTAGAATAGAGATAGAATCGCCATGCTACGCGTGCAGCTGTACTAAGGGATGTTGAATGCGCGGTTGAGAAATGTAACCAAGGATCCGATTCCCGACATGCCCTCTACGAACATACCGGTACGTGGTCCGGATAGACCTACGAATCTGAAGAGAGATTTCTTCGCTGTACACTGGCTGTCCAAGACCAGCCACCCAAAGTAAGATGCAAGTTGTGGGCAGAAAAGCACCCTCCGACACCCGAAAAAAACTCACTGCTAATCTGCCACTAGACGTGAACAGCAGTGACCTATATGGAGAGTGCTCAATCGTTTGCGCACTTTTGCCAAGTTCAGGATTATGTATATTCTATTTTTATAATCGTTATGTTTGAGTTTGAAGAATAAGTTTACGTTAGTAAGATTTTTATAGATTTAAAAATTAAAATTGTCTTCAGGATTTGTGGTCCCTTCTAACAATTAAGAAAAGAAATGGTCTTTGATCAAATTAAGGTTGCCACTGAGCTAGATCCTCAGGTCAATTTAGGTGTCAAGGTTAATTAGAATAAAGGAGAATGCCCACGGCACTATGGACAAATGTACTCAATTCAACATTGTTGTGTCTTCATAAAATCATCTTAAAAATACTTGATGGCATGTCTAAATACTACCTCAAAAGATTTAACACAAACTACAATGGCATTTCTGAGATATTTACAAAAAATGAAATTACTATTTTGAGGTTATGTTCGACCAAAAATTAGTTGCAAAAAGCTATTTAAAAGGGTTTGAATAAGTTTACGGGTGAGCTTGGTATCTTTGAAGCATAATTTATGCAAAATCTGTAACGTTTTACCTAACCAAGTCTTACTGATTTTGATTTTGCGCATTTTTAAATCTCATGCCCGCGTTTCATGAAATTGCAAAGCATGGAAGAAATCATTACTAAAATAGTCAATCGCTCAGTGTTTTTATCTAGATCCTACTTTAATCATAGATGTGGTAGGTATCATGAAATAGTCTTTGTAAGTAGAGAGGGAAGGTAAAACACACAACACCAAATACAACAAATAAAAGAATGATTATTTCTTAAACTTGTATTTTATTCTTCTAAAAATATGTTATCCAAAAATAGTGCTGGAACACTAACATTGTCATAACGTGCCCAGCTCAAATACCACACTATGCACATTACATGCACACAGCAACCTTCAGTTCTTTTTCTCACAAGGCAAGAACAATAGTATCCTACTATAGCGCCTAATGTATCTCTTACATTTTCATCTTTATTTACTAAAATATAACTACTAGACACATGCCTCGATTTTATTCTTCCTCTTTCTAAATAATGATTAGGTCCCAATACTAAAGGAATTACCTTTAGTATTGGGACAACATGTGTCTGCGCCTAAGTGGCGTTAATTTCAAAGAGCAGTTGAGACATTGCATCACAATCGCACTCGCCATGATCACAACTCAAAAAGTCCGGCTTTTAGTAATAAACAATACACACGGTGCAGTGGCGTTAAAAGCATGTTTATTTTCAATGGGTTGGCAGCAGTAACGGAGGAACTGAAAGGCTCGACTCGAAGCACAACGTACCAAAACCAGCAGAAATAACAGTGTTGTATTGCAAAAATATGACAGACGCGCAATAAACGTCAAATAAGGTTGTACCCATACTGATGAAATATCGATTTTTGATCGATTTCCGTAAACCAGCCAGTGGTATTTCACAAATACAACTTAGCGCCGATGTCGCCGTTTACAACCACTGTTATTGATAATGCCAGCAACAACTTGTTATTTAGAACTCTGTTAATACTTTATAATAAGATTGAATAATCAATAACAAAAAATAACAAAATCGATATCATTTTATTTTATGTAGGTAGGTAGGTACGCACATTACCCGCAATAGAAAAAATGGACATCCCTAGTATTGACAGTCGGTAGAAAAAAATGGCGTACTATAACGTCGGAAACATACTTATTATTTTTAAAAAAACTATCCCATTTTAAATATCAATCAAAATCTTTTAAAAAATATATTCTTATTTTAAATATTTCATGCCGTTCAAGGTTTTGAGACACAAGTAATTTATCAAGAGTACTGTTCATGGGCAATCTCTTTTTAAAAATATCCCTAATGATACAAATAAGGCAGTGCCGTAGCAGTTTGGCCACTATAGCTGTAGCTAGCATCTTTCATTCAGCCTATTTTAAATAAAAAGAATGATAGTAAAAGTAACGGCGTTAAAAATGAATTGACCATTTAATAACACAGACTCTTTAAAACTGAAAATAAAAGTGTCAATATCCGTAGCAATATCCCATTTATGATAACAAATTGCAAAAAAAAAAAAATGTCTTAACTCCATACCTTAAAAATTATCTAAAAATATAATTCTAAAAATACTCCTCCATTGCAGCACGTTCCAGCCAGTATCCTATAATTAGCACACTATGACACATGGCTTCTAACTGCGGCACTAACATTCAGACTCCTTCGTTAAAAAGTCTCACACGCTCACACATTCACAACTATACAGCCTCCTTTCAGTTGCTGGCAAAAAAGTTAACAGGCTCAGCTTTCTTGGCAGCTTAGAAAAGGCAAAAACCTTCTTGGTACACGATAATGATAAGTACAGAAAAAAAATTCTATCATTTTTCATTTGTCAGCGTTCATTGCTGTTCAAAAATAGTATGGTACAGTTTTAAAATAGAGCATACCCGGTAATGGATGTCCTATTCTAGATGTGATAGTTTTCGGGCAGTTGTATGCAGGCGAAATGCCGGTCCATTCAGCGATGACCGGCAGTGGATGCTGTGTTCGCGTGGTGAACGGACGTCGCTCGCTGATCCGGCGATTTCCGAATATTACGTCGCGAGTTCGATCCCCGTGTGTGAAGTGAACTGTGTTTTTGAACTTACTGTTTTTTACAATTGTTATTTTTCAATTTAATAATTTTCCAAGAAACCGTTTTGGTAATTTCGATTAAACGCATAAGTTTTTTGGTGAAAACCTGAAAACGACGCTGAAAAATTTTGCCGAAACTTTCGTAAGTTTTTGTTGTATTTTATTGGTTTTAATATTATTTATTTGTTACTTTGTACACCTAGCCGAGGGTTATCTTTCGACTGCTACCCAAAATTTGACTGGTAATAAAAATGCCTTGTTGCATTAAGGCTATAAAGGTTAATCTATTATTTTGATAAGTTCCAAAATCTTCGATATTATTGAAACGGACATGTTAGGCTATATGACTCAGTGCCAGTTTAACCTTATCACTAGGAATAAGAATCATTGACCTTTAAACTACAGAAACTAGATGAGAACCTGTATCGTCGAACATTTAATTGTTGTAAAATGTGCAAAAATAACAATAAACAACATTCTGATGGAAGCAATTTTAAGAATCTCTACCTTGTTCTGGGAGTTTAAAAATGTATGTAACTCTTGAAATTATAACAAAAATTTGGGTTCAATAGTTTTAAGGGAAAATAACGTACCTAATTACAACGGAAATACGTACATCGAAAATTCAAAAAACTCGTCTGCTAAACTAATCTCAAAAGGTCCAAACATGTCACCTTTATCAAGCAGTTTGATGAATTTATTGTAGTGCAATCATAATGGTCACTGATGTAGTTGGTAGTCACAACGGGCCTATTTTTCTTTCTCGCAAATTTGTAATAAGAAAAAAAACTGCACAATAATAAAATTACGTTTTGAAAAATCTCGGCTGCAAAGCTGAACTAAAAATTTCCATCTCTGATAAATTTTTTTAAAGCTTTTTGCAGAATAATACTACTGATTTCTAAAATTAAAGTTACTTTCTAGTATTTTTATTTGGAAGTCAAGAATATTTTTTTTTGTAAAAGGTTTTATATTTTTCACTTTTTTGTGGTGATACTTGGACGACGTCACCGTCAACGCAGAAATCACTTCATCCAACTAAGCAAAAATGCTCATCAGATGAAAGTACTAATCGAAAATGAATATTTTTTTACGGAATCAAATGACATCGATTAAAAAAAAAAATTGCACTGACATTTATAAACCTAAACGAATATTCCTACATGACACTTTGCAGTTTATTGTAAATGAAATTAATTTTTGATTACAGAGAAGTGTAAAATTAAGTGTTTACATCTTTCACCACATATCAATCAATCAATAAGCCTTTGACACTGAACATTTTTCGATTTGTTATATCAACTAATGTGCTGTTTATAGAATATAACAACTTCCATTGCTTTCTATCTCTCGCAACTCTTCTCTAGTTGGATGGTTTCACATCAGAATCCAAAAAAGAAATCAATTAAGTATTTATTATAATATTAGTAATACAAGAATAAATACTTTAAAAGAAGAGCTCGTGGCTAAATAATAACAGCCGCACAGGTCGATCTTCAAGGTTAAGCAACGCTTGCCGAGGTTGGTCTGTGGATGGGTGACCATCTTAACATACCGAGTTTCCTCCGTGCCTCGGAAAGCACGTTAAGCCGTTGGTCCCGGCTGTCATTTGGAGATCTTTGGCAGTCGTTACGGATAGTCAGAAACCAGAAAATCTGACACCAGTCTTGCCAAGGAGTGGCGTGTTACGCAGTTAATGGGTTGTGGAGGTCTGGTAGGCAGGCGCTCCACGTAAAATACTGGTATTCAGCTAAATCCGGTTTGACTGGAAGCCGACCCCAATATAGTTGGGAAAAGGCTAGGCAAATGAAAAAATGAACAAGAATAAATACTTTAAATACCGAACACATAATATTCTTCCGTTGCTGGTGACTGATTGAGTGACTGACAGACTGACCGACTGACTGACTGACTGACTGACTGACAACGTGCAGCCAAAACCGCTAGTCGTAGAAAGCTGAAGTTTGGCATTTCAGTTCTATGGGGAGTGCTATGGAGCACTAAGAGAGGATTTCTCGAAATTCCTACGGGAAAAAGAGGGCTAAGCCTGAGCGGCCTAAATAATCACAATCTCAATATTTATCAATACAATCTATTACGAATATGATTATCCTCAAGTGTCCCACTATATAAGACACGGTCGCACCATTGCCCCAGCGATATTAATCAACGAGCAGCGCCGGGACCACAACTAGTATGCAATGTAAATGGCGTCACATTACGCCTCTGCTGCGAACAAGCCTCGGTATCGATTAGAAATTATTTGATTATTATCTTTACTGAGATTTGGGTGATTGGGGGGAATATGGGCGAGCTTAGACGAGGATATTTTCTCGTCCAGTAAGACGCGAGAATGTCCATGAGAGTTGAGATCAGCCGGACGAGTTATGTGCAATTTTAGTCGTTAATTTCCCATAGAAACATATTATACCAAGTGATATAAATAAAAATCTCGGTATATCGAGGTAAAAAAAAATTAGCTTTTCGGTACATTTTTGCTTACATAGTTCGACAAAAGTTGGGAAACAGTTTTTTTTATGGAGATGGTTTTTTGGAAGAATCATGTTTTTTTTTCCTAACTAAACATTTTTTTTTTTAAATAAACTATCGTCCAGTATCTTGCATTCAACAAGCAAATTCAAAATTCATGAACATAGTTAACACTCCGTAAAAATAAATCTCTTGTGTTACTTATTTCTGAGATCCCGGCAATTGGAACTGTTATTGTAAAATTCCAAATATTTATTTCATGTACAATAAACAATCATTTGGAACTTATCTTGGATTTTTTTTACGCTTCTACAGGCGTTAAGAATGGTATCCCTATATTCCCTATCGTTGTTATGAATATCTAACGCATCTGAAATGATTACAAGACTCTATTTTTTACTGGACTGCCCCAGAAGGAGGGTAATGTTTTTTGAGACTATGTATCTATGTCTTCGTTGGCATGCTCTTTAGCCTAATTACCTGACTAGAAGAAGAGTTACGGGTTTAGCAAACTGCGTGTGTGAGTACGGATGGTCAACTGCTCTTGCGTAGCACCTTAATTACTAATTAATAAATGAGATGTCAATATATTTGTTTAAGTACACTCGTAACTATGGCTATTTTACGTCGTTTAACATTAAATATAATGACAGCCAAAAACTACTATAAGCACATAACAAAAATATAAACTAACTTTTTCAATTTTTCGTTAAACACTACACAAAGTCAATTTAACATTTTGCTGTTTCCTTGCGATATTAGCTATTGGAGGCGAGTAGTTCTCTCCGTGTAAACGAGCCCTGAGACGAGGTGGAAATTCGTGGGAAGTGAATATTAGTAATGTAAAGTGATCTAGATTTAATTTATTTGTAAGAGTTATGGCTCTTGTCAACCGCGACTATTTACTAAGTGGTTCTCATATTTTACGCGTCCGGCTTGATGGACGCGATAAGGCGGCCGACGCAGTTTTGTGATTTCGTAATTAAAATGATTTTACTTAAAACAATAACAGGATAGGAACTTGTGAAAAATAATGTTCATAACATTTTTTTGAACCCTGCCGAATTTGCCAGTAAACAAACTTTCGTACCATCTCCAAAATATAAAAGTCAAATTTCCCTAAGTATTGATAAACTATTTTTGAAGTAAATAGCTCATGCCAACACTGTAGAACAAGAAGATAATAGTTTCTTCAGGACAAAAAGTTGGTTCATCGTTGTACCTAAGTTCTTCCGGAACCCAAACATTGTAGGACGGGATATAGCATTGCCAACTATGCATTTACCTTATGCATGTATATTCTGGTGAAGTTCGTAGATAAAAAATAACAGTCGCACAGGTTGACTTCAAGTTCGAAACAACGCTTGCCGAGGTCGACCCATAGATCTTCCTTTAGAAAACACGTTAAAAACATTGATTCTCACGGCCATTTACTTACCTCGATAAAAGGGACAAATATGCCCAAAACGGCAGCACATAAACCCATCGCTATCTTCGACACATCTCCCTATAAACCTGCTCCCTCACATGTCGTCACACATTTCCACTGAATGGCCGAGAGCTAGAGATATTAGTTGCGATCCGAAGTATTGCAACCTGCATGAGAGTGTGTCGAAACGCTGATGATGGACAAATAGCGGCGCCTTCGACTGCGGCTCCGGAGTACTCGACACGCTCTTAACTATGAATATGTCTAGTATTTGAAATATCTGTTTGCATTACCTATTAATCGACACTTATAACACAACAATAATTAAACCACGACCACAACTATTTTAAACAATTGCTTCATCACTGTCCAGTACATAGATATAATAAATAAGGTCCAGTATATAAGTTGTTATGGAGTAATTTTGAAGATTCTGTCTGTCCGTTTGTTTCGTCTAATCTCCACAGCGGCTGAACAGCTGACTTAGGATACTTAGGCTACATTTATTTTCTCAAGAAAAAATTGTGGATTCGTGCAATAAAAAACCTTTTTCAAGCCGACGGAGCCGCGGGCAGACGTTAGTAATAACGCCATAGTATAAGATGTACAATAGCTCGAGTTAGCTTCGCTTCACTGCTTCACTCGATCTTCGATTTGTAATCGGTGTGTTTTGAATCGTGAAATACTCCTCAATGCCACTTTATAGCAAAGATTGTCTGATATCTAGCTCGTATAGGCAGAATGTTTATGAACAAAGGGTCTAAAATATGACTAGTGAAATGCTTTATTATGAATGTAACCAATTTTCTAGAACAAGCGCTCAACAAATGTAGCCGATTGTATCTTACAAAGTCTAGTTAAAAATGGTGCACGAAACGGAAATGAATGTATAATGAAGTTCAAAACAATAAGAAAAATGCAGTTGTTTTTTAACAACTGCAATTATCTAGTAATTACCTATTTAGCAAAAATAAAGCTCATGGCTAAATAATAATAGTCGCACAGGACGATTTTCAAGGTTAAGCGACGCTTGCCGAGGTTGATCTGTGAATGGGTGACCATCTTAACATATCGAGTTTCCTCCGTGCCTCGGAAAGCACGTTAAGCTGTTGGTCCCTGCTGTCATTTGGAGATCTTTGGCAGTCGTTACGGCTAGTCAGAAGCCAGAAAATCTGACACCAGTCTTGCCAAGGAGTACCGTGTTACCCAGTTAATGGGTTGTGGAGGTCTGTTAGGCAGCCGCTCCACGTAAAATACTGGTATTCAGCTGAATCCGGTTTGACTGGAAGCCAATCCCAATATAGATGGGAAAAGGCTAGGCAGATGAAATGAACTAATGTGTAATGTAATTTACACTACTTTCGACGTAGTGACGAAAAGGGAAGTAGCCTGGGATAATCTTCAATCCTATGCTTTTGTATTCATCATTTTGTAAGACAGTTGAAGTCCTACCAGCACAAAGCTGCTAGGCTAAGAATGGATTGAAAGTGTATTTCGGACAAAATCTTTCACGGGTTTATATTTTATTTATTTACTTATATTTACTTTATTGTACACTAAATTAAAAATACATAAAAGAAACCGGTTATATTTTTAGGTTTCCGTACCGAAAGATAACCAACGGAACCCTATTAGGTTTATAGCGAATATAGCGAATCTGACACACACTTGGTCAGTTTTTTGCTGTCGGTTTTTACCGTTTTATTTTTTTGTCATTTATCATCAAATTAGTCAGTATCAAGATCACTTTTACATACAAGTGCAAGTTGTTTGTGTATTTTCATTTCAAAACTTGTTTAATGCGGAGCTGCAAAACATGAGAAAATAAAAACCTTGCATCGTATAATATTAATTACTTATTAAAATAAAGAAATGCAACATGGCGTCGAGCTCGGAAAGTGTTGGCGATGCGTTATCTATGCAAATCCGACTAGTAACATTATTAATATCCAGTCTGCATTCCGAGCGATATATTATCAAAACGGTTTCATCCAACTTTCTTCGTTTATAATTAGTGTACAAATTTTGTTTTTAATGTCGAATCTGACAATGATTTCTACTCATTGACACCTTAAAACCAAATCACAATTATTTATGGGCCTGTCGTCAGCTATTAATGGCTAACGAATGTCATCAGCTCTGGTGTGTGGAAGCTGATGACATTTATTGAAGAGAGCAACTTCATCACTTCATCAACTTCTGAAAACAGACTCAGAAGGTTTTTTTTTTTCAGATATTTTTATTTCCACTAGTCCAAGTGGACCATCCCAATGGTCTGATGGACGCAAGGGCTACTGCTGAGAAAGGGATCCTAAAAGATGATTCCGTGTAGCAGCTTTTATAGCGTTTTCGATAAGAGATGCATTCGATAGAGATAGCAACAAGGTACTACAGGTCTAACTCGGTAGGCGACTACAGGCCCTTATAAAGAGAGACTTAAATAACCTGCGAATAATGTATTTGTAAGCCTCTGCGAAACCTTTCGGGGCATACTGGCGAGTATGATGTTTGCTGTATAGATTATCAGTTTCAATTTAAGATCAGTTTTTCTGAAACTCTATCGCCACTCTTGGCAATTTTGCGTCATTTCCGTCGTTAAGTCCATCACTAACATAATCATTGTGGATTACCCTTGTATTAAGTGGGCGTCCTCTGCCTTTTTAGCCTAATGGCCAAGTACTGTCTGGTCACATGGACTTCACTAGAAGGAATTACGTGACCTAACCAGCGCAGGCAGTTTTCTTGTTAGTATTACAGTACCTATTGTTAAAATAATCTGGACTGATCGCAAGCCACCAATATGCACTGACCGGATGCCCTTGGGAAAAGACCTTCACCCTGCACTGGGACAATAATAGACCAGTTTTATTATTAGTAAACTAACAGAATATATCTCATTGTAATACTCTACTATGGAATATGATAATCTAACTTTTCCCGTGGCTCTGTCCGCGATTCCCTGTCGCGATAAACATTGGAGGTAAAGTCGTGACCGACTCACTAATTCTATTTATGCCTCAGCCGAGCTCCGAACCCGGGACGTTCTCTATCGTATCGCGTTTCTCTCGGAATCCATATCTCTGTTGTGTAGTGTTTACAAGCTCGGTTGGCAATGGAGACAATTTATGTGGGCCTGGGTTCGATTCTCAGGCTCGGGTAAAGAGCGCTGTTTTGTTATGCTAGACTAGCTTCTGCCCGCGACTTCGTACGCGTTCCCGTGGGATAAAATAGCCTTTGTGTTATTTCAGACCATAATCTATCCCTGTTCCAAATTTCACCACGATCCCTTCAGCCGTTTTGACGTGATTGAGTAACAAACCTACACACAAACAGAAAAAATCGTAATATTTTAATTTCGCCATAACTTCAAAACCAAACGTCCGATTTTAATCATTCAAAGACCAAATATTATCTGCATAAACTGTACTTAGTGATGAAATACTTTATTTTGATACGGATTAATAGCATAAGTAAAATAAACGCGTTTAAATGTAGTAAAAAAAAATCAAGATTTTTAAATAAAAAAATGGTTGTTGTGCCTCACTCGACATAGATAGGTACAGTGTGTCGCGGACTTTTTTGTAGATATTTATAAGATCTACAATTAATTAGAACAATTTATGGTTCTATCTTTTATAGTTTAGGCAGCGTACGCAAAATAAGTAACTTTTCTGGTTGATTTTTACACCTTGTGTCCGAAAATCCCAAATATCTTACGAAACCCTATTTTTTCCAAAATAAAATATAGCCTATGTTACTCGTGGATAATGTAGCTTTCAAATGGTGAAAGAATATTTAAAATCGGTCCAGTAGTTTTTGAGCCTATTCATTACAATCAAACAAACAAACATACAGACAAAGTTTTCCTCTTTATATTATTTTATTAGTGTAGATATTGCAAACTGTCGTAAGGCGTTTTACGAAGCTACTCGCTAGCCTATAATGCGTTCGCGACCATGGCTTATTATTAGCGTATTTCATGTATAACTTTGGTGTTTCTATACCGATTTCTATGACTCTTTTTATGGAATAGTTAATATAACTTTAATTAGGGACGACTGACAGTTTTATAAACGTAAGAGTAGACAAATAGAATCAGAAAGCTTCGAACTGCTAAGCTATTGGGAGTTACACGTGTTATTGTTCGTCAAACTAATTTTAAGGAGAACATTTCCGTCATACATCATTTCTGTGTAGCTTTCACCGTTAAGGTTGCACACGTGACGAAAGCTTAAAAAATGGAGTAACTTCTCCCGTTTTCCCAACATTTCCCTTCACTGCTCTGCTCCTATTGATTGTAGCGTGATGAAAAGTATACTATAACCTGCTCAGGAGTATGAATAATAATTGTACCAAGTTTCGTTAAAATCCGTCGAGTAGTTTTTGTTTCTATAACGGTTATACAGACAGACAGACAGACAGACAGACAGACAGACAGACAAAAATTGTACTGATTGCATTTTTGGCATCAGTATCGATCCCAAATCACCCCCTGATAGTTATTTTGGAAATATATTTCATGTACAGAATTGACCTCTCTACAGATTTATTATAAGTATAGAAGATATAGATTTTGGCTATGGTTTATGAATTCCCAAGTCACTGTTAGTTTTGATAAAGTTTGTTAGATACTGTTGAACGATTATACTGAAAAGTTTTTGATAATTTATCGCACTTGATAAAATCGCAACTGAAAGGAAATTACTGGGAATCAGATTTTATCAAGTGCGAATAATTATTTACCTCTCATTTTATTTGTATCACTATCTTTTCCTCGCAGTTTCACTAACGTGGCCTATATACGTTGATCGTGCAGTTTTTCGTTTTAAGCTTATAATCTATCTGTCTATCTATCTTCTATCTATCTATCTATACTTATAATAAATCTGTAGAGAGGTCAATTCTGTACATGAAATATATTTCCAAAATAACTATCAGGGGGTGATTAGGGATCGATACTGATGCCAAAAATGCAATCAGTACAATTTTTGTCTGTCTGTCTGTCTGTCTGTCTGTATAACCGTTATAGAAACAAAAACTACTCGACGGATTTTAACGAAACTTGGTACAATTATTATTCATACTCCTGAGCAGGTTATAGTATACTTTTCATCACGCTACAATCAATAGGAGCAGAGCAGTGAAGGGAAATGTTGGGAAAACGGGAGAAGTTACTCCATTTTTTAAGCTTTCGTCACGTGTGCAACCTTAACGGTGAAAGCTACACAGAAATGATGTATGACGGAAATGTTCTCCTTAAAATTAGTTTGACGAACAATAACACGTGTAACTCCCAATAGCTTAGCAGTTCGAAGCTTTCTGATTATATTTGTCTACTCTTACGTTTATAAAACTGTCAGTCGTCCCTAATTAAAGTTATATTAACTATTCCATAAAAAGAGTCATAGAAATCGGTATAGAAACACCAAAGTTATACATGAAATACGCTAATAATAAGCCATGGTCGCGAACGCATTATAGGCTAGCGAGTAGCTTCGTAAAACGCCTTTTTTTTTTTTTTTTTAGGGATGGGAAATCATCCAATGACTCCTCCCGCTCTGGGTGTAGCGGGAGGGAGTGTCAGACTTCTACTGACTAAAACCCATCCATGTTCCTTCATTGCCCTTTGTGTTCCGGAGCCACGGTGTCTCTTGCGAATAATCCCGCGACTCCGGCAGGCGTCGGCCCTTTCGGGCCCCTCTGTGTTGCTGACTCTCTTTGAGGCGCGCGTGGAACACTAACGCGCCGTCGACACGGCCTGTCGTCACTAGACGGACGGACGGCGAGCCACCCATAGCTCGCCGTCCACAGGCCCGCGCCTACGGTGGCCGGAGGTCACCAGGTGGCCCCCGACGCCCGCGGCGTCCACCACGGCGGCTGGGACGAGAGGGTCTCCTCTCCCGCTCCGCCACCTCCATCGCTAGCATGACTGCTTCGCAGAAGGAGGCAACGGCGTCCCATTCCGTCTCGCTCCGGACCATGGCTTGGACCAGGGCCGGACGCGAGAGGTCGCCGCCAATCGCCGTTTCGAGGACACGGCGGTGCGCCGCCCAAGCGGGGCACACCTGCACAGTGTGCTCTACCGTGTCCTCCGGTCGATCCTCGCAGTGGTGACACCCAGGCGTTTCCTCCCGCCGAATTCGGTGCAGGAACCTCCCGAAACATCCATGTCCGGTGAGGACCTGCGTCAGGCGGAAGGTGAGGACGCCGTGGCGCCTCTCAAGCCACTCCTCAAAGAGGGGACTTATCGCCGCTATTGTGGCGTGCCCTGCGCTGGGTTGCGATAGTCGTCGTCTCCATGACGCCATGAGATCGCGCCGGAAGTCCGTCCGCTGCGCGACAATTTGCCGCGTCAGCGGAGTTTCCCCCCGGCTTAGTACCTCCGCGCGCCAATCATGCAGGCGCGCGAGGACCACCGCCTCCAGATCCCATGGCGGCAATCCGGCAAGGAGACCCGCCGCTTCGCGCGAGATCGTGCGGTACCCTCTGGTCATCCTGAGGGCCACCACCTTCTGGGGCGCGTTCAAGTGGTTCGCAGCACGCTGCCTCAATGAACGCGCCCACACCGGGGCCCCGTAAAGGGCCATGGACCGCACGACCCCCGCGTATAGCCTACGGCAGGAGGCGTTCGGTCCCCCCAGGTTGGGCAGGAGCCGCCTGAAAGCAGCCCCGGCCCGCTCCAGTTTGGGGACCAAACGTCGGAAATGCTCCATTCGTAAAACGCCTTACGACAGTTTGCAATATCTACACTAATAAAATAATATAAAGAGGAAAACTTTGTCTGTATGTTTGTTTGTTTGATTGTAATGAGTAGGCTCAAAAACTACTGGACCGATTTTAAATATTCTTTCACCATTTGAAAGCTACATTATCCACGAGTAACATAGGCTATATTTTATTTTGGAAAAAATAGGGTTTCGTAAGATATTTGGGATTTTCGGACACAAGGTGTAAAAATCAACCAGAAAAGTTACTTATTTTGCGTACGCTGCCTAAACTATAAAAGATAGAACCATAAATTGTTCTAATTAATTGTAGATCTTATAAATATCTACAAAAAAGTCCGCGACACACTGTACCTATCTATGTCGAGTGAGGCACAACAACCATTTTTTTATTTAAAAATCTTGATTTTTTTTTACTACATTTAAACGCGTTTATTTTACTTATGCTATTAATCCGTATCAAAATAAAGTATTTCATCACTAAGTACAGTTTATGCAGATAATATTTGGTCTTTGAATGATTAAAATCGGACGTTTGGTTTTGAAGTTATGGCGAAATTAAAATATTACGATTTTTTCTGTTTGTGTGTAGGTTTGTTACTCAATCACGTCAAAACGGCTGAAGGGATCGTGGTGAAATTTGGAACAGGGATAGATTATGGTCTGAAATAACACAAAGGCTATTTTATCCCACGGGAACGCGTACGAAGTCGCGGGCAGAAGCTAGTACTTATAATAAATCTGTAGAGAGGTCAATTCTGTACATGAAATATATTTCCAAAATAACTATTAGGGGGTAATTAGGGATCGATACTGATGCCAAAAATGTAATCAGAAAAATTTTGGTCTGTCTGTCTGTCTGTATAACCGTTATAGAAACAAAAATTACTCGACGGATTTTAACGAAACTTGGTACAATTATTCTTCATACTTCTGAGCTGGTTATAGTATACTTTTCTTCTCGCTACAATCAATAGGAGCAGAGCAGTGAAGGGAAATGTTGGGAAAACGGGAGAAGTTACTCCATTTTTTAAGCTTCCGTCGCGTGTGAACCTTAATGGTTAAAGCTACACAGAAATCATGTATGACAGAAATTCTCCTTAAAATTATATAAAAAATATCCCACGACAGCATATGTCTATCTTTTATGATTGACTCACAATAACACGTGTAACTCCCGATAGCTTAGCAGTTCAAAGCTTTCTGATTATACATATATATGTCTACTCTTACGTTTATAACACTCTCAGTCATCCCTAATTAAAAAAGTTAACATTATTCCATAAAAAATAATCATAGAAATCGGTATAGAAACACCAAAGTTATACATGAAATACGCTAATAATAAGCCATCGCGCGTGAATACTGAATCATGCTGGTCGATGAACAAGAAGCCACTAATCACCCGATAGAATTTTTAAATTCTTTAAATATTCCCGGACTTCCTTCTCACGAAATTTGTTTAAAAATTGGCATTCCGATTATTCTGCTCCGAAATTTAAGACCACCACAACTTTACAATGGAACTCGGCTAAAAGTAACCCAGTTGCAACAAAATATAATCGAGACTCAAATTTTAACAGGTTGCGGTGCAGGTGAAACCGTCTTTATTCCCAGAATTCCCATGATACCAAATAATATTCCATTCCAATTTAAAAGAACGCAATTCCCAGTATCGGTGTCTTATGCAATGACAATTAATAAGGCTCAAGGGCAGACTTTTCGTATTGCTGGAGTAGATCTCGGTGTCAGTTGTTTCTCGCATGGTCAGTTGTACGTCGCTCTTTCCCGGGTTAGCAGTTCTAGAAATCTTTATGTTCACGTGCCGGACGGGTCAACTTCCAACATAGTTTACCCGGAAGCTTTGCGCTGAAGTATTTTCGTTCTATAGGTACTTAAGCATCATGTGAACGTGATCTAAACAATATTACCAATACATTAACTTAATAACACACAAGGAGTTACACTCTGACGGAGTCGCGGGCACACAATAATATTGTGTTGTTCCGTATTGCGATATTTTTCAACAGTATTGTAGATTGACATATTATATTTCCCTACTAAAATACGATAGTTAATCTGCCACATCAAAACCACTGAACCGTGAGGAAGGACATAGGCTACTTTTTTAACGAAAAACGACAGAAACGCGGACAAAGTTGCGGGCAAAAGCTAGTACTCAATAATAGTGTAGCTGTCTATCAGTTACATTACTATATTTGGCTCAGCATTTCCTGAGATTTTCTCTTACAATCGTTTAAACAAACCAAGAAAAACCTCTTTTTAGGAAAACTTACTGCTGTTTTTAAAAATGCAGTGCTTTATGAAAATGACTAGAAGTTTTGGTATAAAATATAATGTGCAGTGTGCTGAAACTTTTGACGAAATCATCAAGGAGATCAATAATATTATTGATAACTTTGATATCAGACGATCTGCTAGCTACAAATTTTAATTTGAATGTAATTTAGTATTTAAATTTCTCACATAGGCATCAACATCTGGTTTAATGAGTGGTCAAACCTGAACCAACCATCACTGTAATCTATGTTTTCATTCGAAATCGTGAGAAAACACAAGTTCACCTAATTAATGAATACTAATCAATTAATACTGTATCTCAATAAAGCCAATAGAATACTTGTAACGCAAATACAGTTACACCTTTAATGATAGCCTTATCTATGCAAATTGTCTGGCCCCTAACTCGGAGCTAAATATTGCTAATTAATATTTTATAGATTGACTAAATGTAGCAGATACCTAGCATTATTTATGTGCTTCAATTATACAATATTTACATACGGTTTTTTGATAATAAATTATTGTTAAATGGAGTTACTGTCACCATTAAGAGTTCTAATAGATAATGCATTGAATTGGTGATGCGGATGCGGGGGCTCTTAGCAAAGTGAAATTCTTTCAGCGAAAACGCTTGTCGAAAATTCTTAAATGTATGGAATTAAAATGTACGAATATCTATCGTTTAGGAATATTGACAATCACTGAAATAATTTCACTTCATCGAGAGCTCGAGGATTCGTTACTGAGAGTTATCTAAAGTTGCAAATATAGGATTTCATGCTATACCCATAGCTTGTCCAATCTAACAACATGACTCATGCCCGGTTACTGAGATACTTTATCGATCGTTTATCTGTCCGTTAACGGTACTCATCATCATCATATCGGACATAAGACGTCCACTGCTGGACATAGGCCTCCCCCAAGCGTTGCCATAACAACCGGTCCTGTGCGTTGGAGTCGGACTGGGTAGGAGCCCTGTTAACGGTATGGTTATAGCAAAATGCAAGGAAAAATCGAAATAATACATTGAATTTTTTTTACGTTTATCATTATGGTGCACAGACTTAATTTAAATTACAACATTGGATACGGTTATAAGCAATTGTTATTAAATTAGCGTAAAAAAACCAATAAAAGTTTTAGGTTCACTTCAGCTTTTAACTGCAGATATTTTACGTAGGTGTCCAAGTGGATAATTATGAATTATGGCTTCCCCTAGCCACCGTGAAACCGCACTAAATTAATTGAACGCCTTTACAGCTCTAAGTAATTATACAAATTATAATAAAGTTGATAACGAAGACTAGTCTCGTTATACAGCAGTGTAAATTGCAACAGTTAGTTAATTAATATTAATAACGTTGAGAATTTTAGAACATCGGAAGACGAACAAATTGTCGTGAGAATATTTTAAATAAATTAAAATAATTTAGGTATCTAATCGAGAAAATGGTTTAAAAGTTAATATAAAAGATACATGAAATAACTGTTTTAACCGGTTACGAAAAACACATAACGTACCTAAGCAAAAAACCAATATGTCTGCCTTTTACCAACTACTTTATTCAGCTTCCACTTGATCCGGATGCATCCGGTTAGAGTATGGAGCTTCTTCTTACGTGTATCACCTCCTCCCCAGCGCTTACTGGCTACAATAAACTGTACTCTTGCGCCATCCCCTCTACCTAGTTCTTCGTGCTGTGCTTGCGCTGCCGCGGCTGCAGGGAACCTCAAGTGGCGGAAATATAATAACCTCGTTGGCAGTTATCTTTTCGAGTTTTTTGGGGTTGAAACTCTCGTGTCGTGGAGTCCGAGTGCCCATCACTTGTTTAAAGATCTGTCAAGACGCTTAGTTAACACTTCGCGTGACCTAAGGGCTGGCTTTTACCTCGGCCAAAGGATAAGCATTGCCATACAACGTGGCAATGCTGTCAGCCTTTTGGGCACATTATCAGTGGCTAGCGATTCGGACGAATTTTTTGACGCCATTTATGTTAGAGTTACTTTTAGTTTTAGTTAGTTAAGAGTTTTTTATTTTTACTTTATTGAGTATTTATATTAACTACCGACTATTAACTAAAATCGTCTAATAAAAAAAATCATGAATTAAGGTCATAAACCTCAGTTCTCCAATTTAAAACAGTCACCAGTGCGTACATATTTACATGTGTTGTGCCTTTTATGTCTAAAAGTGAGTTATCTCATAAGTTTCATATTCCTTCTACTCTTGAGTTTGCGCTACATCTTCCCAGTTGCCAGCTCTAAAAAGTGATGACAGACAGAGTTTTGTGCCGATTGAAATATAACTGAAACAGTAAATTAGGTACTTGATTTCGATATGTTGTTTTCTATCTCTATCACTGACATCGTCGGGTAAAACTAAACAGCTCTGCAAAGATCTGTCTTTGCAAGAGAAACCACAAAGCCAGTCTAGTTCATAAACTAATGATATTCCCGTGTCAGTCTGTTCACCTGTAATAATTAATTCGATGTCATAGTTTGTGCCAGTTCTCGTAATAAATGGACGTGTTGCCGTATGTACGTAGATCGTAGATTATATTAAATTAATACATCTCTGGTGGACAGAGCGGAATTATAACTTATGATAGAATCGTTATTATTGATAGTAATCAAGTCAACACGATATGGCATTTAATTAAAATACTGTAACTATTTCTGTATTTTACGAAAATCTCAAGTTCTTAAGGCTGCATTAGTAAATGAATCTAAAAAAAAATACTTTTTCAAAAAACCCGATCGCTAAAAACGACTAAAAAGTTCCAAAAAAGCCGCTTTTCAAGCAGTCTGATGCATTTGGTGGCATCAGACCTGTGATTTAACTTAACTGATTAGTGAAAACATAACCCTCTTTCTGGCGCAGTCGGGTAATTAAAACTAATCTAACCTTTGAAGCTAAACTCCATCGAGCCGTTCAGGCTGCAGAGCGTGCCAAACATTTTAATCTGGCTCCAAAAATCCGCCATTTTGTTTTTTTTTATAATTTTATATACCCAGTGTCACTCTCACAGTAAATATGAATCTAACGACACCTCTCAAGCTAAAATCCATCGAGCCTGCAGAGCGTGCCAAACAATTATACATACATACTCTCGAAAAACATTCCAACCTTCTGACGCAGTCGGGTAAAACGTAATCTACTAGGTGTTTAATCCCAACACATTTTTAAATTCCTTGACCACAAGGCACTGCCATTAACGTGGCCCCTACTGGGCTCAAACAATCTAAGTAGTAAACCAATGACCCAACACGAAGAACAAGAATACACTGCCTAAACCACTAGTTCTAGAAACATTTATGCATTTTGAACAAGGGTTTCTTAAATATACTCGTACGTAACGATGATGAACACAAACAAAACATCTAGTCTAGTCTAGTCTCTAGATATAAAAGAAAGTCGTGTTAGTTACACTATTTATAACTCAAGAACGTCTGAATCGATTTAGCTTAAAATTGGAGGGAGGTAGCTTAGAACCAGAAGACGGATATAGGATATTTTTTATCCCAGAAATCTCACAGGAACGGGAAAATCACACGGGAGCTGAACTATGCGAGTTAAATGGGAGCGAAGCCGCTGGGGACAGCTATTAAAAATTTAAAATGGTAAAGATTGTCCGCAACGGGGTTAAACAGAGGGCAAAATTTTGCATACAACTTTGAAATGTTTATTAGTTAGCGCTTTACCCGCATTTCCGTTTAATTATCGACTCGCTTATCCACTCGATAATACTACAATGTTTTATGTGGAACAAACTGCAGAGACTACTCCTTCCCGTTACATTATGATATTACCAAAACTTTTATTTTTAAAAGACATCACATTTACCACAACACAAGTCTTAACAAAAAGTTATCACCGCTAGATAGCGCAGACACGTCGATATTATGTTAATACGGAACCAGTTCCAACAAGCTAACACTCGCGCTAATGTACCATTAATTAATTACGGGGACTTGTCACAACACGCCGCTAATCAGACCAACAGGGGCGCACCACTTGAGGTAGGTGACACAGAAATAATGACATATTTTATTTGAGGATAGTGCAAATCCGCGAATCTACCACACGTAAAGTGCGCGTGTCTGCAGTTCTGCACTTCGTGTTGGTTTACAGGGGGAGCTTTAAGTTTTTTTTTTTTCAACGGCTTTCGACCATAATTTTAACAGACTGGCAGTTTCTATATGTGTGTTCCCCGATTACTCGAAGATGCCTGGACCGATTTTGAATTTTTTTTTGCATGGTTGGGCATACGTCCCAGGTAATCCCATGATCATCAAGCCAGAATCTGATGATGAGAATGATGAGATCCTTGAGAAATAGATGTAAGTTTTAAAATTTTATAGACAAACTTGAAGCGATTTGGGTAATTTGTGGAAGAATACTTTCTCGGAGTGGTCTTATTTAAATTTGGTAAAGATTTGATCAAGAACTCCGGGGATGGGCAACTGAACTCCACAATAAATGACAGCGAATGGACTGGGATTGCTGAAAGCTCATGTATGTCTTTTGTTTACACTAGTTCATAACAGAACATCACTCCGGTACGCTGTGAACCGACTTCCAAAAAACAAAACACTACAATGTATAAAATAACATTAATTTCAGAAGTCTGTGTCAAAAACACTGACTTCCGAAATTAAAGTTATTTTATACTTAGTAGTGTTAAAACATATAACATATGTAATATTACCTATCTACTACCTTACAACCAAATTCATTGAAATTTGAAAGGAGCCATGAGATTAATGAAAAATAAAGAAAATTTTCCTCGAAAAATGTTAGTGATCCCTGACATAAGTGCTATAGGAACAACTCGTAACGAATGCTTCCTCAACGAGATGGAATTAAAGCGATAGTGAGAGAATGTGTAGGAATATAGAAAACTGCTGATTGCTACACTTTTCCGGCGCTTTTTAAAACGATTTAGATAATGTGTTGGTAAAGTCATTTCCTGTTTTCTTTTTCGAAGTTCACTAACCAAATCGGACATTTGCTTTTTATCAACATAATCTCAAATTCATAGACACAAAAAAATCAAGAAATATAATAAGGATATTGACAGCAGTTTGAGTGAGTTTAAATTAAATTCACGAAATAATCTATGCTCTTAATTTTACGACCAGACATAAAATATTAAACATAGCTTTGGCAATAAAAAGTCAAGTTAAAGCGAGTTCTGAATCACACCCACTTACAATTAAAACTACATAAACTTGGAATGAACTGTTGTATAAATATTACGTAAAATATACGCAATGTATTTACATACATTTGCCCAACTTCTCGATCAATTAACGAATACATACTCTATTCTGTTTACTCTTTAATTAATTCTGAGAAATAATCGAACTAAAGCCCCACTTGATAAGAGTACGTCACACTGGTTGAGCGATGCGATCTCGAAGATGCATTACTATAATTTACAATACCATTCAGGATTTCTGTATCGCCCAGTGCATGACAGTTGCTGTCGTTAACTATCAGTTTTGATATAAATTTTGACGTTGCGGCTCGATGCATTTAACTTTAAATACACTCAATGACATGGTGATGATGACCCGTGATGGGAAGCTTAGTAATCTATGCTTTGTCAGGTAATCCGGAATTATAACAATCTAAACGCTATCATAGTAGACGTCAGATACCCGTGCAATAACGAGCACATACCTACATTGATTAACTTTCTTAATATCAAAAACAGAAATAATGACATAAAGCTAAAAAAATAAACGATTTTTATCATGATCCTTTACGTTCTCTCGTTATGAAAAACGGTTCATAATTAATGTTCGAGTATCTACGAAGGATATCTACGATATTAGGGAAAAATCAATGTACTTTATTGCACGTTTATCTGGCGCCGACCATAGATGAAATCTAGTTATTCCGGTCAATCACAGCAAGGTGTGGTTATTTTACGTGCGATAATTTGGCAGCACTATACCATGATCCTATTTGAAACTTTTTTACTACTTCATAGGCAATACGGATTAAGGTAATATCAATTTGATAAATGCGCGTTCCGGATTATACCAAGCTATGGTCCGATAAGGGTAGCCTACTGTTTGCTGGAAAAATGTAGAGGCACACAACCTGTAGCTCTGTCGAAGCTCTGCATTCCATATAACCTAGCCTTACCCGACCAACGCCTATCCGCGCCAACTCAATAACTCCCGTTATCAATTAGTGCGAACTGACACAAACTGAAGTAAATGCTTAACCTTTAGACACCTACTAATACGCACGGCAAGTTATGTCTGAGCTGCCTTTATTTACGCCCCGGCGCCGACGGGACACGCTCCGACCATTCATATAAATTGTGGAATATTATAGTCTCAGGCGATTGTTGAATTATTTAGTGAGTGCGACTAATGTGAGCACTGAGGTTTTATGGAGACAGATATTGTGTTCACATTGCCGTGTTTATTGAATTAACTTTAGCCTCCGACATCAATCATATAAAGTCAGGAATTTATAATAATGTTATTGCTTGTGGCAATTGTTTTTCGTTAGATCCTGTTTGCGAAATATCTGCAATGGTTAAAAGCGTAGTTAGAGATATCTTATTTACTTTGTTAGTTTCTCACACGGAGCCACCACCGTATTAATATTTACTTATTTTTTACTTTTCACCACTAACTCACCTGGTGGTAAGCGATAATGCGGTCTAAGATAGAGCACGCTTGTCTAAAAGTAACCTATTCATTCTTGATTTAAAGACTCCCAGGTTGTAGCTATCAGGAAACGGCAGGGAATTCCACTTCTTTGCTTTACGCACTATGAATGTGGGATGGGTGGGATGTCCACCATGTACCGGTGGCGCATCGCCGTTCGTCTTGTGTTCCGATGATGGAACGGGCTTTGCGGAATTAAATTATGCAATTCCCCCAAATGCAACCGGTAGAAAACCGACAGGCTAGCAACTTTGCGTCGGTGCAACTCACTCTGAGTTAAGTTTTTGCTGCAATTGGATATGAGGGAGCGATTAGGTAGGCAAGTCAGCTGCCTACCTAATCGACTTTTCAGATCGCTCTTGTATGGTGCGTTTCTGCTGATGGATATGGATCTCGGTCGCGCTATTCTGTTGGGCAGAACGAGACATAGCATTGATCCACCGATCTAAGCGAGATCCGAGTGTACCAAGTCTTTATAAGGTCGTGACGTGCGTGCTAGCAGGCGCAGGCGGCGCCGGGTCAATATCAAGAGTCACTGAATCTATTGGGAAGCCAGTTACAAGTAGCAAGGCTCGCAGTACTCCCAGTAAGGTGGCGATGACTGACTGTATTGAACTGTAGTAGGTATCGATTTCTATGGGAAATTGAGTCATGTTATATTAATGTGCTACCGAATTTGTGTTTTTTTTTAATGTTCGTGCACGACCACTTCTTATAACACTTCTATTAAACCCGGTCTTTAGGTTAAGTGGCCTAATCATTTAGAGTTTTTAAGGGCATATACACCCTCCCTGCAAATATTAAGTGCTTATAAATCATAAAAAAACGAACAATACGAATCGTTTTAATACAGCACACTCTTATTACCCATTCGGAATATGTACACAGTAAATTACTAACACGTTACAATAAGAGTTTCCCATTCAGAACTACATATAACTTAAATCAAGCCATCGCTCTACCCCTTAACGAATTAACAGCACTAAACAATGCACTCTCCCGCACTAATTTATTTGAACAGCGCGTCACCGAGTATCTGCGGCCTATAACTCGACGACAGCGCGATATATTACCATCTTAATAAATCTTTACGTTGTGTTCAATCATGACATGCTACAAGAAAGTTCAGCAGGCCCACTCCTTTTATATTATCTCATCTAGGTTCATTATGCCTACAACTATAAATATTTTGTTTATTAATATGTGGATAATGTAGTGGGCTGCTATATTGTTATCTACTATACCTACCCGATTTTTAAGTTTAAATTTGGTGTAGTTGCTATTTGTCCCCTAAATAAAAAAATAAACTAAGAAATGGAGATCCCTGCCTGATACTTGGTTTTTTTTTTGTTTGGGACAAGCCCGCCACACATTCCCAACCACTGCAACTCCTGAAAGCCAGAATCAACAGTGGCGACCACCAGAAAAACGCCGAGTTAATGAAACCCGACGAGTCCCGGAGAAACGATTCAACTGTCTTGGATCCCGCAACGAAATTAATCAGAAGAGTACAGCGGAGGAGTAGGAAAAATAAATATAATTTCCACTTCCCTCCACATCAAGCAGGAGACAGATTAGAGCTAGGCCAATAGGCACCAAGGGACACATACAACTGGGTTAAGCCCAGTTGCCAAGCACCACGGATTATATATTAACATTTAAACTAATGGGTCCTAAATTGTGAGCTACTTTTGATTCCAGTAATAGGTATGGCAAAATCGCCTGAACGCACGGAAATTTGTTCTGGTTTCTACAAGGTCCGTGTAGTAAACTACTCCAGATGTAACCTGCATACTATCTAACATAATGTTACGTTCAGTCTGCCAAAGAATACACTCCCACAAGATGTGATGTGCAGATTGTTCGTATACAAGGTCATCTGCAGAGCATTGACATAAAGGTGAGGCCACAAGCCTAAAGGAAAATAATTTACTCTTAAAGTTGCCATGATCTGTGAGAAATTGGGCAACACAGTGATCCACCTCCAGCCATGTCTTCTCCAGCCGCTCACGAACAGATGGAAAAAACTGGTGGAGGTGTCGGCCCTTGATGGAATTTTCCCACCTACATTGCCATTCGCATAAAAGTTCCTCCCAGACGTCAGTCTGGGGTTTTAGTAATCTAGAGATCTTAGCACGGTCGCGTTGCGGTAAAAACTCTGGGTCCGTGATCTTTTTAGCGTAGAAGTACATTGCAGCACGCCGCTGCACCTCAAGATCGACTGGGAGAACACCCGCCAGCACCGGTAAGGCTTCAGTACTAACCGTCCTATACGCCTTGCATAAGAATATCAAGGCCAAACGCTGGTTTTGAAGTAATTTACGTCGTACCGCCCCTATGGTGGCCCTATCGGCCCAGACAGGTGCCCCGTAGCACAAACAACCCAAGTAAGTAGCCCCATATATGGTTTTTAAGGTTTGAAATGATACTTGGTTTCCAGATAGCTACAACTTGGGTTTATTTCAGTCAAAAGTGAATAGGATACTTCTAGTTCCATCGATGACCACAACATTGTTTTACCCCCAATACCGGATCATTAAAACGTGATGTTTTAAAATCTAATAGGTCTATTGAATAGGTTAACTTCTTTTTAATTAAACACCTGAAAATTCGGGCGTTATAACTGCAGTAATGTTGACATAGAGCTGTAAAAGACAATTCAATCAAGTTGAAATGGTCACACATTGAACATAGAGTATCAAACACTTTACTAGCTTATTGGCAAAAAAAGTGAAGAGTTAAGCTGCTTTCAGACTACGCTATAATAAAATAGCATAGAGTATAGAGCTCATAGCACAACAATATCGCGCACCATATATTGTTATGGACGCGTTCAGACTGTACTGTACTATATACATATATTATTTACAATGTATGATGCGCGATATTGTTGTGTTACTATATGCTATATTATTATAGCGTAGCTATATTATAGCGTAGTCTGATAGCAGTTCTATGGGGTTTTATACCGATCGTGCCAAGTGTGGTGCAACTGGTAACTGTCTCGGACGTGTCTTGCTTACTTACTGCCTTGCTAATGTTGGTAAAGCACTTTGTTTCAATATTGCGTTGACTGGTATTTCTTTAACTACGCTGCACGTTGACAATGCGACAAAGTGCATAGATAAAGTCCCTCAGATATCTCGTCCAGCTAGTAATCTCGTAGGTTCAGCTGGAGGACCAGACCATTGAGTGAGGGCGGCGATACAGCGCGTAGTTATGGCGCAGATTAGCCTGAGCTGTGACGCTGGGTCTATCGACTGCGCTAGTAATGAAGGAGAGTGGGTAGACGATTGAGGGGCTTATTCAGCAAAAGCTGTGGAATTCATTTAAATGAATATAGCCTATATTGTACGGCCTATTCTGCGAATTATAAAAAATATCATTAATTGATTTATTTGAGACCTTATCGCATTCTGCGATCTCTTCCAGGTAGCTTAGAGATGACAGCTGTAAGTGCATGTACGTGAATTCGGAAAGCCCTATTTCATTAATGTTGGTGTGCCAAAAGTAATTGTTAAATTATTCTCCGAGATTAAGCCGATGTATCTACATACTCAGGCTGTTTCGAGATGGGATGTTGCGCTTGGTTATTTTTTTGACCCCATGATCAAAATTTTATAATTATTAGAAATTTTCTGCACTTTGAAAGCTCATGAACGAATTTACATCCCTCGAGTAGGTAATAAATTTATTATAAATCAACTTTGTAGAAAAGTTACAAAGAATGAAGTAATCTAGATAACAAAAAAAAAACACTACAAAGTAATAAATAACTTTAATTTCGGTTTAAAAGTCGGTGTCAAAATACGAAGAAACTAACAAAAACACCGACTTCCAAAATTAAAGTTATTTTTTACTTTGTAGTGTTTTTTTTTTTGTTAATTAGTTTTTATTTTTTTTTGGAAGTCGCGTTGTATTTTTTTGTAAAAAGTTTTTTATATTTTACTTTTTAGTGGTACCCCACATCTAACAGCACCACTGCAAAATCGCAGAAAAGCAAAATACGCAATTTCGACGCATTCCAGCTATTTCGATTTAAAATCCAAAGTTCGTAACCGATTTTCATAACATTGAAATGGGACCAATTTGCAAGTATATGCTTTCAGATAAAACAAGAATTTTTCAAATCGGTTCATAATTGTTATGAGGTAACAAACATAAAAAAACATACATACGAATTGATAACCTCCTCCTTTTTGGGAAGTCGGTTAAAAAACTGAGGAGTGGAACTTCCTGCCTGCGTCTGTGTTTCCGAACGCTTACAACCCTAATCTTTTCAAAGTCAGTCAGATGTCTCTGTCATCTCTGACCGAGACTAGAGTCAAGAGCAAACCCATTGGACTTGGACACTTCGCTCATCAAATGTATTAAATTGATACAGCGTCATAACTTATATTTAATTAAGAAACTTTCTCATAAACTTAATCAAAGTTTAGTTCTGTTTACTTGTAAATTAACACATTTATCTTTAGAAACAGCCGTCAGCCCACTAATCGTTGCCCTAACAATCTCATCGATACCGCCCCCAAGCTTACTCACAATTAGTGACGCCGCGTGGTACCGATACCGCGACCGTAAATCCAATCGATACCAACTTTCTAGACGACATGATAATCGAGCGATACCATGTATCGGAGCGGTATCTCGGCGACGAGATGGAAACGATTCAATTTGTGTAAATCTCTGCACGGCTGCAAATCAGCGCACAAAGTGCTCCGATAAGTAGGGCTGGGCCGATACCGGCAGTATCGATGAGTATACTTCAAACTTGACATAGATTCTGATGTTTGTGGATCTAGCCTATTTCGTCTCACCGCTGAATAAGTCTCCCTTTTCCGCATAACTACTAGTGTGGGCCGTAAATTGTAGTAATGATTTAATTTGAAGAATTCTCAAGGATATTTTTCAGAATCTTACAAAATAACGTTAAGAGGAAACGCGGGCGGAGAGACTTTGTATGTAAATAGTCATAATTCGAGGTTTGGCTCTCGCCTGTTTCCTTCTTCAATATTGGACAGATTTAAGAGATATTTCATGAACTGGATAAGAAGAATATATTTTGTGTCGCTATGTTTTCTTTTTTGATGATATATTAAACGTAAAAGCACTAGGACCCTCAAAACATGCTCAAAATTGTCCAATAAACTGCTGTCAAAAGAGCCTTACTGAACAAGTTTGGCAACTATTAATGAATATAGAATAACATAGGGGCACACGGCACAGTTTATATCCTTCTTATTCAGCTTGTGTAATATCTATTGAATCGATTTAATATTGGAGGAGGAAACAGGCGAGAGCCAAACCTAGAAATATAACTTTTTACATACGAAGTCTACAAGCCCATATTTCCTCTTAATGCTTTTCATTGTCATGAGATAGGTTTAGTTACGATTAGATAACAACTGCGTGATTTTTATTGCCAACTTCGTGAAAAATTCACCTGTTTCCTGATATCTACAGCCTGGAAGTCATTTTATAATTAACTAGCTGTCCCTCGGCTTCGCTCCTGTAAACTTTCTTAATTTTTTAATTCTCGTGACAGTTACAAACACAACAAAAAAAGAAATAGCGAAATCCGGCCCAGCCGTTCACGCATTTTCTATGACCAAGGGAAATAGGGATTAATTTTTATAAAATAAGTAAAGAGTGAATATCGACCACATGCCTTACCATTGGGTGAGACTGTTGTATTTGACTACGATCTCACCAGAGCGAGCCTATCAATAACGAAAAAAAAAACAACTGATTTCATTTTATGACTATTATTTTTCGACAATCATAAGTTTATCGGTATATAAATCCTATTCGAAACTATCGACTAAAATTATTTATTGCAAAACCAGCCCTGGTGATCATCATTGTGTAGTACTTTAAGCGAGTCAATCTAATCTACATAGCTGATAATGGAGCCCGTTCTTTAGGTCGCTGTCACCATAGAGTAGGCTGGACAGACCTCTAGCTTACTGCCAAGTCTAGAGATCCATATAATGCCAGGACGACAGATGCTCTTCAGGAAAAACTAAGGTCAATTTGTGCCTTCGATTTATCAATCAATCTGCCTATCCTTTGGGTTTGCTTTTAGTCTATTGCTGTACTGTATTGGGCTCGGCTTCCGGTGTAACCGGATGTAGGTAGCTGAGAACCAGTACTTTACATGGAGCGACTGTCTGATCCACAAACCATTACCTGGATCACACGAAATCCCTTGGCAAGACTGGTGCCTGATTTCTTGACTTTTGACTACGTAACTACTGTCAAGGATCTTGAAATAACAGCCAAGATTAACGTGCTTTCCTATGGTCGCCCATCCACGAACCAACCTCGGCAAGCATCGCTCAACCACAAAGTTCAGCTCGTGAAGTTATTAAAACATATTATTTAGCCACGTGTTCCAGGCTAAGTGTGATATTGTGAGGATAGTTTAAAGAATCATAATATTTTCCAAAGATAACTCCAACCACAAAAAAACAATATTTTCCGAGAATTTCATAGAGTAACATTAGATTTATTCAACAAATTATAAATTTTATCACAAGCACTTGAAAACTAAATTATCTTCATTAGTCTATGAAATAATTCTCTCAAGATTTAATGTTATAATTTCACGCCTACTTTGCGCGACCGACGCGATCGAATGCCACCATTTACGACAGCATTATGCTATACTATACCTAGCATAGCATTATGCTGCTATAGACCGTGTATATATATTAGTTTATGTCACGGTTTATTAGTCAATTAATTGAGTGAATAATTAAGACTTCACGGTTTGATGAAACGGTACACAAACGTAGTCATCTATATATGTATATATATAAAACAAAGACGGGTTTGTAACAACACTTATAACTCGAGATCTGCTGAACCAATTTTCGTGGTTATTGATTCGTTGGATTTGTCTCCGACCCGAATAGCAGAATACATCTTAAAAACAATGAAAACTCGATATGTGCAATTAATACTTAATTGACGGGAGCGAAGCCGCTGGAGACAGCTAGTTATAAATATTATAAGTTATGAATTCGCTAAATTCTCACAGACTAGAAAAAATATTTCATTTATTTATGTACACACAATATACTTAAAAAGCAAAATTAACAAATTATACTAAACTAACAAAAGACTAAAGTAGAGCATCAAAATATTCGTCCTCCACGCTGTCAGCTGGTAATGTACCCAAGAGACTGGCGGCATTGCCACGTTGAATGGCAATGCTTAATCTCTGCCCAAAGTAAAAGCCAGCTCTTGGGTCACGGGAAGTGTCAACCAGCCGTTTCGAAATTTCTTTGAAAAGGCTATGAGCACAAGGGCCCCACGGCCCTAGGGTCCAATTTCGAAACGACTAGAAATGTTTATTTATCATAACTTAATATTACAAATGCGAAAATAAGTTTGTTACCCTTTCACCCCTAAATCTCTGGACAATTTTGATGAATTTTGGTACACAAATAGATGGGCTCTGGAGACGGTTGTCCGCTAATTTTTATGAAAATCTATTATGCGCGAGTGAAGCCGCAGGTAAAATATATTTGTAATTTATTTCGACGTTTATAGATCGTAATTTATGCTAACAATAAGAATTTCAGAATAGCTAACTGATTTTACTATACAAACATAAAATTGCACTAAAGTTAATGGAAACCCTAACTGCTCACAGGGTTATATTGGGTATAACTAATAGGTTTCTAAGTTTTACACGGAATTAATAATAAGTATAGCTATTTATCGTCCACTTTCTGCCGAAGACGCCTGCAACTGCAGTGCGATTCTGTAAACATTTCCCGTGTAAACTGAGGTGAAGTGAACATATAGTGAGCTGTCAATCCATAATTATGTAAGATGGAATGACAGTTCACTTCACGTTCACTCAACCTAATTTTACGTGATGTTGACAGAATAGACCAGCTGGTCATCGTCTTCCCCTTAGCGTCGTTCGCTCATCCATCCTGCAAGCGATAGGCCTTGTCTGCCTGCTTCGACTTCAGTTTGACAATTATTCGGGATTTGAGGTGAGGACATGGTCACCTCAGATCCCCTTCGCATCTCTTCACTAGTGTGAGTTTATTTAATATCAAATAGCAAACCGCCCCAGCTTCAAACTGATAGCGCGGAGGTATTGTATGTAGATATAAGTTACCAGTTGATATTATTTTATTTTTGTGACATTTTCCACAACAATTTCCATATTTCAGACAATTCAAACAAAACTTTGATAAAATTGACAACTAAACCATCCTCATGAATCACACCTTTCATGACAGTCGGGGCGAAGAAACTTTGTACTGATAGTAAAGTGACAAATGGAGTACCATACCAGTCTAAGATTTTAACAGAAACGATATTAAAACCAACTTGCTCCATAAAGTTAACCTGAACGCTCTCCCACATTGACCACCTAGATTCAACTCCAGTACCTACTTATTTATTTATATGTTTCTGCGAAACTACCAATATATTGGAGCGCGGCATTGTTTGCGGAAGCCGCTGAAACATGTCGGCCGTAATACATGACATAAATATACCTCTATAATAATGAGCTTCTCCAGACGAGCCGTGAGTCAGAGGACACAGTGTAGGCGGATACAGTATGCCACGATTGTACTCAATAGTTGAAGATGTAAGAGGTATGGATACAGCGCAGGGTGGTACACCATGCTTGAAGATGTACGAGGAAAACTCAAAGCAATTATTTCAATTAAACCATTTAGAGGCACTTTTGAATTGTCAAGGTCGGTCAATCAAAGAGGTAAAGCTATTTGCACGTTGCAAAGCATAGATCTCTATGGAAAGAAAGTGCAAAAAACTCAGCGGACACTCTTAAAATCAATACACTTTGAAACGAGGAGTGGAGTGTGTGAAAGATAATGATCTTTATTTATGGCCAAAAAGAGTTTATGAGATGAACGAAATGACAAGACTAGATACCTATAATATTGCGCAAGCCCCAAAAAACAAAATGTTTTATAATGAGGTTTTCTCTCGTTCCCATGGGAATTTCGGGTAATCCTTTCTTAGTGCGACCAGTAGTTTCGGTTGTGCGTTGTCTGTCCGTCACTCAGTAGGTAAAGGAAGAATTTTATGTATTAGGAAGGAAGGACAATAGCACTATTTAACAAAAATTTAACTGGTATATGAACTCATGGTCGCAAAAATTGACATGAGAACTGACACTTGATTTAAATTGATTGGTATTTCAGAAACCGGTGAATATATTGATAGTAAATGACTAAATGAGTTACTGTAGTATATAACAAGTTTGAATTATTTCGTAGTTTAATATAAACATAGATTCAAAATTATTTGATGAGAAAAATTCCTAGTCTAGTTAATTAGATATTTTTTTCGAAAAATAACCATTTTTGTGTAGCTGCTCTGTAGGAATTTGCCATAAATCAAAAAATATTAGGTAGCCGTTCTTGAGCGTGAAAATTATGCGTGATATTTACTTAACTAATATTTTAATTAACTAATTAGCATATATTAATTAACTGATTAGTCGGTTACGGTAAAAAATCTAGACATTAGTTATTGTTACCGCTAGGAGCAATACCTTGGACAATGACTTAGATTTGCTATCACTTACTGTTACATGACAGAATCGCAGTTTTCAAAGCAGCGCAGCAGCGCTAATTTAGCCTTAATAATAAAATATCAAGTGCATTACAACTTAAGTTATTGTGAGAATAAGTGAAGTGCCTATGCTTCCTTTTATTCAACAAAAATGGTCAATTTCATTTCGTGAAAAGTGGTATTCTTCCTGCTACAATTTGGACCCCATGGCATGAATAAGAGTTTTTACTGACTTTAACCAACTAAGCAAGCACGCACTGAGAATGTAACCCATCAGCTAATCATACACTCAACCTAACCCTACCTTCGACATACAGACAGACACCAAGCATAACTCAACTGGCTCACAGTAACGGCATTTCAAAATTATGACAGAATTAAACAAAAAAAACAATAACTATAAAAGACACTGATATCTTCATCCAAAAGCGGAAACGTGAAATTTATAGCAATAGTAATTGATTAATAATTTATTAATCAAAAGGTCATGTTCCAAAGCAGCGTTACGGTCTAAGACAAGATTCAAAATGGCGGACCACCCGTTGTTAACGACGCCGTGGGACGAACGTTATTTTTCATTAATTAAAATATTACTTTATTAATAAGCTATTTAAATGACAAGCTAACTGTGCAAGAATAACAGAGAGGTTTTTTAAATTTTTTGGGTAATCTAAAATTTGTTGTTGTATTTTTAAAGCGTAGGCATATCTATAGTACAACTTTTTTTTATGGGAAAGCATCAAATGACTTCTTCCGCTCTGGTCGGAGCGGAAGGGAGTGTCACTGCTCCTACTGACTAAAACCCATCCGTGTTCCTCCTAATGGACTTTACATCTCAGGGCTGCACTCTGCAGTAATTCTCTCAAACAAAATCCACGACCCTCGATCTATGGTAAGCCTGAGGGTAAATTCTTCCAATTTTGCAGCGACGTTGCTTTCCCGTCGCAGTTAAAATCTGTCAAAATGAAGTAAGATATGAGGGTGTTTTGACAGATTGCGACGGTAAGATTGGCTGTTAGTAATTCATTCAACCAATCAAAGCATTTACTGCTTGTTAAACCATTTATCAAATTAATTTTGAATATCGTTCCAGAAAGAGAGTTTTGAAATACCTATTTTCAGTATTCCGGCTAGTTAGTCTATAACATAGAAATATAAAATATCTATGGTCTATGCTAACCGCACCGTTATTCGATAAATTCGCCTGCAATCCTTGAGCAATACCTTATTCGAAGTGAATAAAACTTATTTTGACCAAAGCCTAAATTGAACAACCCTACCTTGACCAGCCAGAGTAGACCAAGACCAAAAACTAAGACCGCAATTGTTTTTGTTGGTTTACTGTATTTCCCTTCTCTGTACCACTTAAAGTTTCTTTTAATTGGCAGTAAAACGGCGCCAATTTGGAAGCATGTCCGAGACGTCCCCAAATACAGATTTGTTGCACTGTCTCTGTGCGACTGTGGCGCTTTCAAACTAATTGTATAACCATTGACTTTACGAGTGACACACTTGATTGGCTTTTAATTAGACATATCGAGGGTGTGTGGGTGTTAAGACATGTGTAGGTATTACAAAAATAATGTCGTATGACAAAACTCTTTTTCCAAAAAAAGTTAATACCTAGTTGAATTCAAGTGCGTCGATGCGTTCCGAACTGAAAAACATGGATGTATTTCAGGATAAGAGACATTTTAACTTTAGAATAATAACAATAAATTTAACTTTGTCTTTGAAATCAAGGGCGACGACGGCTTGTTTTCATAGAAACGTTCTAGAATTTTTTTACAGATAGTCTACTTTTTTTCAATAAAAGACGAATACAGAACTTCCAACTATTTTGAAGTCGGTTAAAAAGGATCTACGCATCGTTGTATGACACAATCATTATATTATATCCTTGATGCTCGTTGATCAATTAAATTAAGAGATAATTAATTAGGTAAGTGGTTTTCTATACTTAGTCTTCTTCAAATAAATTATACAATAGTCGGTACATTTTGCCTGTGCCTACTACACTGTAATCGCGTAGAGATTATCATCTATCTCTGTGCCAAAATTCATCAAAATCAGTTTAGCGATTTAGAGATCAAACAAACTCAAATTCGCATTTAATATTGCAGTTAGGATGCAAAACTTAATATCGACTTTCATTGGAATATTAAGATTACTGTCAAACCTTCTCAAATACCAAAACCACTATCCATTAGCCTACTCTTCGTTCTATTAATAGCCGCCGATCACCATCCATCATAAACCAGCCCAATTCCGATCACTCCTAACTTAAATGTCAATTAAGTAATATCGGCGCGCAGCGTGACCGTCACGCGGCGAGTACACGAGGTGGGCGCCATTAGCGTGCCACATACTTACAAGGTATCATCAATCATATCGGCGTATTAGGAGGTAGGCAGAGGGGGCGACGAGCCCACGCCATGTGTGAGCCTGGCGATTGGTTAGTAAGTGAGATTGTATCTGTTGTGAAGATGTTTGTATTGGGTACTGACCAATAAGCTCACTATAAAATTGTCCTCAATTAATATTATAAATGCGAAAGTGAATTTGTTAGGGTGCCTGTCCATTACAGCGAAGCACACACACACACACACACCCTCACACACACACACACACCTACACATACGGTTTATACCTAAGGTACCTACTCAATAAATCGTATATTGCTGTAGAAGAACGGAGTCTCCTAACACAAGCATTTACTTACTTAAAAGGAGGCTCCAATCACTAACTAATGTAAAAGTTTTTTGTACACAAATAAAGATTTTGTATTTGTTAAAATAAAGATTTTGGATTTGTATTTGAAGCGAGGCAGCGGAGCGGAGAAACGGATAAATTTTAACCATTGATTGGATTTGCTTAAAATCTCCGCACCACTGTTTTTTTACTGACATACTTGATTAATATTTCTCCGTTTCTCCAGTCCGTTGCCTCGCTCCGCACAAATAGACAGGCACCCCTACGCTATCTATGCGAGGAGGCTGAGCGGTGCGAGGATGCGTAGTGAAGCTGTGGAACGGTGTGAGCGTTACCACTAGGGATGTGCGAGCATGCAATAATCCGTTACGAGAAATTCCGCTAAGCAGTTGGTCTCGCTTTGTTATTTGAAGATGTTTAGACAGTCGTTGGGGGTCAGAAGCCGGAAAATCTGACACCAGTCTCGCCAAGGGATATCGTATTACCCAGTTACTGAGTTGTGGAAGTTAAATAGGCAGTCGCTTCATGTATAATACTGGTAAGACGATACTATTAAGAATTTAAAACTTCTTGAAATTAGCTTGATAAAATAAATGCTAAAGTGCTTTTATGGTCCATCCGAAATGTAATTGCATCTGACCAGACGGACAGATGACCTCAACATATTCCTGTAATGACACAAGTGTAATAAAACTAAAAATATACGAATAATATTTTAGTGCTCTTGTATAATAACCGGCCAAGAGCAAGTCGGGCTCGGTAAACTAAGGTTCCTAACAGACTGAACCGGCGAGAACAAACTCAATGTTTTTTTTTAAATATATTGAGTTAAATTTCGTTATCAGACGTAAGCATCAAAAACATATACTTACGTTAAGGTTGCTCGATTAAAAGTTTTGTCTTAGGATTGAGTTAACCCCTACAATAAATATATAATAAAAACTACCGTATACCCAAAGCTTCACTCGCATTTACTCAAAAAAACAGCCAGAAAACATCTTCAAAAACTCATCTATAACACCAAAATTCATCAAATTCGGTTCAATGATTTAGGCGTAAAAGCGTAACAAACAAACAAATTCACTTTCGCAATTATAAATTACGATTATGAAACGATTAAAAATCTCATTATAACAATAACATTGTTACATTGCGTAAATCTCGAGAAGAACTTCTGTGACACGCGGACAAAATTTTACGTTTTCCTTTTAAGATTGAAACCCTAAAAATGATATATATCTTAATGCGCAATGTGATGGCATGCCATTGATGCCATCTCAGTAATGAGCGCCTAAAACATGATTGTTATTCCGAGCTCATCGCGAATTGCGACATATTCGGGTACAGTTCGTTTTAGGAACACGCTGGAATGTTGCTGTTCTGGTTTACTGGTTATAAGTACCTACTTGAAGTCACCATCTCATTATCTGTCTAGCCTTTTCCCAACTATTTGGGGTCGGCTTCCAGTCAAACCGGATTCAGTTAAATACCAGTATTTTACCTAGAACGGCTGCCTACCAGACCTCCAAAACCCATTGACTGGGTAACACGGTACTTCATGGCAAGACTGAAGTCGAATTTTAATGACTTCTGACTGCCAAAGATCTACAAATGACTGCCGGGACCCAACAGCTTCACGTGCTTTCCGAGGCACGGAGGAAACTCGGTATGTTAAGATGGTCACCCATCCACAGACCAACCTTGGCAAGCGTTGCTTAACCTTGAAGATCGGCCCGTGCAGCTGTTTTTATTTAGCCACGAGCTCCTACTTGAAGTCACCATCTGTTTATTGCTAATATACCTGTATGGCTCTCTTTATGTTGCTTTGTTGCACTATTCCGCCTACCACTAGATACTGTAGGTACATAAGGATTAAATAAAATAAAATATTATTTCCAAAAACATAATACACATTTTCCATTATGATGAAACTGAATAAGTACCCATAGACGTACAGTTCACTGGGTAACAGTATGTTCAAGGTTTGTGCGCGAACCGTGAGCTTTATCATCAACATGCTTGTTCAACTCGCTGCTGTAGGTACAGATAGGCCCAAGCTTCCCTGGTATGTCCTAGTCGTCTCGTCCAGGTCTGGGCTCAACTCATAATTTACATTTAAATGACATCCATACTAATATAACCTATCTAACTGTACCTAACTCTATCTGTCTCCCTCTAACCTCTCACAAACCTCTTCACGTCTTGACGGCTGAACGAATATGGATAAAACTCGGCGTACAAAACCATGTCTTGCAATAGGACATAGGTAACTTTAAATCCCGGGATTAAGTTCCCTAATAACTTTCGACTTTCACGCCAACGAAGCCGCTGGTACAGGCTAGCTTTATACAACCACTATCTAAACCAGTCACGAACCTAACAACAAGTCAGTCAATTTCTAACGAACCGAAAAACCTATCAAAACTCAACCGTGAACTCTTTAAATTATGTTTCCGACTTAAGTCAGTGAATCAATCGATAATCTCTCGATATGCCCAAACAAGGCAGAAAGCATGTAATCCGCATGACATAGCTCATAGGAGCGGATATCGATCGTAAGCGGATTACCGTAATATTGTGATCGACCGGCGGATTATCTCCGCTCATTGCCAAATAGACGATTCGGTGGCGAGCTTTTGTATAATTGTATCATTTTCGAAACTCTTAATTGAAAAGGCTAGGCACATGATGATTCATAACACTATTGGTGTTTTGAAGATATTATTTATGGGAGATAGATATTCAATTATTATAAATCCAATAAACACCTTTTACACGTCTGCATCACTTGCGTCGACGCTGCTTCTTTTTCTCTTGATGTAACCTTTTAGTCCACTTATAAACACTAGAAGAAAAGACAATAATCCATTCAGTAAAAAACACATTTACCTTAATGGCCTTTAATTTGGGCATCATATCTATCACTCATTCCTCTCAAAAAGCAAAATCAACAGTATTTTCAAATCAGTCCGAGAATTAGCACTTCTGGAAGTCCCCCAAAACGTCCACCCGTCACCATTTCATAGTGTTAAGCCATCAACAAACTCCCCAGCAACTTGTTTCTTCAGCTCGCAGTTCTGTTTCAAACGCTCAGAGGTATCACACGCTGCGCCTGCGCACGGTAATTCGGCCACTCGCAGGTATTCGCACCTGCTCACCGGTCGCCTCCACCAGGGTCACACTCGCAGCTCATTACCATGATACTACGCTCAGATTACAATGAACACGCACCGCGTGGTTCCGCGCTATCTCACGCACTCCGCTGAAAGGGCAGCGAGAGCCAGGAGTAGGTAGTGGACAGAGACCTCACTGTGCCGTGTTACACGTGTTCGTGAAGTCGTAGAAAGACAAACATGCAATGACAGCTTAACGAGTGGTAATGATAATAATACAAAGTATAAACATAGCTTTTAATCGTGTGGTATAAACATGGTCCACTTCAAAGTTGATTTGAACAATGGCCTCTATTCAGGTGTCTAGTTATTTCAATTAGACTTTGTATAATATCAGAATCACGCCTGTATCGCCCAAATAGAAAATATATGAAGACCTATTTGTAGAGATAAGAATGCCCACATTTTTTCTGTTTTGTTTAGTTCCCATTTAAAATACGTTTTGATATTTACAAGGCATAACCAAACTCCAGGCACTATCGCCAATAAAAGACGTGATGAAAAATATTGTTATTTTTCCCTTAACTAGCCCAACGCAGCTGTCCTTTGAAAGCTCAGCCTCTGTTTAATATCTACTCCGAGTCCAAGCTTGTATGGGACATGAATAGTAACTCCAGTACTATCGACGGCACACAAGGTCAATGTCCCAGTTTCAGAAAATAATTATTATCCAAGATAATAGAGTATTATTTACTTAGAGTCAAAAGCTATCTGAGTTATTGCTGGCCGAGTAAACTTGGCAACCACAGGAGATACTTTGTATTAATTCAAAGGTGTGGATGGATGGATGTTTGTTACTCAATCACCCCAGAACGAATGCATGAATGAAAGCATAGAACCATTGCGGTATAGCCCCCCCCTCCCTCCATAATGGTTATTTTTAAGTGTGGCGCACGCTCTAACGTACGTTATTTGTTTGTTGAAGTATCCTCACTTCAACAAAGTTAAGAACAGGGTGCCCTAAAGTGTAACGTTTTCGTTTCCGTCCTTTGGCCCAAGAATAGATTATAGTCTGCTATAACACATAAGGTTTTATCACGGGAATATTTTCTCTTGGAATAATTCCTGAAATATGGGCGGAGCCGCTCGTAGAAGCTAGTTAAGGAAAGTGTCCAAACAGAGGCCTGTTCCAATGGGCCTGCTTTCGCCACATTAACACGTAAATCTGCTGATTTGATTGGTTGATGAATGAGTGCATCGCGTGTCCGACACTATTAAGTGATCTCAGTCGGATCGAGTCGAGGGATAAATCAAGCAGCTTGTACAACTTGTACGAACTAATCGTTGGTGCAGTTGTTGCAAGCGCAACTGCGGAGCACGTTGTCCTTGGTTTGATTCTCAACTTGGATCCACTTTCAAGGTATTTAGAATAGAATAAAAAGTTTTTATTTCAGACCGTTGTCCATAGGGTTGTAACCATTTTATTTATTCTATTGTTAGTAGGTTACAGACACAGATAAAATATACAATTACAATTAAGGCGGCATTAATGGCGGCATAACCATCAATATTATTATCTGCAAACATCCCTCATCCCTGACGCACTACCCCGCCGCGGCAACCGCACCAGCACTCTCAGTGCATATTATATGGTTTCCATCTGCGGAAATGAAGTTCTTTCAGAAAATATGTTTATACCTTACTTATTTACCTACGTATTAATTCAGTTGTTTTGAAACGCTTTCATTTAATCAGTTTAAGACGTTTTCCTTTTTAAATATTTCTTTATAAACTTGAGTCCTAACAGGAAATCGTTGTGATCTGTCGATCTGTGATCAGGAATCGATGTGAAATGACATTCTAGACCTATAATCGGCAGACAGTTGAAGTTCTTTTTCATTTTGAGTCGATACTTAGTTAATTCTTCAGACAACTTAAACCCAGTAGACAGCTACTCTTTTGCAGCATCGATGGCGTTCATGAAATTGTCCAAAGCACCGGTGTATGGGCACATGGCGCGGAAAGACACCTACGACCCAATAAAATTAAAATAGTTACACAAAGATATATTGCACCAAAACCAACGACGTTCCGCTCAAAATCGTTATTATCACAAAAATGGCATCGGAAACGAGTCTGATGTTAATGGCTTCCATAAATGATATTTTTTGTAATGAAGTGAGCGCGTTGTGTCGTAAATAACACGGAACTGCGTCGTAAACACATCATCGGCGCGATACTCTGTCATAATCCAATCAGACTGTTTAGGCTGGCTGCACACTCACGGCTTGACTTGACACTAATCCTACTAAATGGTGTTTGGGAGATTGCATATGTTACTAAATCACTGTTTAACGATTGAACAGATTTTGAAGAAGATGTAGAATATACCACAGCCGATAGACAAAGTGCCATTATATTAGCGAACGCAAATTGTCGAAATGCCAAAGTAAAAGAAATTTTGATTTCGACAGCGTTTTTCAATCCTACATATTTTTGACGTTATGACAATCGCCTATGTCACGGTACCTCTGTTAGAATGCCACTTTCTAGAGCCTAAGATTTTTAATCGATATCACCGATAGAATGTCACTATGACAAAGAGCTCTGGATTCAAAAAGAAAAATCCAATAATTATGATACATTATGTTAAGATTGAAACAGCTGGCGTTGTGACTTGCGTTGTGATTAGCTCACCTCTATGAGAAAAGTCTGAGTTTGTATTATTTTTCTCTTTTCCATTTTTTTTAAACCTATTTTGACACCAGTTTTGCACAGTAGGTTACATCGTAGAAAATAAATCGCCTACAGAGTCTACATCTAACATTTTATATTCGTAGTATAATATTTTGTGCTATCTGGAATCACAAATCTAGTCGCAGATCACACAACGAAGTACGTATAAAATTTATAATGACTAGAAGCCATTGAGACTTGAATTATGAGTGAAGTCGTGTCAGCTCAGAGATCTGTCGATTATCCGCAGTGATGGAGAGCTCAGCTGAGGCTAATGAATGAGCCGCGCTTATCTTATTGAATAACTTCTGCTGGAAAACTAACTAGGTCTAACTGTGCTCTAGATATGCTACACTAGAAAAAACTAAAATGAGAATTCATGTCACTTCATCGTCGATATGCAAATGCGTTATAACTACGCTATTGTGTAACTAGCCTTACTTATCAACATTGAGATCGACGGAATCAATACCAAATCAAATCGTTTTTGGTAACGGTGACACTAACGGTAACACTATCAGACATATTGGATTCGTCACAAAAAATAACATTCACACAAAAACCATATCCAAATACTATGACACACATGTCAAATGTGACATTCGAACAGCGAATGTTGACGTTTGAGCACTCAAGTGATGAACGATGACGTGCCTAAGAAAATACTCTTAATAAAAATCGAGCTTATTATTGGTGAATATCAGGTAGTTTGCTCAAGTGGGCAGGCTTGTTAGGGAATTCTCACGGTAGCCAAGAGCAATGTTGAAAGGACCAATCTACAGAGTGCTTATGATAATAAATATAATAACAACCTCATTATTTCAGGCTTCTTTGACCCATAGAAAATGAGCCTTCCAGACTAACATATTTATTATTATAAGTATAAGTTTTAAGTTTCTGTATAATATACAGTTTGTGATATTATACAGAAACTTAAAACCCATGTTAGTAAAATCTTCACTAGGCCCTATTGTATAGTGCATTCCAGTGGCACTTGTCCGCGGAACATATACGAAGCTAAAGCGAAGCGAAGCTTTATAATCATCATGCTGATAGAAGTCGTTCAAAGTCGGAAATAGGCTTTAAGTTGTTTGGGCGGGAATCCCTCTAATGTCCTTTATTGACTTCAGCCGCTCTGGGCGGAGGCGGAGGCGGAGCGGGAGGCAGTGTCAGACTCTTACTGACTAAATCCCACCCGTGTTCTTTCAAATGCCTTTTGTGTTCCAGGGTCGCGCTGACTCTTTCGAACAGTTCCACCACCCTGGCAGGCACTGTCCCTAACTATGCGAACTATGCGACTCGCATCCAGCATTCATGAGTCCAACTTGTGGAAATCATCCAAAACTGCGTGTCACGGTACACGGTCGCCACTTCAGAACTTTTGGTATTTTCCGTTGTACGAGCTAACTTATTGCCAGTTATTTATATTAACACAAATATTCATTTAATTTAATAATGCCCGTCCAACCTTGAATTTCCGCCCATTAATAATACAGCCAATTAGAAACCAGTAAAATGGTTGTAGTCTTCAAATTGGCACTAAACATGATACGTAAAATAACCTTCGGTATTTTAATGCCCAAAGGTAAAGTTAATGGCTTCTGCAGAAGTGCCAAACTGTCTTTAAAAGCTATTCAAAGGAAATGTATTTATTTTTGAAGAAACACTTTGCCACGGCTTGACTCACTGCGTTACACTTGCAACTTGTTTTGATTCTGATTCTGTTACTACGCATTGAGGCCCACTTGCACTACAAATCACTTGACATTTAGTGTTAAAATAATCATTATAATTTGAATAATTAACTATTATCTGAAATGGAATAATTATGATTGTGGGGGTGATGTTTAATTGTTAAGAGTTGTTGATGTTTAAAGTGCGTTGAGTGTTAGATGTATTTAGTGATTAGTATTGATAGTAGATCAGAATCTGTAAAGAAATTTAGATACTCAATCATAATAAATAAACAGACTCATCCACTGATATTTTAGATGTGAAAACAAATAAACTCGTCTCTTAACAGACTTTTTAAAAATATGGTTTGCTCTTATCTTTGGGACGGACCTGCAAGATACCAGCTTGATGTCCTTGAGTCAATTGAGAAACGAGCTAAGAGGATTATCGATAATGATACGATGGACGCTCGTCGAGTCGAAGCTCCCAAGTCTTGAGCACTGACGCCGAGTTGCTAGTCTGTCGGCCTACCAATTTATTACAGTACCAAAAAGCGTAACCGAATAATTAATTAATTCATATAGTAATTTTATTATTCACTGATTATATCGTCAGGTATTCTTTACCCGGAATATGATACTTTTTATTCCAATTACCTATGCTCCTTTGACCTAATTTCCGAGTTTGACGGACGGAGACACTGGCAGAAACTTTTATTTTATAAATGATCTATATTTATGTAATTATAAATTCCATGTACAAATACAGACTCAATTAAAAAATTAGTAATGATAGTGTGTCAGCCAAGTTCTCGCACATAAATTATTATTGATTAGTTTTTACGAGCGCTCGTTATATTCTGCCTGCGCGGTGCGCCTGCTCGATACTCGTCAATCACATATTTATTAATTTAATAACTATCCAATCTGAACACCTGACAGATCCATAAAGTCTGTGGATTTTTTTCTTTAAACCATAGACACGTAATTGCTACCTTTTATTTGAATTCATCGGGTGTGGATCGGATTTTGACAAGTTCATTATTGCCTTCGCTCACGGTTGAACGATATAGCTGTAATTTGGGAGTTATCTATTATAAGATAAAAACTTAATTGCGTATGTTGAATAATTTTGATAATGATATTCGGGAAATGCGAGTCACGTAGGCACGCAAGATAATTTCACACAAATTCTGTTTTATCTGATGACCTGAGTGGCTCTAGACAAATTGCCATTCTGCTAGCGAATGCGACTGTCATGCCAAATTAGAAGGAATTGATCACGTGACATTTCAACAGCGTCTGTCAATCCCACACATTTTTGACGCTTTGACAAGTCTTTGCCGCACTACTTACTACAGAATGTCACTTGTCAAGGGCCTAAGGAACTGTCAGAATACATTCTATTTTTGAAAATGTTTCGAGTCTTACTTACAAACAATAACCAAAATTATATTTGACCTTCACTTCAACAATTATATACTACGGCCGTATTCTAGAAGCAAGCTCAGTAATGAATATCAATTTAAAACTAGATTCCAGTCGAGATTAGCGTGAAACCGATGAGATATAAATAGAAATTCATAACTGCAACGTTCTATAATCGTCCTTAGACACAAACAGACCTGCTTGCGAAATCTCGTCGTGCGATTTTTTCCTGGCGGTTTGTAATTCACGTCCTAGATGCTTACAGAATTTTACAGTGGTACCTATACACCAACTTTAAGGAGCTCGTAGCAACTCTTTCCTTTAAACCCTTGACCTCACTGTCCAACTAGCTTTAAGGCAAGGCCCAACCTTGTCTGAAAGCTAGCTGGACATAGATTGGTACAGTTTACCGCACATCATTGGTAGCACTAAAACTTGCACTACAAAAATCGTACTTCATAATTTGATATGTAACCTATCCTAGTTAAGTATTTCTTTGTCGCATAGTGTGCTAGCTTTTACTAAAAGAGTAAAGGCTTAATAGTAATATACATAATATGATATACGAGAACGTATCCTTGTGACTGATCTTCGACTGACGTACGTAACCGTTAGCAAGTGAGCAAAAACTGGAGAGCCATAGAACATCGGGTGATCTCGACAGAGTGCAATCACCTCTGACAGAGAAGGTCAAGGTTAGTGCTCAAAACGATTAAACTTATTGATTTAACAGTGAAGTTGTGAACACACAACAATCGTTTTGGTAAGAGTGTAGTAGCCGTTGGTCCCAACTGTTATTTGCAGATATACCGTCGTCGTTAATGTTTTACCAAGAGATGACGTGTTTTGGAGGTTAGATAGGCAGGCACTCCATGTAAATACCGATATTCAGTTGGTTAGACTGGGAGCCGACTTTAATAGTTCAGAAGAGGCAACGCGGAGGAATCTGCTCACCTGCTCTTTACGTCTTAACGGCTGAACGGATTCAGATGAAACTTTGTGCACGAGTTGCCCATAGCCTAAAATAGAGCAGAGGATAATTTTCAATATTCTATGTTCTCGCGGGCGCAGCTCATAAGATGTGAGAACTATGCCTTATACTACGCCTCTTTCAAAAACGACGTTACCAAGACTTATGAGCCTCATTGAACTAACGACTGCAATATACAGTGTTGATATTAGGTCAATTAGTGGCGCTATACGAGTGATATAATAGTAAATTAACGCTGAGATAATATCTAAGGTCTGAGGCGATGTAACCAGCTTGTAGCGACGTGCGCCACGCTGAGCGTATCTGCTCGGCGATCGTCGCTTGTTTGTAGTAATATGCTGTAATTGGTTGGAGGAATATCTGAATATAATTGTACAAAGTTAACTGAGTTTAGTAATCCTACAAAGTGAGTCGGTTTCAAATCAAGAGTGATTCTAATCGCGATCTCATGTTTTAATTACCATATCAAGTATTCGCTTTAGTTACTCAGGCATTCAATTAATTTCTTCGTCTTCTTCTTCTTCCTCGCTATTTCACACTTGATGTGGGATCAGCTCTGCTCATTTTTCAAAACAAAACAATACAATATCTTTATTTGGATCTTTATTTCTGATTCTGATTCTGGAACATACAAACATCCATATTATAGTGTTCATATCACAGTCAGAGAACCAAAGCTCTCGGCTACAGTTGTCAGGATGCTGTTTTGACTGTCCCACACTCTCCTCAGTAGCGGAGCAGTTTTTTTGCTAATATCTACCAAATTGCATAGAAGCCGCCCGGCGTACGGGCTTGCGAAAACATTTTGTGGCTCCAGAACAATCTATTCTGGGTTGTCGGGCAGTTCTTCCTCTGCCATGAATTTTGTCATGCTGATAGTAGTATGGGGATGGGCTGAAAATGACACCCTAACGAATAGTTGTAAAATTTGTGTCGGTGCCATCTTGGATTTTGGTTTTGACCCCATATTCGATATGAACGACCACAAAACATATGAAAATGACACCCATGACGAATAGTTGTAAAATTTGTGTCGGTGCCATCTTGGATTTTGGTTTTGACCCCATATTCGATATGAACGACCACAAAACATATGAAAATTACACCCATGACGAATAGTTGTAAAATTTTTGTCGGTGCCATCTTGGATTATAATTTTGACCCCATATTCGATATGAGCGAGTCCCGTCTTTATGCAGGATCGCCATTATGACGATGAGGACGAGACTTTAAGGAGAATGAAACATATCGGATGCCGAGTAAATACTGAGTTTATTTGGTGTATTGACACAAATTATATGCAGTCACACAGGTAGAATATAATATGCTTATCCACTAGGTACATCACAACACAAAATTCCCGTAAAGCAGTCATAAATTAAAATTAATAGTTATTTGTATGTTGCCGTAAACTAATAGTTTTGCGTTAGAAGTACAATGTTACTAAACTATACAACTATCTAAGTATTTATGTTTACTGTATATACTGTATCTCTATCTCATACAAGTTATCATGCTCTCGATTTAACCTGACATTTCATGTTTTTCTTCGAATCGCGACGTCTCTGACATAAATCATACAAACTGTCGTGTATCATAGACTGCACTTTGTTTATAGAACTGGATCTGGGTGCACGGTAGAGGAGGGCCAAGTTCTAAAACGACTTACGAAAATAAAATGTTAACAGGCCTTTACGCTTTAGGCTTTGGTACATCCAGATATCATAAGTCAGTCCAGATATCATAAACCGGGCACCAATTGGATGCCGCGGAGAATTTTTTCATGGAAAAACCCAATAACACGCGAAAACGCCAGCCCTGAGAAACAAACCGAGTACTCTGTACTCAGCAGTCACGCTTGCGATATTTCTATTAAGTTTACTTAACACTGATGTTCATGGAAAGCTCGAAGAAAACTTTAAAATTGTTCTTACCAGAGTTGTAGTATCTATGAACTTGGCAACAACATTTTCAAATAACATTTTCAGTAGGATTGTCGCTTCCAGTTTCTCAGTTTTTGCGGCCATTTAATAACTGCAAGCGCCGACGTTATTAATAGAGATATCTCCACAAGGCTGGCGGCTGTTTGCTTATAATTATCGCATAGAGATGCTGAGTACATTCGGAGTTAGTCTCGTAGCCTAGGGGTAAGTATTCATGAGGCGACATCGATGGCAGCGCGTTCCTGCGACGCGACGGTCAACTGACTTTAAAACAAAAGACGAACGTGGTAATTGCGAATACAATTTCGAATATCGAATGGTGCTTCAAAACAATTAGCTATCGGACAATACATTGCGAAACAAAAGACTGTACCTATATTATTGTAATTTACCTTCAACTATAAACTGGCAAGTCCGACTTAAGTGAAACTTGATACGCATACGCTAGTTACCGAAATCAAGTGTTTTGTGATTTAATGAGAGTCATTTCATTTTTTAATCCCTTTTTCTTTGTTAACTCTTTTTCGAGAAGTCCTTGAACATGATTATATCTTGCGCCTTATTATGTTATTATTTACTGAATATTTCATTGCCAAAATTGCTTGATATCATAATTCCTTGACTTATTTGTAACGAATAAAGTAATACCTAAGTGCCTATTTAATTAGATCTTCTTCCTAAAGGTATCTCCTACTAAGTAGCTGTCGCACGCGGCTTCGTTCCCGTTTTACCCACACAGTTCCCGTGGGATTTCCGGGATAAAAACTATCAATCGGTCCAGTAGTTTCGGTGCCTATTCAAATAAAAAAAAAAACAAACAAACAAATCTTTCCTCTTTATAATATTACTTAGTGTAGATGTAGATGTTAACAGTTTGACCATATTTAATAATTGTTACATTATTGCGCCCACCGAGAAACAAACACAGAACTTTCTCGTTTGCTGTCGACCATTAAGCTTTTGACAATCATCATAATCATTAAAAGCTTCCACTATTATTAAACCTTCATAGTACATAAATGTATCCATGTAAATAAACCCCCTCACCGTGTATGTTTGCCTAGTCATCGGTGTCGCATTCAGCGCGCGACATATTTATATTATTTATTCCTCAAGATAATTCGCACTTTAACTATGTAGGTACATGACTCGTACAAAGTTAGCAGACATTTTACTGTTATGTATTTGCCAAGAAACCAATAAGCGCCGAGTTATGGACCAAATAAATGATAACATTTAATTACATACACTAATAAACGCCTATGTTAATAATACGCCATAATAATAAATTGTTCAGCGCGACCTCACTGTACTAACTCAAGCCACTTTATTAGCATTCCGAAGAAATAACATTAATAAATAAAGTAATTATTAAAATTGCATTATCATATTAGAAGCGTGCTTTCGAGCAAATATTTAATGCAATTAGTTTTATATTAGCAGTAAGCTTTGCATTAGGCGTCGGGCCACAAAAACGCGGTGTGGCCACAAAAACAGCGAGAAAGGATTAGATTAGATTAAACTGTCAGTTTTGTTTTATTTATGTTCGTGTTTGATATCAAATGAATTCTGAGTTATTTTAGAAGCGATGCAAGGGATCAGCTTTTTGATGACATGGTTCGATGGATTCGCTGATTTAAAATTAGTGCCACACTACCGGTACTATCAATTTGACTTTGTGTATATTGATATAATTTTACTACACTTGTTTTCATTTATATAAAGTAACGAATTTGTTACTGATACAACAAAAATCAGGAACACATCATGGGTTTTTTCCTTCAGAAAAACATAATATTTATCCAAAATGCTTTGACTTAGTTCGAGTATTTACAAACATTTTTTAGCTCCAACTTTTATGGTATAGTAACTAAGGAGCAACTTTTTATTCGAGATGGTTTTGCTCTTGACTCAAGTCTTGGTCTGATGATGATGATGACGATGACAGAGACAAAGTCTACGATGGTGCGGGTTGTAAGCGTTCGGAAACACAGACGCAGCCAGAGAAGCAACTGCCCGCTCTCCTGGCTTAACTTACACCACACACCTCTCAGTGATTCCAGCGCTTATAATTACACGCGGGCCGTGATTCAGACATCTCGCGTTACCCTCCCGAATCGCCGCCGGCACCCAGCTAGCAAGCTGATCATTATACGAGCTAATCATATAGGAAACTCAGGTAGTCTAGACTATAACTATATCTAGCTGCACCTGTGAGGTATAGTAATAAATCACAGGTGATTGTTGTGACGCAAGATTTTAAAAGGTTACGGCTAAAATTTTGCTGCTTCAGGTGAATAAGAACGAAGTGTCTTTGTTTTTGTTCAGAAAACACTACTGTGAAGTTACATTGCATGATAACGAACTGATGTCTGTTTAGTTAATAGTTTAAAAATAACACTTTTACATGTATATGAAGCTGGAATTTCCTAGCAGGCAGTTAAGAAGTGCCGATTATTGACCGTGGAACACCGACGAGTCTGGCCAACGAGAAGTTTATACTGATATAGTTAGTGGTTAGGTTAGGTTAGGTTAGTTACATACAACGAAAAGGTCAAAATCTCTTTCAACGTCCTTGATTCTTGTTTTTCAGTATCGATCGTTTACATATGTATATTATTGCAGCTTACAGCTAATTTTGAGTTACACGCGCTGCATCACATTCGAGAAACACCTAACAACACACGCGAACGTAACACCACGTTCTAGATCCCGCCAGGGACACAAAAACTGAGCTAATCATACGTCTGTAAGTCCGTGTGTCCGTCTGTCTGGCTGGGAGGTTGATACCATCGGACACGCCTGTTGGCCGACAATTATCACATTACACGGATTAGACAGACGTGGGTAGCCGACTGTATTGTTCCTAGATGAGTTTTAAATTATTGATATGTCTAGGTCACATGATTCAATTTGAGAATGTATTTAGTTTATTTTCCTATCTTATGAACTTTGATACAGAAACACGTTAAATAGAGAGTTGAACCATGTCAAACAAATGAGCGTCTTTTTATTTTTAATAACAAACAAATTATAAAGTCTATCGTAACATCTTCGATAAGCAAAATATTCGTTTACAATGTTAGTAAAGTAAAATGTGTGTTTTTTTGGTTTAATAAAAGATTTTAAATAATTTAAAGAACACACTCAAAATTCGTTATAAGTACCAGTTCTTGTCCAAAATCCAAGCAAATTATCATCTGTTTGTGTTTCCTTAAGAGACAATCTATCTGTATCTGTTTATGCGGTTCTAGTACTTCAATATGCTCGGGCTGGAACAACTAAACTCCGTTTTACTACTCTCCAGTAATTCGAGGGACTTTACAACGCACTTTCCTTAGATTTATGTCAGCCTGGTAATTGTATCTCGTCTCAGAATACAGTTAGGTATGTCCTGATTGACTTTATGTGTACATAGACAGGTCTTATTAACAAATAAACTGTATATGAACTGTATGTCAGCTGGAAAGCTGCAATTTGGGTGCTGTTGGCATAACAAAACCACATTTTTAATGGGATATCTTTAAATGACTCTTCTCGGTCTGGACGTAGGGAGAGCTAGACTCTTACTGCCTAATCCCACCCTGTTCCTACAAATGCCCTTTGCGTTCCTAGACCAGGGCTACTTTTTCGAACAATTCCACAACCCTGGCCCGAAAATAAAATATCAATTATACAGCAACTGCACATACTTATAATGTGTAGTGCATTCACGGACGTGAGCACTTACCAGGATGACAGCGGCAATGAAGAGTTCTAAAGTTGAGGGAAAATTCGCTCTGGAAAATCGAAAACCATTGTTTGACACTGGACTACCGGTCAAAAAACTGGGCTGAAATGGTTTTATAGATTATATTTGTTGCAAAACTTTGCATCACAATGCAAGGTCGACTGCGCAATCAATTGAATCGGGACTTTCCATTCATAAATAGCTCGAATCGTGGTTAATATTATTATAGCAGGCAGATAATAACCGATTTTACTTTAAAACAATATTAAGAAACTAGAACTCTACCTATAGCACTCAGTAGTTTGAATTCCAGACTTACCAAAGCGTATTATTACCCAGTAAATGAATTGTGGAGATCGGGTAGGTATTCAATTTCGGATAATTTCTACACTATAGTAGGTATCTAATTATTCAGTTACCTCTGATTACAAATGTAATGATTAGAAACGCAATAAGTACGATATGTTATTGGTGGAGAAAAATGCTCTTGGAATAGTTCCTGATTAGATTACTGTTACAAAATTGTACACAGGACTGTTATTCTATTATACATTTGCCTTTAACAGTACGGCTACAATTTCTTAAAATCATCACACAACGTTTTTGAATCATACACTTGCACCGGTTTCCAAACAATATACGAAAATATGATTCGTTTTACATATCAATTAGTGAGTCCCGTATCAAAATCCCTTATTCAATTCTAAATAAGTACAACAACAAACAGCAGAAGCACGCAGCGACTAGCCTAACAGCAGAATATTTTGGACTTAAAATTGTATTAACACCTTGTAACAACAATATTCTAACAAATAAACTTATTCTATTCTATTCTTCTAGTCTATTCCTATTTTCTTCTCTATTTTAGCCATCTGAAAATCAGAACAGGACAAAAATGCGGACACTGGATGCACCGTTCTCTGCAACATTTTGTCCTCATTTCGTCCATACGGCTCGCAGTAAGCTCATTCGGTCAGTAGTCACGCATTACTGTTCAGTTCAGGACCATTATATCGAGAGCATATTGCTATACGGTCAACTGCACATCCACGGTAAAGGTGGGCTCTGACAGCGTCTTTATTACATAGCAATGAAGGCCAGTTTTGCGGTTTGCGTTTGTGCTTTAGCGTACTTTCAGTGGCTGTCGAAGAAAGCGTGCTGCGTTAAATATAGACTGCGTGGAAAGTGGTCACGTGGTACGCTGTTTACTGATTTCCCTGATCCGTGAAGGCAATTTTGAACATGGCACTTCTGGTGGTGGCTAAAGTTCGGTTCCACAATTATGTGTATACTAGCTACTTCCCGCGACTTCGTCTGCGTAGACTTTAGAACTGCCCCTCATTGTCTCATCCTTGGAACTGCATTTTCATGATTCAGGTATCCAGATATTGTGAGACCTTGCGGTGCGGCTGAAAGTAAGATTTCAGCCCCGACACAACTTCGACATGTTTGTGATCTCCTGGTAGGTACTTGTGAATCTTAAGCGCTCACGACTCCTGTCGAAAAAAATACTTTGGCATGTTTCTGGTCTTCTGGTTTCTACTTGTGAATCTGCACCGTTCATAATTCCAGCTCCGGCAATACTTTGACATATTAAATTAAAAAATCGACGTGGGTCTGCTCTCCTGGTTATTTTCGGGAATCTATAGCGTTCAGAATTTCCAGCCCAGAAAACACTTCCAGATGTATGTTATTGCTCTCTTGGTACTTCTGAATCTATTCCAGCTCCAAAATGCCTCGACATGTTTTTGCTCTTCTGGTACTTGCGAATCTATAGCGCTCTTAATTTCCAGTCCTCAAAAACATCGGCATGTTCCTACTCTCCTGGTATTTGTGAATCTGCAGCGCTCGTAATTATGGCCCCGGAATATCTCGACATGATTCTGCTCTGTTGGTACTTGAGAATCTATAGCGTTCACAATTTCCAGCCCCGAAAATACTTCGACAGGTTTTTGCTCTCCTGTTACTTGTGAATCTTTAGAGTTCATTAATTTTAGTCCGAAAATAAGCTTCGACATGTTTCTGTTCTCTTGGTATTTTTAAACATCACCGCTCACAACTACGGCGCCGAAAATAAATCGACGTGTGTCTGCTCTCCTGGTTACTTGCGGGAATCTATAGCGTTCACAATTTCAAGCCCAGAAAATACTTCGACATGTTTCTGCTCTCCTAGTACTTGTGAAAATATAGCGTTCACAATTCCAACGTGGAAAATGCTTTGACATATTACTGATACAACCGCTCGATTGGGTTACGGAACTACAGTCCCTAAATTTTTTTTGCTCTAGATTGCGTCATAGGAACTACAGTCCCTATTTTTAAAATAACGACCTGGCAACAAATTATGTCCATTTCTGTCTTACCAACGATATTTTGTATCATTTTGCTCTTTTCCACTCGAATCTTTATACATTTCTACATGCTTAAAATACGAAACACGCAACGGGCGAGTCCATTTTTAGAAAGAAATTAAATGTTTTATTCAGTCTGTGGTATGACGCGAGTTGCGCGATGACGTAGTGTCGAATAAACTTGTTTATTATGTTGTTTGTGAGTGAATTAGTGTTAATTAATGTTTTATTGGTGCATTGTGATGTGATTAATGTGTGTGCAAAAGGATTTCAACATGTGGGTAAGTTTTAGCACGTATTATATTCATTTTCATAACCCTTGATACACAAGGCGTCCATGTTGTCAGAACGCTTTCGTAATTTGTTAATTATTAAGTCTAGCTACTTGTTCTGACTAAAAAGTAATTATTATCGCATTTTATGTTTACTGGGCAATAGATTTCAGCCAAAACATAAACAAAACAAACGAAATTTACGTTATGATTAGAATTTTTGTTCCGTGGGTCGGAAGTAAACAATGCAAAAATGGCGGGAAATTGCTAATGTTTGGTGGTAGATTTTTTTTTTTTATATATGTTTTTGTACGGTGGAGTATGTTGTTTGTTATTTATCGTTTTTAGATATAACCCAGCTACCCATACAAGTCATAAAATATATATGTTATCGATCTACTTTTTAAATTATTCCTGTTCAAAGTTCACATAATGTGTTTTTTTCACCACTTATCAATGTTTACAAATTAATTAAAAAATATAGAAACTAACCGTTATCATACACTTAACGTAAGTTTAAAGAGCCGATTATCAGCTTTCGAACAAACGAAATAGTTAAGTGGCCTCTGTAATAGGAGGCGACGACAAAAAATGTATACGATATGTCAACAGCTGGCGCGCAGATCCCGCGTTTTTTAGTCGAGCCGCGCGCAATCTACGTCATAACGTGACTCATATTTGGCGCGGCTGACCCAGTCAAGCGAACTTGTGAACAGTCAAAAGAACTTGTGAACCTAAAGCGCTTATAATTCAAACCCCAAAAAAACTTCCGAGATGTTTCTGCTCTCCTGGTACTTGTGAATCAATAGCGCCCATAATTCCAGCCCAGAAATACCTTGACATGTTCCTGTTTTCCTGGTATTTGTGAATCTGTAGCGCTCGTAATTATGGCCTCGGAATATCTCGACATGATTCTGTTCTCCTGGTACTTGAGAATCTATGGCGTTCACAATTTCCAGCCCGAAAATAAGCTTCGACATGTTTCTGTTCTCTTGGTATTTTTTAAACTTCACCGCTCACAACTCCGGCGCCGAAAATAAATCGACGTGCGTCTGCTCTCCTGGTTGCTTGCTGATCTATAGCGTTCACAATTTCCAGCCCAGAAAATACTTCGACATGTTTCTGCTCTCCTAGTAGTTGTGAAAATATAGCGTTCACAATTCCAACGCGGAAAATGCTTCGACATATTTCTGATCTCTTGGTACTTGTAAATCTAAAGCGCTCATAATTCAAGCCCTGAAAAAACTTCCAAGATGTTTCTGCTCTCCTGGTAATTGTGAATCTGTAGCGCTCGTAATTCCGGCCCCGGAATACCTCGGTATGTTTCTGCTCTCCTGGTACTTGTGAATCTGTAGCGCTTGGAATCCTAGGCAAGCGTGCTCCACCTTAGACCGCGTCATCGCTTAACATCAGGTGAGATAGCGGTCAAACGTTTGCCTAGCAATAGTAAAAAAAAACCAGTCCCTAAAATACTTCGAAAAGTTTCGGCTCAAAAGAAATCTTGCCCAAAAATAATTTGACATGTTCCTGGTCTCCTTGTAATTGTGAATCTTGAGTATTTTAAACTTAACCGCTCACAACTCCGGCGCTGAAAATAAATCGACGTGTGTCTGCTCTCCTGGTTATTTTCGAGAATCTATAGCGTTCACAATTTCCAGCCCAGAAAATACTTCGAAATATTTCTAATCTCCTGGTACTTGTGAATCTAAAGCATTCATATTTCAAGCCCCAAAAAAACTTCCGAGATGTTTCCGGCCCCGGAATACCTCGGTATGTTTCTGCTCTCCTGGTACTTGTGAATCTGTAGCGCTCTGTATTCCAGACCAGAAAATTTCTGCTCTGCTTAAAAAAAAATCTTGCCCATAAATAATTTGACATGTTGCTGGTGTCCTGGTGGTTGTGAATCTCTTAGCACTCGTAATAAAATTCTAGCCCGGTAAAAAAAATTGTCATGTTTCTGTTCTCCTGGTACTTTTTAATCTGAAGTACTAAGGTAGCAGAAACTTTGGACTTCAACTTCTTCCTCTGTCTCCATTAAGTCATGTATGTTACCTGGATAAAAAGTAGCCTATGTGTTATTCCAGGATGTGACCTATATATGTACCAAATTTCATCCAAATCCCTTCAGCCGTTTTTGCGTGATTGACGGACAAACATCCAAACATACAAACATGAACGCTTGCAATGAAAGCCAATCTATTTTCCAGCAAAAAAAAAACCTGACCAAAAATACTTTGACATTATGTCTGCTCTCCTGGTACTCGAAAATCTTTGGCGCTCACAAATTCAGACCCGAAAATATTTCGACATGTTTATGCTCTCCTGGTACTTGTGAATCTGATGTACTAAGGCAGCAGAAACGTCTGATTTCCACTTCCTCCTCCGCTGCCATTAAGCTATGCCTTTTATCGGGATAAAAAGTAGCCTATGTGTTATTCCAGGATGTGACCTACATATATGTGCGAAATTTCATACAAATCCCTTCAACCGTTTTTACGTGATTGACGGACAAACATCCAAACATACAAACATACAAACATACAAACATACAAACATACAAACATACAAACTTTCACATTATAATATTAGTAGGATTGTATGGCAGTCTCTTTCTAAATCTAAACATAATCCTACTAATCCTACTAATATTATAAATGTGAAAGTTTGTATGTTTGTATGTTTGTTCGTCAATCACGCAAAAATGGATGATAGGATTTGAATGAAATTTGGCACACATATAGTTGACATCCTGGAATAACACATAGGCTACTTTTTATCCCGATAAAAGGCATAGCTTAATGGCGGCGGAGGAGGAAGTGGAAATCAGACATTTCTGCTGCCTTAGTACTTCAGATTCACAAGTACCAGGAGAGCATAAACATGTCGAAATATTTTCGGGTCTGAATTTGTGAGCGCCGAAGATTCTCGAGTACCGAGCAGACATAATATGACAAAGTATTTTTGGTCAGGTTTTATTTTGCTGGATATATAGATTTTTGCTGGATAGATTGGCTTTCATTGCAAGCGTTCATGTTTGTAGGTTTGGATGTTTGTCCGTCAATCACGCAAAAACGGCTGAAGGGATTTAGATGAAATTTGGCACATATGTAGGTCACATCCTAAAATAACACATAGGCTACTTTCTATCCCGGTGACATACATGACCTAACGGAGACAGAGGAAGAAGTGGAAGTATAAAGTTTGTGCTACCTTAGTACTTCAGATTCAAAAGTACCAGGAGAACAGAAACATGTCGAAATTTTTTACCGGGCTAGAATTTTATTACGAGTTCAGTGCTAAAAGATTCATAAGAACAAGGATACCAAGAACATGTCAAATTGTTTTTGGGCAAGATATTTTTTTAAGCAGAGCAGAAACTTTTCGAAGTATGTCTCGATTTTTTTTTTATAGGCAAACGTTTGGCCGCTATCTCACCTGATGTTAAGCGATGATGCGGTCTAAGGTGGAGCACGCTTGCCTAGAATTCCGAGCGCTACAAATTCACAAGTACCAGGAGAACAGAAACATACCGAGATATTCCGGGGCCGGAATTACGAGCGCTACAGATTCACAATTATCAGGTGAGCAGAAACATCTCGGAAGTTTTTATGGGGCTTGAATTATGAGCGCTTTAGATTCACAAGTAACAGGAGATCAAAAATATCATTTTCCGCGTTGGAATTGTGAACGCTAAATTTTCACAAGTACTAGGAGAGCAGAAACATGTCGAGGCATTTCGGAGCTGGAATTAGGAGCGCTACAGATTCAGAAGTACCAGGAGAGCAGTAACATCTCGAAGTATTTTTTGGGCTAGAAATAATTCTGAACGCTATAGATAGATTCCCGAAAATAACCAGGAGAGCAGACACACGTCGATTTATTTTCGGCGCCGGAGCTGTGAGCGGTGTTTAAAAAATACCAAAAGAACACAAACATGTCGAAGCTTATTTCCGGGCTAAAATGATGAACTCTAAAGATTCACAAGTAACAGGAGAGCAGAAACCTGTCGAAGTATTTTCGAGGCTGGAAATTGTGAACGCTACAAGTACCAGGAGAGCAGAATCATGTCGAAGATTTTTGGGGCCGAAATTACGAGCGCTACAGATACAGAAGTACCAGGAGAGTAGGAACATCTCGAAGTTTTTTTGGACTAGAATTATGAGCGCTATAGATTTACAAGTAACAGGAGACCAGAAACATGGCGAAGTTTTTTCAGGGCTGGAAACTGTTCACAAGTACCCGGAGAGCAGAAACATGTCGAGGTATTTTCGGGGCCGGAATTATGAGCGCTAAAGTATAAAAATTACCAGGAGAACAGAAACATGGCGAAGTATTCCGTGGCCATAATAATGAGCGCTACAGATTCACAAATACCAGGAGAGCAGGAATATGTCGAAGTTTTTTGGGACTAGAATTATGAGCGCTATAGATTCACAAGTACCAGGAGACCAGAAACATGCCGAAGTTTTTCCAGGGCTGGAAACTGTTCACAAGTACCCGGAGACCAAAAACATGTCGAGGTATTTTCGGGGCTGGAGTTATGAGAGCTAAAGTATAAAAATTACCAGGAGAGCAGAAACATGTGGAAGTATTCCGTGGCCATAATAATGAGCGCTACAGATTCGCAAATACCAGGAACGCAGGAACATGTCGAAGTTTTTTGGGGCTGGAATTATGAGCGCTATTGATTCACAAGCACCAGGAGACCAGGAACATGTCGAAGTTTTTCAGGGCTGGAAATTGAGAACGCTATAGATTCACAAGTACCAGGAGAGCAGAAACATGTCGAAGCATTCAGGGGCCGGATAAAAAGTGCTACAGATTCAGAAGTACCAGGGGAGCAGAAACATCTCAAAGTTTCTTTGGGACTGGAATTATGAGCGCTATAGATTCACAAGTACCAGGAGACCAGAAACATGCCGAAGTTTTTTCAGGGCTGGAAACTGTTTACAAGTACCCGGCGAGCAGAAACATGTCGAGGTATTTTCGGGGCTTTAATTGCAGACCGTTAGGATTCAAAAGTACCAAAGGACCAGAAACATGGTAGGTATAGTGAGGTATTTCTGGCGCCAGAATTTTGAGCGGTTATGATACAAAATTACTCGAAGAACAGAAACACTTCGAAGTATTTTTGGGGCTGAAATTGTGAGCGGTTAGGATTTAAAATTACCAGAAGAACAAAAACATGTTGAAATAATTTTGAGGCTAAAAATGTGACACAAACGTATCGAAGTTTTTTCTGGGCTGGAATTGTGAACGCTATAGAATTACAAGTACCAAAAGAGCAGAAACATGTCGAAGTTTTTCGGGCCTGGAATTGTGAGCAGTTAGTATTCAAAAATAAGAGGACAACAGGCACATGCCGAAGTTTTTTCCGGGCTGGAATTAGAAGCGCTAAAGATTAACAATTACCAGGAGACCATAAACATGTCGCAATATTTCCGGGGCTGGAATTATGAGCGGTTTGGATTCTAAATTACCGGGAGACAAGATTCACAAGTACTTACCAGGAGATCACAAACATGTCGAAGTAATTTTGGGGCTGAAATCTTACTTTCAGCCGCACCGCAGAGATTCACAATATCTAGATACCTGAATCATGAAGATGCAGTTCCAAAGATGACACAATGAGGCAACAAAGTTGCGCGGCAGTTCTAAAGTCTACGCAGACGAAGTCGCGGGAAGAAGCTAGTATGTCATATTACAAACTCTCCAAACTTGGCAGAGTGCAGTGCTGTACCTTTGCTAACAGGTTTATTATTCAATATTTCTTAGCGGAGTGGTCGATGTCTTTCATCTGAAATGATAATGATAAATCGCGGCTCGTTTAGTTTCATCGAGAACTAATTTAACTTACCAAATGCATCCTTCTCTGCCAAAAATCATACGATTCCAACACATACCACCAGTTAAGACATAATTTTACTATGGAAAACATCATACCTAAACGCCTTGAACCAGGATAATCATATAACACTGAACATTGAACCACATTCATATTTTGTTCTAAGGCAGCAGGTACCAGGCGTTCATGACACTGTGTGTATGGAAATGTCTGCTTGTTCTGGGCAACTTTCCCGTTTGTTCTGTGCTAGCGGACGCGGGAAGTGAACGGGTGAATATGCTCTGTTGTGAAGTATGGAAATTGGAAGCAAACATTGAGCTGTTGTTCTTTACACGGAGTGAGAACTGGAATAATGATGAAGAGAGCTACAAGTAGTGAGTAAGTTGCTCTACAGAAGTACCTAATACGGGCTTTGAGGAGTATTTCTAATGAGTCCAAATAACGTACCGAGTAAAATAAACCTATATACGGTGCCACACCACAATCGTCTTACAAAGGCAGCCTACTGTAAAATGTACCCGATATAAACTACAACCAGGAGCGATATTTTTTTTTAAATAACTCACTAAGATAGCAGGTACAATAAAAATAAGTAATACATTAGAATTACGTTACACCCTGTTAATATGTTTAGGTTGTATCAAAACAATGTCACCAAAAAATGACCAACCAATGTCATCAAAACAATGTAACCTGGTTGTTTCAAACTACTTACGTCATGCGTCATAAAATAATAATAATAATTTAATTTTTGTAATAATTTTAATGTTCATAAATATATTTTTGATAATGAATGTCTAGTAGTCATCGGATAGATGAAGTGGGCTGCCGTTAGACCACCAACATGGCAGCGTGTATAGAGATTGAGTTCAAGAGCGGGCTGGCGGGTTATAGAAAATTAAAAACATGGAAATCACCAAATCTTTCGAAGCAGACTTTTCTTACTGAAAGAAGCCCCTTTAAAAATTGTGAAGTACGACGTGATTAAGTAAAATCACTCGCAATAAGACAAGAAATCTGACACCAGTCTAGTAATCTTGTTAGCGATCTACGGGCTTTTGGAAGTCGGAGAGGCAGCCGTTGCATTTAAATACTAGAAGTCATCTACATCCAGTTAGACTGGAAACTGAACCCAACATAGTTAGGTTGAGGCTACGCAGATTTAATAAGCATTTTTTTCTAAATTTACTTAGACTTTCATGTGTTTTGTTATGTGGCAAATACGGCACGCGTTCATCACAGTTTAACATCAACGTATTGAATGACACAATAAATAACATTCGACACTGAAGTGCTCGAGGTCGGACAAAACAGATTGATCGACATCACGGATAACGAGCGCTCCCGGGCGGCCGGCGGCCGGCGGTCACAGCCAGCGGTCAACCCTGACAGGCGGCGGTAAAGTGTAACAACCGGCGGTAAAACACGCCCTAACGAACGACTCGGAATTTACAATATCGCACACCTGGATAAAATGTCAGGGCGAAAGCACATGGACGAATATTTATTTGAGATGTGTTGCTGGGAAGTTTATTGGCCACTTTTGCTCCACAGCTAAAACACTAGCGGGCGTTTTGTTGGACTGTCTTTTTAAAAAACTTGACGTTCGAAAAGTGCTGGCTCTCAGCCTAATTTGTATAGAATAGAAAACATTTATAAATTTAATAAATGACTTGGATTTTTAATAATTTGCAATTGATTTTATCACAATTGTAAAGTTTTATCACATTCAAATTCTTTATCATAATTTGAGTCGAAAGCCGGTCCTGTACGTCTCCCACGGGTCATCGGTCCACCTTCCAACACTGCGTCTTCCGGCACACTGGCGTGCGGTGTCCACTCCAGAACCTTGCGACCTCATCGCGGACAATTTATTATTCAATTTAACTTTTCTGATTATGTTTCGTTCTCTACATACCTGCAATATAACCTTCGTTATGCTCTTATTTAGTTGCAACAGAGCATGTTTTCTTCTTCTCAAGATCTTAGCCGTTATCGAGTGTTAATTCTCTGCATAGCTCTCTGCATCGACTGGTTCGACACGAGTGTGATATAGCTACAGCCAACTTTAAGTCTATAGTGATTATGTTTCAGGCAAGCGTGCTCCATTCGCTTTCCACTAGGTGAGATTGTGGTCTAACGCTATCAATGTTTTTATCATTCCTGTCAAAACTGTCCTAGTGTTTCCTTAAAAATACACACCCAATCCTCGAAGCCGTTACTAATAGACTAAAATTAATGAGTGTACTCGTACCATGACTTTTGCAGTAATATCGCCTAACGAGCGACACATGTCATTCGGCGGCAGTAACTCAACGCGTCGCAGGTATAAATTGATCGCCCACTACACTGCCACTGTTATAGAGAACTGCACTACAGATACACACAGACGATACCGATATACATAGTACACTATAGCAACCGACTCAGTACTATTCAGTGTGGGCTCGCGCTTGATGACTAAATTATAGTGGAACTGGTAATTGAGATAACAAATGAACGGCTAATAATTGCATTATAGCTGAATTAAGTTCTGCGACGTAAATAGAGTTGCTCGTTGGTTTTTCGTCAGTTTAATTTCAATCACAAATGATGTATCGCAAAATTTAGCTATAATTTCAATCATTCTGATGTAAGTAAGTATGCAATTGTTTATCAATCAATACATTAATTTGTTACTGACGAGTGATTAAGTGACTGACAGACAACACACAGCCGAAACTAGTGGTCGTAGAAGGATTTCCCGAAATTCCTACGGCAACCCCACCGCCTGGCAAGCTACCACCATCATGGCTAAGTCTGTCGCCATAACAACAATGTTAACAGCTTTGTTGTGTTCCGGCAGTTAGAGGTATGATAGCCAGTTCCTCTGTGTAAGAGGATTCCGGGTGAAACTCGCTTCCATCTTCGGCCTAATCGTCACTTTCCATCAGGTGAGATTTGGGCCAAGTTTCCCCGTTTCGTATAAAAAAAAAAAAAAACTGGAAAAAACGGGATTTGCGCGTACGAAGTCGCGGGCAAAAGTAGTCTAATATAAATTTGGTTCAATTACATTAGATCCGTTATTGCACCTCAGTACAGTCTTATTTTTTTCTAGAGGAAGCCATTCCTTCCGGTAGCAATCGAGGTCGTCCCGCCATTTTTCCCTTGATCTGTCGCAATGTCCACTGTTGTTAAGACAGTGAGACTCATTCGGTGGTTATTTTAGCCAATTTCTTATCATGAAGGATCAATGACAAGAAATAGGCTTGATACTCACATTACATTATCCTACAGGTGAAAGTTCATTTCCATGCCAAGTCTAATCTACATTATCCTCCACAACAGGTAATAAGGCACATATACCGCGCGTACAGTCACGTGATGACGTCGAACTCCTCAATAGTAAACAGCTGATTCGTCAAGCGCACTTTGTCACCGTTCAGTTAAGAGCGAAGAATTTGATCGAGTTCAATAGTCTTACAATGGTAACAATGGAATTGTACTACTAGATTTAGTCAAATGGATTTACCTACGTTAAATTCAGATATTTTAAATCTTGTAAATAAAACTTAGGGTTTTCCTCTGACTACAGCGTTGGAGTTGAGTTCGATCACTACGTTTTAGTAATTTCATGTTTCGGAGTCTGGGTTTGTATAGCGGGCTAAATGTGAATGCAGGGACTGACTGCAGTCTGCATACCTAGAGATCACAAAGATAAAGTATTAATGGTCACCGAACAGACTGCAAATCTGACAAGCATACAAAAATACATAAACTCCTAAACGACAGTAGTCGTTCTAAGATCTAGCATTTATCAGCAATTACCCTTTTCCAAATTACAGGCGAAAGGTTATGTTAGCTCATCACACTACATACAACTGATACAACTGCAACAAACTAACACACAGTTTGTGTGACCTAAGACTGAGCAGATAGTTTCATTGTAGCACTACTGGTTGAAAGAGAGGTCAATGTGCGACGGCGATGAGTCAGCGATACCGATCGGAAACTAATTCGCTTCGGTTAATGTTCAACATTATGTAACGATTACGCTTCGGAGACTTTCGGCTATTGTTAGGTCTTTACAAGTTGCTTCACTGTAACCCAATGATCCAATATTGTCGTTTCTCACAGACCCTAGCTTCATTGTCAGGGCGTCAAGCTCCTTCAAATACTCGGTCTTATCTCGAAAGTAAATATACTGCAAGTCTGCAAGGAGTGGTGGTCATGGCACAGTCCTGGATATCACTTGGCTTGTTCAATGGCTTGAGTCACTACGATCCATTATCACCACACACTCAGCGCGCAGAGATGTGAAGGAGATGGCCCATCATCGGTTAATCAAAGAACCAAAAAAGAAATCCAAATGTGTACCATACATGTATATTCAATGAATTCACCCACTTGCCACGACCGGCGTATCTCGAAGACAATCTATCATCCATTCATCAGCGGCATGAAGCGGACGGAAGCAGCCGTTAATTGCTGGAAGCGAGCGGCCGCGCCAATGACAGCGCCACTCGCCAATGTGGCCAGTTAGAGGCTCAATTGAGCCGCAGATAATGCGCTAAGTGGTTAATCTCCTTGAGCGAGAAGCGCCGCAATTGTTTGCAAGATGAAATATCTGAGAGACCACTGTTAAGACCAATGCACACGATGAGTCGATTTTGTAAAAACTGACGCGCGTTTGCCGTTAAACTCAAATTCAGTACGAAATAAAAAATAGTCTAGTTTTTGAGAATGTATTCAAAACTTTTGTTTTTGAACTTTTTGTTTTATTCAAATAAAGTTTCAAGAGTTGGTAAAACAAAATATAACGCTTAACGATCGATATTCTTTTTATAGAAATCGGAGTAAAGTCTAGTTTCATCTTTCTCCCGCTTCTGAAGAACATATGCAAAGTACTGCTGCTCGTGTAAATTGCCATACTTCAAGTTCGTGAATGATAATTCTGACTTGGCTAGAAAAACAATTTCTTACACGTCTTCCTAGAGAAAATCTAGGTTTTATCAACAACCCTGGCAGCGTGTCTGACGCAGCCGATCGGAACGAGTCGTCCGAACAAATATTGTTGTATGTAAGGTGAGCGCTGATTGCTGGGAGAGCGCGCACTGATCACTGATCACCTGCGGGCTGTGACTGTGAGAATGTGTGACGCGGATAATTAGAGACCCTGTTTGTTTGTATTTGTACTAGTTTGTGGTACGCGTTAAGGAGACGTGCTGCTGGGGTGTTGTTATAACTTTATAAGGGATTTTTTTTATTATTATGATTTAGATATTTTATTTATATAGATTAGAAGTATGCTGTTTAACCTGTCAACGCACATAAGGCTTTATTGGAGCCAAGTCTTACTATTGTTCATTTAATTTGCGGACGCTGACAGATTACTTAGAAACAATGTTAACTCGAAAGTTGTACTTATGTATGTGTTAATGCGTACAAATTAACTTTAACTAACTTTAACTATCTATTAATAAGTGGCTCGACTAATTAAATACATAGAAAGTACCAACTTTCACAGTGTATTAATAGATACTGGCTATTATATTACACAAAGTTTGTCTCAGCAAATAAAAAGTGTGCACATAGGTACAAGATGAAAAAGAGAGAGGAAGAACTCATTGGGCATCAATATTGTCGTCCGCTACCCACAACATCCTAAACATAACTAGTATTGTAATTGGAATGTGATTTTGTTTGCTACATAAATAATTGTGACCCTGGAGACGAAAATAAAATTAAATGCGAGACACACAAGCCGAGAGCAAGAGAAAATTAAAAGATAGAACAGTTTCTTTTAATTAGCTCTTGCTTTCGGCTTGTGCTCAAGTTTAAGTTCATTTTCGGCCACCACAATATTTTTGAACTCCATCAAATAACTTAGCATTTATAGTTAGTACAGGCTACAGCAGGCCACCATAAAGTATCGGAACAGCCCAGCAGTTAATGCGGCGCTCAGCGCACTATACTGCGCTCACTGCCAGTCGAGCTGGAGTTACGACTGATTGTGGACGTCTGGACGTCTGGCTCCGGCCAGGACCGACACACGATACCACCTGGTTTACTTTCAGTTCTGAGAATTGTCAGGCCCAGTAATCTATAACAAATGGACTCGAATGGTTATCATGGTGCTGGAGGAAAACTAAGAAGGACACTGAGCCTAAACTGTATGGACCCGATTTGGATGTATGTAAATCGTCGGCTGTTTGACAATATATTTTTTGTGAAGACATAGTTAGTTAGTGTAGATTTAGAAAAGCATTGGCCAGTCTCCTTTATTGGTCAAGATAGCTTGTAAAATCGAGCGACAGTGTTCTTTTTTTTAAATTTTAACCCTTCTCACGATGATGTTAAGTAACTTCTCCTTAAGTCATTTCACTTGTATTGAATTCCGTCGTTTGTCGGAATATGTCATATTTTGTTAGATGCCGCCGCCCGCGCTCCGCCCACCATGACTCGAAATATAACTGTCTTGCTGACAGTTACATACCTACCAATAATAACTTTTATTCATAACGTAATTAAACATTAAACCTCCAGCACGTTCTTCACAGTTCTAACACAGAAATATACTGTGGTACAACATAGTAATTCAAAGACGCGCAAAAATGCCTAGGTAAACCGTATATTATTGTAAACTCAGACGTGATAATTCTAATAGGAAATACTGATGTTCACCTAAGTGCCAACTCAAACAGACAAAAATATAAACTTGACACAATAACATTAACATCCAATCTCACTTGATGGATAGCGATTTTGTGGTCGAACGAGCATGCTCCATGCGTGCTCGTCAAGAAGTAGCCAGAAGTAGTCAGGATCTCCAAGTTGAGTGTGTTCAAGAACTCCACGACCTCATCCCACCGGCCCCTACTACCATCGGACATCCAACTGCAACTTACCATCCTTACCTTGCTATACTAAGTGTTTCCAAACGACTTTTATAATGCGCACAGCAAAGTTGTGGAGCTCTCTGCCTGCGTCTGTGTTTCCGAACGCTTACAAACCTAATCTCTTCAAAGTTAGAGTGAACAGGATCCTTTTGGGTAAGCTCGCTCCATCGTAGACTTGGTCACTGTCATCTCTTTCCTAGAGTCAAGAGCAAACCATCTCAAACAAAATAAAAATGTCCAGATTGTAACTATCATGAAACATCACAGACTGCTGCATGACTTTTGTTCGTACAATGACAGAATGTTCTAAATCTCAGTATATAATATATAGTAGTCTATGGTTCTAAACCTTTTGTGCGGTGGGTGGTGAGTTTACACCGTCATTTAGCCAGTTATGGCCATATGTTGACATCTCATGTAATATATTACATTACGAAATACAACAACAACAGACATATTTGGAATAAAATATACCATAAATTTACGTATGGTTTCTATCACGGTACCAGAGTCTCATAACTTTGCGGGTATCACGGTACCTACCCATAAACACCTCATTTGTTTCCCCATCGATTTAATTCCAACATTAACGACGAGGCGACATTCTCGTAGTTTTAACTACATACCGAGTAGTCATCGACTATATACTAGCGCGGCCCGCGGCGTTGTCCGTCGTTTAATAATTAAACATCGCTTGATTCATGATTATGGCCGGCAGTGGAATATGTTCACGTATGTTTGTTAATTTTTCTGAAATAACTTTTGTAGAAACTATTTTTTATTTGACATCGAATCGTTTTGTTGCCGAAGGCTGTCGAACATTTTGGGCCAAATCAAAATAATGAGCATTTTAGTACGTATTGAAAACGTTATTTGAAATCAATATGATGTAGTTTTCATCTTTACGTACACAAATGATAAAACGATGAAAATTAATTCTCAATATTATCAATGTGAAATGAGGTTGTCAGAACCGATTATAATAAAATTAAAATTGACCGAAAAGTACCTAACTTAAATTCCAAAACATTTTTTCTTTCATTAATTTCAGAATCACACAACCTGATCCAATCAGTAAAAACATGCGCATTCTATGCCAAGTGTAGGTATCCTAACTTATACAATAACAGTTTATCATCCAAAGCTATTTCAAACACCACAACTGTACGATGAAAGTAACACAATCTGATTGATGTCTGATTACAAAGTGCTCATAATCCTCAAACCGGTGGCCCATCACTTAATAACGATGCTAATCAAGCTATCTCTGACTTACTGCCACATCTCAAGAGGTCAGCCTCCCTGATAATCTTCACTCACACCTCTTTCGATTAAATTATAAGGCAAGGTCTTTATAAGTGAAATGAAGAAACAAATTAAATAAGTTGTTGATATACTTGACAGCTGGCGGTAGTGTTGGGTGGTTGATAAAATCATCGATAGTTTTGTCGTGTTGAATGTTCGGATAGCATCGATGGGGTACGCCTTGAATCGTTACTTATTCTATAGTAATTAAGTTGTGAAATAACCATGTACTTCTGATCAATACCTTGTAATGTGTATGTACTTAATGAATCATTACAAGTTCTCTCATTCAATAGAAGCTAATGAATCATGGACTTCATTTTCTTAATACCATTCATGTTATCAGTTGTTACTTATTTCAATAGTAAGTAATTGCATAATTAAAGATGAGATATTCCAACACCGATGCGGTGAGTGACGTGACCCACCTGCATTGTTATTCTGCCGGTCGATTCTGCAAACATGTAACAAGATAGCATGACAGCTCACTTGTCGTTCACTCCGCCTAAGTGATCACCGTGAGATGTCAACAGAATCAACCGGCTGTAAACATCACACCGTGAAGACTTAGGTGAATTGTGCTTAGGTGTGTTCTGTGCATCGTGAATCGTCACTGGTAAATGACAGGTAAGACAGTATGTCGTTTGTCGTGAGATATTAACAATAGACCGACGGGTCCCGGCGCGAACCATACGAAAAGATTTGAAACATTAACAATAATTTTGTCGACATTTAAATATCGATAGCTTGACATCACTTTTTCAGTACGAAGTAGCGCCGAGGTTTGAAAGTGCAGTAAATATAAACATAGTGGTTAATTGAAATCTCTCCGTGGGACGGATCCGCAGATATACGACACGGCTCTTAACTTAATGCAATATTGTTAACGTGCGGATCACGCGTATTTATTGCACCGAACCTTCCGAGAGCCTAAGGACGTTGCGATCGAATGTTTAATTTTATTTTATTTTATTACTATGGTATTGATAAAACGGAAAGTTTTAAGTTTAAATCATAAGGTGAATGATGATGATAGAGAGGGTTTGAATGAGACATCTGGTTCAACTCAAACAATTTGGTTTGAGGGTAAGTCGATCATCATAAGTCGCGTTTAGTGGTGCCCATGTTCAGAACATGAACCAATCATTGTCGTGCACCAAGTGCCAATAGTCATGCATCTGTACTTGGAGGTACCTTTGTTGACTACCACCAATGCTGCTACCTTTAGGTAGCCACCTACTGTGCCCAAACTATCTAAGAAAACAATTGGTAATAAACAGGAGACTGCACCAGTGCACCATCTACAACTTCTGTGATTGTTGAAAGTTAAGTTTAAAACTAAGTATGAATATTGGCTTAAGCATTGTTTTCCTCTGACTTTACGGTCAGATTTTATACATTATTTCCACAAGTGCGTGTACCTGTACGCTGGGAGGCTCATTTCATAGAGGACCTCTATAATCGTGTAGTTTACGATCACTGAGGCTGTTGGCGATCAAATTATGCGACAGCAATGGATATTAAATTGTGCGCTTGAGCAAATACTATTTTGTTTTTGTAAAGCTGCATTGCAAGCGGTGAAGGTCTACTGTGTATTTGTGTGATGGGTTTTGCTGTTGAAGAAGCTCTTTATATAAAGTTATTCAGAAGTTTACTTGTCAATAGTTAGTGCACCGATATTTAAAAATTAGTCTGGTTGGCCAATAGCGTTATAGCACTCTTAGTCAAAATCTATATCTATACTAGTCTATACTAATATTATAAAGAGGTTTGTATGTTGGTAAGTTTGTATGTAGGGGGTAATCTCAGGAACCACTGGTCCAATTTGAAAAATTCTTTCAGTGTTAGATAGCCCATTTATTGAGGAAGGTTATAGGCTATATTACTATATATCATCAAGCTAAGACAAATAGGAGCGGAGCAGTAACGGAAAATGTGACGCAAACGAAGTTGCGCGGGTCAGCTAGTTATATAATTTTACAAAAATGCCTTGACTGTCAAAAGTTACAGCCAAGATAGAGCATTGACTTTCAAAAGGTAAAGCAAAGTCGACTTCAAGCCTAGAGAAATTGAGATACTACCGATTAAAATAAGAATTGTAGAAAATCTAGAACTAAAATAAAATCAGGTGAGATAGTGGTCATAGCCTATGAATAGTAGAAAAGACACAAAAAAAATATATTTCGGTAGCGCTTATCAATGTCGTATTTCTGTTTAAAGTCACTTTACGAGAGCTCGTGTAGCTTGTATGCTGGTGCACAAGAAAGTAGGTAGGTATATTAAAATTCAGTCAGAACTAAACTCCACCAAGTAAGGTTAACGTTTTGTCTTGTTAATGTTCTTTTTATTAAACACAGAGTAGTATTTCGTGTTAGCAAATAATTAATGTTGATGCCATTCCGTCGTAAACCATACACATTCCATGAACACGGAGCATGGAGGCTGGAGGTGTGTCCGACGGCTTGTTATCTGTAAGTGCGGCGTTACTGTCTCTCTCCGCGACCACGACACGCTAAACGACGCGTTGTTCCTTTATTTTGGTTCACTACAAGTCGTATCCGTAGGTAAGTACGAGCTAGTCAGTCTGCTGGTGGAAATAAGGCGTGCGGATCACAAGGACAAAAATTTAAAGCAAGGAAAAGGTTTATTTTGGACTGGCACAAACAACAAAGTAAAATGAATGTATTACTTACCATAATTTCTAATTATTACGGGCTTTTGATGCCACAAAAGATCACTTAACTTTCGAAATGAACTGTTTATGGAGATGGGTCGATGAATATAAAAATGTTGACACTTGGAGGGTCTGAAGAACAGGTGAACAGCTAATATGCTGAAAGTTATAGATAACTAGCTGACCCGCGCAACTTCGTCAGCGTCACATTTTCCTTTAATGCTCCGTTCCTATTTGTCTTAGCGTGATGATATATAGTCTATAGCCTTCCTCGATAAATGGGCTATCTAACACTTAAAGAATTTTTCAAATCGGACCAGTAGTTCCTGAGATTAGCGCGTTCAACCAAACAAACAAACAAACTCTTCTGCTTTATAATATTATAAGTATAGATTTATGTCAGATGGCAGATAAGCTATTCAGTGGAAGAAGAAAAACCTACCGGATTTTTTCTTCTATAAAAACAAATGACAAAGACAATACACTACTTGACGGGCTAAACAACGTCTTTCACAAAACGTAAGTCTCGCAGCACTAAACAGGTGAACACAGACAAAAGGCGACGTAAACATAATCTAGAGAGCACACTCGGCTCCCAGACAATGCTCAATGATTCAACAAGCAATGATATCCCTCGTTTATGAGCGACCACCGGCCGTGCCTCATAACGCGACACCTCCCGCCTGCTCTGCGGCCCTGGTACCTGGTACTGCAGCATTCGTTATTACTCATTACCAGCGTCCGACACGAGAATGCTATTAAGAAAACCGAGTTTATGTCAACCGTGTGTATGTAAAATTTCTACTCGAGATGTGCGTAAAGTTTGTCTGCTATACTTTTATGAGAGCCTGGTATCATTGTCTGCCTGTGAAGTTGTTATAATAATACATCTGTTGTGGAAGGTCCACTTAGCAGACCAACTGTTGTTTTTAAGGATATCGCAATTTTGTTGATTATTTTGAATTTCTATACTTTTATGAATGCCTGGTACCATTGTCTGTCTGTGAAGTTGTTGTAATAGAACTTATTTTGTGAAAGGTCATCGATGGTTGATTGTATTGTGTTAGTTATTGCGAATTTATAATATGTGTTAAAGTTCGATGTAACATTTATAATGCTAAGCTTGGTGCAACTTTTAAAACAGCAGGGGCCTGAGTCTGCTATTTTTATAAATTTGTTATTCCGACACGATCCCATTGTCATGCCATTGTCATTTTGCTAAAAGTTCGTAATCTGCTAAATTCATAATCGCACGGTCGCTGGCACGTCAGTGGCCGGTCACTGGGACGTCAATGGTCTCGTAATAGAATTGCGGTAGGAATGCCGTATTGCTATTATTATAAAAACGAGCTCAATTTGAGCATTTATTCATGCCTAAATAATATGTAAAACTAAATTTAATACAATCGTATTAAATTTAGTTTTACATATTATTTATTAGTGTTAAAAGCAATCTGAAGTAGTGAGAAATTCGTAAATACTAAATCTGTCATTATGTACGAGATTACCATTCATATGGCTTTCTTTCAATGGCGTATCAGTGGTTGATCATTGGAATGTCATAATGACGCCATTATGATGCCATTATGTTATTAGATTACCAAACTTGTCAAAACCAACCATTTTGAAATCAGTGATCGACCATTCTGACACTATTGTAATAGCAGACTCGGGCCCCTGGTCGAATCTAGTCGATGGTGATTTTTGAACGTTTGTGCCCAAGTAGTAGCCACGTTTATAGTGGCCTCAGTGATATTCATCGTCATCGGTAGGCCACGGTTTAAAAAAAAAGTGGTAGAAGTAAGATGTGAATGTTAGTGGTACGAAGCCTACAGCCGATCGTATAAAGGTGTAACCAGAAGCAAATGATTTACAACGATTGGACGTTGATGAAGTCTTCCCCATAAAAGTTCATCGTTAATTTAATGTTCGCGCAGTAATTGAACAAGTTTTACTTTTAATTGCCGAGTGAAAACTCGTCGTTTACGAGTACGAGTCGCCTCAATCGAATGATTGCGGAAGTGTCAGCCGTCGGCAGCGCGCGTCGGTAATGAAGTGACACGCTGCTATCTAGTAGACTCGTTGGTGCTGGAGTTGCAAGTACATACCTTTGGAGCAGTTTTATTATATACTAGCTTTTGCCCCCGGACTTTATACGCATATCCCAATTTTCCCATTCCTATAGGAATTTCCTCTCTTAGAGCACCCCTAAACTCCCCAAGGACTCTACGTGCAGCTTCCAGCAGTGGTTTTGGCTGTGCATTATCTGTCAGTCATTCACTCAGTAACGGAAAAATTTTATACATATCAGGATAGTGTCCCGACCCGGCTCCGCACGGATGTATCTATTTTTTTCAAAATTTTCTTACATGCAAACCTCGCCCTGACAATTACGAACACAACTATATAGAAATATCCAATTTGGATCAGTCATTACGAATTTATGCGCGTACATCATTTCGGCGATTAATATTTATATAAATAGAAGATTGTAGATTAGTAAATAGCCCGATAGGCAAGAAAAAGCACAAGAAAGATAGGCTGATGAAACAAGCAAACTGAATCTGACTGATGAACAAAGACAATAATGGATTACACTTAGCAAAAGACCGATAAACCAAAGAGAATTTTAAACATTGAGCGTGTTTTATTGGTGCAACGTACATTAAATTATTATCGGTGTATATTATAATTACGGTTTTTTTTTTAAATCTTATTTTAATACATTAATGACAGTACAAAAACCATTTACAATTCTTCTTCTGTCTATAGATAGGAAGTTAAGCTACTGACCAGAATTCTGAGACTTATCCTGTTTTATAGCCACAACTATGGGTTTTTCTTTTCCACAATATGCATCGTGGTATTGCCTATGACAAACAACCTCTTGGAGCCACGATGGAGTTGGAGTCTCGATAAATCTGGCACCACACGCTAAGCTAAGCCGCGCTATAACTTAGCTTTATCTCGCACTAAAGAGGCTACTTTATGTGCGCCATCTCGCGTCACTCATGTCGAACTCGTCGTTTGGCAGTAGTTACCAGTGTCAATGAGGAATTATGGCTAATTAATGAGCTGAGGCTTTGCTCACGCAATACGAAAATTAAATTTATTTACTTATAATATTCTAATCATGCATAAATTATTCATAATTATATATCCTGCATGATTGATGCAGCGTATCTCCAGTATATTGCACACTGCTACTGTTTTACATAAATATGATGTCAAATGTGGTAATTACTTCTAATATTAATGATACAACAGAACTTGTTAACAAATTGTAATTTAATCTCCTTTACGCGAAACTTGTAGAAGAAAACGAATCTCTATTCGATCGAGATAAGATTGAGTTTGATGTAACATCGAATTGGCACAATAACAAATGTCTTGTAGTAATGTAATGAGAGAATGATTGATCGCCGAGAGATCGCATCGACTTGTCATCGCACCATTAGTTACTCAGTAATAGATGTCAGCGAAGTGGATGTGTTGTCAATAGGGACACTTCTGTGGTACACAATCATAAGCTCGCGATAGAACCTATCTAGTAAACGATAATAGTATTATTATGGTAAGCTAAATAAAACCTTTGAAGATTTTAAAAGCAAAATAAGTTTAAAACCAAATAACTCTTGCAGTGAGTTCTCATAGAATGGCACTGCTGACAGCTGACACTGCTGTATTACATACTTCATTGTACATTGTACAGCATTAAGACGGAAACTATAAAACTCATACAATGGACAGCCTTATCGCTTTCCGCGATCTTCCAGGCGACCTGGATTGGAGAGCCTGGAGCGCTGGGCATGAAATGGAATAGTAAAAATCTCACCGTGAGAACTAAGCTGAAGTTTGCTTTAATTCTCGCAGTGACATGTTTTCAGAATAAAACAGCTAACAATGGTTATTGATGCTAAAATTGAAAATCAAAGTCAGTCTTATATCAGATAAAGCCAATGTCAATTATTCAGAAACACACCTTCTACTCTATCTACATAATTATTATAATTAATTCTATATCACAATTTATTGTACAGAGGCATTGTCAGACACAAGTAAAGCTGAGTAAATTACACATTAACAAAGTGCGAACATAGTGTGGAGTAGGTGATATTAATTATTGTGATTTATGTGCGGGACTGGAGATAACTTAGCCGTAATGTATGTATCCGTAGCATTACCATGTGCCCTTGGACCGCGTGTGGGTGGCAGCTGCTGATGGAAAACGTTAGGATTTGTTTATTCAGAGATTACTTTAGGTTTGTCGGTATTGTTTCTTTATTTCCTTTGACTCTTCAGCTTCTAGACAAAACTAACAGTAGTTGTGTATCTGTCTGGTCCTGACACTCAATGTATGATGGCACTTAATATACAGTACCCCAATTCCTGGTACCTCCATGCTTTAGCGGAATAAAAAGAGAAGTATGAAACATTCGATGTTAAGAGGCAGAATAGTCAATATTTGCTTCCCTTAATGGAAGGGGCGGTAATTGTTACCTCTGACAAGTGGAATTCCCTCCAACCGTGCTTTATCATCGACTGCAATATTCCTCTTTCCATTACGTCAACAATAACTAATGAATTCCAGTGGAGTATTGCAAAATAACATTAAAGCAGTTACTGAACTGGCAATGGTTACTAAAATCTATTCTCCTAAAAGCATACAATTCCGTGAAGCATCTGGTTCGCATGTCTGCGTGTAAGCCGCGTGTGACATACGACGCGCCGGTCAGCGCAGCCGCAGTCGGAAGTGTCGCGCGACTGCTCGCGAGTCGCGGGCGCGGTGACTCGTAAACTGACGCGACGCTCTCGAGCTGGACTGTAGCACGTTAGGATAGCTACACCAGTTATTGGTGGAGACTGAAAACTTTTTAGCCTGCCTGTTAATATAAGGCAGAAGAGTGGACCGGTCTGTAAGAAAGGTGGAAAACCTAAAAACGATAGGTGAAAGATAGAGAGATTACCTACGGCTGATAGAGATGTCGAAATAAGAAGATATGATAGGAAAAATAGAAATAAAATTGGGATAAAGCCTATCGTATTCGAAAGCAGTAACAATTGCCATTAACATACCGTAAGCCTCTAATCAACTTGAGTTTTAAACGACTCCAAGAGATCAAACAGACGGACAGACTTAGTCACACCATAAGGGTTCCTTTTCACCATTTTGGTACGGAACTCTAACAAGCGGTGGTAAGTTTTTAACTACTTGCTCAAAGCTGGGTGGAATGGAATAGAGAAAGAGTCATTTACACCGAAGTGGTATAGAAGAGGCTGAAAATTAAGAAGAGATCAAACACAGAGACAAGCATTCAGAATATTGAAAGGATTTCCTTCTCAATTCCACAATATGGTGACACGATACACGAATACTCCAGAGCGAATATAACCCATTCAGCGACGGTCGACATACTTCACTGTACGCGGATACGTCGTAAGTCTAGTAACGCTCAGTGTAGCCGCTGTTAACAGCTGCCCGTTAAATTGCGAAGATATGCAGTAAGACCACTCTGGACTAATGTATACAAGAATGAATACTGAAGAGAACTAGAAGGAAGGACACAGTAAAAGAATGACATTGGTTATCAAGATGAGCGACATGAAAGAAAAGGGAGTTAGTGATAGTTTGACGGCTGATAGGAGGGCAGAGTGGAATAAAAAAACGTGTTGCGCCGACCCCAAGTAACATGGGATAAGGTCAGGAAGATGATGATTTGTTATCAGAATGTTGTGTGGAAATCAGTTGTCATGGTGCATTGTGTCAATCGGTATGGAGAATATGTCACGAGGAAGGAGTAAAAAACTGTGTCGAAGTTAAATATCGACGCGGAAAGAAAACGCGCCGAAAGAATTTGAATTATTGAGTAAAATATCAAACATGAGGACAGAACTGAGATCATTGTTAATAATGACGACTTATGGAAAAGAGAGCACGTGCTTCGACAACTACAAATAAATTAAGAACTCAAGACTATGAAGATTCCAACATTGTTTCGCTTTTAAAGTAGACATTCTGTCTACTTCACGCTGCAATCCGTAGCACGCGACTCGACATAGAATGCATAACATGATGTATTTACATACAGACTGCACAACATCGATGCATCGACGCGACGTATTAACTTCTCGTATGTCAGCGGCTACAATAAAACGTCTGACCTATATTATTTACATCCAGAGCGGTCATCGGCACATAAAACCAATTATCGTTAAAGCCAAGTAATGTGAAATTCTCGAAACTGAAATGATTGCTGGATTCAAAGAATTTTCTGCGCTGGTATTATCATGTATCGTAAACATCAGATTTTACAACAAAAGCTCCGAAATGAAAAGCTACCAATTTTCCACATAGGCATTATCGTTTCAACGAACAAACTGCGTTATAACAGAACAAGAAGAAACAGATCAAGAATCTTTCTAAAATACCATGGAACTGAAGAAATATTTATTAGTGGAATAATATCGAAATGCAGAAGTTTTAAAATAAGTCATCCTAACTTGAATCCCTGACCAGACGAGTAATTGGGATCCTATTACCGCTTCTAACAAACCCTAGCTAACTTTTTGAGCATAAATTCTTTCCGCGAATACGCGATATTATCATCGTCGTCATTATCGCCCTATTTCAATTAATTAAGTGTTCAACTCAACGTGAGTAACGTGACGTCTTCCATACGTCTATCAAGCGTCACCACAGTAACCTTTCTATCCATACAATCATCACAGATGACACTTTCCATTGTATCTCTGACACCTGTAGGGGCGTGATTTCATATCATTAGTTCGTCTGAAACATCTGATTGAGTGAAATCAGCGACAAGTGGTGTTGCGCAAGCGCCGGCGCCGGCGCCGCGCTAAGTGATGTGCAAACGACGCACTGGCACGATACACTCACGACTCACCCACTAACTAGTACACGCTACACAGCTGGACCACTGACATTGAACACTAGGATAACATGCAAAGTATTTACGAGAAGAAGAGGAATGTATATGGTTGGACAGGGAGAGGGCGACCTAAAAACGGATGAATGAATTCAGTAAGGAGTGAAATGCAAGAAAATCAATCTTGTATAATGGGCGTAAGGAGTGGAACTCTCTGCTTGTGTCTGTGTTTCCGAACGTTTAAAATCCTAATCTCTTCAAAGCTGGAGTGAACAGGCTCCTTCTGGGTAAGCTCGCTCCATCGTAGACTTTGTCTCTGTCATCTCTGACCAAGACTAGAGTCAAGAGCAAAACCATCTCGATTAAAAAAGGCAAACAGTGATACGATGTCAATTGATAGAACAGAATGGAGAAAAAAATTATGTTGAGCCGACCCCAAGTAACAGATAAGGGCAGGAAGATGATGTTTACAAAAAATTACTTCTGCAGAAACATGCAATAAAATAATACAAAATGGACCTAACAGAGTTGGTAGTGAAGCTACACTATCATTTCTTGTAGATCTAGATCTGGCTTTAAAGATTGCAAGTTAGACTCTAAAAATATACATTATTTTCGTTTGTTTTCCTCAACGTGTAATTTTGGATGCTCACTTAAATTAATGACATTTCACAATTTTGTCTCGCAGGGGTATTCATAGCTGTTGTGGCTGTTATCTCCAGTTCGGTTCGCGAGAAGTTTTTTTTTTTCAAGAAAAAAGTAATAACCGTCTCCAAGATCTCTGTACCAAAATTCATCTAATGATTTATGTTTGATACACATTTTTGTTTTATCCAGAGAGCCCAGATCTTAGTTTGCCTATGAATATGAATACTTAATTATTTGTATAAAACATGGTACATATTAGGTCTTACGCGACTTCGTTCGCGTGGACGTCGGAAAATGATGTTGATGTGTTAGGTGCATATACAAAATCTACGTTCAGTTACGAATCCTGATCCCACTCAGAATTAAGAATATAGGAAGAGGGTACCTAATGCAGGGCATTGTACCATCTCTACCGGTTGAAATGCCGACCAGCCCAGTTATGGAGGTCACTGTTTCAGTTTCTAGGAGGACGATACACCTAGACAAAGCCTTCTCTGAATCCGGATATGTTCCGGGGCTTCACACGGTAAGAATACCGTCACGCACAGCACCAATGTAAACCTTGCATTTGTGTACCAGTGTATCGGCACACATCTGCTTGTTATGCAAGACACGTCGCTCATATTTGAGCTATGCAGGGAAACGACCACACTAATGAGATTTCACGATAATATTATGACCTGTGACGAAATTTGTATTTTGTTTCAAGAAGTGAAATGGAATAGCTTTGCAGAGAATACCAGAACCATCACAATTTTTTGAATTCACAAAATAAATGAATACTTTTAAAAGAACTAGTTTTTGCCCGCGGCTTCGCTCGCTTTAATATAGATTTTTGCAATAAAGCCTATATAGCGGTTAATCGATTTAGGCGTGAAAGCGTAACAAATAACATCCTTGCAAACTATTAACATGTACAAATTAATTATCCTACATTGTGCCCCTCTGCTAAAGGCTTCCCCTTTCTCATGCCAAACAATTCTGTCTTAGGCGATCTCTCTTTTTCTATTAATCCTTAAATATTACTATTTAAATATATCTATTTGATGAAACACCACGTTGAACTCATTCGTTTACGTTTGACCCCGTTTTTTAACACCTTCATTAACATGATTTTTTATTTTTTCCAGATAAAATTACGAAACCGGACGCCGCGCCGACTGCAAATTGCGCAAAAATACAAATCAAAACAATGTAGAGTCAACGAAACCGCTGCAAGCAACAATGTGCCATTAAGTGTGGAGGCCAGCGGAGCTGGAGCAGCAGCGTCTGGACAGAAGTGGTGCGAGTGAGAATGTGTTGGAAGAGATAAGATGGCGCCGCGAGTGAGGATGTGAGCCATGGTGCGATGGGGGCACGGCGCGGCCAGGGACACGCGCGCGCCGCGCACTGCCACGCACTTCATTTTGTTGATCGGGTTGCTGCATTGTGCGAGGTAACATTACATTCATATTCATATTTATTAGTTTCTTTAAGGTTGATCCACACATATCAGGGACGTGTCCGGGACATGGTATGTCACAGCCCGGCCGCGGTCTGGCCGCATCCCGCTTCGTACGCACGGACCGGTTATGTGTAGATCACCTGAACCTTAACAATTGTACTTATTCTTTCAAACATAATATCAATCGATTTAAAAGTGGAGCGAAACACTATTTACTTTAATTATAATTTTAGTCACAGAGATGGCCATTAATTTCAGAAAGCTTTTAGTGTGGATAACAAGTTTATTATTACCAGAAAAATTTGTTAGCACTACTTTTCTTTTTAGTTAAAGCACTAGAAAGTGGTAATGGGCAGGCGTTTTGAGGGAATGATTTCATAAATTACTTGTCTATTGTAATTTTAGATGCTTAAAAAGTAGTAGTTTCTAGCCTTTTATTAAATAAATGGTTTTGATACTACATATATTTATCTATCTGCAATGATTGAGGTAGACATGTGAGTTATATCAAATAAGATTTAATTGAAAACTATTTTCTTATACCTAACTGTGGGAAATATGGCACCAAAATATTTAGGCGCTGCGTTTATTGCAGCAAGTAGGAAATGCCCGGCATGCCGTCTGACGCTCGTTAAAATCGCGCTATATTTCTAGCTCAAGTGTTTACTACTGAAGTGAACTGCAAAACGCATTTAGTTCAGTCGAATTACCCAAAACGGTCCCTCCCAGATGTTTGTGTTCATGGACGCATATTGCGCGTGAAAACAATACGCATTCTCAGACAGATGTGCTAAAAGAATATGTTTTCTGGTAAATTATGAATTCATCAAAAGTTTGAAAGTCGCCCAACGGATGATGGCATTTACATGCTCTGCTCGGAGATTCGCTGCATGAACGGATCATAAAGTACATTCATTATTCTTTCATGTATACCTGAACTCTTCAAGAGAACCAAGATTATGTCCTGCTTAGGTGTCAGAACGTACGGTTGATAAAGTCGTAAGGATTGAGTATGGCGATAGACGAGTGAGCTGTCAAACCATACAAACAAGATGGCATGACAGCTCACTAGTCGTTCACTCCACCTAAGTGATCACGGTGAGATGTCGACAGAATCGACCGGCTGAACGTTATTTGTCAAAAGTGATGATGATGACAATATGTGCGTCGAATAAAAAACACTTCCTAAGAACCAGAACGTAAAACATGGTGTTGATGATGACAATTTTCAATAATTAAACAATCTAAGATCAGCATCAAAAATCGTACAACCGATCCACAGGAGTAACACAAATAACGGCTCACGCTTAATTGCAGATGCTTTCCTTATTAAGTTTTATCCAGTGGAACCGGTTCTAAAACAAACACCATTCGAAGTCAGAGTCACCCGTGGAACGGTTCCTTCAATAAACCGGCGTTTTATCGCGAACTTGTGCAGTTGTTCGTAAGTTATGTTATGACACTCGGACACTTACTGTCGACTTTATTAGCACCTTCATGCGCTAAAAGGCTTAACTGTGAGTTTTATGAAACGGTGACTTTGTTCGAATAAAAATCGTTGACACGCCCATTTTTGAGGACAAAGAAAAGAAATGACATAAGTTTAATTTTGTTTTGTTTAAAGAAGGCAAACCTTGCTTCTTTTTTTCTTATCTATTTAATTTTTTTGAGGAGCTTGTGGCTAAATAATAAGATCCGCACGTGTTTAAGTCTAAGGTTAAGCAACGCTCACCGAATTTGGTTAAGCAGTAAGGTTTCAAAGCGTGAATCTTTATGGAGAAGAACGTGCAAGAAACTCCAAAAGCCATCTTACCAAGGAGTATATTTTATTCAATAGTATCCGGTTAGACTGGAAGCCAACCCCAACATACATAGTTGAGAAATGTCCAGACAAATTGATTGAATTTAATCACATTAACATTTTTTTTTTTATTAAATAATTCCGTTTTTATCTTACTTGTATTTTAAAAGCATTAGCATTATAAACCAGTATCTGTAACCACCGCAATTGAGTCAAATCACATTATCAAAATAAACATATTCATCATTCAAATCGTATGCAAATGTATTCGGGCACTTATCAAACTTATCAAAACAGTAGTTACGGCAAATTGCCTTTAATCTGCCATAGCTACCTAACGACGGGGAACACGCTAAAATAACATTGGAATTCCGGCCTTTAAAAAACGCCAAATTATTTGAACCATACATCAATTTTAATAATCGACAAGAGATTGATCGAAAAAAAGTACAAAAGGGCAACAAAAGGTATGACCAACAATGCACCGCACGTCCGCACCCCATCATTACAGATAATAAATCCGCAAACTGGATCGAACCAATTACATCTTCACAAAAAACAAACATCATCAAATCTTTGTGAACATCAAACCTATTAAGTCTGCACATTGACGTGAATAGTTATGTATTTGTAAACATACGGTTTTTTTGACGAAATTAACGTGAACGTGTGCGTTGGCCCGAATTGTGGGTTGAAGACTCGGCTCGAGAGCCGGGAGCGGCCAATTATGATGTTTTTGTTGTCTGTAATGGGTGCTTGTTAAAAGTTTTTCGTGTTTGTACCTGCTGGCACTGGCTGGCAGGGCTTCACTACAACGTTGTGTACGATTCTCATCTAATTTCCATATTTTAATGTTAACTACCCTTCAGAATTATTATCTTTTCCTACGTCCTCCTCACCGTATACTTAGATATAAATCTTTAATATATGCGTGTTTGCAAAATTGCAGCACAGCCCAGCTCGCCCAACAGTTATGTCTAAAAGCTATCAATCAGACATTTGCGTTTTATGAGCCATTACAAGACACTTGTCCAATTTGTTCTGTGCACAGAGAATGTTCGGAGAACTTTAACAGCTCGACAAAAGATCATTTTAGTGATGTAACTCGACGCTGACGGCAACCCATCATTACTGCCAATCCTTCTAACTAAACCACGTAAGGGCAGTACGAAATCACCTTTAACTTCCGTAACTAAATAAACTAGACTCTAATTCTTCGAATTATAATTTAAAATTCATTGTGGCTAGATATGATTATGACAGTCGATCATTTCCGATTTCGAATTTAACAGCCCCGCCCCTTCGCCCACGAGTCCGTATACGCCTTTTAGTTTAACGGTCGAGTTAACGTTCAGCTGTGTAGGCTTTAGTTGGGGCGTGCTAACGCAAACTGCCATGGCAGACGACGATGGTACAGAGCTGCACCATAAAATAAATATCACAAAAGGTCAAATCAATAAAACTATGACACGTAAGTGCCATAGTATGTAAATGTTATTGTTTTAGATTTCATTGTTATAAATGGGCCTTCTTAATATTTTTATGATGTGGTTGCACAGTGGGCCGACACCAGACAGTGTCTGTGCATAGTATTGCGTGTTCGAACGACCCAACAGAGGTGTGTTACGCAACCTTGTTAGCGCGTATCATTACAATACATTCACTATAATAGCCTTTTTTATAGCAACGGTAAATTATCTGTATCGAGTTTAAATTAGAAGATGGCGCCGAGCGATTAGCTGCATTCCAAGTTAAACAGTTCTCAGTAGTATTTAAGCGAACAAATATTTTCCTCTATAATTTGTCTGGATCGTGGCTCGGGTCATCAATAGCTGTTATTTACTATGATTCTGAGAAATATGCTCATACAGGCGAGGTGAGATAAAGTTCTATAGAAATCTAGAAATGAAGATGTATTATCCACATTGTATTCTTTAACAACTTCCTCATAGTTACTAACCTAGATCGGGCTGGTCGCTACCTAACATTGCAATTCCGAACAACCATCGCTTGCACCTATAATAATGATATCTTAGTTTTAGTTATTTTTAGGCGCTATAATTTTATGTTTAACGTATTACTGTTAGCTAATTGTACACTTTTTTGCAAATGTTTTTAATTGAATAAATTTATTTATTTATTATTTATTTATTTATTATTATTATTTATTAATAGCGAAAGGCACCCAACTACGCAATACTAAAAATTGTGGTTTCTACAAATAATACTAAATTTCTCTTCTCTCCTATTTAAAGATAACCTGTATTTCAAAATTTCCAGAACGAACGTAGTAACAGAATCAAAATAAAAAGAAATCCCAGTCAATTTCTATGAACAACAAAAACCGCGTCGTCCGGCAACGGGTGAAGTCGCGGGACATAACGATGCTATTAGCGGACAGTGGACGACTATAAATCTTGCCCTTCCGAGAACTCGCCACTCAATCTAACAGCCTTGGATTTTAGCAAATTGCTATGCGAACATAAATTTAAATGGGAAAATAATTTCATCGACAATTTTAAGTATAGTTTCCTCTGTGCAATAGTTTATTTTATTGCAGTTTTTTGTTTTTTCGTCAAAGTTTGAATAGCTGAGATTTTTGTCTACAGTTTATAAATATTTACCATTGTGGAATATTTAATGTAAATGCAAATTTTATTTGCAATATATTTTTCGTTTTGCTTTTACGATAAAAATCATAACAGTAAAAATGAGGATGCAATAAAAGCGCACTGCATCCGTGAGCCATGACTCCTGTGTGACGGCGGGCGCAGCGTGCGAAATGTTCCGATGCTATCACTGGCTGTTAGCTCGTTACACGGACCTTATTGTTATATTACTTCGATACAATCAAATATTTTTTACGCATCGGTTTCGAATGCGGAACAAAAAGGCTCATATCGACAGCTGTAGCAAAGGTAATAAATTAATAATGGAATGAGACTCGTTTTTTTGTTGCTGGTAAGAGTTTTTCTAAAAGCTTACGTCAATTAATTGTTCTGCCTTTTTCCAACTCCAGTGAGTACCTAACAGGTTGCAGCTGATTAATTACCAGTATTTTCATGTAGCTAGTAGCTACTTATTTGACCAACAACGTTACCAATTGATAGTTCATTATATCTATGGGGTATAACGACACCCATTGGCAAGAGTGGTGTCCGAATTTTTAGTTTTTCACTATTCAGAAAGAAAGTCAAAGATCTTCAAATGAGAGCCGGGGGTAACAGCTTAACGTGCTTTCCGAGACACGGAATAGTCTCGATTCTCGGTATTTAATGAATGGTCTATCTATGGACCGACCTCGGCAAGCGACGCTTAACCTAGAGGATCGGGTAACAGATTTTAGGGCATGGACGACTGAAACAGTTGACTATCACATAAAAATAAATACGTCCTCACAGAAACACTGAAATTCTCAGAGACAATGTGCTGCACCAACCCAAGTAAAGTGAAATAAGAAAGATGGTGATGATGTTGATCGAACCCATTTACTTTTATAGTTATTACAGGTAGTAAACTATATTGATTACCATTTAAATTGGGCTGTTTAAGGACCAACACCTTCAAACAAGATCAGGCCACAGTTGTTATTGTTCAGTTAACAGTCGCGTCGGCTGCACATCTTGTGTTCACGAGTTACGACTCGTCGCCGGCTACAACCAAATTAACTAACTTTAATAGTCGACGAGCCTTTGAGCTTGGGGCGACCCTACACTTCAAGCTAAGACATACTGCGAGCGAAGCCTGCCGACCTCTTGACTGAATATTTTATCACGAGCTTTTGTCCGCCAAACAAATAAATTCACTTTCCCATTTCTAATATTAGTTACGATAATCACGATTATTGCATTAAATAATTGGGCCTCCGTTATTGTGTTTATTGTTTGCAATATTGAAGAATTTGGTAAGTTATTAAAATGCCAGAGTTTAAAAAATAAAAAAAAAAAGTTTATTTGCAAGAAATACATTGTTTACAAGGAAAGTTCCGATTGCCGACATTTAACAAAGATGTTAAAGATATCCCAGAGAAAACTATTTATTCCCCTCGCTTTTGATGTTTCTAAACCTTTTCTGACGTTGATAACTTTGTTAAGAGAGTAGCTATCAATTCAAACAAAGATGTCAAGTTATGAAATAACAACATTTTGTATATAATACTGAGGAACGTTTTCTTGTGCTCAGTTAAATTTGATCACATCAAAAACTCCTATGATAAATAGACGTATAAAGACACTACATAAATACGAAAAACTTTATACCGTCAGTCACAAATACGAATTTCAAAATACCGATTTTCATAATTACGAATGATTCAAGATTCTTACTATAATAACTCCGATTTATCATTCATCCTATTTTTATAATTCCGAAATTTCAATATTCCTAACGTTTATAATTACTATTCTCAAATGACCGAGTTTCAATTGATCGAATAAGAAAACATTCCGACTTAATGATAATTCAAAATATCAAATCGAATTAATTCATTACAATCTGTCGCAAGTGCCGATTAATTAGAATCCCGAAATAAAACACCTTGTAAAACTGAAAAATAAGACAAATAAACACAATTGCTCTACTACTACTATGTTTATTTAGTATGAAGAGGTAGAATTAAAAAAACTAATAACAGATGCGTTTTGCCATTAAAAACAAAACTATACAAAACAGCATACAACATGCATGCAGGAACCATGCAAGCAAGCATGCAACATGCAGCAGGCATGATTACTGTCACGGCTCCGGTGCTGCGGTGCTGAAACATGTACGTTTAAAGAAGATTATGCCAAGTGTGTGTGTAGTGTGTGTGTGTCAAATAAATTTCAGAGCATCCATATCCTGCCAGATAAAACTAACCTCAGAATCTTGAAAATCTGAATGTTGTTAGGATTTGATTCTTTGAACTTCTGAAAATCAGATAACAAACAAATCGTATTTACGACTTTCGGTAAAATAGATTTCGTGATCCTTAATAGATTGATCTTATAATTCTTAGGTTTTTAGAAATTCTGACTTTTGAAAATCGGAACATCAAAATTCGGAAAAGAGTGTTTCGGAGTATTTGGGTGATTCCTAAATAGATGCGTCATGCGCCAAGCACAGGCAGTATCGGTACTAATGAGGAGCAAGATAGCTACGTATAAGTAGTTATTTTCTTTTCATGTTGCCAGTTTAGTGTACAGAAAACGCATCTTTGGTTTATATATCATTGGTTTCTAGCTGTTAAATGTCACCACGCCTTTTGTTCATGGGTCTAAGCTTGTCTAGCTACATAATTTGTTCATGAGGTAGAAAGCGTCCAATGTGCACTGAGACCTCTCGAAACTTCGTCCAGTCTGCTAGTAACCTCTCTGAACTTCCACTAATTAGCTCTAACCAGCACAAACAGGTGTAAATCTTACGGAACGTTTGTTTTGACGTCTCTCTCGAAGTGAACATCAATCATCCAGATCCAGTTACCTATTGCCATATTCCAGGTTCCTGTGCTACTTTCACCTGCTTTTATCTAATAATAGTTAAATACATGCCGATAAATGTTGTTGTATTTGAATTTTTTCATTTTGCATTGTCCTCACATGCAGAAGAAACAAGTACATGTAACTAAGATTTTTGTAAAACATCATGATTTAAAAGAGTGTCCGTGGAGTTTCTTGCACATTCTTCTCGATAGAGATTCACTTTGGAACGTGCAAATAGCTTCATGTTTTTGACTGACCGACTTTGACATTTCTAAAGTGCCTGTAAATGGTTTATATGAAAAAAATGCTTTTGAATCTTTGAAACTATCTGGATAAGGTGACACAGGAAATCTGACTACTAAGTAGGATGCAGGGTTATCTGTTACAAGGCGATTTTCTTAACGTTGAAAATGTATGGGATTGAAAAATGCTGTTAAAATGTCACGTGATCAACCGTTAGAGTGACATTTGGACAATCGCATTGGCTAATAGAAATGTGTAGTGAGCTTCAGAAATGACTTTATATAGTAAATTTGCAAAAGAAAATGGTTTAAATACGTAGTTAATATCGCAGCTCTGTGCTCGCTTCGCTTACAGTGTAGTTAGGTCCCGAAACGGTGTTAAATGTTACCGGAGTGGCGCGCGGCGTGTACTTGTAACTCGTACCGCCTTGCGCCTGTACGCGTGTAATGTAGTCATTTATTAAGTTTATCGTGTAGTAACGCGATGGTGTTATAATGTCGGTAATAACGCTCTCAGTGGCGGTCATAGAGCCGAGATCATTCACGAGGACTTATTAGTGTTAGTGGGCCATCGTACGCCGCGCGATGGATATGCGTGATCAAATTTTATTTATTATTATTTTATTGACTTACAAGTACATGAACAACATTAGAGATAATGAAAAACAAAGCATCATTTAGTGCAAATTAAAAAAATAAAAAGGAAATTTTAACTAAAAAAAAGTTGAAAAATGGCAAAAACATAGGTAAAAGTAACAATGACTCAACAAGCTCACGTAAATAGGTACCTTACTTGTGTGGTGTACAAACATCCCACGCTGCTCTGTAATGGCTCCTCATGGCTACTTATTACATTAATGGCGCACTTATCAAATTGATAGTTTGCTCGGTGTCTGTTATGCTGTACTTACGATAGCACTTGCTATAACGAGTGTGACGATACAGAAGCAATACGGGAGCGATATAGATACGATATCGACGCGATAGGCGGGACCATCCCACTGTCTTACGTTACCTTACGTGGGCGGAAGGGTAAGGAACGGTGGGCATTGAGGCGTAACAGACATTAAGGAATACTGTTATAACTTTACTATAAATTAATTTCACGCTCAGGTATAACCGCAAGACATTTGGAATAGTCAGAAATCACGGTTTAAAAACCTTTTTTTATGCAAAACTGGGAAACTCTTGGCCCAAATCTCACCTGATGGAAAGTGATGATTAGGCCGAAGATGGAAGCGAGTTTCACCCGGAATCCTCTTACACAGAGGAACTGGCTATCATACCTCTAACTGCCGGAACACAACAATGCTGTAAACATTGTTGTTATGGCGACAGACTTAGACATGATGGTGGTAGCTTGCCAGGCGGACTTAGAAAAAGTCCTCCCACCAACCAAACCGAGCAAAAAATTTGCCCCCGCTGGGAATCGGACCCGGGACCTCTGGGTCTGAATCAGGTGGTATAACCACTAGACCACGGAGTGGTTAGTGTCACCTGTTTAGCACCACCCGGGGACCACGTGTAGGGATTCGCTGAAGGGTATTTTCCTACGGACGCGGGTGACTCGGCCCCCAAGGCCTCGCGGGCGACCTTAAATTAATATTTTTGGAATCATCACATCGTGCTACATTATTCCTGAACTATTTTGCTATATTATTCCTGATACGCTTTTGCCTATGGCTTCGCCTGCGTTAATAAAGATTTATGGATTCGCAAAAATACGTCGCCTTTACCAAAGTTTAACAAAACGAAAAGTGAAAGCATAATAAACAAACTCAATTTCGCATTTAGTACCTATTCGTTAGGATTCACTGAAAATTTCAATGTTTAAACTTTGTTTCACCGCAGTGCACAGCCACGCTAACTATTATCCAATACGAGCGCGTTTAGATACAGCTTTAAGACATACCTATTCGTTAGGATTCACTGAACATTTCAATGTTTAAACTTTGTTTCACCGCAGTGCACAGCCACGCTAACTATTATCCAATACGAGCGCGTTTAGATACAGCTTTAAGACAGTGGAGTGTGTGAAGACATTCAGTATGAGATTATAACGCGTTACTTATCACTAGGGATGCCCACGGCAGGTTATTACCATCTAATGAAGAACTATTAAGCCTTATTAAAGACTGTATTTTATACGAGTCTTCGTTTGCGCAGAATTACCTTGTATACCTGCCAACTTTGAAAACTCATCAATATCGTTTTGGCGATGTGGGCGTGAAAGCCTAACAAATAAAATCACTTTCGCATTTATGAAACGCTTTTGCCGGCTTATTTTTTACAAGTAATATTTTTTTACAAGTAAAAATTTTGTCTGTTTGGCAAGAAAATTCTATCCAGGGCTGGGAGTGAGAGTGTCAAAATCGATCAAAGTCCTGAGCCGTGGATCGTGTTCAAAATTGACTGTGTACGGGGCCTTACCGAATTTCTATAAGTATGTCGAGATTATTCACTCTGGTTGTAAAAGCTACCGCGCACCAAGAGTGCGCGGTAGCTTTTACAACCCTTTTTCTTTTGTTATCGTTGATGAGCTCATATTTAACCACACTCTCAACTAACACGGTCGACGACGGAGCACGCTTACCTACGAGTATCTTTTCACGAGATTCAGACAGACACAGACATGCTGCACGCAAATAAAAAATCTCTAAATTGGGATAAATACCGGATGGATTCAACAATCTCGCTCGAGCGATCGCAGTCTATCGGCAAAAAAACACTAAAAAGTCTCTGTCATCTGTTGATCTGATGTACATCGTTTAACGCCAAAACAAGGGGCGCCGAACTCACCCACGATATGTCATGCCAACATTGTCAACCCTAATTAGTCCAATATTGATGGTCCACTTAGCAGAATGAAGTGTCCGCGCACACTGGGTGCCAAACGTAGCGATGCAGCGCGGCGACAGGTGCTACGCTGACGTATGAGTTACACTGTCGAGAGCGCAGACGTTGATATTACACTGGCGAGCAATTCATTTGTTGTGTTCGGGACTCCGCTGCTTCCGAGTGGCCTGGATCGCTGGGATGCATGGCGCCTACAAATAGGACGCCTACTGAGAATATCTTAGGTGTATATTAATTTCATATTCGTAGAAAATAATGTCAAGCATTCAAGCCAGTATTTCCGTCAAAGACCAGGGTTTCAATAGGTTTTATTATATTAATTTACTCCTTTCGATCGTTATGTTGAAGTTCTATACAGTCGTTTGTTCTACCTTGGAGCTCGTGGTGGTAAAGCTATGCTTGTCGAAGTAGGAACATGGATGGGGAACGACCTTAACAGAACCAGATTCCTCTTTGCATCAGAAAGCACGCTAATCCGTTGGTCCTGTCATTTATAGATCAAATTTTCAAAAGCCAAGAAATCTTTCAGCAATCTTGCCAAGGTATCTTTGTTACCTACCTCGTTACTGAAGTCTGAAAACCAGATAAAGCAGTCTATCCATTTAAAATGCTGGTACACATTCGGTTAGTCTGTATACAGACCGCAACATACTTGGGAAAAGTCTGGCAAATTGAGTCTCATGTTACATGAAGCAACTTTATTGCCATTTACCGATCAAATAATCTTGGTATGATACTAACACGACGTATGGGAGATGGAAGTCAAGCCTAAGAGCTAGCTTATTTCAAACCGATCAAATATCCTGATAATCTGATCTTTAACTCATCATGTCCACTTGTGTGGTCACATCGCATAGCCGACATAACATACAACCAATTCAGATTACTTACCTAATTGTATATCATTTCGTTTCAAAGGATTCAAGAGGAATTTATTAAAGAGCTATTAATCGCATCGTGGATTGCAAATAGGAATCATTTTCTAAAGGCTGAGTTCAGAACGTGCGCACGAAATGAAGATTCTGCGAGAGTTGTCTTGATTTTTTTCTAACATATCACCGTGCAACTTAGGTGAAGTGAACATGAAGTGAGTGGCTGACTGGCTGGGATAGAATGACAGTTCACTTCATACTGCATGCGTCAGATGTTGAAGTGGTCCTCGAGGAATTATTTGTAATTACAGTAATCAATGTCTTTCCGACAGTGATTGACCTACCTTAGGTAAGTTATAAAGTAAATAGTTACTAAGATACCTTACACCCGCGCCTGTGAGTCCTCGGCCGTAGCCTTCAAGTCATCTACATAATGCTACGCCATACAACGTAGGCGGCGGCGTAGGGTACGTTGAGCTAAGCGGTAGGTTCGTAAAGCTGTCATCATCATTATGTGTTTACTGTTTAATGCGATTATTGCATTAGTGTGGACTGTTGGCGGGGAGCGACCACACAGCGGTAGGACGCGGGGGCGGGGGGCGGGGGCTAGTTTGTACGCGCATATCCTGTGTTTCCCGTTCCCGACGGAATTTCGGGAAATCCTCTCTTAGTTACCCTACCCTACGGAGTGTAGAGAAGCTTCATGCCAAATAGCTTCCTACGACCAGTAGTTCCGGCTGTGCGTTGTCTGTCACTCACTCACTCACTAACTCAGTAACGCAAAAAGTTTATAATTTCAAGCGTTCATTCATGTCACATCGCCTTAAGAAAGAATTTACCCGACGAGCGTGAGGTTCTGGGTTCAATTCCCAAGTCGGTGTCACTGGATGTATCCATGAGTCTTTCAGAGAAGTAGCCCGGAGTTTAAAAGTTGGTGCACGTAAAACCATTGGTCCTGCGCCTGTTCGATCCCAGGTCGTATCGGATTGTCGTCCCATCGACCCGTATAGGACCAAAGACAAACACAGGTGCACTAGCCCACCTGTCTTTGCGCGATATGTCCTCCATACTTGGCTAATATCTATTGATATCGGCCACCGTGACCTGGTGGAGGTCGCGGGTAGTCGATGGATGCGAGACGCAAAAGACCGGTTGATGTGGTGACACTTAGGGCAGGCCTGTGCCCAGCAGTGGACGTCTTTCGGCTGGTGTGATGATGATGACTTTGGAAGAAAGGGTTCGAGATACATGAGAGAGATGATTCTCTACAAAGCAGTTTCTATTCGTCCGATTTTGTCTTTGAAAAACGCTAACTCTCACCACTATATCCTCAACCTACAGCACCGTATCACATTATAAACCCACTTTACATCTCCGACATAACTTAGCTGAGCTCGAACCATCAGCTCGCGTTAGTATCGCCATGACTTACCGCGACATGGCACCTCTTCGATAATGACTGTTATTGTGCGATTATATTATTATACCGACAGTCGCGCGCATGTTCGAGTAATGGACGATGTAAATAATAGTGTTTATTGTAGATCCGTGCTCTATGCATATTTATGATCTGCTGATTCACAGGGTGTCGCGTTGGAGCTGGTCGGAAGGTGGCTGCACCCAGCTGGGTTACGAGCGTTTTATGAGACAGGTTATTGCATATTAAAATGTGTGTGGTCTTTGTCTTCAGTTGGTGGTAGCTGCTCATCCTTATGATGTGATAGTTCTTAGAAACACTTTTTATTATTTTCAATTTACAATGTCTTAGATCGTGCTCTCACTAGTATTACCAGCTCAGGTCGCAGTTACCAAAATCGGCCCGGAATTTAGCTTTGTCATCAGCTTGCAGCTTTTGTTCCACTGCCTTGTGTTCGGCTAAGAACATTTACTTCTTCCATTTCCTCCTATAATTTAAGCTCACGTTAGCAAATAGCTCTGAGATTTAATCGCGATTGGGATTTCTGTCATTACCGCTATTTTTCAGAACGCCATTGGTTGGCAACGGACAGATAAACAAACGAACGATAAAAACCTTACAAAGTTAGAGTATTTAATATTAAAACGAAAAGAGGTTCGTTGTAATACAACATAATGTATGTGTATCTGTCTACTTAACTGTAGGTATGTATGACCCACTGGTTCCGAACTGAAACAAGAGAAGAAGAACAATACCAACCTAACGAAATGAATCAAACTAAGAAAGACATTCAATGACATTAATTCCGATCTAATAGCTTGCAGCTATTGCTAGCAGTGATAATAATATGAATCTGCGGTCACGCTCGGGCGCGGTTCCATTTACGCGCAAGTGTCATGACATCTATGACAATAATGACATTAGGGGCGGCCGACCGGTGGCACGGTCGCTGAGCGTGATCTATGTTAGAGGTGCGTCCCATTAGCAAGACTATTGTCTTCTCCGCAAATTGATTGAATCGTAAGTGCGTTATGAATGTGAGATGTCAACGTGACCTCAATTTATGGCCAAATCATATTCTAAATGACATTCGATTAGCATAATGCATCGGCAATCGTCTTTGGAAATATATATGGCTTTGTAACAGCGTGCCAGTAACTAGTGACTTGGAAAATGAGATTCATATCTCGACGAGTTATGTCAATTTTGAAATCAATTTTGCTAGATACTCACAAAACACATTAAATTTTATTACTGTGCTGACAAATCAAGATTAATAATAGATATTATTGGCTGTATTATGGTAAACAATATGAAAATATTATTGAAGAAAATGTTTATTCCAACTGACTGACTAGATTGACGCATTAGTGAGATAGGTCCTTAACATACTGATAACAGTACAAAAAATATAGTAACATAACTTGGTAGACCAGTATCACATTATTACCTCTAAAATGACATAGACAACAAAAATGGACAAAATATCTGTAGTCATTCGTCCTGTCATTGTGAACCACAAAGGTTCATTCATGGTATTCACACTGGGTTACGGTCTACGGAGCGTAGTTACTTCATTCAGTTGTCTGACGTAGACCAGTCATTATGATATGCTGATGAATCACTGATGCTTAGCATAGTGTCAGTGATTCATCAGCATCAAGTTACAAACTTATATTAAGTGAAAAGATTCGTATTTTTATTGTCACTGTTCCATATTTCAGGGGTTTTTTTTAAGATATAGGTAGTTGTGTGGGATACGGTAGCTTGTGTCGCGGCTGATTTTCGTAAAGAAGGTCGTGTCGGTCTCTTTACCAAAATTCATCGAAATTGTTTCCGCGATGAAAGCGTGAAGCTTGACAAACTCGGTTTCGCTCTATAGGTAGGATTTGCGAGGTTGCAGAATTGATTCGAAAGAGTCACCGCGGCCCTGGAACACACAGAGCAGTAGGAGGCACACGGATGGGTTTTAATCAGTGAGATGACACCTTCGTCCTCTCCGCCGGGGCGAGTGTAGTCATTTGATGATTTGATGCGATGAATTTTTATACAGGTCTGTACAGGGGTTACATATAAGATACGTTTTAAAGTCGTGACTAGTCATAAGTACCAACCTAATAAATAATTCCATTTACGCAATCGAGCAACAGTAATTTACGCCGTAATCCTACAAGTGACCAGCGAGAGAAAGTTCTAATGAAACCATTCATTTTATTAAACCTAAATGATTGTAAGTAAGAGTAAACTAAAGTAATGCTCGTAAATAATACTTTGCTGGTTGCTCGGCGGTTACTCAATAACCCCTGGCTAACACGGGACACGAGCACACGACGCGGCCATGTCTTACTGACCACAGATTATAGATCAACAGACGTAATGCCAACATAATGTTGCGACCGCGTGTGTAACTCATACAATGTTATTAGAATTACCTACATTGAGATACTGAGCGATGAACAAATACGACATCGATCGTCATTAATTGTTTCAGTGGTGTTTGCGGTAACGATTCCATGAGTCCATTTTAGGGTTAAATTGATTTATGGTGAGAGAATGCCTTGTTGCATACTACCTATGTACGACTGCTGCACGTTAATATGAATACACTAGCTGACCCGTGCCCACTTCGTTGGGCGGTATTTTTCGGGTTAATTTATATTCTATGACACTCACAAATAACGTGACTTTCTATTGGTAGAAGAATTTTCAAAATCGATTCAATGAAATAGATCCAGAGATTCCCCCTACAACCTCACAAACTTTACCTCTTTATAATATTAAGTAGGTACTCGTAGATAATCTCAACTTAAAACACTGTAACAGGCGTATTCCACAATAATATGAATTGATGACCCTTCGAACCCACAGAATGCGATAAACACAGGATCGGTCGTTGTAACACTGAACGTCTCTCGGCTAAAACGCAACTATGCTGCCATTTTTAAAAATGGTAAAATCCAACGTCACACGTTGAAAGTGATAGTGACAACCCATTACATCACAAAGAAACCATTAATTTAGATAAAAAATCCACATAAATCGCCCCGTACAGACACTGGGCTGTCCGGGTATCTCGGAGACGAGTAGAGACGGCACGAGACGCGTCCGACACGACGCACGACGCGAGTAAATCACGTCCGGCATGCTAATGAGCCGATATTGGGGATATATCGACCTAATGATAATATATCGAGCGACCGCCCGTACATCACTACGCGAGGACATTACGTAAAGATTTAATAAGAATTTAGGAAAAATGTAGTGGAGGGCCAAGTTCTTCATGGATTCGAAAGACCGGATTTTTTTATTACAAAATTAAAAAAAATACTTGTATAATTTTTAATAGGCCATTTACAATCTAAGAAGTGCGATTTGACAGCTAAGTAGAGAGGGACAGAAAATGGCTTTACCCCTAAGTGCGAAAGAGATTTATTTTATGTCTCTTTCATACTTACTAGTAAAACAATTTTGAATCCTGCTGTCAGATACGACTTTATAGATTATTTCGAATATAAAAGTACTTTCTTATACTTTGCGAGTGTTCTTCAAGTTTTACTCGTTTCAAAAGAAAACTACATAACTCCAAACAAGACACTTTTCAAATCTGATTGACTGATGACTTTTCAGTCTTATGCATTTGTTGACATCAAATATGTAATTGGTCTCTTCTAAGGCAATCTATAGAAAACGGCATAGACAGAAATATAGCGTAAACGAGCGACACATAAGGTACCTTTAAGACATTCTTTAGAAATTTATTTACTTTCAAATCAATACAAAGAAAGTACAAATCCACAAGTATTAACTCTTTGACCGACCGACCCCCAAACTCTTTTTAGCTACAAAACTCTCTTATCAAAAGTTATGTATACCGGACCATTACGAATAGGTACCATGTACGTAACAAAACTTTTCCTCCCTCTACCGCGTGTCGGTCTCGAGCAGGAATGGTCCAGATTCCGGAGAGGGCTGCATGAGACGGGACAGCGAGCTTAACATTCCGATAACTCGTACATTACAGGATGACATCATTATTACATGCTGTGCTCATAACTAAGATCGGGATTATGATATCGAACGCTTTTGAATTAATTGAAAGCTGACCCTTGCATGAGGACAAGATTTATTTAAATTATTTGATTTGATGGCAGTCATTGTATGGTTTGAAAGTAGGTGACTATTGAGAATACGCCTTAAAGAGAAAATGGAAGATGTAGCGTTAACGCAAAATAAATAAATTGGGATAAAGGTGTATAATTATACAACTAAGTATTCATCTGTAGCGTTAGCAGAACAAATACTACTACATTTATTTTTACAAATACTGCAGCTTTTGGGATAGATAGAGAGAGAAGTATGTCTCACCAAATAACCTGTTCTAGATTACTTGGTGAGGCATACGTCTGCAATGCATCTGCCTACTTAATAGGTTCGACGATGATCCACAATGACGATGGCTGATAGCAAACGCGCCCCCTTCCATGGATATCTACAACATGAGAGGCTTTGCAGATGTATAGCAATCCCAAATACAGTACTGGAATCTCTCATGTGCTTTTATTTTAACTACACCGGATCCCATAGTTGATATAACTAGAAGACAGCTGCCCAAAGTGGGTTTGATCAGATCTGCTCCTCACTAATGACTAAACTAATACCAGCTTGACATTCTCCATGCATTGAAGCCTAGATGATGTAACTACAAGTAAAATAATTCTGTCGCGGTACCAGGGCCGCAGAGTCGTGCAGTGGCAGCACAATAACGAGTTGGAACGTAATATCTAATGTAACGCGATCTCCGAATCTGTGCTACGCGCTACTGTTCCACTGCGACGTTGTATCTGCGGCTGCGGTCGGTGTTCACTTACTAGGCTGACATGCTCTAGTTGGAGCGAAGGGAGGCTGGCTATGAGGTAACAATAGCACAAAAATAGATAGCTAGGGTTACTTTTTGATTTTGTTTAGAATATACAGTTTTCAGCCACGGTAGATGGGACTCGTACATACTACAAGTTGCGCAGTATTATTAAGTTTTTCAAAAGGTTACCTAGGAGGAGCTCGTGGCTAAATAATAACAGCCGCACAGGTCGATCTTCAAGGTTAAGCAACGCTTGCCGAGGTTGGTCTGTGGATGGGTGAACATCTTAACATACCGTATTTCCTCCGTGCCTCGGAAAGCACGTTAAGCTGTTGGTCCCGGCTGTCATTTGGAGATCTTTGGCAGTCGTTACGGATTGTCAGAAGCCAGAAAATCTGACACCAGTCTTGCCAAGGTGTACCGGCTACCGTGCTACCCAGTTAATGTAGGGTTGCCATCCGTCCCGGTACACCGGGACATGTCACCGGTTTGGAACTGCTGTCCCGGTCGTCCCGGTTGATCTACAAAATGTCCCGGTATTTCAATTGCAACGTGTAATACGCTATCCCTGGTCATAACGCGAATGTGGAAAGAATATTTTCTTTAGCAGCTGCACTGGCGATTACGTTCTTTAGTCCACTAAAGAACGTAATCGCCTTCACGTAGACATGGTCGAAAGCATAATTCAATGCAAGTTCAATTACAAAATGACATGTTCAGAATTTCATAAGTATGATAGGGGCAAACCGGACCTGTTAGATAAGGTGAAGAAATCTGAAAAATATCATAGCAATTAGTGTTTCCTGTGTAAAATCTACATTGTAGATATCTAATTTCTTTTTTAATTATTTTATTTTGATTTTTAAAGTTTCAGTAGTAACAAGTTTGTTTTTTTTTTCTTTTACATCACATGGATATTTTCAGTCCCTTACTGCTAATGTCCCGGTCAGTACTTAGGCTGCTATGGCAACCCTAAGTTAATGGGTTGTGGAGGTCTGGTAGGCAGCCGCTCCACGTAAAGTACTGGTATTCAGCTGAATCCGGTTTGACTGGAAGCCGACCCCAATATAGTTGGGAAAAGGCTAGGCAGATGAAAAGGTTACCTAGAAGTTCAAAAATACCTGGGTGTAGCTGCCCAGAATCAATGGTAATTAATAGACTCGCCCAAATTTACTGGAACTTGAAAAGTGACTGAATACAGTTCTGCATTTCCTTTTGGTAAAACCAGGCGTACATAATGCGCCATATTACCACGCCTTCTAGGAAATAAGCCGTTATAATATAACATTTTTTCCTAATCTAATATTTTTAAACTTTTTATTGTAAAAACTTTTTACAAAAAAAGTTTTTTTTTTTTCACTTTTTAGTGGTACCCCACACCTAACAACACCACTGCAAAATCGCAGAAAAGCAAAATACGCAATTTCGATTACTTGGATGACATAAAACTATCATCTAAGTAGACGAATTCCAGCTATTTCGATTTAAAATCCAAAGTTCGTAACCGATTTTCATAAAATTTAAATGGGACCAATCTGCAAGTATATCCTTTCAGATAAAACATGAATTTTTCAAATCGCTTCATAATTGTCGGATTTATGAGGTAACAAACATAAAAAAAACATACAACCGAATTGATAACCTCCTCCTTTTTGGGAAGTCGGTTAAAAACCAAGTTTAATTTACCCCGATAAGAAGAAGATTTACCCGTGTCTTACAGTCGGTGTCCTAAGGCATCGGCACTTCTCTGTCATGCTAATAGAGATAGCCAGAGCCACATATTTTCTGCATGCCTGGTACTCAGACCGCATGCCAGCTATGTGAGTATGTAGTACCACCGTACCGATGATGTTTGTATGCCTGTCCTTCCGATTATTTCCGATAATTATTAGATTCCAACTGGCATTCTGTCAGCTTGTTGCGCGATATAGACATCAATATTTATTCTGCCAGTGTGGTATTTTGTCTTCTCAAAGATTGTTCCGTATGCCTTGTAACTTTGAAAAGAAGATGAATTGGGTAGGCAAACAAAATCTGCAATCTTCCGAGTCTATTCCTAACTATAATGAGGTCGGCTTCCAGTCCGACCAGATGCAGCTGACTACCAGTGTTTTAAATGGAGCGACTGCTTATTTAATCCTCGAACCCAATATTTGGGTAACACTTTACCTTTGGCAAGACTGGTAAGCAGAATTTTGAGTTTCAGCCGATTTGTAATGGCTGTCAAAAATCCGTAAATGACAGCCGGGACCAACGGCTTAACGTCCCCAACCAACGCCTGGGGGGTCTCGATGTGTAGTGGATAGTCAATGATCCAACTTCGACCACCTTTGCTTGACCTTGAAGTTCGACAAGTATGGCTGTTTTTAATCAAAGCATATCTTAACTATAAGAATACTTTATTACAGAGTACTTTATTAAACACTGTATCGTTTAGCTTCACACAAAATACTGATTTATTGCTAAACTATAACCTTCTTCATCTTCAAACGACCATAACGAAAGTCTATGTCAGTAATAAGGTAATAACTGCTACAATAACTCACATTTACCATTTCGTTTTACTGCGCGAGCCTTCGTCAAATTATGTTAATGTGATAACATCATTACATGCCCTCACGGAAACTGCCGACGACCACCGAACTCACCCGAAGCGACATTCTTCCAGCACCGTGGAACTAATCACACGGTAATGTTAACGTTTTTATGGGGAACAAATTATTGGATAAACATTAGAAGATGTGAATGTACAGCTGAGTTCAGAAGGACAACTCACGAGACAAGAAAAAAAGAAAAAAAAAAAGAAAAGAAGAAGAGGTTTCAAAAGAAGATCCAAAAAACCTATCAAATCATGTGTATTTAAACAATTACTTAGTTCTATCATCCACCGCGCTCATTACGAGGTGTTACCAAAGGCGTGACGACCAGTCTTCCTAAAGAACTCCTTACTCAAGTACTACTTACTCTGTTCCTGACTCCTGCTTTTGGTTATGAAAGTCAGATAGGTACTCGTTCTAGATAAAATATCGGTGTTCAGCTGCATCCGGTTAGACTGGAGGCCGACCAACCACTGCGTAGTTTTTGTCTAGGATGGGAAATCATCTAATGACTCCTCCCGCTCTGAGCGGAGCGGAAGGGAGTTTCAGAATTAGGTGACTGCTTCCCACAACCCCGCTTCGGACCCTGGATTAAACCAAGACCGGACGCGAGAAGTCGCCACCGGCCCACCGCCAATTGCCTCGACGAGGACATGGCGGTGCTCCGCCCAAACAGGACAGGTTTCTGGGCTAAGGCTAGTCAGATGATGACGTGTTCCTTCTGTATACGTTATATTATGGCGATGGAAGTCGAATGTCGGCGGCGACACAAAGTGACGCGCATGCCGCCGCTTTTTATACGAGACACTGACTTGGGGACATACTAGCGTTAGAGTTGTACAGCTGATTCGTATTGCTGCCTCGGTAAGTTACTTGCATTGTGAGAAACAAGCTGTGGGAAGAACCCACCACCACCCGACTACTTGAAATCCCATGAACATCTTCCACCTGGACGTGTAACGTGTATATCCATCCCTTTTTACTCATACAGCTACCAGAGATCCTTTTTTTTTTGGATGGGAAATCATCAACTGACTTCTTCCTCTCCGGTCGGAACGGAAGAGAGTCCCAGATTCTCTGACTGAAATCCACTCATACTTCTCAAAATGCCCTTTGCGTTCCAGGGACAGCTACCCTCGAACAATTCCGCTACCCTGTGCTACCAGACACCCTGCGAAGACATCGCAAATCTCTCCACTTAACCTGAGGGCGTTCAATCTTTGATAGGAATATCTTTTCTCAGTTGCTTTGCTCCTGTGGCCTATTCCATAAGCTCTCATCATATTTATCTATTGCATATTAATTTGTAATTGGATTACCAGAGATTACCTCATAGGAGTGGTTAGCTAAAGTGTTCGTCCGTATGTCATGGGCGGCACTCTCCACACCGTTGGATTTACAGCAAATTAACAATATCTCCGATAGCGACACAACTGGTCCCTGCACCTGTCCATTATACACACGTGTACCACCACGTAGGACCGCGAGAACAGCTGTACCTACTCACGCTTGTTGCTACCTTTCCTGGATCAGAATCCAGAAAACGAAGTTGAGAATTTGACAAATTTTACACTGATATGTTTTTAGTTAATTTAAAAAAACGAACCGATACACATGTACCCCAGAACCCCTTGATTATATCTAATTTTGTAAATGTATCTCAATTGTACGTATGCTATTGTATTGTACCTACGCCTGTGCGTGTGGTGTAAACCGTTAATATAAGTTGTTCTCGAATAAATAAACTTTTCGGTCAATAATTCCAGCAATTTGTGCTCCAAAACAGAGCCAGCCTACAATCCAGGCTCCTTCGCTATCTCCGCTGTGGTGGTGCCGCCTGGCGGACGACGTGAACAGCGCTACAACTGGTACCGTTGTCAGGCGTTGTCGACTGTCGCACTTGTCGTACAAGCGCTGCGAGACAAACGAGCCACGACTGTGAGCTCTGCTGGCTCACCGCTCACCGCTCACCCACTGGCTGAGAGTTACGTGGGAACTGGATTGTAAAGCGATAGCCGTTGTTTGCTAGTTTGTATTAATTCGGTGCAGATGAAAATAAATAATTTCTTTAACGATTTTATGTTCATGCCTTCTCACGTGTTATAGAATAGAATAGAAGTGCCTTCTCATGTGTTATTTGCATGTTTAGGCTCTTGTCTTGTTAATAGATACTTGTGTCAGCGATCGTTGGTAACTTGCTGGTATAATACAACGGCTCTTTAGCTTTAAGTCTTTCGTTAATTTTTTGTTTTACCTTACGGAACGATTGAAAACAAATGAATATGGTCATGACAAATTAAGGCAAGTTGATGCAGTGTATCATCGTTGCTGTCACCTACATCTCACCGTTCTACTGCTAGATGTGAACCTGAGCTAAACATATTCAAAGCGACATAATTGTTGGCACTTCCAATCTTCTTCACGAAATGAAAGTTGACATAGTAAAAATACAGTGCTACCTCGGAGATGCGGACTGCATGTTTTCTTCCACGCAATCAATAGATAATTATATTGTATTCTAAGAAAAAAAATTTACTACTTATTTTAAGTTTTGAAAAATTGTCATCTTTTATCTCGTATTTTAGTATTGAAAACAGTGACGATGATTGTTTTACTTTTAATTTTTTTTTTACTTTTGCACTATGTCCTAAGTAACCCTATATATCTTCTGATAGTACTCATGGAAAGGCATTGCTACTGTTCCCGACACAACAACACTAATATTGTATTTGTTATCAATGCCCTCTCTATCAATACCCATAAACTATCAGCTGTAGTTTTTCCCCTCGTTCATAGAAAACGCAATCATTTACGAGCTGTCCACGTCATGTCCGGGCAGTTGGCGGGTGATTATAAAGTGAAAACTAACAAAGGCGCGCGCTAACGAGCCCCGTGTACTACACAACACAGATACACAACACAGGTACACAGTACACAAACACGCAGGCACTCGATAATTGGCGAGCTTATGAACTAGTGGACAGATATATACGCTGGGAGCCAGACACTAACATTTGAAAATGATTCTCAATCGGAAAAAAAGTCTTCTAAGGCTTTCAGGCAGGCACAAGTCGCAAAGCATCAGATGGATGTCAATAACCAAGTATTGAAAATGGTTTATGTTATAATTACTTTTTGGCTTTGCGCCCGTAATTGACTGCACACAAATCTATACTAATATTATAAAGCAGAAGAGTTTGTTTGTTTGTTTGTTTGGTTGAACGCGCTAATCTCAGGAACTACTGGTCCGATTTGAAAAATTCTTTCAGTGTTAGATAGCCCATTTATCGAGGAAGGTTTTAGGCTATATCATCACGCTAAGACAAATAGGAGCGGGGCATTAAAGGAAAATGTGACGCAGACGAAGTTGCACGGGTCAACTAGTATAGTATATGGCGCTTAGTAGTAATAAATCAGGGATTATATCCTACAATGAAACAATAATTGTTTCTTTGTAGGATATATTCCCTGACTGCCACTATAATAATCATTCATAATCATAATCATTTTATTTTATTAACAAACATGGGTATGGTACATACATAGTTGTTTTTATAATGCTAAAGTTCTCCATATTTTACCGTCACATGGGCATGCAAAGGTTACAATTTCAATGATATAAATAAACAAATTACTGGTAGATTATGAGAAATTACAATATACAAAATGTCAGCGTAATCAGATAAATAAAAATTAATAAAATGTCAGTGTGATTACGTCAATTAAAAAAATATAAAATGTCAGCGTAATTACATATTCAATAAAAATAAAATAAAATAATAGGACAGAGGACGATCACAATAATTGAGTATGTCAATCAGAGCAATAGTAATTCAATTAATTAGTTAGTGAGTTAGTCAGTGTTTTAGTGGCTTTAGAGTGAAGAAAATAAGCCAGGACCTAGTATACTGCCTTGTGGAACAAAGTTTTCCCAATTGTTTCTTAATTAAAACATCTCAGTTCGCAAGCTCCTGCACTAAGCTATCCCCAATGTAGAGCCGCCCGTCATGGAGCGAGTGTGAATGGGACGGATCAAGCACCAATATATTAATTGGACAGTGGGCGTGGGACGAGAGATACTGTTCCTATACATATACACTTTGGTCATTCATCAAACAATGTACATACATCCTGTACACATTACGTTGTTCACGTTGTCCTGTAGACATTATGTACGTGGAGTAGTTGTGTAAACGGTTATAATTCCAGTTGCATTTCAATGTTTAGCAGATCATTTAGACATTAATATGAAATTGATTTTATCATACGTCTAGATCCGCATGCTATAATGTTGTTCTGACTTCGTTTACTTTGCCTTCAACTAAATTAATTGGTGGTTGGTGCTGTCTGTGTTGTCTTTGAATTTTAAAACAAATTAAGTTTTCTTCGAATCTTGTAACGTCATTAGCCCTGAAGCTTGCCTAGCGGAGTAGGTATCGTTAAAACATGCCCAACTTAAGGTCTTGTAGCCGGAGCCACAGATGTGCGGTCGTCTTCACTCTTGAGTCGTTTGGTTGACTGGTAGAGAATGCCTCGAAGGATTCATAAGCTTGGGAATTTGTTTATCGAGATCCTTCATAATACTTTGGGGACTGTCTTAATTAATGTTGACGTTCCAAAAGTGCTAAATATCAATAAATGGATCTTGATTTCACAATACAAAACCAGAACATTAATAACAGTAATATGACTACTGTGCGACCGCCTGACTCCCCTGACTGGCCGGTTCAGCTTCGACGCCGGCTCGTTGTCAATTTATGCCCAATAGTGGGGCCATCAATTAGTGCAGGGCTAATTATGAAACTCGTAGATAACTGTTATCAGTGCGTGGGAGAACCGCAACTGTTCTGTGGTCGGAACACATTCCTGCGACAATCTGCAGGGGATGCAGAAGGATCAGACACTATGGCTTGAAAGGATCTACCATTATTATAAAAAATACTGCCAGGGTAATACTGATCCTCACCTTTTAACTTTGTATCATACGCAATGAATCTAGAATAACCTAATACTGGCACTAATCTGAATCTGGTTTGACTGCAAACCGATCCCAAAATAATTGGGAGCATGCTGCAGATATGATGACGTAATGAGCCTATAAAGTTCTCTGATATTCTCGGTGAGAAACAAAGGGTAATCTACACCAACAGTGGGTTGCTAGTTGTCACAATATGTAGTGAGTATGCTGCAATTAGTATGCAGTTTGGGCAGTGGCTCGATTATGAGCAAAAAAATTGATTCAAAATACATGAAACCTCGAACCTGATTGTGTTGTAAGTGGAACCGGCTGGAAACGCTTCTTTGTGTAGACTGTTCCTTCTGTCCCCTACACTCCATGCAGCACGTTATAGTCAGGCGGTCAGGCCCGAGTGCCCGACATTTGCAGGCGCCTGCCGCACCGTCAGAGCCGCTGAGTTACCGCGTTACAACAGCCTGCGCCATTACCATACAACTGCCAACGATGGAGTTATGAGCGTGACAGTGCGTGGTGTATTGTGTGCAGGCGAGGAGTGAGCAATCGTGGAACAGTCAGTACATGTGGAGGTGTTGACAGCGCCATGCGCCTCATAGTCATGCGTCAAAACACTTATGAACGACAAGAAAATTTAAAGCACCAACATTGTGGTCTTTAAGTGAATAGTGAATTAGTTACTTGTAGGCAAATATGCACCATCGTCGACCACATCATCACTTTTTATCATGCGAGATTGTGGTCGAACGCGGAATTATGAAAATATGAAGTCATCATGTAATACATATAGAGCCTAAGCCATAAACCGGGCGCATAAGTCTCCGGCTGCCACTGAGCGATTCCTCGAACCCAGGACCGTGCGCGGCATTCGCGCTACCTCAACATCACCTGGACGCTCACGTCAATCATAGTGTGTTAACTCTTCAGTGAAAAACTTGAAGAAAATGAGAATAATTGAGAGAATTCTAACGAGTTTATCTTTCTCTATATCAGCATTTAAAAGTTCCTAAACATCTTACCACTTGGATGCCTAAAATCCTACTGACGTCGCGATAGGTGTGGGTAACACCGGTGTCGCGATGAATGGCGCGATTGTGCGAGTTATGTCTCCTGTCTGTAAGTCGAGCGACTTTTGTGTCGATACCGAAGTAGCGAGCTACAGGTACAAGTCTACTACTGTTCTCGTTTATCTTCATATCAATATGTCCGGCGCTGACAAATGTACTTACAAGTTTACAAGGACCGGCGGGTGCGAGGAAACCTGACCATTATGAAACACTGGATGTACTACAGCTGAGCTGTGTGATGTAAAGGATCATAAATATGAGAATTTAAAGCCATTAACTCGACTTCACATCAGCAATTAGTTAGATACGTATTAGTTGAACGTAAATTCTATTAGGTTAGACCGCCTAATTCATTTTTAGTTACAACGCTATACTTAGTTTTTGATTAGAGCGACTGTTCTTTTCCGAGAGATCAGTACAGAGGGATAATCAAATGATGATGATTAGGAAACATTTTTGTTCAAGTAGTATCATATTATGTTGTTCATTGCTGCTTAGCGTAACATACAAGTACAAGAAAAAAGTATACTGATGATTAATGATTATCTTTAGTGCCGAGTGTTAGTAGCGTGTATGTACATTAACATAAAAGAAAAAAGCGTGAGCATATGCACATCTTGTCTGTATGCATGCCCAGTTGCCCACTCAGCAATATGCATTTCCATAAGCGCTACTGATTGTCAGTGGTTTCCTAAATAATATATGACTTCACCAAAACCATTGAAACCCGCGCCATTCTACATTTAATTTCCGCGGTATTGAGAGAATTCCCTATCAAAGAAACCCAATAAAACTTACCTTTATCTGATGTCGAACACAGAGCTGTACGTAACAAGGGAAGTGCCAGCGGCGCGCAGCCGCGCACTTTAATGTATAATAATGTGGACGATAAATAACATAATCCGCTTGAAGCTGGAATGAGTTTAGAAAGTATCCGTGAGTGCCGGTGTCGATATTATTATGATATACGCGGATCAGACGCCCAGTGTAAACAAAACATTACTCACTCGTAGGGCAGGGCTGTACAGTCTTGTAAGAGGAAGACGGAAAGTGCCACAGATCTCTCAAAAATTGTGAGGAACTCGGACTCGTACTCTCGGAGTAATGTAACTCGGAGTGCATGTGATGCAGAAAAAATATGAAAATGTCGAGAGTAATGTTTTAGTACAAATGTGAGATGTGATGGCTGTTATAAGAGTAGGGGAAGATCAAAGAAACTATGGCTGGACGTGTAAACGATATACCCTGGCTAGGAAGGGAGAGACTGATGAGATAACGACTAAGTAATAGAGGAGTGTGGACTAATAAGACCATGTGACATCGCTCTGTTAACAATTGACTAGCAGAGTTTAAAGTTAGGGTTGTCACCGATAATTAGGCTCATTTTCGATTGGCTTATGTTTTTTTTTTCAGTCAGGCCACTGGGTATTTCAAGAACCTGTGATAAGGGCACATGATGATGTAGTTGTAGATAACTTAATGCTGCCGCTTTGATGTAGTGGTTAATAATAAATTGTTATTTTTAATTTTCTGTCCAATAAAATGTCTTTACGGATAGTTACTATTTACCAACACGTGTATTGTATTTGTTTACAATTTATTACACTGAAAACCCCTTTTATTACATACAGTTACTTCAAGATTCACAATAAATTACTGACAGTAATAATTATAAATTAATTACATAGTACGACACGATCACTCACAATAATATGTTCATAGATCCTGAAGACCCTCCCTTATATGTAAGTAGTCAGAACGTGAACGAAGCATTAATATTGTAATGCGAACCAGCCCTAATAATAGAGCGTGGAGCACCTCCCTAGCTGTGCCTACGTAGCGCACGGCGCAGGCGCACGGCGCGGCGCGGCCTGTAGTGGACAGTGGTCACCACTCATTAAACGACTTCAATCCGAGACGCTAATGAGTGGCTCGAATTCATATGCTAATGAAACGCTCCGTAATTTTTACTTTATTGATGTAAAAGTCAATAAAATTCTGATGAAGTATGTTACTAATGAGGGAACGGATAATAATTTAACATTCGGTTAATGAATGCGAGTCCAATGTGGCTTTCATTTGTCGATACATTCCGAGAGACTGCTTTGTATGTTTTGTAATACGCGAACTACCTTGATATTGTCGTAAGAAATTACGTAGAAACGGTTTTAGAAACGGTTCATCTTCCAGTGGCTTCAAAAGGTACACCGATGACCTGGTGAAGCCGTACGAAACCGTCGGATGCGAGACGCACAAGACCGGCCAATACCGTGCCGAACTGCCGATCTTGGGGAAGGCCTATGTCCAGCAGAGTACGTATTTCGTCTGAAACGTCAATATCAACGTTCAACGTCCATCAAATCGATTCCAAAAGGAAGTGTGCTTAATCTGTGTGCGCTAATTAAAATATTTTCCTCCAGACATAAGTTCTAATTAGACCTAATAAGGAAAGCTAACCACGCTCAGTCAGACTCAGTAATTATATCGGACATACGTGGACAACCGCGTGACGGGTGACCACAGGCTAACTACTGACAGTGGTTCATTGCCTTACATTGACAAAATCCTTTACCTATTTCCAACTTGCTTTTGCCCGCGAATTCGTACGCGCATATCACGTTTTTTTCCGTCCCCGTTGGCATTTCGGGAAATTCTCTTTTAGTGCTCCCTTACAGAGTGTAGAGAAGCTACATGCCAAGTTCAGCTTTCTACGACCTGTAGTTCCTGCTGTGGTGTTGTCAGTCAGTCACTCACTCAACCAGTCAGTAACGGAAGAACTTTATATATTAGGATAAACCATTAACAGGCACTTTTGAACTGTCGACGTTTGTCAGTCAAATAGCTAGCGACAAGAGCAGCAAGAATGTTCCGCAACAAAACACGCACTGAACTTATCTCCAGGGCGGTAGTTGCAATTGACATTTAGAGAATCATTTAAACATACATGCAATGTCTGATCAATTGAATTATTGAACAGATCTTAACTTAATGTTAAACTAACTAAAATGAATATTCATGTTCTCATTTGTTTTTCATTAGCTCCTCCCATTAGTTCGTCAGCGGCCGCCCACGGCCACGCTGCGCGCTGCGCGCTGCTCGACTGCACACAGTCAGGCTGTGGCAGGCTGGCAGCACGACGGCGACGCGACGACGTTTTATTAGCAATCATTTATTGATTCTCGTTTTCACTCACTGTCTGCCAATCAGCGGCTTTCCCAGCGAGACGCGACGCGGACGGCTCTCCGCTGCAGACGCACAGCACCCCACATTGCTGGTACACTAATGAACTGCACACCCACACTATTAAAATTTCTTTTTTATGCAGTGAGGCGTTGCACGCAAAGCTCTAGGGAGGTGGCGCCACTAGAGCAGTAGCTGTGTGTGTACTGTGTAGTAACACAATAATGTGATTACTGCTGTCATTGGTTATAAACAAAACTGGCGAAGTGCGAAACAGACTCGCGTGCAAAGGGTTCCGAACGAATTTCGTATTTTATACTTCATATAGGTTTTACCCACTATCAACAGAGTCGGTCCAGTTGATTCGGAGATTAACTGTGTGAGACGGACAGACGGACAGACAGACAGACACACCCGAGTGGTCCTATGAAGGTTCCATTTCTTGCGGATGTCCGGAACCTCAATACAAAAACGTACATGCAGTAACTAAACTAAAAGGGAACGTGAAGCGTTCATATAAAACCAAGAAAAAAGATCTAGGTAGGTATGAGAAAGGTAAAGTTCTCACAAAACAGATAATCGCGCAAAACTTAACTATACAAATAATAACTTTATTGAATAATGTTCTATATTTTCCTATGGCGTAAAACGATAAATAATAACAGTTTATTTTCAGAATTTTATTAACAGAAGATGCTCGTGGTGCCTCATGTGAATAAGTTTGCCAGTTTTGGCTTCTATTTTTTTAAAATGACTCCCCGCTCTAGGCGGAGTGAAAAGGACCGTCAGACCCTTACTGACTAAATCACGCTCGTATTCCTCCAAATGCCCTTTGCGTTCCAGGGCTGCGGTAACTCTTTCGAATAATTCCGCAAGTTCCGCAACGTCACCTCAGTGTCACAGAGGAGCAGTTCCCGCGTGTCGTCCGTTTCATTAAGACGTCGTCGGTAATACGCGGCGACAATTATCGCCGTGGCGCGACTCGGGTGCTAACCGGCGCGGCGCCCACGCGGTCTGCGACACTGTGCCGCGCCGCGCCGCCACCGCGAACAATGCCTTATTAATCACGCACTCAAACACTCCGTGATAATTTGTGATGGCAACACACAACTTTGTTGGAAAACTTGTTAATTCGTGTGATTGCTTTGAAAGTGAAATTTTCGGGACGGCGACGGAATTAACGTCGAACCGCTGTATTAATTATAATGATTAACGGTGACATGTGAATATTAGTCGCGATGTTAGTTATTGCTATATGTGCATGGTGCTAATTTGTAGCACTATTTTGGGTTTAGGACGTATTTAGAGCTCGGACATGCACCTACTGAAAAAACTGTAAACCTAGTATCGGTTAAACACCATTTAAAAAAATAGCATTACGGTGGCTTCTTTATTATTTAAAAACCGAAATCCACTGCTACAGACAGGCCTCGCGTTGTGGCGATGCTTGGCTAACTATCGCCACTTCTACCTTCGGCGTCAGTATACATCCCAAATATTCGAGATATTCCCTAGATTATCGGTCTTTATTCATAGCCACAGAGAGGTAAATATCAAATGTTTAAAACACATACAAATTACACACAATCCTTTATGAATGCTCCATCATCAACAAATCTATACAAGCACTCATCATGTTCAGCTAATGTCACGCTCACAATAACATTCCGCGTTGGACAGGAAGCGCGCTCGTTTGTCTACAATGCGAGTGATTGCGTCTGCGCGGAATCACGCTCCGTCGCGCGTTTGTTGGCACTGTGTGCGCGGCCTAATGACATCGTGTGGACAATCATGCAGGCGCTTGTTTAGCGAGGCTGATGTGCTGCGACCTGCAAATTAGCGGCGACAGCCGGGAGTGATGTGACAGTCCTATGGTTTAAGGAATTGTTATACATTCTGCATAATACTCATTTTGGTTTCTGTTTATAAAATCTTTTTGTTGAATGAATTACTTTACAATTTTTTGAAGTCCCCACGCTTAGACCTGCTTAGGAACACTCTTATGTCACTTACCCAGACTAGGAGCTCTAGATCAGACTAGTGACATTCTTTCAGTGGTAGCGTGGCGAAGGTGATTGTCTAAACGTCAAAAATGAGATAGATGGATGGAAATCTGTCGAAGTATCACAAATGAAATCCCTTATATTTTGTCAATGGCATTCACTATTTGAAGGGCACTTTGTCTAGAGCCTCAGAACGCCTAGCAGGCTAGCATAGCCATTCATCGTCTCGAAGCCTTTAATTAAATTAATGGCTTAACAACTTATTTTTAAACCCTCATGAAACTTGGCCAAACCAGGGCCCGTAGCATGACTACTTACTATTTCTACACCGCGAAGTCCAAACGACTGAATTATTTTCGGCAACTGGTCTGTCATTCCCCACACTTGTACAAACAGCACGAGCAGTAGACATGACCGCATGTGACGTGTCCCGTGTTGCAGGCTGGCGGCGTGCGGCGGGTCGCTGGGCGCGGCGCTGGTGTGCGCGCGCGCGCCCGGCCTCACGGAGCGCCAGCGCGCCATGTGCCGCCAGTCGCCCGCCGCCGTCGCCGCCATCGGGGACGGACTCAGGTAACCACTAACTTTACTTGTAGTCCTCCTGACCGACTTCACCCATGACTGCCAATCTCAACGTGTAACCTACTAGTTTTTACCTGCAATTTTGCCGTCCACGTATAGAAGAAAATGTCCTCTTGAATGTGGCTATCAGATACAAAATATTTTTTCCAAACCCAATGGGTAGTTCCAAAGATAAGCGCATTCAAACAAACAAACTCTTCAGCTTTGTTATATTAGTATAAATAGATCGAAGAGAGATCAGGCGTGTCCCCGAGCAAAACGCAGCGCTAGCCGTTTTTTGTGCATTTTTTGGAGCTATTTACTCTTTATCCAAAAGAAATATCAACTTATAAAAAATACATTAAATTTCTACATAATCTTGGCTTCAAAATGGTAGATTTTAATTTTTTATTACTAAGTATATGGTGATACTGCTGATGACGGTGGGCAGGCTCGCTCTGGAGCCAGGGGTGCTAAAAATCTCCGGGTGAGATCGATCTCCCGTTATACGACCCAGGCAAAAAATAAACCGGACAACGATAAAACGCTTCACGTTTTAACCTATAACACTCGAACTTTAAAAACAGAGGATCGGCTACTTGAACTCGAAAATGCATTAAATGAGATAAAATGGGATATAGTAGGGTTATCTGAAGTAAAAAGAAATGGAGAAGAAACTTTAGAAAGAGAAAATAATATATTTTATTACTATGGTCAGACAGCAGGATTCCACGGAGTGGGCTTCTTAGTAGCGAAAAAATGGAAAAATAATATTTTTGATTTTATATCATATTCAGACAGAATCGCAGTTTTAAAATTTAGAATTTCAAGCACTAAAACACTTACCATAGTCCAAATATACGCCCATCCGTACGTCATCCCATCCCGACGACGAAGTAGAAGAGTTTTATGACCTACTTGATAAAGCGTGTAGTGAACATCGAAGCACCTGGAATATTGTTCTAGGTGACTTCAACGCCAAAGTGGGCCAAAAGCAAGCTATGGATGATGAGTCAATTGTTGGCCCGCATGGTTCTGGAGACCGAAACGTACGTGGCTTTAGACTAATTCAGTTTGCTTTTGGACAAAGTTTACGTATAGGTAACAGCTTCTTCTACAAGAAACAACAAAGAAGATGGACATGGATTTCCCCTAATAAGATTACAAAAAATTTAATCGATTATATTCTCGCATCCAAAAAACAAATTATTATATATTAATCAATGTTCAAGTTATTAACCAACTTAAATTTAGTTCTGATCATAGGCCCGTGCGCGCAATTCTAAAACTAGACACAAAAATCCATCGCAAGGATATATTTAAAAAATAAAATCAGAAAGTTGAATAAAGAATCCCTTATAGCTTGTAAAAAAGAATTTAATTTAGATTTAAGAAACAGTTTTGATATTTTAAACGAGGAAAACGAAGAAAAAAGTGTAGATTTACAATATAAAGAAATAATTAATAGCATATCAAAAGCCAGCAAAGTAGTCAAACAAATTAAAAACAAAATTAAAAAACTTTCAGGGGAAACTAAAAAACTTATTGAAGAGAGACAGGCTTTAAATGTAATAAATAGAGATTTACAATACAGGTTGAAAGACAAAGAAGTTAAGCGCAGCATCAGAAAAGATATAAGAAATTATAATAAAAAACTAATTCAGGATGCTTTAGAAAGAAACCGATCACTTAAAATAGCAAAGCAAGGAATAAGCAATAAAAAATCGTGGATAACATGTCTTAAAGATAGCAGAAAAACCGATCACTTAAAATAGCAAAGCAAGGAATAAGCAATAAAAAATCGTGGATAACATGTCTTAAAGATAGCAGAAGTGTTAAACAAATCAACAGAGACAAAATTCTAGACATTTGCACAACTTTTTATAAGAGCCTTTATTCTGAAACACTTCATACGCAGCCACCATCTACCTATTCATGCTCCGATAATATATCTCCCATATCTCAAGTGGAAGTTCGTGATGCACTCAGCAAATTAAAATATAACCGATCTTGTGGTGAAGATGGTGTGAGTACTGAAGCCTTAAAAATGGGTGAACCATCATTACTCTTCTACCTGACTAGGTTGTTCAATGACATCCTACATACTGGTAACTTTCCTACAAATTTTTGCCATGCCAACATTATACTTCTCCACAAGAAAGGTGATAAGTCCGATATAAATAATTATAGACCAATTAGCCTTATTTCCCACATTTACAAAACATTTATTAAAATCATCGAAAAACGCATAGCTGATCAACTGGATGAAAAACAACCCCCAAAACAAGCTGGTTTTCGTAGAGGGCTTTCTACGACAGACCATTTATACACCATCAAACAAATAGTCGAAAAATTTCAAGAATTTAAAAATCCTATATATTTTGCATTTGTAGACTATTCTAAAGCCTTTGACAGCATCACACATTCTGCGATATTCAGTGCTCTTACGAAACAACAAATAGAACCAACCTATATACATTTACTGCAAAACATATACACCCATAGCACAGCTGCCATCAAGCTAGAGAGATTAGGTCCTAAGTTTGATATTCTTAAGGGAGTCAAACAGGGCGACCCGCTGTCCCCGAAATTGTTCACCAGTACCCTGGACGAAGTTTTTCAGACACTGGCAGCCAAATGGGAGGAGAAGGGTATAGTCATCGGTCAAGCGAGACTAACTAATCTACGTTTCGCTGATGATATTGTCCTTTTCTCTCCTACAGCCACAGAACTAGAGCAAATGCTACAAGACCTTAGCTATGCGAGCCTTGAGGTTGGACTTAAGATGAACATGTCGAAGACCAAAATCATGACCAACAGCTCCAAAAGGAACATACACGTAGGCGGGGAGAATATACAATACGTCCAAGAATACATCTACTTGGGCCAAGTAGTATCTTTCCAGGCAAGGCAAGAAAAGGAAATTGCAAGACGAACGGAAAATGCCTGGAAGAGTTACTGGTCCATGAAGGAGCTATTTAAGGGCACTTTGCCTATGACACTGAAACGCAAGCTGATGGACATGTGTATTCACCCCATCATGACCTATGGTGCACAGACTTGGTCCTTGACTAACATCCAAAAGTCCAAACTCAAGGTTTGCCAACGTGCTATGGAGCGCAGTATACTAGGTGTTAAATTGACAGACCACGTCCGAAACACTACACTGCGCTCCAAAACACAAATCGTCGATGTGGCTCAAAAGGCTGCCCAACTTAAATGGGACTGGGCAGGACATGTATGCCGCATGCCGGACAAACTGTGGGCCCGTAAAATACTGGATTGGAACCCTGAAACAGCGAGACGAGGCCGCGGCAGACCGCAAAAGAGATGGCGGGACGATCTGGATGTCTTCCTTACGAATTGGAAGGAAGAGGCACAACACCGAGAGAATTGGAAGGAATGGAGGGAGGCCTTTGCCCAGCAGTGGGACAGTACAGGCTAGTAATAATAATATAAAAATATGTTTAAGTTATCTCCTCACAACGAAACTACAGAAAGGAGAAATAATTACTGAAAACATGCATCTTCTCGAAAACTAACGATTATTTTGATTTTGTACTTACGCTAATGGATAGGCAATTTAATTATGAACATTTAGGTAGAAATATTTTTTTCAAACGACCAAAATTAGATTTTATAACGATTTTAATCAACATTCTGAGAGTATTCGCTATTGTATCTCTTGCGCTGTTATTGAGAGAAAAAATGCTCAAGGTTATTTGGTCAGGGTACGGCCTTAACTCGCTGCCCAAGGCACGGGATTGACACTCCACCAACCACCGTACTCCGGGCTGCTACTGAAAAACTCTTACTAGAAGTACCCATTGAATCGAAACCAAAACTAAGGGAACCAGTAGATACAAATCATTGAAAATACTACACTCTTTCCTATTGATGGCTAAAATCCGAAGTAACGGAATGACAAACGTTACTATAGATAACCCACGATTTAGTAACGTTTGTAACCAACTTCCTATGGATTCTTCCGACGGATTTGTTCCTAATGCATCGCTTCTAAGTTTCATACGTCATAAAACCCCATACAATGCGATTCAGACAACCAAAGCCTTTGAGACAACAAAATAAAGAAAAGAAACATAGCATACCTTTTTGGAAATTTTAATAAAAATTGGTGTCTCTTAGGGCTCCGTATTGAGACCCTGCCTGTTCACTATTAATAATAATTTACGTAAATTTACAATTAATAATGAAATTACGTAAAATGGATAAAAAGTTGTACCTGAAGGCTTGCCCAAAAACGTAGCATCATAACATTAAAGGAAGAGAGTATTGCCACCCTGAAGCAAAAATCTATGTAAGCTAAGAATTCGTTTAAATACAGTAGAAGATGGAAATAAGCTCCACTAATAACCGCAGCGTGGCGTAAAGATTGCACCCATCGATAAACCGATTAGCAATTTATTGCCCACTTACACTATTAATCGGAATTAATTCACGACCAGTAAATATTCGCTATAATTTACCCCTCTTTGGTCTAACTATCATCAATTTGTCTAGGAAATCATAAGAGATTACCACGATCCTATTCTGTTTTAGAGCTAGATTACTGCTTTGATATTTTATTATTAAATTGATTCTATAACGCACAATTCAATTACCGTAGTTAACATTTTTTCTTATTATTTATACAATGAGCGCTAGCCCTCAAAGAAGCTGTATCAATAATTTCCTTGGACCTTCAATAATTTATAATCCAACACAAACATCGCGTACCTATAGGTAATGCGTCTCTCTCGAACGTAACAGGGCTCCAGCCCCGTTAAGAGAGTCTCAACAGGTAGCCATCAATTATCGAGAGGTAACTGGACAACGTGACGTCATCGACATAATCAGGACCATGCCACATGGCAAGCGAAACGAAGACGAGGAAATCGTCATGGAACAGATTGTAAACGCTTTGAACCAGCGATCGCATGAATCTTCTCATTAACATGATCGATTGTTCGTGAAACGATATTTTATTTCATAGAAAGTTTTGTGAGGAGGAACTCGTAGCAAAATAATAACAGTTAAACTGACCTAACTTCGAGGTTAAGCTACGACTTTCGAAGTCGATCCATGGATGACGTGATCTTGTAGTACATGACGTGTTTCCTCCGTTCCTCAGAAATCACGTTAAGCCGTAGTCCTGACATTCATTGGTACAGTTAGTCAGAAGCCAGAAACCAGTTTTTTAAAGGGTATACTCAGTTACATGGTTATGAAGTTCAGACTCCACGGCACGGTTGGCGTCGCGTGTCGTGGGTTTGATTCCCGCTCGGAACAAATATTTGTATGACCTACAGATAGTTGTTCCGGGTCTGGCTGTTTGTGTTTGTGACTTTGTATGTTTGTAAAACGCACTCACGATACAGGAGAAATTCCTAGTGTGCGGCAACTTATTAAAAAAAAAAAGACTAGCAGGACAGTCACTCCACGTAAAATACTGATACTCAGCAGCATTCGGTTAGACTGGAAGCCGACCGCAATATAGGTTGAGAAAGGCTCGGCATAAAAAGATGCAAGTTTTGCTAGTTGATATACAGCTCGTTCCGTACTCGCCTCGCTATCGCCTCGCCTGTGTAGCACACTCAACCCATTGATAATAACTTCACAAATCCATGACAATAGAGTGTCTAACATTTATACAAACACGTACATTACTTATTTGAACTTTGCATTACAAGCTGGGAAACCCACTGGTTTGTAGGTTACGATGAACACGAACAGTCTGTTGTAGTTTGTTTGAAATAAGTTTGTCTGAGGCTTAGTAATCTAGATAAGTTTACTGTTACATTGATTGTTTGCATGAAATTGATTGTTGATCAAGTAATCGATAACGTATCTTATCGCTAACGAATCCTTTAGCAGACGTTTACTATAAACCCATAATTCTCCGCTACTATTTTTTCTTTAAATTATATTGTGTACATAAATCACAGTTTTCTAGTCTTTCTTTAGACCTATATCATTGACCTGGTTTCAAAAAAATTAAAAAATCCATGATCGCCTTACGTCTATAATAAATCTAAAGTGTGAAAAGAGCTATGGCACTATAATTGCAAATGCGAATCTCGAACTGCTATTGAGTAATATGTCCTTAGTGTACTCTTAGTTATCTACAATGTTTGTCACACCAGGATGGCGTACGCCGAGTGTCGGCTGCAGCTGGCGGGGAGGCGCTGGAACTGCTCCGGCGTCGGCGACGGACATCACTTCGGACATGTTATGCCCATCGGTAAGATTATCGTCATTATAACACACTTAAACATCAGCACAATGGTCTGTTTTGCTGATGTTTAGAACACCTTAAGGGACAACAAGTAACCAAATAAGGAAACACAATAACAAAGAACAAAGAATACTATCGTATGATTCGTGTAACATTGTCTCATCAATTATTTTAATTTGATTTTGTAAGATTTAAGGAAATTTTAAGAAGCAAACATGTTGCACCAACCCATAGTAACATGGGACAAGAGCAGAAAAATAATTATGATTTTATGATCTTGAAAGAGTACTTCATGCAGATGTTGGATTGGAAATACTATTGATATGGTCAGCAAAAAATCGTAAAAGTGTCAGGCATTCAGGATGTAAACACAGAATCTTTCAATCAAGAAAATGTTTAGCAATGTAAGACCATCCACCGGAAGGTTCACGATTATTTGAAAGCAGACGATAAACCAAGGATCGAATCTAGGACAAACTAGTTCTATCTATAGTAATAACTAAATCGAACAAAAACAAAAGCACTCGGTGATGTCATCGTGGCTGTTCATCTTGTTTAGAACCATCCTATTCCTTATACAAAGCCAATTAACTTTGGAGCTAAGCATAACTAAGTATCATTAGATCTTTATACATTGATGAGTTTTTCAACAAGTCATGAAATATTAATAACTGACAGGATGTGCGAAATAAATGTATAAATAAAGTCATGTCAAAATTCTGATCTCTTTAGTCTATGTTGCATATGTTTGATAGACAATATTAACCATAATAGTGTACAACAAAATAGGATTTGTAGACAAGTTTCGTCATCAGCATAGATATTAATATTGAATTACAAAATCATAGACAAAATTTATCACCAACATCTTACAAATCTGTGGGCACCAGAAACAATAGATAACTTTAATCTCTGACCTATCGCGAGTATCTGTTGTGTCTGCTATAACATTGTTAGTGTCGTGCTGCATCGTGTAGCTCGTGGCGAGGCAAATTAATTATCTGTGGGCCACGGTAATACTATTAAACTATTAGATTAATGACCGCCGATCGACGCACGATTACATATCATTATAAAAGCGTTATTATCCTATAATCTGAACGAGGACTTATTAGCTACTACTTGATTAATAGTATCCTGTGGACTTGCATAAATTAATATGCTTCTTATTACACTTAAATGTGATGAGACAGATGCTGAATTATGTGGATGACATGCTATTAGTTTTATTAGTTTTGGTGATTTAGGTATCACAGAAGCTGGATTATTTATTGCTTAAGTAGAAATCAGGATATTCAAACAGAATTAAGAGTAGACAGCAACACGGATCAAGTTTAGAAATAACTCTGCAAAAGTTTTCGATAGGAAGATGGTAAAAAGCTAGCTGTGACTTTTTACATCCTCATTTTTTTGAACCATTATTACAACAAACTAATTGTTTGCTTTGTTTGTTATTGATAGGCTTGCGATTGAGTCATAGTCCCACCTGATGTAAAGTGATATTTTTGTCGAGCATTGTCTAAAAGTTACCTATCCGTTGTTGCCATGATTTGCATAATATGTTTCTTTTTTCATACATTTGCTTTATTTGGATTATCTTACGCTTAATAAGTAAATTGCTTATTATCATACCCAGGGGTCATAGTAAATTAAATAATAGTAAGAACCAACCAGCATGTATTAACTTCAGCGTCGTGTCGTCGTGCGGATCGCCTCCCACCACCAGCGCGTCCTAACGTCTATGATTTATTGGTATCGCCGCGACACTGCATTCCACTGATGTAACATGCTTAAACAATAGGGTGTTTACCATCTTCTTTCATTTTGGGAAGTTCAAAATAACCTTCTATTTCATTGTAAATCCTCTTTTTTTCGTTTTTTTTTTCAGCTCATGCATCGCATTTTGTTTGTGTTTGTTTGTAGTTAGTTATTCTTTATACATCAGTCAAGACTAAATAAAATATTGAACTCGGTTTTATGTCCAGCTTCCGTAGTTGCCTGACGTTAGTGATTGGAACACATAAGTTTCCTCTGCGATTCTTCCCTGTCAGCCGTAACGATATTATTACTCCATTTTCTCTTCTTTTTCCTTGCCTGCCCTTTACTTAAGTTCGGCTCTTCTTGGTTCTTCTTCTGGGTTGTCTGTGTGTTCAGCTGAGACCGATCCACATCTTTGGTAAAGGTGGTCCACCACGTGGCTACTGGTCTTCTTCTACCCTTTCTTGTTCTCTGAGAGACGCAGAGCATTCATCATCATTACTTTATTTTCATTTCACTCAATGTTTACAATTTGATCGGGCTACATTTCGTGGCATCATGTTACACCAATGTTACATGACTATCCTAACTAATATTATAAATGCAAATGTAACTCTGTCTGTCTGTCTCTTCTTCATGCCTAAACCACTGAACCGATTTGGATGAAATTTTGCACAAAGATAGTTTGAGACCCGAAAAAGGACATAGGGTAGACATTTATATCCCGGAAATCCCATGTGAACGGGAACTATGAGGGTAAATAGGTGATATATATTCCGGGAGTAGGTTCCCTAGGGATTAGGCGGGCGAAGCCGCTTGCACAAGCTAGTTACTCATAATATCATATTTGAGAGGACGCTAAGTTATACTCACAATCAGTAAATCCAGTACGGAATCAAGAACACATGAGCAATGCGAACCCAACTACTTTTTGTCATTTACAAATCGTACCTGTATATGATAATGGCTGGGTTTTGTCTGCGCCTCGTCTGCGCGGAGCGGCGGCGGCGGCGTGCAGTCGGGGGTAACGGCCGCCGCAATCATGAATATTAATGCAGTAATTGGCCGCCACCAAACAATCATATTTATATCGAAAACTCGCGATCGATATCTTGAAATATTGCCATTTAAGTGTCCAAACGTGAGATAAGCAATGAATAGATTTAGAACGGACTATGCTAATGTTGAGACTATGGCCGGGAAATTAATTGATTTTATTACCTACTTTACAATGTGAGGATTTTAAACTTTAACTACCGAAACATTCAAAATAAACAGACAGACGAATCATTCATATTTTTATTGCGATAACAAGGATTAATTTGTAATACTCGTTATAGAAATTTCAATACGTTAATTGGATATAATAAATTAGTTTGAAACGTAAACGCATAAACATTGATGATAGTCTTGAGTTGTTTACGACAGACGCACCCAAATAATTGTATATTAATAACACATTAATATTAAAATATTAATAAAATGCGAGTGTTCCACTAATCAATCAGCGGAGGACAAGACGAGAATAAACTTGACATCATCGCCTTTCACTGCAGAGTGCACATACAGAACATATTGAACATTGGAAACAACATAACTGTCTTGAATATTAGATGATTTCTCTTTGATCAGATTTTATGAGATTTCTAAAAGTGACGTAGTCATCGTTGTAGATAAAACAAAGAATGGTACTTTATTATAGACTAGCTGACCCGCGCAACTTCGTCTGCGCCACATTTTCCATTATTGCTCCGCTCCTATTTGTCTTAGCGTGATGATATAGCCTATAGCATTCCTCAATAAATGGGCTATCTAACACTGAAAGAATTTTTCAAATCGGACCTGTAGTTCCTGAGATTACCCCCTACATACAAACTTACAAACAAATGTTACGTCTTTATAATATTAGTATAGACAAACGTACAGAAGAGTTGGCAAATCTGGAAATTAATAGAATGAAGTAAACCTTTTCTTTAGCCGTGTAAGTTGGTACATCTCTGTGTTAACGTCACGGCTAATGACGGGAGACTAGAGCAGATGTAGCATGATTTGTAAAACGATTCTGCCATTGTCAGTTATTAATCAAATAATATACTATTCTGAGCATGAAATTTGGTGTACCAAAATTCAAAGTTTGACTTATAGAGAACGCCCCCTTGTATTAAGAGGGCTATCACAATTTTTCTTGAATTTTAGCGTTTTATTCGAGTTTTGATGTGCGATTTTGCTTTAGATATAGCCTTAAAAAAAAAAAAACAAATATATGCCTAAGACAGTTTGATCATTTATCTTGGGAGTTTTCTAAATAAATATTTCAATTTGTTACGTACATCAGTAAAATTCTTGACTCCGCAAAGGATGTTTCACAAAATGTTGCTTTAGGGAATCTTTTGATGCCTTGGTACACCGAAGATATTATAATTTAATCATTTATAAAAATGTCCACGGTACAACTGTATCTTCTACTTTGGAATGTTCAAATCAATTTATTACGATTCATAAAGTAATACACCAAAAATAATTCTGTAAAAACTGAGAGTTATTGACAATTTTCCGTACGAAACTATAATCTTTATCTATGAAATTTTAATCCAAATTCAAATAAAAAATATTTAATAATTAAGGTGGCGTTGCTATATTGCTTGAAAAAAAAATGTTCTAAATAAAAGTAAAGTAAATATTTTAAAATAATTGTTGTATGCAATGCAAAAATCAATATAAATCTTGTGACGCGCGGTATTCAACTTTAGTCAACCTGAGCAATTCGATTTTGTAAAAGCGCCCTTAATTCTTGCCCATGAACCACTAGATACTTTACGAAACGTTTTTTTTTTTTTTTTTATACACGAAACGGGGAAACTCTTGGCCCAAATTTCACCTGATGGAAAGTGATGATTAGGCCGAAGATGGAAGCGAGTTTCACCCGGAATCCTCTTACACAGAGGAAAAAAAAAAAAAAAAAAAAGAAAAAAAAAAGAAAGGCTTATTTGCTACAATTTTATATTCTCTGTCAGTATGCCAATAAAAGTAGAAGGAAATTATCGAAAGCCTAATAAAAGTGTCAATTGTGGCGGGATCACACCCACAGCGTGCAGCGCCGTGAGATTTATACCACGCAAGTAATTGATCGATGCGCGACGCCGAGCCGCGGTACTCCGGTCTCCGGGCATAACGAGAGCCCGTTCCCACCCCACGGATCACATGACGCATATAGGAAAGCATCTCTCTCTGGTCTGTCCTTCATTTCTAAAGATAGAAGTGATTTTAGGCCGTAGGATGTGCCGAGATAAGTCTGGAACGGACCAGTGGTCTCCATCGGCTTGTTGAGTTTCTGCATCTTTGAGCTGGTCGGAACATCTAGTGGGTGGGCCTCAGGGTCTTTATTCCAATAGGAAAATATAAAGTAAAAGATGTACGATAATCTTCCATAGATAAACTCTGGAAGAACTGATCCAGATACAAAACTGTTGAAAGCTACACTATCGCTGAGACTGATCCAGATACAAAACTGTTGAAAGCTACACTATCGCTGAGTTTATTTAAGCTACTCGTTATCAAAGAATTTTCACTGTTATGACGAGATAGGCTGATGAAGTGATGAAAGATTCACAGTTTCAGCTTCAAGATCAAGCAACATCCGACAAAGCTATCTTTACGCTTTGGAATGTGCAAAAACTTTAGTAGGTTTATTTGAAATATAAACGCTTGGATTTCATCCCGATAAGTAGTACATTCCCGTAGGATAGTTATTAGTTTCCGACTATCATAAATCTAAAAAGCTAGTTCGTATTTAAAAAAATAAGCTGGCATCGTAAGGCAATGTGAAAATTCTGGAAGATGCAGTGTTACCGTGTTGTTGTGCACCCGTGTGGGAGTTGCTTTATTGTTCTCCAGTTGGCGCCAATTAGGAAGATCCCAACTGCGCCGTCATTTGTAACTCGTTCAGTTAAATTGGTGAGGTTTATAGTGACAAGACGCTTTCAGAATTACCGTAGCACGCCATAAACTTGGGTTCTAGGATAGTTGCAGAAAGCAGAATTGTTAGTGGAATTAATATTCTGAGAGTTCGTTGTGTTTCTATTTCCCATGGGGATTTGTGAATTTGTAGGCAGAATTTTCATATAAGGCAATACATGTTTCAGGATTGAGCCAATTCCCATCATTGATGCACCCACTACAGCTTTAGCGAGTGAGGTTTTTACCTGTTTCGATAAATCTTATTTACTTGGTCTATGTATTAAGCCATAAGCGTGACCATCAGTATCTTCTGCGTTCGAAACAAAGTTCTTCTGCCGCGTCTGTCTGTCTGTCTGTTCGCGATTAACTCGAAAACTACTGCACCGATTTTCATGCTGTTTTCACTTTGGCTCTCGAAAAAGTTTTTAGTATATAATTTGTCAAGCGGGCCAAGCCGCGGGAATCAGCTAGTGTTTTATAAAGTTGCTACGTTCAGGAATTAATTGGATGCAGTAATTGGCCAGTAGTACTTATAAAGTGGCGTATTTGATGAATGGACGTGAAAATACCTTATCTACGATACAGTCAGATTGTGTCGTGAAGTATAAACGTCGCACGCCCGTCGTCGTAGGCTGTCGAAGCGTCAATTACTGGCACTTGTGTTCTTTTTGTATCGCACGTTAATTGTGCTGAGCTCTGTGACAGGTTAGTGTAAACAGTGTACACTGAAGGGCGACCTGAGAAAATACCAATATTAGTTGAAATGGGGTACACTACCAGAATTATTCATTAAATGAAGATAGTTTATGACGAGTTACGAACAATATTGTTCCTAAAGAGTGAAGTAAATGGCTATACCGTACTAAGTATTGTGTTTTAAAGAAGTTTATTCTCATAAAAGACTACAGTCACTTACATGAGAAATTCAATACAATAGTGCTTATTACTAGGGTTTTCGACGTTCGTTTATGTTTTTTATTATTTGTGTAAGTAGGTAGGTACTCCTATAATGCATTCAGTAGTAGTTGGAGTAATATTATCAATATTTCTTGACTACATGTCGAGCAAGTAGTACTTTGAATACATTATAGGAGCTTACATTTTTGATGGTCGACGGTAGTTTATTGTAAACATCTGCGCCTGCGTAGGTAAACATTGTTTTGCCGAGCTTCGTTCTCGTCTTGGGTAGAACTAAAAAACTCGCTCGGCGTGAACTTCGCTGCGTTTGTTGTTTCAACCGTACAAAGGATAAGTTAGTATGGAGAGATTTATTTAATATTTTTCGGACAAGCATGCAGGTATGATAAATGTATAGTTGTTTTATGTTCATTAGTTTTGTTTGTTCATTTTGTAAGTAGGTGTTAAAAATTGATAATGAAAGAGTATTTTTATAATTTTATTTTAAGTTATTTGAAGATCAGCTAGACTAGTTTTGTTTGCATTTCCCCAAATTTCGATTAGGTATAACAGGTGCGGTTTCACAAGAGAGTTATATATGGAATAGCGGACCCGACGCGGCATGCACCGGACGATGCGTCGAAGTGATCCAATTAGTGAAGACAGTTTTGTTTTGATGTGTTCGATCTGTGCCTTCCACGTCATGGCGCTATCCATCCTTAAGACAAGATACTTTTCGCAGTTTTTCTTTTGCAAGAGTACATTATTTATTAGTAATGGTTGATGGGGTGGGATATTTTTATTTTTGGCTTTAAAAATAACGTAACAGGTTTTAGCGATATTGATCGTCAAGAGATTATATTGGAACCAGGAGAATAGCTTGTTGAGGTCTTCCTGGGCTTTTGTAATTAAGTCTTGTATAGAGGAACCGAAGTAGAAAAGACATGTATCATCCGCGTAGAGAGCTACATGACCGTGTAGCCCTAGTTCGTGAATATTATTAATGTAAATTGCGAAAAGTAACGGGGCCAGTAATGAGCCTTGTGGAACCCCACATTTAATTGGTTGTAGTTGACTTTGAGCGTTTCCTAATTTGACTACTTGATATCTGTTTGTTAGATATGATCGTATTATCTCAAGTGCCGGACCTTTGATGTTGATGCTTTCTAATTTTTTAACCGACTTCCCAAAAAGGAGGAGGTTATCAATTCGGTTGTATTTTTTTTTTTTTTTTTTTTTTTTATGTTTGTTACCTCATAACTCCGACATTTATGAACCGAATTGAAATTTTTTAGTTTTATCTGAAAGGATATACTTGCAGATTGGTCCCATTTAAATCATATCAAAATCGGTTACGAACTTTGGATTTTAAATCGAAATCGCTAGAATTTGACTATTTAGATGATTCTTTGATAATCGACATTGCGTATTTTGCTTTTCTGCGATTTTGTAGTGGTGTTGTTAGGTGTGGGGCACCACTAAAAAGTGAAAAATAAAAAACTTTTTACAAAAAAATACAACCGACTTCTAAAAAAAAAACTACAAAGTAAAAAATAACTTTTAATTCGGAAGTCGGTGTTTTTGTTAGTTTCTTCGTATTTTGACACCGACTTCCGAATTTAAAGTTATTTTTTACTTTGTAGTTTTTTTTTTAGAAGTCGGTTGTATTTTTTTGTAAAAAGTATTTTGATTAGCAATTTGTGACTGACTGTGTCAAACGCTTTTTTTAAATCAATATATACGCCGAGCACAATATTTTTTTTATCTATATTTGATTTTATTTTGGTGACTAGGTCTATGGTGGCTACAAGGGCTTCTGGGTCGAAAACCGTACTGACGTTCGAAAAAGAAGTTAATACCATTTAGGTGTTTTTCTATGCGTTTGTGTAGAAGTTTTTCTAGGATTTTGGAGAGTACAGGGAGTACAGAGATTGGTCTGTAGTTTCCGGGGTCAGTTTTAGAGCCTGATTTATGAATTGGAGTTACTTTTGCTATTTTTAGGGTGTTGGGGAACTCGCCATTTAGTAATAGTTTGTTGATGCATGTGCTTAGGTTATTGACAATAAGGTGTTTAATACTCTTGATGGTTTTGGTATTGATACCATCTGAGCCTGCACTGGAGTTTGAGTAAAGATTGTTGATTATTTCTATTATTTCGGTGTTAGTACATGGCTCAAGCGTGGATAGTTCGGAAGTAAATTGGGAAAGGGGAAGGGCTATGGTAAGGTTATCATGAAAATACTTGGGAATATCAGTGGCCAGGGTGGAGCCTATGGTGGAGAAGTATCGGTTGAATTCTTCACAGATCTCTTTTAAGTCACTTATCTGTTTGGATCTTACTATTAGCTTCGGGGGAATGCTGCTTTGTTTGATTTTGTTGTTGGCCAAGTGGTTAACCAAGTTCCACATCTTTTTCGGTTTTTTGATACATTGGGTGAATTTATTATAGTAGTAGCGGTCCTTTGTGTCTTGAATTAGTTGTGTTACGTTGTCCTTGATTGATTTGAATTCCTTTTGTATTATTTCATTTTCCGGGTGTTGTTTTAGTTCTGTCCATAGGTGGTTTCTTCGATTAATGCCATGAATTATGTCTTTGTTTATTCAATCGTGTTGGGGTAGGTTTAGTATCTTTGTTTTGGTAACTTTGCAGTCATTAATATGTTTTTTTTATGGTATTTTCGATTTCTACATATACAGTGTTATTTTCATTAAGGTTCGCTTTTTCCAGCGACGCATTCAATTTAATGTAGTCGATGGCTTCGTATTTGGAATATGTTTTTGCAGGAGGTTTTATTTTTTTTAGCTCAACATATATTTGTTTGTGGTCCGACATAGGTGATTCGATGACTGCCATATGAAAAGGTCGTTTCTTAGATAAGTACTAACGTGGTATTGTCCCTTGGACCCTTTAAAAATTAACGAACTTTTTTAAAGCAGCGATCACGATGGTTGTCGGTGTGACAGTATGTACCTGTGATCCCTTGGGCTAAAGAGCAGAGCGTTCACAGATATTAAAAAAACTTTGGAGTAATCGATGCACACACATTAAAAAATACCAATTGAATTGAGAACCTCCTCCTTTTTTGGAAGATGGTTTTTGAGGATGACGTTGCAGTAGCCGAGCCAGTTTGGCCTCAGAAGATAATAATGTTTGACCCATCAGTGTCAGTCCGCGTTAGCGAGTGCTTGACGCTTGACGCTTGACTGGCGTCGTCGCGGGAATATTTATGATAGCGACGAATGCTTTCTCAATATATTACTTTACAACTAATATAATAATAATATAATATAATATAATATCCTTGGACATTTCACACAACGCCATATAGTCCCAAGCTAAGCAACCTAATGCTTGTGTTATGGTAACAATATGGCTGATAAACTACTTATATACATTGTAACTGGAATTGTATTCAGAAGCAATAGGTAGCATTTGATTTATATCTGACCAACAGCAGATGGTCGTGGTGGAGTTTTCTTCTACTTTAGATTAAATAACATCTCGCCTACATTTTGCAAGTACTTATGTACTATTCAATAGAGAGCGCCTTTTGACATAAACCGACCACAAATCCAAACATGAGGCTGCTACTGAGAAAATTCAGATGACAGAGCCTAAAACACTTTTCCCGGCCTAGGAGTAACCCCAGGATTTCATGCTAGCCACGACTTCCATGACATAATGTAGATAAAAAAGTACCTACAATCACGACGAAACGTTGACCACTTTTGAACTTTGTCGATGTGTACCGTGGGAATGTATCAAATCAAGAAAATGATGTTCTATTCAAGAAAGCTATTAGACGCAATTACAGTTGGAATCATACCTTCAATACAAGCAATACTTAGAGACAGTTAAACGCGTAGTCATTGCCCCGCGCTGTCTCCGCTAAACATCACATCTGTAAACCTCGAACCTGTCCGTCTAACTCCTGACTATTACTCGTACGAAGCAACGTCCACAATTATTTCGTTTCTACGGATCAGACATCTAACTTTGAGTATGCTAAGTTGGATGTTGAGTTTATAAATAGTTATTTATTATTGTGAAGCTAAATAACCTGAGTGAATGAATACCACTTATGAAGCTATAAGCGCGGCCGCCTATTATATATCACACAAAAAGGAGAAACTGAGTGACATAGACTAATAATAATTAATATAACCCTACCGCAGTATCTCTACGTTGACGTCGTGGTGGGGCTTGTGCGTCCCGATGGACCTTAGGTCATACCTAGGGTGAGGGGCCAGACAAAGAGAGATACAATCCGCAAGGCAGTTTTGTGGCGAACTGTTGGGCAGTAGCGACCCCACGCACCTCATCTCCCGGGAGAAGTCTTGTTCCTCATCTACGGCTTGCCTTTGTTGGCTGGCCAGAGTGAAAGCTGACGAGGAACAGAGCTCCCACCTCTTTCTTGCCTTAATTGGCCGGTCTGAGTGGAGATTCGCTAGAGCACACGAGAAGGATGTATAATCCAGTAAGATGCTGGTAGAGATCTTGACCGCACTTCCGGGATTGTCCTGATAGCCATGGTATACCTCTCCACTCCTCTAGCACCTCAGGCTATGTTGCCTCCTTGGCGCTACGTCACTTTGTGCTAGCGACCGTTTTCGGGGGCCCATTCATTGAGTGTGACAGTCACCCCCTGCCATTTAAAAGCCGTGTATATTGTTAGTGGTAAGGCAGGGGCCAATAGTTCTTCTATAATAAATGATTATCAGTCCACTAAACCACCCAAACCCATAGCGTTTCATCTTTTGTTTCCATATTCTGCAATAGTACTGCTCCAACCGGGGATTGTCCTTGGGAATACTTTCAGTGCATACAGGGATAATCGCCGGTTGGTGCCCCATTACATTTGAAATATCTATCGGGGCCTCTGCGAGTTGGTTTTGGCCCCTCGTACGCCTACCAAAGGACCGGGTCTCCAGAGACGCAAGAAGGTAAAAAATAATAATAATAATAATAATAATGTGGTTCAAGTGCACGATTCTTGAGAGATACAGCAAGGAAACGAATCACATTAGCGTAATGAAACCCTAGTACATTGGCTTTTTTCGAGATTATTATCCTTTGAAACGTCACAAGTATGGACGCTTCTTTACTAAACATCACTCAAATGCACGACAGTCAGACTCCGCACTCGATGTCCCTCTGATTGCTGAGCAGTCGAACGTTAATAGCTAGCATTATTGCGGAATAACATCCAGCCTGTTTCGTGCGCTTTCAAGAATATCGATAAACATTCAATAAATAGTCATCATCATGTGCCAGATTTCATCAACATTCATAATTTTTTGTATATTTTTATCTATGTGTGTGTATTTTTTTATATTATTTGATGGGCTTGATCTTGACCACAATCACGCCTGATGGAAAGCGATGGATGAGGTCTATGATGGAGCGAGCTTACCCAGAAGATGCCTGTTCACTCTTGCTTTGAAGGCAGACGGGTTATATGTGGACAAGAACACAGACGTTGGCAGAGAGTTCCACACTTTGGCTTTGCGCAGAAGCGCTGGGTAATACTTTTATTTTATTTTATTTATTCAGGGACAACGACAAACAGCTACAATACGGGTGGTAACCTGCAGAACGTCTGGTATTCCGGTAATATGTAATAAATAAATAAATAAAAGGGTGACGGTGGGATCAGGTCGTGGAGTTCCTATGCACACTCATCAAAGTACAATCTGTAGAAGACCGACAGACAGGCAACACCACGCTGATGAGCTAGGCTGTGAAGCTGAGCCACCAACGTCTCGTCACTATAAGCCTTAATTACTCCAAAAGAAAAGTGTATACTAAGTAGGTATCATAAGTGTTAGTTATAACTTTTAATAGAATAAGACAGTAGTATAAGGTACGATGGGATTGTCATCGTCATTTTCATGTACAAAAATCCCTTAAAATCAATAAAGAAAAAAAAGAAAAAAAAAAAAGTAGGTATCATTCTATGCACCATTGACATCCTCTAATCGATGGTTGATGCCCCGAGTCAATATCGTACGTAGTTAATGTTTACCAGTGTAAACATGTCGTAACCAGGATCTCTTCCTATTCAATTAATTTGTGTAATCTAACTCGTATTCGAACTAATTGAGTGCTGCACGTTCGTTGTGAGGTGTTGTCAGCAGATACTGCAACCCGTTGCCGACGCGTGTTGCCGTGTTGACGCCGATACCAGGAGATAAGCGCCGGCTGGAGGACTTGCTCGAGCGTGTTGCTTCGATAGCGAGCCACGATTTATTTGTAAACGAAATATAGATATTAGTGTGAGAAACGTGGGGATTACATCTAAGGAGATAAACTTAAACAAATTATAAAACAAACTTGGAAACTTTCATCGGCCCTATGGGAAGTATGTCGAGTCGAAACCGATGTAGCACTAAACTGCTTCTAGCAGTTAGTAGTTATTTCAAAAGCACAGACAGTTGGAATGATTATTTGTTTGTGTCAGTGAATGAAACGGGTTCACTTGCCAGACTTGAGTAATATCTCCCACGATAACACGGAGCGAAGCCCACGTGTCTTATGTGGCCATATCCTCTAGTGCTCTTTTTTAGTAGTGTTAACAAGATCCGTGTTACTTATGCACTCTTGGTACTTTCTCTCGATTGAAGTAGATCAACCGGATCTATGGCATGACCATATTCTGGAGATTACAATGACGAATCATTATAAGTGCGTCTCGATCGCTGAAATTACTGCAACATCCGCAGTTCTCGTTAAAACTATTTTGCTTTTATATTATGAATGTTTAATACTCATTTCTACGCTCTCGTTATGTTTTGCAATTAGATCACCGTGTTATTGAGACACTAATTCTTTTTATGTGTATAGTACTTCATTGGCTTCGCCTAGATTACATTAGCTCTCGATATGGATTTTTCTAGTTTCCCTGATGCTCTCATTTGCAATATCATCACTTTATCACATAGCCAATTTCGTCTTGCGATCTCTTACTACTTTTAAATTACTTTATTCTTAATTGTTTTCGCTTTGTGTATGGAATAATTTCCATTTTCTCTATTTGCATCAGCAATGAAAGCTTGTAAAGGCTTGCATAGCGCGCCTGTTGTAATTGGTTGCGCTAAAACATTCGATTAGTATGCAGCAGTTATCAGTGCATTTGCTGCGTGTCACACTTCAGCATAAGTTACCGCCTGACGAGCTGACACCGTCGTGCGCGCACCGACATCGACAGGCGGACGGCTGGCACTGACGCGGACGGCTTGATACCTGACTATATACCGCGGCAGAAAGCACGGCACGGCTTTCGGTCAATGACTTAATTTGACTTAGCTTAAATCATTATCATTGACTCGCTATTCCCACGGCTCTGCTCGTGAAATATACCTAATTGAAAAATCTCTTCTCAGACAGAACTGACAGACAAAGGGCATGCCATTGGACATTATTATAATTATGTAAGTTTGTAAAAGATAACTCAACTGCGCAATCTATACATATAATAAAATCTTAGAGTTGCCGTGTCTGTACATTGAATATTTTCGCATAAAAAATACATAGAAATGTCAGAAAAATTACATAGAACACAAAAAAGCAGTTTTTGAAATTCTTTTCTGTTTGTCTGTTTGTCTGTGCGTCTGTTTGTCTGTGCGTTTGGAGGAGCATCACGCATAAACCACTGATTGGATTCAAAATTTAGGTACTTCGAAATATTAAGTGATAATCGGAGCAACATTTAGTGTTTATTTCATCAAAATCGACCCAAAAATCAAAAGATATTGAATTTTAAAGTTTACGAAGGTACTTCATCGAGCGCTAAAATAGGTTGTTAACATTGAGACTTCAGATACTTGCAATGCCATCTATTGAGAATTTTTTTAATAAGAAATGTGTGAAAAGACCCCGAAACAATGTATTTTTGAGTAATGAAACTGAACATTTTAGTATACCGCGTGTATCTGACATCGACGCACAAACGATTTCCATGGGTCCGGGGCATGATTCTGGACACCCTAGACTTAGAATTTTTCGTCGGCTTTTTTCTCATTTTTTTATTTTTTTCAATGGTTTTTTTTACTTTAGACTGCTCATAATCGTTATTCTGACCTAACCCAATGAGATTTTTAATCAAAAAATAATTAAATAACTACTTTCACTAAAAAGAGCAATCTGAATAAAGCCACAAATAATATCAGCTCAGCTGAGCGGATACTTTGTAGTACTCTTAAAAAAAATCAGAACAGAACCGACGAAAAATTCCAACACTGGGGTGTCCAGAATCATGCCCTGGACCCATGGAAATCGTTTGTGCGTCGATGTCAGATACACGCGGTATTGTCATTATTTATCGTAACGTGTAAGCTTCTAAGTTTGAACTTATGAGTAGTTACGAGTATAAAGACAGTTCAGTTACGTTGTAGATCGATAGATGGCGTTGTACTTATGACGCGTTTTTCTGAATCGCGGTGTTAAGATTCTCCGCAGTAGCATGACGTCAGCCCCATGTTTTATGTTGATTACCTTAAATTCGTGTAAGTAATATAAAGTCGTATAATTAATATTGAAATTATATATAAATAGCTATGGAATTATGGATTTTATTGAATGACTAGATTGTTTTTCGATTTACTGGGAGGAGAGGAGAGTTTCCTGTATCTATAAGTAAACTGTTTCACTAACAGAAGAGGTGAATATTTGGTATTATGTTTCAATCAGCCGAACACGTCGATCTTCAAGGTTAAGCAACGCTTGCCGAGGTCGGTCTGTGAATGGGTGACCATTATAACAACCTAGCCTTTTCCTTACTATATTGGCTCGGCTTCCAAACAAACCGGATTCAGCTGAATACCGGTATTTTACGTGGCGCGGCTGCCTACCAGACCTCCACAACTCATTCAATGCAAGATTTCAGTCAGATTTTACTGGCTTCTGACTATCCGTAACCACTGCCAAAGATCTACAAATGACAGCCGGGACCAAAGGCTTAACGTGCTTTCTGAGGCACGAAGGAAACTCGGTATGTCAAGATGGTCACCCATCCACAGACCAACCTTCGCAAGAGTTGCTTAACCTCGAAGATCGATGCGTTCGTCTGTTATTGTTTAGCCTTGAAGATCGGCCCGTGCGGCTGTTTCAATTTAGCCACGAGCTCCTCTATAATAAATCGATTCTATGAACCCAGTAAAACTTTTTTGATATTATAAAATGTTAAAACAAATTAAATTAATCAGTGGTCTACAATCAGCAATATTGTCAGTAAAAATCGGAGAAAATGTATTTCTTTTTGGACTGGTCTGGACGAAATTAAGAATCCACTTGATTCAGCACCATTCGTTCGATAGTTGGTTTTGTTGATTTTGATTCAAGATTAGTTTGTACCAGGAGATTAGGTACCTGGGCTGGTCGGCATTTCAACCGATAGAGATGATACAGTGCCCTGCATTAGGTACCCTCTTCATAATTATATTCTTAATTCGAGAGAGAGATCAGGTTATGTAACTGAACGTAGTTTTTGTATAATAATATGCAATCTGTACTAATATTATAAAGCAGAAGAGTTTGTTTGTTTGGTTGAACTAATCTCCGGAACTACTGGTCCGATTAGAAAAAATCTTTCAGTATTAGATAGCCCATTTATTGAGGAAGGTTATAGGCGTATATATATATATATATATCATCATCACGCTAAGACAAATAGGAGCGGAGCAGTAATGGAAAATGTGACGCAGACGAAGTTGCGCGGGACAGCTAGTCAGTCAATAAAGTCGACAGCGGCGGCTAAAGGATTGATCGACGCACAACAAAATTAGATTGCAATTATGAACCACATTAAGTTAGAATCCCGTCTATTGCGTTGGCCAGCCACCTGAACTTTTAACTTGAGCTAACCGAAATGTAGAGACTCGACTTCTAAGTATTCGCACACCATACAATTTCAACTTCAAATCAAGCACTATTTGTGCAAAGGGTCAGTGATGCCTGACCCTCTAACTCCGGCGGCGACACACTGTGTGGTGTGCAGCACTCAATGCAATGCTACCCATACAAGCCGCGGCCGCGGTGCCAACATCCGAGGCTCGATGTGGTCACATCACTCACATCGTAACGCCGCCGCGCCGCGCGCCACGCCGTAGCTCAGCACTCGACACATTTGCTCAAACGTTTGATAGACGCGCTATTGATGGCCGACACGGAACATATTTTGTCGAGTGTCTTATGCCAGGGATGTACTCGGCTCATAATTGGTTGTTTCATGTAATTTTATTTGTATTTAAAAATGAAGTATGCAATAAAGTTATTTTTGTCTCGTTTGTATCTCAGTATAACGTTTTAATGAAGTCTGTTGGTAACAGCTACCACATCATTTTTAAACTAAATGTACTCAGTAGCCTATTTACGCAACAGCGTAGCTTTGGCCTGTGGTGTGATGTCACGTACTCGTGCATCAGCACGTCACGTATAGCACATAGTTTAAGTAAGATATGTTCATAGTTTTATTATAATAACATCACGCACGCACCATGTATATATATCGCTCTTAACAATTAAAGGCACTCAGACTTCAGTCTTCAGTCTTGAGCTGAGTCATGGAGAAGTACTCATTATGGTGTTTACTTAACCCCTCCTTCTCCCTACATCGCATGGCGACCCTGCCAGTCGACTGGACGGCGTTATAGTTGCCCAACCGGGAACTAATCGTAGTCACTACGATGAGCTTCGAGTCAACAACATCGGTGAGCTTCAAGTCAGCTTGGGTTTTGTAGTCGCAGGCCATGGGAAGCACGACATCAAAGGAAGAGGTTATCATCGCCCAGACGGCAGCGGGTGGATCAAATACCGCGACAGTTACTCAAGAACAGCTGTCAGCTATCAGCGTGGTGCTGCAAAAACATCAAACTAAAAGTTACAAAGTCAAACTCATCTAAGGAATGCCATTCCGAATACCAGAATATTGCACAAAACTATTAACCACTTGACAATCCAGTAAGTTGGGGTCATAGAGAATATAGTTTTGGTTGGGGTCTTCAAGTCAAGAGTGATGAAGGTATTTCTGGGCTCTATCATCGACCACATCATTGCTTTCCATCAGGTGAAACTGTGGTCAAACGCAACTCCAATGGGTAACATGAGACCCTTTGGCAAGACTGACGTGATTTTATTATTTTACGAAGCAGTACTAATAATGACAATTCTCTTTGCTTCAGCGACGAAAGAAGCGGCGTTCACGTACGCGATCACGTCGGCGGGCGTGACGCATGCGCTGAGCGCGGCGTGCGCGCGAGGCGACCTGCCCGCCTGCCAGTGCACCGCCAACCGGTGAGTACTGTGTGCGAGCTGAGAGCTGGAGAGTGAAGCGGCGTCACGTACGCGATCACGTCGGCGGGCGTGACGCATGGGCGAACGCGGTGACCTGCTGTTCCTTTTTGGATATCTTTGAGGAATAACCAATCCTAAGCCGTGAATCGCAACATCACGAATCTAATCCTAGCATGACTTGTTCGCAGCCGGCGTGGCACGTCGACGTCGGATCAGTTCGAGTGGGGGGGCTGCGGCGGCGGTGGCGCGGGGGGCGGCGCGTACGGCGCGCGGCTGGCGCGGCGCTTCCTGGACGCGCGCGAGCTGGAGCGCGACGCGCGCGCTCTCATGAACCTGCACAACAACCGCGTGGGCCGGAAGGTGAGTGAGGTACTCACCACTGTACCGTTCGCTTCAGCTGCCACCAGCCAGCACTCTAGTGTAGTTCTCGGGCGTTAATATGACGGTCGAGGTTAAGCAGTGCGCTGAAATAGGCGGAAGTTCCGTGACGGATCATCTGCGTCGGGTTATTGACGATGAATAAACCGTGATGGATGATCCGTGAGGGACAGACCGCGACGGATGATCCGTGAGGAATAATCCGCGACGGATGATTCTTAAAAAATGTTTTTGGAATATAATAAAGAGAACTGACTGAACTGAACTGTATTTGAATGACAGAGGTCTACTCTGCATTTTTGAATATTCGATGTGTCATATTTATGCCCGTTAGCAAAATAATGCTATGCCTGTGCTTTTCTGCTTGCAGTAGAGTTTTAGAACATGTATCCATGTTTGTATGTTTAGAGAGTTGCTTTTGTGAAAGTTCAATAAAAAGTAAACATATTTTGGGGTCCCGGACGTAAGAAACGGAACCCTTACAGTATAACTCGGGTGTTTGTCTGTCTGTCCGTCAGTGCCAGCCAATTTTCTCCGGATCTACAGGACCGATTATGTTCAAGTTTGGTACACATTGGTGTTCTGTGACCCAAACACGAATGCGTTACGTAAATTAATACATTTTAAATATGGGTATAACTTCTGAGGGCAAACTAGAAAATTAAAACAAAACTTTTCAAACTGCACCGAGTGGCTTATGAAATGAAAAGGCTTATAGTGAAATAAATAGGCGTATTTTAAAATAAATAAGTTTGAAGTTATTCAAGAAATAAGACGGTAAATTATCATTCCTCCCCCCCCCTTTATCTCCCAAACTACTGTGCCTAAAATTATGAAAAAAATGAGATAACAGGTCTTTCAGAAGTCTCTCTCAAAAAAGGAAAATCTGTTAGAAGTCTTAAGTGTTGAAATAACATATTACTTACAAAAATGAAATTCGTTCGGAACCCTTAGCACGCGAGTCCAACTCGAACTTGGCCAGTTTTTTTCGACGAGCTTGATTTCCGAATTCTATTATTATTAAAATTTTCAAATAAGTATTTAAAGTTTCTCAATTTCCTGCTGCTTTTTATGAACGAAGTGAAGTTGTTCAACTCCATATTTTTGCGCTTGTTTCATTAAAATGTTCTCCTGCATGCTTGTAGTTTTATAGTGTGATTATATGTACGAAACAAGTAAAAATATCAGGAGATCTATGATTCCGGCTGGCCCAGGCCCAGAGAGCCCTGGCCCTGGCGGGCCGGACTAATGACTTCGTTAACCAGCAAGCAAGTCAAGAATGTGAAAGGGCGCGTCACTGTAGACATCGGTCGCAGGCAGTGACAGGCGGCTGCTCCTGCACAGCTTTGAAAAATTCAGCAGTCGTGCGGCCCCGCCCTCCGCGTGTACGAATACGAACATTAACTTGAGCACTTAACAACGGGGGACATGTCTCTTATTTATTACAGCTGTACTAGTAAATGCACGCGGCATCACTTTCTGCTAGCGTGTATGTCTGGTAGGAAATATTAGACCTAAGGATTGGAACAACATTATTTTTCACGCATCCTGTTTAATGCGTAAAGATTCTGTGCCGAGATTAAATCGAAGACAACGATCAGTAGTAGATAAACGTGCGTGTAAGATGCAACAGAAAATGGATAACAGTTACCTTACCACCGTACGTAGCATGTACATCGAATGCAAGCTCACATTACACGCGCAACGCTCAGTTTATCTGTCCATCTAATGACGGCAAAAGAAGAAACCGTTCCGGTTCGCAGCCGGCGGCGACGGGCGCGACACCTCTCATTACGATATCTGCGGAGCGCGGCTAATGCACGGCCGTGCGTTATTACGTATTGTGCGAAATGACCGGGTGCCGCGCACAGCACCCGCCGCCGCCGCCGGCGAGCTGTGAGCCACCCAGCCTGGCCAGCTCGCGCGCACTCATTTACGTATAAACTGTGACTTTGTTACAGTTGTGGAAATTACTAATACTTACTGTAAATGCATACTATTTTGAGACGCACAATTTCGAAAAGTGATCTTTAGTTGCAAAAAGAAGTTGCTTATTGATTTAAAAATGCAATTTGCAGTAGTATCAGAAATAATGGTAAAAAATACCAACTAAATATTTTCACAAATATTAATTGCACACTACTCAGCAATCAAGATATGGAGATGAGTCGTCAGTAGCGAGCGGATTATCTCAAGACATGCAAATCATCTCCGCTGATATTATTTTAATGCGTTTCGCTGATTGCACCCATTTATCCAGCAGTTAAAACGTAATGACACGCGGAACAATACGTTTCAGTCGCGCTTAACACAGCTTATTATTGTATCGTGTAAACGTTCTGCCTCTCATTACACATCGTACAATCGTACAACTATAGCTTGTTTACGAGCAACTCTGCGGAATGACCGGCGAGCGCGTTTTGTTTCTCTTTTGGTAAAACCTGCCGAGAGTGGGCCGAGAGTAATCTAAGTAATGTGCACCCGCCGTTTGTGCAGGCCGGTTTAAAGTAATGCTATTGCCAGTTTTATGATTATTGATTTTGAGTAAATAACTTTGTTAATTTACTGTGTCGAATAAATCATAAAAGTAAACTGTGGGAAACGGTCTGACAAGCCTCCCTTACTGTCCCTTAGGCAAGTTTATGTCTGTTTTCTCTTTAACTGTCAACGTGAATAATGTCTGTGGTTATTTAATTACTTTTCTGTCTACAATCACTGATAATGGTTGACTGATCTGTGCTTCTGGTCATTTAAACACTACCTTTCGACGGGTTTAGATTATATTACAACCATGTTGAATCGTCGTGCTTATGCTAAAAGTTTTGTAAAGTAAGTTTTGTAAGATTTCTCTTTTGATGTATTCGCGATAATGATCAGAGCACGTTAAAACGTAACATATCACATCGCCTTCTTGTGTTTATTGTCACACATATCTTGTTCGACGCGTCGTAAATCGAGTAATATATCGTGCGTCAGTTCAAGAACTAAGTATGTAAAGTTATACGTAAGATATTATCAGGAAGCTCGTTAACCTTACATGTCGCTTTTACTGAACGTTTTTGCCACAAATTGCGTCACAATACAAGACACAGCGAGGTGAGTCCGGCCCTGTCAGTTATTGAGAGTACTTATCGGTAAATGTTAACTAAAATGCCAAACGAAATACTATTTGCAAATTATATTTAATATATAATTTTATGAAATAGTATAAAGTAAAATTGCTGCTAAGCAGTACCTCGGAGTGGCAACTTGGCGCCATATAAGGCCAGGTTCAGATGTCGCGACACACTCTCGGCCTCACGTGTGACTCTGTCGAGATTTACATAATTATGTGATTAAGCTGACATTCGCGTGTGTGACATTATAAGTTCAAGCAGACATTTAATAATTATTAGTCATTTAGTCTGTTTCATGACGCGCTAACACACGGCAGGCTGCTTCTACGGATAGTACAATGATCATTCATTATTTAATCTTCGATCTGTCTTCATTATTATGTCTTATGTGTCAATGATATTATTTTCGGAAGGTTCTTTTACAATACTTAGTTTTTTAAATTAGGTGGTTTACGTTTACATTTTCATTATTTACTTTGTCAAAACATAGCGTAGTCAACATAGTGAACATAGGCATATTCTCGATTTTCCGTTAGGTCACATTACATACTATTTTACAATATTTAAATAAATAAAAAAACACATGTAGTCTCCATATTCACAATAATGAACTGAAATTAAATATGTAATATTTTTCGAATTACCTAAAGTTTTTTTTTTATTATTTAGCTGCTTAACTTTCAATAAATTAATAAATATACTAAACTAACAAAAGACTAAAGTATAGCATCAAAATATTCGTCCTCCACGCTGTCAGCTGGTAATGTACCCAAGAGACTGGCGGCATTGCCACGTTGAATGGCAATGCTTAATCTCTGCCCAAAGTAAGAGCCAGCTCTTGGCTCACGGGAAGTGTCAACCAGCCGTTTTGAAATTTCTTTGAAAATGCTGTGAGCAAAAGGGCCCCACGGCCCTAGGGTTTCAACCCCAAACGACTCGAAAATACAGTTACCTATAAGGTTACTATATTTACGCCGCTTGAGGTTTTCCGCAGTCGCACCGGCAGCGCCAGCTCAACACGATGAACTAGGAAGATGGGATGGCGCATGAGTATCGACATGGGTTGCGTCCCACACTAAAGACCTACCCATCTTCCAAGGAAACAAAGACATGCCGTCCGGTCTTTTGTCATCGTCACGTGCCAAGCCATTGGGTTCTAATACGGCTGGAATGCCGACGGTGACGAGAGTTCGTCCGATAATGTCATTTAAATTAGCGTGTCGCGCAAAACGGCCTGCACTGCGGCTAGATCAAGAAAGGCCGTGGTGCCCGAGGCTGTTGACAACTTCCCCAGTGACAGCGATGAGAGCTCCTAAACGTAAAGAAGCAGCGAGGCAGAAAGTGGTGTGGTCGAACAAAGTGCCTAGGTTCGACGACGGTAGTGCATGAAGCCAAAAAAAAACCCGACTCCCATTTCCCCACAGCCAGCAGGCGCGCACGCTCAGCAGTAGTAGCAGACGTGGACAGTACGTTATTCTGAACTACTCTACAGAGCGGCTCGTCCCACTGCCTCTGGGGAGATGGATTGTCAGGTCAGTCAGTACTCGGGCAAACGAGTTTCCAGGCATCGATAGCATCGGTGAAGCACGGAACATCAAAATCAACCAGTGTGGAAGTCAGGATATTCCTGATTAATTATCAGGAATATCCTGGCGTATAATAAACGGCATCGTTGACATTGCCGGAGAGCATTAGGTTAATCAGAGCTGTGAGCTCCTTCAAGAGCAACTCACCAGCAGCCCCAGCGCCAGAACAGAGTAGGTCCTTTAGATGCTGAGGACTTAGACCGTCGAGGCCCCCAGCGAGCCGCTCCAGAATGAGTAAACGGCTGGTGATTAACTCTCGAACTGAAATGGTGAGGGAGTGCATGTCCGGATCAGGAGGGTCGGGTATCACTACGGTAACCCTTTATAAGGCAGAGAAAAATAAAGATGACAGTAATGTATATCAAATGGATAGTGAATAGTATTACCATTTGGATGACCCTAATTATAAATTTTTATGAAAATTTATGGGAAATTTATGGAAAACGCGGTGGCAATATAGTTGCCACCGCCTGTCAATAAAGCGACTAAAATTTTTTATGTTACTGAGATAAACCACCTTAAAAAGGGGTACTATTTATCATATAACAAAATATCGCATCGGTAGAACGAGTGAAAGTAGCTTAGCATCTTTGAACAATATATTCACTCATTTCTCTTTTCTGCTTCATCTTTAGGCGACCATTTAAATTAATTCAAAAACGAAAGGTCTGCTGTAACTTAGTGAGGAGTTGGGTATTCTGCAGACCTCAGGACATGCCGCAGCATCAGACCAATGTTATCATATTCTTGCAATATCATTGACGTAACAGAATACCTAATTTCGAATCGATCAAACCAATAGAAGTTACTTACATCCCTTCATCAACAAGAAAAGAACTGATGACCTTCAAACGGCTGAACCGATTTTCTTGAATTCAAAATTCATTAACCAAATTAGGCTTAGAGCCAGCACTTTTTGAACGTCAAGTTATACAAAAGACAGTCTCCCAAAACGCCCGCCCGTTATCACTTCCTAGTGTTTTAGCTGTGGAGAAGAAGTGGCCAACAAACTCCCCAGCAACACATCCGTCTATTAGGTTTTAAGATCTTGAATTTATTTAATAAGTAGAATGCAAAGTAATAAATACATGAAAAAAAAACACTTTTTTGCTAGCACACTATGATACTATAAAACAAGATACAAACTCAAGCAAGTGTATAAGAAAAAAAAAAGATTTTGACAGATAAATAAATAATAAAAAGATAAACAAAAAAAAACAATATTATATGAACCCATATAACCTGTCGTAAGCGAATTACTTATTGACAAAGAACATGATTGAGACATGCCGGTGAACTTAGCAGATCATATCCTGGCAGAGCATGAAAAAATGTGAGTTCTGTTTGCATACAGCATAGTTCTAGAGTTCCTGATAATTTAAAGAAATATTTCTGGCGTTTTTCCCGGGAAAAATACAGATGAAAAAAACTTTTTACAAAAAAATACAACCGACTTCCAAAAAAAAACACTACAAAGTAAAAAATAACTTTAATTTCGGAAGTCGGTGTTTTTGTTAGTTTCTTCGTATTTTGACACCGACTTCCGAAATTAAAGTTATTTTTTACTTTGTAGTGTTTTTTTTTGGAAGTCGGTTGTATTTTTTTGTAAAAAGTTTTTTATTTTTCACTTTTTAGTGGTGCCCCACACCTACCAACACCACTGCCAAATCGCAGAAAAGCAAAATACGCAATTTCGATTATCAAAGAATCATCTAAATAGTCAAATTCCAGCTATTTCGATTTAAAATCCAAAGTTCGTAACCGATTTCTATATAATTTAAATGGGACCAATCTGCAAGCATATCCTTTCAGATGAAACAAAAATTTTTCAAATCGGTTCATAATTGTCGGAGTTATGAGGTAACAAACATAAAAAAAAAAAAAAAAAAAAAAAAAAAAAAAACATACAACCGAATTGATAACCTCCTCCTTTTTGGGAAGTCGGTTAAAAATATGATCTGCTAACTTCCGGTAGCAGAACATTTTTTCCAAAACAAAAATTTTCATAGTGTTTTCGGTTCACTAAGGTGAGTTCTATAGTTCCTGATACGTTTTAGAAATAGTTCTGGAAATATAGACTCTAAAACAATTTTCAAACATATTATACAACTGACACCAGAAATAAAACAATATTTTTTACCCGTCGCAAAAAAATATATAGAAAATATCCAGCACTGAGAACTCTTCGTTTTTAGATTAAAACATAACAGGACCATACGACGCAAGGCAAACTAAATCCAGAACTCAGACTTAGGCATCAACATAGCACACAGGAAATCCTAGATAACACTTAATCATGAAAACCTTAAGTGTCACCGTATAAAATTCAAATCAATATCTATAAGAAACATAGCAATAAGAACTCTTCGGTTTTTGTTAGATATATAACAACGCCATATGTGGCAATACAAAGTTTCTTCAGAACTCAAACTCACATATCAGCAGAGCATACCTGAATATCAGGGTTAGACAAAATCTTGACAAATTTAAGGTCTCTGCGTTAGAAATTCAGAAAAAATATCAAAAATGCACCTAGGTCAGAGAAATCTGCTTCGTGAGATAGTTCTTGTGATAGACTACATTTATGAACACAAAATGAGCTCAGAACTCTGACTTAGGCAGCAACAGAGCAATGTTGAAGTCCTAGATTAGAATAATTAATGAAAACTTTAAGTGTCGCTAAAAAAATCCAAAAAGTATCTAGAAAATATCCTAGCACTGAGAACTCTTCGTTTTTAGATTAAACCATAACAGGACCATATGACGCAAAGCAAACTAAATCCAGAACTCAGACTTAAGCATCAACATAGCATACAGGAAATCCTAGATAAAACTTTATCATGAAAACCTTAAGTGTCACCGTAAAAAATTCAAAAAAATATCTATCAGAAAGCTAGCAATGAGAACTCTTCGGTTTACGTTAGATCTATAGCAACGCTATATGTGGCAGTACAAAGTTTCTTCAGAAGTCAAACTCAGATATCAGCAGAGCATACCTGAATATAAGGGTTAGACAAAATCTTGACAAATTTTAGGTCTCTGCGTTAGAAATTCAGAAAAAATATCAAAGATGCACCTAGGACAGAGAACTCTGCTTCGTAAGATAGTTCTTATGATGAGCTACACTTATGAACACAAAATGAGCTCAGAACTTGGACTTAAGCACAGACAGAGCAATGTTGAAGTCATAGATTAGACTAAATCATGAAAACTTTAAGTGTCGCTAAAAAAATCCAAAAAAATATCTAGAACATATCCAGCACGGGGAACTCTTCATTTTTAGTTTAAAACATAACAGGACCATACGACGCAGGGCAAACTAAATCCAGAACTAAGACTAAAGCATCAACATAGCCTACAGGAAATCCTAGATAAAACTTTATCATGAAAACCTTAAGTGTCACCGTAAAAAATTAAAAAAAAATGTCTATCAGAAAGCTAGCAATGAGAACTCTTCGGTTTACGTTAGATCTATAGAAACGCTATATGTGGAAGTACAAAGTTTCTTCAGAAGTCAAACTCAGATATCAGCAGAGCATACCTAAGGTTAGCCAGGGGTGGGCAGGAAATTTGTGTGAATTTGTTTTCTGAGAATTTTCAGGCCATCTATGCAACAAACAGGAGTATACGCTCTTTATCGCCACCTGATACCACTCCCAGTAACATAAATACTTTCAGCCACTGCGAACTGGAAGAAAAAGAGGTTTTTGAGTACTTATCTTTCCTGGATTGTGACAAAGGTCCAGGACCAGATTCGATCCCTCCTCTCTTCCTTCGAAAGTGTGCAGTGAATCTAGCTGAGCCTCTAACTGCTATTTTTAATTACTCCTTGTCACAGGGCTGTTTCCCTGATCAGTGGAAAATAGCGCATATCACACCAATCTTTAAATCTGGGAGTGTAGACGATGTTGTAAATTACAGACCAGTGTCGATTCTTTCTGCGTGTGGTAAAGTTCTCGAATCGCTCGTTGGTCCGGATAAAATGTTTTCTCACATTAAAAATGTGCTCGATGACAACCAGCACGGCTTTTGTTGAGGTCGGTCAACAACTGCTTTGTTGAATGTTCTTTTAAAACTAATCTGTTTATAGTGTAGCAAAGTTTTTAAATAAAATAGGTTGTTGATGGAAGACTATTTAAGTCTTCCATATTTTATGCCACACTAGCTGACCCGTACAATGTCGTCTGCGTAACATTTTTCATTACTGCTCCGCTCTTATTGGTCTTAGCGTGATGATATATAGCCTATAGCCTTCCTCAATAAATGGGCTATCTAACACTGAAAGAATTTTTCAAATCGGATCAGTAGTTCCTGAGATTAGCGCGTTCAACCAAACAAACAAACAAATTCTTCTGCTTTATAATATTATATATAACTAGATGACCCGCGCAACTCCGTCTGCGTCACATTTTCCATTACTGCTCCGTTCCTATTGGTCTTAGCGTAATGATATATAGCCTTCCTCGATAAATGGGCTATCTAACACTGAAAGAATTTTTCAAATCGGACCAGTAGTTCCTGAGATTAGCGCGTTCAACCAAACAAACAAACAAACAAACTCTTCTGCTTTATAATATTAGTATAGATATATATATATATATATATAAATCGCGAAGGACTTCTTGCGTCTTTACAAACTACCACCCTGCGGCGTCCACTGAATGTAGTGAGATTTTTAATGTTTTCAATGCGTATGTAAGATGTTTTAATCACTATCATATCAGTAGTCGACGTCAAATTTCATTTAAACGTTAAATGGTGATATTCAAATTAAATATTTCTAGCTGAATTTGTGCGTCCGTTCACTCTAAAATCTTTCTTGCACACTGAATATCCTCCGTATACGTTCAAAACACTGCATGCACATTATCGCCTCCGTCCAACTGTATGTTTAAATCAATTCCGTATAATGCTCTGCATATCATAATGATTATAATAACTAAATTACATCCATCTACTATTGAATTCAGGTTGGTTCCGAATACTGTTTTTGAATTATTGTATCCAGCTTATCAGCCAAGAGGCTTCCACCTATATAAGGGCTAATACTGACTCCAGGCACAGATAATAAATAATTAATAGTTAGCATACAAAAGTGCCGCCTCTGTACATTTGTGCTTAAAGTGTTAAATAAATAAATAATAAATAAAAGTGACAATACCTATGTATAGCGTAGGTATTTTCTCTTTGGTGGTCTATAAAATCTTAAAAAGCAATATAATCATTTTTGACGAGTGACAGGTAAGTTTGTATGTATAAACAGGTAATAGTCTAGTCGACAAGTTGAAAATGGTACAAAATAGAGATACTGCTCTTTATAATTATGTGCGATAGCTCATTGGATCCGGAATGACGCCTAGAAAAATGTGCCAAAAGTTATAAACAATTAAAGATGAAAAGAAAAATGGCATTTCGATTTTTGCCAATATTTCATAAAATATTAATATTTAAGAAATTTCAAACAAAAGATTCTGAAAGAAGAGGAAATTTCCAATAAAAAACTCCTAACTCCCGGAACTCTATCTCCATGATTTGTAACATTAATTTAATGCTGAAAATAGGTTTGCGCGCGACATTTTTAGGTTGCACGCGTGGCGTCAAAAGCGAGTACGGTATATTAATCAATTTAATTAGGGTATTATTTTTTTTTAAATTTGAAAAAAATATGGTGTGTTCTGAACACTATAAATAATTTATTCCCGTTGGAAATTTAACTTAAAGTTAATTTTTCAACAAGTTAAACAATTGTTAACTAACAAAATTTTCTCGAAAACCGTCTTAATTGTAAGTGAAAAAAAAAAAATGTTTAAATAATGGTCGTAAAAAAAATTCGTTTCGTAGAGCCTTTCCTACATATATACTTAACAAGATCGCGCCATCAAAGTTACAAAAATATTTATACATTGATTATAATAATTTTTTTACTTGAACAAAACTTTGAAACTGAGGTTGATAAAATTATCAACAGCGACCAGCAACTATCTGCACCAATCAAACTGGTTACTCCGCGTAGCACGCACGATCCAACATTTGCAAAACAAAAAAGCTTTTGACCTTAACGGCTGAAGTACTTAAACAGTTGCCCAAAAAAGTCATTGTCTTCCTAACAATGATTTTTAATGCAGTATTTAGAATACATTACTACCCGAAATTGTGGAAAATATCTCAAATATGTATGATCCCAAAGCCGGGGAAACCGCCGGCAGATCCTAGCTCATATAGACCCATAAGCCTTCTCCCCATACTGTCTAAGGTGTTTGAAAAGATTCTTCTGCGAAGACTCAAACCCATACTCGATGAGAGCTGGATCATACCGGATCACCAGTTTGGTTTTCGGGAGAAACACGCAACAGTCGAACAAGTGCATAGGGTTGTTCACGTAATAAGGCAAACACTTGAGAGAAAGGAGTATTGCTCAGCAGCATTCATAGACATACAGCAAGCTTTTGACATGGTGTGGCACAAGGGACTGCTGTACAAGCTGAAAACACTTCTGCCTAACTCATTCTTCATGATCCTGAAATCCTATTTACACCAAAGGAAATTTCAAGTCAAATGCGGAGAGGAATACTCGAACTTGTACTTGATCACTGCCTCTTGCCCCAAGGATCAGTTCTTGGCCCCGTGCTATATTCTATATATACGGCAGACCTGCCTGAAACTGAAGGTGTGGTAACGGCCACCTACGCAGATGACTCGGCATGCCTTGCGAGCGACAAAGACCCGAACAACGCATCTTCGAAGCTGCAAGCACAGATCGATAAAGTTGATTCTTGGCTTCGGAAGTGGAGAATAAAAGCTAGTGTAACCAAATCAACACAAATAACATTCATTCTCACTGAGAAGAGGCGAATGTCCACCTGTTTGTATGGATAACAAGGCCCTGCCAAATCACGACAGCGTAAAATATCTTGGCCTACACCTGGATAGAAGACTGACCTAGAGTAAACACATAAAAGCCTAGAGGAAAGAAGCGAACATGCAATTTCAATCGCTAAACTGGTTGCTTGGACGACAATCCACTCTGTCTCTTAGTAACAAGCTCTTGGTATAAGCCATCATAAAGCCCATTTGGACCTATGGAATAGAACTGTGGGGTTCTGCGAGCAACTCTAACATAGAGATCCTCCAGAGATTCCAAAACATCGCCTTGAGAACTATCTCAAGCGCGCACTGGTTTGTGAGAAATACCGAGACATGAATACCTGGAGATACCTACTGTTAAGGAAGAAGTCAGCAATATCAGCAAGAGATACAAAGAAAGACTGAGCAAACACACAAATGAACTGGCAAAGAACTTATTACAGTCACAGGAAAACATCAAACGCCTAAAAAGATGGCACGAATGAATGAATCGAAGCTCCAAAGTCTTGAGCATCGACGCCGAGTTGCTGGCCTGTCGGTTTTCTATCGTTTACATTTTGGGGAGTGTGCGACGGAATTGCATAAATTAATTCCGCCAAGCCCGTTCCACCATCGGACCACAAGACGTACGGCGATGTACCACCGGTACATGGTGGACATCCCACCTATACGCACAAAACGTTTTATGAATACATTCATTGTGCGTACAGCTAAGGAGTGGAATTCCCTGCCTGAGTCTGTGTTTCCTGATAGCTACAACCTGGGAGTCTTTAAGTCAAGAGTGAATAGGTTACTTCTAGGCAAGCGTGCTCCACCTTAGACCGCATCATCGCTTAACATCAGGTGAGATAGCGGTCAAACGTACGCCTATAAATATTAAAAAAAAAAAAAAAAAACATACTGGACCTGGACCAAAGAACCTGAAAGACAATAATTAATTTATATGGTGCCATTTATTGGAATGTCGCCTGCAAAGCTTACAATAGTGGAATACATCTGATTATGGCTTGATAGCCGATTGCAGACTAAAGATTAGAAAAAAAAATAAAAAAAACTTGAACAAAAACTGAAAAATCCAAGTAATGTTGTTATTTTTTTTTTCTTAATCATCATATTATCGTATTTTCAATACAAGAAATTTCTTAACTAATTATTTAAACAATAAAAATATGAAAAAATTGTTATTAAAGAAACATGTTTTTTAAATAAATCATTATATTTGTAATTTAATAAAGTTGTAAAAGAAAAAAACTTTTTAAAAATACTGATACAGAATTTAATCAATTTGTTTATAAAATAACAAGTGGCGGGAATTTTTTTTTGCAAATCAATAAATATCTTGTATTAATAAAAAAACGATAATATGATGATTAAGAAAAAAAATTAAAAACATTACTTGGAATTTCCAGTTTTTGTTCAAGTAAAAAAGTTATTATAAACATAGTATAAATATATATTTTTTACTTTTATGGCGCGATCTTGTTAAGTATGTATAAACAGGTAACACACACACACAGGTACACAGGCTGGTGTGAACATGTAGGTTCAAATATAGAAAGAGGAAGTTTCATGATACGAATAATTTAATAGTAGTCATATTTATGTAGGTGAACATACGGAATAAAAGGCATAATATCGTAATTTATAATTAATAAAAATAAAACATTAAATGTTTTATACATTCCATGTTTTATTTTAAATTTTACAAAAAATGTGTATTTAATCATTAAAACTTTTCCATCAACAAATCAATGCAATTTAACATTGACATAATAATAAACATAAATTTGCTCTGCACTGCGTAATAACAAAATAAACTGAATTATGAACATCAATCAGTCTTCATTACAATGGAACATGTATTTTTTATATTTTAAATCAAAAGAAATTAGTAGGGTTTTTATCAACCCAATGTTGTCATTCTTATTTTAGATATATACTTAAAAGAAATGTAAACTCCATCTGCAACTTCTCTTTCAATTTAAAATTTCACTTTGGTGACAAGCTTACATCACGGCCGGCACATGTCTGTTTCTTTACAAACTTCGGCAAATCGGCACGCGAGCGCGCTGAAGCCCGCCGCCCCGCGCCCCGCGCTATGCGTCCCTCGTGAACCCCGAATAGGCCCCTCAGACACCGTACCTAGTGCCCGTTTAAGGATATTTAAGAGACGCAAGATTGTTGTCACGAAAAAATGATAAAAACTTTACAAATTAAGTACGATATTCAATGGACACGATAAGATCAGTGAACTGAACTCAAAGTATACGTGGTAAATTATACGCTGAACACTAGCGCCCTCCAAATTTCAGTCGGACGATGGCGGAACTATATTATACGCTAAAAGGCATTGTAGTGATGAAATTACGTCCATGCCAATTTTTCGCCCATGCATTCTAAAGATGATAAGGGACCCTTGGGCTAAAAATGAGGGTCGGTCAATCTTGCGTCCGTATTCCGGACGCACAAAGTCAGTCGGACGCAGCATCATCGGTAAATAACGCCATATAGGACGCAACATGTCCTTCAAGATGTAAATATATATATATATATATATATATATATATATTATAGTATATAGTAGGCCTCTCAGAAGGCCAACCTTACGTCCGAGTATAACTTCTTAGCTCACGTGAGAGGCGGACACCTGCAACGAAGTTTCAGACTTAGACATGATGGTGGTAGCTTGCCAGGCGGACTTAGAAGTCCTACCACCAACCAAACCGAGCAAAAAATTTGCCCCCACTGGGAATTGAACCCGGGACCTCTGGGTCTGAATCGAGTGGTATAACCACTAGACCACGGAGGCGGTTAGTGTCACCTGTTTAGCACCACCCGGGGACCACGTGTGGGGATTCGCTGAAGGGTATTCTCCTACGGACGCGGGTGACTCGGCCTCCAAAAGATAATACTAGAAGAATGATACAAATAAGAGACAATCTATACAATAAATATAATATTTTCACCGAGCAAGACCACGACAATACAGTAGAAATATTAAATCAGAAAGTTAAAGCTTTTGCTGGTAGGATAAAAAGATACGACGACATCAACAACAGAAAAGTTCAAAATCAAAAGTTTAGCGAAAATCAGCATTCTTTTTACAGGTCCCTTAATGGCTATCAGCAACAAGCACCGACAGAAATCCCAACCAAAGATTTAATTCAAGATTTCTGGTCATCGATACTTTCGCAACCTGTGTCCTACAATAAAGACGCGACATAGATACAAAAAGAGGCAGATAGTATACAAGAGCATATGTTTGAAGAAGTAGATATGGAGATGGTTAAAACAGCATTAAGGAAAACCCACAATTGGAAGACACCTGGAATAGATAAAATACAAAATTACTATTTAAAATATCCCACAAGCACCCACGAACATATAACTTAACTATTTAATAGAATCCTTAGCAAAACAGATCCAGTAGAAAATTGGTTTACAACAGGACAAGTAATTCTGATACCCAAAAATGAAAACAATAGCGAACCACAGAACTGGCGCCCAATAGCATGCTTGCCGACTATGTATAAACTGTTAACCTCCGTTTTATCCAACGAACTGTACAAACATTGTGAAACTAACGACATTATTGCTCCAGAACAAAGAGGCTGCCGGCGGCGCGCCAGGGGCTGCAAAGATCACCTCATGATTAACAAAGCCATACTAGAAGACGCACATCAGTCTCAGAAAAACTTAAGTATGGGATGGGTAGACTATCGAAAGGCATTTGATAGCATCTCACACGAATGGCTTCTTCAGGTATTGAGGTTGTACAAGTGCTCGGGTGCTATCATAGGCTTTCTAGAGATGGTCATGCCTACATGGAATGTTATCATGACGGCCCGTGGCGCGAACGCTTCTGTAACCACTGATCCCATAGTTATTTGCCGAGGAATATTTCAAGGAGATTCATTATTATTATTAATACTTTATTTCAGAAAAAATAAATTCCATACTGTGTTAGTAAGTTACTTAAAAACTATGTTAGTAAAACTCAAAATTAAAAGAAAACACACACAAAACATCACTCGATCAAATAGACACATGGAGTGCCATCCAGCGTCTATGAAAAGGACCGTCAAGTCGGTCCGCTATTACTTTCAGAATGCTGTTGGAGCTTACTCGGATACGGTGCAAAATGGAGGCCGTTCGATTTCTCATGATGGCATGAAAACCATCAATCCGTGCCTCCATGAACATGCCAGACGCACTACAGCATCTCGGCAGCCCCAACAACATCCTAAAAGCATTATTATACTGTACACGAAGGGCGTTGAGTGTCCGGCGAGTGCAGCTGATCCACAGGGCGCACGTATAAAAAGATTGGCAGTATGCCCTGAACATTGTGCACTTTACCTCAACAGGGCACCTTTTAAACCTTTTAACCTGCGAGCCAGCATGTTCCCGCGAACCGCCAACGCCCTCCGTTCCCTCTCAACGTCAACGTCATCAGCAAGGTCTTCCGTGACCCAGTGACCCAAGTACTTGACCTGCTTCACTCTTTTAAGCGGTACACTATTAAGTGTTACGGCTGGGATAGTGTCCACCTTAAAGTTTCGCGGTAGGAATACCATCAGCTCACTTTTAGTCGCATTGTACCTGAGCCCATGGGCCACGGCGTACTCTTCACACTTCGCCACTACTGTTTTGTTTAGGTATAAACCCAATTTCAACCATACTTAACAAATACATATTAAAAGGCTATAAACTCAAGAGTAACTTATCAGTCAACCACTTAATATACATGGATGATTTAAAAGTTTATGCAAACAACAAAGCTAGTTTAAAAATTTTACTCGACAGTTCTGAAATATTTACGCGAGACATAGGAATGCAATTCGGGTTAAACAAATGTAATGTTCTACATATAACAGCCGGTAGAGTTAGTGAGCAGCATGGAGAAGGACACACATTACTAAGCGGATTGAGATTTGAACACCTGAAAAAAGACGAGACGTATAAATATTTAGGTATTAATGAGGCGGGTAAAATAGATCATAACAGAATAAGAGAACAACTCAAAAAAGAATATTTCGGTAGGATTAAATCAAAAGCTAACACACAATTAAATGCCAGGAATCAGATAAAAGCGATAAATACTTATGCGGTACCGGTTCTACTCTACTCATTTGGCATTATTAATTACAAGAATAGTGATTTAAAGAACATAGATGTTAGAACTAGGAAAATTTTAGCAATGAATAAAGCACAAAAACAAAAAGCAGACATAAATAAGTTATACTTACCAATAGAAGAAGGTGGAAGAGGCCTTACCAACATAGAAACTCTGTATAAAACACAAATAATAAAATACAAACAATACCTACATAATGAACAGGACGATATTATTAAAGTGATAGTTAAACATGATAGAGATAAAGATAAATACTCAATACATAACGAATCTAGAACAAACGCAGTAGAAATAGGGTTACAGCTAGGAAATAATTACACAGATAAAGAAATTAAAACAGCAACTACACAAAAAGCGATAGAAAAATGGAGAGCCAAGCCGCTACATGGGCAATTTTGTAAAGCAGTTCTAGAAAAAGCAAACATAGACAGAAAACATTCATTTAACTGGCTAAAAAAACAACCGGTATCATCTTCGTTAGAGTCTTCAATCTTTGCCATACAAGATCAAGCTCTAATGACTAAACAGTTCGAAAGAGATATTTTAAAAATGCCTGTTGATGGTAAGTGTCGGTTATATCTAACGAAAGATGAGACCACACAACACATCATCTCTGGGTGTGAAAAACTAGCTGGCACTTACTACATCAAGCGGCACAACAATATTGTTCAGTACATATTCTGGACACTAGCGAAGAAACACAAATTTAATGTCGCTAGCCTGTGGTGGCAAGAAGTTCTAACTCAGCCACAGATAAAAGAAACGTGGGAGAGAAAAGAACGAGACAGCAAAATTAATGTGGGAGATTCCAGTTCAGACAGATGTCACAGTAACTCATAATAGACCAGATATTATTTCTACACTAATATTATAAAGAGGAAAACTTTGTTTGTTTGTTTGTTTGATTGTAATGAATAGGCTCAAAAACTACTGGACCGATTTTAAAAATTCTTTCACCATTCGAAAGCTACATTATCCACGAGTAACATATGGCTATATTTTATTTTGGAAAAAAGTAGGGTTCCGTAAGATATTTGGGTTTTTCGGACACAAGGTGTAAAAATCAACCAGAAAAGTTACTTATTTTTTGTACGCTGCCTAAACTATAAAAGATAGAACCATACATTGTTCTAATTAATTGTAGATCTTATAAATATCTACAAAAAAGTCCGCGACACACTATACCTATCTATGTCGAGTGAGGCACAACAACCATTTTTTTATTTAAAAATCTTGATTTTTTTTTGGACTACATTTAAACGCGTTTATTTTACTCATGCTATTAATCTTTATCAAAATAAAGTATTTCATCACTAAGTACAGTTTATTTAGATAATATTTCGTCTTTGAATAATTAAAATCGGACGTTTGGTTTTGAAGTTATGGCGAACTTAAAATATTACGATTTCTGCGTGTCCGTTACCCAGGCCAGATGTTGTCGAAAATGGTCATTTGAATCTTATAGATAATTAGTTTTGCGGCTTCTGTAATTGTTGCGCACATTTTTAAATTTGTTGCGCTTATAGTTTTTTAATTATTTCACAAAAACATTTCCTGCTGGGGTAACGTTACCCCAGCCAGACCTTTTTCTTTCTAATGGGAATATTTAAATAATTACTAGCTATAAAATTAGTTGTCTAGATGAAGTAAATGTTGTGCCTTATTTTGTATTTGTTCTTTCATCGGTTGCGAAGTTATTCGAGATTTTGCTGGGGTAACGTTTTTGGTTTTGCTAGATCTTTGAAATGGTTAAGCGGATTCTTATCATATTTTGTACATGGCTTCTTAGGAATTAGTTTAAATTTGTTCTGCAATAAAAAAACCAAAATAATACATAGCTTAAAGGTTATTTCATTAAATAGAAAAACACTTCAATTGGTCCCAGCACTCTCAATAAGAGCTCTAAAGACATTTTTAAACGTTATTTTAAAGCTTGTAACTGCCTTCAAATGTATGTGAAGTTTCATTAGTATCCTGTAAGTATTTAATAAGTTATGATGATATTGAGTTCTTCACGAACACGGTCTTGATGCGCGCGGTGTTATTTGGCCACTGGATTGGATATATGAACTGAATGTTATGTCAATTATTAGTTTTTTAGTTCAGTTGTATATCAGTAAAATTTCAGCTCAGTACATTGGATAATTAATGAGATAATACGATTAAAGTGATCAGGAAGTGAATGACCGTGGTAACCCGACCAAGTTTAGGTGGTTACGAAAAAGCGAAAACGCAGAACATTATACTATTTTTTGAAATGTTTAGTATAATACACCTTACAATTTCGGTACAGACGCGTACACTGTTAAATACATTAATAATATAATAATATCTGTACTATGAAAACATTATTATTATCTTCCAGTTGCACAAACTTATCAAAAATCACTGATGAAAATAACATGTCGTTCGGTGGGACGCGGAAGGGGTGGGGTGAAGGGGCGCATTGTTTGCTTAACACACTAAACATGCTCCGTAATCACATAATTCATCTTGTAGAGTGCGCATGCGTTTCGGCAGTTCCGTTTCCTGTTTTTGCAAATATTTATAGAGTGCGTGAGAGCTAATGTAAAATAATAAGTGTGGCGAATTACTGCTAATGTGGAGTGCTTCTATTGATGATCATAGTTATGGTGCAGGCTGCTTGATGAATTCACGAACAAGGTAAGCTTGTATAATGTAACTACAGAAATCGTAGCAAAATTATTATTAATATGTACATGTTGTTAGGTACTTATCTAAAACTGTATTTTTTTAAGGCTTAAATATTTAAATTTAGGAACTTATTATTTTCTTTTCTTTCGTACTTAATTATTACCTAGACTGGAATTCTCAATATTGATAACGACATATTTATCCTTCGCTACATAGTACCTATAAAACAAAGTCGCTTCCCGTTTGTCTGTCCCTGTTTGCTTAAATCTTTAAAACGATTCTGCAACCATTCGCCGACAGTCGTTTCTCCTTTGGACTGATCATCGACAGGACGTTTCGTTTTTAAGAGATTCGTCGATAGAACGTTTCACCTATGGACGTTTCGCCGACAGAATGGTTCGCATTCGTTTGTTTCGACGACAGGACTTTTCAACTATGGAATATTCGCCGACATATAGATTTGTCTTCGATTGTTTTGACATGGCTTTTAACTATTTAACTACAAAACCACCAAAAAGCTACTATCAACCCCCCTGAGACAAAAAATAAAAAGACAAAAATAAGGTAAAGATATTAAAAATATAAAGGGTTAATTAATAAAAGAAAAATGGTTAGGTTAGGTTAGGTTAGAACTGTGACCTCCTACGCACGAGCCGAGCGAGCGAAGCGAGCGGTGCCGCGGCAGCGGCCGGCGAGTGGCAGAAATGACTAAATTATATAGAAAGAAATACGAAAAAAAAAACCTAAGAAAAGCTGAATACAAATGGTAAATTGAAAACTGACGATACTAAATATTTGCCTTATTTTATTTTGCGTAAAATGTGTTATTCAAACTGAAATATTTGACTAAGTATATAAAAATTGGTAAAAGTACCTACCTACTAGTTGGTAAAATTTTGATGAACGTTATCGGGTCGGCGAACTGTGCGTCGGAATAATGTTCCATCGGCGAAAAACAGAACAGAAGAGTGAATCGGTCTGTCGGCGAATATTCCATAGTTGAAAAGTCCTGTCGTCGAAACAAACGAATACGAACCATTCTGTCGGCGAAACGTCCATAGGTGAAACGTTCTATCGACGAATCCCTTAAAAACGAAACGTCCTGTCGGTGATCAGTCCAAAGGAGAAACGACTGTCGGAGAAAGGTTGCAGAATCCTTTAAAACTACGCAACGGATTCTGAAGCAGTTTTTTTTAATAGATAGATTGATTCAAGTGGAATGTTTTTGTGTATAGGTATATTGTCAAAATATGACTTGAAACATGATTAATGAAATTCATGACTTAGCGACCGATTTTTATCGTTATCAATGTTGGGAGTCGGGACTACCGCAACAGGTAGGTATTAATTTATTTCCACAAACTCCTTGGACACGTAGACTTTAAGAAATCCATAATTACCTTGTTGCGACACTCGCATTGATATAAACTCGCAAATAGATGACGATTCGAGTTTCAAATATGTAGGTAGCAAAACTACAATTGAAACCCCATTAAGGATATTATGACAAAAAAAAATGTACTCTTTGTTTTTATTGTAGGTATAAACAGAATGGCAACATAGCAATAGCCGTGGGCCACGATGATGGACGCGGTGATGGCGACATAATACCTACGTAGAGTCTGGCCAACGAAAGCTGACCACGAAAAAAGGCGGCAATTTAAAAAAATCAAGAGCTGCCAACACTGTTTATACGCTGCATAAACGGACTTGATATTTTTATTATTAAAGACTAATAAGCGATATTTACACTGCTTGGAATTTCTCAGTAACAGTCACGGAGTCTGGATTTGTTCCCGCAAATAGGCACAAATAGGGCAATAGGCGCGCCCCCTATTACATGGGACTTGCCGTAATGTACCACTTTAATCAAATATTTACATCAAATCTTTCCTCTTTATAATATTAGTATACATTTAAGGCATTTTTTTAACTTCTGCGTGCATTGTAGTTCACAGCTCGACTTCCTGGCACGACATTATATTGAAAAGGTAGAATTAAAGAAAAAGTTAAAACTAAAAGTTTATTTCATAACAAACATAGGGCTAGGAATCATAGTCGAAATCGGATTCCAAGAATTCTACACCTGAAAAATTGAATTAGCTTCGTTGCTTTCTTCGCTGCTACTGCTACTGTTCCCAACATGTATTATAAAGGGTTCAAGTTCGTTTTCAATAAGACGGTCCCTTATTTTGTACTGCTCTTCAACATGAAGTACGTGATCAGTGTACTTCTTCCAATCATCACCAGTTATGGATAGGAAACACTCTTTTATTAAATTTTGCATTTCAGACCCTGGTATTCCTATATTTTTGCTTGCTACTTTTCTCTTCGCCTGACTCCATACAAGCTCAATCGCATTGAGGTCGCAATGATACGGTGGCAGCAACAAAATTTCGTGATTCATTATATGACTGTATTTTTTGAGAACTTCTTCTGCTTCGTAGACAGCTGCAGGTTTATTATCTTTCACCAAACACATTAATTCAGATTTGGTATGATATTCTTCAAAATGAATATTATTCTCTTGAAGCCATTTTTGGATATTAGCTTTAGTATCAGACATAGTAGGGGGTTTGTTTACTTGTTTTACATGATAACTTGCATTGTCCATCACAAGTACACTAGGTTTAGTTAGATTAGGTATCATCATTTCTTCAAACCATTTCATGAAGTTGGTAGCATTCATATCATCGTGGTAGTCAGCCGATTTGGATTTTGTACTAAATACCAATAATGCACCATGCACAAACCCTTCTTCCGATCCTGCATGCACAATGATATGTCTTTTTCCTGATGATATGTTGGTAGTGACACCACTTGTTGAAGGTCCTTGCCATGATTTTTTAACTTTATAGTTCTGATGTACATATGTCTCATCAATGTATACAATTTGTTTACCTTCTAGTCTCTTTTGATGTATTGCTCTCAAAAATCTGTGTCTCCATGCCGCAATTTCATATTTTTCTGTAAGTAGAGTCCGTTCGTTTTTATTGTTTTGGAAGTGAAAGCCGTTCTTGTGTAAAATTTTTCTAAGAGTTTCACGACATCCCATGAATCCAATTGCTTCCTTCAGCTCATTGTGCAGGCTTCTCAGTGTTGGAACTTGTTTTTTCACTGCATAAAATGAGTTTATTTTGTTTCTTATAGCCGAAATGTCAAAATTATCCAAATTGGAAACTGTTTCTGCATGTGGACGTTTTTTCCCTGGAGTATCCCACTGTCCTTGATTTTTAGAACCTTCAGTTTTGATTCTTCTTAGAGTTTTCAAACTTACATCTGAAGAGAACAAATTCAACAAATTAAGTAACAATTTTATAAAATTAACCAGACTGTAAAATCTTTGGTTAGTGCACTCAGTCATGCAATTCAAAAACTATCTATACTAATATTATAAAGCAGAAGTTTGTTTGTTTGGTTAAACGCACTAATCTCAGGAACTACTGGTCCGATTTGAAAAATTCTTTCAGTGTTAGATAGCCCATTTATCGAGGAATTATCAATATATCATCACGCTAAGACCAATAGGAGCGGAGCAGTAATGAAAAATGTTACGCTGACGACGTTACACGGGTCAGCTAGTAATGAATAAAATGCAAGGAAAGCATGTTAGTCATTATACCATGTATTAAGTCTATAATTTCTAAATTAATGTAGAATAGATACCTGTCATTGAAGATATCTTTTCTAAATAATGTGTTTCACAAGACGACAGTTCATTATTTTCAAGATTCTTCAATTTCTTGACTGTTTTCACAATTTTAAGTTTTGTTTCCTCGTCCTCGTTGTTTATACTACCTGAAAAGTAGATACACCGTGAAAACAAACAAACAAATAGGGCAAGCTAAATGAAACCTTTTAAATATTGCGAAATGGATCAAGATGTTTCAAAGTAAATTTCAGAAACTAACCTATAAGTGACACGATTGAATCCAATAGTCGTATTTTCTCTGTAGATTTCTGATTCAAATTACTTTTAACGTCTTTCTAATTGTCAATCATTGTAAAAAGAAGCTTTCTCGTCGAACTTTTGAATGTTTTCGGCATTATTTTAACCTTTCGATATCAGACGTTATTACGTCACCCAATCCGTGACGGCCGGCAGCGCCGCGGGCGGCCGCTTACCGTAAGTGTAATCTGACCCGGCCAACAAAAAACGTTATCGCAGCGTTTCTGTAGCTTGTATCCGAGCACTTGAAACGGTTTCGGGTTCTTTAATTATGTCGTCATGAAATTAAGTATAAACAAAACTCTTATTAGTACTCGAGAAATAAACATATCCTATTGAAATGAGAGAACTTGCTGAATGTAGTTATGTTGCTGTTTATGTTATTTCTGACAAAACTATTGCATCAATTTACACCAATTTTTGGGATCTAGCTTATGAAAAGACAAGTAATCTAATGACAATGATCTTTTATATGAGTTCTTTAGCCGATTATAGCAATATTCAAGCTCAAACTTCATAAAGCGCGGCGCCATTTGTTGTTTTTTATTGCGTAATTCAATGCGCTATTTTGATAACGATTATCAGAGTTATATCAAACAGATTCCAATTGGAAAAGCTTGTAGAATACTACCTATATATTCATTAACGCATTGTTAACTATAAATCGTTACAATATGCTTACTTTAATTGTAAAAATAGCCAGAAACCCAAACAATAACAATTTTTACCTTGACGAACACTCGGAACTACCTAACTTTTGTTGGCTCAATAAAACAAGTTTTGTTATGTTATTTCATGCAAAAAACTAGCTACATACTTGTAGGAAATACTGATAAATGATTATTTATCCACTTACCCTAGAATATCGCACTAAAAACACACAAAATTCACTAAAATCACTACACCAATTGCGCGCGAAATCGCCGTGACATAGAAACTTTTGACACTAGAGTTTTTGAATTGTCATTTTTGAAAGGTGTCATTTTTTGCGTTCAATTTGTAGGAAATTTATCCATAAACGTAAATATCCAAACTTGTTCATAGAGAAGTAGTCTCTAAGTATTGATAATATGGCCTACAATGGAGTGGGTGAGAGCGACCGCCGGCGGTCGCTTGGGGTTTGACGGAATGGCGCGATGAATTTCGCGCGACCGCCGGCGGTCGCTTGGGGATAGACAGGACCAATGAAAATAAGATGCACGATAACACAAGTTGACTTAATTACGAAACGTCAATGTGACAATTTTGACAGAGCTAAATTATTGCCATATCAAAAGTTTAGAAATTAGTTCGTGGTCAGCTTTCGTTGGCCAGACTCTATGGGTGTGGTGGCGACTATGGCTGCGTGGTGAAGTTATAAAAAATATCGTTTGACGTTCTCCTCTACGTCTGTAACACTCTCAATCTACGGTGAGTACATACTTATATCTAGCTAGGTATATATTACTACGATTTAGGTAGGTTGACCTGCTGGCCACTGTTCAATCTTTATTACTATGGATCATGACTTAAATAGATTATTACAAATGTAATGTGTAGGTAAATAAAAATACTCTAAATACGCGCGCTATTACAGTCCCCGACACGTAACTTGGCAAAAGTTGTTAGATTCGCTTTATGAGGTAGCGCCAATCGCGCGCGATTGGTGTGTTACTCGGACTTTTGCCCCCCGCAACCCGTTTACGTCTCGGGCGTATACAAAATTGTACGTTTTTTTATTATGAGTTTCTGTTACGAGTTGTTATAATAGTGTTACTTAAGTATATTTTTTAGGTGAAATTTTTAATTTGATACCAGGAAAAGCAGTTTTGTTAGCTGAGAGTGACGATAATTTTTAACCCCAGACGCAAAAAGAGGGGTGTTATAAGTTTGTTGATAATGTATTTTTTAGTCTAGGCATTTATTGTGTACAATATTGTTTTGAATCGCTGTTCTTTTTCCTCTATTTTCATATTATAATTCGACAGCCCTTAGCTGTAAATAAAACTTTATGTTATATTAACAGTAATTTTTTTTGTTTTGTTATAGATGTTCTGATGACCGATGTACGATGGAATGGCAATCTTTTCATCGACCAATATTTGCGGACCTAAATCATGACCATTTCATCGACTGACGTAAGAATCAACAAAATCTGCCTACGCTTATGGTCTCTCTAGAGCGCCAACTAGATCTCTGTTTATGACAACGTTTGTTTCACAAAGTTACTTACGTATTTGGATACTCATTTAACAAAATGATCTGTGATATTTTTATACAAAAACCAACAAAGTTTTAGAATGTGCCTTTCACACGTCGACTTTTTGAGATTGTAATTAGTTAGAAGTAATACTTAGATAATTATTTGACTGCAGTTTAATATTACTTAATTTTATTATTTTTGATCTGTGTTTTAAACATAGCATAATTACTATCTGTAATTTTAATCTGTGATTGTTTTTAAGTATAAGTTTAATAATACTTTAAAAGTTCAATTGAAATGATTATATTACCTGTCAATAAATATTATTTAATAATCACGTAGTTTTTTTTAAACTTGTGTACATGTCTGTACTAAATTTGTAATACTATCCTACATATTTTAGAAGGTACCATAATGTTTTGCGTTTGCGCTTTTTCGTAACCACCTAAACTTGGTCGGGTTACCACGGTCATTCACTTCCTAATGACTTTAATCGTATTATCTCATTAATTATCCAATGTACTGAGCTGAAATTTTACTGATATACAACTGAACTAAAAAACTAATAATTGACATAACATTCAGTTCATATATCCAATCCAGTGGCCAAATAACACCGCGCGCATCAAGACCGTGCTCGTGAAGAACTCAATATCATCATAACTTGTTAAATACTTACAGGATACTAATGAAACTTCACATACATTTGAAGGCAGTTACAAGCTTTAAAATAACGTTTAAAAAATGTCTTTAGAGCTCTTATTGAGAGTGCTGGGACCAATTGAAGTGTTTTTCTATTTAATGAAATAACCTTTAAGCTATGTATTATTTTGGTTTTTTTATTGCAGAACAAATTTAAACTAATTCCTAAGAAGCCATGTACAAAATATGATAAGAATCCGCTTAACCATTTCAAAGATCTAGCAAAACCAAAAACGTTACCCCAGCAAAATCTCGAATAACTTCGCAACCGATGAAAGAACAAATACAAAATAAGGCACAACATTTACTTCATCTAGACAACTAATTTTATAGCTAGTAATTATTTAAATATTCCCATTAGAAAGAAAAAGGTCTGGCTGGGGTAACGTTACCCCAGCAGGAAATGTTTTTGTGAAATAATTAAAAAACTATAAGCGCAACAAATTTAAAAATGTGCGCAACAATTACAGAATCCGCAAAACTAATTATCTATAAGATTCAAATGACCATTTTCGACAACATCTGGCCTGGGTAACGCACACGATTTCTGCTGCACGGCCCGTTGCGAAGTGGACGTCACCAAGGCGGGGGTGCGCGTGCGGGAGGGGAATTTACATCTATGAGTAAGGTACCCACCCGCGCGGCTCAGCCGCGAGGTCGGCCCCCTACGCAGCGGTCGTGCGCGAAGTCTAATAATTTTCGTGCGATTTTCTTTAGATTTTGTTCTTAAAACTACACCGCTAAAGTTCTTCTCAGAGCTAAACAACAGTTCTTCTTAGAGCCAAATAACAGTTCTTTTCAGGGCTAACCAACAGTTCTTTCCAGGGCTAACCAACAGTTCTTTTCAGGGCTAACCAACAGTTCTTTTCAGAGCTAGAATATTACACGCTATTAACATTTTCTTAAACATTTGAAAATGCCTAAGAGAGCCAGGTCTCAACTCAAAACATAGTTCTCAAGCACGGGCAGTAAGAATACGCCGTATGGGAGAATCTTCACCTGAACGTTCATAACGCCTTGCTGAACAAAATCAGAGAAACTCTCAGGTACGCGCACGAGAGTCGAGTGTCGAACGTTCGCAACGCCTTGCACAACAAAATCGGAGAACCTCTGAGTTATAATATTAAAAGCAGAAGAGTTTGTTTGTTTGTTTGGTTGAGCACGCTAATCTCAGGAACTTTCAGTGTTAGATAGCCCATTTATCGAGGAAGGCTATAGGCTATATCATTAAGCTAAGTCAAAAAGGAGCGCAGAATTAATTGAAAATGTGACGCAGACGAAGTTGCGCGGGTCAGCTAGTACGTAAATAAAACAGAAAATAGAACTTATTTAATAGACATAACAGTACCATCAGATTATAACATAGGGCCTAAAGAGATAGAAGTTAAGCAAATACCACCTACTTAAAACAGAGATAACACGATTGTGGAACACACCTACAGAAATCATACCGGTAGTAATAGGAGCGACAGGAATAGTAGCTAAGAGCATACATAGATACTGTGATAAATTAGATGCAGGCATAAACATACACACAATTCAGAAACAAGCAGCCATTCATACAATTACCATTTTAAGCAAAGTACTGGGGGACACAGTATTTGTTACCACTTAGCAGGGGATCCGAACCTCCTTTTCCCTGAGGGTCTCAGGACGGGAGTAAGGAAAAATCACCGGGAGCAATCCCGAGTAGAAAAGCTCTTTCAAAAACATAACATATAGTAGTATAGATAAGATGACATACTTAAATAAAAGCAGTTTTGTGTTAATAAAGTTCCGTTTGCTGTGACAGACAGTGAAGGAGCTGGTGCGGCGCGAGTGCAAGTGCCACGGCGTGTCGGGCTCATGCGCCGTGCGCACGTGCTGGCGCGCGCTGCCGACCTTCCGCGCCGCCGCCGCCGCGCTGCGCGACCGCTACGACCGCGCCAAGCTCGTCGCGCCCAGCTCGCAGCGGCACGCGCGCGGCCCACCGCCCGGACAACCGCATCTGGTGCTTGTGCGGAGGTAAGCTCTAGACAACTACTGTGGAATAATAAATCGGCGCTGCAGAAAATAGGAAGTTATCACCGCATGGTAAGAGGCACATTGAACCTAAATAGGCTGGAAAGGTGTACGTTCCGTCCAGCACAGATCCAGATCCAAAACTCCGAGAGCTTTCAGCTCGAACTTCCGAATCGTTTCGAGTGCCTAGGGAGCTCCGTGGACGAATACAACCAGGCCCACAAGGTAGACCGATAACCTGATGAAGGTCGCGGATAGCCGATGGATGCGAGACGCACAGGATCCGTCGTTGTGGCGACGCTTATGTCCAGCAGTGGACGTCTTTCGGCTGATATGATGATGATGATATGGTACTGCAGAAATGTCTCGTCAGGATTGTTTCATTCTGAGTTTGTGACAATCGCTATTGCTAATAGATTGATACTTTGCAAATTTACATGATTTCATCAAATTTTAAAACTGTTACCTATTGACAGACACCTCGAGATCAGGACGGTGACAGATAATAACGAAATAAGAACTAAGGACCTACATATATTGGTTATTTCCAGCAAGCCTTTAACTTTCGCGTATTTTTTTAAAACCTGCAAATTACGCAATTGAAATCCAGCAATTTTGTTTCCTAAACTAGAGTGTGTTGTATGCCGTACAGACAGAAGCAGAACCCGGGCGTGGTGCGAGTGCCGCGCAAGTCGGACCTGGTGTTCCTGACGCCGTCGCCGTCGTACTGCGAGCGCGACGATGCCGCCGGCTCCTTCGGCACGCACTCCCGGACCTGCAACAGAACCTCCCGAGGTAAACTAGCTAACTAGATGCTTCTGTACAGTACTGTATGTGTACACCACTCCACAACAGTACATCGCATATGCACAAACTGAAAGCTGTCTCGTCCATTGCGACCCAGGGAACCGACGCTACACACGAAAATGTGGCTGACAAAGTAATGAATCGCACAGGTAACGTGGCAAACCTCTCCGTGGACATGCTACATAGCTTTAGCGTAATATTTTAATTTTGTTTTCCATTAGGAATTTCTCAGTCGTAGCCCGGACTTTGGAATTTAGTGGTGTGACAGCCTTGTGCCTCGGAAAGCACGTGAAGCCGTTGATTCTGTGCCTGATCTCCCTCCGATCGTGTCGTGGATAGCATCTGTGTTTGTGAACACACTTTTGTCTCTGTAGAGATTGGCCGCTGCGGCCGAAGTTGACTAGGAAGACTATAAAGGTGTGAACTGTTAATTTTATAACTTCTGTTGCTGTACTGTGGTATTTATTGTGCAGGCGACGACGGCTGCGAGTCGCTGTGCTGCGGCCGCGGCTACAGCACGGTGCGGCGCGTGCTGGAGAGCAAGTGCCGCTGCCGCTTCCACTGGTGCTGCCGGGTGTCGTGCGACACCTGCGTGGCGCGCACCGAGACGCACGTCTGCAACTGAGTCCACACGCAGACACCCCATATAAAAGTACATTCTATTTGCGATAGCGATTGTCGGAATCTCAAAATATTTAGGACAGAACATGTGACATTTCGGTGGCGCATGTCAGTACAATAAAGTTTTACTTTGACGCAATCGTCATCGCTGATAGAATGTCTCCTTGTCTAGGGGCTCTTATGTCACCAGTGGTTCCGGCTTCTTTAGAGAAGCCCAAATCACGCGACTGTTCCCTCTCAATGAAGAGGGAACAGTTGCGTGATTTGGGCTTCTCTCTACTCACCGTGATGATATATTCATCTCGGTGAGTAGACCGCGATCAAGATTGATCATGTAATCGTTGTCACAGACAAGTTTACCATTGGTAGTAGGTACTTAAACCGTGTTAAGGAAGTGATAGTGACAAGACTCGAATGAATCCGTGTTATAATTATCAAGTATTTAATTAATATACGAACTTACCCACGAGTATCCCTTGCTTTATTTTATGACGAACTACTTTGTGAATGGACTAATAATAGTGTTAATAATTAATTAAGTAATTTATAGACCAGTGACGAGATTGTGAATATTTGTGATAACAGCATAATAATAATATTGTTTAATCAACTTAGTTTGAATCAATGGTTTGAGATGGAAGGAATTGAATTTATTTCATATTTTGTGAAAACTTGTTAAACAAAGGTTTTAACTTAACTGGCCTTTGTACTTCTTAATGTTAATAGTAATTATAAACTATTGTATGCATCAGATCATCAATATTTCACATAACTTTTTTATAACCACCGATTCATTCTCACATTACTATTGCAAAACTACTGTCTAACTGAAACATGAGTGTGCACACCAACAATATACTCGTAAAACGGCTCAAGATACTGTTCACCGTTACATAGTGAAACTTGAGCTCCGAACACTATCCTTACTGCTACGAATTACAGCGTTAGAAAAGTCTTATTATTAGGTAGGTACGGTTGACTCTACCTTAAAAAATAAACTTGTCTAACCATCTTCGTTTCGATAATCTCTGCAGTGTAAACACTCATGAACCAATTGCAAAGGATTCACCCTACTTACGTTTTTTATATAAGTACTCACCGAATAGTAACTAACTCCAGTCGCTTTAATACTGCATTGTACATATTAATATCAAGTGAAAGTACCTTTTTATCATAGAATATAGCAGTAGGATTTCACAGAATATATGCATTGGCTTGATTTTTTAAGAAACTCATGTTACAAATTTAAACTTAGCTCAATAATACATGTTCGAGGTGATAAAGTCGCTCCGCGCTCCGCGGTCCCTTCACGTCACAGACGTCAGAGGCTGTTGACAAACTGCCGAGTGCCGAGCTATCAGCGAATGACAAGATGTAAGGGTTTGACCACGTGACATTTGGACAGCGTTTGTCTAAGTATACGTTATTGACGTTTTCGTCACGACAATCGCGTTCGCCTCGCGACCGCTGACAGAACGTCACTTGTCTAGAGCCTCTCTCATGAACTCCTTTCGAAAATAACTACCACTACACTACTATGGCAAATATGTTCTCATTAGTTACAAATATTGCGTCGGCACATTTTTAGATTGTCTGGCAGTACAGCTCCAATATTTTGTGGAATCCTAATGATTGTCAATTGTAATGTATGGTTGTCAGCGAGATTGGTGTGCATTTATTGTAAGTTCCGACGGCTTTAATACGAGTTAGTGTAAGTTGTACGTTAGAGTACGAGGAGATGCGAGTACGAGGTAGAGAGAACATTCCGCTAGACGTAACTTAACTTATTCACGCACGGCGACTCGGCGAATAAACGTTTTACCACCAAACTTGTCTTTTCATTTAAACACTGAGCCTGTCTAAACCTGTCTCTCAAAATATCTACATTGAGGAAGGTGCTTCATAAAGGTTTCCTTCGATCTCGGAAAGTTGACAACAATACCATACTTTCCCGAATCAGATACGCAACGCAACCAATGTACAACGAATCCTAAAACTGATGATTCAATTATATTAATATCATCGATACTGTGTCTTGTATACGAAATAAATGGAGGGGTCTGCTTGTTGGGCTATTGATGAAAGATTGAGAATTAAAAAAAAAACAGTGAAGGGCACAAACAGGTAAAAGGAACAAACAACAAAATGATTAAATCCGTCTCGCGGAAAGCCGTTTGCTTTGTGGCGGTCGCGAGTCCACAGGTTGGCGGGAATCGCTGGCGGCCGCCCGGGAGTGTATTCTCACATTTTCACCGCCACCGCCGTACCGACGCGACACCGCTGTACGTTCATACACAGACTGGCTAACACCATGTTTAGGTGGCCAGGCGAGCGTAAGACTGGCGTCACGAGAAACTAGACATCCGACAGCATTAAAGAACATAACTACATACTTGTGGGTTCAATACCCCTATGATAATAAAATCTGTCCGAAATAAATAGTTAATAATTATAATAACAGATACTAACGACCACAGGGAGGTATGGCAGAGCAAGGAGCTTCACGGACGCTTTTATCAGGTCCTAAATGGGCCTTTTTTTTTTTTAGGGATGGGAAATAATCCAATGACTCCTCCCGCTCTGGGTGTAGCGGGAGGGAGTGTCAGACTTCTACCGACTAAAACCCATCCATGTTCCTTCATTGCCCTTTGTGTTCCGGAGCCACGGTGTATCTTGCGATTAATACCGTGACTCCGGCAGGCGTCGGCCCTTTCGGGCCCCTCTGTGTGCTGACTCCCTTTGAGGCGCGCGTGGAACACTAACACTAGACGGACGGACGGCGAGCCACCCATAGCTCGCCGACCACAGGCCCGCGCCTACGGTGGCCGGAGGTCACCAGGTGGTGGCCCCCGACGCCCGCGGTGTCTGCCACGGCGGCCGGGACGAGAGGGTCTCCTCTCCCTCTCCGCCACCTCCTTCGCCAGCATGACTGCTTCGCAGAAGGAGGCAACGGCGTCCAATCCGTCTCGCCCCGGACTATGGCTTGGACCAGGGCCGGACGCGAGAGGTCGCCGCCGATCGCCGTTTCGAGGACACGGCGGTGCGCCGCCCAAGCGGGGCACACCTGCACAGTGTGCTCCACCGTGTCCTCCGGTCGATCCTCGCAGTGGTGACACCCGGGCGTTTCCTCCCGCCCGATTCGGTGCAGGAACCTCCCAAAACATCCATGTCCGGTGAGGACCTGCGTCAGGCGGAAGGTGAGGACGCCGTGGAGGTCCTAAATGGGCCTGATGTAGACTTTTTATCGTCCGTAGCCTGGCTGCGTTTTGGTGAACTCTTTGGGGAAACCAAAGGTTTTGTCTGTGCGACCATGGACGAAATTATGATGAAGAACAACTACCGGAAATACATTGTGAAGGACGGAACCCATCCGGGGAATCCATCCGCCACATTATTTCCGGTTGTTCTAGTCTGGCTAACGGAGACTGTTTGCACAGGCACAACCCTGTAGCCAGGATTATCCACCAGCAACTTGCTCTGCAATACAATCTTGTGGAATCGGAAGTACCTACCGTACTATAGGTATGTGCTCGACCCAGTTCTCAAAAATGGCAATTGCACGATGTATTGGGATCGGTCTATCATCACTAACAGGACTATTGTTGCCAATAAGCCTGATATCGCTCGCTCGGAAACGACGCCAACACTCACCGATACAAACCGACCTTTACCGAACCAGTCAAGTCATTAATTCGGCTCCGTCCGTACTGAGTCCGGGGTCGGATTTAATAACTTGTCGGAGTCGATAAGATTTGAAAGGACTTGATAAGAAATCAACTCCGCTTGAGGATTTGAATCATTTAAATCTTCAAGTCCGGATTTACCCATCTCTATGATATAGTGGTGATAGACCGACTAAAGCGTCGCGCAATGATTGTTGATATCTAAGCTGTCCCTCATGACGAGAACCTCGTGAAGTCTGAGAAAGAGAAACAAACGAAGTATCTTGACTTGGCTCACGAGGTTGTCGACATGTGGAATGTGAACACAGCAGTTATTGTGCCGATAGTCGTGACGGCCAACGGCATAATTGCCAAGAGCCTCGATCAACATCTCAAGAGGCTCTTGTTGGGCAGCTGGATCAAGGGCTTGATCCAGAAAGCTACTCCTGGACACGGCGCGTATTGTTAGGACTTTCCTCTCTCGGAAGCCCTGACCACCGGTAGCTTGGAACCTGTTCCCGATACCGGCGGGCTACTATTTTTTATACTTTTAAATGTTTTTTTTATGTTAAAATTTAAAAATGTAAATGATATGTATTTAGAAATAAATAAATGGAATAATAATAATAGTATGTAGGTATATCGCGTGACAATGCAATATAATGGTTAAATGTCATGATGAAACTGGAAGGTGGTCAAAGGAACTCTGTAATGAAACGACGCAACCCCATCGAGTTTAGACTCGTTTGATTTGTCTTAACGAGTAGGTACTTACTATGTCTTTAGATGGGGGTCTGATGATGGTGCTGGAATGTGGCCATAGGATTGCGTTATAATATAAAGCGACATAACTACACCGAGTTTGGGCTCGTATGTTCATCACGACGAGTACTTTATTTCTAGATCGTATCCAGGTTGTGATGATGGAGCTGGAAGGAGGCCATAGGAAGGCCGTAATAAAACGACACAATCCCATCGACTTTGGGCTCGTTTTATTTGTCTTGACAAGTTGCTTGGTCCTAAATATTACCAGGGTTTGATAATGAAGCTGGAAGGTGGCCGTATGATCTTTGAAATATAACGACTAACCTGAGTACTTTGGTCCTAGATAATGTTCATATGCACTCCATCAGATTTGGGAAAATAAATCCGTTCCATTTAATGTATTTTATATAAAAATGCGCTATTATTATGAAAATATGGGATACAATATATAATGAACTAGCTACCTGCCCCGGCTTCGCACGGGTGCAACAATCTCGAATCATCATCATCTTTAGCCTTTTCCCAACTATATTGGGGTCGGCTTCCAGTCAAACCGGATTTAGCAACAATTTCGAATATACTTATTATTAATTTGTCGTAACGTACTTGAAAGTATGGATTACGTTGTCGCGCTGAAAAGCACCTTTTATTACTTAAATAAGTAAGTAATAAGTAATTGTTATGTTCCTCGCTAGAGACGCTTTATAAGCACACACGTCGCTAGTCCCCCGCCCCCCGGCCCCCGGCCCCTGGCCGCCGGCCGGTACCGCCGCAACCGCTATGTCTCTGTATTTTAAATCTGTAATTTCTCCGAAAATATCTATTGAAATTACATGCTGCAAAGAGCCATATTGATCTATATTAAATGCACAATGTATTTAAGGTTACTTAATTGCTAAGGATTACTGCTGAATTGCTTAAAATCGCTTCGTAAATAAGCCATTATTTCTCGTTAAAAGTAGGGTAAAGGATAAAACATGGTTATTGTGGGTTATCCGCAAGAGATAGACATATACTATCGCGGACTTTTTGTACACCTTTTTAAGTTGTTCAATACTATAGCACGTTATTTTGATCTATCTCGTAGGGTTCAGCCAGCATTTGCAATGTAAACGCAAAAAAAAATTGTTAATTTACGACATCACTTTAGAAACCTCTTGTTTCTCTACTATGTTATGCATGTAGGTATTATACATATAAACCTTCATCTTGAATCACTATATCTATAAAAAAACCTTATAAAAATCCGTTGCGTAGTTTTAAAGATATATAAGCATACATAGGGACAGACAGACAGCGAGAAGCGACATTGTTTTTATACGATGTAGTGTCTATAATGGTAAATTTAATATCAGAATTAGATTACTTTTATGTTTTCAGTTCTTTTTATGAACAAGTAATAAAAGCTTCTTTTTTGGAAGTCGGTTGTATTTTTCTGCAAGAAGTTTATTATTTTTTTGACTGGACAAAATCAAAGTCATCAATGGTCATGTCACCTGTAATCGTAATGGCGCTACCCTCGAGGTTGTGCAAGAATACATATATCTAGGCCAAATTATACAACTGGGGCGGCACAACTTTGAGAAGGAGGCGACCAGAAGAATTCGCTTGGGCTGGGCGGCATTCGGGAAGCTGCGTGATATCTTTGAATAGTCGATCCCACAATCCTTTAAGAGGTCTATAACCAGTGCGTCCTACCCGTAATGACTTAAAGGACCGAAACTTGGCCATACACACCATAGGCCTGGTCACAAATTCAAGGTTTTTCAGCGTCCAATAGAGAGAGTAATGCTCGGGGTTTCTCTGGTGGATAGATTCGCAAAGAAGTCATTCGCCAGAGAACTAAAGTCTGACATGACACGTACAATCAGCGTGCTGGAGAGGAAGTGGGCCGGCCATGTCTGTAGACGGACAGACGGTCGATGGAGCAGACATTTGTCAGAGTGGAGACCGCGTACGAGCAAACGTGATGAGCGGCACGATGCGACGACGACGGTGGCAGCGGATGGATGCGGACTGCTCCGGGAGACCGGGATGGTGCTCTTTGGGGGAGGCTTACGTTCCGCAGAGGACGGCAACTGGCTGATATGATGATGACTCACGTCTACGATCCCTTAAAGCTGTGAAAAATTCAAACTTCTAAGTTGACATAAAAAAAAGATACGGCCGTGTATGCCGCAATAAACGTATATTTCAACATTCTCAGGGAATCAAAATTTATATGGTATAAATTCTCTTTGACCCAGAACTATGAAATTTGGCAAGTAATACCGTATTATACTACAAGTATAGGGAAAAGTCTGAAAACTAAACATATGTAATGACCTTTTTATTTAAAATAATCATAATCTCATCACACATATCATTTATTGCATTCATGTAGTTTCTAAGTTGTTAATATAATAATAATATACCTTCAAATTCGTACGGAACCCTCGGTGGACAAGTCCGTCTCGAACTTGTCCGGTTTCTAAAAATGGGAAATTCACTAACTGACATGAATGCACAGCCGCAACTACTTGATTAAGGACATGACATTTTGCACAAGACTTTCTGTATGATGTACGAGTAGGTGAGCACCAAGGGGGGATTTTTGGAAATTAAACCTTTAAGGGGTGAAAATATGCGCAGACGAAGTCGCGGGCAATGTGACTATATTAAATCCTCTGAAAGGGATTCTCGCAAATACAATAGATGTACGGAGTTAAAGTTATGAAGTGTCCTCATTAAAAGTTGTTGACGCGTTGTCGACGCGCCCGGCGGAGGTACCTGGATGTCGGATACTAGGATCATTACCGAGACCGACATTCGACAGCACGGAGTTGCATCGAAGTGCAAACTTATAATTAAGACAAACTTGTTGGTATTGTGAACGAATGTGAAGCGTTTAGGAGCTCAATATTACATCCGTTCTTCCATATGGTCCACACTACTAGCTAGGATACACAAAAACAAGAATAGATGCAAACAAAACATTTTGCGTGTGAAGTGTCAGTGTCTATAACATTCTAATATATTAATATTCAGCGCCATATTACTTTGTTGAATCTAGTATTATATCTGTGGTTGAATAAATTTAGAGCTTAAATACTTAATAGGTCACCGCAATAATGAGCCACTTTGTAAGCTATGTTAGTTATTTAAATACATAACTCGCCTCACATGCAGGCAGATAAATTGCTGAAAATGCGTGTTTCATGCGAACCCCGTGCAAACACTTTGTTTCAGCCGAACGCAACGCTCTCGTCGTTGATATAAATCATCGCGGCACTTCGCAAACACACACGTGTGTGTTCATGTGGTACCGCCAGATAGCGCTCATAACTCATGGGAACACACACTTTATGCTAATTACTCATGGTCATTATGCTCCTCGCACTACGCTGGTAACACAGAAGGGTGCCTACGCACACCCAGAGAGATTTTTTTGTCGAAGTGAGTGTTAGAGCCTCTTTGGAGTTCTTCAGCTGAAGTGACATAAAATTTAAATGTTTTCTTTTTTGTATGACGTTTGGTTGTCACTATAAAGGGTCATTATACCCGCTTGACTGGGTCAGCCGCGCCAAATATGAGTCACGTTATGACGTAGATTGCGCTAGGCTAGATAAAAAAACGCGCCAGCTGCACGCCAGATGTTTATGTTTATGTAAACATTTTTTATCGTCGCCTTCTATTTCAAGGCCCACTTAACTATTGTGTTTGTTCGAAAGCTGATAAACGGCCCTTTAAACTTACGATAAGTGTATGATAACGGTTAGTTTCTATATTTTTTAATTAATTTGTAAACATTGAATATTGGTGAAAAAAACACATTATGTGAACTTTGAACAGGAATAATTTAAAAAGTAAATCGATAACATATATATTTTATGACTTGTATGGGTAGCTGGGTTATATCTAAAAACGATAAATAACAAACAACATACTCCACCGTACAAAAACATATATAAAAAAAAAAAATCTACCACCAAACATTAGCCATTTCCTGACATTTTGCATTATTTACCTTCCGACCCACGGAACAAAAATTCTAATCATAACGTAAATTTCGTTTGTTTTGTTTATGTTTTGGCTGAAATCTATTGCCCAGTAAACATAAAATGCGATAATAATTACTTTTTAGTCAGAACAAGTAGCTAGACTTAATAATTAACAAATTACGAAAGCGTTCTGACAACATGGACGCCTTGTGTATCAAGGGTTATGAAAATGAATATAATACGTGTTAAAACTTACCCACATGTTGAAATCCTTTTGCACACACATTAATCACATCACAATGCACCAATAAAACATTAGTTAACACTAATTCACTCACAAACAACATAATAAACAAGTTTATTCGACACTACGTCATCGCGCAACTCGCGTCATACCACAGACTGAATAAAACATTTAATTTCTTTCTAAAAATGGACTCGCCCGTTGCGTGTTTCGTATTTTAAGCATGTAGAAATGTATAAAGATTCGAGTGGAAAAGAGCAAAATGATACAAAATATCGTTGGTAAGACAGAAATGGACATAATTTGTTGCCAGGTCGTTATTTTAAAAATAGGGACTGTAGTTCCTATGACGCAATCTAGAGCAAAAAAAATTTAGGGACTGTAGTTCCGTAACCCAATCGAGCGGTATATACATTCTTCTATAGTTATATTTTCTGTTATTCTTTGTAAAAGCCTTTAAGTTTCCCTTAAAACGCTTCACCGCAAAGTCAGCACTCTGCTACAGGTTATGTGCTAGCGGAAAAATGGAAATGTGCGAAAAAGTGGAAAATTTAAGTACAAAAGTACAAATTGCACCTCTTCAAGGCAAGAGCAACTGGGATACCTGGAAATATAAAATATCCAGGTTAAAATTTACATTATAGCCCGCTGATTTGAGGGTCGGGAGGGGGTGGAGGGGGGAGGTGGGGGAGGGTGGAGGTGGGGGAGGGGGTGCCCTCTGCGCCATCCCCACCCCCCGGAGCCCTATGGTTATGGAGATATCCATGGTTAAAGTTTTGAGGTTAGAATAGCATTTGAGTTAGAAAAAGAGGTAAAATTGGGTATCGTTTAGCAGGAGGAGGGAAGGGGAGGTGCCCCCTGTGCCCTAGCACCACTCCCATGTAAAGGCGACAAACCGTTCTTGAGAAAAACTAATTATAGTAACCTAACCTCAAAACGTTTTATATTCGCTCAACATTGTACAGTTAAGGGAGGCCCAGTCGACGGAGCCCCGCTTGGCGGGGCTCCTACTTCTGAGTAGTTTATAAAAAAATAACCACGAAGGGAATGGCGGGGTCGAGTGAGCGAGCGAAGCGAGCGAATAGAACTTTTTTTTTTTTTTTACGGGGGGAAATCCTCATGGATGTCCTCCACCCTGGGGCGGGCGGAGGGGTCTGTCAGACTCTTACTGACTAAAACCACCCCGGTGTTCCATCTTTCACCTGCGCCGGGGATCGCGGGAACTGATTAGACTTCCGTTATCCCCGGCTGGTGCCAGCCCGCTTCTGCGGGCCACCTCGGGTCAGCGGGGAGAGTGAGGTGTTTGACTCCCCCCGCGACGTCAGAGAGGGGCGCACGGGAACACCACGCGCCGCCGCCTCGGGTCTAAATGTATGCGGGGCGACAGACGTCCCCAAGTCTGCCGCCCCTGGACCCAGTTAGGGGAGTCGGGAGAGGGCAGCATATGCCCTCCTTCGACGCCCGGTGCACCTGCTGCGGGCTGGAAGAGCGGTTGAAATCTCCCTCTCCCTTTCCGCAGCCTCCTTCTGCGCGATAACTGTTTCGCAGAAGGAGACCACCGCGTCCCAGGACTCCTCGCCGTCGACCATAGCACGGACTACAGTCGGCAGCGAGAGGTCACTGCCTACCACAGAGATGAGGGCACGGCGCGGCCCCTCCCAAGCGGCACATTCTGCCAGCGTATGCCGCGCCGCGCAGCTGCGACCGACGCAGCTCAATGTGTCGCTGCATCAGCCGCTCGCCACGCGCCTGCGCGTCCTCACGCCACCGATGTAGTGACGCGAGGACTTTTGCCTCCAGGTCCCAGGGCGGAGATCTGGCCAGTGCACAAGCCGCCTCGTAGGAAATCGTGCGATAGCCCCTGATGACTCTGACGGCCATCACCCTCTGTGGCTTCCGCAGAACAGTGATGGTGCTGGCCGTCAGGTCAGCCGCCCAGATTGGTGCCCCATACAGGGCCATCGATCGCACGATCCCCACGTACAACCGCCTGCACGCGGTGCTCGGGTCCCCCAGATTGGGGAGCAGCGTTGACAGCGCCCCAGCCGCGCCCATTAACTTGGGCGCCAACCGCCGGAAGTGAGGGCCAAAATCCCACCGGCTGTCGAGCACCAATCCCAGGTACTTCATGGTGGACTCGACAGCGATACAGACCCCCCCAACAACTATGTGCAATCCCGGCGGTGGCACCCGTCGGAGACCATGAAAAGCTATGGCCTCCGACTTGTTGAGAGCCACCTCCAGTCCAAGGCGCCGCACGCGGCTCACCACCTGTGAGACCGCGGCCGTCGCAAGCAACGCTGCCTCTCTGTACGAGCTCCCCCGGGCAGTGACCAGCGTGTCATCAGCGTAACACGTCAGGTCCACTCCCGGCTGGAGCTCGCCCCTCAGCACCCAGTCGTACCCGCTGTTCCACAGGAGCGGGCCGCGACCGAACCCTGCGGAACACCGCACGACATGGGATGCTGGTGTCTGCCGTTACGTCCCAGATAGGTGACACACCTCTCCGCCAAATAGGCCCCAATGACGCGGCGGGAGCGAATAGACCTAACCTAACCTGTCCCAGTCGGGGTGCCCACAAGTCCAGAGCGCGCTTCGCTCGGTTCACATTTATTACATACTTTAAGTATGTGAATATATAAAAATATTATATTTATGAAAATAAAACAAGAATAAAATTGAACATAAAACACTTCTAACATTAACGGAACGTGAAATGTCAACGTTGACGTCGACCATGATAATTTATCTAACCTAATTTGCAAATGGCGTACTATTTTCCAATTTTTATTGAATTTTATCTCGTAAATCGTGAATCTCCGCATCCTGAAACTTCGTAAAAAGCTTTCTATTTGTGAGTACTATCTACAAAAAAATTACGAACTTCCACAGCAGCGGGCTATAAAGGAAATTCGAGCCAATATCCAACCTGCCTCGAAGCATACCAAATGCATTGGATATAGTAGAAGGAAGATGTACGAGACCCGTGTTGCCAGCAGGTGTAGGAGACGCAGAAGCTACTGCATTTAGAACGAAACTAGCGCCTTTTATACAGGCAGAGAACAATGCTATGATCCTGTTTTCAACAAATTTGAACGACGATACCGTTCTCGTTAGAAATAAGGTCGGTAAAAGTCGCCTAGATTTCTTCGAATTTAAATTAAATGCTTCTGATGATATGGCTACATATATTTGCAAATTGAAGACTCTCTGGTGTCAGTTGAATAGAGAGATTGGTAAAGATGATCCCAATATGAAACTACCAGACATATTCCTTATTTGTAAAATTCTGGATACACTATATCAGAAATATTTCGAATTTACATCAAGTTGGTTGTTGTTAACCAAAGAACAAAGGACAGTAGAAGGTTTGACAAGTAACCTTTGCGCTCATGAAAAGTCACTTGAAAAGGAAATGGTGAATCGAGTGAAGAGGTATTAGTGACGACACAGAATAGCACGATTCGTAAAGACAATAAGGATAAGCATATGAGATGCAATTACTGCCATGAGATGGGACATCGACTAAGATCCTGCCAGAAGTGGATGAAAGATGGGCGCCCGCCAAAAGACAGTAATAACAAGCCATCTTCGAGTCAAAGTGCGAATATGACTTTTATGAGTGTGGATGTCATGGCATTCGTACTGCAAGATAAAGACTCGTGGTACGTGGACAATGGCGCAAAAGACAGTAAGAGACAGTAAGAGTTTGATAACAAGGAAGTCAGAGATTGTACTTCGGAGAGTGTGCACAGGAACTCCACGACCTCATCCCACCAGCCCCCTTCTACCATCGGACATCCAGACGCACTGCAACTTGCCATTCCTACCTTGTTGCTATTCCACCAACTCGCACTAAGCGCTTCCAAGCGTCTTTCATAATGCGCACAGCAAAGGAGTGGAACTCTTTGCCTGCGTCTGTGTTTCCGAATGCTTACAACCCTAATCTTTTCAAAGTTAGAGTGAACAGGCTACTTCTGGGTAAGCTCGCTCCATCGTAGACTTTGTCTCTGTCATCTCTGACCAAGACTAGAGTCAAGAGCATACCCATACCAAGTAAAAAAAAAGATATTTTGAATAAAAAAGGAACTAAGCAACGTCTTGTTATGCCGTACACGCCAGAGCAGAATGGCTGTACAGAGCGTCAAAACAGGACATTAGTAGAAACCGCAAGAACATTGATGAATGCTCAGAGAAAACTGCCAAAAGCATTATGGGCGGAACTTATAATGACAGCTGCTAATATTTTAAACCGAACAGGTGCTACTAGAGAGGGGACAAGTCACCTTACGAGTTATGGTTTGGGAAGAAGCCTAATATAAAGCATCTTAGAATCATTGGAAGTACTTGTTATGCCCATGCTCCGAAAAATAAAAGGAAAAAATTGGATAAGAAAGCAACTAAGGGCATTCTCATAGGATACGACAATGATGACGGTTACCGTATCTGGTATGAAACGCAGCATAAAGTTGACAATCTGATCCGATGTAGAGATGTAATCTTCGAAGAGACACCTATTCCAGGGATTGAAGCCAAAGCTTCAGGAATAGTTGCTAAATCTGACCCAAAACCGATTGGAAAAGAGTGGACCGTGTCTTACGATACAGTTCCTGAAGAAACTATTTTACAGCATTCGCAAATCGACAATCCTTAAATCAGGAAGCCCAATCTGAACAGAGATCTGTTCTATTAGAGGGATGATTAGAAGAAGATAGACATTTAAGAAGGCCTATTGAGACATCAATAGAGGCAAATGAACCAGGAGATCAAAGACAGTCAGTGCAATTAGAGGGAGAAAGAGAAATAGAGTTTATAGAAGACGAAACCACATTTTCAGATAGTGAAAATGAAGAACAATTCGAAGATGCCGTTCCTACCTATGTTGAGATAGAAGAGAATTCAGAGGGAGACGTTTCGCTAGCGGACGTTCCAAGATATAATCTCAGGGACAGAAGTACTCTACGAACTCCACGTGAATTGGATGACTATAGTTTATTCCTAGTCAATACTGAAAAAGAACCCTCGACGTATAAGGAAGCAATATCGAGTAGAACAAGTAAAGATAGATGGTTAGAAGCGATGAAGAGTGAAATCGATTCTTTGCAAAGATTACAAGTTTGGGACTTGCAGAATCTACCGAGCAATCGAAAAGCTCTGCCATGTAAATGGATTTATAAAAAACCAACCCTGACGGCATAATAGAAAAGTGTAAAGCACGTCTTGTTGTAAAAGGGTTTAAGCAGAAGAAGGGTTTTGACTATAACGAAACATTTAGCCCAGTAGCGACTGTAGCGAGGTTAGCTACTATAAGATCTTTGCTCAGCGTTGCAGCAAGAGAGAGACTTCATCTTATTCAGTTTGATGTTGCAACAGCTTTCCTCAATGTAAATTTAACGGAAGAGATTTATATGATGCAGCCAGAAGGCTTTGAAGATGGAACATCCAGAGTATGACGTCTAAAGAAAAGCCTCTATCTACAACCAAGTAAAAGATATTCCTTTTTCTCCACCTTGTCCATGTTTCCCAAAACAATTTTTAATTAGAATGCGGATTTTTATACTTTACAAAAAAATACAACCGACTTCCAAAAAAAAACACTACAAAGTAAAAAATAACTTTAATTTCGGAAATCGGTGTTTTTGTTCGTTTCTTCGTATTTTGACACCGACTTCCGAAATTAAAGTTATTTTTTACTTTGTAGTGTTTTTTTTTGGAAGTCGGTTGTATTTTTTTGTAAAAAGTTTTTTATTTTTCACTTTTTAGTTGTGCCCCACACCTACCACACCACTGCCAAATCGCAGAAAAGCAAAATACGCAATTTCGATTATCAAAGAATCATCTAAATAGTCAAATTCCAGCTATTTCGATTTAAAATCCAAAGTTCGTAACCGATTTCGATATAATTTAAATGGGACCAATCTGCAAGCATATCCTTTCAGATGAAACAAAAATTTTTCAAATCGGTTCATAATTGTCGGAGTTATGAGGTAACAAACATAAAAAAAAAAAAAAAAAAAAAAAAAAAAACATACAACCGAATTGATAACCTCCTCCTTTTTGGGAAGTCGGTTAAAAATGTAATAATAAAGCATTTCGTACCTCTCAGTCGAGGCGCAAATATTTTTCGGTTGCTTTATAATACTAATAACAATAAAGAGCCTCGACCAACACCTCAAGAGGCTCTCGTTGGGCAGCTGGATCAGGGGCTTGATCCAGAAAGCAGTACTCCTGGACACGGCGCGTATTGTGAGGAGGTTCCTCTCTCGGGAGCCCTGACCACCGGTAGCTTGGACCCTGTTCCCGATACCGGTGGGCTACTATTTTCATATTTTTAAATGTTTTTTTTTAATTAATTTAATAGAAATATTTAAAAATGTAAATAATATGTATATACACTGAATAAATGGAATAACAATAAACATATAACAATATCCTTGGACATTTCACACAACGCCATATAGTCCCAAGCTAAGCAACCTAATGCTTGTGTTATGGTAACGAGATGGCTGATAAACTACTTATATACATTTTTTTTTTTTGTAAATACATACATATTATAAATAGAAAATCACCCAGACCCGGAACAAATACTTGTAGGTCGTACAAATATTTCTTCCGTGCGGGAATCGAACCCGCGACATGCTGCGCAGCAGTCAATCGCTCAACCACTGCGCCAACCGTGTCTTTATAAGACCGATTTATTGTCAAACATAAACATGTTTTTTTTAAATCTACCAATCAAAAAACAACACACATTTTTATTTAACACTTCCTATCCAATTCACAAATAAAAAAGTATATTTACAATCACAAAACTTAATGGGAACAGAAAGTAGGCAAATGTAATTAAAATGCTGGAGGCGGGCAGCCCTATCGCACGTTTACGTACCGCGTGGCTGTAGGCATTTATTTCAAAGATACGGCCGAATCACAATACTGTATAGCATAGCTACTCTGTATAGATAATATTACCGTGTCAATGGTCAGGCATAATTGTTGCAGCAGACGATGTATTAGTTACCCCCGGAATACTAAACACATCTAATGACCCATTAGCAACACAAGCGCCAAACTCAAACGTTAAAAGGGAGGCAGGGTCTCCTCAAATAAGTATACCTACTAACTAGGCTCATACTCACTATTTTTATCCAGTTAGTTTAAGTCTTTTTGAAATAAATTACTGATCTTCATTTGAAAGCACCCGTTCAATTTAGGTATGTTGATAATGCGATAATTTCAATTTATTTTCAAACTTATTCAAGAAAATAATTACGGTCGCACTGGTTCAGGTAAAGCCACGGGGGTAAAGCAAAGCTTACGAAAGTCAAGTCGTAGAAGAGAATGTAGAAGACCTTTGATTGAAATTTGAAAGTCATTAAAGGTAAAGGTAAGAAAAAATAAAAACCGGCCATTTGCGAGTCGTACTCGCGCGCTGAGGGTTCCGTAAAGGGGTATTTACACGGGTCGATTTTCGCCGTGCGGCGAGTCGCTTCACTAATTGCCTCACCAAGCCGCATCGCTAGCCCATTTACACAGGATACTAAAATCGAATCGCTGTAGTAAATAAATACACGTGCGTGCGCGAAACACCTTCACGCGGCGGGCGATCGCCTGCAACTGATCGTTAAATCGTTTACACGGTCGATTTTAGGGCGGGTTGTATCAAACAGTTGGTTAACGTAACATACGTACGTCAAAAAGTTACGATTACGGACGATGTTTGACGTTCGTTAAATTAGAAGCGTTGTTTCAAAACATTCTGGTAAAAATTCCTGCTCATTCCAATAGCTAAGTTATTGATTGTTTTTTGCATTCCACCACTTATTTGTGTCATCAGAAGAACTGGTATTGAGGAATTCAAAAGAAATGTCACAATATTGTTCTATTTGACGCAACTAAAGTTACGTTAACCAGTGCTCAGACCATCTGTTAACGTAAACGTTATATTTTACGCTGACATTTTGTGAAACAACCCAATTTTTTTATTTGACGATAGTTAGCACCATATTTAACGTTTACGCGTGCGATAAGTGTAGTTGAAACAACCCGCCCTTAGTCACCAGTCGCATGCGGCCGGTCGCCGCGCGGCCAAAGTGGGATGCTACCCAACTTTGGGGCTTGCGGCTTTAGTCACTTGCGATTTTGCCGAATTGCCATTTAGATGGTCGATTTAGGTCGCGCGGCAAAAATCGTGCGGCTTTAGTCACCCGTGTAAACCCCCTATAAGCAGAAGTTGCGATTTACGATTTATGACGTATTAAAAAAAAAACTACTTACTAGATCTCGTTCAAACCAATTTTCGCTCGTAGTTTACATGGTAATGTATATCATATATTTTTTTTAGTTTTATCATTCTCTTATTTTAGAAGTTAAGGGGAGGGACACACACATTTTACCACTTTGGAAGTGTCTGTCGCGCAAACTATTCAGTTTAGAAAAAAATGATCTGAGAAACAATCAATATCATTTTTGAAGACCTATCCATAAAATAACCCACACGTATGGGTACGAAGAAAAAAAAAGTTTTTGAGTTTCAGTTCTATGTATGGGGACCCCCACAATTTATAGTTTTTTTTTTCTATTTTTGTGTGAAAATCTTTATGCGGTTCACGAAATACATTTATTTACCAAAGTTTCAACAGCATAGCTCTTAAGGTTTCGGAGAAAAGTGGCTGTGACATACGGACGGACGGACAGACAGACGTCTGTCTGTCTGTCCGTCCGTCTGTCTGTTTTTGCCATTTGGCTACGGAACCCTAATTAAAAATAATATATTTATTTTTTTCTATATTAATTTAATAACGCCAAACATCCTTGGAGCGCTATCTTTCGACATAACATGCAAACAAGCATTTTACTACTGCTACTTGTCAACAGATGGCGTCAGCTACAAAATACGTTCGTATTTTTATAATTGAAGATTATTACAGTGTTCTCTTTATATAAAATTTGGAAAAAAATGTTTATTACTTTGTGATACTATCACACTGTTAATTAATACAAAAATAAAATAACGCTTATGAATCTATAGAATTTCATGTAAAACGTACCGCAACTGTCACTGCAGATTGACGTAAGACGTTAGCGTGATAGCGTCGGACTTCAGGACTGTTTGTGTTTGGTTTGAGTTTCAAGCAATGAAAGTAAATTAATGAAATAACCTCTTGCTTCCTTAAGAAACAGCACAATGCCGAAACCGGTATGTGTGCAATGTAGCACTAACGACTCGTTACTGTGGCGCTCTGCAGAAAACGGACAAATATGCAACGAGTGTCATCTTTCAAACACAGCCAGTAAGGAGGCCAAAAACGACGCCAGCATCAAAGCAGAACCTGAGGACAAGAAGGAGGATAAGGATGACGTGGACAGCAAGAACGGGAGGAGTGAGGGAGAAACTACACCCGCTAAAGCAACGGGAAAGGGCACTAGGAAAAGTACTCGTTCAACAAGATATAAAGCTAAAACGCCTGCGCCCGCGCCGTCGAAAGGACCCGCGGCGCGCGGTCGCGGCCGGCGCAGTATCTTCAAGCGTCAGCCGCTGAAAGCACCGACCGCCACGCCCACGGTGGTAACTAGCGAGTCGATCTTTTACAAAGGCAACTACATGCAGGTGGGCGACATCGTGTCGATGACGGACGTGGACGGCGGCACGTTCTACGCGCAGATCCGCGGCTTCATGACCGACCAGTACTGCGAGAAGAGTGCTGTTGTCACCTGGCTGCTGCCCACCAAGGCCAGCCCGCCGCCCGAGCAGTGCTTTGATCCCGCCACTTACATTATAGGTAGGTAATCTATGCTCTATATTGAAAACGTTACACATCATTCAAAGATTGTAGCATATTGGATTTTAGAAACAAAAAAAACTTATATAAGATTGAACCCAGTTGTCTCTTCGGTACATATGCTGTCCCAGTATATTTATTTATATCTGTATGTTTTTGTGTCCAATTAATAAAAATAAGAATAAGATATAGTAAATTATTTGCAGTTGATATTATCATGACAACATCACAATTTTATTATAAAATCAAAGAAGTATTACTTTTGTTGAGAGTTTGGAAAGAATAGAATAGCATCACTACATATTATAAAATAAAGTCCTCCACCACGGATGTCTGTCTGTCTGTTCGCAATAAACTCAAAAACAATCTATTTTCATGCTGTTTTAGTATATAATTTATTTGTCAAGTGGGCAAAGCTGCGGTCATCAGCTAGTTAGAAAACAAATTAATTGATTGTGTTGATATCCCAGGCCCTGAAGAAGAGCTACCTCGTAAACTGGAAGTGATGGAGTTTGTGATGCACGCTCCGTCTGACTACTACAAGGCCAGCAATAGTCCATACCCACTCACCGACCACGAGGTCAACAATTACAGCGGCTTCATCTGGACCAGCCTCGAGCCCAAGGAGAAGACTTAGGCTTGCTGCTACTAGCTATTAGTGTGTATTGTTTAGTAATAAAAAGGATAAAGTTAAATATTTTTAAGGAAGAATCTCTTGAATTTATTTAGTATCTCATAATTCTCACAGCTGACAGTCATCCATAGCTGGACTGGACTAAAGGCAGCTTCAGTTACTCTGTTGCTCCTTACTTGAGCCTGTCCCACCATGCTTATTATTATAAAACTACTAGCTATCCCTCGTGTTGATAGAAACTTTCTTATTTTTTTCTTTCTTAATTAAGAACATTCTCCTGACAGCAACAAACACAACATAAAAAAATTATTAGTGAAATCAGCCCAGCCGTTCACGCGTGATGCGATGACCAAGGTAAATAGGTATTTATTTCTATAATATGTAGGTATATGTATAGATTATTGCCACACTGGTCAGCACAATTTTTATTTCCTTCATTTCTTTTTTCTGTTACTTTAATGGTATTTCTATGGCCCTGACAATAAAAAAGCTGGGAGAATGCTAACAGCTTTAGTTTTCTAAATATTATTATTTTACTAGCTGACCTGTGCCCACTTCGTTGGGCGGTAAACATTTTAACTTGTGATGAAATTATGTGTGTGGTTCGGTTAGTACTGACTGCTATGATTTATTTCCTGACGGCCAAAAGGAGGGTTTTGTTTTTATTGCATAATAATATGTAGGTATGTAGCTAGGCTAGCGAGCCGCTGCGAGCGCTCAGCGTTAGACTCCCTGTCCCTTGTTGCAGAGCCATGCTGCTTTAAATCACTGAGATGCTGTGCACGTTCAGCGCTAAATTCCCGAGCACGGACCTGCGATGATCTCCAGCTTTGGTTAGCAAGCCGCTGTGAACGCTCGGAGCTAGATTTCCCAGCGAGTGCTTGCGAAATATTTTCTCTATTCCTCGAGAGGCTCTTCCGTACGGCGTACTCGAGCTGCTCTTGTCTCATGTCTGGGATGTCTGACGGGAAAGTTGTGATATCCTTTAAGGCATGATAAACAATCGCTGAAACTGTCCGATATCCCAAAAACAGAAATATCACAGCTTCGAACTCGAAGAATGAGAACGAAGTAATATTGTAATTGTGTTTTGAGAAACCGAGCAACCAAAACAATTTTAAAGACCAACAACATTCAATCAACTACGTACAACTTACCTACCAAACGACAAAAGTTAAATAATAACTGGAGAGGGTCATTAATCCGCGGAAAATCTTAACACCACGATTCAGAAAAATTACGTAATTGCACAACGCCGTCTATGGGTAATGGATAAAACGTCGTCGTCCGTACAAAGCATGGTCTAATGCGGTTCGTGAATGGACGGCGCGGGCGGCGTTTTGCGATTTAGTAATTTTATATTATCTTCGAAACTATTCAACCAATTGACATACTGTTTTGGGCAAATCGTATCTCTATGATGTTCTTGTGATCAAAATAACATTTTTTTCGATAAGGTTTAATATTTTGTTGTTTAAAAAATCGTCCAAAGATAAGTACGTCGAAAAATACTTTTTTTAACACATAAAAGCTACTATATCTGCTAAAATATAAAAGATAGAAATATGGTGCCGTGGACTTTTTTTGTAGAACTATTATAGGCGGACCAGGTTGCCATACATTGTTTTCAATTATATACAACTGTTAAGGCAGCGCACGCAAATAACTCTGTTGTAAGAGCTATTTTTTTCCGCCTGGATAGACAAAAATTGAGATAGTTCGACTAATATGCATGATATCTTTATAATTTATAGCCTATAGCACTCACGGATAATGTAGCTTTCTACCAGTGAAACAATTTTTCAAATCGGACCAGTAGTTCCTGAGATTACCCCCTACATACAAACTTACAAACTTACAAACAATTTTACCTCTTTATAATATTAGTATAGATTATTCCTACAAAAAAAAAATACATTCTTTAAAATCATTACATACAAATGTTATCAAAACTTATTTCAACACTATCAAAATATGATTCCTTGAATGGACAGCTTTAGGTAGGTAAATCTCGTTGCAACTCGTTATATGCTGTGGATAACGGTGTGAGTTTCACATTTGTAATATCTTTGATTATATTATTTGCGCAGATATAATGTGTTACTGTTTGTTTGTCCCAAATAAATAAATAAACTCCAGCAGTAGTCTGCCATCATGAGTCCTACCGCCCCTTATAATGCTCTTCCATTGTATCAGTATATTAATCTATGTTCCATTGTCTGAAGCCTGAAGCAGTCTGAAGATCCTGATGGAATCTTTGATTTCTTTGACCTTGCTCCTCACTAAAATCACCCAGATTTTGTGGAAATCGGTCTAAATGCGAGTGCAGGAAGTGGAATTTTATGCTTATCTCGACCTAGAAAATTACTCATAACTAAAACAAACTAATTCCAAGCTTTGGGTTCGATTTCCATTAGTTACTTTACTCTTTGTTTCCATTTCAGTCATTGATTTGACTCAATTAGGACCATGAGAACCTCCCTCTTTTACGAGTTGCCTAATCTGTGGTCTATGGGCGTGGTGTGGCCCATCAAAAACAGCAGCTTTCAATTTCACTGGAATGTGACAACCCTACAAATCTTAAACCGTTTGCTGGGCCACTGCTGGGCCTTGTATGGAAAATAGCACTACCCGCTAGGTAACATTGCCCAGGGTTTTTATCACGAAAATATTAGAAATAAAAAGATATACATAAGTTTCTATAGAAATTTCTTGTGATGTATTCGATTTTCATAAAAAAACGGCACAGTTGGCTTGTTTCACGGTAACCTTATTGGTAACTACATATATTTTCGTGCCATTTGGGGTGGAAACCCTAGGGCCATTGTGCTCACAGCCTTTACAAAGAAATTTCGAAACGGCTGATTGACACTTCCCGTGACCCAAGAGCTGGCTCTTACTTTGGGTAGGGATTATGCATTGCCATTCAACGTGGCAATGCCACCAGTCTCTTGGGTACATTACCAGCTAACAGCGTGGAGGACGAACTTTTTGTTGCTATACTTTAGTTTTTTTTTTTCTTTAGTAATTGTGTGCATAGAAATCGATTGTTTTATTAGTGTTTATAGAGTTTTAAACTTCTAATGACTAATAGTTCTACTAGGCTAGGCCATTTCCCTGATACTAAAAGTGTGCAACTAAACGAAGTGTTCTCAACTGTCCATTTGACTTTGACACTGACACTACTGACAGCTATCATTGTCATCGCGATCCGGCTATCGTTGTAACTAAAGTTTTGCTTGTGGGTATCATCGCATTATAACGATTTCTCTTGTAATACCTAGGCTGAATAATTCAGTTTAAGCATAATGAGTCGCAAAGAAGCTCTGTCGTCATTCATCCAGCAGATCCACGGGCGCCCCGTCGTCGTCAAACTGAACAGCGGCGTCGATTACAGAGGTTACACTAATTTGTTTATTTTGATATTTTACCTTGAGCTCCCGCGCTCTTCGATATGACATCAGATTACACGCGCAGTTACTTATATTAATTTGTTTTCCACAGACATAAGGAAGCTGTAGTGAATGAGATAATCGTGAAAACTGTGCTTGTTGTTAACTTAATTTTGTAGGTTATGTTTAGTATGAATGAAATGATTCATGCAGCTTGTGTTGTTGCATGTAGAATGCCACATGCCAGAGAAGTACAATTTTGTAAGAATAAATGTCACTAACCCCAATGTATAAAAACAATCCTCATTAAGTCCTTAATATGCTGAGATTGTATAAAATAATAGGTAACTATTATTTATTTTTTCACCCTTGTAACTTTCGTATGTGCAGGTGTACTAGCATGCCTAGATGGGTACATGAACATAGCGCTCGAACAGACTGAAGAGTATGTGAATGGACAGCTCAAGAACAAATATGGTGATGCATTCATCCGTGGCAACAATGTTCTCTACATCAGCACACAGAAGAGACGGATATAGGTACAACTTAGTGATAAGATAGGGTTAAGACTGTAATAAATGTTTTGTAATCTCTAATGCTTTAGAAGTTTTATTTCATAACATTTGATACTTAGTTTAATGTTAGTAGTAATACAATACAAATATTGGCCCTTCAATCTCCATTGAAACTACTTTGTAGAGTAAGCAATAAATCACACAACAGGAAGTAAACTTCTTATGTGTAGTAAAACTTCACATCTCCATACATCTGAGGAAAGAAATAACATATAAGTCAACACAATTTAATTGCTGAACAGTATTAGGTATTGTGAATCTCAGGCATCAGATCAGATGACTGCATAGTTTCTTTTTAAAGTGCAACATATTAAGGACAGGCACAAGAGATTATTGAATTTTTTGATAATTTTGAATGAGAATAGCAACCTTCAAGTCCAAAACAGTTTTAGTTACTTGCACAAAACAGTTTTACTACTATCAGCTTACCTTGACATCTCGAGTCACATCAGCTGGACCTTTACCATTCCCCAAATCTGCAATAAGTTTCTCTCCTCTGTACCCATACTCTTTAACATACTGTTCTCTTCCAGTTTTAGCATGGTCAGGGTGAAAGGTAGCATCCACACGGTAGTTGAGAATGCGTCTGTCAAACAGTGGGGCCCAGAAACTGGAGTACACATGAACACTGCCACAACACGAGAACACAGCTAGTAGAGTCAGCAGAACTGTCAGTTGTGTTGGATGCATGTTTAGTGAGCTGCTTTACATAACACACTGAAGTGAGTCTATCAAGTGAGCCCTGTGCTTGTGCACAGTACAGTACTTAGTATGTGAATGCAAATAGTAGTGTTTGATGAGCTAACATGCTCAAGGATATGTTCAAGTTTTGAGCTACGGTTGACTGTCTGTTATGGCGGTGATAATGTATGTTGTGAACTTGTGACTGACACCTTTACTCGAAAACGGAAATAATGTGAATCTAACGCGGTACCACTCGCGTAGATGTCACGCTTTTTATCACTGCAAACCTGATATAACAATAACTTTATTAATACTAATGCAACTGGGACTACAGTAACTTGGAACAATCTTGTTGATTTATTTGTCTTAAGTGTTGACTGTACTAATAGTTTTGACGGTGTGGTTCCATTTTAAATAAAAGTTGGTAGGTAGCTAACCTACCAGCCTTAGGTACCTATTATATAATAAATAGGTAGTCCAAGGTTAACCATCAATAGAATCAAATACAAGTTTTATGTCTTTACAATTTTATTCTACAAATATTCAATAACTTATACTAACAAAGACTACTAAAATTATATAGGTACCTATATCTCAAACAGCTGCTCTGTTTGTAACAACGTATCATTATGGATACCATGAACAGCGTATCTATCATCTAGACTACTATCGCTGGTGGTCTAGTAGATGCCCTCGAGAGGCGAGTAGGACTTGTACTGGTAGAGCTCGGGCCCGCCGTAGCCGTACAGCAGCTTGCCCTTGCCGTTCTCGTCGTAGTACGGGTAGCGGTAGTTGGGCCTGCAACATACAAGTGTCTCGGTCAGTGCGCGCCATCACTGCTGTAATTTAAAGTTCAATTTGGATGTCCCGACTTGCCCATGCATGATGGGTGTCCCAAATAGGTAGGTACCTACTACAACTCTTAAGGTTAAGTCAAGGTCAGGAGTTCAGGGTCATGGACTGGACGCAAAGGCTACGCCGATCTCCCAGTCCACCCCCACTCAGACGATGCGGGAATTTCGGTGCTGGGTTGTTTTAGTGGGTATACCGGGGTTGCCCGGGGAGTCCCACATAACCACCCACTCCGCCGAGCGGGAGGAGGTATACGTAATGCATTTTTTCCCAGCCGAAACAAAAAAAAAAAAGGAGTTCAGGGTCTAGAGCTTCTATTTCCTTCGGAACTTCTTGTATTCGCGAAACTAATAGTAGGTAGGTACCTACCAACTTATTCAAACTGGCTCCTATCTCACCGCTTTTGGTTCGTAAAAATGCGGCGTTACTGAGCGAGGCTCACGAAAAATATAATCAGCGAGTCATTTCTCACTAGGTACATGATAATTTGGTACTACCTACTGAATTTTATTATGGTGCATATCAATATTTATTTATTTTTTGAAGTGTGTTGAAAGAAATCGTCTAATAGGTACTCTCCACAAAGACCTGGCCTGCGGTTTGACTTTAATATCGGTAGTAGGTACTTAGGTACCTATGAGTAAACCGCTGGCAAAACCAAATATATAGGTACCTACCAGGTAAAATAGTGTAAGTAGGTAGGTACCTATAGTTACCTCTCGAAGTACTGGAAGTTTGGTGCGCGGGGCTGCGGGATGGTGCCGTCGGCCGCCAGCAGCGAACACAGCAGCACCGTCATCTGGAAACATTCACACATTTATGCAACACACTTTTTACCTGTAGAGTAGCTATTAGGTACCTACTTCCCAATAAATATATGCCAAACTAGCTGACCCACGCAACTTCGTCGTCACATTTTCCATTAATGCTCGGCTTCTTTTCGTCTTAGCGTGATGATATGTAGCTTATCCTTCCTCGATACATGGGCTATCTAATACTGATAGAATTTTTCAGTAGTTCCCGAGATTACCCCTACCTCAGACCAATAAAAAAGTTTATTGGTCTGAGACCCCTACATACAAACTTACAAACAAATGTTACCTCTTTATAATATTAGTATAGATAAGTAAACTGAGTTTGGATAAAACGTGATCACGTCGTGGTTAAATAACAATAGCTGCACGGACCGATCTTTTTTTTGATTTTTTCATTAGCAGGCTGTCCCCCGCGGCTTCGCCCCCGTTTTACCAGCATAGTTCCCGTTCCCATGGAAAAAAAAATAAAAAGCTATTCGATGTCCGTCTCCTGGTTCTAAGCTACCTCCCCACCAATTTCCAGCCAAATCCGTTCAGCCGTTCTTGAGTTATAAATAGTGTAAGTAACACGACTATATTTTATATATCTATATTTATATAAGATTTGAGATGGGTTTGCTGGGTTTGCTCAACATGACTAGGTCAGAGAAAAAGTCAACGATGGAGCGAGCTTACCCAGAAGAAGCCTGTGAAGGAGACTTCAACTTTGAAAAGATTAGGGTTGTAAGCGTTCGGAAACAGAGCAGGCAGAGAGTTCCACTCCTTTGCTGTGCGCATTATGAAAGATGCTTGTAAACGCTTAGTGCGAATCGGTGGAATAGCAATAATGTAGGGATGGTAAGTTGAAGTTCGTCTGGATGTCCGATGGTAGAAGGGGGCCGGTAGGATGAGGTCGTGGAGTTCTTGGGCACTGCATTCTCCGAAGTACAATCTATAAAAGACCGACAAGCAGGTAACCTTGTAGTTTGGCATCCATTCCACCAGTATTACGTCGCCAATGAGCCTCTTAGGTCTGCGTTCCACCGAGTCAAGCACGGCAAGCTGAAACTTAGCTGAGCCATCCCAAAAGTGGCTGCAATACTCCATGCAGGATCGGACTTATGCCAGGAGATGCTGGCGACTCTCGACAGAGATCCGTGGGGGCGCCCTTACAAGATGGTGCAGGATAACCTCCGCCCCCCCGCTGACGCAGAGGTTCCTGCCTCAGCTCGTGGAGGACGTGGTGAGCGCTCTATTTCCTTCGCGAGCGGAAAATCCTCCCCCGCCTATGGCTCCGCCGCCTGCGGTGCCGGAAGCGGACCACCAAGAGGATGACGACGATATCCCGGCATCGACTGGGGTAGACCTGAGTGGCGGTACGCAGGCTCAAGGCCAAGAATACCGCCGCAGGGCCCGACGGCTTGCCTGGCAAAGCCCTGGCCTCGGAGGCTCTCGGGCTTCGACTGGAAGAGCCCCTCTTCAGCGCATGCATGGAGAGAGGCCAGTTCCCGCTTCCTTGGAAGACCGGGAAGCTGGTCCTCATCCGGAAGCCTGGGCGCCCTGCGGACTCTCCGTCCGCATTCCGGCCCGTGGTGCTGCTCGACGAGGTGGGCAAGCTCTTTGAAAGAGTCATTGCAAACCGCCTCGCCGAGCACCTGGAGGGAACGAGGCCGGATCTTGCGGAACACCAGTTTGGTTTCCGCAAGGGGCGCTCTACGGTGGATGCCGTCTTGCGCGTTAGAGCCCTCACAACGGGGGACGCGGTGTCCCGGGGTGGGGTTGTCTTGGCGGTGTCTCTAGACATCACCAACGCCTTCTACACCATGCCCTGGAGCTGCATTGGGGAGGCACTCCGGTATCACCGGGTGCGGACCTACCTTCGTCGAGTGGTCGGGGACTACCTGTCCGATAGGCAGTCATCTACCCCGGTCACAACGTAGAGTGGAACCGGCGAGAGATGTCGTGCGGTGTCCCACAGGGATCGGTTCTGGGGCTGCTCCTGTGGGACATCGGTTACTGGGTGCTGCGCGCTGACCTCCCTAGCGGCGTCAGCGTAGTCTGCTACACTGACGATATGCTGGTGCTGGCACAGGGGAGGTCGCACGAGGCGGCGGCCGAGCTTATGACACGTGGGGTTGCGAAAGTCGTGGAGAGGATCCGGCAATTGGGTCTCGAGGTGGCATTGCACAAGTCCGAGGCCATGTGCTTTCATGGGCCTTGGAATGCGCCACCGTCGGGATTCTTGCTGACGGTAGGAGGGGTTTCCATCGGCATCGAGTCGACGCTGAAGTACCTAGGGCTCGTCCTCGACAGCCGGTGGAACTTCGTGGAGCACTTCCGACGTTTGACCCCCAAGCTGCAGGAGCCGGCCGGGGCTGCTTATCTTGTTTTGCCGAAAGTGCTGCTCCGTTTTGATGGGGATTTCGCTATTGGACTTCATAATTTGAACAGTAAATGACATAGGTACTAAAAAGCACAAATAATATTATTTTACTAGCTGATGCCTGCGGCTACGCCCGCTTGACAAATTATGTACTAAAACCTTCCTCGAGCACCACTCGATAGGTACGAGTACATTGGTGAAAACATGAGAAAACAGCATGAAAATCAATGCAGTTGTTTTTGAGTTTATCGCGAACAGACAGACAGACGCGGTGGAGGACTTTGTTTTGAAATCGGTTCATTTTTATTTTTCCAGTGATTTTTCTTTGAAAAAATGTTTTGCCTACAGGTGCTACCTATTGTAATGGTAGGTACGTTTAGTTTAGACTATACACAGTAGTACCTACGGTAGCTACATCGAAGTGTCTCTGTATGAACACGAGTGTCTCTGATTGCAAAATGTATTGTGACACGATAATTGCTCAGATACGCAAAATTCGTACAAGTGTAAACAGTACCTACAGACATTAATGTCGGAATTTCTGTCGTAGTATAAACGTACCTTAACTTACAATGTTGTGTGTCGCCGTCACAAAGGAAAAGTAAAACAATGTCAATGACCTACAAATCTACAGATTGAGGCGAGCGCTGAGCGGGTCACCCCGATGCGGTCTGATCGTCTGATCTCCTACTTACGAGTACGAGCAGTCGGCAGTGTTGTTATTTATCTCATCTGACAACTTATCTTTGCTTGTTACCTACCCCAATATGACAAAGCCACTTTGTGTCCGTAGGTAGTAGGCATAGAGTATACCAACTAACTCAGACACATACTGGTGTCTGAGACACCAGTATTATTATGCCACAGACACCGATCGTCCTCGGTCCTTGTGTCATGGTTCGCAAAATCGCAAGTCGCAGGTTACATGGACATGTTACACACACATTATTTCACAACACACAAACTTACACAACATACAGTCATTGCCTAGGTATACCAAACGTAACTGAATGAAGTAGGTATGAGGTAGGTACTAACCATCGCCAGAATGTACTTGAAGCACTGCATGTTTCCGACACTTTCACTGCTCTGTCAAGTTCGTCTTCCCGCCAAATTGTGATCTTTTGTTTCTTCGAAATTATTTATCTCGTAACGTTGCGTACGTGCGTGGTTTGCTGTCTATGCTACAACACTGTCTGCGGCGGAGCGGTCACACTGGAGTGGAAGGGAAAGCACGACTTGAATGTTAATGACCAACAATCCCCGCCATCTACATGCCGACGCGACTTCACGCGACGTGCCGGCGACCACTTAGCAAAAGGTTCTGGTAAGATTAACCTGGGTATTTTATTTCTGGGTCACTTACTACTACTACTTACTATTACGAGTCTTTGCTGTAAACGTCATTAATTTTATGGCTCATCACCCTTACATAGCACAGTCCAACTACATTCCACCAGTAAAGCCACGGGCACGGTAATATTATCTATACACCGTGCCACGGGCGCGGCGCGTCACAAGTGAAAGTGGTGTGCGAGTGTGCGAGTGCCGCTATAGTACCTACCTATACCTTACTCTGCGAGTGCGCGCGGGACCGCTCGCGCTACTCGCTAGCACAGAACACAATAACCTAGCTGATAGCTGATAGCTCTTGCGAACCGTCTCGAACGAGAGGACAGAGGGCTTAGTGTGAGTTTTTTAACGTTTTCGACCGCGTTAGCGTAAATGCCAATTTGTATTGAAACTGCAGAAGCGCTGCCTGGTGAGAATAACGGATAACTTTTTTTTCTATTCACTTTGACATACTTAAGCAAACGTTTACGCGATCGAGTAGGTACGTTAGAAAACTCACACTAAGCCCTCAGTTTCATACGAGCGAAAATAGGCGGGAGGGCAGTCATTCATTTACGACAGCGTTCGGGGTTAAAATTAATCTGTCGTTAAGAAAATCACCAAAACAAAAAATATGCTATGGGTACCCATTTTATCAGCGGAATTCCCCTAGCTTCCTCGCTCGTTGTGTGTAACGCAGTATTATAATGATTGTATAATCTTTAATATGTGTAACGCTTACGGACCTTCTGTCTCTCTTTCTGGTTGGTCTCCCTCCCTCCTTGTCCACCAGTAAGTTGTGTAACCGGTGTCCGTGCCGGTGTTGAGTCAAGGATTACTTTGATTTAAATGGCACTTTTACTTGTTCACTAATTACTGTAATTAGCTAATTTTTGTTCATTAGAAATATAAAAAATAACAGTTACACCATGTTCAGAATTGAATTCATTATTATTATTTATATTAGTACATAACAAAAAAAAAAAAGTTACACCATGTTCAGAATTGAATTCATTTATTTATCACATTCGTAAATTTTACAAAACTGTAAAATGTTCCATTAACTAGTGACTACTGAGCTGTGACGTCACGTAACATAATGACATTCCGAATGTCAAGCTGTGCCGCTGTCGGACGACGTGCGACTATTCATTTGGTCGCATATTTTAAACATGTAACTAATGACTAGATTGTGCCTATCACACCTAATGTAAAGTGAATTTGTCATTAACTGTCTTTATTTCGCAAACAAATAAATTTCGCATTAATCACAAACTTTAAATACTTACAACAGATACTCGTAATAATCGTTAGTCAAGAGACAGCTACGGACAAACACACATTACATGACTACTACTTTACGATTCAAGATTTTCACTACATCGGTGACGCTTAACGATAAAATGTATTACTTCTATAACATTAATTATAATTATAAAATGCAGTGAACATAACAGTAACTTAACTTTATAAACATCGTTTTGTCAAACACTTATTAAAGCACAAGAGTGTTTCATACAAAGACGATAAAATCGCGGTAAGGTACGTACAGGACGAATATCTGAGATGCTACAACTACTTAGGAATAATGTTTATGTACAAGTCAACTATTACTAAATAATTTATGTACAGTGGGCGAGGCTTGGCCTGCTCTTTTCGATACGACACGTCACTTTATTCTTTTAGAACAAAGCTTATTATATTTATCACGAAAACACTTTTTATTACAAACAAAAAATTTAAATAATCGAGTAAAAAATGTCTGCAAAAAACTTTTAATGTAGAAAAAGTTTAGCATGCGTATTTTCACGTAGGTATCCCAACCAATAGGATTCTTTATCGAAGTGATTTCGTATTGAATGTCTATTAAAATTGTCCTACGACGTGTATTGCTCACCTTTCTCGCATATTTGCCCTTTACTTGCATGTTAACTTTATTCACATGGTTTTTGGGCATATTTTTTAATATCCAAGTGACGCGAGTATTTTGACGAATTCGTCAAGTGAAGTGCCACCATATCAGTAGCGATGCCGCGGAGTAACGAGCTCTACAGAGACTACACGCCTGACGCCAGCACATGGAGCGTTCACTTCAGCACACACTGGGAGCGTTCACTGTCGGTACCGCTCCCGGCGTCAGTGGTGCGCGATGGCGCCGGCGAGCGTGGCGCGGTGCGTCACTGTCGGTACCGCTCCCGGCGTCAGTGGTGCGCGATGGCGCCGGCGAGCGTGGCGCGGTGCGTCACTGTCGGTACCGCTCCCGGCGTCAGTGGTGCGCGATGGCGCCGGCGAGCGTGGCGCGGTGCGTGGCGTAGTCCACGAGGCGCTGCGCCACGCCGCGCCGCCGCGTCAGTGGTGCGCGATGGCGCCGGCGAGCGTGGCGCGGTGCGTGGCGTAGTCCACGAGGCGCTGCGCCACGCCGCGCCGCCGCGTCAGTGGTGCGCGATGGCGCCGGCGAGCGTGGCGCGGTGCGTGGCGTAGTCCACGAGGCGCTGCGCCACGCCGCGCCGCCGCGTCAGTGGTGCGCGATGGCGCCGGCGAGCGTGGCGCGGTGCGTGGCGTAGTCCACGAGGCGCTGCGCCACGCCGCGCCGCCGCGTCAGTGGTGCGCGATGGCGCCGGCGAGCGTGGCGCGGTGCGTGGCGTAGTCCACGAGGCGCTGCGCCACGCCGCGCCGCCGCGTCAGTGGTGCGCGATGGCGCCGGCGAGCGTGGCGCGGTGCGTGGCGTAGTCCACGAGGCGCTGCGCCACGCCGCGCCGCCGCGTCAGTGGTGCGCGATGGCGCCGGCGAGCGTGGCGCGGTGCGTGGCGTAGTCCACGAGGCGCTGCGCCACGCCGCGCCGCCGCGTCAGTGGTGCGCGATGGCGCCGGCGAGCGTGGCGCGGTGCGTGGCGTAGTCCACGAGGCGCTGCGCCACGCCGCGCCGCCGCGTCAGTGGTGCGCGATGGCGCCGGCGAGCGTGGCGCGGTGCGTGGCGTAGTCCACGAGGCGCTGCGCCACGCCGCGCCGCCGCGTCAGCATGGCCGCCGCCTGCTCGAACTTGTGCTGGTTACGGCTGCCAAACAATAAACATACATATTCTATCAAAAGTCATTTATTCAAGTTACGCTGACTTTTTGAACGTTAAAGATCTGCATAAAGACAGCCCCCCAAAACGTCCCAAACCAAACCCGTCAATTCAACTAATAACTACTAGTGTGGTTTGATAAGTCAGTGACTTTTTGAATTTCTCGCAAAATAACTTTTAATCCATCAGTGCTGCCGTCAACTGCCATAGAATCTATTAATAGGCTGCTGACAAGTTTTTAGCAAGCTACGTCATTTGGTTTGTGTTCAACTGCCATTGAAATCAGATAACCTCTCGAATTTTCCAAAAATAGACAAAAGTGAATTTCGTGTGCTCAATACACTTCATTTTTTGCGTAAAAAAAAAACATCAACGACAACGAGCAAAGACTAGATACGGGGAAACTGCACCATCGATTTCTGTGCGGGTGCATCATATTTTACACGAATATTGGGATATGTTAAAGCTACCCGCGCGATGGGTGCCGCGATTGCTCACACTCGACCATAAGCGCAACCTGTGACCACTTGAAAGGGTTGTTTGGCGATGTTCAGCCTTAATACGAACGAGTTTTTGCGCCGCTTCATAACTGTTGGTGAAACATGGATACACCACAATACATCAGATACCAAGGAACAATCAAAACAGTGGGTCTCTCGGTGAACGTACACCAAAGAAGGCCAAATTGTGTGTGTCGACCAACAAAGTCTTGGCCACAATTTTTTGGGATGCACACGGTGTCATTCATATCAATTACCTTGTAAAGGGTAAAACGATCACTGGCAAATATTATTTACAGCTTTTGGACAGATATGATATTAATTTGAAGTAAAAACGAAAAACGAATAATTAATTTTATAAATTAAACAGTTTAACATATGGAAAAGCATTTATTTTTTCTCACAAAATGTTAACAAACTTAATCTAATTACAGTACTTGGCTTCACAATTATTAATTACGAGTATCGCGGAGGATGCGTATTACGTGGTCGCATTTCGAGACGGCGTTCGGGCTTCGACTGCCTGTCCGGTGCCGGCGGGGCGGTATATATGCGAGTCTCGCTCGTGAGACGATTTGTGACGTCGACGAGCGAGATACGAAGCTTTTATATCGCGTTCTCCCTCTACTCCGTGGTAAGGCTTGTGGAACGACTTTATTTAATTTCTCGCCGATTTATTTTGTTCGGGAAGACCAACTTTTTTCCTTTTCGCGTTACATCCTCCCCCTCTAGCCTAACTATGTGTCCTCACTGTTGGGCTAGTCTAGATACCTACGCGGCCTACCCCGTTTACGCTTCTCCCTGACGGGAGGTTCTACTTGGCCGGTGAAGGGTGTGAGGTGCGAAACGTGATATTTTCCTACATTCCTGCCTGTTTGTACGTTCTCTAGACGATAAGTAGTTGGGCTAACAACTTCCCCGACTTTATATGGGCCATCACGGCGTGGGATAAACTTCGCGGTTTGCCCGCGTCCTGCGTCGTTCGGCCCTTGTGTCTTAAGCAATACAAGATCACCTACCTTATACTCAGGGGGTGCCCTCCGTTTTTGGTCGGCTTTCCCCTTTTGAACGGCCTGAGCTTTCTCGTGAGTGTCCCTGGCTTCATCCAGGGTTGCGGCCATCTTCTTCAGGTACGGGGTAATACTGGGCACGAAATTATCGTTTTCTACGATGACTCTCATGTCCGTTGCGGAATCGGACGGAGCTCGTAGCTCTCTTCCGAAGGTGAGTTGTGCCGGTGAAAAACCCGTGCTACTGGTAATTGCAGAATTCATAGCGAATCTGACTGCAGCGAGGTGTAGGTCCCACGTGGCGTGGTCGTTACCAACAAGTATAGATAATTGAGATTTAAGATCTCTGTTCTTACGTTCTATCGGATTTGCTTCAGGATGATAGTAAGGTGTTAGCGACTGGCTGATCCCCAAAACGTGACAGACCTGCTGCATCACCTCGCTAACAAATTGCACGCCATTATCGCTTATTAGGCGGCGTGGTACACCATACCTGAGGAACACTTCGTTGGCCAGAGTCTGGGCACATTCGACGCTGGTGGCGCTCGGCAACGGGAACAGCTCCACCCAACGTGAACAAACGTCTTCAACAATGAGAACCCACCTGTTCTTCCTAGGCGTCTCAACGAGAGGACCAAACAAATCAACAGAAATTACCTCAAATCGCCTTGACACAGCAGGAGTCTGCAACAGTCCTGCTGGTTTCCGGTTATCGACCTTATACCTCTGGCAAGGCACACATTCCTTTACATAATTTGTAACAAAGGTGCGCATGCCCGGCCAATAATACCTAGCGCGGACGCGACCCAGCGTGCGCTCGACACCGAAGTGGCCTGCCGTCGGCGCATCGTGTAGGTCGGCCATGACTTGCTTGCGTTCGTGTTCGGGTACAACTAAACAGCAATCCTCATCTTCGTCGGATTCTAAGCTGTACCTGTATAAAATGCCGTCGGATAAGGTATATCCGCGGTCGGACCAAGGTCTCCCCCTAGACGGTTCGTCAGACTCCATATCCTCAATGATCTTCCGAACATCAGGGTCCAACATTTGGTTATTACGGATATCACTACCATTTCTCTTTGGCATGTCAATAATCGTCATGCATAACTCGCAGTCCTCCTGGTCTTGGGAGCAAACGGGTCGCGACAGCGTGTCTGCGACTACATTCGACCGACCAGGTGTGTACTCGATGCTAAGGTCAAACTCTTGTAGAGTTAGAGCCCACCTGGCCAGTCGACCACTGGGAGACCGCTGACTCATCAGCCATCGCAAAGGCTGGTGGTCTGTCCTAACTATAACTTTCGCAGCTTCCACATAACCGCGAAACTTACCTAGTGCCCAAACGACAGCGAGGGCCTCTCGTTCGGTCGTTGAGTAGTTTTTCTCGGCACTGGTGAGAAGTCGACTTGCATATTCTATGGGCCTCTCGTCATGTCCCTCTCCCTGCATAAGAACAGCCCCAAGGCAATAAGCGCTGCTATCAGTGCAGAGAACGAACGGCTTCGACTCATCTGCCTGACGCAAAATAGGGGCGGACACGAGGAGGGCCTTAATACGATCGAAAGCCTCCTGTTGCTCGGGATCCCATCGCCAAGCACTCGACTTTTTCAGGAGGTTCGTGAGTGGTCTTGCGATGTCTGCATAATTATTTATGAACCGCCGGAACCAACTCGACGTTTGAAGGAAGCACCTTAAGTGTTTCACATTCTGAGGGACGGCCATTTTATCGATCGCTGCGGTCTTATCAGGATCCACCTGGATGCCGCCTGGCGTAATGACATGCCCTAAAAATTTGACAGATTCCCTCGCAAAGACACTCTTCTCTCTATTAACTCTTAGCTTAAACATGGCCAAGCGATCGAAAACCGCTTCCAGGTCAGCCAGGTGCCTCTCGAAAGGCCCTGGAGAAAGTAGGATAAGATCATCAAGATAAGCCAGGAGTTCCACTTCTTTAAGGTTGGAACGAAATCGATCCATCAACCTTTGAAAAGTGGCTCCGGAATTTCGTAATCCCATCGGCATCCGCTTAAATCTGAAGGTACCAAGTGGTGTTGTGAAAGCCGTCTTGTCTTGGTCCTCTGCGCAGACATTCACCTGATGGTAGCCTGATCGAAGGTCTAAAGTGGTCATATACTCACTAGTTTTGGCCGCATGTAGAATATCCTCGATACGCGGGAGCGGGTACCGGTCCGGCTCCGTCACCGCGTTAAGTTTCCGGTAATCGATGCACAGCCTTAAACTCCCGTCCTTCTTACCTACGAGTACGACATTGGAGGCCCACGGGGACTCACACTCCTCAATGACGTTATCTTGCAGCAGCTTATCAAGCTCCTTCTGCAAGGCCTCTTTCCTATTTTGCGACATCCTGTATGGTGGACAAGCGATAGGTTCCTGATGTGTACTCACCTTTATTCGATGCGTGGCGTACTCGGTGGCAGGCCCGTTCCGTGCAAACTGTGACGTGCGTTCCTCTATAAAAGCGTTAAGCTGACATCTTTGCTCGGGGCTTAACTTCGTACCTTCCTCGGGGCGCAATGACAAATCGGTGGTTGCAGCTTGCATGACATTTGTGTCCGTCGGGCTGAGGTTATAGGAGTACACGAAGTCATAAAAGTGTCCGGGGCTATCCGAAAACATCCAGATGCCCTGGGCGACATCTATAACCATGCCAGCCCGTGCCAAAAAATCAATACCTAAAAGTGTCCTGTTATCACTATCGGGTAACACTAACAGTTGACATCTCACCTTACGACTTTCAATAATAATATTTACGTCGGCGGACAGCAGCTCTCTCCAACCTTGACTTCCATCAGCCAAAGTTAAGCACCGTTTACTCTTACTAAATTCAACTCCTGAGTCTACCAAGACTCGGTAAAGTAGCGGGCTCGCTATACTGTGCGTGGCGCCAGTATCCACTATGGCCACGCCGTTACGGCCCATAACATTAATGTTTACCATCGGGTATGATTCGCGCGAATCTAAACTACCTACTACTACACGCGTATCAACGTTATTGCGGTCCTCACTAGGGTGAGTCGAGTCTAAAAAAACACTATTGAAAGTAGACTTATTCGCATCGTCAACCTTTGACGTTGGTCTCGCACAAACATCACATTTCGACCTCACTACCCCCTCCTTACCGCAACCATAACAACGCAAAACCTTTTGCGAACTTTCGTTCTTAGAGCCCTTATCATTACTAGACGTAGCCTTATCACGACTACGACAGTCGTCGCTAACATGCCCAAATAATTTGCAGTAGGTACAACGCGGTCTATTCCTATTATTGCTACGTCCGGTGGACGTACTCGGGGTAGGTGAAGTTGGTTGCGCGAGATTACGGTCATTTACCGCGTTCTTATTACTACTGATAACAGACTTTTTTACCTTATATTCCTTGTAGGCATCCTCAGCGATTCTCGCTTGACACATTAATTCGTCTAAACTACGAATGGTATCGCGCGGCACTCTTTTGATCACACGTCTGTTTAACAACCCGTAACAGACGTCCACTTGAACCACTTCGTCAAGCTTATACGGTAGCTTGGCTAATAACGCGCGCACTTTACACAAAAATGTCTCGGCACTTTCGTCGTCGCGTTGCTCGGCGGCGTAGATCTGGCGTAGGACTTTGTAGGCGGGCTGCGCCCTGCCATACATCGCGCGGAGTCGTGCGACCGCGTCGGACCACGTTGTCACCGACGCCTTGACGCCGCGCCACCATATCGCCGCGTCACCTTCGAGTAGCATCGGCAGTCCTCGGAGGGCATGCTCGTCCCTTACGGCTGCGCACTCCTTGAAGACCTCGACGGCGTCCAAGAAAGCTTCCAGTACCTCGGCGTCCTGGGATGTCCCGTTGAATCGCGCCGTGCATTTGGTGAAGTTTGCACCGGCGCCTGCGTTAGCGGCATCTCCGCTGTTCGCGCTCATCGCCGGTGGAGTCGCCCTGACAGGGGTGGATGTCCCGAAGTCGCCGTTTGATGACATCAGCGAGCTGATAAGAGTTCTGTTCGCCTCTGCCTGTGTACGTGTGATCGTCTCTATCAGCGTGGCTAGGAACTGTTCTGTAGGGAGCTGGAACGCTGGTTGTGTCGGCCTCGTGTCGACACTCGCAGGCTCATCGGCGCGGCCGCGCTCGACGACGCTGACCTCCTCTTCGGTGAACGTGACGTCATCATCATACTCCTCTCGTTCACGGAGCGCCTCCCCTTGACTCCTCGTTATCGGCATCTTCACTCGTGTGATGATAACGGGTAAGGTAGTGTGTCCGCGTTTTCCAAAACTAAGTAGGTACAAGTAGGTACGTACGGTTCGCCACGTGCACACCGGATTTTGTTACGATTACGATTTACGACAGTACGTTACGCGGTTCGAGCCACAAGTATGGGCGCCAGTTTAACATATGGAAAAGCATTTATTTTTTCTCACAAAATGTTAACAAACTTAATCTAATTACAGTACTTGGCTTCACAATTATTAATTACGAGTATCGCGGAGGATGCGTATTACGTGGTCGCATTTCGAGACGGCGTTCGGGCTTCGACTGCCTGTCCGGTGCCGGCGGGGCGGTATATATGCGAGTCTCGCTCGTGAGACGATTTGTGACGTCGACGAGCGAGATACGAAGCTTTTATATCGCGTTCTCCCTCTACTCCGTGGTAAGGCTTGTGGAACGACTTTATTTAATTTCTCGCCGATTTATTTTGTTCGGGAAGACCAACTTTTTTCCTTTTCGCGTTACAACAGTTAATTTTATAAATTAAAAAATAGTTAACACTTACTTAATACATAGTTCACCTGCTGGATTGCGCTATGTTTTAATTAAACTTATTAAATAAAAATTACATCTATCTTCTATCTATATCTATCTATATCTATACTCTATACTTATAATAAATCTGTAGAGAGGTCAATTCTGTACATGAAATATATTTCCAAAATAACTATCAGGGGGTGATTAGGGATCGATACTGATGCCAAAAATGCAATCAGTGCAATTTTTGTCTGTCTGTCTGTCTGTCTGTCTGTCTGTCTGTCTGTATAACCGTTATAGAAACAAAAACTACTCGACGGATTTTAATGAAACTTGGTACAATTATTATTCATACTACTGAGCAGGTTATAGTATACTTTTCATCACGCTACAATCAATAGGAGCAGAGCAGTGAAGGGAAATGTTGGGAAAACGGGAGAAGTTACTCAATTTTTTAAGCTTCCGTCGCGTGTGCAACGTTAATGGTGAAAGCTACACAGAAATCATGTATGACGAAAATGTTCTCCTTAAAAATATATAAAAAATATCCAACGACAGCATATGTCTATCTTTTATGATTGACGAACAATAACACGTGTAACTCCCGATAGCTTAGCAGTTCGAAGCTTTCTGATTGTGTATTTGTCTACTGTTACGTTTATCAAACTCTCAGTCGTCCCTAATTAACATTAATAAAAGTTAACATTATTAGCTATTCCATAAAAAAAGAATCATAGAAATCGGAATATACTGAATCATGCTATGGATTATTTTTGTCATTTTTGTGGTCGCGAACGCACAGGCAGGCGGCTAGCTTGGCGCCTAGCGCTAGCGCTAGGCTAGCGAGTAGCTTCGGAAAACGGCTTACGACAGTTTGCATTATCCTTTAATAATTATAATGTCGAGGGGAAGATGGTTATAATTTCGCTTTACACCAAACGAGTAATATTATAAATGTGAAAGTTTGGTTGTTTATTACTCAATCACGCCAGAACGGCTTAACGGATCTTAATGAAATTTAGAACAAAGATAGATTATAGTCTGGAATAGCACATAAGCTACTTTTCATCCCGGGAATATGTTCCCTAGGGATTACGCGGGCGAAGCCGCTGGCAGAAGCTAGTTTTAATTAAAACGATAAAATATCACAACACTAATTCATTCAAAAGTTTTGCCAACGCCAGTATAGATACCGCTACCTATATAAAACGGAACACACTTGAGATAGGCATCCTAATCTTCACGCTATTCGCTATTCACCAGCGACATTCCCAAGTCCCCCAAGACGCAGTTAGCACTATTTGCCGATGATACGGCCATTTACTGCAGCGGCAAGAGCCCTACGGCCATTGCCCGGAACCTCCAAAAATCCGCCACTGCCTTAGCCCAGTGGTTTCGGAAGTGGAGGATTGAGGTAAACCCGCAGCAAAGCCAGGCGGTCTTGTTCCACAAACCGTGGGCGAGAATCTCCCAACATCCTAATCCTATCACCATGTTTGGTAAGCCGATCCCTTGGGAAAAGCGAGCTAAATATCTTGGTGTCATCATAGACCAAAAACTGAATTTTGCAGAGCACATAAGGTCGGTACGCTCGCGTGCCGCCTTCGCTCTCGGTAGGCTTCATTCCATGCTGAATGCACGCAGCAAGCTATCTCTCAAATGCAAACTGCGCATTTACACTACGTGCATACGTCCGATTATGACTACCTATGCGTGTGCCACTTTCGCACACGCTAAGCCACGTCATATCCATAGGATGCAGACACTTCAAAACCGCTTTCTCCGTCGGGCCACGGGTTCGTTAGGAACGATCGGCTTCATGTCGATCTCAAAATTCCGACTGTCCAGCAATTCATGAAACGACTTACTAAGCGTTTCATCGAATCCGCGGACAAGCATCAAAACTTCCTTATTGCATCGGCTACCCGATACACCCCCTCACAGATAAGTAGGATTCGCCGGCCACGGCACACCCTCATAGAACCTGACGATCCCATCACCCTCCTCCAGGAAAGTTGTAGGGAAACCAGTACTTAAATAAACACAAGCACAGACCGCGTTCCGTATTCCGACCTCGCCGCCGAGGTCCATCGCGACGACCCTGTAAATCTCCCCCGTCTTTTGCCAAATGAGCCAGCCCGCGAAGCTGAGCCAATAGCCTTAAATTCACCTAGGCCACCACAGGCAAGTCCGGTTAGGTAGCTACAACTTTCTAGAGTTAGTAGCAGCGAGAGGCCACCGACAAAAAAAAAAAGAAGAGATAGGCATCGACAATCGGCATGAGTTTTGACTGACACTGACAGTGACAGTTGAAAAAATTAGGTTGTGTCATGAACAAGTAAGAGTAAGCAATGTAAATATGAAGGTAATACAAATAAAACAAACAAATATTACCCGGACATTGAGTAAACATCACAAGATCACCTCTTTAAAGCTGCCGTACGCTTAACCCTTGTAGTCTTCCCAGCCGCCGCGGCCGCCGGCACAGCCGTCTTTGGATCGCAATGTAGGGGATCACTCGTGCCAGAGGAACAGGCGCTATCTTGTCCAACTCGGCCAGAGTTTCGACTCGGTGCCGCGTAGCCAGCTTTAGTCCAGCTTCTGGTGACGCCGCATCTTTCACTAGCGGCCAAAAACACGTCGTGCCGCTCCTTTGAGGAACTCGGACATGGTGATGCCTGAAGCCCTTAATTTGTCTTTGGAGAACCAAATTTTATGCCTCACCGCAAGACTGGCAACCTTGAACAGGATAGGCCTGGTTTTACTAGGCACTGCTTGCCCCATTCTGTGATATTGGCGGATGTCAACAGTGAAGTTGCTCAGCTGTAGTTTGCAGGATCTTTCTTTGTTCACGCATCTCGATTTGATCCACACTCCCGTGCCAGCAAACCCACCTGCTGTTAAGACTGTTGAGAGCCTCTGTGATAAATGTACGGAACATTGTGAACTCTGTAGCAAGTCGTGCAGTAGCAAGGCTGGCAGCTGCGATGGGTGTTTGAGGAGTCTTATTTAGCTCTTCTTCAAAGACTGACATCCTTGTTTGGAACAACTCCTTAAACTCACCTAGAGTGCTTGCTAGTGAATCCATAGTGATGATGTGATGTTCTTGTAGTTATTTTTAGTGGGAAAATTGTGAAAAGATAACGCTACACCAGCAGGTATACATTGTTAACTTTTAAAATATAGCATAAATATTTGAAAATAATTATTCTATTACATAAAATTGATTTTTAAAACAAGGAGCAAATTTTCTTAGTGCTACCGTTACAACTTAGAATAATAACGCATAGAAACCTAGTACGAGTGCAAAAAGTGAGGCAACTAAAACTTAGCCTAATCCGTCAAACTTAGCCACCAGGCCGTCAGTACTCAATGTCACGTTCCGTCGAACACAGCTCGCGAGTAAATAATTGAAAATCACAGTTTGTTGCGTGAAAGGATGTTATAGCACATCAGGAAAACAAAAAAATGTGATAAAATAACATTTCACAAATAAGTACTCACATTCTATGCACTATTTTTACGTAAATCGATAAATAAAACAAAATTCTAATAACCTAACTTGTCATAACACAGTGTTGCTATTTGTGAGGAAAAAATACCCACATTGCTTTCATTCATGTTTTTCATTTTTGTAATTTTAAAATACAATACTTACTGTTAATTCATATCAGACCCGAAGTTTTAACATTGTTTATAATTATAACCCATCAAGCATTCTAAACGCATTGAACAATATCTCATTCTTTATGCGATTTATTTCCTTTTATTTTGAAATAAATTGAATTATACCTTCCGAAAAAATATGTCATATTACATGAAAAATCATGTTTACCTTTTCCAGTTCCCAACAACATAAAATACTTGCCTTGATAGCGAAATAGTAATGCGTCTTCCCATATTTTGTGGGTAACGGCTTAGTAATGGTATCACTGAAAGCTATATCTGTGTGCGTTAGAGGAACGTAGACACATTTGGCTCACGCACACAAAGAAAATGAAGTGGACACACGATTTTGCTCGGGTTTTGTTCTAGACGCGGCTTCTATGCGTTATTATTCTAAGCGTTACAACTACCCACAGTTATCCTCCACAGCTTCACAGTCATCTCTACAGCTGTTACCCACACTTATTTTCTACACATTTTGCCCCCAGCGACTATTACTTCTTTCCAAACCTGAAGATATAGCTAGGTGGTAAGAGATTTGGGCCGAACGAAGAGATCATCACCAAAACAAACACCTTATTTTTAAAGCCTCGAAAAAAAAAAAAAATTTAAAAGAATATAAGAATTGGAAAAACGCTGAAATAAGTGTATCAAGTTAAAAGAAGATAAGATTGAGGAATAAAACGAGTTTAAAAAATAAATAAATTATAAAGTCGCTAATTTATCAAACCACCCTCGTAAATGTTCGTCTTAGGTCTTAGGTTAAGTAGAATACATCCTGACAAAGAGTTGATGTGTCTTAAAACTCACTTCAACGTGGTCATGGGGGCTTCAACGCGAAACTGGAATTGACGTTCTAACATCAATGGCGAGAACATCTCTCGTCTTCGATTTGCCGAACAATATATTCGTCATGGCTGAAACTACGGCGGACCTAAGTACAATGCTCGATTACCTCAGTAGAGATTCCAAACAAAAAACCGGCCAAGTGCGAGTCGGACTCGCGCATCGAGGGTTCCGTACAAACCAGTAGGTATTATATTATAAGCAGAAGTGACGTATTAAAAAAAAACTACTTACTAAATCTCGTTCAAACCAATTTTCGCTGGTAGTTTACATGGTAATGTACATCATATTTTTTTAGTTTTATCATTCTCCTAATTTATCAGCTAAGGGGGGGGGGCACACACATTTTACCACTTTGGAAGTGTCTGTCGCGCAAACTATTCAGTTTAGAAAAAATGATCTTGGAAACCTCAATATAATTTTTGAAGACCTATCCATAGATATCCCACTCGTATGGAATAAATGAAAAAAAAAAATGAGTTTCAGTTGTAAGTATGGGGACCCCCAAAATGTACTGTTTTTTTTTTCTATTTTTGTGTGAAAATCTTAATGCGGTTCACGGAATACATCTACTTACCAAATTTCAACAGCATAGTTCTTATAGTTTCAGAGAAAAGTGGCTGTGACATACGGACGGACAGACATGACGAATCTATAAGGGTTCCGTTTTTGCCATTTTGGCTACAGAACCCTAAAAACTGCGTTATAAAATGAACATGGACTAACCAAGATTATGGTAAATTTACCCATTTGCACCGACTGTTTCTGTCAAGAACGGAGACTACACTCGAAATTGTAGGCGAGTACATCTACCTGGGACAAACGGTCCAGTTGGGTAGGGCTAACTTCGAGAAAGAGATCAACCGTCGAATCTACTCGGCTGGCCAGCGTTCGGGAAGTTGCGTGGCATCTTCTCGTCCCACATACCACAATGTATCAAGACGAAAGTCTATGACAGGATGTTGCCAGTGATGAGTTATGGAACAGTGGTCGCTCACAACCACAACGGGCTTCATCAGAAAGTTTAAAGTCCCTCAAAAGGCGATGGAGAGGGCAATGCTTGGAGTTGCCATACGTGATTGACTGATGATATCCGCTGACCGCTAGAAAACCAAGGTCACCGACATAGCCCGAAGGTTCGCCAACTAAAGTAGCAGTGGGCAGGGCACATTGCTCGCAGAACAGATGGTCGATGGAGCTGGACAGCTCGTTGAAACGTCGGCAGGTCTCCCACAAGGTGGCCCGACGACATGGTGAGGGTCGCGGGTAGCCGACGGATGCGAGACGCAGGGGACCGCTTGTTGTGGCGACACGCGCGGTGTGCCCTAACTCCAGCAGTAGACGTCTTTCGGCTGATATGATGATGGTCTTTGAATGTATTAAGAGATCTGTGCTAGAAGGAGTGTCACATCTGTTAACAGGACATACGTACCGGATGTAAGCTTGCGTGTCGACGACCAGGTTGTCGAGCTTGGCGGTGTCGATCTCGTCCATGGCGCACTCCTGCATCAGCGGCGGGTTGAAGCGGTAGTAGCTGCCGGCCGGCAGGAGGTCGTTCATCACCAGGTGCACACCTGCGCAGCGGCACACGTTAGCGGGAGTTGTAGCCTGAGCCAGGTCGTGTCCTACAGTACAGTAGACAGTACCCACCTTCAGTGTCGGTGGCGGAGTCGAGTATCTTGTTGAACTTGTCCTTCCAGCTGGTGGGCTGCGGCGCGTTGTGTCCGGGCTGCAGCGCGCGCGCCATGAGGCGGTAGTCGGTGTGCGCGGCCAGCGCGCGGCCCGTGCCCACGGACACCACGGTGCCGCGCTGTAGGGCGCGCGCCCCGAACAGCAGGCGCGCCTCGTGCACGCCCACGCCCGTCGGGTTGTTCACCATGATGCCGCCGTCCTGCGCCACGACCGAGCTATACTCTCCACTCTTACAGCTTATTACACTCCGTACACTTGGCGAATGAGAGCTAGGCCGAAAGTGAAAGACTTCCACTGTCAGATGAAAGAAGTACTAGGCTTGCATACATTCAAGTTGGTATCCTGTTTACGGAAAGGTGTGCACAGTCACACGTTTTGAATAGTTCCTTTAGTACTAGGCTAGCATGAAATCAAGATGTACTCTACAATCATAATATGAGGAACTTCGTTCCAACCGTTGTCCAACTACACCTCTTTTGTTTTTGTTATTTTTTATTATTTTTTTCATTTGATTTAAACAAAACAACAAAGCTTTGAATGAATTTGAAATTATACAGAAAAAAAAAACTAATTCTGACACTCAATTACACGAAAGATGATATTTCTTTCGCAATTCGGAGAAAACTTAAACATTTCAATTAAAATATTTTTCTGTATATTTAATATTTTGGCTAGCTTAAGAGCGCTTTGACAAAATCGAATTGCTCAGGTTGACTAAAGTTGAATATCGCGTATCGTATGAATCGTAATAAATTGATTTGAACATTCCAAAGTAGAAGATACAGTTGTACCTACAGTCTGTCAAGAAAATCATGAAAAGAATGTTTCGGGAACTACTGTTTTCGCTTATAATGAATAATTGTCAAATTGAGTACCTCAACTGTCACTTCGTAGCTTTGTGGTTGATTTTCTATGTTTTTTTTTGTGATATTCCGAGAATTTTTTAAGCGTGTGATCGTTTAGAGATAAAGCATGAATCGGGAAGTCTATAAGAGCGGTGCGAGACAAATAATGTTTAAGTATTTCAAGAGTGTGGCCCAATTTCAAGTGGGACAAGTAGAGACGATGTTTATGGTCGAACCGCACAGTCAACCGGTACGTAAATATATTTAATTGTTAAACACAGTTAAGGAAATGTAATCTCTTGAAAATCCTCTATTTTTAAGTAAAACTTGTCTATTTTTATCATTGTTTAAATTTCGTTGAGGTTATGTTATGACATTTATTTACGATTTATTGTACTACCACTTAACAGTTTTACGATATCTTAATTGATTTCAGGTGTTTCTGAAAGCACCATTCGACGCATAGTTGACGAAGGCATGAAGATTCTTAGTTGTCCTGAGTTTCAGGCAATAAGTATTTCGGGAGTTGAATACCTCGACAGTGATTATCTGGATTCTGACTAATAAAGAAATCTATCTATCTATACTTATAATAAATCTATAGAGAGGTCAATTCTGTAGGTACATGAAATATATTTCCAAAATAACTATCAGGAGGTGATTAAGGATCGATACTGATGCCAAAAATGCAATCAGTACATTTTTTGTCTGTCTGTCTGTCTGTCGGTCTGTCTGTCTGTCTGTCTGTATAACCGTTATAGAAACAAAAACTACTCGACGGATTTTAATGAAACTTGGTACAAATATTATTCATACTCCTGAGCAGGTTATAGTATACTTTTCATCACGCTACAATCAATAGGAGCAGAGCAGTGAAGGGAAATGTTGGGAAAACGGGAGAAGTTACTCCATTTTTTAAGCTTCCGTCGCGTGTGCAACCTTAATGGTGATAGCTACACAGAAATGATGTATGACGGAAATGTTCTCCTTTTAAAGTTATATAAAAAATATCCAACGACAGCATATGTCTATCTTTTATGATTGACGAACAATAACACGTGTAACTCCCGATAGCTTAGCAGTTCGAAGCTTCTGATTGTATTTGTCTACTCTTACGTTTATAAAACTCTCAGTCGTCCCTAATTAATATTAATAAAAGTTAACATTATTAACTATTCCATAAAAAAAGAATCATAGAAATCGGTATAGAAACACCAAAGTTAAACATGAAATACGCTAATAATAAGCCATCGCGCGTGAATACTGAATCATGCTATAAGGATTATTTTTGTATAAGGTCGCGAACGCACAGGCAGGCGGCTAGCTTGGCGCCTAGAGGCTAGCGAGTAGCTTCGGAAAACGGCTTACGACAGTTTGCAATATCCTTTAATAATTATAATGTCGAGGGGAAGATGGTTATAATTTCGCTTTACACCAAACGAGTAATATTATAAATGTGAAAGTTTGGTTGTTTGTTACTCAATCACGCCAGAACTGCTTAACGGATCTCAATGAAATTTAGAACAAAGATAGATTATAGTCTGGAATAGCACATAAGCTACTTTTCATCCCGGGAATATGTTCCCTAGGGATCACGCGGGCGAAGCCGCTAGCAGAAGCTAGTATCTAATAAATTCTTAACTTTTTTTTTGTGCTGTTTGAATATTGATATCAGCGTTATATTCTACCAACGTCATGTTGAGATGGCATCGCAGAGAGGCGAACCAGCGAACTTTGTGGTAGATAAATGAAGGGATCAGAGGAAGAACCACTTTTGTCACCTAATGAACTAACTGAGATATTACTAATTAAACGATAAGATCCTAATAAAATAGTGTCATTTATACCTAAGGCACTGTGAGAGAAATGGGTCGTGACGTCACGACCGGCAATGAGCCAGCGTAGCCGTAGGGGCGAATGTCCCATATATTCGGTACTATGCGGAAGACATTACTAGTGCTAAATGTTTTACAGTTATGAGAGAAATGGGTCGTGACGTCACGACCGGCAATGAGCCAGCGTAGCCGTAGGGGCGAATGTCCCATATATTCGGTACTATGCGGAAGACATTACTAGTGCTAAATGTTTTACAGTTATGAGAGAAATGGGTCGTGACGTCACGACCGGCAATGAGCCAGCGTAGCCGTAGGGGCGAATGTCCCATATATTCGGTACTATGCGGAAGACATTACTAGTGCTAAATGTTTTACAGTTATGAGAGAAATGGGTCGTGACGTCACGACCGGCAATGAGCCAGCGTAGCCGTAGGGGCGAATGTCCCATATATTCGGTACTATGCGGAAGACATTACTAGTGCTAAATGTTTTACAGTTATGAGAGAAATGGGTCGTGACGTCACGACCGGCAATGAGCCAGCGTAGCCGTAGGGGCGAATGTCCCATATATTCGGTACTATGCGGAAGACATTACTAGTGCTAAATGTTTTACAGTTATGAGAGAAATGGGTCGTGACGTCACGACCGGCAATGAGCCAGCGTAGCCGTAGGGGCGAATGTCCCATATATTCGGTACTATGCGGAAGACATTACTAGTGCTAAATGTTTTACAGTTATGAGAGAAATGGGTCGTGACGTCACGACCGGCAATGAGCCAGCGTAGCCGTAGGGGCGAATGTCCCATATATTCGGTACTATGCGGAAGACATTACTAGTGCTAAATGTTTTACAGTTATGAGAGAAATGGGTCGTGACGTCACGACCGGCAATGAGCCAGCGTAGCCGTAGGGGCGAATGTCCCATATATTCGGTACTATGCGGAAGACATTACTAGTGCTAAATGTTTTACAGTTATGAGAGAAATGGGTCGTGACGTCACGACCGGCAATGAGCCAGCGTAGCCGTAGGGGCGAATGTCCCATATATTCGGTACTATGCGGAAGACATTACTAGTGCTAAATGTTTTACAGTTATGAGAGAAATGGGTCGTGACGTCACGACCGGCAATGAGCCAGCGTAGCCGTAGGGGCGAATGTCCCATATATTCGGTACTATGCGGAAGACATTACTAGTGCTAAATGTTTTACAGTTATGAGAGAAATGGGTCGTGACGTCACGACCGGCAATGAGCCAGCGTAGCCGTAGGGGCGAATGTCCCATATATTCGGTACTATGCGGAAGACATTACTAGTGCTAAATGTTTTACAGTTATGAGAGAAATGGGTCGTGACGTCACGACCGGCAATGAGCCAGCGTAGCCGTAGGGGCGAATGTCCCATATATTCGGTACTATGCGGAAGACATTACTAGTGCTAAATGTTTTACAGTTATGAGAGAAATGGGTCGTGACGTCACGACCGGCAATGAGCCAGCGTAGCCGTAGGGGCGAATGTCCCATATATTCGGTACTATGCGGAAGACATTACTAGTGCTAAATGTTTTACAGTTATGAGAGAAATGGGTCGTGACGTCACGACCGGCAATGAGCCAGCGTAGCCGTAGGGGCGAATGTCCCATATATTCGGTACTATGCGGAAGACATTACTAGTGCTAAATGTTTTACAGTTATGAGAGAAATGGGTCGTGACGTCACGACCGGCAATGAGCCAGCGTAGCCGTAGGGGCGAATGTCCCATATATTCGGTACTATGCGGAAGACATTACTAGTGCTAAATGTTTTACAGTTATGAGAGAAATGGGTCGTGACGTCACGACCGGCAATGAGCCAGCGTAGCCGTAGGGGCGAATGTCCCATATATTCGGTACTATGCGGAAGACATTACTCGTGCTAAATGTTTTACAGTTATGAGAGAAATGGGTCGTGACGTCACGACCGGCAATGAGCCAGCGTAGCCGTAGGGGCGAATGTCCCATATATTCGGTACTATGCGGAAGACATTACTAGTGCTAAATGTTTTACAGTTATGAGAGAAATGGGTCGTGACGTCACGACCGGCAATGAGCCAGCGTAGCCGTAGGGGCGAATGTCCCATATATTCGGTACTATGCGGAAGACATTACTAGTGCTAAATGTTTTACAGTTATGAGAGAAATGGGTCGTGACGTCACGACCGGCAATGAGCCAGCGTAGCCGTAGGGGCGAATGTCCCATATATTCGGTACTATGCGGAAGACATTACTAGTGCTAAATGTTTTACAGTTATGAGAGAAATGGGTCGTGACGTCACGACCGGCAATGAGCCAGCGTAGCCGTAGGGGCGAATGTCCCATATATTCGGTACTATGCGGAAGACATTACTAGTGCTAAATGTTTTACAGTTATGAGAGAAATGGGTCGTGACGTCACGACCGGCAATGAGCCAGCGTAGCCGTAGGGGCGAATGTCCCATATATTCGGTACTATGCGGAAGACATTACTAGTGCTAAATGTTTTACAGTTATGAGAGAAATGGGTCGTGACGTCACGACCGGCAATGAGCCAGCGTAGCCGTAGGGGCGAATGTCCCATATATTCGGTACTATGCGGAAGACATTACTAGTGCTAAATGTTTTACAGTTATGAGAGAAATGGGTCGTGACGTCACGACCGGCAATGAGCCAGCGTAGCCGTAGGGGCGAATGTCCCATATATTCGGTACTATGCGGAAGACATTACTAGTGCTAAATGTTTTACAGTTATGAGAGAAATGGGTCGTGACGTCACGACCGGCAATGAGCCAGCGTAGCCGTAGGGGCGAATGTCCCATATATTCGGTACTATGCGGAAGACATTACTAGTGCTAAATGTTTTACAGTTATGAGAGAAATGGGTCGTGACGTCACGACCGGCAATGAGCCAGCGTAGCCGTAGGGGCGAATGTCCCATATATTCGGTACTATGCGGAAGACATTACTAGTGCTAAATGTTTATTTCATAACTGTAATAGGTATAATTCCAGTTATTTAGAGCGCTTGGAAACACTAGAAAATATCAAACAGTATAACCTAAAAGTCTTATGTCACTGTCACCGTCGACCACGGTCAACGGTTCCCTTCAAATGTTAGTAGCTGAAAGGACGAAAACAAGGGTTGGTCAAAATAAATGACTTTTATTTGAATGGAAATCAGTTGTAAGAGGAATGTTGTTCGCCACTACCAATAAATGTCAAAACTCTTTTTTGCACCCTGAGTTTCGGAAATAAGATAGATAAATAAGTGTCAGATAGTCCACATGGCGGTCAAGGTATGATAATAATAAATCAGCAATTAATTACTATTGTATAAAAAAAGGATCAAAACCTTTCAGTCGAACTTAATAGGGATACCATGTAATTGATGGTAGCGCCCTCCACTGTTTTCATGACTTTCTTGACAGACTGTACCGTGGACATTTTTATAAATGATTAAATTATAATATCTTCGGTGTACCAAGGCATCAAAAGCAACGTTTTGTGAAACATCCTTTGCGGAGTCAAGGATTTTACTAATGTACGTGAACAAATTGAAATATTTATTTAGAACACTCCCAAGATAAATGATCAAACTGTCTTAGGCATATTTTTGTTTTTTTAAGGCTATTATCTAAAGCAAAATCACACATCAAAACTCGAATAAAACGCTAAAATTCAAGAAAAATTGTGAAAGCCCTCTTAAGGTGGAAGCGCCAGGGTAGCCCGCGAAATTCAAATATTTTTATGTTTTTTGCTATTTGCTGGTCAGTGTGAAGCTGTATGTTAAACAAAACACGATTCGCGGCAGTAACGCATATTTATCTAAAGAATAATACTGATTTTAATTATCAATATAACTCTGTAAGTTCATACAATTCGATTGAATGACTTTTTCACGAAATTACATTCAATCGAGTTCTATGAATAGAGGGTTATATTGTTGATTCAAATGGTTATAATTCTTTAGGTAAATGCACTTTTCGATCGCGAACCGTATTCTGTTCAGCATACAGCTTCACACTAAAACATTAAAATATTTGAATTTCGCGGGCTACCCTGTAGCTTCCACCTTAACAAGGAAAGAGTACGTTATGTGACTAAAAAGTGTAGAGTAGGTACCTGATGCAAGAGTCCGTCGAGCCGGAACTCGTCGAAGTAAGTGGGCGCGGCGGCGGACGCACGCACCGCGTGCCACAGGCGCGCGCGGGACGTGCCCGGGAACACGGAGCGCGTGCGCCAGCCCACCGAGTAGCTGCGGAACAGGAACGGCGTCAGCCGCGAGCCCGTGTTCACCACGCACGACACCACCGCCAGCTGCGGGAAGCGAAACGTGAGCTCCACGGAACTTATGTGCGCCTGGTACCTAACCCTCAGCCCACCGAGTAGCTGCGGAACAGGAACGGCGTCAGCCGCGAGCCCGTGTTCACCACGCACGACACCACCGCCAGCTGCGGGAAGCGAAACGTGAGCTCCACGGAACTTATGTGCGCCTGGTACCTAACCCTCAGCCCACCGAGTAGCTGCGGAACAGGAACGGCGTCAGCCGCGAGCCCGTGTTCACCACGCACGACACCACCGCCAGCTGCGGGAAGCGAAACGTGAGCTCCACGGAACTTATGTGCGCCTGGTACCTAACCCTCAGCCCACCGAGTAGCTGCGGAACAGGAACGGCGTCAGCCGCGAGCCCGTGTTCACCACGCACGACACCACCGCCAGCTGCGGGAAGCGAAACGTGAGCTCCACGGAACTTATGTGCGCCTGGTACCTAACCCTCAGCCCACCGAGTAGCTGCGGAACAGGAACGGCGTCAGCCGCGAGCCCGTGTTCACCACGCACGACACCACCGCCAGCTGCGGGAAGCGAAACGTGAGCTCCACGGAACTTATGTGCGCCTGGTACCTAACCCTCAGCCCACCGAGTAGCTGCGGAACAGGAACGGCGTCAGCCGCGAGCCCGTGTTCACCACGCACGACACCACCGCCAGCTGCGGGAAGCGAAACGTGAGCTCCACGGAACTTATGTGCGCCTGGTACCTAACCCTCAGCCCACCGAGTAGCTGCGGAACAGGAACGGCGTCAGCCGCGAGCCCGTGTTCACCACGCACGACACCACCGCCAGCTGCGGGAAGCGAAACGTGAGCTCCACGGAACTTATGTGCGCCTGGTACCTAACCCTCAGCCCACCGAGTAGCTGCGGAACAGGAACGGCGTCAGCCGCGAGCCCGTGTTCACCACGCACGACACCACCGCCAGCTGCGGGAAGCGAAACGTGAGCTCCACGGAACTTATGTGCGCCTGGTACCTAACCCTCAGCCCACCGAGTAGCTGCGGAACAGGAACGGCGTCAGCCGCGAGCCCGTGTTCACCACGCACGACACCACCGCCAGCTGCGGGAAGCGAAACGTGAGCTCCACGGAACTTATGTGCGCCTGGTACCTAACTCTATAGTACGTGGTGACCAACCACGCAAGCGGTGTAGGTATATGTAGAGACGGGAGCATCGTCAAACTTCTGGAGGGCAGGTACGTCACCCAGATAAAATGAAGAAAATATGATTTTGGGAGAATTCAATCAATAAGTACGAGGCATGCGCATGCATAGCTGTGAGGCGTTACCTTGGGCGCGTTGTTGCGGTTGCACTGCGTGAGCGTGCAGTCGCGCAGGTTGTCCTGCAGCATCTTCTCCCACGCGTTCGTGTCGTAGTAGGAGTGCGTCCACATGAGCCGCGCGCCGCCGCCTACGCACAGACCAGTTCACCTTATTACTACCCGACTCGAACGAAGCTTCCTACCAGGAGTGCAGCAGTAGTCGTGAAGGCTCACCGAGCAGCGAGGTGTTGCCGAACATCTCGCGCGAGAGCGTGTAGTACATGTGGCGCGCCGTGTCGAGCGTGCCCACGCCGCTGCCGATGACGGCGGCGATGATGGCGCCCGTGCTCACGCCCACGATGAAGTCGAACAGCTCGTGCACGCGGCGGCCAGTGAGGCGCTCCAGGTGGCGCAGCACCTCGATGGCGATGATGCCGCGGATGCCGCCGCCGTCGATGCTGAGGATGTTGGCCCCCGGGCCGCGCGGCGGCGCGCACCAGCCCACCAGCGCCAGCGCCTCCCTCACCGCGCCGTCGACCTGCCGGCCCAGCGCGTCCGCCGGCTCCACCTTGTTCTGCACGCGCAGCAGAGCGCGCACCGCGCCCTCCTGACAACATACCACTCATCTAAATAACATTTGCACTAGGTGGGTTCGGTATATCATATCCGTTTACTGAGAAGAAACACCAATAAGAACTCAGAGCAACAGTGGCGCCAAAACGTGCATGGCATACACACACAGTGCGCCACATACGACAACAACCACAGAAATTTAAGAAACTTTTTTATTACATCTATGTCAACAACGCTAGGTGCACGTGTACCGAGTGCACCCACCACTGGCTACAAGTGCTACTACGAGTACTCGGTACTACGACAGCGATAACAAACGCGCGTCGGTAAACAACATTAAAATGTGTTGATGGTATCATATCTGCTCAAATTGTACCGCTGCCGCTGCTGGGCACAGGAAGGGAAGTTTTGCCCACACTCTCATGGTTTGCCCAAAACGATCTTAGTTTGGCGTTTTATGTAATCGTTATAAATACTTAGATGCGACTCGCTAACATTTCTTCAATATTATTATGTCCTCACCGAACAATACAAAATACAGAAAATGCAAATACAGATGTCAAACTATACAGAAGGACCATTTCACGCAAAACGCACTACATGTGAGTTACTCTGTAATGCACGTTTTTGATAATTACAGTTATTCATAGTTACATACGCGATTGTCTGCAAACGTAGCGCCACGAAGGTCACGCACGCACCTACCAGTATACAAATATGCTTGTGTCGACCGCACGCGTGATGCACACTCGCAGTCGTGTTTGTTCACAAATTCACAATAAGAAAAAGCTGACGCAAACCAATAGGGAATATGCATGCAATTTTTTTATTTGCAAAATGAAATACTTTTTAGCTCTAAAAAACAGTCATAAAATTATTTTTTAAATATCTTCATCTGTGATGAAGTTATAAAGCTTCAAAGATTACAATTAGAAAGAGAAGTCTGATATGAACTTTGACGTCAGATTCCATGACGCCTATACAGCTGCCATACATTACAGCGTTTTCGCGAGAGGGACATACATTTGTTTAATAATGATAACTCGTTTGTTTTTCGAGTAATTTTGATTCTATTTTCACTGTTAGTATTACAATTTTGTATACCGCGTGTATCTGACATCGACGCACAAACGATTTCCATGGGTCCGGGGCATGATTCTGGACACCCTAGACTTAGAATTTTTCGTCGGCTTTTTTCTCATTTTTTATTTTTTTCAAGAGTTTTTTTTACTTTAGACTGCTCATAATCGTTATTCTGACCTAACCCAATGAGATTTTTAATCAAAAAATAATTAAATAACTACTTTCACTAAAAAGAGCAATCTGAATAAAGCCACAAATAATATCAGCTCAGCTGAGCGGATACTTTGTAGTACTCTTAAAAAAAATCAGAAAAGAACCGACGAAAAATTCCAACACTGGGGTGTCCAGAATCATGCCCTGGACCCATGGAAATCGTTTGTGCGTCGATGTCAGATACACGCGGTATTTTTAGATAAACTGTGTAGATAATAAATATTTTTTTCATGCATAGGTATTCCCTATTGGTGACTCTGATGTGTACGCGGTGTCATGAAAAGCTATCAAATGGAGTTATCTCGTGTCATTTCATTAATAATAATTACAATTAACGTCTCAGGACCAATCACGCTCTTCATGAACTTGCCACAATTATTAGTGTATAGATCTACCAAATAATCTATCTTGGTTTAAATAAAACTATTGTCCTGTTGTCCACTTAGTTTTGTTCACTGCGACGGTCAAAACTAATTATTATAAAGAAATCTGATGTTCTTTTGTGATATCCTATAATTGGCTCTGTTTCCATTAAACCACTGTTTTCAGTTTTAGATTAGTCGTTAAAAATATATATGTGTCGTGTCTTCCTAAAACACTAGGTTTTAGAGCAGAGAACAGTAAATATAGGTTCTGATCCCCTTGTAGAGTAAAGAGGATCAGTACTTATACTGACAACTGTGGGTACTAGGAAGGAGCTACAGCCATTACACTGTATGATAACAGTACATGTGGCTCCTGATACGTAGTGACTTCGGTCTCCGAGTGACAGACACATGCTGCGGATGATCTTGTTGCGCTACCTCTTTATTCTCAAAATGTCAATTAATTGGGCAATGCCACGTATGGCGTTTCGGCAACACTGTTCAACTAACTAGAATCAGGATTGAAAGTCCCAAAAAGGCATAATTTCAGTTGCCCGTGTGAGCGCACAATTACAAAAACACTGCAAGTGGTGGAAAGGACTAGTGTATTGGAGGTGCGCTTTGGTCTCCTGGTGCTCTTACGAGCATAGATGATTGTGCTTACCTTGATGGCGAAGTCGCGCGCCTCGGGGTAGGCGTGCAGGTGCTCCACGAGGCTCTCGGCGCGCGCCAGCACGCTCTCCGCGCTGGCGGCGCTCAGCAGCGCGCTGATCACGTACGCCGTGCGCGAGTGGATCGACGACTGCAACACATCGCACCGCATCGACTTAACTCACTTACATTATAATGGAAACTGACTCAATAGGAGCAGGCTCAACACTCGATGGCTCTTGCTAAACAGTAGGAAAACATGCATCTGTGTCGCTATCATGTTCAGCGAATAATCGAATACGGGCTAAAATGTGTGTAAAATTGGTTTGGAATTAACTATTTCGTATTCGGGCCTTGTTTGTATAACATGACATAATTTAAGCCTTGGAGAGCTTTACATTAGAAACGTTGTGTAATCACCGAATATGATAGAGGATACTAGAAACTTAGCGTACACTAAAAGCGTGTTTAAAACAACACATGTGTGGTGGCATGCTGCCAGCCAACGCTTCATCGTACTCGTCGCTAGCTGTGTCGCTAGCGGTGTTGTTGTGAATGGAAGCGATATTCGATCCAGATGCATTCAATATTTCTTTAAGCAATAAGCCTTTGATGTTATGCAGTATGGTCGTGCGTGCGCAACTAATTTTTTACCGATTTAAAACAGGTGACTTAAGTTACGTCGTAAAAGTATTTCTGCAAAACATTTCCTGATTGTTGGCAGTCGTGCGATTTGCACAACAATCTCAAGGCCGTTCAAAATGTGCGTCGTATGTGTTGTCAAACTTTATCTCATTTGTAATTTCCCGAACTGATAATATGTAGTGATTTGCGTCTCCCCCACGACGTGCTTCAATACTAGGTAATTTTATAAAGAAGAGTTTGTTTGTTTGGTTGAACGCGCTAATCTCAGGTACTACTGTTCCGATTTGAAAAATTCTTTCATTGTTAGATAGCCCATTTATCGAGGAAGGTTATAGGCTATTTATCATCACGCTAAGACAAATAGGAGCGGAGCAGTAATGGAAAATGTGACGCAGACGAAGTTGAGCGGGTCAGCTAGTAAGTATTACTGTGCGTTACTGCTCTTCTCCTGTTTTTCTTAGCGTCGCTATCACTGAAAGAATTTTTCAAATCGGACCAGTAGTTCCTGAGATTACCGCGTTCAACCAAACAAACAAACAAACTCTTCTGCTTTATAATATTAGTACCTATAGATAAAGAGGAAAGATTTGTATTTTGGTATGTTTGTAACGAATAAACTCTAACGAATAAACTACTCGACCGATTTTAACCTATTTTACACAAACTAGATACACAAACATGTTTTGTTCACGGTTTCAGTTACTCACACACACGTGCTTACCAATTTGTGAACAATTTCGACAATTACTATTCGAACGTACGAACGACGGTTTAAAGTACTAAGTTGAAGTAACAACCTACTGTCACTTCTAAGACTTGCAGCTGTGGTGCACGTGCACTCAACCAATCTGCGCCACCGACGTCTGCGCTGCCTCTTCCCGACTATACGTTGGGCCGACCTCATCGTCCTGTCTAACTGGATGCAGCTGAGCACCAACATCTTGAGTGGAGTGACTGTCTATGTAACCTCCACAACCCAGTTACTGGGTAACACACACAACTCCCCGTGGCAAGGAGGAGTCTCCGTACTCTATGGATGGTCACATTGGTCACCCATACACGGACCAAATTCAGCAAGCGATGCTTAGGTGGAGGGTCAACCTTTGCGCTCATTCACATGTCATTTTCACGTGTTTTAAGTTTTTATGAAAGAAACATTTAGCACTAGTAATGTCTTCCGCATAGTACCGAATATATGGGACATTCGCCCCTACGGCTACGCTGGCTCATTGCCGGTCGTGACGTCACGACCCATTTCTCTCATTTATTTATAACTCGGCGCTAGATAAGCGACTCCGAATTATCACTTGTGGTGTTCATGTGTGAGTTGTGACTACTGACTGTGTAACTACGTAGTACGATGTTGTTATGTTCATGAGTTGCGTAGTACTCACACTGTGTTGTGTAGGTAAAACCACCGGCGAATGTGATCAGTGATTATTAGATAACAGTCAGTTGACACTATTAATGCGCGACATAATACAAGCGAACAGAAAGTTTTTACAAGCCATCATTCATATCGATTTAGATACAGTCAAGGAAATTCATTGTTTAGCAACTTTTATTTTCCGTATTATTATATACATCTAAATTATATTTTGGTGTGTGTTTGAATCTATATTATGGATTAAATTAACAGCAAAAATTAAGTAAAAAAATTGTTAAGAATTGACCTGTAGTTATTTGTGTTGCAGACGCATGTCTCCCACGCACCGCATATGTATGATCGCGTGTTGTGATCATTTCTCCGGATTGTCGCCGCAGCCGCCTATCACTCGCGCCCACCCCGCCCCGCCAGCCCCGCCCGCCCCGCTCGCCCCGCTCGCCCCCGGCAGCTCGCGGCCGCGGGATGCACCACATCTTATCACTTGTCACATATTATAACATGACGCATCAACTAGTTCTGAAGCGCAAGCAACTGTGGCACTCTTATGTGTTCGTGGTCAAGTATTTTGTTCTGTTTAACATAGCATGACTGGAAAGCATTGTAATAAATCAACTATTTGAGTATACAGAGAAAATGTCTGATTTTAATTATTTTTTATTTACCACTAGCTGACCCGCGCAACTTCCTCTGCGTCACATTTTCCATAAATGCTCCGCTTCTATTGGTCATAGCGTGATGTTATATAGTCTATAGCCTTCCTCGATAAATGGACTATCCAGCGCAAAAAAAAAACTCAATTCGAGCCGGTAGTTCCTGAGATTAGTGCGTTCAACCAAACAAACTATTCTGCTTTATAATATTAGTATAGATTTAAATGATACCTATAAGAAAAATAGCATATAAATATGGACCATCTGTTTGTTTACTTCACTGAATCAAAAAAATAAAGCACTTCTCTATTCTCTTTCTATTATTCTCTCTTGAAAAGTGTAAGTGTTTACAGGCTGTATCATCTTTTTACTTTCACAAATATAAACTGTTGTGTGATGCTAGGCATTTTATAGATTTGGTTGCTCTAAATGTTACATGGTTATGGTAAAAATGTAAGTAGTAGTACAAGTTGATGCCCGTTGAGCTACTTATGTTTTAGAACGCACGGGTCATCACGGGTGTGGGGTGTTTGTGTTACCTTGGACACGGTGTGCTTCTGCTCCTTCCACGTGGGCTCTGAGATCTTGCCGAGCTGGATGTCTTTTTTGAGGCGCAGACCCTGCCACAGGCTCTCTATGCTCAGCTCTGAGCCTACGCTGGGCGCCACCACTTCCTTGGGCTTGTTGTCAGTTCGTGCTGGTGTCACTTGCTTAGTGGAAGGTGACACTGCTTTAGTGGTTTCCTCAACAGTCGTAAATTTGACTTTATTGTCAGGTATTTGTGTCTTGTCTACTTGAGTGACGGAGGACAGGCGGGCCGCCACCACCTTCTCAAACCTCTGTATTAAATCTATGACAATGGAAATGTTAAGTAGATTAATTAATAAATAACTTATTTAATTAAAAAAGTTTGAGTAAAAATTTAAAAAGCAACATGATGGTTTTTAGATATATTATTTAGGGCTGATTTTTCCAACGCCAGATAACTTTTATGCGTGGAATAAATTTAACGTTTGACAGTTTTTGTATGGAAGAACTGTCAAAAATTCAAAATGAATCTCCGATAAAGTTATCTGGCGTTGGAAAAATCAGCCCTTAGTATGATAAAGCATTTTTCATTTGCTTTTTTTATAAAAAGGACTGTTGGGAATGTCTTACATTTTTAAAACTTAATTTATAGTGGCTGCTGTTGTTGTTGTTGCTTATTTTTAGTAGGGACTCCATTTTCAGCACTTAGACTCCCTAAAGTTAATTGCTATTGATTGAATAAATTGTTTTGCAAGGAACATAATTAAATACATATATTATGTCTCAAGTAACAGCTGAACAATGTTCAGTCAGGACTAAATCATGCCAGTGTGTCAACATTCTCATGTGAACTCTGAACAAGCAGGCGTGTCTCACTTGTTGTGGTAAACTATCACTGTACATGTCATGTCCATGACAGCAGTGCTACGACAGAGAATCGAGCACAACAAAGTAAGCAAGAGCGTTGATGACGTCGGTAGTAGTACGTACTGTCCCACTGGTCGGGCGAGGCGGGCTTCATCCGCTGCACCAGCTTCTCCACCTCCGCGTTGAGGTTGCTGAGCGACAGGTAGTGGCGGATCACGCGCCACTGCCCGCCCAACGACGACATCTTCTCGCACGAGATGACGAGGTACCACACCAGGTGCAACCACGATACCAGCGGCTTCTACAACTGTCGCGACTCGCGCACTCTATGTACACTGTACACTTTATAACTATGTCCAACACCAAGATTCTAATAATTTGTTCTACACAGAAGATATCCAAACACTTTTAAATGTACATTTATATTTAGCAATGTGTCGGCTACTCTCACAACTGTTCTATGAGATAATGTCTGATTTTTGCGCAAAACCTTGGCTCCGCGAGTAAATTCGCAAAAATATAAATAAATCAATGACAGGTTTGCATGACGTAAAATCGGACGATCTTTACCAATGACTAAAGAATAAGAGCTTTACGCAGTGCTACCAACGTGAGCAAATCAAAACAAATCTAAAAACGTTTCGTTTCACGTTTTGTGCTTAAAAAAATGTCAGTGCTACTCACAACTTCTTCATCTCAATTCTCAGTTAACACCACAGATGTACTCAGTATAAACGTATAACATGTAAGACAATGTTCATGTAATTTCCTCAAACTGAAATGCCTTTTCGGAAAAACCACTTTAATATTAATTTAAATCAATTCTGTTAAAACAAACCCCAACTTTGTTCTTAAAATGGAACGTAGAATAGTGCTTGACCTACTTTTACGTTCATATAATAATTAATAACACTTCTGGTTTACAAAAATTTTAAACTGTTTTTTGTGTGAACTTTTATCTTTTGTTTACAAACTACTAATACTCTTCAGAGAGCTTGTTATCGAGCAAGATTCAAAGGTACACTGAGCTTTCGTAAACAAGGCTTGCGAATTATATAGCAGTATTTTATCAAAACATGTTTTGACACTGTTTAGATTAAGACGACGAATGCTCTCAGCTGGTGCGAAGGTGACGACGTTGGCGCTGGGTCGACGCGGTGCGGGCGGCGGGCGGCGGCGCCACGCCACCGCACACACCTCTCACGTGACCACTCACTAACTAGCCGCGATTTGTAAACAAATATCGTACGATCGCGTCTTGTAAGCGGGCCAAGTATTTCCGTGTCAAAACAATGAGTGTACCGCAACGTGGGGATAATTCACAACCATTTCATTATAAACAATCATTATTATCTATGTACAATTATACATTCCGTAGCTTATTGTAAACAGCCGGGATATTCAACATCTCACCTTTAAACTTAGGCTAGGCGCGCACTCCGGGGCTGCTTTCAGGCGGCTCCTGCCCAACCTGGGGGGACCGAACGCCTCCTGCCGTAGGCTATACGCGGGGGTCGTGCGGTCCATGGCCCTTTACGGGGCCCCGGTGTGGGCGCGTTCATTGAGGCAGCGTGCTGCGAACCACTTGAACGCGCCCCAAAAGGTGGTGGCCCTCAGGATGACCCGAGGGTACCGCACGATCTCGCGCGAAGCGGCGGGTCTCCTTGCCGGATTGCCGCCATGGGATCTGGAGGCGGTGGTCCTCGCGCGCCTGCATGATTGGCGCGCGGAGGTACTAAGCCGGGGGGAGACTCCGCTGACGCGGCAAATTGTCGCGCAGCGGACGGACTTCCGGCGCGATCTCATGGCGTCATGGAGACGACGACTATCGCAACCCAGCGCAGGGCACGCCACAATAGCGGCGATAAGTCCCCTCTTTGAGGAGTGGCTTGAGAGGCGCCACGGCGTCCTCACCTTCCGCCTGACGCAGGTCCTCACCGGACATGGATGTTTCGGGAGGTTCCTGCACCGAATTCGGCGGGAGGAAACGCCCGGGTGTCACCACTGCGAGGATCGACCGGAGGACACGGTAGAGCACACTGTGCAGGTGTGCCCCGCTTGGGCGGCGCACCGCCGTGTCCTCGAAACGGCGATTGGCGGCGACCTCTCGCGTCCGGCCCTGGTCCAAGCCATGGTCCGGAGCGAGACGGAATGGGACGCCGTTGCCTCCTTCTGCGAAGCAGTCATGCTAGCGAAGGAGGTGGCGGAGCGGGAGAGGAGACCCTCTCGTCCCGGCCGCCGTGGTGGACGCCGCGGGCGTCGGGGGCCACCTGGTGACCTCCGGCCACCGTAGGCGCGGGCCTGTGGACGGCGAGCTATGGGTGGCTCGCCGTCCGTCCATCTAGACAGGCCGTGTCGACGGCGCGTTAGTGTTCCACGCGCGCCTCAAAGAGAGTCAGCAACACAGAGGGGCCCGAAAGGGCCGACGCCTGCCGGAGTCGCGGGATTATTCGCAAGAGACACCGTGGCTCCGGAACACAAAGGGCAATGAAGGAACATGGATGGGTTTTAGTCAGTAGAAGTCTGACACTCCCTCCCGCTACACCCAGAGCGGGAGGAGTCATTGGATGATTTCCCATCCCTAAAAAAAAAAAAAAAAAAAAAAGTCTTGGCGCGCACTCATCGGCACGGCTCCCTGTCGTTTCGTGCGACCCAGGTTCTCTCGAGGCATGGCTGCTTCATGAGGTTCCTGTGTCGCATACGCAGGGAGCCGGACGCTCGGTGTCACGACACGACACGGCGCGGCATACGCTGGCAGAGTGTGCCGCTTGGGAAGAGCCACGCCGTGCCTTCATCTCTACGGTAGTCAGTGACCTCCTGCTGCCGGCTATGGTCCGGGATATTCTGTGCTATGGTCAACGGCTGCTATGGGACGCGGTGGTCAACGGCTGCTATAGGACGCGGTGGTCTCTTTCTGCGAAACTGTTATCGCGCAGAAGGAGGCTGCGGAAAGGGAGAGGGAGACTTCGACCGCTCTCACGACCCGCAGCAGGCGCACTGTGCGTTGAAAGAGGGATACACTGCCCTTTTCCGGCCCCCCTAACTGGGTCTAGGGGCGGCAGACTTGGGGATGTCCGTCGCCCCCATTCATCCGGACCCGAGGTGGCGGCGCGTGGTGTTCCCGTGCGCGCCACTTTGACGTCGCGGGGGGAGTCAAACACCTCAATCCTTGTTCTTTTTATAATTTTCATTTTAATTATTAGACACTTCATAGTGACGAAAACATTTTTAAAAGTATTATTTTCAAATTGAAACAAACTGTTGAGAGGTATTATATGGATCGAAATGATAAAACGTATTACATGTTGGAAACATTCATATTGACATAACAGAAAAGACAGGATAAAAACAAAATAATTATTATAAAAAGCAAAGATAAAGAGAAAACCTCCTTCAACATCCTCCCTTTTTCGATAATCTTTATCGTATAAGTCCCACCATTCCTGAAATTAGATCCAGTCTAGGTTTATGCACAGGCTTAGTCAAAATATCAGCACACTGGTATTCAGTGGGAACATACTTAAGTTGTACCATCACTGTATCCTTCTGGCTGATTCATGTAGATATCTTCATCTAATGAACCATTCAAAAATGCAGTTGCTACATCAAACTGTCTGAGGGATAACCCTTCATTTGCAGCAATGCTAAGAATCGATCTTATTGTGGCCATTCTAGCAACAGGACTAAATGTATCACTATAATCAACTCCTTTCTTTTGTGTATAACCTCTTGCTACTAATCTCGCCTTATGTTTGTCAAGACTTCCATCAGCATGGGTTTTAACTTTGAACACCCACTTACAAGAAATCAGTTTTCTGTCTTTTGGTTTATCCACCAAAATCCAAGTTTTATTCTCTTGTAGAGATTTTAGTTCGCTTTCCATTGCTTTTAACCATTCCGCTTTCTGAGGACTTTTTATTGCTTCTTTGTATGATTTGGGTTCATCAAAATCACTAACAATAGTAGACATAATAAAATCTTCAAATCGTTGTGGTGGTCGCAATGTCGATCTATCTCTTAGATTCCTTGTCGTAGCATTTCCTTGTTCGTCATCTGCATCTGAATCACCTTCTGATGATTTAGTTACTAAGTTCATCCGATATCGTAGGCAAATTGGGAATTGTTTCTTCAAAACTCGCACCATCATTCAATGTTTGAGGCATGTCTGAAATAGTTGCGTCTTGTAAAATATCCTCCGTTGCATCTAACATTGGATGATTTTCTATAGTTTTGGGAAAATGAACCTCCATCTCAACAATTGGACTTTGTTTTTCTATTTCAGAGACATCTGACTCTAATCCAATAAATCTGATGACTGACTCGTTGAATATTACGTCTCTTGATCGTATCAGTGTTGGATTCGATTTGTTGTTTATGCTTAGTAACCGATAACCGTCATCACCATCATAACCAATGAGTCTACATTTTTGAGCTTTTCTGGACATTTTCGTTCTCTTTACTTTTGGAACATGAGCATTACATTCAGTGCCAATGATTCTCAAATGTTTGATTGAGGGTTTCTTTGTAAACCATAACTCAAACGGTGATTTTCCTTCCATAGAAGTCGGTCCAGTTCTATTCATAACATAAGCAGCCGTGTTGACAAGCTCAGACCAACAGGAGGGTGGAAGTTCTTCGTGAGCGTGCATCATAGTACGAGCAGCTTCTACCAAAGTTCTGTTGTCTCTCTCATTACACCCGTTCTGTTCCGGTGTATACGGCATTGTCAAACGGTGTTGTATTCCATGATTATTTAAGATCTTCACAGCTTCATTTTGGAATTCTCCTCCATTATCGCTGAGAATTGTCTTTATAATATGACCAGTAGTCTTTGTTTCGTTTATCATTTCCACAAGTTTATCCTTCACTTCAGACTTGTGCTTGATGAAATAAACATGCCGAAACTTACTGAAATCGTCTTTAAATAAAACAAAATAACGAAACTTTCTGAATGAATTAGGGAACGGACCACATACATCTGTGTGAATGATCTCTCCTGGTGCTTTAGCTCGCTCTCTGGTTCCAAATTTAAATCTATGTGTTTTACCATAAACACATCCTGTACATAATTCAGAATCGAGTTTGACTTTTATACCAAGTTCCTTTTCAATCAATTGCTTCACATGTCTTTTATTCTGGTGAGCAAATCTTTCATGATAGAGTTGTAAAATGTTTTTTGTTGACAGTGAGTTCAATTCAGGAGATGAATTTATAATTGTCTTTACATTTAGTTTATAGAGTCCTCCATTCTTGAATCTTGTGCCAATTAAATTAATTTTTCCATCTACTATCAATTGACAAAATTCTCTTTCAGATGTGAAGACACTCTTCTCAAGTTTATCTTGCGCAGCAAGTACGGAAAATAAGTTTTTCTTTATTGCTGGAACATACCATACATCACACAGTTTAATGTTTTGTGTCTGACCGCGAACGTCTGCTATCAAATCAACTGTACCTTTGCCAATAGCTTGAATTGTTGAGCCATTTGCAGTTGTTACTGTTTGATTATTGCTGAAATGTTGAAAACTGGAAAATATGTCGTTTCGACAGGTGACATGACTTGTAGCACCATTGTCAACAAACCAACTGTCAAGATCTTCTTCAATAATATTTAGGACTTCATTTGTAACAACTTCCATTAATGAGAGGGTCAGATTGGTATTGTTAGCTTGACTTGTCGATGGGCCAGGTGTTTTAGGAGGTTTCCCGTCCGATATCCACTTGTGACATTTTTTAACTTTGTGTCCATATAGTTCGCAATATCCACACTTTTTCTTACGCATAAACTTGTTTTGTACAAATAGAGCTTGTGCTTCAGTAATACCTTCTTTGGTCAAAAGTGAACGTTCGTAAGCACATACTTGTGCTGTCAGATTGTCTATATTTCGATCTTTTCTTGACATCAGCATCCAAGTAGACTTGAAGGAGAAGTACTTCTCATCGGGTAAAGTTTCCAAGATCTTGCAGATTAGTAATAATTCTGGAAGATCATATTTGGTTTCACCTTTTTGAAGTTCCACTTTCAATTCATGCCATATATTTTTCAGTTTGGATATATGCATTGACATGTCATGTGAGGGATCATTTTTGTAGCCAAAGAAACTGTAGCATAGTGAATAGCTTTTGTCCTCAGATGTTCCATTGAACAAAGTGTGCAATTCATCCCAAACCTGTTTAGCTGTTGAGAATCTCATGACCTTTTGTAAAGTAGCATCCGACATATTAGCCATCAAAATAAGCATCGCCGTACCTACTATCTATCTTATGATATGCTTCTAAAGTATTTTCATAATTTGCTTTAACGTCTGCAGTTGCTGTAGTAGCTGGTTTTATAGGTTCTATAAGTTTTCCATTTATAGCATCCAACCCACCAGGAGTACCCCTTAAAAGCAACAGTACCTTACACGCCAAGTTGACCAATTTTCTTCACCTTCTAAACGACCGATATCAATTTTGCAACTCGTAGACGAAGTCGACATTTTGACAGGCCTTCGTTAGAAATATTTTTGCAAATTATTTGTATACAACCTTACTTGATTCGTCAATCAATTATTTCCAATATAATTAAACGCTCTGCTACCATGTTGAGAGGTATTATATGGATCGAAATGATAAAACGTATTACATGTTGGAAACATTCATATTGACATAACAGGAAAGACAGGATAAAAACAAAATATTATAAAAAGCAAAGTTAGAGAGAAAACACAAACTGCTATCTGCGCTTTATTTTAAGAGTAAAATTTTTAGTTACAAAAAGATTAAAGCTCTCTTACTTTACCATTCGTTATTTGCATCTCGTAAATGAACTACGCCCAAATTACAGCCTTGTGATGGATCTCACTCGTACTGTAAAACATATATTATATACATAAAAATCTGACTGGAAATCGGCCATCAGCCTAAGTTACCACGCTTAGATTACCACGTATGCTTAGAATTGCGTTATTATTCTAAGCACGTATGCTTAGGTATATTACAAAAAAATACCAACACTATGGTACCTACGTACCTACTAATACTACACGTTACACAACACGTTTTGTTAGTGAGAAATTAAGAGAGGTCTGGCAGCTTTGGGATCTTAGTCCATTTGCTATGTTTCTATGGGCCTAATAATTATAGCCTCAAAATTAAAAAACATTTTGGATTTTTACAATGCTCAGAAGTGTTCGTGATTTTAATTCGGTTTCATTCAAATATTATGCATTATTTCGAACACTGAAAATAAATTCATGTGTCTGTTGGTTCTTAGGCGAACGATGTATGGACGTATAGCAAAATTCCTTCAAATTAAAACTATTTCAACTATTTAAGCAACCCTACACAAATATGTATAGGGCGAACAGATGATAGGTGATTTGGTACATCCTGCTGAGAGAATACGAAAATATTTCTGAATAAAACCATATACGAGTCCCGTGGGAGAGGACATCCAAAATGTTTAAAAAGGCACTTTTTAACTTGAGCTTCAGATCCGTACATTTTGATTTGATCGGATGCAGCTTGACGCAAAATTACATAAATAGTCAAATCGGATGAAGAAATGGTACTTAAACCCAAACATAAACACGACTATGAAAACTCCGATTTGGATTTTTTTTTTAAGTTTAATCAGGGCGAACTAAATTTATTCCACGCAATACCCTGATGTGAAGATAATAAACGGGTCCAATAATTTCTGTAAATCTATCTATCCTAGATAAATGCCATAGGATAAATATATTAAAAAAAATGTGTGAGCATGTCACTGAGCTAACAAATTATTTCAAAATCCTCATATAATGAGCTATCCAAAGAGGAGAAAAAAAAATCTGGAGAAATAATCAGGGGATCCCGTCAATTGTCTAATACCGCTTATCATCGTAAAATGAAGTTTAAGCGAATTGAATTTTACACATTTTTACAGCGTAAATGGCATGTTTTAATTCTGTATTATAAACATCAATATTTCCAATTTTGTGTCCGTAGAAACTATCAAGTTACTAATTATTTATTATGGAAAAAAAATTGCGGATGTATCCAAACGTCTCCCTGGTCGCGTAGAGGCACATAACACAATTATCCTAGCGGAAGAATGTCAACTCCATACAAAAAAAGTTAAGACTAAATTCGACTGTCCTGCCATCTAGGCGGGTACCACCACACTATTCATAGCGGGAAGATTTAAAAGGGGTTTTTGATTAGGCTCAAAAATTGAATTTTAATGGTTTATTTCAGGAAACTAGAAACGATTCTGCAATAGTAATACAACGGAAAGGTAACATGCGCTACTTTTCCTTAGTATTACTGCAGATTCGTTTCTAGTTTCCTGAAATAAACCTTCACATTAAAGTAAATGGGTTATAGAAATAAAATAGTGGAATCATTGATATATATTTATTTATAAAAATCTGTAGTAACTTAAATCTAGCGGCATTAACATAAAAAAATAGCCTACGACCTATTCTCAGACCTACCAAATACACACAAAAATCGGTCAAGCCGTTACAGACGAGCTCGATAATAAACACTGTGACAAGATTTTTATTTATTGAAGTTTATGAAATGTGAAGTATCTTAAATCTAGCGGCATTTACATAAAAAAATAGCCTATGACCTATTCTCAGACCTACCAAATACGCACAAGAAAAAATCATAAGAATTACAGAGATGAGTTACAGAGGAGTTGGATAACAAACACTGTGACACAGGATTTTATTGATTTCCAGAATCTTTACACCAATACTGATTAACAAGTTTACACAAATGCTGTGAAACATTTTTATGCATTCATGGACAAAATTGCGTTTACTTAAAAACAAAAAAGGTCTAATAACCTTAGTAAGAATGTAGTGTGCGGAGTTGGCGAACGTAAGGAGACTGTTAATTAATAAATTAAAGAAATAACGTAAATAAATTACACTAGTATGCAAAATTTTTGTACAACAATAACAAAATAAAATTTTGTAGACCAGTGTTATTAATAAACTAAACATTTTAGAAAATATTGCTCGCTAATGTTGTAAAATATCTAGTTACTAAAATTATTTAGTTTTAGTTATTTTCTTAATTTATTAACTTAATTAACAGTCTTCTTATGTTTGCCAACTTCACACACTAGTTAACATTTAATAAAATAAGTAAAACTCACTTATGTTTTAAAATATCTATCTTCTTTTTTAAAGATCGGCTACTGGCGGCCTCTACATATTTTCGGTTTTGTAAGGTGCAAAATCTTTTTACACATATTATGTGAAAAACACTACTACTTATAAACTTAACATTTTGTTGAGAATGTATCTCACAATTAGCTAAAAAACTAAAATTTACCTCATTATACATTTTTTTGTATCATCAAGAAGAAACTATTACAAATTTTGGCACATTCTTCAACGCACATTATAAAATTTTTAGACGCGTAAACTAATCTCTTTTTGATTTCATCATACTCTTTAAATTCTAAGAAAGAATGTAAATTGTGTATGTTTGTGGCTTTAAATATTTTTTCACAATCATCACAAGTCACTTTAAGATTTTTTAGGATAAACCCACTTAAATATGCACAAGCTTGCGTTTCCGCAGAGTCCGACAAACTTGCTTCAAATGTGTTGTCCACTGAAGCAAGTATGTCGGATATATGTGGGTCTTTCCTAATTTCTTGGCTTGTGGTGTGTTTTGAAGAAAACAGTCTTTAAAATTAGACATAATTGTACTATAATTGTCTTCTTCACAATTATTTCCTGATTTTATACGGGCCAGATTTGAAATTATGGTGGTTTTCAGCCCACCAATAAATTGTGAAGAAGTCGGGTTAGAATTTGCACCACAATTTGCACGAATAGCTGCGAACAAATTCTCTAATGGATCCTGTTGGAGACGTCGAGTTGCCAGTGATCTAACACCGTGTTTTTGTTTCAGCGCATGAAATATTTTTACAATGCCATTTAAGGTCCATAACCAGCCATTCTTCGAAGGAGGTGAGCTACGACACCCTACAAATTCTAAGTATTCAAAAAACGATTTCATTTCCTCAAAATGTTTTATGTGAGGTGATGTTGCCGTCATGTTGGTGGAGTGCGGTTTATCTTCGTAGATCAGGCGTATCGCTATTTACGGCGTCAAACAATTTGTCCATGTTTGATATCACCTCGGCGGTTGTCGTTGCATCTGCAGGCAATTCACCTGAAAAAAAAAAATAAAATAAAAAAATGATATACTTGAACAGATATTTTATGGTACCAATGAAATGTAATGTATTTTGACCATTGCTCAATGCCTTTTCGTGGCCCTTTATTGTATGCATACTACGTGGGTTTTAGTAGGGGCAAGCTCTTTAGTAAACTCCTAGTGTCCGGAGACGCGTCTCGTCGCGAGCAAGCCCACGGGAACGTTTTCAGAAGTAAGTTGGGAAGAAAATTTTTGAAAAGTGGCCAAAAAACCAGTTTTTTTATGGAAAATCAGAAATTTTTTGGATTTCTCTGCGAGCTAGACGGGCGTGCGAGGTGTCCAGAGACGCGTCTCGTCGCGAGCAAGCCCACGGGAACGTTTCAGAAGTACGTTGGGAAGAAAATTTTTGAAAAGTGGCCAAAAAACTAGTTTTTTGATGGAAAATCAGAAAATTTTTGGATTTTTCTGCGAGCTAGACGGGCGTGCGAGGTGTCCAGAGACGCGTCTCGTCGCGAGCAAGCCCACGGGAATGTTTCAGAAGTACGTTGGGAAGAAAATTTTTGAAAAGTTGCCAAAAAACCAGTTTTTTGATGGAAAATCAGAAAATTTTTGGATTTCTCTGCAAGCAAGACGGGCGTGCGAGGTGTCCAGAGACGCGTCTTGTTGCGAGCAAGCCCACGGGAACGTTTTCAGAAGTACGTTGGGAAGAAAATTTTTGAAAAGTGGCCAAAAAACCAGTTTTTTGATGGAAGATCAGAAAATTTTTGGATTTCTCTGCGAGCTAGACGGGCGTGCGAGGTGTCTAGAGACGCGTCTTGTCGCGAACAAGCCCACGGGAACGTTTTCAGAAGTACGTTGGGAAGAAAATTTTTGAAAAGTGGCCAAAAAACCAGTTTTTTGATGGAAAATCAGAAAAATTTTGGATTTCTCTGCGAGCTAGACGGGCGTGCGAGGTGTCCAGAGACGCGTCTCGTCGCGAGCAAGCCTACGGGAACGTTTTCAGAAGTACGTTGGGAAGAAAATTTTTGAAAAGTGGCCAATAAACCAGTTTTTTGATGGAAAATCAGAATTTTTTTGGATTTCTCTGCGAGCTAGACGGGCGTGCGAGGTGTCCAGAGACGCGTCTCGTCGCGAGCAAGCCCACGGGAACGTTTTCAGAAGTACGTTGGGAAGAAATTTTTTGAAAAGTGGCCAAAAAACCAGTTTTTTGATGGAAAATCAGATTTTTTTTGGATTTCTCTGCGAGGTAGACGGGCGTGCGAGGTGTCCAGAGACGCGTCTCGTCGCGAGCAAGCCCACAGGAACGTTTTCGGAATTACTTCGGGAAGAAAAAATTTGAAAGGTGGTCAAAAAATGTGTTTTTTGATGGAAAATCGAAGTTTTCAGCGACCTGGAGGGGTTTCGATTCGCGCGCAGCGCCGGGAAACCTAGGTAAGTATGGCGAGAACCTGATTCCTGAAAAGAACGGGAATCTAATGACAAATTTGGAAGTTATTGAATTCTGAAGGTGTAAAGTCAAAAGTACAGGAATCCCTTAAGGTGGCACTAGTCGCGGGCTCGAACTCAGTGGTAGGCTTAGAATAATAACGCATAGAAACCTAGTACGAGTGCAAAAAGTGAGGCAACTAAAACTTAGCCTAACCGCTTGACCGCGCGCGGCATGAGTCACGTGATGACGTCAACTGCGCGCGGCTCGATAAAAAAACGCGCCAAAGGCGCGCCAGCTGCGCGCCAGCTGTCCCCGTTATGTAAACATTTTTTATCGTCGCCTCCTAATTCAAGGACCACTTAACTATTTTGTTTGTTCGAAAGCTGATAAACGGCTCTTTATACTTACGTTAAGTGTATGATAACGGTTAGTTTCTATATTTTTTAATTAATTTGTAAACATTGAATATTGGTGAAAAAAACACATTATGTGAACTTTGAACAGGAATAATTTAAAAAGTAAATCGATAACATATATATTTTATGACTTGTATGTGTAGCTGGGTTATATCTAAAAACGATAAATAACAAACAACATACTCCACCGTACAAAAATATTAATATATAAGCGTAAATCTACCTCCAAACATTAGCCATTTCCCGCCATTTTGCATTGTTTACTTCCCGACCCACTGAACAAAAATTCTAATCATAACGTAAATTTCGTTTGTTTTGTTTATGTTTTGGCTGAAATCTATTGCCCAGTAAACATAAAATGCGATAATAATTACTTTTTAGTCAGAACAAGTAGCTAGACTTAATAATTAATCAATTACGATAGCGTTCTGACAACATGGACGCCTTGTGTAACAAGGGCTAAGAAAATCATAAAAAAAACATTATAAAACTTACCCACATGTTTAATTTCACTTGCACACACATTAATCACATCACAATGCACCAATAAAACATTAATTAACACTTTATTACTCAGAAACAACATCATAAACAAGTTTATTCGACACTAGCTGACCCACGCAACTTCGTCTGCGTCACATTTTCTTAATGACATAGCTTAATGATATAGCCTATAGCTTTCCTCGATAAATGGGCTATCTAACACTGAAAGTTCCTGAGATTAGCGTGCTCAACCAAACAAACAAACAAACTCTTCTGCTTTTTAATATTATAACTCAGAGGTTCTCAGATTTTGTTGTGCAAGGCGTTGCGAACGTTCAGGTGAAGATTCTCCCATACGGCGTATTCTTGCTGCCCGTGCTTGAGAACTATGTTTAGTAAGTTGAGACATGGCTCTCTTTAGGTATTTTCAAATGTTTAAGAAAATGTTAATAGCGTGTAATATTCTAGCTCTGAAAAGAACTGTTGTGTAGCCCTGAAAAGAACTGTTGGTTAGCCCTGAAAAGAACTGTTGCTTAGCCCTGAAAAGAACTGTTGTTTGGCTCTGAGAAGAACTTTTGCGTAGGTGTAGTTTTAAGAACGAAATCTAAAGAAAATCGCTCGAAAATTATTAGACTTCGCGCACGACCGCTGCGTAGGGAGCCGACGTACTTATACTTATCTATGGAGCCCACCTCGCGGCCACTCGCGGCTGAGCCGCGCGGGTACCTTAATAATAGATCTAAACTCCCCTCCCGCACGCGCACCCCCGCCTTGGTGACGTCCACTTCGCAACGGGCCGTGCAGCAGAAATCGTAATATTTTAATTTCGCCATAACTTCAAAACCAAACGTCCGATTTTAATCATTCAAAGACCAAATATTATCTACATAAACTGTACTTAGTGATGAAATCTTTATTTTGATAAAGATTAATAGCATGAGTAAAATAAACGCGTTTAAAAGTAGTGCAAAAAAAAATCAAGATTTTTAAATTAAAAAGAAAGTTGTTGTGCCTCACTCGACATAGATAGGTATAGTGTGTCGCGGACTTTTTTGTAGATATTTATAAGATCTACAATTAATTAGAACAATGTATGGTTCTATCTTCTATAGTTTAGGCAGCGTACACAAAATAAGTTACTTTTCTGGTTGATTTTTACACCTTGTGTCCGATAAACCCAAATATCTTACGGAACCCTATTTTTTTCCAAAATAAAATATAGCCTATGTTACTCGTGGATAATGTAGCTTTCGAATGGTGAAAGAATTTTTAAAATCGGTCCAGTAGTTTTTGAGCCTATTCATTACAATCAAACAAACAAACAAACAAACAAAAAAACAAACAAACAAAGTTTTCCTCTTTATAATATTATATTAGTGTAGACTACGTCATTGCGCAACTCGCGTCATACCACAGACTGACTAAAACATTTAATTTCTTTCTAAAAATGGACTCGCCCGTTGCGTGTTTCGTATTTTAAGCATGTAGAAATGTATAAAGATTCGAGTGGAAAAGAGCAAAATGATACAAAATATCGTGTGTTCGACAGAAAAAGACATATTTTGCTGTCAGATTGGCGATTTTAAAATAGGGACTTTTGTTCCGATGACGCAACTCGAGCCAATAGTGATTTAGGAACTTTTGTCCCTATGACGCAACGTCAAACTTAGCCACCAGGCCGTCAGTACTCAATGTCACGTTCCGTCGAACACAGCTCGCGCGTAAATAATTGAAAATGACAGTTTGTTGCGTGAAACGATGTTATAGCACATCAGGAAAACAAAAAAAAGTGATAAAATAACATTTCACAAATAAGTACTCACATTCTATGCACTATTTTTACGTAAATCGATAAATAAAACAAAATTCTAATAACATAACTTGTCTTAACACAGTGTTGCTATTGGTGAGGAAAAAATACCCACATTGCTTTCATTCATGTTTTTCATTTTTGTAATTTTAAAATACAATACTTACTGTTAATTCATATCAAACCCGATGTTTTAACATTGTTTATAATTATAACCCATCAAGCATTCTAAACGCATTGAACAATATCTCATTCTTTATGCGATTTATTTCCTTTTATTTTGAAATAAATTGAATTATACCTTCCGAAAAAATATGTCATATTACATGAAAAATCATGTTTACCTTTTCCAGTCTGTTCCCAACAACATAAAATACTTGCCTTGATAGCAAAATAGTAATGCGTCTTCCCATATTTTGTGGGTAACGGCTTAGTAATGGTATCACTGAAAGCTATATCTGTGTGCGTTAGAGGAACGTAGACACATTCGGCTCACGCACACAAAGAAAATGAAGTGGACCTGGACACACGATTTTGCTCGGGTTTTGTTCTAGACGCGGCTTCTATGCGTTATTATTCTAAGGTGGTAGGCATGGCCAAAAAGCACGCTGTCTCACCTCGCATCATGCCCGACAGAGATAGTACCAGTGATGAGCAGTTAGACGCTAGCCTTCATGCACGTCTAGTTCGCACGCACACAAACATCGTTCCGAACCGTTCCGAACTAAATCGAAGTTACACGATGCACACATACCCAGTGTTGCCAGAAGGTTACATTTCTTACATTTTTCGTAACTTTTGACCCCCTCGCGTAACATGTAAGTAATTTTTGTATTTAAGGCAATTTTCGCAACTTTTGAGAACAACGAGATTTGTAACACTAGATGTTTATTGCAAACAGTTTACGAACGCATTTCGATTTAACGCACCTAAAACTGCGCATCTAAATAGTATTTCACTCCATATCGCACTCACAGATGGCTCTGCATGGAAAGCACCACGACAAAATGAATCGTAAAGTATTTTCTTTAAAACTTGATTTTCCTTGAGCGTGTACGCGCACTTTTCGTACTTCGCAAGTTCCCGCCGTACGCGGTTTCGTAGCTACAGAAATGACTGATTGTGATTTGTTTTGTTTCCTTGCGTTTTGTTGTATTATGTGCGTGAGTGAAGTTCTGATGAATACATTTATTTCCAACTAATATTTTATTTTTTTGGCAAACTGCTTGTCAAAGTTTGCAACTTATATAAAAATAAAAATACAACATCTGTATTTTATTGCAGATGCAAACAAGTAAAATATCTACAAAGAAATAAATCAACGATTTTTGATAACTGTGATTTAAACCTCAACGAGTATTACATTACAATCTATACTAATATTATAAAGAGGTAACATTTGTTTGTAAGTTTGTATGGGGTAATCTCAGGAACTACTGGTCCGATTTGAAAAATTCTTTCAGTATTAGATAGCCCATGTATCGAGGAAGGATATAGGCTACATATCATCACGCTAAGACTAAAAGGAGCCGAGCATTAATGGAAAATGTGACGCAGACGAATTTGCGTGGGTCAGCTAGTAGTAGTAGTACATCGGTGTCACAGGTGTACCACAGTCGGTGGGGAAAATACGTAATTTTAAAAAAATACATTAATGTAACTTTTGGAGCAAAAATGTAACATTTTAGGAAACGAAACGTAACTTACGACTCAAGGGCCCTGGCAACACAGCACATACCGCCACCGCGCGCCGCTGCGCATAGTCGCTCGACGCTCGCCGAGAAATCAGCAACTACCTACCTAAAAACTCTTACTAAAAATAGTAGGCGCTGTGTTATCGTTTTATACCTCTACGGCCCTATAGGTACCTAATATGGATTGCTTATTCTATTGTTATTATGTTTAGTTTTTCCTTGGTGGTAATGCAGCCGCCACGCCGCCACCGACAGATCTGATGCTTACTTGAATAGTCATCGCAGTTTATGTCCGTAGGTACTAGATACATCTACACTAATATTATAAAGAGGAAAACTTTGTTTGTTTGTTTGATTGTAATGAATAGGCTCAAAAACTACTTGACCGATTTCAAAAATTCTTTCACCTTTCGAAAGTTACATTATCCACGAGTAACATAGGCTATGTTTTATTTTGCAAAAAAAATAGGGTTCCGTAAGATATTTGGGTTTTTCGGACACAAGGTGTAAAAATCAACCAGAAAAGTAACTTATTTTGCGTACGCTGCCTAAACTATAAAAGATACAACCATGAATTGTTCTAATTAATTGTAGATCTTATAAATATCTACAAAAAAGTCCGCGACACACTATACCTATCTATGTCGAGTGAGGCACAACAACCATTTTTTTATTTAAAAATCTAGTTTTTTTTTGGACTACATTTAAACGCGTTTATTTTACTCATGCTATTAATCCTTATCAAAATAAAGATTTCATCACTAAGTACAGTTTATGTAGATAATATTTGGTCTTTGAATGATTAAAATCGGACGTTTGGTTTTGAAGTTATGGCGAAATTAAAATATTACGATTTCTGCTGCACGGCCCGTTGCGAAGTGGACGTCACCAAGGCGGGGGTGCGCGTGCGGGAGGGGAGTTTAGATCTATGTAAGGTACCCGCGCGACTCAGACGTGAGGTAGGTAGGTAACAGTTTTTCTCACGGTTTTTCTGTAGTGTATTTAGTATCAGCATTGCACCCGTGCGAAGCCGGGGCGGGTCGCTAGTACCTAATAATGAAATTAGTTCTAAGTACCATCCTATAAATTGTTATCAAAATTACTTACTTACCTACCTGTCTTCTTAATTTTTAGGGTTCCGTAGCCAAATGGCAAAAAACGGAACCCTTATAGATTCGTCATCTCTGTCTGTCTGTCTGTCCGTCCGTATGTCACAGCCACTTTATTCCGAAACTATAAGAACTATGCTGTCGAAAACTCTAAACTTGGTAAGTAGATGTATTCTGTGGACTTATTATCTACCTAAACCTGTAGGCCGGTATAGTATGGATTGGGGTTCTAAAATGATATCGAGGTTTCTAATATCATTTTTTTATAAACTGAATAGTTTGTGCGAGAGGCACTTCCAGAGTGGTAAAATGTGTGTGTGTCGTGTAACTTCTAAAATAAGAGAATGATAACACTAAAAAATATATGATGTACATTACCATGTAAACTACCAGCGAAAATTGGTTCGAACGAGATCTAGTAAGGAGTTTTTTTAATAGGTACGTCATAAATCGTAATCCACAACTTTTGCTTATCCTACTAATATTATAAACTAGCTGTCCCCCGCGGCTTCGCTCCCGTCAACTGGTAACTTTTTTTTTACATAAAAACCTTCTCCTGATGATAACAAACACAACAGAAAAAGAATTGGCCAAATTGGTCCAGGCGTTGTTGAGTTATGCGCTTACCAACACATTTAGCGATTCATTTTTATATAATAAGATATAGATGTGAAAGTTTGTATGTTTGTATGTTTGGATGTTTGTCCGTCAATCACGCAAAAACGGCTGAAGGGATTTGGATGAAATTTGGCACATACATAGGTCACATCCTGGAATAACACATAGGCTACTTTTTATCCCGGTAACATACATGACTTAATGGAGACAGAGGAAGAAGTTGAAGTCCAAAGTTTCTGCTACCTTAGTACTTCAGATTCAAAAGTACCAGGAGAACAGAAACATGTCAATTTTTTTTACTGGGCTAGAATTTTATTACGAGTGCTAAAAGATTCACAATTACAAGGAGACCAGGAACATGTCAAATTATTTTTGGGCAAGATTTCTTTTGAGCCGAAACTTTTCGAAGTATTTTAGGGACTGGTTTTTTTTTACTATTGGTAGGCAAACGTTTGACCGCTATCTCACCTGATGTTAAGCGATGATGCGGTCTAAGGTGGAGCACGCTTGCCTAAAATTCCAAGCGCTACAGATTCACAAGTACCAGGAGAGCTGAAACATACCGAGGTATTCCGGGGCCGGAATTACGAGCGCTACAGATTCACAATTACCAGGAGAGCAGAAACATCTTGGAAGTTTTTTTAGGGCTTGAATTATGAGCGCTTTAGATTAACAAGTACCAGGAGATCAGAAATCTGTCAAAGCATTTTCCACGTTGGAATTGTGAACGCTATATTTTCACAAGTACTAGGAGAGCAGAAACATGTCGAAGTATTTTCTGGGCTGGAAATTGTGAACGCTATAGATTCGCAAGTACCAGGAGAGCAAAAACATGTCAAGGCATTTCGGAGCCGGAATTACGAGCGCTACAGATTCAGAAGTACCAGGAGAGCAGTAACATCTCGAAGTAGTTTCTGGGCTGGACTTTCTGAACGCTATACATAGATTCACGAAAATAGCCAGAAGAGCAGACACAGGTCGATTTATTTTCGGGCCGGAGTTGTGAGCGGTTTAGTTTAAAAATACCAAGAGAACACAAACATGTCGAAGCTTATTTCCGGGCTAAAATAATGAAATCTAAAGATGCACAAGTAACATCAGAGCAGAAACCTGTCGAAGTATTTTCGGGGCTTGAAATTGTGTACCAGGAGAGCAGAATCATATTGAGATATTCCGGGGTCGGAATAACGAGCGCTACAGATTTACAAATACCAGGAGAGCAGGAAGATGTCGAGGTATTTTTAGGCTGGAATAAGCGATATTGATTCACAAGTACCAGGAGACCAGGATCATGACAAAGATTTTCAGGGCTGGAAATTAAGAAACCTATAGATTCGCAAGTACCAGGAAAGCATATAAACATGTTGTTTGGGGCTTGAATTATGAGCACTTTAGATTCACAAGTTTAAAAATACCAAGAGAACAGAAACATGTCGAAGCTTATTTTCGGGCTGGAAATTGTGAACGCTATAGATTCTCAAGTACCAGGAGAGCAGAATCATGTCGAGATATTCCGGGGCCATAATTACGAGCGCTACAGATTCACAAATACCAGGAAAACAGGAACATGTCAAGGTATTTTTGGGCTGGAATTATAGGCGCTATTGATTCACAAGTACCAGGAGAGCAGAAACATCTCGGAAGTTTTTTTGGGGTTTGAATTATAAGCGCTTTAGATTCACAAGTTCTTTAGATCAGTAATATGTCAAAGCATTTTCCACGTTGGAATTGTGAACGCTATATTTTCACAAGTACTCGGAGAGCAGAAACATGTCGAAGTATTTTCTGGGCTTGAAATTGTGAACGCTATAGATTCCCGCAAGCAACCAGGAGAGCAGACACACGTCGATTTATTTTCGGCGTCGTAGTTGTGAGCGGTGAAGTTTAAAAAATACCAAGAGAACAGAAACATGTCGAAGCTTATTTTCGGACTGAAATTAATGAACTCTAAAGATTCACAAGTAACAGGAGAGCAAAAACCTGTCGAAGTATTTTCGGGGCTGGAAATTGTGAACGCTATAGATTCTCAAGTACCAAGAGAGCAGAATCATGTCGAGATATTCCGGGGCCATAATTACGAGCGCTACAGATTCACAAATACCAGGAGAGTAGGAACATGCCTATGTTTTTGAGGACTGGAAATTAAGAACGCTATAGATTCGCAAGTACCAGAAAAGCAAAAACATGTCGAGGCATTTCGGAGCTGGAATAGATTCAGAAGTACCAAGAGAGCAGTAACATACATCTGGAAGTGTTTTCTGGGCTGGAAATTCTGACCGCTATAGATTCCCGAAAATGACCAGGAGAGCAGACACACGTCGATTTTTTAATTTAATAATTATGTCAAAGTATTGCCGGAGCTGGAATTATGAACGGTGCAGATTCACAAGTAGAAACCAGAAGACCAGAAACATGCCAAAGTATGTTTTTCGACAGGAGTCGTGAGCGCTTAAGATTCACAAGTACCTACCAGGAGATCACAAACATGTCGAGGTTGTGTCGGGGCTGAAATCTTACTTTCAGCCGCACCGCAAGGTCTCACAATATCTGGATACCTGAATCATGAAAATGCAGTTCCAAGGATGAGACAATGAGGGGCAGTTCTAAAGTCTACGCAGACGAAGTCGCGGGAAGTAGCTAGTGTATAGATATAACCTAATTTTAAGATTTTGATGTTCCAGAGGAGCTACGGGCACGTGTGAGGTGTCTGAAAGCGCGTCTCGTTGCGAGCAAGCCCACGGGAACGTTTTCAGAAGTACGTTGGGAAGTAATTTTTTGAAAAGGGGCCAAAAAACCAGTTTTTTGATGGAAAATCAGAATATTTTTGGATTTCTCTGCGAGCTAGACGGAAGTGCGAGGTGTCCAGAGACGCGTCTCGTCGCGAGCAAGCCCACAGGAACGTTTTCAGAAGTACGTTGGGAAGAAAATTTTTGAAAAGTGGCCAAAAAACCAGTTTTTTTATGGAAAATCAGAAAATTTTTGGATTTCTCTGCGAGCCAGACGGGCGTGCGAGGTGTCCAGAGACGCGTCTCAACGCGAACAAGCCCACGGGAACGTTTTCAGAAGTACGTTGGGAAGAAAATTTTTGAAAAGTGGCCAATAAACCAGCTTATTGATGGAAAATCAGAAAATTTTTGGATTTCTCTGCGAGCTAGACGGGCGTGCGAGGAATCCAGAGACGCGTCTCGTCGCGAACAAGCCCACGGGAACGTTTTCAGAAGTACGTTGGGAAGAAATTTTTTGAAAAGTGGCCGAAAAACCAATTTTTTTTTTTTTTTTTTTTGATGGAAAATCAGAAATTTTTTGGAATTTTCTGCGAGCTAGACGGGCGTAAGAGGTGTCCAGAGACGCGTCTCGTCGCGAGCAAGCCCACAGAAACGTTTTCGGAATTACTTCGGGAAGAAAAAATTTGAAAGGTGGTCAAAAAATGTGTTTTTTTTTTTTTTTTTTTTTTTTGATGGAAAATCGAAGTTTTTCAGCGACCTGGAGGGGTTTCGATTCGCGCGCAGCGCCGGGAAACCTAGGTAAGTATGGCGAGAACCTGATTCCTGAAAAGAACGGGAATCGTTAGGTTAGGTTAGGTTTTTTTTTTTTTTTTTTTTTTTTTTATAATTTCGGACTATTTCCGCCAACAACATTGGCGCCTATTTTGTATCTATTCCTCATCCATACTAGTTCTCGCATATCATGCCTCTCGTACTTTCATGCTTCATACTGTATCTTTCTTTCATCCTTCACCATTTATTCTGTGGGTGGGACTCCCACTTTTGAGCTATTCTAATCTTTATTTCTTTATTTATAAACTTTACTCTAGTACACTAGGGAAAATAATTTTTACCACTTTCTTTTATTTTACATTTTTGACTTATGAACTATTACATTTTCTTACTACTAATTCTATTTTATTTTACATATTTTTCTTATGTGCTATAAATTAACTTAATTATCTTAATTACAATCTTTCTTATAATACTTCCTTAAACAATATACACTCTATCTTAACCTACTGCTTAGCTTATAATACAATTTACTACACTTATTTCCTATGTTTACATGTTTATATACTCAATATAAAAGAAAACATAGTTAAACACATCATGATTTATTCTTTAAAATTACTTGTTGAGCTATTTTCTCACAGTAGGCTATAAATTTGTTCCTACTTTTACCTTGCATTATTTCCCCTATCATTTCTCTTTGCAATTTAATGTCTATCTCTTGTTCTAGATTATATCGCTCCACCGCAAAAATTGGACAATCTAATACTATATGAGGGACTGATTCCACTATATTGGGGTCACAGGTGCACGATGGACTCTCCTTACACTTAAAACGGTTTAAGTATTCTGAGAACCCACCGTGCCCCGTTAAGACCTGCGTGAGAACGCCTATCGGCCTCACCCGTTTCACAATACGGTAGGCAGCTATGGCATCCGGAAGGAACATTTTCGTCACCGAGCCCGTCTCGCCCGACACATATCTCCGGTTCCACTCATCAAGCGATTCCAAACGGATCTGGCGCTTGATGTATGAAACCGGACACTGGTCGTAGTCCGGCTTCCTCCGTGACGACAACGCTGCTTCCTTGGCCAACTCGTCCGCGCGCTCGTTCCCGGGCAAGCCCGCATGGGCTTTGACCCAAAACAAAGTCACAGCTTTGTCCTGACTCAGAGCCTGAGCCAGTTTAGCTCGCGTACGGACTGCCAGAGGGTGGAGAGAGCTCGGGTTTGTCAGTGTCTGCAATGCTGACATTGAGTCACTGTACAAACCGTAGCTCGTCTCTTTGCGCTTGAGGATTACATCCGCTGCCTTACAGATGGCCAGAAGTTCCGCCTGGTAGACTGTGCAGTACGCGGCAAGGCTAAGCTTGAATTTCTGGATTTCGCCTTCATTATCCCACAAGGATAATGCGGCTCCAACCTTCCCTTCAATCTTGCTGCCGTCAGTGAATATTCGCACTGCCTGCACATTGTTGCTGTCCACAAGCTGTTGGTCTGCCAGGCACATGAACTCCAAAGCCATTTGCTTGGCAGGGTGAGAAGTTTCTGCAAATCCCACCATACCCTCAATCTCCCGGTCTCCCGGCACGAACTGGGACGACCCTCTCCTTGCCTCATACAAGGCGGCTGCCTCTTGTATGCGGAGGTCTAGAGGAAGTATCCCAGCCAGCACCAGTGCCGAGTTGAGTGAGACTGTACGGTAGGATTTGCAGAGCTTCTGGACGAATCCCCGTTGGACAGAGCCTAGCTTCTTCCGTATACCCAGCTTTTTCGTAGCGGGTGCCCAGGCTGCGGCCGCGTATGTGACTATCGGTTCGATCGTGGCAGTGTAAATGACCTGAATAATTTCCCTATTGAGACCCCAGCTGACCTTTGCCGCACGTGCAAGTTGCTTGTAAACATCTGTTGCCTTCTTGCAGACGTTCTTCGCGTGTTCATTGAAGGTCAGCTTGTCGTCTATTGTCAGGCCCAGCAGCTTTATACTCCTTACCATAGCAATGTCAACCCCAGCCATACTCAGAATTGGGGTGTCGTACTTTAATTTGTTAGTTATAAGCATCGCGCAGGTCTTATGTGGAGCAAATCTAAGCTTATTTCTGACTCCCCAACTCTGAGCATGAGCGAGGGCCGCATTTGCAGTTCTTGAGACTTCAGTTGCCGTGTCACCGTCCACGACCAAGACAATGTCGTCAGCGAACGCTTGCACGTAGTACCCCATCCCCTCCAAATCCCGTAGCAGCGGGTCCAGCAACAGGTTCCACAGAATGGGACCACCAATAGATCCCTGTACACAGCCTTTGTTGGTCTCTCTGGTACATTCCTGCCCAGCATATCTGACACTCACTCTTCTGCTGTCGAGGTAACTGTCTAGCAGCCTCCTAGTGTTCACCGGGCACTTTTCCTCAGCCAGCCTGACCCTGATCGCCGGCCACCAGGCACTATCGAAGGCACCCTCTATATCCAACGACACCATGACAATTAGCTTCTTCAGCCTCAACTTGTCTCGCACGTGTTTTATTAGAGTATAGAGGGCGTCCTCGGTGCTCTTCTGGGGGACAAAGCCAAACTGACGAGTACTAAACCGCGGCACAAGCTGCCATTTAACTCTAGCCACCACCATCCTCTCCAGGACCTTCCCCAAGACCGGCAGGAGACCTATAGGTCTGTAAGACTTGGGGTTCGCGTAATCTTCCTTGCCCGGTTTTCTGAGGACTACCACCGTTGCCTCTTTCCAGATGTCCGGGAAGTGCGCCAATTCTAGGCATTTATTGTACAGGGCAAGGAAGTCGTCCGGGTCCTGGCAGATTGCTCGACAGCAGATGTCCGCCGTAAATCCGTCGGCTCCGGGGGCTTTCTTAGGATTAAACTGTTCCACTGCTGTCTTCAGCTCCAGCGGTGTAAATGGTGGGTCATGATACTCATCATGACACCACTCATTTACCCGTCTGGCCGCTTCTCTAGTAAGCCTGTGGTCCTCGTTTTCGTCTTCCTCTGTGTCCTTGGGATAGAAGGTGTCGGCGAGTAAGGCTGCTGATTTTTTCGGGTCCATATAGACACCATTGCGCATCAACATCTGGTCTTCCTGTCTCTTGGTGGTCCCTCTGATGACTCGGTAAATCCCCTCCCATACAGTTTCTCGGTCCTGCTTTTCGCAGAAACCTTTCCAACTGGCGACTCGGGCTTTGTTGGCTTGACTCTCATATTCTTCCTTCGCTTTCAGGTACTCGTCGACGACCATGGCTCGACGGACCGGTGCGGCGTTGCGGATGCGATTTTTCTTTCTGGTAACCTCCTTCTTCTTCGCAGCGAGCTCCTCGGACCACCACGGAATGGTTATTTTAACCCTATTTCTTATTTTCGGGATTGCCTCCTCACAAGCTTTTGCTATCGCGTTATTATAACTTATAACTAGTTTTTCAAGTTCTTGCTTGTTGTTTATCTGTCTAATGTGATTTAAATTAATGTTATTTTCAATTTTGCATTCCCCCAATTTAATTTTAAAATTTTCCCAATTTGCTTTCTTAGTGTTGTATTTCCTTGTGGTTCTGACTATGTTTATCCCTTTTTCCCTCTTTTGATTTATATAAAATAAAATGGTGTTATGGTCCGAGCTCGTTGCGCCTGTATCGACTCTCCATCCGTCCACCAGGTCAAAAAGATCGAGCGAGCATGCCGTGACGTCTACGTGGCTCTTGTACACTACGCCGCCTCTGATCGTGTAAAAGGTCGGCATATCTCCAGTGTTCAGTACCTGAAGCTCCAGCTCTTCCAGGGTCCCGGACATCTCTTCTCCCCTGAGGTCTTCCATAGTACTTCCCCACCAGGTACTCTTTGCGTTGGCATCTCCGCCAATTAGTAGTTTTCCAATGCCCAACTCCAACTTTATTTTGGTCAGCTGATCCAAGTAAGGCCCTATGGGTTGGTCTGGCTCGAAGTAGTAAGAGACTACTGCGATTTCCCAGGCTTTGGTCCGGATCCCCACCACAACGATGTTGTTAGTGGTGAGTTTCGGGTAGGGGATGACGTCCAGATCATCATCAAAGACGGCTATTGCCGCTTTGACCCTCCCACTTCCTTCAACCTCGCACTGGTAGACTCTCGCACCACGGTAGCTCTTCATACTCCTTGCTCCTCCCACATAAGGTTCCTGGATCAGTGCCCATGCGATTGCTCGCTCACTGGCCTCTAAAAAGAGTTCGGTGGTTGCCAGTTCCTTTCTTTGTAGGTTGGCTTGGGCTACTACGTATCTTCTGATTGGGGTGCCTGCCCTGTCGCCCGTCACAACCTTAGCAGTAGGCTACTCTGGCTCTGGCCAGGACCTCGCTTCTCTTCCTTACTGGGCACTCGTCACTGAATGCGTTGTGTTCAGTATTATCTAGCTTTGCCCGCATACAGTTGCAGCACGAAGGGGCTGTTCCGGCCAACCAGTCAACGCATTGCGTCCTCATGTGAGGTCCCCCGCAGTGACTGCATTTTTCGAGTTGCTCTTTACAGATCCGGCGTCCATGCCCAAACCCAAGGCAAAGGGAGCACTGGACAAGCGGCGTTTGGTCAGAGACTCGAACTCTCTGCAGGTCTACGTGCACGTACTGTCGATCCTGCAGTCTGTTCCATAATTTTGGGGAGACCCTCAGAACAATGTGTTGCGTGTGGGGGTTTTTTGTCTTCTTTTTAAAAAGTACCTCTACCCGGTCATCTTCTTTTGGTATCTCTGCGAACACATCTCTATTTTGGTTCCGCAGTGCCTTAAGAATGTCTTCATCAGTGTTGTAGGTCATGACGTCTCTGAGGATCACCAAGGGGTCCCTATTCTTAACGTCCTCGACCCTCAACACGTCCCCCACGCTTGCTAGCCTTTTCTTGATCTTTTCCCTTTCCTCTTCTGTTTTGCAACCCAAAACTACTTTCCTATCTTTTGCCTTCCTAATCCTATCCACTGTGACCCATCCCTCCTTCGCGTCGACCGCCTTTCTGATGTGGTCTATAATTTGATCCCCAGTTTCCGTTTCCTTAGTGGAGGTGACTACAACGGAGTGGAGCGCTGTTTGGATCGATGGCTGCTTGATAGGCCGACTTGCCTTGCCTTGCTTCTCCATATTCTCTTCGTTTGATTTGAGCGCCTCTTTCAACCTATCAAGCTTCTCGCTGTTCTCTCGCAAGTTTCGGCTGTGAGCTTCTAAAGCCTCTTTGAGAGATTCCATCTCCTTCCCCGTGCTGGAAACTACTTCCATCTTATCTTCTACCTCAATTTGCGCTTGTGTCCCTATAGAATGGGTTGCATTCTTCGGTAGTGGAGCTTTTCCTTTCTCCTGCTCAGATTCCTTTATCAACAGGTAGAGCCTGTCCGCCTGGGCCTTTACCTCCTCCTTGGTCTCCTTCTTGGTCGTTTTGGAGTTTGTCATGTATGCTTTGATTTTGTTCATACATATTCTGGCCTCAGCTACCCTGGTTCTGGTTGCTGGTGGACTCAGGCAGACAAACTCGACGGATGCTCGACGTAAGGGCTCTGGTGTCGACCTGAGAGGCGCTTTCCCGGCAGTTGGTTTCACTGGGGAGGCCTCTTTCCGTGGAGGGGTCTCTTTTCTTGCAGGCTTCCCTGCTTCCAATTCACCCTCACTTTTCCTCATGTCTTGCGCAGAGGTTCCGGTCTCTTCCGAAGTGTTCAGCGGGCTTTTGTTTGGCGGGTTTGCCGGTTTTTTGATGGGTGTGCGATAACCTAGTATCATCTTGTTGTGTGGGGATTTGGATCCTAAAATAGTCCGACGTCAAGGGGTATTGTATAAGGTACCCCTGTCAATGTAAATTAAGGTAAATAAAGTGTATAAGTATGTAAATGTGTAAAGGACAAAATAAAGAAAAATAAAGAAAATAAAAAAATAAGAAAAAAAAATGTAAACAACAAAGCAAAAAAAAACTTTGTCAGTTCTGTTATATTTATTCAGCTACTGTTTCAACCGGTTCACGTACGCGGCCGGGAAGTCAACAGACGCACCCACGCAAGATTCACCAATGCCGCAATAGCCGGTCCTATAGTGAATTTATATTCCCACAGATATGCACAATAATGCAAGGTTTAAAGGGTAAAAGCTAGCGGCAATCTATATTCCCGCTTATCAAGAAAATAGCCTCTGTGAGAGTACAGTCTCGCTTTCCAAAGTTAACATAAATTTGAAAAAGTCTTATTACCTAGATTTTATAGAGTCTGGCTCTGTCAATTTTCTAGTCAGTTAGTTTTTCTTAACCCTTGTGTGGCTCAGAAGTCGATTTAGATTTTAAAAAGAGAGTTTCCTGCTCTTTTCGAAAATGACTCTATGTAGAGTCTATCCACTAACTTCGTTGGATAGAGCTCGCCGAGCCCGTTTTAGCAACCCCAAACACGGTGCACCTAGCCCCAAGGGTTCCGGAGCAATGGCAGCTTTAAATTTGTGGTTTTTTGCCAAGATGGCGGCCTTAAAATGGTTAAAGCCCAATATCTCCGCAACCACCGGACCGAATTTACCCGTGCTTGGGTTTACCTTACTGTGCTCGACGAGATCCACGCAACGGTGTATCTTTCAGGCTGAAAAATTTTTGACTCCTGAAAAAGCCTGAAAACTAACCCCCCTGAAGCAGAGCCGTCTGACAACCCCCTCAAAGCAAACCCCGTCGCTCTACGACCCCCCGTTATGGAGATACAGGTGTTTTAAAATCCCACAAGATGGCGGCACAGCTGTCAAAGTACAACTTTGACAGGTGTTATCTCCACGTTGGATGGTCGTAGCGCACCTGAGTTTGGGCTCTTTTGACTTGGCTCGTTCCGTTCTATCGTGCAAGGTGGCTTCCAGGATCCTGAAAATTTTCAGCCCTGAATCGCCTGAAAACTATTTCGCTCGATAGGGCCTGTCCCCCCGACCACTAATCCAAAATCCGCGATCCCCTACGACCGCTGAGTCCGGAGCTACGCTGCGTCAAAGTTTTCCAAGATGGCCGACGAACTGTCAAATGCCAACTTGAAATAGCTGTAACTCCGCAACCGCTTATCGGCGAGAGCCGCGGTTTTGGACACACACGTCGGCCTTATTTGCCCTATATGGAAAAACTGGTTTCAGCGCTGCAAACCTTCAGGCCTGAAAAACTCCTGAAAGCAGGATACAATTTTTCCTGCTGGTCTGCCGCTTATAACTATGGAAACCCGGGTTTCCTACGTCCAATAACTTCGGAGATACAGGGAATTTTATGTCGTAACCAGTACAACCAATATGGCCGAAAAAAGCTATATCCGTCAATTTCGAAGTTATTGGGCGCAACTTTGGGCTTAATCTAGTCACAAATGACATATAAAACACATTCCTGGTGTCAAAAATTTATTAATTCTATTTATTTACGATTTATGTCAGAAAAACACTAAAAATTGAATAACTTCACAACCGCAATTTGGAAAATTTTGAAAAAAATGCCTAAATTATGAACAAATGGTAGACTACAACAATCTTAATAAATATTTCTGAATTTTTTAATTTAACAAAGGGAAATTTACAATTATTCGATTTTTACGGTTTTTTAATTTTAAAACAAAAACTATACAAGTAAAAAATCTGGTTATTTCAGGTGGTGTTCTACTAATAAGCGCGCAAAAGATAGCAGTTGGAGATCTTCAAAATTCTGTTTCTCCCAGGAGTTATAAGGGTCCAAACTTTTGATTTTCAAATAATAATAATAAAAGAACCATATGTCATAAAATTATTTTACTTGCGAAAATATACCCGGTCCACTGGCTTCTTTCGTGTCGCAAAGTTTCAGGTCGCTGCGACGCCTCCTTCAGGTTTTTCAGGCCACGTGCTTTTTTGTTTTTTGCGAATAACTCTGAAAGTTCTGGGTTGCCGCTGAAGCCAAGTAGCCAGGAACGAAGCCGAAGTTGTTGCACTATGTTTTTCAATAGAAAAACATGTGGTCGTCGATCTTGTTTGACCGCTAAAGCGGTAAAACGTCTCCGCCCGATGAACTTAACCTCTAAAATTGAGGTTTTTCAGTGTTTGAAACGCAAAACACTGCAATCTGGGTTGGGGTGTCACTTAGAAGTGTGGGAGACACTTTTCTGCACACACTGACACTTGAATCGTTAAAATCCGATCACTTTATACCACTTTTTTCGTATTTTTAAGCGTGGAGCGACTCTAAAAACGATCCGACCGCCACGAGAGCTGGGGGGGTACTGGTTAGGTTAGGTTAGGTTAGGTTAGGTTCCTGCGGGGGACCCCCCACACTGTTTGCATCCACGTCGCGTCCCCTGGAAACGGCCCAGTTCTGTCACCGTAACGGAGTGGCAGACTGGGCACGGCCAAAGTACAGTGTGCATTCGTAGTCTATTTTATCCTCACCTTGCGGTTTTTATCTTTTTGCGGTTTGACTACGTTCTTGGAGGAGGCAATGCCTAAGCCCAAGCGGGACGCCATAGGGCGTTTCTTAAAAGGCCCTTCTCAGGGCCAACCCAAAGGCCCTTCTCAGGGCCAATCTGACGCTTCGGCGTCTGAAGCTAGCCGCGCGCCGTCTGCAGCTAGCTTCTTCGGAACGGCGGACGAGACGTCGGACTCAGACGAGTCCCTCGTCGGCGTCTCAGACGCGGGCGGTTCGCAGTCGCGGAAGCGCGCCGCGCGTCGCAACGACGGGTCGGAGGGATCTTCGGCCTCTGGATCGACAGGGCTGCCAAAGGCGAAAAGGCCAGCGACAGTCTCAGACACCCACTCAGTGGGTCTCGAGGATGCCCAACGCCAGCTGGACCTGGCTCGGCGGGCACAACTCCAGGTAGAGCTGGAGGAGATTTGCTGTAGCTGTTTGGATATTGTTTTTAGGTACCTATTTGTTTCTGGCCTTAGGTTTCTGGATTGTTATAAATAAGGGCAATGGGGGAAAGGGGTGGGGGGAAGGAAGAGGGAGGGGAGGGGGATGAGGAAAGGGGGGGTTTCTTTCTTGCTGTTGCATTTATTTATTACTTTAAGATTGTGGCAATAATATATATATATACATAAATTATACATATTTATTGGCATTTCTTACTCAGGATTTTGTATTTTTCTCAGCCTTTTTAGGGATTGTTTGGGTGTATATTTGATATATTTGTATATATTTACTATATATTTTGTATATCTAGGGGGGGGGGGGGGATTTCTAATCGTAAGCCGTTGTCGTCCGAGCCAGATAGTCCCATTTCTTACGGACCGGGCACTCCACACTAAATGCGTTGTGATCGGTCCTTTGCAACTTCGAGTGCAAGCAGTTGCAGCACTGCGGTTCGTTACCAGCGACGAATTCCACGCACTTCTCGCGTAAGTGCGGTCCTCCGCAGTGACTACACCTGTCTGCACTCTCCGTGCAGAATTTTCGGCCATGCCCAAATGCTAAGCATTTAGTGCATTGGATGAGCGGCGACTGATCCTCCACCCTGACTCTTTGCAAGTCAAGGTAAAGAGCACCAGCCTCCGTCATCCTCTGCCATACCCTGGGTCTGACTTGGATGACAACGTGCGCCGTCTTTGGGTTTCTCGTCCTTTTCTTATATTTTATAACCATTCCTAATTCTTCCTGGTCCAAGTCCCTAAAGATGTCTTCGTTCTGGGAGTAGAGCGCCTTCACCATCTCGTCGTCTTCGCTGTCCAAAAAGACGTCTTTTAGGACGACGAGCGGGTTTTTATTTGTCATGGGCGCCACTACTAACCCTTCACCTCGGCTCTCAATTCTTTCTCTAACTCTTTTGAGCTCTGCTTCTGAGTCGCACCCCAGTATGACCGTTTGGTTTTTAGCCTTGCGGACTTTGTTGATTTTTAAGCCAGTTCCCCTGGCATCGACCGCCATCTTCACCCTGGCGAGGACCCTGTCAGCAGTGTCCTGGCTGACTTCAGACGTGACAGCCAACGAATGAAGTGCCGGTCGATGCCCGGGTTTGGCTGCAGCTACGAAGGCGTATGACCGCGAGTCGGTTCTCGCCTCGCACGCCAGCTCTCCCACAGCCTCCGTTATTTTTCCGGTTGCGGCGGCGACCCCCCCAGCAACGCCATCGACCTTTTCCTCGAGATCGGCGACAGCTCGACCAACGATCCCTACCCCTTCGATCGTGTGTTCGATCCTGCCGCCGACCTCGCTGATCTTATCGAAGACCGTGCTGATGATGTCGGCGCCGCAATCGTCGCAGTGGTCGGCCAGGTCTCGGAACCCTTTGGAGACCTTCTCCTCCAGGTCGTTGAGCCGCGCCTTTATAGACGTTTCCACCCTGTCAAGCCTCTCAATGTAATCTTCCGGCAAATCGGGTGACGTAGGCGTGGTGTTTTCTTTAATGGGTGGATCCGTCTTTGGCGCTGTTTCCAGCTTTTTAACTCGCCTGCTCAACTCGAAGAGGACCCGTAGACACTTAACAGACTGGGTCTCCAGGAAGATCTTGATATCCCTCCTCATCGAGGGGTAATCCCTGACCCTCGATGGGATATCCTCAAAGGTCTTCATGACCTCCTGGAGAAGTTTGTCATTGGATGAGGCAGCGAAGATGTCATTCTGCTTTGTGTAGGCCTCCATGATGTCCACGGATCTTCTTTTCCTTTCTGGTCTCCGGATAAATGTTTTGGCAGCGTCAAGCGCCTGTCCAGCCGAGACCAACGGGCTGGGGGTAGTGATGGGTGCGACAGCGCCAGAGGTCCCCGCCGACGCCAAAGGCGTTTCGGCGGTTCCCGCTAGGATCCCCCGAACGGTGTCCTTCCGGTCGTATTTTAGGGACAGCCCCTTCGGTGCTTCGCGCACTCCAGAGGGTCCCTCATTTCCCTGGTTGGTAGGTGACGTCGTTTCTCGTCCGCTGGCGCTGGCTCCTTTCCCTTTTACTGGGGTGCGGATTCCAAGGACCATCTTGATCGCTGTGCCTTGTGTGTAAAGTGCACAAAAATGACGGGGAAAGTTGTCAGTGGGTATATAAAATATAAATCAATGAAAAGAGATATTAATTTTTTTAAAAGTAGTCTCGGAGGACTGTTAAAGGTCACTGTAGAATTGTCCCTGTAGAGGGGGGATCAAAAGTAAAATAAAAATAAATAGGGTATACTAATTTTGTCCCTAAAATCAGGTCGAATTTCTCCGGTAACAATAAATTTCAAAAAACCACGTCTTTTGAGGAAAAACGAAGTTTTCAGCGACCTGGATAGGTTTCAATTTCAATTAACCTAGTTTAGTATGGCGAGAACTCGATTCCTCAAAATTAACTGAAGAAGAAAAAAAAAAAAAAAAAACCGGTTAGTTCCAAAAGTACAAAAGAAAAAATTACTGAAAGTCAAAAATTTATTGTCAGTGCTTTGACGGAGGCCTGAAGGTTTCCACACCAAGGCTCCGTAAAATCGGTATTTTATTATGAGGGGGTGGGGGAGGGTCCAATTGGGAGGGGATGGGTTCCTCTTGGGTGACTTTAGCCGTGGTGTCTTCGACACCACTAAGGCTGATTTTGAGGTCCAAACTCTTCTACCTCCTCCCGTTCCCGAGATATAGCCCGTTAAAGGATGAGGGGTATTTGAATTTAGGGACAAACAGGAGGAAGTCGGGAAACGTGGGGGGGAATGGGTACCTCTGTGGTGGTTTCGACCTCGTGGTGTCTTCGACACCACTCAGGCTGAATCCGTGGTCAAAATTTGCCTATCTAGTTTGGTTCCAGAGATATCCGCTTTTTTAGGAATTTCTGCCTTACCGTACCGCGCCGTGTCGTAGGCCTTTAGGGTAGATGTTCCTGTTGACCTAGCTGGGTCTACCCTATTCCGATTTCGGCGCGGGTGGGCTCGTTTTTTCGGTCTTGTTGAGCTCTTTTTGGTAGGTCAGGTTTCGGGGTCCAATTTAGGGGGGATGGGGTTGGGGGGGTTTCTAATTTGGAGACTGGATAGGGTGGTTTTGAGGGGAGGAGGGTGGTAGTGTATTGGGGTAGGGGGATTTGAAGGGACGTATTCAACCTTTTGGAAACCAACACTGAGGGGGCCTTGGCTTGGTGACCTTGTTATTAATTATTTACAAAATTAAATTTGCAGTTTCTCGCCGAGCACTTTCCTCACTTAAGGAGTCACAGCTTGCGTCCTTTTTAAGGCGCGTGGGTTTTTGGGGTTTCGGCTGAGAAGGGGGGATTTTTACTTTCCTCTGGCCTGCGTTTTGGATTTTTCAGGCAAGGGGTTTGCGTGTAAGGTAGCTGTTGAAAGGGGTAATTACACTTTCACCACCGCAAAAGATGTGGTTTTTTAACTTCCCATGCACCGAAAAATCCAAAATTTGGCTGAAATGTGGGTTTGTCTAGTTACTGTACCCTCTCGAAAACTTGAGTGTGTACAGCCCCTTTTCAACCCCCAGAGGTACGATTTCAAAAATTTCTTGTAAATTATCCTACTATATTAAGTTTTTAGCACTGACTATGGATTTTAAAATTATAATTTGGGGCAGTTTCCGTAGAGAAACCCTTAACCTACATAAATAATAATTTATAATAATTTTTGGGGTTGAATTGGCCAACCCCCAATTTTTCGAAACATAAAATGCTAAATATCTTAAAAACTACCAGTATGTATTTTATCAAATTAAAACTATATGTAGAACACACTTATCCTAATTTTTAGAGTCCATAAAAAATATATGTTTACGATTTCGTTATCCCGGAAACTTTATTTGAAAATACAAGAAATGTAAACCTTGTTTTTGGAGGTCTTCCAGGAGGAATTTCCTCGATGTCTTGTAGTCTTCCTGCTCCTCGTCCGCGTCGCTCTCGGAAAACTGTCTCGGATCCTGTTCCAACCCTCGGGAACACCGACCTCGTTACATGTGGTTTTTAGTTTTTCTTCGTTATCTCCGGAACCCCAAAACGGAAAATTCCAAGTGAGGTGTCCAGAGATAGGTCTTCTTGCCGCGCACCTGGCTGCAGTCACAGAATGTATTGTGCTCGCTCAAAATCGAGCAGCGTCTCGCTCCAAAGTTTTTTGGAGTGGTTTTTCGCGGTTTTCCGCCACAGTTTTCCACTTTTCACCACCGAGTTTTCACTATTATATGCGCCTTTACGATGCGCTTAAAATGGTGTATCGCACTTGTACTTTTTCGCGAATAAACCTATTTTTGCGATTTTTCGAGCGTGGAGCGGCTTAAAAGTGATCCGATCGCGGCGGGGGGTGCCGTGCAACTCGGTTAGGTTAGGTTTTTTTTTTTTTTTTTTTTTTTTTGTTTTGGCAGGAGTGGGAAATCCTCATGGACGAATCGGCCGCCCACACTGTGAGACGACCGAGACAGTGCCGGACTCTCGGTTAGGTTAGGTTAGGTTAGGTTAGGTTAGGTTGGGGGACCCCCCACACTGTTTGCGTCCACGTCGCGTCCCCTGGAAACGACCCAGTTCTGTCACCGTAACGGAGTGGCAGACTGGGGTTCGGCCAAAGATCAGTGTGCTCGTAGCTCTTTTTATTCTATTGCGGTTTTATCTTTTTGCGGGAAGCTACGAATCTGGCGGAGGTTATGCCTAAGCCCAAGCGGGACGCCCAAGGGCGTTTCCTAAAAGGTCCTTCTCAGGGCCAACCCAACGGCCCTTCTCAGGGCCAACCCAAAGGCCCTTCTCAGGGCCAACCCAAAGGCCCTTCTCAGGGCCAATCCGACGCTTCGGCGTCCGAAGCTAGCCGCGCGCCGTCTGCAGCTAGCTTCTTCGGAACGGCGGACGAGACGTCGGACTCAGACGAGTCCCTCGTCAGCGTATCGGACGCTGGTGATTTGCGGTCGCGCAAGCGGACATACCGCAAACAAGGGTCCGATGGTTCCTCGGCCTCGGGCTCGACGGGGCTGTCTAAGCCCAAAAAGTCGGCGACAGCCGCAGACACCCACTCAGTGGGTCTCGCGGATGCCAAACGCCAGCTAGACCTGGCTCGGCGGACACAGCTGCAACAAGAACTGGAAGAGATGGTTGCTCTCAAGGAGCAACGGGCGCGTGCCGCCCGGGCCAAGTCGGGGTACGGCGCGTCTCGCGTGCTCTACACCGACTACTCTGTTGCGGAACTGGAGCGTATGGCGGAGGAGGACGAAGAGGAGATTGCGGTGGTCGCCTCCAAGTCTTCTCATCTGAAAGGGACGTTCCAGAAGTCCCTTAAGTGTAGGGCCGCGAGCATGCGCGGCATCGTGGAGGAGCTGGTCCGGCGGACAGCAACGGACGAAACGCGGCAGCTGCAGGCGAAGGTGGACCGCCTGCAGCTGGAGGTCAGCCAGCTTCATCAGAAGCTGGCTGACGCCACCGCCCGCCCTAGTCAGGGCCCGACGCCTGCCGTGGAAGCCCCCGCCTCCAGCCTTGAGGATGTAATTCGCAAGGTGGTTATGGAGAAGCGGGCTTTCACCCGATCCTGCTTGGCAGGAATAGAGGACCGGCTCTTGCCGGAGAAGCGTCTCCGACCACCGCTTGCGGCGGACAAGAGGCAAAGCCTGCCGGGGCCGTCCTCGCAGGAGGAAGACGCCCAACTCCCGTCCACCACTCCGTCCAACCAGGAGGGTTGGATCGAAGTGGTCGGGAAGGGGAAAGGAAAGGGCAAGGGCAAGAGGACGAAGGCCGTCTCTGCTGTCCCCGCCACCACGCCTCCCAGCCAGTCGCAGACGACTGGGAGGAGCAAGGGGAAGGCCAAGGGCCGAAAGGCGGCAGCGGCCGCCCCCGTCGTCCCCGCCACAACGCCTCCCAGCCAGCCTGGCAAGGGTAAGGGCAAAAGGAGGGGAAAGCTGGTTCCCCCAAATTCCGCAGCCGTCGTGGTGACGCTCACTGCGGAGGCTGCGGAGCGCGGGGAAACCTACGCTTCAATTTTAATGCGGGCGCGTGCCAATGCCGATCCCACCCAACTGGGGATCGGCAAAGTCTCCTGCCGGCGCACCCAAACCGGGGCTCGTATATTTGAGTTCCCAGGGGCGGAGGGCAGCACCAGTGCCGACCTCTTCGCAGCCAAGCTGCGGGAGGTCGTCGCAGACGCGGCCAAGGTGGCCCGACCGGTCAAGTCGGCGGCCATAGAAGTGACCGAGCTCGATGACTCGGTCACCAAGGAGGAGGTGGTGGCGGCTGTCGCAGCCATTGGTGGCTGCAGCACCGCAGCGGTGCAAGGCCGGGACATCAGGACCGGCCGCGGCGGCATGGGCACTATTCGGCTCGAGTGCCCAGTCGCCGTTGCCAAAGCCGTCCTTGACAAAGGATGGCTCGCCGTCGGCTTTAGCTCGGGTGCAGTCCGAGCACTTGTAGACCAGCCTCTGCGCTGCTACAGGTGCTTCGGCATCGGCCACACCCGGGCCCTCTGTCCGTCCAAGGTCGATAGGACGGACAGCTGCTACCGCTGCGGCAAGGATGGCCATAAAGCGGTCTCATGCACGGCTGCCAAGCCGCATTGCGCGGTTTGTGCCGCCAGCAGCCGCCCGGCAGGCCATATAATGAAGGGGAGGATGTGCAATCCTCCCCCTACGAGGGGCAAAGCGCAGGCGCCAGCTGGGCCTGTTGCTAGCACAGCTGCGGAGGGGGGGGGTGCGATGTCCGACTAATGGATAGAGTCGAACATCGCATCCTTCAGACGAACACCAACCACTGCCGGGCAGCCCAGGATCTGCTGATGCAGACCATGGCTGAGTGGTTGGTGGACTTGGCGGTGGTCGCCGAGCCTTACTCGGTCCCTGGCAGCTGGCTAGGCGACCGGGACGGCTTGGTGGCGTTGGTGTCGCGGTCTTCCACAGACTCCCCTCCCCTCTCGCTCTTAGAGAGGGGACCGGGATACGTGGCCGCCGCGTGGGGAGATCTGGCCCTGGTGGGGGTCTACTTCTCCCCTAACCGCCCTCTCTCAGACTTTGAGGACTTCCTGGAGGTCCTCACTGCTGTCGTAGCGAGGGCGGCGCCACGCCAGGTCGTGGTGTTGGGTGACCTGAACGCCAAGTCGGAGGCCTGGGGCAACCCGGCTGCCTCCTGCAACGTCCGGGGACGCGCCGTCGTGTTTTGGTCGGCGTCATGCGGCGTGTCCCTCCTCAACAGGGGGGCGGTCCACACATGTGTGCGGCAACAGGGAGGGTCGGTGGTCGACGTGTCGTTTGCCACCCCCGTCCTTGCCGCACGCATTGTGAACTGGCGGGTTGAGATGGTGGAGACATTGTCGGACCACAGATATGTGCGGTTCGACATCTCCACCCAGCATGGCTCCCGGGGGGAGATGGCTCGCTCTGGCAGGTCTCCCTTCCCTCGGTGGGCCCTCACTCGCCTGGACCGCGAGGCAGCCAAGGAGGCTGCCTCCCTGCAGGACTGGCTGTCGCCCCCTGTCGAGGTCCTGGACGTGGACTCCGCAGCGGCCCAGCTGAGGGGATCCCTGACCGAGGTGTGCAACTCTAGCATGCCTCGGTCCCGTCGTCCGCCTCCCCGTCGTGCCGTCTACTGGTGGTCGGAGGAGTTGGCAGGCCTCCGGGCCACCTGCGTGGCGGCCCGTAGGGCCTACACGCGGAGTCGTCGGCGCAGCGCGCGTAGCCAGACAGACGAGGACCGTCTCTACGCTTCCTACCGGGAGGCAAAGGCGGCCCTCAAGTCGGCTATGTGCGCTGCCAAGGACTCGGCAAGGGCCGAAATGTTAGAGGGTCTCGATCGGGATCCCTTTGGGAGACCATACAGGGCGGCGCGGAACCAACTGCGGCCCCATGGTCCCCCATTGACCGAGACCCTCGAGCCGGCGCTACTGGATGGGGTGGTCCGGTCCCTGTTTCCGCGCAGGACCGACTTCACCCCACCAACGATGGACCCCCCGCGGGGGGCGGTACCACCGGCGGAGGCAGACGTGCCCCCGGTGACGGAGGAAGAGATCCGTGAGGGTCTTCTTGGCCTCCGCGCCAAGAAGACGGCCCCCGGTCCGGACGGCGTCCCAGCACGGGTGGTGGCTATAGCTGCCGCTCAAATGGAGGACAGATTTCGGGACCTTTTCAGCGCGTGCCTCGCGTCTGGAAGGTTCCCGAAACTGTGGAAGGAGGGGCAGCTATGCCTCCTCCGCAAGGAGGGACGCCCAGCGGACTCCCCCTCGGCATACCGACCCATCGTCCTGCTTGATGAGGTCGGCAAAATGTTCGAGGGGATCATCGCCTGCCGGCTCAACAGCCATCTGCGGGGGGTAGGGCCAGACCTGTCGGACGCCCAGTTTGGTTTCCGACAGGGGCGTTCGACCACCGACGCATTGGCCCTACTGAAGGGGCAGGTGAAGGGGGCGGTCGAGGCTGGGGACGGAGTTATGGCAGTGTCGTTCGACATAGCCAACGCCTTCAACTCCGTCCCCCACTCGACGATATTGGAGGCACTCCGCTATCATGGAGTGCCCCAATACTTGCGGGCTCTCCTGGCCGACTACTTGGAGGACCGGGAGGTCCTCCTCGTAGACAAAACGGCCAGGTTGCGGCGGTACGGCGCAGAGTGCGGTGTTCCACAGGGGTCGGTACTTGGGCCCCCCCTGTGGAACATCGGGTTCGATTGGCTCCTGCGGGGAGCCCTCCTCCGTGGCACGAGTGTCATCTGCTACGCGGATGACACTCTGCTCACTGCCCGGGGGAGGACATTTGGGGAGGCGGCCTGTCTGGCCTCGGCTGGCGGATCCTTGGTCGCAGGGAGGATCCGCCGCCTGGGGTTGAGGGTGGCGCTGAACAAGACCGAGGCCGTGTTCTTTCGCGGGCCTCGGCAGCGCTGCCCTCCAGATGCCCACATCAATGTGGAGGGCATCAGGGTGGGGGTCCAGGCCCAGATGAAGTATCTGGGCCTGGTACTGGACAGCAGGTGGCGCTTCGGCCCACATTTCAGCGGGCTGTCGACGCGCCTGCTGAAGGCCGCCGGCGCCCTGTCTTGGCTCCTCCCTAACCTGGGGGGACCCAGCGCGCGATGCCGGCGCTTGTATGCCGGCATCTTACGGAGTATGGCCCTTTACGGGGCCCCAATATGGGCGGACTCCCTCAATAGGAGGGAGAATGCGACCGCCATCCGCAGGCCACAAAGGGCCATTGCACAGCGGGTGGCGAGGGCCTACCGGTCGGTAGGCTTTTCGGCGGCGTGCGCTCTGGCGGGCACCCCTCCTTGGGAGTTGGAGGCGTGGGTGCTCGCCAGGGTGTACGAATGGACGGCGCGCCGAAAAGCGCTCGGGGAGCGCCCTGTCGCTGAAGAGCGGGAAGCCGTGCGGAGGGAGGCGAGGGACGCCATCATCGTCCATTGGACAGAGGACCTCGCCTCCGCCACCTTTGGCCGTCGAACGTTGGACGCGCTCGGTCCAGTCCTGCGGGATTGGCTCGAGCGGCCGCACGGCTTCCTCTCCTTCCGTCTGGTGCAGGTGTTGTCAGGCCACGGCTGTTTCGGCACGCACCTGCACCGGATCGGGAGGGAGGAGACACCGGCGTGTCACGACTGCGGCGCGGCGGAGGACACGGCGCAGCACACACTGGAGGTGTGCCCAGCTTGGTCCGAGCCGCGTCGCAGTCTCACTGCGGAGATCGGACAGGACCTCTCCCTTCCCAGCGTGGTCAGATGCATGCTGGGGAGTGAGGAGTCCTGGGCCGCGGTCGCCTCCTTTTGCGAGGATGTCATCTCGCAGAAGGAGGCGGCGGAGCGCGCGCGGGAGGACGACCCTCTCGCTGCGCCGCTCCGCAGACGAAGGCGAGGTCGGAGAAGACGCCCTCTTCTCCCTCCTCGCGGTGGTGATGGGCGGGTGACAGGCGCGGGGGCGCCTCCGCCTGCATTGCACGCATCACCACCATCGTCGGAGGTTCCCGGCCCTCCCCCGACGGGGGGGGCGTGAAGGGCCCGCCGTGAAGGCGGGCGGTCGTCGGAGGTGGACTGGACGTAAAGGCTACGCCGATCTCCCAGTCCACCCCCACTATGACGTTGCGGGAATTTCGTTGCTGGGTTGTTTTAGTGGGTATACCGGGCTTGCCCGGGGAGTCCCACATACCCCTCCCACTCCCCCGAGTGAGAGGGTATGCGTAATGCATTTTTTCCCAGCCGAAACAAAAAAAAAAAAAAAAAAAAAAAAAAAAAAAAGGTTAGGTTAGGTTCCCCCGCAGGAGGCGGCTCCACCGGCGGAGGCAGATGTGCCCCCGGTGACGGCAGAAGAGTTCCGCGAGGGTCTTCTTAGCCTCCGCGCCAAGAAGACGGCCCCCGGTCCGGATGGCGTCCCAGCAAGAGTGGTGGCCATAGCTGCCGCTCAGATGGAGGACAGATTTCGGGACCTTTTCAGCGCGTGCCTCGTGTCTGGAAGGTTCCCGAAACTGTGGAAGGAGGGGCAGCTATGCCTACTCCGCAAGGAGGGACGCCCGGTGGACTCCCCCTCGGCATACCGACCCATCGTTCTTCTTGATGAGGTCGGCAAAATGTTCGAGGGGATCATCGCCTGCCGGCTGAACAGCCATCTGCGGAGAGTGGGGCCGGACCTGTCGGACGCCCAGTTCGGTTTTCGACAGGGGCGTTCGACGATCGACGCGCTGGCCCTACTCAAGGGGCAGGTGAAGGGGGCGGTCGAGGCTGGGGACGGAGTTTTGGCAGTGTCGTTCGACATAGCCAACGCCTTCAACTCCGTCCCCCACTCGACGATATTGGAGGCACTCCGCTATCACGGAGTGCCCCAATACTTGCGGGACCTCCTGGCCGACTACTTGGAGGACCGAGAGGTCCTCCTTGTAGACAAAACGGCCAGGTTGCGGCGGTACGGCGCAGAGTGCGGTGTTCCACAGGGGTCGGTACTTGGCCCCCCCCTGTGGAACATCGGGTTCGATTGGCTCCTGCGGGGAGCCCTCCTCCGTGGCACGAGTGTCATCTGCTACGCGGATGACACTCTCCTCACTGCCCGGGGGAGGAATTTCAGGGAGGCGGCCTGTCTGGCCTCGGCTGGCGGATCCTTAGTCGCAGGAAGGATCCGCCGCCTAGGGTTGAGGGTGGCGCTGAACAAGACCGAGGCTGTGTTCTTCCACGGGCCTCGGCAGCGCTGCCCTCCCGATGCCCACATTATCGTGGAGGGCATCCGGGTGGAGGTGAAGGCCCAGATGAAATATCTGGGCCTGATACTGGACAGCAGGTGGCGCTTCGGCCCGCACTTTAGCGGGCTGTCGACGCGCCTGCTGAAGGCCGCAGGCGCACTCTCCTGGCTCCTCCCGAACCTTGGGGGGCCCAGTGCACGATGCCGGCGCTTACATGCCGGCATCCTGAGGAGCATGGCCCTCTACGGGGCCCCCATCTGGGCGGACTCCCTCAACAGGAGGGAGAACGCGACAGCCATCCGCAGGCCACAAAGGGCCATTGCACAGCGGGTGGCGAGGGCCTACCGCTCGGTAGGCTTTTCGGCGGCGTGCGCTCTGGCCAGCACCCCTCCTTGGGAGTTGGAGGCGTGGGTGCTCGCCAGAGTCTACGAATGGACGGCGCGCCGAAAAGCGCTCGGGGAGCGCCCTGTCGCGGAGGAGCGGGAGGCAGTGCGGAGGGAGGCGAGGGACGCTATCATCGTCCATTGGACGGAGGACCTCGCCTCCGCCACCTTCGGTCGCCGTACCCTGGACGCGCTCGGTCCAGTCCTGCGGGATTGGCTCGAGCGGCCACACGGCTTCCTCTCCTTCCGTCTGGTGCAGGTCTTGTCTGGCCACGGCTGTTTCGGCACGCACCTGCACCGGATCGGGAGGGAGGAGACACCGGCGTGTCACGACTGCGGCGCGGCGGAGGATACGGCGCAGCACACACTGGAGGTGTGCCCAGCTTGGTCCGAGCCGCGTCGCAGTCTCACTGCGGAGATCGGACGGGACCTCTCCCTTCCCAGCGTGGTCAGATGCATGCTGGGGAGTGAGGAGTCCTGGGCCGCGGTCGCCTCCTTTTGCGAGGATGTCATCTCGCAGAAGGAGGCGGCGGAGCGCGCGCGGGAGGACGACCCTCTCGCTGCGCCGCTCCGCAGACGAAGGCGAGGTCGGAGAAGACGCCCTCTTCTCCCTCCTCGCGGTGGTGATGGGCGGGCGACAGGCGCGGGGGCGCCTCCGCCCGCATTGCACGCATCACCACCATCATCGTCGGAGGTTCCCGGCCCTCCCCCAATGGGGGGGGCGTGAAGGGCCCGCTAAGGCGGGCGGTCGTCGGAGGTGGACTGGACGTAAAGGCTACGCCGATCTCCCAGTCCACCCCCACTATGACGTTGCGGGAATTTCGTTGCTGGGTTGTTTTAGTGGGTATACCGGGCTTGCCCGGGGAGTCCCACATACCCCTCCCACTCCCCCGAGTGAGAGGGTATGCGTAACGCATTTTTTCCCAGCCGAAACAAAAAAAAAAAAAAAAAAAAAAAGGTTAGGTTAGGTTAGGGGGACCCCCCACACTGTTTGCGTCCACGTCGCGTCCCCTGGAAACGGCCCAGTTCTGTCACCGTAACGGAGTGGCAGACTGGGTACGGCCAAAGTACAGTGTGCTCGTAGCTCTTCTTATTTTATTGCGGTTTTATCATTTTGCGGGAAGCTACGAATCTGGCGGAGGTTATGCCTAAGCCCAAGCGGGACGCCCAAGGGCGTTTCCTAAAAGGCCCTTCTCAGGGCCAACCCAAAGGCCCTTCTCAGGGCCAATCCGACGCTTCAGCGTCAGAAGCTAGCCGCGCGCCGTCTGCAGCTAGCTTCTTCAGGACGGCAGACGAGACGTCGGATTCAGACGAGTCCCTCGTCAGCGTCTCAGACGCAGGCACTTCGCGGTCGCGAAAGCGCCCCGCGCGTCGCAACGAAGGGTCGGGAGGTTCTTCGGCCTCAGGCTCGACGGGGCTGGCGAAGGCGAAGAGGCCAGCGACAGCCGCAGTTACCCACTCGGTGGGTCTCGAGGATGCCCAACGACAGTTGGACCTATCTCGGCGGGAGCAGAACCAGCAGGAGCTGGAGGAGCGGGTAGCTGCGAAGGAGCAGCGAGCGCGTGCCGCCCGGGCCAAGTCCGGCTACGGCGCGTCACGCGTTCTGTACGCCGACAACTCCGTGGCAGAGCTGGAGCGTATGGCGGAGGAGGACGAGGAGGAGATCGTGGAGGTCGCCGCCAAGTCCTCACACCTTAAGGGCACTTTCCAAAAGGCCCTTAAGTGCCGGGCCGCAAGTATGCGCGGCATCGTCGAAGAGCTGGTCCGACGGACAGCGACCGACGAAACGCGGCAGCTGCAGGCGAAGGTGGATCGCCTGCAACTGGAGGTCAGCCAACTTCATCAGAAGTTGGCTGACGCAACTGCCCCGCCAAGTCAGGGCACGTCGCCTGCAGTGGAAGCCCCCGCCTCCAACCTTGAGGATGTCATCCGCAAGGTCGTCATGGAGGAGCGGGCTTTCACCCGAGCCTGCTTGGCAGGCATCGAGGACCGGCTCCTGCCGGAGCAGCGCCTCCGACCACCGCTTGCGGCGGACAAAAGGCAAAGTCAGCCGGGGCCGTCCTCACAAGTGGAGGACGCCATTCTTCCTTCGACCACTCCGTCCAACCAGGAGGGTTGGATTGAGGTGGTCGGGAGGGGGAAAGGCAAGGGAAGGGGAAAGAAGACAGCGACAGCCGTCTCTGCTGTCCCCGCCACTACGCCTCCCAACCAGTCGCAGACGACTGGGAAGGGGAAGGGGAAAGGCAAGGGCCGAAAGGCGGCAGCGGCCGCCCCCGCCACCACGCCTCCCAGCCAGTCACAGGCGACTGGCAAGGGGAAGAGGAAGGGGCGAAGGAGGGGGAAGCTTGTTCCCCCACGGTCCGCAGCCGTCGTGGTGACGCTCACTGCGGAGGCTGCGGAGCGCGGGGAAACGTACGCGTCTATTTTGTTGCGTGCGCGTGCCAATGCCGATCCCACCAAACTGGGGATCGGCAAAGTCTCTTGCCGGCGTACCCAAACCGGGGCTCGACTTTTTGAGTTCCCGGGGGCGGAGGGCAGCGCCAGCGCCGACCTCTTCGCAGCCAAGCTGCAGGAGGTTGTCGCGGACGTGGCCAAGGTGGCCCGACCAATCAAGTCGGCGGCCATAGAGGTGACGGATCTCGACGACTCCGTCACCAAAGAGGAGGTAGTGGCGGCGGTCGCTGCAATCGGTGGCTGTAGCGTCGCAGCGGTACAAGGCCGCGACATCAGGGTCGGCCGCGGCGGCATGGGCTCTATGCGGCTCGAGTGCCCAGTCGCCGCCGCCAAAGCCGTCCTTAACAAAGGACGGCTCTCTGTTGGCTTTAGCTCGGGTGTGGTCCGGGCACTTGATGAGCAGCCTCTGCGCTGCTTTAGGTGCTTCGGCATCGGGCACACCCGAGCCCTCTGTCCGTCCAAAGTCGACAGGACGGACAGTTGCTACCGCTGCGGCAAGGACGGCCACAAAGCCGCCTCCTGCACGGCTGCTAAGCCGCACTGCGCGGTGTGTGCCGCCAGTAGCCGCCCGGCGGGTCACATAATGAAGGGGAGGAATTGTAATCCTCCCCCTACGAGGGGCAAAGCGCAGGTGCCAGCTGGGCCTGTTGCCAGCACAGCTGCGGAGGAGGGGGGTGCGATGTCCGATTAATGGATAGAGTCGAACATCGCATCCTTCAGACGAACGCCAACCACTGCCGGGCAGCCCAGGATCTGCTGATGCAGACCATGGCTGAGTGGTTGGTGGACTTGGCGGTGGTCGCCGAGCCTTACTCGGTCCCTGGCAGCTGGCTAGGCGACCGGGACGGCTTGGTGGCGTTGGTGTCGCGGTCTTCCACAGACTCCCCTCCCCTCTCGCTCTTAGAGAGGGGACCGGGATACGTGGCCGCCGCGTGGGGAGATCTGGCCCTGGTGGGGGTCTACTTCTCCCCTAACCGCCCTCTCTCAGACTTTGAGGACTTCCTGGAGGTCCTCACTGCTGTCGTAGCGAGGGCGGCGCCACGCCAGGTCGTGGTGTTGGGCGACCTGAACGCCAAGTCGGAGGCCTGGGGCAACCCGGCTGCCTCCTGCAACGTCCGGGGACGCGCCGTCGTGTTTTGGTCGGCGTCATGCGGCGTGTCCCTCCTCAACAGGGGGGCGGTCCACACATGTGTGCGGCAACGGGGAGGGTCGGTGGTCGACGTGTCGTTTGCCACCCCCGTCCTTGCTGCACGCATTGTGAACTGGCGGGTTGAGATGGTGGAGACATTGTCGGACCACAGATATGTGCGGTTCGACATCTCCACCCAGCATGGTTCCCGGGGGGAGATGGCCCGCTCTGGCAGGTCTCCCTTCCCTCGGTGGGCCCTCACTCGCCTGGACCGCGAGGCAGCCAAGGAGGCTGCCTTCCTGCAGGACTGGCTGTCGCCCCCTGTTGAGGTCCTGGACGTGGAATCCGCAGCGGCCCAGCTGAGGGGTTCCCTGACCGAGGTGTGCAACTCCAGCATGCCTCGGTCCCGTCGTCCGCCTCCCCGTCGTGCCGTCTACTGGTGGTCGGAGGAGCTGGCAGGCCTCCGGGCCACCTGCGTGGCGGCCCGTAGGGCCTACACGCGGAGCCGTCGGCGCAGCGCACGTAGCCAGACAGACGAGGACCGTCTTTACGCTTCATATCGAGAGGCGAAGGCGGTCCTCAAGTCAGCTATGTGCGCTGCCAAGGATGCGGCGAGGGCCGAGATGCTGGAGGGTCTCGATCGGGATCCCTATGGGAGACCATATCGGGCAGCGCGGAACCAACTGCGGCCCCATGGTCCCCCCCTGACGGAGACCCTCGAGCCGGCGCTGCTGGATGGGGTGGTCCGGTCCCTGTTTCCGCGCAGGACCGACTTCACCCCACCAACGATGGACCCCCCGCGAGGGGCGGCACCACCGGCGGAGGCAGACGTGCCCCCGGTGACGGAGGAAGAGTTCCGCGAGGGTCTTCTTGGCCTTCGCGCCAAGAAGACGGCCCCCGGTCCGGACGGCGTCCCAGCACGGGTGGTGGCTATAGCTGCCGCTCAAATGGAGGACAGATTTCGGGACCTGTTCAGCGCGTGCCTCGCGTCTGGAAGGTTCCCGAAACTGTGGAAGGAGGGGCAGCTATGCCTCCTCCGCAAGGAGGGACGCCCAGTGGACTCCCCCTCGGCATACCGACCCATCGTCCTGCTTGATGAGGTCGGCAAAATGTTCGAGGGGATCATCGCCTGCCGGCTCAACAGCCATCTGCGGGGGGTAGGGCCAGACCTGTCGGACGCCCAGTTTGGTTTCCGACAGGGGCGTTCGACCATCGACGCGCTGGCCCTGCTCAAGGGGCAGGTGAAGGGGGCAGTCGAGGCGGGGGACGGAGTTTTGGCAGTGTCATTCGACATAGCCAACGCCTTCAACTCCGTCCCCCACTCGACGATATTGGAGGCACTCCGCTATCATGGAGTGCCCCAATACTTGCGGGACCTCCTGGCCGACTACTTGGAGGACCGAGAGGTCCTCCTTGTAGACAAAACGGCCAGGTTGCGGCGGTACGGCGCAGAGTGCGGTGTTCCACAGGGGTCGGTACTTGGGCCCCCCCTGTGGAACATCGGGTTCGACTGGCTCCTGCGGGGAGCCCTCCTCCGTGGCACGAGTGTCATCTGCTACGCGGATGACACTCTCCTCACTGCCCGGGGGAGGAACTTTGGGGAGGCGGCCTGTCTGGCCTCGGCTGGCGGATCCTTGGTCGCAGGAAGGATCCGCCGCCTGGGGTTGAGGGTGGCGCTCAACAAGACCGAGGCCGTGTTCTTTCGCGGGCCTCGGCAGCGCTGCCCTCCAGATGCCCACATCAATGTGGAGGGCATCAGGGTGGGGGTTCTGGCCCAGATGAAGTATCTGGGCCTGGTACTGGACAGCAGGTGGCGCTTCGGCCCGCACTTCAGCGGGCTGTCGACGCGCCTGCTGAAGGCCGCCGGCGCCCTGTCGTGGCTCCTCCCGAACCTGGGTGGGCCCAGCGCGCGATGCCGGCGCTTGTATGCCGGCATCCTGCGGAGCATGGCCCTATACGGGGCCCCAATATGGGCGGACTCCCTCAATAGGAGGGAGAATGCGACCGCCATCCGCAGGCCACAAAGGGCCATTGCACAGCGGGTGGCGAGGGCCTACCGGTCGGTAGGCTTTTCGGCGGCGTGTGCTCTGGCGGGCACCCCTCCTTGGGAGTTGGAGGCTTGGGTGCTCGCCAGGGTGTACGAATGGACGGCGCGCCGAAAAGCGCTCGGGGAGCGCCCTGTCGCAGAGGAGCGGGAAGCCGTGCGGAGGGAGGCGAGGGACGCCATCATCGTCCATTGGACAGAGGACCTCGCCTCTGCCACCTTTGGCCGTCGAACGCTCGACGCGCTCGGTCCAGTCCTGCGGGATTGGCTCGAGCGGCCGCACGGCTTCCTCTCCTTCCGTCTGGTGCAGGTGTTGTCAGGCCACGGCTGTTTTGGCACGCACCTGCACCGGATCGGGAGGGAGGAGACACCGGCGTGTCACGACTGCGGCGCGGCGGAGGACACGGCGCAGCACACACTGGAGGTGTGCCCAGCTTGGTCCGAGCCGCGTCGCAGTCTCACTGCGGAGATCGGACAGGACCTCTCCCTTCCCGGCGTGGTCAGATGCATGCTGGGGAGTGAGGAGTCCTGGGCCGCGGTCGCCTCCTTTTGCGAGGATGTCATCTCGCAGAAGGAGGCGGCGGAGCGCGCGCGGGAGGACGACCCTCTCGCTGCGCCGCTCCGCAGACGAAGGCGAGGTCGGAGAAGACGCCCTCTTCTCTCTCCTCGCGGTGGTGATGGGCGGGCGGGGGCGCCTCCGCCCGCATTGCACACGTCACCACCATCGTCGGAGGTTCCCGGCCCTCCCCCAACGGGGGGGGCGTGAAGGGCCCGCTAAGGCGGGCGGTCGTCGGAGGTGGACTGGACGTAAAGGCTACGCCGATCTCCCAGTCCACCCCCACTATGACGTTGCGGGAATTTCGTTGCTGGGTTGTTTTAGTGGGTATACCGGGCTTGCCCGGGGAGTCCCACATACCCCTCCCACTCCCCCGAGTGAGAGGGTATGCGTAACGCATTTTTTTCCCAGCCGAAACAAAAAAAAAAAAAAAAAAAAAAAAAAAAAAAAAAAAAAAAAAAAAAAAAAAAAAAAAGGTTAGGTTAGGTTAGGTTAGGTTAGGTTAGGTTGTCGTGGCTCCTCCCAAACCTGGGGGGGCCCAGTGCACGATGCCGGCGCTTGTATGCCGGCATCCTGCGGAGCATGGCCCTATACGGGGCCCCAATATGGGCGGACTCCCTCAATAGGAGGGAGAATGCGACCGCCATCCGCAGGCCACAAAGGGCCATTGCACAGCGGGTGGCGAGGGCCTACCGGTCGGTAGGCTTTTCGGCGGCGTGCGCTCTGGCGGGCACCCCTCCTTGGGAGTTGGAGGCTTGGGTGCTCGCCAGGGTGTACGAATGGACGGCGCGCCGAAAAGCGCTCGGGGAGCGCCCTGTCGCAGAGGAGCGGGAAGCCGTGCGGAGGGAGGCGAGGGACGCCATCATCGTCCATTGGACAGAGGACCTCGCCTCCGCCACCTTTGGCCGTCGAACGCTCGACGCGCTCGGTCCAGTCCTGCGGGATTGGCTCGAGCGGCCGCACGGCTTCCTCTCCTTCCGTCTGGTGCAGGTGTTGTCTGGCCACGGCTGTTTCGGCACACACCTGCACCGGGTCGGGAGGGAGGAGACACCGGCGTGTCACGAATGCGGCGCGGTGGAGGACACGGCGCAGCACACACTGGAGGTGTGCCCAGCTTGGTCCGAGCCGCGTCGCAGTCTCACTGCAGAGATCGGACAGGACCTCTCCCTTCCCAGCGTGGTCAGATGCATGCTGGGGAGTGAGGAGTCCTGGGCCGCGGTCGCCTCCTTTTGCGAGGATGTCATCTCGCAGAAGGAGGCGGCGGAGCGCGCGCGGGAGGACGATCCTCTCGCTGCGCCGCTCCGCAGACGAAGGCGAGGTCGGAGAAGACGTCCTCTTCTCCCTCCTCGCGGTGGTGATGGGCGGGCGACAGGCGCGGGGGCGCCTCCGCCTGCATTGCACGCATCACCACCATCGTCGGAGGTTCCCGGCCCTCCCCCAACGGGGGGGGCGTGAAGGGCCCGCTATGAAGGCGGGCGGTCGTCGGAGGTGGACTGGACGTAAAGGCTACGCCGATCTCCCAGTCCACCCCCACTAAGACGCTGCGGGAATTTCATGCTGGGTTGTTTTAGTGGGTATACCGGGCTTGCCCGGGGAGTCCCACATACCCCTCCCACTCCCCCGAGTGAGAGGGTATGCGTAACGCATTTTTTCCCAGCCAAAACAAAAAAAAAAAAAAAAAAAGGTTAGGTTAGGTTGGGGGACCCCCCACACTGTTTGCGTCCACGTCGCGTCCCCTGGAAACGACCCAGTTCTGTCACCGTAACGGAGTGGCAGACTGGGGTTCGGCCAAAGAACAGTGTGCTCTCGTAGCGATTTTATTTTATCTGGCGGATTCAGCTGCGATTTCGGAGGAGGCAATATGCCTAAACCCAAGCGGGACGCCCAAGGGCGTTTCCTAAAAGGCCCTTTTCAGGGCCAACCCAACGGCCCTTCTCAGGGCCAACCCAACGGCCCTTCTCAGGGCCAGTCTGACGCTTCGGCGTCAGAAGCTAGCCGCGCGCCGTCTGCGGCTAGCTTTTTTAGGAGGGCTGACGAGACGTCGGACTCTGACGAGTCCCTCGTCTCAGACGCGGGTTGTTCGCGGTCGCGAAAGCGCGCCGCGCGTCGCAAGAGCGGGTCCGAGGGTTCCTCGGCCTCAGGCTCGACGGGGCTGTCGAAGGCGAAGAGGCCAGTGACAGCCGCAGACACCCACTCAGTGGGTCTCGCAGATGCCCAACGCCAGCTGGACCTGGCTCGGCGGGCACAGCTCCAGGAGGAGCTGGAGGAGATGGTTGCTCTTAAGGAGCAGCGAGCGCGTGCCGCCCGGGCCAAGTCCGGATACGGCGCGTCCCACGTCCTTTACTCGGACTTCTCCGTTGTGGAGCTCGAGCGGATGGCGGAGGAGGACGAGGAGGGCATTGTGGAGGTTGCCGCAAAGTCCTCGCACTTAAAAGGGACTTTCCAAAAGTCCCTTAAATGCAGGGCCGCGAGCTTGCGCGGCATTATCAAGGAGCTTGTCAGCCGGACGAGCACCGACGAGACGAGGCAGCTGCAGGCGAAAGTGGATCGCCTGCAATCGGAGGTCAGCCAGCTTCATCAGAAGTTGGCTGACGCCACCGCCCCGCCAAGTCAGGGCACGTCGCCTGCCGTGGAAGCCCCCGCCTCCGGCCAACTTGAGGATGTTATCCGCAAAGTGGTTATGGAGGAGCGGGCTTTCACCCGAGCCTGCTTTGCGGGTATTGAGGACCGGCTCTTGCCGGAGCAGCGCCTCCGACCACCGCTCGCGGCGGACAAGAGGCGAGTCGAGCCGGGGCCGTCCTCGCAAGGAGAGGACGCCAATCTCCCTTCCACCACTCCGTCCAACCAGGAGGGTTGGATTGAAGTGGTCGGGAGAGGGAAGAACAAGGGCAGGGCCAGGAAGACAGCAACAGCCGTCTCTGCTGTCCCTGCCGCCACGCCTCCCAGCCAGGCGCAAACGCAGACTGGGAAGGGAAAGGGGAAAGGCAAGGGCCAAAAGGCGGCAAAGGCCGCCCCCGCCGTCCCTGCCACCACGCCTCCCAGCCAGTCACAGGTGACTGGCAAGGGGAAGAGGAAGGGGAGAAGGAGGGGGAAGCATGCTCCCCCACAGTCCGCAGCCGTCGTGGTGACGCTTACTGCGGAGGCTGCGGAGCGCGGGGAGACTTACGCGTCCATACTTGTACGGGCGCGTGCCAATGCCGATCCCACCCAACTGGGGATCGGCAAAGTCTCTTGCCGAAGGACCCTGACCGGTGCTCGAATCTTCGAGTTCCCGGGGGTGGAGGGTAGCGCCAGCGCTGACCTCTTCGCAGCCAAGCTGCAGGAGGTCATCGCAGATGCGGCCAAGGTGGCCCGACCAATTAAGTCGGCGGCCATACTGGTGACCGACCTCGACGACTCGGTCACCAAAGAGGAGGTGGTGGCGGCAGTCGCAGCCATTGGTGGCTGCAGTGTCGCAGCGGTGCAAGGCCGGGACATCAGGACCGGCCGCGGCGGCATGGGCACTATTCGGCTCGAGTGCCCTGTCGCCGCCGCCAAGGCCGTCCTGGTCAAAGGAAGGCTCTCCGTCGGGTTCAGCTCCGGTGTGGTCCAGGCACTTGAAGAGCAGCCTCTGCGCTGCTTCAGGTGCTTCGGCATCGGCCACACCGGAGCCCTCTGTCCGTCCAAGGTCAACAGGGCGGACACCTGCTACCGCTGCGGCAAGGACGGCCACAAAGCCGCCTCCTGCACGGCCGCCAAGCCGCACTGCTCAGTGTGCGCCGCCAGTGGCCGCCCGGCAGGCCATGTTATGAAGGGGAGGACGTGCAATCCTCCCCTTAAGAGGGGCAAAGCGCAGGCGCCAGCTGGGCCTGCTGCTAGCATAGTTGCGGAGGAGGGGGGTGCAATGTCCGACTAAATGGCCAGAGTCGAACATCGCATCCTGCAGACGAATGCCAACCACTGCCGGGCAGCCCAAGATCTGCTGATGCAGACCATGGCTGAGTGGTTGGTGGACTTGGCGGTGGTCGCCGAGCCTTACTCGGTCCCTGGCAGCTGGCTAGGCGACCGAGACGGCTTGGTGGCGTTGGTGTCGCGGTCTTCCACAGACTCCCCTCCCCTCTCGCTCTTAGAGAGGGGACCGGGATATGTGGCCGCCGCGTGGGGGGATCTGGCCCTAGTCGGGGTCTACTTCTCCCCTAACCGCCCTCTTCCAGACTTTGAGGATTTCCTGGAGGTCCTCACTGCGGTCGTTGGGAGGGCGGCGCCACGCCACGTCGTGGTTTTGGGCGACCTAAACGCCAAGTCGGAGGCCTGGGGCAACCCGGCTGCCTCCTGCAACGTCCGGGGTCGCGCCGTCGAGTTTTGGTCGGCGTCGTGCGGCGTGTCCCTCCTCAACAGGGGGGCGGTCCACACATGTGTGCGGCAGCAGGGTGGGTCGGTGGTCGACGTTTCGTTTGCCACACCCGTCTTAGCCGCACGCATTGTGAACTGGCGGGTGGAGCTGGTGGAGACCTTGTCGGACCACAGATATGTGAGGTTCGACATCTCCACCCAGCATGGCTCCCGGGGGGAGATGGCCCGCTCTGGCAGGCCTCCCTTCCCTCGGTGGGCCCTCACTCGCCTGGACCGGGAGGCAGCCAAGGAGGCTGCCTTCCTGCAGGACTGGCTGTCGCCCCCTGTGGAGACCCTGGACGTCGACGCAGCAGCAGCCCAGCTGAGAGGATCCCTGACCGAGGTATGCAACTCCAGCATGCCTCGGTCCCGTCGTCCGCCCCCCCGTCGTGCCGTCTATTGGTGGTCGGAGGAGCTCGCAGGCCTCCGGGCCACCTGCGTGGCGGCCCGTAGGGCCTACACGCGGAGCCGTCGGCGCAGCGCACGTAGTCAGGCAGACGAGGACCGTCTCTACGCTTCCTACCGGGAGGCAAAGGCGGCCCTCAAGTCGGCTATGTGCGCTGCGAAGGACTCGGCGAGGGCTGAGATGCTAGAGGGTCTCGATCGGGATCCCTTTGGGAGACCATACAGGGCGGCGCGGAACCAACTGCGGCCCCATGGTCCCCCATTGACCGAGACCCTCGAGCCGGCACTGTTGGATGGGGTGGTCCGGTCCCTGTTTCCGCGCAGGACCGACTTCACCCCACCAACGATGGATCCCCCGCAGGATCCCCCGCAGGAGGCGGTTCCACCGGCGGAGGCAGATGTGCCCCCGGTGACGGCGGAGGAGTTCCGCGAGGGTCTTCTCGGCCTCCGCGCCAAGAAGACGGCCCCCGGTCCGGACGGCGTTCCCGCACGAGTGGTGGCCATAGCTGCCGCTCAAATGGAGGATAGGTTTCGGGACCTTTTCAGCGCATGCCTCGCGTCTGGAAGGTTCCCGAAACTATGGAAGGAGGGGCAGCTATGCCTTCTCCGTAAGGAGGGACGTCCGGTCGACTCCCCCTCGGCATACCGACCCATCGTTCTGCTTGATGAGGTCGGCAAAATGTTCGAGGGGATCATCGCCTGCCGGCTCAACAGCCATCTGCGGAGGGTAGGGCCAGACCTGTCGGACGCCCAATTCGGTTTCCGACAGGAGCGTTCGACCATCGACGCACTGGCCCTACTGAAGGGGCAGGTGAAGGGGGCGGTCGAGGCGGGGGACGGAGTCTTGGCAGTGTCGTTCGACATAGCCAACGCCTTCAACTCCGTCCCCCACTCGACGATATTGGAGGCACTCCGCTATCATGGAGTGCCCCAATACTTGCGGGACCTCCTGGCCGACTACTTGGAGGACCGAGATGTCCTCCTTGTAGACAAAACGGCCAGGCTCCGGAGGTACGGCGCGGAGTCCGGTGTTCCACAGGGGTCAGTCCTTGGGCCGCCCCTTTGGAGCATCGGGTTCGATTGGCTGTTGAGAGGAGCCCTCCTCCGTGGCACGAGTGTCATCTGTTACGCGGATGACACTCTCCTCACTGCCCGGGGGAGAACCTTCAGGGAGGCGGCCTGTCTGGCCTCGGCTGGCGGATCCTTGGTCGCAGGAAGGATCCGCCGCCTAGGGTTGAGGGTGGCGCTGAACAAGACCGAGGCCGTGTTCTTCCACGGGCCTCGGCAGCGCTGCCCTCCGGATGCCCACATTGTCGTGGAGGGCATCCGGGTGGAGGTCAAGGCCCAGATGAAATATCTGGGCCTGATACTGGACAGCAGGTGGCGCTTCGGCCCGCACTTCAGCGGGCTGTCGACGCGCCTGCTGAAGGCCGCCGACTCCCTGTCGTGGCTCCTCCCGAACCTGGGGGGGCCTAGTGCACGATGCCGGCGCTTGTATGCCGGCATCCTGCGGAGCATGGCCCTGTATGGGGCCCCAATCTGGGCGGACTCCCTCAATAGGAGGGAGAATGCGACCGCCATCCGCAGGCCACAAAGGGCCATTGCACAGCGGGTGGCGAGGGCCTACCGGTCGGTAGGCTTTTCGGCGGCGTGCGCTCTGGCGGGCACCCCTCCTTGGGAGTTGGAGGCGTGGGTGCTCGCCGGGGTGTACGAATGGACGGCGCGCCGAAAAGCGCTCGGGGAGCGCCCTGTCGCAGAGGAGCGGGAGGCCGTGCGGAGGGAGGCGAGGGACGCTATCATCGTCCATTGGACGGAGGACCTCGCCTCCGCCACCTTTGGTCGTCGTACCCTGGACGCGCTCGGTCCAGTCTTGCGAGACTGGCTCGAGCGCCCGCACGGCTTCCTTTCCTTCCGTCTGGTGCAGGTGTTGTCAGGCCACGGCTGTTTCGGCACGCACCTGCACCGGATCGGGAGGGAGGAGACACCGGCGTGTCACGACTGCGGCGCGGCGGAGGACACGGCGCAGCACACACTGGAGGTGTGCCCAGCTTGGTCCGAGCCGCGTCGCAGTCTCACTGCGGAGATCGGACAGGACCTCTCCCTTCCCAGCGTGGTCAGATGCATGCTGGGGAGTGAGGAGTCCTGGGCCGCGGTAGCCTCCTTTTGCGAGGATGTCATCTCGCAGAAGGAGGCGGCGGAGCGCGCACGGGAGGACGATCCTCTCGCTGCGCCGCTCCGCAGACGAAGGCGAGGTCGGAGAAGACGTCCTCTTCTCCCTCCTCGCGGTGGTGATGGGCGGGCGTCAGGCGCGGGGGCGCCTCCGCCCGCATTGCACACGTCACCACCATCGTCGGAGGTTCCCGGCCCTCCCCCAACGGGGGGGGCGTGAAGGGCCCGCTATGAAGGCGGGCGGTCGTCGGAGGTGGACTGGACGTAAAGGCTACGCCGATCTCCCAGTCCACCCCCACTAAGACGTTGCGGGAATTTCGTTGCTGGGTTGTTTTAGTGGGTATACCGGGCTTGCCCGGGGAGTCCCACATACCCCTCCCACTCCCCCGAGTGAGAGGGTATGCGTAACGCATTTTTTCCCAGCCGAAACAAAAAAAAAAAAAAAAAGGTTTCCTGCGGGGAGCCCTCCTCCGTGGCACGAGTGTCATCTGCTACGCGGATGACACTCTGCTCACTGCCCGGGGGAGGAACTTTGGGGAGGCGGCCTGTCTGGCCTCGGCTGGCGGATCCTTGGTCGCAGGAAGGATCCGCCGCCTGGGGTTGAGGGTGGCGCTGAACAAGACCGAGGCCGTGTTCTTTCGCGGGCCTCGGCAGCGCTGCCCTCCGGATGCCCACATCGTTGTGGAGGGCATCAGGGTGGGGGTCCAGGCCCAGATGAAGTATCTGGGCCTGGTACTGGACAGCAGGTGGCGCTTCGGCCCGCACTTCAGCGGGCTGTCGACGCGCCTGCTGAAAGCCGCGGGTGCGCTCTCCTGGCTCCTCCCGAACCTGGGTGGGCCCAGCGCGCGATGCCGGCGCTTGTATGCCGGCATCCTGCGGAGCATGGCCCTATACGGGGCCCCAATCTGGGCGGACTCCCTCCATAGGAGGGAGAATGCGACGGCAATCCGCAGGCCCCAAAGGGCCATCGCGCAGCGGGTAGCGAGGGCCTATCGCTCGGTAGGCTTTTCGGCGGCGTGCGCTCTGGCCAGCACCCCTCCTTGGGAGTTGGAGGCGTGGGTGCTCGCCAGGGTGTACGAATGGACGGCGCGCCGAAAAGCGCTCGGGGAGCGCCCCGTCGCTGAGGAGCGGGAGGCCGTGCGGAGGGAGGCGAGGGACGCCATCATCGTCCATTGGACAGAGGACCTCGCCTCCGCCACCTTTGGTCGTCGGACCCTGGACGCGCTCGGTCCAGTCTTGCGAGACTGGCTCGAGCGCCCGCACGGCTTCCTCTCCTTCCGTCTGGTGCAGGTGTTGTCAGGCCACGGCTGTTTCGGCACGCACCTGCACCGGATCGGGAGGGAGGAGACACCGGCGTGTCACGACTGCGGCGCGGCGGAGGACACGGCGCAGCACACACTGGAGGTGTGCCCAGCTTGGTCCGAGCCGCGTCGCAGTCTCACTGCGGAGATCGGACAGGACCTCTCCCTTCCCAGCGTGGTCAGATGCATGCTGGGGAGTGAGGAGTCCTGGGCCGCGGTCGCCTCCTTTTGCGAGGATGTCATCTCGCAGAAGGAGGCGGCGGAGCGCGCGCGGGAGGACGATCCTCTCGCTGCGCCGCTCCGCAGACGAAGGCGAGGTCGGAGAAGACGCCCTCTTCTCCCTCCTCGCGGTGGTGATGGGCGGGCGACAGGCGCGGGGGCGCCTCCGCCCGCATTGCACGCATCACCACCATCATCGTCGGAGGTTCCCGGCCTTCCCCTAACGGGGGGGGCGTGAAGGGCCCGCTAAGGCGGGCGGTCGTCGGAGGTGGACTGGACGTAAAGGCTACGCCGATCTCCCAGTCCACCCCCACTATGACGTTGCGGGAATTTCGTTGCTGGGTTGTTTTAGTGGGTATACCGGGCTTGCCCGGGGAGTCCCACATACCCCTCCCACTCCCCCGAGTGAGAGGGTATGCGTAATGCATTTTTTCCCAGCCGAAACAAAAAAAAAAAAAAAAAAAAAAAAAAAAAAAAAAAAAAAAAAAAAAAAAAAAAAAAAGTTATGTTAGGTTAGGTTAGGTTTTTTTTTTTTTTTTTTTTTTTTTTTTTTTGTTTTGGCAGGAGTGGGAAATCCTCATGGACGAATCGGCCGCCCACTCTGTGAGACGACCGAGACAGTGCCGGACTCTTACCGGCTAAAACCCACTCCTGCCACGCTAGTTGTCCTCTGACAGTGTCAAAGACCTTTTGAGCGATTTTTTGTTTCGTTAACTGTATAATATTTTAAACTTATATTAGGGGGATGACCTGATAAACTACTACTTCTTAATAATACTACCGAATAATCGGATATTGAACTATACTATATATATATATATTTTTTTTTTTTTTTTTTTTTTTTTTTTCCTTTGTTTTTAGATACTTATCTTATATAATAACTATATAATTAAGTATTCTAGTTACTTGCTACCTTATTTCTATTTATTACCACTAATCCTATTTCTGTACAGTATTCTAAAAATTCCTTTCTTTTCTTACTTTGTAAGATTATCGGCAGATTTATTGCTGTTAGTTCGGTGTCCAGTTTCTGCTCCGCTTCAAATCGCGCCTTTGCTGTAATTGGACACTCAAGCAATATGTGCATAACAGTCTCGTCTATTCCGGGCTCACAGGCGCACGATGAATTCTCTTTACACTTGAAACGTTTCAAGTATGCAGAGAATCCACCGTGCCCTGTGAGGATCTGGGTAGTCACGTATGAGATCTCCAGTTTCCGAACCACACTATACGCCGCAATAGCATCAGGAAAGAATATTTTTGTTCCGGAGGCTGTGGCTCCTGACTTATATCTCCTGTTCCATTCGTCAAGCGTCCCCATACGGATTTGATGCTTGACGAATGAAACGGGGCACAGATCGTAGTCCGGCCTCCTCTTCGACCCTAGGGCGGCCTCCTTGGCGAGTTGGTCGGCTCGCTCGTTGCCCTCCAGTCCTGCGTGGGCTTTGATCCAGAACAAGGAGACACTCTTGTTCTGGAGCTTACAGCGTCTGATGGTGTCTCTTGTTTCCACCGCTAGAGGATGGGGGGCAGAGACATTGGTCACCGTCTGGAGAGCCGCCATAGAGTCGCTGAAGATGCCGAACGTACTTTCCTTGCGTTTTAGGGCCTCCGCAGCCGCTCTTTGTAGGGCCAATAGTTCCGCCTGATAGACGGTGCAGTACGACGGCAAAGTAAGTTTGAGGGCCTTTGTTTCGGTTGCGCTATTCCACAAGGATAGCGCCGCTCCGACCTTACCCTCAATCTTACTGCCGTCGGTGAAGATACGTACCGCGAAATCACTGTGAGCATTATATTGTTCCTCGTCTATCAGGCTACCGAACTGCAGTGTGGTTTGTTCCGCAGGGTGCGGGGCATCTAGAGCTGGAGCCATCCGCTCGACCTCCCTGTCTCTTAACGCGGGCTGGGGTACGCCCCTCTTGGCTTCGTAAAGTGAGGCAACTTCCCTTATCCGAAGGTCAAGAGGGAGTATCCCAGCCAGCACCAATGCCGAGTTGAGTGAGACCGTGCGGTAGGCTTTACACAGCTTCTGCGCGAACCCCCTCTGGACCACATTCAACTGTTTTATGACCCCCAATTTGTTGGCAGCTGGTGCCCATGCGCTTGCGGCGTACAGTATGGCTGGTTCCACTGCTGCGGTATAAATTGTGCGGATTACCTCCGGGTGCAGACCCCAACTAACCCGGGCCGCCCTGGCCAGCTGCTTGTACATAGCTATCGCCTTCTTACAGACGACAGCTATGTGTTGGTTAAAGGTGAGTTTGGCGTCGATAGTGAGGCCCAATATTCTGACCTCTTGGGACATACCAATGTCGATCCCGCCCATGCTCAGGCGTGGTGAATCGTACTTTAGCTTCCGCGTTAAAACCATCGCACAAGTTTTATGCGGTGCGAATTTTAGCTTGTTTCTGATTCCCCACGTCCGAACATGTTCGAGAGCGGCATTAGCACGTCCCTCGATTTCCACTGCCGTTTCGCCTTCGAATATCATAACGACATCGTCAGCGAACGCCTGGCAGTAGTAGCCTTTGTCTTCCAACTGTTTTAGGAGTGGATCCAGCAGCAAGTTCCAGAATATTGGTCCCCCAATCGACCCCTGGACGCATCCTTTGCTAGTCGCCCTTCTGCTCTCCTCTCCAGCGTATCTCACTGTGACTTCCCTGCCACTGAGATAGCTGCTGACTACTCGCCTCAAATTCACAGGACACTTTTCCTCAGCCAAACGCAGCTTTATGGCAGGCCACCATGCGCTGTCGAAGGCTCCCTCTATATCCAGCGATACGAGCGTTACGATCTTCTTGTGATTAAGCTTCGTACGTATATGCTGCACTAGTGTATAGAGGGAGTCCTCAGTGCTTTTTTGGGGCATAAAGCCGTATTGGCGAGTACTAATCCTTGGAAGAAGGTAAAATTTGAGACGAGCAACCAGCATCTTTTCGTACACTTTCCCCAGGACAGGCAAGAGCCCAATCGGCCTGTACGACTTCGGAACAGTGTACGAGTCTTTGCCCGGCTTTCTGAGTACAACCACTGTCGCTTCCTTCCAGATCTTCGGAAAGTGGTGTAACGTCAGGCATTTGTTCAGCAGTGACAGGAAATATTCGGGGTCACAGGCTATAGCCTGAGAACAGATGTCTGCCGTGAGGCCGTCGGCACCCGGGGCCTTTTTTGGGTTAAACGACGCCATGGACCGATTAAGCTCGCTTTTGGTAAACGGTGGGTCATGCCGGTCATCATGCCTCCACTCGTTTACTGTTTCTGCCAGTTCTCTCGTTCGGCGATGGTCCATGTTGTCCTCTCCCTCACGATCCTCGGGGTAGAACGTTTCGGCCAACAGCCTCACCGAGCCCTTCGCGTCCAGAGTCACTCCTCCCTTTTGCAGAGGAAGGTCCTCCTCCCTTTTTGCAACCCTTCCCATGACGCGGTAAATTCCCTCCCAGACCCCCTCTCTAGTTTGCTTACCGCAGAACTCCTTCCAGCTATCTTCCTGCGCTTTCTTAACAGCTGTCTCATATTTATGTTTTTCTTTCAGGTACAGACTAACGACCATCGCTCTCCGGACCGGCGCTGCATTCCTGATTCGGCGTCTCCTGGTAGCGACCAGCCTCTTCATCTCGGCGAGCTCCTCCGACCACCATGGCATGGTAAGTATTTCTTTGGAAATTATTAAAGGTATTGAGAGTGTACATGAATCTAAAATTGCTTGTGTAAATTTATTTATAGTTTGGTCCAGTATATCAATGTTATTTATGTTTGTTAGTTCCTTTACTGTTAAATTATTGTCCCGCATAATTTGAGACAGTTTCTCATGAAACTGTCTCCAATTAGCCTTCTTAGTGTTAAATTTCCTAGTGGTTCGTTCTATGCTAATTCCTTTCGATTTTTGTAGACTTATGCCAAAACTAATGCCATTGTGGTCGGAACTCGTGAGACTCTCCTCAATCCGCCAGCCGTCCACCAGAACCAGCAGGTCTTCCGAGCACGCCGTGATGTCCACGTGGCTGCTGTACCTGATTCCGCCCCTTAGTGTGTCAAATGTCGGGGTATCACCACTGTTGAGGACGTGCAACCCCCACTCGCCCAAAGCTCCACACATTTGCTCCCCTCTCGCGTCTTCGCTACTGCTGCCCCACCAAGTGCTCTTCGCATTCACGTCTCCACCAATTATCAAACCGCCAGAACCGATCTCACGCACTATGCGCCGCATATGCTCTAGGTATGGCTCCAAGGGCTTGTCGGGCTCGAAGTAGCAGGATACCAGCGTGATCGTCCAGGCTCTGGTTCGGACTCCCACCACAACGATGTTGTTTGTAGTGAGTTGCGGGTACTGTAGGATGTCCAGATCATGGTCAAGGACAGCGATTGCTGCCTTTACAGTCCCATCTCCTCCCTCAGAGCTCTGGAAGACCCTTACGCCCTGGTAGCCCTTCATCCTTCTTACCCGACCAACGTAGGGCTCCTGAAGCAATGCTGCTGCCACTTTTCGGGTTTGTGCTTCCAACAGTAATTCGTTGGTGGCAAGCTGGCTGCGTTGAAGGTTGGCCTGGAACACTTTATACTTGTGGGTAGCTGCCGGGACCACCTTAGCAATATGCTATGGACGCACGCGCCAGTGAGTCCCATTTGCGGCGTACGGGGCACTCAGTGCTAAAGGCACTATGCCCAGTGTTCCCGATTTTGGCTCTGGTACAGTTAATGCATTTCGCTGCTTCGCCAAGCTGTTTTTCTGGGCAGTCCGCCCTGAGATGCAGACCGCCACAGTGGCTACACAAGTCGGCTAGGTCCTTACAGAACCGTTTGCTGTGGCCATAGGCTAGGCAGCGTGTGCACTGCACCAGAGGCGTTTGGTCTTCCACACGCACAATCTGTAGGTCTATTCGGAGCTTGCCTCCTTCTATGGCTCTCCTCCAGATTGTGGGGGAAACACTGAGCACGATGTGGTTCAAGTGCTGGTTGCGCGCCCTCCTTCGGAACTTAATGGTCATTTTGAGTTCCTCGCCCTCGAGGCCATGAAGGAGCTCCCGATTCTGATTCCTGAGGGCCTTCAGGACTTCCTCATCACTGTGTACAAGTAAGACGTCCCTCAGTATCAGAAGCGGGTCCCTATTCGTCACTTCCTCGACGACGAGGCTCTCTCCGACTGCCTCTAGTCGCTCTTTGATCTTCCGCCTCTCTTCCTTTGACCGACAACCCATAATGACTTTACTGTCTTTGGCCTTCCTTACGCGTTCCACCTGCACCCAACCTTCCTTTGCGTCAACCGCCTTCCTAACTCTTTCCAGGACTTCGTCACCGGTTTCCGCTTCCCGTGTCGAGGAGACAACCACGGAGTGCAGCGTCGCTCGCCCCAGTTCCTGAGCACCGGTCTGGCTTGTGTGCGCCGCCGCCACCGCCGCGTATGATCTCTCCTCGGCAGTGGATACGGTTTTAGCGACTAGAGCTTCTTTGAGGATTCCCATTTTTTCCAGATTTTCCTTTATTAGGGCACTATTTTCCTCAAGTCGATCCAGAAGCTCCCTTTGGCTGTTATTTGCCTCGCTTAGGGTGGGCAAGCTAGGAGGCGTTTCGTCATTTGATGCTGTGGTCGCAGGTTTTCCATGACCTTTTCCTTTTTCCGACTCTAAGACTATTTCGTAGAGCCGGTCTAGAGCGCCAAGCGCCTCCGTTTTTAAATCAGCCTTGGTGATTTTCGGGTTGCTCAAATAAAGCTTAGCCCTTTTTAGGCAAGCTTTCGCTTCCACGGTCAGGCTGGAGTGCATCGAATCAGGCTTTCCCGACGCCCCCGTGTCTTCTGCAGAGGCCCGACGCGTCACCAAAGGGCCCGGCATTTTTTTGGTGGTTGTGAGTGGTGGTGGTGAAGTGGCGTTTGTCTTTGGGTTGGCCGGAGACTTTGCCAGAGGCTCTGCACTCCCAGCCCGCCTCACACTCACAAGAGAGGTCCAAGGTCTCTCTGCAGATTGCGGCGAGCCTTTTGAGCCCTGTGAGGACGCATTCTCGACCTTCTTGGCTGGTGTACGGTACATGGCGGTGGATTTTGTGAATGTCAAATTCATAGGAGGTCAAAAACTATATTTGCAGCATCAGAGGACAACTATGAATAATCAGACTGTCCCTGTAAAGGGGGGATCAGTAATATAATGATGAATAAAGTGTAGAAAAATGAGTGACAGCACGATGTGTCGACGTTGTCACGTCAGTAATGTAACATAAATTTTTATGTTATGTTAAAATATCTAAAAACCGTATCTCTGGTGCTAAATAAGCACCAAAGCAAGGAAAAGAGTCGTAATGAGTCAGACTCAAACTTCTAGGGTCAGATACGAAATAAAAATATTTTACACCAAATCCAGACTTCCTTCCCTATATAGAGGTCAGCGAAAACCGGGAGGGTGGGTGGGTGGGCAAATTTTTGGATTTCTCTGCGAGCTAGACGGGCGTGCGAGGTGTCCAGAGACGCGTCTCGTCGCGAGCAAGCCCACAGGAACGTTTTCGGAATTACTTCGGGAACAAAAAATTTGAAAGGTGGTCAAAAAATGTGTTTTTTGATGGAAAATCGAAGTTTTCAGCGACCCGGAGGGGTTTCGATTCGCGCGCAGCGCCGGGAAACCTAGGTTAGTGTGGCGAGAACTCGATTCCTCAAAAATGATCGGAATCTAATGATGGGATTGAAAGTTATAGACTTTTGTATGAGATTTGTATGGAAAATTTTAGAAAATGAAAATTTTTGATGTTTCCGTCAAGCTAGACGTGCGTGCGAGGTGTCCAGAAACACGTAATTTCGCGAGCTAGCCCACAGGAACGTTTCCAGCACTACTTTGGGAACAAAATTTTGCAGGGTGGTCAAAAAACCACTTTTTTTGAGTTTTTACAGGAAAACCAAGTTTTCAGCGACCTGGATGGATTTCGATTCGCGCGCAGCGCCGGGAAACCTAGGTTAGTGTGGCGAGAACTCGATTCCTCAAAAATGATCGGAATCTAATGATGGGATTGAAAGTTATAGACTTTTGTATGAGATTTGTATGGAAAATTTTAGAAAATGAAAATTTTTGATGTTTCCGTCAAGCTAGACGTGCGTGCGAGGTGTCCAGAAACACGTAATTTCGCGAGCTAGCCCACAGGAACGTTTCCAGCACTACTTTGGGAACAAAATTTTGCAGGGTGGTCAAAAAACCACTTTTTTTGAGTTTTTACAGGAAAACCAAGTTTTCAGCGACCTGGATGGATTTCGATTCGCGCGCAGCGCCGGGAAACCTAGGTTAGTGTGGCGAGAACTCGATTCCTCAAAAATGATCGGAATCTAATGATGGGATTGAAAGTTATAGACTTTTGTATGAGATTTGTATGGAAAATTTTAGAAAATGAAAATTTTTGATGTTTCCGTCAAGCTAGACGTGCGTGCGAGGTGTCCAGAAACACGTAATTTCGCGAGCTAGCCCACAGGAACGTTTCCAGCACTACTTTGGGAACAAAATTTTGCAGGGTGGTCAAAAAACCACTTTTTTTGAGTTTTTACAGGAAAACCAAGTTTTCAGCGACCTGGATGGATTTCGATTCGCGCGCAGCGCCGGGAAACCTAGGTAAGTATGGCGAGAACCTGATTCCTGAAAAGAACGGGAATCTAATGACAAATTTGGAAGTTATTGAATTCTGAAGGTGTAAAGTCAAAAGTACAGGAACCCCTTAAGGGAAGTCAAAAATTTTTTGTCAGTTGGCAAGCGGACGCCTAAAAATAATGTTCACGCGCGAAAACCGCTTCAAAAACGCAATACAGAGCTCGAAGATATCGCGATTTGTGTTTCGACGATGCTTGCTTAGGTGGTTTTGGCTATATGTACCTATGTATAGATATAACCTAGTTTTAAGATTTTGATGTTCCGGAGGAGCTACGGGCACGTGTGAGGTGTCTGGGAACGCGTCTCGTCGCGAGCAAGCCCACGGGAACGTTTTCAGAAGTACGTTGGGAAGAAAATTTTTGAAAAGCGGCCAAAAAACCAGTTTTTTGATGGAAAATGAGAAAATTTTTGGATTTCTCTGCGAGCTAGACGGGCGTGCGAGGTGTCCAGAGACGCGTCTCGTCGCGAGCAAGCCCACAGGAACGTTTTCGGAATTACTTCGGGAACAAAAAATTTGAAAGGTGGTCAAAAAATGTGTTTTTTGATGGAAAATCGAAGTTTTCAGCGACCCGGAGGGGTTTCGATTCGCGCGCAGCGCCGGGAAACCTAGGTTAGTGTGGCGAGAACTCGATTCCTCAAAAATGATCGGAATCTAATGATGGGATTGAAAGTTATAGACTTTTGTATGAGATTTGTATGGAAAATTTTAGAAAATGAAAATTTTTGATGTTTCCGTCAAGCTAGACGTGCGTGCGAGGTGTCCAGAAACACGTAATTTCGCGAGCTAGCCCACAGGAACGTTTCCAGCACTACTTTGGGAACAAAATTTTGCAGGGTGGTCAAAAAACCACTTTTTTTGAGTTTTTACAGGAAAACCAAGTTTTCAGCGACCTGGATGGATTTCGATTCGCGCGCAGCGCCGGGAAACCTAGGTTAGTGTGGCGAGAACTCGATTCCTCAAAAATGATCGGAATCTAATGATGGGATTGAAAGTTATAGACTTTTGTATGAGATTTGTATGGAAAATTTTAGAAAATGAAAATTTTTGATGTTTCCGTCAAGCTAGACGTGCGTGCGAGGTGTCCAGAAACACGTAATTTCGCGAGCTAGCCCACAGGAACGTTTCCAGCACTACTTTGGGAACAAAATTTTGCAGGGTGGTCAAAAAACCACTTTTTTTGAGTTTTTACAGGAAAACCAAGTTTTCAGCGACCTGGATGGATTTCGATTCGCGCGCAGCGCCGGGAAACCTAGGTTAGTGTGGCGAGAACTCGATTCCTCAAAAATGATCGGAATCTAATGATGGGATTGAAAGTTATAGACTTTTGTATGAGATTTGTATGGAAAATTTTAGAAAATGAAAATTTTTGATGTTTCCGTCAAGCTAGACGTGCGTGCGAGGTGTCCAGAAACACGTAATTTCGCGAGCTAGCCCACAGGAACGTTTCCAGCACTACTTTGGGAACAAAATTTTGCAGGGTGGTCAAAAAACCACTTTTTTTGAGTTTTTACAGGAAAACCAAGTTTTCAGCGACCTGGATGGATTTCGATTCGCGCGCAGCGCCGGGAAACCTAGGTAAGTATGGCGAGAACCTGATTCCTGAAAAGAACGGGAATCTAATGACAAATTTGGAAGTTATTGAATTCTGAAGGTGTAAAGTCAAAAGTACAGGAACCCCTTAAGGGAAGTCAAAAATTTTTTGTCAGTTGGCAAGCGGACGCCTAAAAATAATGTTCACGCGCGAAAACCGCTTCAAAAACGCAATACAGAGCTCGAAGATATCGCGATTTGTGTTTCGACGATGCTTGCTTAGGTGGTTTTGGCTATATGTACCTATGTATAGATATAACCTAGTTTTAAGATTTTGATGTTCCGGAGGAGCTACGGGCACGTGTGAGGTGTCTGGGAACGCGTCTCGTCGCGAGCAAGCCCACGGGAACGTTTTCAGAAGTACGTTGGGAAGAAAATTTTTGAAAAGCGGCCAAAAAACCAGTTTTTTGATGGAAAATGAGAAAATTTTTGGATTTCTCTGCGAGCTAGACGGGCGTGCGAGGTGTCCAGAGACGCGTCTCGTCGCGAGCAAGCCCACAGGAACGTTTTCGGAATTACTTCGGGAACAAAAAATTTGAAAGGTGGTCAAAAAATGTGTTTTTTGATGGAAAATCGAAGTTTTCAGCGACCCGGAGGGGTTTCGATTCGCGCGCAGCGCCGGGAAACCTAGGTTAGTGTGGCGAGAACTCGATTCCTCAAAAATGATCGGAATCTAATGATGGGATTGAAAGTTATAGACTTTTGTATGAGATTTGTATGGAAAATTTTAGAAAATGAAAATTTTTGATGTTTCCGTCAAGCTAGACGTGCGTGCGAGGTGTCCAGAAACACGTAATTTCGCGAGCTAGCCCACAGGAACGTTTCCAGCACTACTTTGGGAACAAAATTTTGCAGGGTGGTCAAAAAACCACTTTTTTTGAGTTTTTACAGGAAAACCAAGTTTTCAGCGACCTGGATGGATTTCGATTCGCGCGCAGCGCCGGGAAACCTAGGTTAGTGTGGCGAGAACTCGATTCCTCAAAAATGATCGGAATCTAATGATGGGATTGAAAGTTATAGACTTTTGTATGAGATTTGTATGGAAAATTTTAGAAAATGAAAATTTTTGATGTTTCCGTCAAGCTAGACGTGCGTGCGAGGTGTCCAGAAACACGTAATTTCGCGAGCTAGCCCACAGGAACGTTTCCAGCACTACTTTGGGAACAAAATTTTGCAGGGTGGTCAAAAAACCACTTTTTTTGAGTTTTTACAGGAAAACCAAGTTTTCAGCGACCTGGATGGATTTCGATTCGCGCGCAGCGCCGGGAAACCTAGGTTAGTGTGGCGAGAACTCGATTCCTCAAAAATGATCGGAATCTAATGATGGGATTGAAAGTTATAGACTTTTGTATGAGATTTGTATGGAAAATTTTAGAAAATGAAAATTTTTGATGTTTCCGTCAAGCTAGACGTGCGTGCGAGGTGTCCAGAAACACGTAATTTCGCGAGCTAGCCCACAGGAACGTTTCCAGCACTACTTTGGGAACAAAATTTTGCAGGGTGGTCAAAAAACCACTTTTTTTGAGTTTTTACAGGAAAACCAAGTTTTCAGCGACCTGGATGGATTTCGATTCGCGCGCAGCGCCGGGAAACCTAGGTAAGTATGGCGAGAACCTGATTCCTGAAAAGAACGGGAATCTAATGACAAATTTGGAAGTTATTGAATTCTGAAGGTGTAAAGTCAAAAGTACAGGAACCCCTTAAGGGAAGTCAAAAATTTTTTGTCAGTTGGCAAGCGGACGCCTAAAAATAATGTTCACGCGCGAAAACCGCTTCAAAAACGCAATACAGAGCTCGAAGATATCGCGATTTGTGTTTCGACGATGCTTGCTTAGGTGGTTTTGGCTATATGTACCTATGTATAGATATAACCTAGTTTTAAGATTTTGATGTTCCGGAGGAGCTACGGGCACGTGTGAGGTGTCTGGGAACGCGTCTCGTCGCGAGCAAGCCCACGGGAACGTTTTCAGAAGTACGTTGGGAAGAAAATTTTTGAAAAGCGGCCAAAAAACCAGTTTTTTGATGGAAAATGAGAAAATTTTTGGATTTCTCTGCGAGCTAGACGGGCGTGCGAGGTGTCCAGAGACGCGTCTCGTCGCGAGCAAGCCCACAGGAACGTTTTCGGAATTACTTCGGGAACAAAAAATTTGAAAGGTGGTCAAAAAATGTGTTTTTTGATGGAAAATCGAAGTTTTCAGCGACCCGGAGGGGTTTCGATTCGCGCGCAGCGCCGGGAAACCTAGGTTAGTGTGGCGAGAACTCGATTCCTCAAAAATGATCGGAATCTAATGATGGGATTGAAAGTTATAGACTTTTGTATGAGATTTGTATGGAAAATTTTAGAAAATGAAAATTTTTGATGTTTCCGTCAAGCTAGACGTGCGTGCGAGGTGTCCAGAAACACGTAATTTCGCGAGCTAGCCCACAGGAACGTTTCCAGCACTACTTTGGGAACAAAATTTTGCAGGGTGGTCAAAAAACCACTTTTTTTGAGTTTTTACAGGAAAACCAAGTTTTCAGCGACCTGGATGGATTTCGATTCGCGCGCAGCGCCGGGAAACCTAGGTTAGTGTGGCGAGAACTCGATTCCTCAAAAATGATCGGAATCTAATGATGGGATTGAAAGTTATAGACTTTTGTATGAGATTTGTATGGAAAATTTTAGAAAATGAAAATTTTTGATGTTTCCGTCAAGCTAGACGTGCGTGCGAGGTGTCCAGAAACACGTAATTTCGCGAGCTAGCCCACAGGAACGTTTCCAGCACTACTTTGGGAACAAAATTTTGCAGGGTGGTCAAAAAACCACTTTTTTTGAGTTTTTACAGGAAAACCAAGTTTTCAGCGACCTGGATGGATTTCGATTCGCGCGCAGCGCCGGGAAACCTAGGTTAGTGTGGCGAGAACTCGATTCCTCAAAAATGATCGGAATCTAATGATGGGATTGAAAGTTATAGACTTTTGTATGAGATTTGTATGGAAAATTTTAGAAAATGAAAATTTTTGATGTTTCCGTCAAGCTAGACGTGCGTGCGAGGTGTCCAGAAACACGTAATTTCGCGAGCTAGCCCACAGGAACGTTTCCAGCACTACTTTGGGAACAAAATTTTGCAGGGTGGTCAAAAAACCACTTTTTTTGAGTTTTTACAGGAAAACCAAGTTTTCAGCGACCTGGATGGATTTCGATTCGCGCGCAGCGCCGGGAAACCTAGGTTAGTGTGGCGAGAACTCGATTCCTCAAAAATGATCGGAATCTAATGATGGGATTGAAAGTTATAGACTTTTGTATGAGATTTGTATGGAAAATTTTAGAAAATGAAAATTTTTGATGTTTCCGTCAAGCTAGACGTGCGTGCGAGGTGTCCAGAAACACGTAATTTCGCGAGCTAGCCCACAGGAACGTTTCCAGCACTACTTTGGGAACAAAATTTTGCAGGGTGGTCAAAAAACCACTTTTTTTGAGTTTTTACAGGAAAACCAAGTTTTCAGCGACCTGGATGGATTTCGATTCGCGCGCAGCGCCGGGAAACCTAGGTAAGTATGGCGAGAACCTGATTCCTGAAAAGAACGGGAATCTAATGACAAATTTGGAAGTTATTGAATTCTGAAGGTGTAAAGTCAAAAGTACAGGAACCCCTTAAGGGAAGTCAAAAATTTTTTGTCAGTTGGCAAGCGGACGCCTAAAAATAATGTTCACGCGCGAAAACCGCTTCAAAAACGCAATACAGAGCTCGAAGATATCGCGATTTGTGTTTCGACGATGCTTGCTTAGGTGGTTTTGGCTATATGTACCTATGTATAGATATAACCTAGTTTTAAGATTTTGATGTTCCGGAGGAGCTACGGGCACGTGTGAGGTGTCTGGGAACGCGTCTCGTCGCGAGCAAGCCCACGGGAACGTTTTCAGAAGTACGTTGGGAAGAAAATTTTTGAAAAGCGGCCAAAAAACCAGTTTTTTGATGGAAAATGAGAAAATTTTTGGATTTCTCTGCGAGCTAGACGGGCGTGCGAGGTGTCCAGAGACGCGTCTCGTCGCGAGCAAGCCCACAGGAACGTTTTCGGAATTACTTCGGGAACAAAAAATTTGAAAGGTGGTCAAAAAATGTGTTTTTTGATGGAAAATCGAAGTTTTCAGCGACCCGGAGGGGTTTCGATTCGCGCGCAGCGCCGGGAAACCTAGGTTAGTGTGGCGAGAACTCGATTCCTCAAAAATGATCGGAATCTAATGATGGGATTGAAAGTTATAGACTTTTGTATGAGATTTGTATGGAAAATTTTAGAAAATGAAAATTTTTGATGTTTCCGTCAAGCTAGACGTGCGTGCGAGGTGTCCAGAAACACGTAATTTCGCGAGCTAGCCCACAGGAACGTTTCCAGCACTACTTTGGGAACAAAATTTTGCAGGGTGGTCAAAAAACCACTTTTTTTGAGTTTTTACAGGAAAACCAAGTTTTCAGCGACCTGGATGGATTTCGATTCGCGCGCAGCGCCGGGAAACCTAGGTTAGTGTGGCGAGAACTCGATTCCTCAAAAATGATCGGAATCTAATGATGGGATTGAAAGTTATAGACTTTTGTATGAGATTTGTATGGAAAATTTTAGAAAATGAAAATTTTTGATGTTTCCGTCAAGCTAGACGTGCGTGCGAGGTGTCCAGAAACACGTAATTTCGCGAGCTAGCCCACAGGAACGTTTCCAGCACTACTTTGGGAACAAAATTTTGCAGGGTGGTCAAAAAACCACTTTTTTTGAGTTTTTACAGGAAAACCAAGTTTTCAGCGACCTGGATGGATTTCGATTCGCGCGCAGCGCCGGGAAACCTAGGTTAGTGTGGCGAGAACTCGATTCCTCAAAAATGATCGGAATCTAATGATGGGATTGAAAGTTATAGACTTTTGTATGAGATTTGTATGGAAAATTTTAGAAAATGAAAATTTTTGATGTTTCCGTCAAGCTAGACGTGCGTGCGAGGTGTCCAGAAACACGTAATTTCGCGAGCTAGCCCACAGGAACGTTTCCAGCACTACTTTGGGAACAAAATTTTGCAGGGTGGTCAAAAAACCACTTTTTTTGAGTTTTTACAGGAAAACCAAGTTTTCAGCGACCTGGATGGATTTCGATTCGCGCGCAGCGCCGGGAAACCTAGGTAAGTATGGCGAGAACCTGATTCCTGAAAAGAACGGGAATCTAATGACAAATTTGGAAGTTATTGAATTCTGAAGGTGTAAAGTCAAAAGTACAGGAACCCCTTAAGGGAAGTCAAAAATTTTTTGTCAGTTGGCAAGCGGACGCCTAAAAATAATGTTCACGCGCGAAAACCGCTTCAAAAACGCAATACAGAGCTCGAAGATATCGCGATTTGTGTTTTGACGATGCTTGCTTAGGTGGTTTTGGCTATATGTACCTATGTATAGATATAACCTAGTTTTAAGATTTTGATGTTCCGGAGGAGCTACGGGCACGTGTGAGGTGTCTGGGAACGCGTCTCGTCGCGAGCAAGCCCACGGGAACGTTTTCAGAAGTACGTTGGGAAGAAAATTTTTGAAAAGCGGCCAAAAAACCAGTTTTTTGATGGAAAATGAGAAAATTTTTGGATTTCTCTGCGAGCTAGACGGGCGTGCGAGGTGTCCAGAGACGCGTCTCGTCGCGAGCAAGCCCACAGGAACGTTTTCGGAATTACTTCGGGAACAAAAAATTTGAAAGGTGGTCAAAAAATGTGTTTTTTGATGGAAAATCGAAGTTTTCAGCGACCCGGAGGGGTTTCGATTCGCGCGCAGCGCCGGGAAACCTAGGTTAGTGTGGCGAGAACTCGATTCCTCAAAAATGATCGGAATCTAATGATGGGATTGAAAGTTATAGACTTTTGTATGAGATTTGTATGGAAAATTTTAGAAAATGAAAATTTTTGATGTTTCCGTCAAGCTAGACGTGCGTGCGAGGTGTCCAGAAACACGTAATTTCGCGAGCTAGCCCACAGGAACGTTTCCAGCACTACTTTGGGAACAAAATTTTGCAGGGTGGTCAAAAAACCACTTTTTTTGAGTTTTTACAGGAAAACCAAGTTTTCAGCGACCTGGATGGATTTCGATTCGCGCGCAGCGCCGGGAAACCTAGGTTAGTGTGGCGAGAACTCGATTCCTCAAAAATGATCGGAATCTAATGATGGGATTGAAAGTTATAGACTTTTGTATGAGATTTGTATGGAAAATTTTAGAAAATGAAAATTTTTGATGTTTCCGTCAAGCTAGACGTGCGTGCGAGGTGTCCAGAAACACGTAATTTCGCGAGCTAGCCCACAGGAACGTTTCCAGCACTACTTTGGGAACAAAATTTTGCAGGGTGGTCAAAAAACCACTTTTTTTGAGTTTTTACAGGAAAACCAAGTTTTCAGCGACCTGGATGGATTTCGATTCGCGCGCAGCGCCGGGAAACCTAGGTTAGTGTGGCGAGAACTCGATTCCTCAAAAATGATCGGAATCTAATGATGGGATTGAAAGTTATAGACTTTTGTATGAGATTTGTATGGAAAATTTTAGAAAATGAAAATTTTTGATGTTTCCGTCAAGCTAGACGTGCGTGCGAGGTGTCCAGAAACACGTAATTTCGCGAGCTAGCCCACAGGGAACGTTTCCAGCACTACTTTGGGAACAAAATTTTGCAGGGTGGTCAAAAAACCACTTTTTTTGAGTTTTTACAGGAAAACCAAGTTTTCAGCGACCTGGATGGATTTCGATTCGCGCGCAGCGCCGGGAAACCTAGGTAAGTATGGCGAGAACCTGATTCCTGAAAAGAACGGGAATCTAATGACAAATTTGGAAGTTATTGAATTCTGAAGGTGTAAAGTCAAAAGTACAGGAACCCCTTAAGGGAAGTCAAAAATTTTTTGTCAGTTGGCAAGCGGACGCCTAAAAATAATGTTCACGCGCGAAAACCGCTTCAAAAACGCAATACAGAGCTCGAAGATATCGCGATTTGTGTTTCGACGATGCTTGCTTAGGTGGTTTTGGCTATATGTACCTATGTATAGATATAACCTAGTTTTAAGATTTTGATGTTCCGGAGGAGCTACGGGCACGTGTGAGGTGTCTGGGAACGCGTCTCGTCGCGAGCAAGCCCACGGGAACGTTTTCAGAAGTACGTTGGGAAGAAAATTTTTGAAAAGCGGCCAAAAAACCAGTTTTTTGATGGAAAATGAGAAAATTTTTGGATTTCTCTGCGAGCTAGACGGGCGTGCGAGGTGTCCAGAGACGCGTCTCGTCGCGAGCAAGCCCACAGGAACGTTTTCGGAATTACTTCGGGAACAAAAAATTTGAAAGGTGGTCAAAAAATGTGTTTTTTGATGGAAAATCGAAGTTTTCAGCGACCCGGAGGGGTTTCGATTCGCGCGCAGCGCCGGGAAACCTAGGTTAGTGTGGCGAGAACTCGATTCCTCAAAAATGATCGGAATCTAATGATGGGATTGAAAGTTATAGACTTTTGTATGAGATTTGTATGGAAAATTTTAGAAAATGAAAATTTTTGATGTTTCCGTCAAGCTAGACGTGCGTGCGAGGTGTCCAGAAACACGTAATTTCGCGAGCTAGCCCACAGGAACGTTTCCAGCACTACTTTGGGAACAAAATTTTGCAGGGTGGTCAAAAAACCACTTTTTTTGAGTTTTTACAGGAAAACCAAGTTTTCAGCGACCTGGATGGATTTCGATTCGCGCGCAGCGCCGGGAAACCTAGGTAAGTATGGCGAGAACCTGATTCCTGAAAAGAACGGGAATCTAATGACAAATTTGGAAGTTATTGAATTCTGAAGGTGTAAAGTCAAAAGTACAGGAACCCCTTAAGGGAAGTCAAAAATTTTTTGTCAGTTGGCAAGCGGACGCCTAAAAATAATGTTCACGCGCGAAAACCGCTTCAAAAACGCAATACAGAGCTCGAAGATATCGCGATTTGTGTTTCGACGATGCTTGCTTAGGTGGTTTTGGCTATATGTACCTATGTATAGATATAACCTAGTTTTAAGATTTTGATGTTCCGGAGGAGCTACGGGCACGTGTGAGGTGTCTGGGAACGCGTCTCGTCGCGAGCAAGCCCACGGGAACGTTTTCAGAAGTACGTTGGGAAGAAAATTTTTGAAAAGCGGCCAAAAAACCAGTTTTTTGATGGAAAATGAGAAAATTTTTGGATTTCTCTGCGAGCTAGACGGGCGTGCGAGGTGTCCAGAGACGCGTCTCGTCGCGAGCAAGCCCACAGGAACGTTTTCGGAATTACTTCGGGAACAAAAAATTTGAAAGGTGGTCAAAAAATGTGTTTTTTGATGGAAAATCGAAGTTTTCAGCGACCCGGAGGGGTTTCGATTCGCGCGCAGCGCCGGGAAACCTAGGTTAGTGTGGCGAGAACTCGATTCCTCAAAAATGATCGGAATCTAATGATGGGATTGAAAGTTATAGACTTTTGTATGAGATTTGTATGGAAAATTTTAGAAAATGAAAATTTTTGATGTTTCCGTCAAGCTAGACGTGCGTGCGAGGTGTCCAGAAACACGTAATTTCGCGAGCTAGCCCACAGGAACGTTTCCAGCACTACTTTGGGAACAAAATTTTGCAGGGTGGTCAAAAAACCACTTTTTTTGAGTTTTTACAGGAAAACCAAGTTTTCAGCGACCTGGATGGATTTCGATTCGCGCGCAGCGCCGGGAAACCTAGGTAAGTATGGCGAGAACCTGATTCCTGAAAAGAACGGGAATCTAATGACAAATTTGGAAGTTATTGAATTCTGAAGGTGTAAAGTCAAAAGTACAGGAACCCCTTAAGGGAAGTCAAAAATTTTTTGTCAGTTGGCAAGCGGACGCCTAAAAATAATGTTCACGCGCGAAAACCGCTTCAAAAACGCAATACAGAGCTCGAAGATATCGCGATTTGTGTTTCGACGATGCTTGCTTAGGTGGTTTTGGCTATATGTACCTATGTATAGATATAACCTAGTTTTAAGATTTTGATGTTCCGGAGGAGCTACGGGCACGTGTGAGGTGTCTGGGAACGCGTCTCGTCGCGAGCAAGCCCACGGGAACGTTTTCAGAAGTACGTTGGGAAGAAAATTTTTGAAAAGCGGCCAAAAAACCAGTTTTTTGATGGAAAATGAGAAAATTTTTGGATTTCTCTGCGAGCTAGACGGGCGTGCGAGGTGTCCAGAGACGCGTCTCGTCGCGAGCAAGCCCACAGGAACGTTTTCGGAATTACTTCGGGAACAAAAAATTTGAAAGGTGGTCAAAAAATGTGTTTTTTGATGGAAAATCGAAGTTTTCAGCGACCCGGAGGGGTTTCGATTCGCGCGCAGCGCCGGGAAACCTAGGTTAGTGTGGCGAGAACTCGATTCCTCAAAAATGATCGGAATCTAATGATGGGATTGAAAGTTATAGACTTTTGTATGAGATTTGTATGGAAAATTTTAGAAAATGAAAATTTTTGATGTTTCCGTCAAGCTAGACGTGCGTGCGAGGTGTCCAGAAACACGTAATTTCGCGAGCTAGCCCACAGGAACGTTTCCAGCACTACTTTGGGAACAAAATTTTGCAGGGTGGTCAAAAAACCACTTTTTTTGAGTTTTTACAGGAAAACCAAGTTTTCAGCGACCTGGATGGATTTCGATTCGCGCGCAGCGCCGGGAAACCTAGGTTAGTGTGGCGAGAACTCGATTCCTCAAAAATGATCGGAATCTAATGATGGGATTGAAAGTTATAGACTTTTGTATGAGATTTGTATGGAAAATTTTAGAAAATGAAAATTTTTGATGTTTCCGTCAAGCTAGACGTGCGTGCGAGGTGTCCAGAAACACGTAATTTCGCGAGCTAGCCCACAGGAACGTTTCCAGCACTACTTTGGGAACAAAATTTTGCAGGGTGGTCAAAAAACCACTTTTTTTGAGTTTTTACAGGAAAACCAAGTTTTCAGCGACCTGGATGGATTTCGATTCGCGCGCAGCGCCGGGAAACCTAGGTAAGTATGGCGAGAACCTGATTCCTGAAAAGAACGGGAATCTAATGACAAATTTGGAAGTTATTGAATTCTGAAGGTGTAAAGTCAAAAGTACAGGAACCCCTTAAGGGAAGTCAAAAATTTTTTGTCAGTTGGCAAGCGGACGCCTAAAAATAATGTTCACGCGCGAAAACCGCTTCAAAAACGCAATACAGAGCTCGAAGATATCGCGATTTGTGTTTCGACGATGCTTGCTTAGGTGGTTTTGGCTATATGTACCTATGTATAGATATAACCTAGTTTTAAGATTTTGATGTTCCGGAGGAGCTACGGGCACGTGTGAGGTGTCTGGGAACGCGTCTCGTCGCGAGCAAGCCCACGGGAACGTTTTCAGAAGTACGTTGGGAAGAAAATTTTTGAAAAGCGGCCAAAAAACCAGTTTTTTGATGGAAAATGAGAAAATTTTTGGATTTCTCTGCGAGCTAGACGGGCGTGCGAGGTGTCCAGAGACGCGTCTCGTCGCGAGCAAGCCCACAGGAACGTTTTCGGAATTACTTCGGGAACAAAAAATTTGAAAGGTGGTCAAAAAATGTGTTTTTTGATGGAAAATCGAAGTTTTCAGCGACCCGGAGGGGTTTCGATTCGCGCGCAGCGCCGGGAAACCTAGGTTAGTGTGGCGAGAACTCGATTCCTCAAAAATGATCGGAATCTAATGATGGGATTGAAAGTTATAGACTTTTGTATGAGATTTGTATGGAAAATTTTAGAAAATGAAAATTTTTGATGTTTCCGTCAAGCTAGACGTGCGTGCGAGGTGTCCAGAAACACGTAATTTCGCGAGCTAGCCCACAGGAACGTTTCCAGCACTACTTTGGGAACAAAATTTTGCAGGGTGGTCAAAAAACCACTTTTTTTGAGTTTTTACAGGAAAACCAAGTTTTCAGCGACCTGGATGGATTTCGATTCGCGCGCAGCGCCGGGAAACCTAGGTAAGTATGGCGAGAACCTGATTCCTGAAAAGAACGGGAATCTAATGACAAATTTGGAAGTTATTGAATTCTGAAGGTGTAAAGTCAAAAGTACAGGAACCCCTTAAGGGAAGTCAAAAATTTTTTGTCAGTTGGCAAGCGGACGCCTAAAAATAATGTTCACGCGCGAAAACCGCTTCAAAAACGCAATACAGAGCTCGAAGATATCGCGATTTGTGTTTCGACGATGCTTGCTTAGGTGGTTTTGGCTATATGTACCTATGTATAGATATAACCTAGTTTTAAGATTTTGATGTTCCGGAGGAGCTACGGGCACGTGTGAGGTGTCTGGGAACGCGTCTCGTCGCGAGCAAGCCCACGGGAACGTTTTCAGAAGTACGTTGGGAAGAAAATTTTTGAAAAGCGGCCAAAAAACCAGTTTTTTGATGGAAAATGAGAAAATTTTTGGATTTCTCTGCGAGCTAGACGGGCGTGCGAGGTGTCCAGAGACGCGTCTCGTCGCGAGCAAGCCCACAGGAACGTTTTCGGAATTACTTCGGGAACAAAAAATTTGAAAGGTGGTCAAAAAATGTGTTTTTTGATGGAAAATCGAAGTTTTCAGCGACCCGGAGGGGTTTCGATTCGCGCGCAGCGCCGGGAAACCTAGGTTAGTGTGGCGAGAACTCGATTCCTCAAAAATGATCGGAATCTAATGATGGGATTGAAAGTTATAGACTTTTGTATGAGATTTGTATGGAAAATTTTAGAAAATGAAAATTTTTGATGTTTCCGTCAAGCTAGACGTGCGTGCGAGGTGTCCAGAAACACGTAATTTCGCGAGCTAGCCCACAGGAACGTTTCCAGCACTACTTTGGGAACAAAATTTTGCAGGGTGGTCAAAAAACCACTTTTTTTGAGTTTTTACAGGAAAACCAAGTTTTCAGCGACCTGGATGGATTTCGATTCGCGCGCAGCGCCGGGAAACCTAGGTTAGTGTGGCGAGAACTCGATTCCTCAAAAATGATCAGAATCTAATGATGGGATTGAAAGTTATAGACTTTTGTATGAGATTTGTATGGAAAATTTTAGAAAATGAAAATTTTTGATGTTTCCGTCAAGCTAGACGTGCGTGCGAGGTGTCCAGAAACACGTAATTTCGCGAGCTAGCCCACAGGAACGTTTCCAGCACTACTTTGGGAACAAAATTTTGCAGGGTGGTCAAAAAACCACTTTTTTTGAGTTTTTACAGGAAAACCAAGTTTTCAGCGACCTGGATGGATTTCGATTCGCGCGCAGCGCCGGGAAACCTAGGTAAGTATGGCGAGAACCTGATTCCTGAAAAGAACGGGAATCTAATGACAAATTTGGAAGTTATTGAATTCTGAAGGTGTAAAGTCAAAAGTACAGGAACCCCTTAAGGGAAGTCAAAAATTTTTTGTCAGTTGGCAAGCGGACGCCTAAAAATAATGTTCACGCGCGAAAACCGCTTCAAAAACGCAATACAGAGCTCGAAGATATCGCGATTTGTGTTTCGACGATGCTTGCTTAGGTGGTTTTGGCTATATGTACCTATGTATAGATATAACCTAGTTTTAAGATTTTGATGTTCCGGAGGAGCTACGGGCACGTGTGAGGTGTCTGGGAACGCGTCTCGTCGCGAGCAAGCCCACGGGAACGTTTTCAGAAGTACGTTGGGAAGAAAATTTTTGAAAAGCGGCCAAAAAACCAGTTTTTTGATGGAAAATGAGAAAATTTTTGGATTTCTCTGCGAGCTAGACGGGCGTGCGAGGTGTCCAGAGACGCGTCTCGTCGCGAGCAAGCCCACAGGAACGTTTTCGGAATTACTTCGGGAACAAAAAATTTGAAAGGTGGTCAAAAAATGTGTTTTTTGATGGAAAATCGAAGTTTTCAGCGACCCGGAGGGGTTTCGATTCGCGCGCAGCGCCGGGAAACCTAGGTTAGTGTGGCGAGAACTCGATTCCTCAAAAATGATCGGAATCTAATGATGGGATTGAAAGTTATAGACTTTTGTATGAGATTTGTATGGAAAATTTTAGAAAATGAAAATTTTTGATGTTTCCGTCAAGCTAGACGTGCGTGCGAGGTGTCCAGAAACACGTAATTTCGCGAGCTAGCCCACAGGAACGTTTCCAGCACTACTTTGGGAACAAAATTTTGCAGGGTGGTCAAAAAACCACTTTTTTTGAGTTTTTACAGGAAAACCAAGTTTTCAGCGACCTGGATGGATTTCGATTCGCGCGCAGCGCCGGGAAACCTAGGTAAGTATGGCGAGAACCTGATTCCTGAAAAGAACGGGAATCTAATGACAAATTTGGAAGTTATTGAATTCTGAAGGTGTAAAGTCAAAAGTACAGGAACCCCTTAAGGGAAGTCAAAAATTTTTTGTCAGTTGGCAAGCGGACGCCTAAAAATAATGTTCACGCGCGAAAACCGCTTCAAAAACGCAATACAGAGCTCGAAGATATCGCGATTTGTGTTTCGACGATGCTTGCTTAGGTGGTTTTGGCTATATGTACCTATGTATAGATATAACCTAGTTTTAAGATTTTGATGTTCCGGAGGAGCTACGGGCACGTGTGAGGTGTCTGGGAACGCGTCTCGTCGCGAGCAAGCCCACGGGAACGTTTTCAGAAGTACGTTGGGAAGAAAATTTTTGAAAAGCGGCCAAAAAACCAGTTTTTTGATGGAAAATGAGAAAATTTTTGGATTTCTCTGCGAGCTAGACGGGCGTGCGAGGTGTCCAGAGACGCGTCTCGTCGCGAGCAAGCCCACAGGAACGTTTTCGGAATTACTTCGGGAACAAAAAATTTGAAAGGTGGTCAAAAAATGTGTTTTTTGATGGAAAATCGAAGTTTTCAGCGACCCGGAGGGGTTTCGATTCGCGCGCAGCGCCGGGAAACCTAGGTTAGTGTGGCGAGAACTCGATTCCTCAAAAATGATCGGAATCTAATGATGGGATTGAAAGTTATAGACTTTTGTATGAGATTTGTATGGAAAATTTTAGAAAATGAAAATTTTTGATGTTTCCGTCAAGCTAGACGTGCGTGCGAGGTGTCCAGAAACACGTAATTTCGCGAGCTAGCCCACAGGAACGTTTCCAGCACTACTTTGGGAACAAAATTTTGCAGGGTGGTCAAAAAACCACTTTTTTTGAGTTTTTACAGGAAAACCAAGTTTTCAGCGACCTGGATGGATTTCGATTCGCGCGCAGCGCCGGGAAACCTAGGTTAGTGTGGCGAGAACTCGATTCCTCAAAAATGATCAGAATCTAATGATGGGATTGAAAGTTATAGACTTTTGTATGAGATTTGTATGGAAAATTTTAGAAAATGAAAATTTTTGATGTTTCCGTCAAGCTAGACGTGCGTGCGAGGTGTCCAGAAACACGTAATTTCGCGAGCTAGCCCACAGGAACGTTTCCAGCACTACTTTGGGAACAAAATTTTGCAGGGTGGTCAAAAAACCACTTTTTTTGAGTTTTTACAGGAAAACCAAGTTTTCAGCGACCTGGATGGATTTCGATTCGCGCGCAGCGCCGGGAAACCTAGGTAAGTATGGCGAGAACCTGATTCCTGAAAAGAACGGGAATCTAATGACAAATTTGGAAGTTATTGAATTCTGAAGGTGTAAAGTCAAAAGTACAGGAACCCCTTAAGGGAAGTCAAAAATTTTTTGTCAGTTGGCAAGCGGACGCCTAAAAATAATGTTCACGCGCGAAAACCGCTTCAAAAACGCAATACAGAGCTCGAAGATATCGCGATTTGTGTTTCGACGATGCTTGCTTAGGTGGTTTTGGCTATATGTACCTATGTATAGATATAACCTAGTTTTAAGATTTTGATGTTCCGGAGGAGCTACGGGCACGTGTGAGGTGTCTGGGAACGCGTCTCGTCGCGAGCAAGCCCACGGGAACGTTTTCAGAAGTACGTTGGGAAGAAAATTTTTGAAAAGCGGCCAAAAAACCAGTTTTTTGATGGAAAATGAGAAAATTTTTGGATTTCTCTGCGAGCTAGACGGGCGTGCGAGGTGTCCAGAGACGCGTCTCGTCGCGAGCAAGCCCACAGGAACGTTTTCGGAATTACTTCGGGAACAAAAAATTTGAAAGGTGGTCAAAAAATGTGTTTTTTGATGGAAAATCGAAGTTTTCAGCGACCCGGAGGGGTTTCGATTCGCGCGCAGCGCCGGGAAACCTAGGTTAGTGTGGCGAGAACTCGATTCCTCAAAAATGATCGGAATCTAATGATGGGATTGAAAGTTATAGACTTTTGTATGAGATTTGTATGGAAAATTTTAGAAAATGAAAATTTTTGATGTTTCCGTCAAGCTAGACGTGCGTGCGAGGTGTCCAGAAACACGTAATTTCGCGAGCTAGCCCACAGGAACGTTTCCAGCACTACTTTGGGAACAAAATTTTGCAGGGTGGTCAAAAAACCACTTTTTTTGAGTTTTTACAGGAAAACCAAGTTTTCAGCGACCTGGATGGATTTCGATTCGCGCGCAGCGCCGGGAAACCTAGGTAAGTATGGCGAGAACCTGATTCCTGAAAAGAACGGGAATCTAATGACAAATTTGGAAGTTATTGAATTCTGAAGGTGTAAAGTCAAAAGTACAGGAACCCCTTAAGGGAAGTCAAAAATTTTTTGTCAGTTGGCAAGCGGACGCCTAAAAATAATGTTCACGCGCGAAAACCGCTTCAAAAACGCAATACAGAGCTCGAAGATATCGCGATTTGTGTTTCGACGATGCTTGCTTAGGTGGTTTTGGCTATATGTACCTATGTATAGATATAACCTAGTTTTAAGATTTTGATGTTCCGGAGGAGCTACGGGCACGTGTGAGGTGTCTGGGAACGCGTCTCGTCGCGAGCAAGCCCACGGGAACGTTTTCAGAAGTACGTTGGGAAGAAAATTTTTGAAAAGCGGCCAAAAAACCAGTTTTTTGATGGAAAATGAGAAAATTTTTGGATTTCTCTGCGAGCTAGACGGGCGTGCGAGGTGTCCAGAGACGCGTCTCGTCGCGAGCAAGCCCACAGGAACGTTTTCGGAATTACTTCGGGAACAAAAAATTTGAAAGGTGGTCAAAAAATGTGTTTTTTGATGGAAAATCGAAGTTTTCAGCGACCCGGAGGGGTTTCGATTCGCGCGCAGCGCCGGGAAACCTAGGTTAGTGTGGCGAGAACTCGATTCCTCAAAAATGATCGGAATCTAATGATGGGATTGAAAGTTATAGACTTTTGTATGAGATTTGTATGGAAAATTTTAGAAAATGAAAATTTTTGATGTTTCCGTCAAGCTAGACGTGCGTGCGAGGTGTCCAGAAACACGTAATTTCGCGAGCTAGCCCACAGGAACGTTTCCAGCACTACTTTGGGAACAAAATTTTGCAGGGTGGTCAAAAAACCACTTTTTTTGAGTTTTTACAGGAAAACCAAGTTTTCAGCGACCTGGATGGATTTCGATTCGCGCGCAGCGCCGGGAAACCTAGGTTAGTGTGGCGAGAACTCGATTCCTCAAAAATGATCGGAATCTAATGATGGGATTGAAAGTTATAGACTTTTGTATGAGATTTGTATGGAAAATTTTAGAAAATGAAAATTTTTGATGTTTCCGTCAAGCTAGACGTGCGTGCGAGGTGTCCAGAAACACGTAATTTCGCGAGCTAGCCCACAGGAACGTTTCCAGCACTACTTTGGGAACAAAATTTTGCAGGGTGGTCAAAAAACCACTTTTTTTGAGTTTTTACAGGAAAACCAAGTTTTCAGCGACCTGGATGGATTTCGATTCGCGCGCAGCGCCGGGAAACCTAGGTAAGTATGGCGAGAACCTGATTCCTGAAAAGAACGGGAATCTAATGACAAATTTGGAAGTTATTGAATTCTGAAGGTGTAAAGTCAAAAGTACAGGAACCCCTTAAGGGAAGTCAAAAATTTTTTGTCAGTTGGCAAGCGGACGCCTAAAAATAATGTTCACGCGCGAAAACCGCTTCAAAAACGCAATACAGAGCTCGAAGATATCGCGATTTGTGTTTCGACGATGCTTGCTTAGGTGGTTTTGGCTATATGTACCTATGTATAGATATAACCTAGTTTTAAGATTTTGATGTTCCGGAGGAGCTACGGGCACGTGTGAGGTGTCTGGGAACGCGTCTCGTCGCGAGCAAGCCCACGGGAACGTTTTCAGAAGTACGTTGGGAAGAAAATTTTTGAAAAGCGGCCAAAAAACCAGTTTTTTGATGGAAAATGAGAAAATTTTTGGATTTCTCTGCGAGCTAGACGGGCGTGCGAGGTGTCCAGAGACGCGTCTCGTCGCGAGCAAGCCCACAGGAACGTTTTCGGAATTACTTCGGGAACAAAAAATTTGAAAGGTGGTCAAAAAATGTGTTTTTTGATGGAAAATCGAAGTTTTCAGCGACCCGGAGGGGTTTCGATTCGCGCGCAGCGCCGGGAAACCTAGGTTAGTGTGGCGAGAACTCGATTCCTCAAAAATGATCGGAATCTAATGATGGGATTGAAAGTTATAGACTTTTGTATGAGATTTGTATGGAAAATTTTAGAAAATGAAAATTTTTGATGTTTCCGTCAAGCTAGACGTGCGTGCGAGGTGTCCAGAAACACGTAATTTCGCGAGCTAGCCCACAGGAACGTTTCCAGCACTACTTTGGGAACAAAATTTTGCAGGGTGGTCAAAAAACCACTTTTTTTGAGTTTTTACAGGAAAACCAAGTTTTCAGCGACCTGGATGGATTTCGATTCGCGCGCAGCGCCGGGAAACCTAGGTTAGTGTGGCGAGAACTCGATTCCTCAAAAATGATCGGAATCTAATGATGGGATTGAAAGTTATAGACTTTTGTATGAGATTTGTATGGAAAATTTTAGAAAATGAAAATTTTTGATGTTTCCGTCAAGCTAGACGTGCGTGCGAGGTGTCCAGAAACACGTAATTTCGCGAGCTAGCCCACAGGAACGTTTCCAGCACTACTTTGGGAACAAAATTTTGCAGGGTGGTCAAAAAACCACTTTTTTTGAGTTTTTACAGGAAAACCAAGTTTTCAGCGACCTGGATGGATTTCGATTCGCGCGCAGCGCCGGGAAACCTAGGTAAGTATGGCGAGAACCTGATTCCTGAAAAGAACGGGAATCTAATGACAAATTTGGAAGTTATTGAATTCTGAAGGTGTAAAGTCAAAAGTACAGGAACCCCTTAAGGGAAGTCAAAAATTTTTTGTCAGTTGGCAAGCGGACGCCTAAAAATAATGTTCACGCGCGAAAACCGCTTCAAAAACGCAATACAGAGCTCGAAGATATCGCGATTTGTGTTTCGACGATGCTTGCTTAGGTGGTTTTGGCTATATGTACCTATGTATAGATATAACCTAGTTTTAAGATTTTGATGTTCCGGAGGAGCTACGGGCACGTGTGAGGTGTCTGGGAACGCGTCTCGTCGCGAGCAAGCCCACGGGAACGTTTTCAGAAGTACGTTGGGAAGAAAATTTTTGAAAAGCGGCCAAAAAACCAGTTTTTTGATGGAAAATGAGAAAATTTTTGGATTTCTCTGCGAGCTAGACGGGCGTGCGAGGTGTCCAGAGACGCGTCTCGTCGCGAGCAAGCCCACAGGAACGTTTTCGGAATTACTTCGGGAACAAAAAATTTGAAAGGTGGTCAAAAAATGTGTTTTTTGATGGAAAATCGAAGTTTTCAGCGACCCGGAGGGGTTTCGATTCGCGCGCAGCGCCGGGAAACCTAGGTAAGTGTGGCGAGAACTCGATTCCTCAAAAATGATCGGAATCTAATGATGGGATTGAAAGTTATAGACTTTTGTATGAGATTTGTATGGAAAATTTTAGAAAATGAAAATTTTTGATGTTTCCGTCAAGCTAGACGTGCGTGCGAGGTGTCCAGAAACACGTAATTTCGCGAGCTAGCCCACAGGAACGTTTCCAGCACTACTTTGGGAACAAAATTTTGCAGGGTGGTCAAAAAACCACTTTTTTTGAGTTTTTACAGGAAAACCAAGTTTTCAGCGACCTGGATGGATTTCGATTCGCGCGCAGCGCCGGGAAACCTAGGTAAGTATGGCGAGAACCTGATTCCTGAAAAGAACGGGAATCTAATGACAAATTTGGAAGTTATTGAATTCTGAAGGTGTAAAGTCAAAAGTACAGGAACCCCTTAAGGGAAGTCAAAAATTTTTTGTCAGTTGGCAAGCGGACGCCTAAAAATAATGTTCACGCGCGAAAACCGCTTCAAAAACGCAATACAGAGCTCGAAGATATCGCGATTTGTGTTTCGACGATGCTTGCTTAGGTGGTTTTGGCTATATGTACCTATGTATAGATATAACCTAGTTTTAAGATTTTGATGTTCCGGAGGAGCTACGGGCACGTGTGAGGTGTCTGGGAACGCGTCTCGTCGCGAGCAAGCCCACGGGAACGTTTTCAGAAGTACGTTGGGAAGAAAATTTTTGAAAAGCGGCCAAAAAACCAGTTTTTTGATGGAAAATGAGAAAATTTTTGGATTTCTCTGCGAGCTAGACGGGCGTGCGAGGTGTCCAGAGACGCGTCTCGTCGCGAGCAAGCCCACAGGAACGTTTTCGGAATTACTTCGGGAACAAAAAATTTGAAAGGTGGTCAAAAAATGTGTTTTTTGATGGAAAATCGAAGTTTTCAGCGACCCGGAGGGGTTTCGATTCGCGCGCAGCGCCGGGAAACCTAGGTTAGTGTGGCGAGAACTCGATTCCTCAAAAATGATCGGAATCTAATGATGGGATTGAAAGTTATAGACTTTTGTATGAGATTTGTATGGAAAATTTTAGAAAATGAAAATTTTTGATGTTTCCGTCAAGCTAGACGTGCGTGCGAGGTGTCCAGAAACACGTAATTTCGCGAGCTAGCCCACAGGAACGTTTCCAGCACTACTTTGGGAACAAAATTTTGCAGGGTGGTCAAAAAACCACTTTTTTTGAGTTTTTACAGGAAAACCAAGTTTTCAGCGACCTGGATGGATTTCGATTCGCGCGCAGCGCCGGGAAACCTAGGTTAGTGTGGCGAGAACTCGATTCCTCAAAAATGATCGGAATCTAATGATGGTATTGAAAGTTATAGACTTTTGTATGAGATTTGTATGGAAAATTTTAGAAAATGAAAATTTTTGATGTTTCCGTCAAGCTAGACGTGCGTGCGAGGTGTCCAGAAACACGTAATTTCGCGAGCTAGCCCACAGGAACGTTTCCAGCACTACTTTGGGAACAAAATTTTGCAGGGTGGTCAAAAAACCACTTTTTTTGAGTTTTTACAGGAAAACCAAGTTTTCAGCGACCTGGATGGATTTCGATTCGCGCGCAGCGCCGGGAAACCTAGGTAAGTATGGCGAGAACCTGATTCCTGAAAAGAACGGGAATCTAATGACAAATTTGGAAGTTATTGAATTCTGAAGGTGTAAAGTCAAAAGTACAGGAACCCCTTAAGGGAAGTCAAAAATTTTTTGTCAGTTGGCAAGCGGACGCCTAAAAATAATGTTCACGCGCGAAAACCGCTTCAAAAACGCAATACAGAGCTCGAAGATATCGCGATTTGTGTTTCGACGATGCTTGCTTAGGTGGTTTTGGCTATATGTACCTATGTATAGATATAACCTAGTTTTAAGATTTTGATGTTCCGGAGGAGCTACGGGCACGTGTGAGGTGTCTGGGAACGCGTCTCGTCGCGAGCAAGCCCACGGGAACGTTTTCAGAAGTACGTTGGGAAGAAAATTTTTGAAAAGCGGCCAAAAAACCAGTTTTTTGATGGAAAATGAGAAAATTTTTGGATTTCTCTGCGAGCTAGACGGGCGTGCGAGGTGTCCAGAGACGCGTCTCGTCGCGAGCAAGCCCACAGGAACGTTTTCGGAATTACTTCGGGAACAAAAAATTTGAAAGGTGGTCAAAAAATGTGTTTTTTGATGGAAAATCGAAGTTTTCAGCGACCCGGAGGGGTTTCGATTCGCGCGCAGCGCCGGGAAACCTAGGTTAGTGTGGCGAGAACTCGATTCCTCAAAAATGATCGGAATCTAATGATGGGATTGAAAGTTATAGACTTTTGTATGAGATTTGTATGGAAAATTTTAGAAAATGAAAATTTTTGATGTTTCCGTCAAGCTAGACGTGCGTGCGAGGTGTCCAGAAACACGTAATTTCGCGAGCTAGCCCACAGGAACGTTTCCAGCACTACTTTGGGAACAAAATTTTGCAGGGTGGTCAAAAAACCACTTTTTTTGAGTTTTTACAGGAAAACCAAGTTTTCAGCGACCTGGATGGATTTCGATTCGCGCGCAGCGCCGGGAAACCTAGGTTAGTGTGGCGAGAACTCGATTCCTCAAAAATGATCGGAATCTAATGATGGGATTGAAAGTTATAGACTTTTGTATGAGATTTGTATGGAAAATTTTAGAAAATGAAAATTTTTGATGTTTCCGTCAAGCTAGACGTGCGTGCGAGGTGTCCAGAAACACGTAATTTCGCGAGCTAGCCCACAGGAACGTTTCCAGCACTACTTTGGGAACAAAATTTTGCAGGGTGGTCAAAAAACCACTTTTTTTGAGTTTTTACAGGAAAACCAAGTTTTCAGCGACCTGGATGGATTTCGATTCGCGCGCAGCGCCGGGAAACCTAGGTAAGTATGGCGAGAACCTGATTCCTGAAAAGAACGGGAATCTAATGACAAATTTGGAAGTTATTGAATTCTGAAGGTGTAAAGTCAAAAGTACAGGAACCCCTTAAGGGAAGTCAAAAATTTTTTGTCAGTTGGCAAGCGGACGCCTAAAAATAATGTTCACGCGCGAAAACCGCTTCAAAAACGCAATACAGAGCTCGAAGATATCGCGATTTGTGTTTCGACGATGCTTGCTTAGGTGGTTTTGGCTATATGTACCTATGTATAGATATAACCTAGTTTTAAGATTTTGATGTTCCGGAGGAGCTACGGGCACGTGTGAGGTGTCTGGGAACGCGTCTCGTCGCGAGCAAGCCCACGGGAACGTTTTCAGAAGTACGTTGGGAAGAAAATTTTTGAAAAGCGGCCAAAAAACCAGTTTTTTGATGGAAAATGAGAAAATTTTTGGATTTCTCTGCGAGCTAGACGGGCGTGCGAGGTGTCCAGAGACGCGTCTCGTCGCGAGCAAGCCCACAGGAACGTTTTCGGAATTACTTCGGGAACAAAAAATTTGAAAGGTGGTCAAAAAATGTGTTTTTTGATGGAAAATCGAAGTTTTCAGCGACCCGGAGGGGTTTCGATTCGCGCGCAGCGCCGGGAAACCTAGGTTAGTGTGGCGAGAACTCGATTCCTCAAAAATGATCGGAATCTAATGATGGGATTGAAAGTTATAGACTTTTGTATGAGATTTGTATGGAAAATTTTAGAAAATGAAAATTTTTGATGTTTCCGTCAAGCTAGACGTGCGTGCGAGGTGTCCAGAAACACGTAATTTCGCGAGCTAGCCCACAGGAACGTTTCCAGCACTACTTTGGGAACAAAATTTTGCAGGGTGGTCAAAAAACCACTTTTTTTGAGTTTTTACAGGAAAACCAAGTTTTCAGCGACCTGGATGGATTTCGATTCGCGCGCAGCGCCGGGAAACCTAGGTTAGTGTGGCGAGAACTCGATTCCTCAAAAATGATCGGAATCTAATGATGGGATTGAAAGTTATAGACTTTTGTATGAGATTTGTATGGAAAATTTTAGAAAATGAAAATTTTTGATGTTTCCGTCAAGCTAGACGTGCGTGCGAGGTGTCCAGAAACACGTAATTTCGCGAGCTAGCCCACAGGAACGTTTCCAGCACTACTTTGGGAACAAAATTTTGCAGGGTGGTCAAAAAACCACTTTTTTTGAGTTTTTACAGGAAAACCAAGTTTTCAGCGACCTGGATGGATTTCGATTCGCGCGCAGCGCCGGGAAACCTAGGTAAGTATGGCGAGAACCTGATTCCTGAAAAGAACGGGAATCTAATGACAAATTTGGAAGTTATTGAATTCTGAAGGTGTAAAGTCAAAAGTACAGGAACCCCTTAAGGGAAGTCAAAAATTTTTTGTCAGTTGGCAAGCGGACGCCTAAAAATAATGTTCACGCGCGAAAACCGCTTCAAAAACGCAATACAGAGCTCGAAGATATCGCGATTTGTGTTTCGACGATGCTTGCTTAGGTGGTTTTGGCTATATGTACCTATGTATAGATATAACCTAGTTTTAAGATTTTGATGTTCCGGAGGAGCTACGGGCACGTGTGAGGTGTCTGGGAACGCGTCTCGTCGCGAGCAAGCCCACGGGAACGTTTTCAGAAGTACGTTGGGAAGAAAATTTTTGAAAAGCGGCCAAAAAACCAGTTTTTTGATGGAAAATGAGAAAATTTTTGGATTTCTCTGCGAGCTAGACGGGCGTGCGAGGTGTCCAGAGACGCGTCTCGTCGCGAGCAAGCCCACAGGAACGTTTTCGGAATTACTTCGGGAACAAAAAATTTGAAAGGTGGTCAAAAAATGTGTTTTTTGATGGAAAATCGAAGTTTTCAGCGACCCGGAGGGGTTTCGATTCGCGCGCAGCGCCGGGAAACCTAGGTTAGTGTGGCGAGAACTCGATTCCTCAAAAATGATCGGAATCTAATGATGGGATTGAAAGTTATAGACTTTTGTATGAGATTTGTATGGAAAATTTTAGAAAATGAAAATTTTTGATGTTTCCGTCAAGCTAGACGTGCGTGCGAGGTGTCCAGAAACACGTAATTTCGCGAGCTAGCCCACAGGAACGTTTCCAGCACTACTTTGGGAACAAAATTTTGCAGGGTGGTCAAAAAACCACTTTTTTTGAGTTTTTACAGGAAAACCAAGTTTTCAGCGACCTGGATGGATTTCGATTCGCGCGCAGCGCCGGGAAACCTAGGTAAGTATGGCGAGAACCTGATTCCTGAAAAGAACGGGAATCTAATGACAAATTTGGAAGTTATTGAATTCTGAAGGTGTAAAGTCAAAAGTACAGGAACCCCTTAAGGGAAGTCAAAAATTTTTTGTCAGTTGGCAAGCGGACGCCTAAAAATAATGTTCACGCGCGAAAACCGCTTCAAAAACGCAATACAGAGCTCGAAGATATCGCGATTTGTGTTTCGACGATGCTTGCTTAGGTGGTTTTGGCTATATGTACCTATGTATAGATATAACCTAGTTTTAAGATTTTGATGTTCCGGAGGAGCTACGGGCACGTGTGAGGTGTCTGGGAACGCGTCTCGTCGCGAGCAAGCCCACGGGAACGTTTTCAGAAGTACGTTGGGAAGAAAATTTTTGAAAAGCGGCCAAAAAACCAGTTTTTTGATGGAAAATGAGAAAATTTTTGGATTTCTCTGCGAGCTAGACGGGCGTGCGAGGTGTCCAGAGACGCGTCTCGTCGCGAGCAAGCCCACAGGAACGTTTTCGGAATTACTTCGGGAACAAAAAATTTGAAAGGTGGTCAAAAAATGTGTTTTTTGATGGAAAATCGAAGTTTTCAGCGACCCGGAGGGGTTTCGATTCGCGCGCAGCGCCGGGAAACCTAGGTTAGTGTGGCGAGAACTCGATTCCTCAAAAATGATCGGAATCTAATGATGGGATTGAAAGTTATAGACTTTTGTATGAGATTTGTATGGAAAATTTTAGAAAATGAAAATTTTTGATGTTTCCGTCAAGCTAGACGTGCGTGCGAGGTGTCCAGAAACACGTAATTTCGCGAGCTAGCCCACAGGAACGTTTCCAGCACTACTTTGGGAACAAAATTTTGCAGGGTGGTCAAAAAACCACTTTTTTTGAGTTTTTACAGGAAAACCAAGTTTTCAGCGACCTGGATGGATTTCGATTCGCGCGCAGCGCCGGGAAACCTAGGTTAGTGTGGCGAGAACTCGATTCCTCAAAAATGATCGGAATCTAATGATGGGATTGAAAGTTATAGACTTTTGTATGAGATTTGTATGGAAAATTTTAGAAAATGAAAATTTTTGATGTTTCCGTCAAGCTAGACGTGCGTGCGAGGTGTCCAGAAACACGTAATTTCGCGAGCTAGCCCACAGGAACGTTTCCAGCACTACTTTGGGAACAAAATTTTGCAGGGTGGTCAAAAAACCACTTTTTTTGAGTTTTTACAGGAAAACCAAGTTTTCAGCGACCTGGATGGATTTCGATTCGCGCGCAGCGCCGGGAAACCTAGGTAAGTATGGCGAGAACCTGATTCCTGAAAAGAACGGGAATCTAATGACAAATTTGGAAGTTATTGAATTCTGAAGGTGTAAAGTCAAAAGTACAGGAACCCCTTAAGGGAAGTCAAAAATTTTTTGTCAGTTGGCAAGCGGACGCCTAAAAATAATGTTCACGCGCGAAAACCGCTTCAAAAACGCAATACAGAGCTCGAAGATATCGCGATTTGTGTTTCGACGATGCTTGCTTAGGTGGTTTTGGCTATATGTACCTATGTATAGATATAACCTAGTTTTAAGATTTTGATGTTCCGGAGGAGCTACGGGCACGTGTGAGGTGTCTGGGAACGCGTCTCGTCGCGAGCAAGCCCACGGGAACGTTTTCAGAAGTACGTTGGGAAGAAAATTTTTGAAAAGCGGCCAAAAAACCAGTTTTTTGATGGAAAATGAGAAAATTTTTGGATTTCTCTGCGAGCTAGACGGGCGTGCGAGGTGTCCAGAGACGCGTCTCGTCGCGAGCAAGCCCACAGGAACGTTTTCGGAATTACTTCGGGAACAAAAAATTTGAAAGGTGGTCAAAAAATGTGTTTTTTGATGGAAAATCGAAGTTTTCAGCGACCCGGAGGGGTTTCGATTCGCGCGCAGCGCCGGGAAACCTAGGTTAGTGTGGCGAGAACTCGATTCCTCAAAAATGATCGGAATCTAATGATGGGATTGAAAGTTATAGACTTTTGTATGAGATTTGTATGGAAAATTTTAGAAAATGAAAATTTTTGATGTTTCCGTCAAGCTAGACGTGCGTGCGAGGTGTCCAGAAACACGTAATTTCGCGAGCTAGCCCACAGGAACGTTTCCAGCACTACTTTGGGAACAAAATTTTGCAGGGTGGTCAAAAAACCACTTTTTTTGAGTTTTTACAGGAAAACCAAGTTTTCAGCGACCTGGATGGATTTCGATTCGCGCGCAGCGCCGGGAAACCTAGGTAAGTATGGCGAGAACCTGATTCCTGAAAAGAACGGGAATCTAATGACAAATTTGGAAGTTATTGAATTCTGAAGGTGTAAAGTCAAAAGTACAGGAACCCCTTAAGGGAAGTCAAAAATTTTTTGTCAGTTGGCAAGCGGACGCCTAAAAATAATGTTCACGCGCGAAAACCGCTTCAAAAACGCAATACAGAGCTCGAAGATATCGCGATTTGTGTTTCGACGATGCTTGCTTAGGTGGTTTTGGCTATATGTACCTATGTATAGATATAACCTAGTTTTAAGATTTTGATGTTCCGGAGGAGCTACGGGCACGTGTGAGGTGTCTGGGAACGCGTCTCGTCGCGAGCAAGCCCACGGGAACGTTTTCAGAAGTACGTTGGGAAGAAAATTTTTGAAAAGCGGCCAAAAAACCAGTTTTTTGATGGAAAATGAGAAAATTTTTGGATTTCTCTGCGAGCTAGACGGGCGTGCGAGGTGTCCAGAGACGCGTCTCGTCGCGAGCAAGCCCACAGGAACGTTTTCGGAATTACTTCGGGAACAAAAAATTTGAAAGGTGGTCAAAAAATGTGTTTTTTGATGGAAAATCGAAGTTTTCAGCGACCCGGAGGGGTTTCGATTCGCGCGCAGCGCCGGGAAACCTAGGTTAGTGTGGCGAGAACTCGATTCCTCAAAAATGATCGGAATCTAATGATGGGATTGAAAGTTATAGACTTTTGTATGAGATTTGTATGGAAAATTTTAGAAAATGAAAATTTTTGATGTTTCCGTCAAGCTAGACGTGCGTGCGAGGTGTCCAGAAACACGTAATTTCGCGAGCTAGCCCACAGGAACGTTTCCAGCACTACTTTGGGAACAAAATTTTGCAGGGTGGTCAAAAAACCACTTTTTTTGAGTTTTTACAGGAAAACCAAGTTTTCAGCGACCTGGATGGATTTCGATTCGCGCGCAGCGCCGGGAAACCTAGGTAAGTATGGCGAGAACCTGATTCCTGAAAAGAACGGGAATCTAATGACAAATTTGGAAGTTATTGAATTCTGAAGGTGTAAAGTCAAAAGTACAGGAACCCCTTAAGGGAAGTCAAAAATTTTTTGTCAGTTGGCAAGCGGACGCCTAAAAATAATGTTCACGCGCGAAAACCGCTTCAAAAACGCAATACAGAGCTCGAAGATATCGCGATTTGTGTTTCGACGATGCTTGCTTTTTTTTTTTTTTTTTTTTAGGGATGGGAAATCATCCAATGACTCCTCCAGCTCTGGGTGTTAGCGGGAGGGAGTGTCAGACTTCTACTGACTAAAACCCATCCATGTTCCTTCATTGCCCTTTGTGTTCCGGAGCCACGGTGTCTCTTGCGAATAATCCCGCGACTCCGGCAGGCGTCGGCCCTTTCGGGCCCCTCTGTGTTGCTGACTCTCTTTGAGGCGCGCGTGGAACACTAACGCGCCGTCGACACGGCCTGTCGTCACTAGACGGACGGACGGCGAGCCACCCATAGCTCGCCGTCCACAGGCCCGCGCCTACGGTGGCCGGAGGTCACCAGGTGGCCCCCGACGCCCGCGGCGTCCACCACGGCGGCTGGGACGAGAGGGTCTCCTCTCCCGCTCCGCCACCTCCTTCGCTAGCATGACTGCTTCGCAGAAGGAGGCAACGGCGTCCCATTCCGTCTCGCTCCGGACCATGGCTTGGACCAGGGCCGGACGCGAGAGGTCGCCGCCAATCGCCGTTTCGAGGACACGGCGGTGCGCCGCCCAAGCGGGGCACACCTGCACAGTGTGCTCTACCGTGTCCTCCGGTCGATCCTCGCAGTGGTGACACCCGGGCGTTTCCTCCCGCCGAATTCGGTGCAGGAACCTCCCGAAACATCCATGTCCGGTGAGGACCTGCGTCAGGCGGAAGGTGAGGACGCCGTGGCGCCTCTCAAGCCACTCCTCAAAGAGGGGACTTATCGCCGCTATTGTGGCGTGCCCTGCGCTGGGTTGCGATAGTCGTCGTCTCCATGACGCCATGAGATCGCGCCGGAAGTCCGTCCGCTGCGCGACAATTTGCCGCGTCAGCGGAGTTTCCCCCCGGCTTAGTACCTCCGCGCGCCAATCATGCAGGCGCGCGAGGACCACCGCCTCCAGATCCCATGGCGGCAATCCGGCAAGGAGACCCGCCGCTTCGCGCGAGATCGTGCGGTACCCTCTGGTCATCCTGAGGGCCACCACCTTCTGGGGCGCGTTCAAGTGGTTCGCAGCACGCTGCCTCAATGAACGCGCCCACACCGGGGCCCCGTAAAGGGCCATGGACCGCACGACCCCCGCGTATAGCCTACGGCAGGAGGCGTTCGGTCCCCCCAGGTTGGGCAGGAGCCGCCTGAAAGCAGCCCCGGCCCGCTCCAGTTTGGGGACCAAACGTCGGAAATGCTCCACGAAGTTCCATCGGCTGTCTAGGACGAGCCCCAGGTATTTCAGCGTCGATTCGACGCCGATGGAAACCCCTCCTACCGTCAGCAAGGATCCCGACGGTGGCGCATTGCCTCGGCCATGAAAACACATGGCTTCGGACTTGTGCAGCGCCACCTCGAGACCCAGTTGCCGGATCCTCTCCACGACTATCGCAACCCCGCGTGTCATTACGTCGGCCGCCTCCGCGTACGACCCCCCTTGTGCCAGCACCAGCGTATCGTCAGCGTAACAAATGACGCTGACGCCGCTAGGGAGGTCGGCTCGCAGCACCCAGTCGTAACCGATGTTCCACAGGGGCGGCCCCAGAACCGAACCCTGTGGGACACCGCACGACATCTCTCGCCGGTTCCACTCACCGCTGTGACTTGGGTAGATTACTGCCCGGTCGGACAGGTAGTCCCCGACCACACGACGAAGGTAGGTCGGCACCCGATGATACCGGAGTGCCTCCCCAATGCAGCTCCAGGGCATGGTGTTGAAGGCGTTGGCGATGTCGAGAGACACCGCCAAGACAACACCACCCCGGGAGACCGCATCTCCCGTCGTGAGGGCTCTGACGCGCATGACGGCGTCCACCGTAGAGCGCCCCCTGCGGAAACCAAACTGGTTGTCCGCAAGATCCGGCCCCGTTCCCGCTAGGTGCCCGGCGAGGCGGTCTGCAATGACTCTCTCGAAGAGCTTGCCCACCTCGTCGAGCAACACCACGGGCCGGAATGCGGACGGAGAGTCCGCAGGGCGCCCAGGCTTCGGGATGAGTACCAGCTTCCCGGTCCTCCAAGAAAGCGGGAACTGGCCTCTCTCCAAGCATGCGCTAAAGAGCCCCTCCAGTCGAGGCCCGAGAGCCTCCAAGGCCAGGGCCCAGGCTTTGCCAGGCAAGCCATCGGGCCCTGGGGCGGTATTCTTGGCCTTGAGCCTTCGCACCGCCGCTCTCAGGTCTACCCCAGTCACAGCGGGGATGTCGTCGTCGTCGTCCTCTTGGTCCGGCACCGCAGGCGGCGGAGCCATAGGCGGGGGAGGATGTTCCCCTCGCGCAGGGAACAGAGCGCTCACCACGTCCTCCACGAGCTGAGGCCGGAGACTCTGCGTCAGCGGGGGGGCCCAGGTGCGGAGCTTGTTCCGCACCATAAGGTAAGGGCGCCCCCACGGATCTCTGTCGAGAGTCGCCAGCATTTCCTCGCGGGCCAGATCCCTAGCCCGCAGGACAGCGTCGCGAAGAGCGGTCTTCGCAGCTCTGTATCCCTCGTATAGCTCCGCCTCGATGGTATCCGCATCCGGTGGACGGATGCGGCGCCTGCGATGTCTGGCGTACCGGCGCCGCGCAGAAATACACGCCTCACGCAGAGACGCCAGCTCTCGCGACCACCAGTACACCTGGCGCCGGGCTCTTCCTGGCCGGACTCGGGGCATTGCCACGTCACAAATGTCGGACATGGCCTCCTGGAACCACCCTGCCTCACTGTTGACGTCGGCAGGCCTGTCCGGTGATGTCACCCAGGCCTGCACGATCGAGGCTTCCAGGAGGAGCTCCCGGTCCAGCTGCTTTAGAGCCCAACGCGGACCAATCGGGGTCTGTACGACCGGCGCGCTTGAGGTCTGGGTGGAGACGTCAAACCGGATATACCGGTGATCGGAATAGGTCTCCACCTCCTCCATGACACGCCAGTCAATGACCCGCGGTGACAGAGCGGGACTGGCGAACGAGATGTCCACCACCGACTCGCCCCGCATCCGCACACACGTGGGGACAGAACCCCGATTGAGGACGACTAGGCCTGTCTCCAGAGCCCAGTCTTCTACCATCCTTCCCCGCACGTCTGTCAGACGAGAACCCCAAGCCAAGTTCTTGGCATTGAAGTCCCCGAGGACAAGCACGGGTAGGGAATAGTGTCCGACGACGACACCCAACTCTACCAGAGAGTTGTGGAACTCGGCGAGAGTTCGGCTCGGGGAGAAGTAAACGCCTACTACGACGATTTCCCCGAACCGTGCTGCTACGCACCCCTGTCCCCTCCTGACATTTTCAAGGGACGGAGTACCGGCGGCGGCCGACGATATGATGGTCACTGAGCCGCTCAAGTCCGCAACCCAGTCATCCCTGGGTGGGACAAAATACGGCTCAGAGACCACCGCAATGTTGATCGACCACTGCGCCATGCTCTGCATCAGCAAGTGCTGAGCGCAGGCGCAGTGGTTGATGTTCGCCTGGAGGAAGCTGAGAGGGGCCGTTACTGGCATTCCATTTCAGCTTCCTCCCCCTGGGCCTCCTGTGAGGGCCCCTCTGTGGCGACAACGGCGGCAACAGCGGCAACAGCGGCAGAGGCGGCGGCGGGCGCGGCGGTTGCGGCTGCGGCAGTGGCGGCTGCGGCGACGGAGACGGCGGCAGTGGCGGCGGAGGGCCTCCCTCTGGCTCCGGACTTGGTCTTGGGTGGAGCGCAGGCCTTGCTCCCAGCCCGGTGGTCGCCCGACTTGCCGGCCGCCGCACATGTGATGCAGTGCGGCTTGGCAGAGCAGGTTGCCGATACGTGACCGGGCTGACCGCAGCGGAAACAGAGACCGCTGCGGTCGACCTCCGAGGCGCACCTGACTGACACGTGATGTCCCACGTGGCAGCGGTAACACCTCAGAGGCCTGGGCTCCAGCAGCTTGACCTGCGCTGAGACCCAGCCCACCAGAAGTCTTCGGCCCTCCACAATGGCTTTGGCCGCCGTCACAGGGCAGCAAACCGTGACTGTTCGCATGCCCGAGAGGTCCGGACGTATGGCGCCTGCCTTGACTTGTTCGGCAGGACATCCTCCGGACCTGGCGACGGCGGCCACGACCTCCTCCTCCGTGACCGAGTCGTCCAGACCCAGGATGCGCAGGTCTGCGCACCTAACGGGCCTGGACACTCGGGCCTCGTCCGCATTAAGGGACGCTCTTAGCCTTTCGGCCAGAGCATCAGCGGACGAGCCGCTGGTCTCCCCAGGGATCTCCAGCATCCGCGCTCCAGTCGCAGTGACTTTGAGCCGGAGGCCCCCGGTGATCCCGAGCTCACGGAGATCCACCGTCTCCTTCGCCTTCGCCAGCAGGTCGCGGTAGGACACGCCCCTCTTTTCCGCTTCCGGCTGTAGCGTAATGACTACAGCGGCGGTCTTCGGGGCGCGGAGCCTAGCCGCGATCTTGCGCTCCCGGAACTGGCGCTGCCGCTCCTGTTCCTTGGCTTTTTTCGCCGCCTTCCTTCTCCTCTGAGGGTCTCCGGCCACCTGCCATTCGGCTTCAGCCGGGGGGGGTGTAGGGAGCTGTGCGGGCTGGGAGGGCGGCGGCGGCAGTGGCGGCCGACGTGCCGCAGGCGGTTGACGTGCCGCAGGCGGTTGACGTGCCGCAGGCTGTTCGCGTGCCGCAGGCTGTTCGCGTGCCGCAGGTGGTTGGCGGGCCGCAGGCGGAGGACCGCTCGCAGCAGGCGCTGTCGCTGGCAGCGCCTTTGCTTTCCCTTTCCCTTTCTTCCCCTTCCCCTTCCCCTTCCCCTTTGCTGGCGCCGACTCTGTCGGGGTTGACTTTGCTGGGGGGGGGGGCAACACGTTCCCGCCGGAGGGCCGAGTGGACGGCCCCGTCCCGGATGCGGCAGCCGCAGCAGCCGCATAGGACACCGTCCCCTGGCCCGAAGCCACCTTGTTTGCACCCAGGGGGGGCCGCAGGACGATGCCCTCCAGCACGGAGAACCGCCGCTGGAAGGCGGCGAGCTCCGTCCGAACCAGTGCCAGGACCTGGTTGTCCTCTGGCTCGGGCCGGCTTGGTTGCTGCTGCTGTTGTCGCCGCTGTAGCTGTCCCGCCTGTTCCGCCTGTTCCGCCTGGGGGGCCGCCTGGGGGGCCACGCGGGAGTCGGTCGCCCGCAGGCTGACCAGGTCCGCTCGGAGCTTCGCATTTTCCTGCTGGAGAAGCTCCATCGCGGCCGTAAGGCGGGCGACGTCCGCCCGCAAACTGGCCATTTCTCCACTGTCGTGCGAGGCCCGGAAGTTGGCCTCCGCTGCCGCCATAATGGAAGCAGAAGCCGCAGGCATGGCCCTCAGCCTTGTGGACGGCTTCTGCTTGTGGGCGACCTGCTTCAGCGCGGCCTCCACCTCCTTCGCGAACCTGGCCTCACGCTCTGCCTCGGAGCCGCCAGGTGCTTCCTCCTCGTCCCCAGTCACACACGCCGTCGAGCCCGGGTGGCGCCCCTCCTCGGCCAGCTTGGCCGATCTCTCGGAGGCCGAGATGCTCCTCCCTTTGCCACGGATCCCGCCACGCTTGTTGGTGGGGATTTTCCGGGCTGAGGCTGCAGCCTCCTCTTCACCGGATGACGAACCTTTGTCGCCATCCCGCCTGGGCCGCTTGCGGAAGAACTTGCTGATCTCCGCAAGTGACCCGGCCCTCTCGCGCCGGGAGCTCTCTGAGCCTCCCGCGCCTCTCCCGCTTCTGCTGGATGCAGCGTCGGACTCCGACCGCTCATCGCGTTTGCCGTTGCCGGCGGTTTTTGTGTTTTTAAACATATCCATATTTAATCCCACGAGCAATAGGTAACTAAGGTGTCCATCCTGACAGGGACCGTGTATCAGGATAAGCAGAATAAATTGCTTTACTCGCCAGAGAGGGCTGCAGGTATCTCTGGCGAGGGAAGCACTAGAAACTGATAATACCCGTCAGCCATTCGTCCCTTCGCGGTGCTCCCGCCACTTGAGATTCGGGGTATTTTTTATAGAGGTTTACGTCCTCGTGGTCCAGGCAGTTAAGCCAAGACCGTCGGTCCTATGAGTGCCGCGAGACATGACCACAGCACTTCGATAGGGTTACGAGATCAGCGGTGACAGAGAAGAACCCACCAACTCTGTCTGCTCGGAGGCAGGGTAAGTGCACACCGAGCCCGCTCTTGCTCCTCTGCTATGCCCTCTGCTACACAGAGGGTCACGCAAAGGAACGCCCCGTCGGTCCATCCAATGGACCCCACCCGTGTCAGAAAATTAGCCGCAACAGTAACCCTCCCCGAAGCATAAGAGGAGATTCTCATTTCCCCTCATTCCCCGGAGAAAGTTACTGTTGCGCCCAGGGTGCACCGGCTCAGCAACTGCTCTTCCCTCCAGACGGATCGAAAGGGACCAGCAGCCGCCAAGCACGCGTGGAGGACTTCTGACTTCGCACCCCTCGACGATGCTTGCTTAGGTGGTTTTGGCTATATGTACCTATGTATAGATATAACCTAGTTTTAAGATTTTGATGTTCCGGAGGAGCTACGGGCACGTGTGAGGTGTCTGGGAACGCGTCTCGTCGCGAGCAAGCCCACGGGAACGTTTTCAGAAGTACGTTGGGAAGAAAATTTTTGAAAAGCGGCCAAAAAACCAGTTTTTTGATGGAAAATGAGAAAATTTTTGGATTTCTCTGCGAGCTAGACGGGCGTGCGAGGTGTCCAGAGACGCGTCTCGTTGCGAGCAAGCCCACAGGAACGTTTTCGGAATTACTTCGGGAACAAAAAATTTGAAAGGTGGTCAAAAAATGTGTTTTTTGATGGAAAATCGAAGTTTTCAGCGACCCGGAGGGGTTTCGATTCGCGCGCAGCGCCGGGAAACCTAGGTTAGTGTGGCGAGAACTCGATTCCTCAAAAATGATCGGAATCTAATGATGGGATTGAAAGTTATAGACTTTTGTATGAGATTTGTATGGAAAATTTTAGAAAATGAAAATTTTTGATGTTTCCGTCAAGCTAGACGTGCGTGCGAGGTGTCCAGAAACACGTAATTTCGCGAGCTAGCCCACAGGAACGTTTCCAGCACTACTTTGGGAACAAAATTTTGCAGGGTGGTCAAAAAACCACTTTTTTTGAGTTTTTACAGGAAAACCAAGTTTTCAGCGACCTGGATGGATTTCGATTCGCGCGCAGCGCCGGGAAACCTAGGTAAGTATGGCGAGAACCTGATTCCTGAAAAGAACGGGAATCTAATGACAAATTTGGAAGTTATTGAATTCTGAAGGTGTAAAGTCAAAAGTACAGGAACCCCTTAAGGGAAGTCAAAAATTTTTTGTCAGTTGGCAAGCGGACGCCTAAAAATAATGTTCACGCGCGAAAACCGCTTCAAAAACGCAATACAGAGCTCGAAGATATCGCGATTTGTGTTTCGACGATGCTTGCTTAGGTGGTTTTGGCTATATGTACCTATGTATAGATATAACCTAGTTTTAAGATTTTGATGTTCCGGAGGAGCTACGGGCACGTGTGAGGTGTCTGGGAACGCGTCTCGTCGCGAGCAAGCCCACGGGAACGTTTTCAGAAGTACGTTGGGAAGAAAATTTTTGAAAAGCGGCCAAAAAACCAGTTTTTTGATGGAAAATGAGAAAATTTTTGGATTTCTCTGCGAGCTAGACGGGCGTGCGAGGTGTCCAGAGACGCGTCTCGTCGCGAGCAAGCCCACAGGAACGTTTTCGGAATTACTTCGGGAACAAAAAATTTGAAAGGTGGTCAAAAAATGTGTTTTTTGATGGAAAATCGAAGTTTTCAGCGACCCGGAGGGGTTTCGATTCGCGCGCAGCGCCGGGAAACCTAGGTTAGTGTGGCGAGAACTCGATTCCTCAAAAATGATCGGAATCTAATGATGGGATTGAAAGTTATAGACTTTTGTATGAGATTTGTATGGAAAATTTTAGAAAATGAAAATTTTTGATGTTTCCGTCAAGCTAGACGTGCGTGCGAGGTGTCCAGAAACACGTAATTTCGCGAGCTAGCCCACAGGAACGTTTCCAGCACTACTTTGGGAACAAAATTTTGCAGGGTGGTCAAAAAACCACTTTTTTTGAGTTTTTACAGGAAAACCAAGTTTTCAGCGACCTGGATGGATTTCGATTCGCGCGCAGCGCCGGGAAACCTAGGTAAGTATGGCGAGAACCTGATTCCTGAAAAGAACGGGAATCTAATGACAAATTTGGAAGTTATTGAATTCTGAAGGTGTAAAGTCAAAAGTACAGGAACCCCTTAAGGGAAGTCAAAAATTTTTTGTCAGTTGGCAAGCGGACGCCTAAAAATAATGTTCACGCGCGAAAACCGCTTCAAAAACGCAATACAGAGCTCGAAGATATCGCGATTTGTGTTTCGACGATGCTTGCTTAGGTGGTTTTGGCTATATGTACCTATGTATAGATATAACCTAGTTTTAAGATTTTGATGTTCCGGAGGAGCTACGGGCACGTGTGAGGTGTCTGGGAACGCGTCTCGTCGCGAGCAAGCCCACGGGAACGTTTTCAGAAGTACGTTGGGAAGAAAATTTTTGAAAAGCGGCCAAAAAACCAGTTTTTTGATGGAAAATGAGAAAATTTTTGGATTTCTCTGCGAGCTAGACGGGCGTGCGAGGTGTCCAGAGACGCGTCTCGTCGCGAGCAAGCCCACAGGAACGTTTTCGGAATTACTTCGGGAACAAAAAATTTGAAAGGTGGTCAAAAAATGTGTTTTTTGATGGAAAATCGAAGTTTTCAGCGACCCGGAGGGGTTTCGATTCGCGCGCAGCGCCGGGAAACCTAGGTTAGTGTGGCGAGAACTCGATTCCTCAAAAATGATCGGAATCTAATGATGGGATTGAAAGTTATAGACTTTTGTATGAGATTTGTATGGAAAATTTTAGAAAATGAAAATTTTTGATGTTTCCGTCAAGCTAGACGTGCGTGCGAGGTGTCCAGAAACACGTAATTTCGCGAGCTAGCCCACAGGAACGTTTCCAGCACTACTTTGGGAACAAAATTTTGCAGGGTGGTCAAAAAACCACTTTTTTTGAGTTTTTACAGGAAAACCAAGTTTTCAGCGACCTGGATGGATTTCGATTCGCGCGCAGCGCCGGGAAACCTAGGTAAGTATGGCGAGAACCTGATTCCTGAAAAGAACGGGAATCTAATGACAAATTTGGAAGTTATTGAATTCTGAAGGTGTAAAGTCAAAAGTACAGGAACCCCTTAAGGGAAGTCAAAAATTTTTTGTCAGTTGGCAAGCGGACGCCTAAAAATAATGTTCACGCGCGAAAACCGCTTCAAAAACGCAATACAGAGCTCGAAGATATCGCGATTTGTGTTTCGACGATGCTTGCTTAGGTGGTTTTGGCTATATGTACCTATGTATAGATATAACCTAGTTTTAAGATTTTGATGTTCCGGAGGAGCTACGGGCACGTGTGAGGTGTCTGGGAACGCGTCTCGTCGCGAGCAAGCCCACGGGAACGTTTTCAGAAGTACGTTGGGAAGAAAATTTTTGAAAAGCGGCCAAAAAACCAGTTTTTTGATGGAAAATGAGAAAATTTTTGGATTTCTCTGCGAGCTAGACGGGCGTGCGAGGTGTCCAGAGACGCGTCTCGTCGCGAGCAAGCCCACAGGAACGTTTTCGGAATTACTTCGGGAACAAAAAATTTGAAAGGTGGTCAAAAAATGTGTTTTTTGATGGAAAATCGAAGTTTTCAGCGACCCGGAGGGGTTTCGATTCGCGCGCAGCGCCGGGAAACCTAGGTTAGTGTGGCGAGAACTCGATTCCTCAAAAATGATCGGAATCTAATGATGGGATTGAAAGTTATAGACTTTTGTATGGAAAATTTTAGAAAATGAAAATTTTTGATGTTTCCGTCAAGCTAGACGTGCGTGCGAGGTGTCCAGAAACACGTAATTTCGCGAGCTAGCCCACAGGAACGTTTCCAGCACTACTTTGGGAACAAAATTTTGCAGGGTGGTCAAAAAACCACTTTTTTTGAGTTTTTACAGGAAAACCAAGTTTTCAGCGACCTGGATGGATTTCGATTCGCGCGCAGCGCCGGGAAACCTAGGTAAGTATGGCGAGAACCTGATTCCTGAAAAGAACGGGAATCTAATGACAAATTTGGAAGTTATTGAATTCTGAAGGTGTAAAGTCAAAAGTACAGGAACCCCTTAAGGGAAGTCAAAAATTTTTTGTCAGTTGGCAAGCGGACGCCTAAAAATAATGTTCACGCGCGAAAACCGCTTCAAAAACGCAATACAGAGCTCGAAGATATCGCGATTTGTGTTTCGACGATGCTTGCTTAGGTGGTTTTGGCTATATGTACCTATGTATAGATATAACCTAGTTTTAAGATTTTGATGTTCCGGAGGAGCTACGGGCACGTGTGAGGTGTCTGGGAACGCGTCTCGTCGCGAGCAAGCCCACGGGAACGTTTTCAGAAGTACGTTGGGAAGAAAATTTTTGAAAAGCGGCCAAAAAACCAGTTTTTTGATGGAAAATGAGAAAATTTTTGGATTTCTCTGCGAGCTAGACGGGCGTGCGAGGTGTCCAGAGACGCGTCTCGTCGCGAGCAAGCCCACAGGAACGTTTTCGGAATTACTTCGGGAACAAAAAATTTGAAAGGTGGTCAAAAAATGTGTTTTTTGATGGAAAATCGAAGTTTTCAGCGACCCGGAGGGGTTTCGATTCGCGCGCAGCGCCGGGAAACCTAGGTTAGTGTGGCGAGAACTCGATTCCTCAAAAATGATCGGAATCTAATGATGGGATTGAAAGTTATAGACTTTTGTATGAGATTTGTATGGAAAATTTTAGAAAATGAAAATTTTTGATGTTTCCGTCAAGCTAGACGTGCGTGCGAGGTGTCCAGAAACACGTAATTTCGCGAGCTAGCCCACAGGAACGTTTCCAGCACTACTTTGGGAACAAAATTTTGCAGGGTGGTCAAAAAACCACTTTTTTTGAGTTTTTACAGGAAAACCAAGTTTTCAGCGACCTGGATGGATTTCGATTCGCGCGCAGCGCCGGGAAACCTAGGTAAGTATGGCGAGAACCTGATTCCTGAAAAGAACGGGAATCTAATGACAAATTTGGAAGTTATTGAATTCTGAAGGTGTAAAGTCAAAAGTACAGGAACCCCTTAAGGGAAGTCAAAAATTTTTTGTCAGTTGGCAAGCGGACGCCTAAAAATAATGTTCACGCGCGAAAACCGCTTCAAAAACGCAATACAGAGCTCGAAGATATCGCGATTTGTGTTTCGACGATGCTTGCTTAGGTGGTTTTGGCTATATGTACCTATGTATAGATATAACCTAGTTTTAAGATTTTGATGTTCCGGAGGAGCTACGGGCACGTGTGAGGTGTCTGGGAACGCGTCTCGTCGCGAGCAAGCCCACGGGAACGTTTTCAGAAGTACGTTGGGAAGAAAATTTTTGAAAAGCGGCCAAAAAACCAGTTTTTTGATGGAAAATGAGAAAATTTTTGGATTTCTCTGCGAGCTAGACGGGCGTGCGAGGTGTCCAGAGACGCGTCTCGTCGCGAGCAAGCCCACAGGAACGTTTTCGGAATTACTTCGGGAACAAAAAATTTGAAAGGTGGTCAAAAAATGTGTTTTTTGATGGAAAATCGAAGTTTTCAGCGACCCGGAGGGGTTTCGATTCGCGCGCAGCGCCGGGAAACCTAGGTTAGTGTGGCGAGAACTCGATTCCTCAAAAATGATCGGAATCTAATGATGGGATTGAAAGTTATAGACTTTTGTATGAGATTTGTATGGAAAATTTTAGAAAATGAAAATTTTTGATGTTTCCGTCAAGCTAGACGTGCGTGCGAGGTGTCCAGAAACACGTAATTTCGCGAGCTAGCCCACAGGAACGTTTCCAGCACTACTTTGGGAACAAAATTTTGCAGGGTGGTCAAAAAACCACTTTTTTTGAGTTTTTACAGGAAAACCAAGTTTTCAGCGACCTGGATGGATTTCGATTCGCGCGCAGCGCCGGGAAACCTAGGTAAGTATGGCGAGAACCTGATTCCTGAAAAGAACGGGAATCTAATGACAAATTTGGAAGTTATTGAATTCTGAAGGTGTAAAGTCAAAAGTACAGGAACCCCTTAAGGGAAGTCAAAAATTTTTTGTCAGTTGGCAAGCGGACGCCTAAAAATAATGTTCACGCGCGAAAACCGCTTCAAAAACGCAATACAGAGCTCGAAGATATCGCGATTTGTGTTTCGACGATGCTTGCTTAGGTGGTTTTGGCTATATGTACCTATGTATAGATATAACCTAGTTTTAAGATTTTGATGTTCCGGAGGAGCTACGGGCACGTGTGAGGTGTCTGGGAACGCGTCTCGTCGCGAGCAAGCCCACGGGAACGTTTTCAGAAGTACGTTGGGAAGAAAATTTTTGAAAAGCGGCCAAAAAACCAGTTTTTTGATGGAAAATGAGAAAATTTTTGGATTTCTCTGCGAGCTAGACGGGCGTGCGAGGTGTCCAGAGACGCGTCTCGTCGCGAGCAAGCCCACAGGAACGTTTTCGGAATTACTTCGGGAACAAAAAATTTGAAAGGTGGTCAAAAAATGTGTTTTTTGATGGAAAATCGAAGTTTTCAGCGACCCGGAGGGGTTTCGATTCGCGCGCAGCGCCGGGAAACCTAGGTTAGTGTGGCGAGAACTCGATTCCTCAAAAATGATCGGAATCTAATGATGGGATTGAAAGTTATAGACTTTTGTATGAGATTTGTATGGAAAATTTTAGAAAATGAAAATTTTTGATGTTTCCGTCAAGCTAGACGTGCGTGCGAGGTGTCCAGAAACACGTAATTTCGCGAGCTAGCCCACAGGAACGTTTCCAGCACTACTTTGGGAACAAAATTTTGCAGGGTGGTCAAAAAACCACTTTTTTTGAGTTTTTACAGGAAAACCAAGTTTTCAGCGACCTGGATGGATTTCGATTCGCGCGCAGCGCCGGGAAACCTAGGTAAGTATGGCGAGAACCTGATTCCTGAAAAGAACGGGAATCTAATGACAAATTTGGAAGTTATTGAATTCTGAAGGTGTAAAGTCAAAAGTACAGGAACCCCTTAAGGGAAGTCAAAAATTTTTTGTCAGTTGGCAAGCGGACGCCTAAAAATAATGTTCACGCGCGAAAACCGCTTCAAAAACGCAATACAGAGCTCGAAGATATCGCGATTTGTGTTTCGACGATGCTTGCTTAGGTGGTTTTGGCTATATGTACCTATGTATAGATATAACCTAGTTTTAAGATTTTGATGTTCCGGAGGAGCTACGGGCACGTGTGAGGTGTCTGGGAACGCGTCTCGTCGCGAGCAAGCCCACGGGAACGTTTTCAGAAGTACGTTGGGAAGAAAATTTTTGAAAAGCGGCCAAAAAACCAGTTTTTTGATGGAAAATGAGAAAATTTTTGGATTTCTCTGCGAGCTAGACGGGCGTGCGAGGTGTCCAGAGACGCGTCTCGTCGCGAGCAAGCCCACAGGAACGTTTTCGGAATTACTTCGGGAACAAAAAATTTGAAAGGTGGTCAAAAAATGTGTTTTTTGATGGAAAATCGAAGTTTTCAGCGACCCGGAGGGGTTTCGATTCGCGCGCAGCGCCGGGAAACCTAGGTTAGTGTGGCGAGAACTCGATTCCTCAAAAATGATCGGAATCTAATGATGGGATTGAAAGTTATAGACTTTTGTATGAGATTTGTATGGAAAATTTTAGAAAATGAAAATTTTTGATGTTTCCGTCAAGCTAGACGTGCGTGCGAGGTGTCCAGAAACACGTAATTTCGCGAGCTAGCCCACAGGAACGTTTCCAGCACTACTTTGGGAACAAAATTTTGCAGGGTGGTCAAAAAACCACTTTTTTTGAGTTTTTACAGGAAAACCAAGTTTTCAGCGACCTGGATGGATTTCGATTCGCGCGCAGCGCCGGGAAACCTAGGTAAGTATGGCGAGAACCTGATTCCTGAAAAGAACGGGAATCTAATGACAAATTTGGAAGTTATTGAATTCTGAAGGTGTAAAGTCAAAAGTACAGGAACCCCTTAAGGGAAGTCAAAAATTTTTTGTCAGTTGGCAAGCGGACGCCTAAAAATAATGTTCACGCGCGAAAACCGCTTCAAAAACGCAATACAGAGCTCGAAGATATCGCGATTTGTGTTTCGACGATGCTTGCTTAGGTGGTTTTGGCTATATGTACCTATGTATAGATATAACCTAGTTTTAAGATTTTGATGTTCCGGAGGAGCTACGGGCACGTGTGAGGTGTCTGGGAACGCGTCTCGTCGCGAGCAAGCCCACGGGAACGTTTTCAGAAGTACGTTGGGAAGAAAATTTTTGAAAAGCGGCCAAAAAACCAGTTTTTTGATGGAAAATGAGAAAATTTTTGGATTTCTCTGCGAGCTAGACGGGCGTGCGAGGTGTCCAGAGACGCGTCTCGTCGCGAGCAAGCCCACAGGAACGTTTTCGGAATTACTTCGGGAACAAAAAATTTGAAAGGTGGTCAAAAAATGTGTTTTTTGATGGAAAATCGAAGTTTTCAGCGACCCGGAGGGGTTTCGATTCGCGCGCAGCGCCGGGAAACCTAGGTTAGTGTGGCGAGAACTCGATTCCTCAAAAATGATCGGAATCTAATGATGGGATTGAAAGTTATAGACTTTTGTATGAGATTTGTATGGAAAATTTTAGAAAATGAAAATTTTTGATGTTTCCGTCAAGCTAGACGTGCGTGCGAGGTGTCCAGAAACACGTAATTTCGCGAGCTAGCCCACAGGAACGTTTCCAGCACTACTTTGGGAACAAAATTTTGCAGGGTGGTCAAAAAACCACTTTTTTTGAGTTTTTACAGGAAAACCAAGTTTTCAGCGACCTGGATGGATTTCGATTCGCGCGCAGCGCCGGGAAACCTAGGTAAGTATGGCGAGAACCTGATTCCTGAAAAGAACGGGAATCTAATGACAAATTTGGAAGTTATTGAATTCTGAAGGTGTAAAGTCAAAAGTACAGGAACCCCTTAAGGGAAGTCAAAAATTTTTTGTCAGTTGGCAAGCGGACGCCTAAAAATAATGTTCACGCGCGAAAACCGCTTCAAAAACGCAATACAGAGCTCGAAGATATCGCGATTTGTGTTTCGACGATGCTTGCTTAGGTGGTTTTGGCTATATGTACCTATGTATAGATATAACCTAGTTTTAAGATTTTGATGTTCCGGAGGAGCTACGGGCACGTGTGAGGTGTCTGGGAACGCGTCTCGTCGCGAGCAAGCCCACGGGAACGTTTTCAGAAGTACGTTGGGAAGAAAATTTTTGAAAAGCGGCCAAAAAACCAGTTTTTTGATGGAAAATGAGAAAATTTTTGGATTTCTCTGCGAGCTAGACGGGCGTGCGAGGTGTCCAGAGACGCGTCTCGTCGCGAGCAAGCCCACAGGAACGTTTTCGGAATTACTTCGGGAACAAAAAATTTGAAAGGTGGTCAAAAAATGTGTTTTTTGATGGAAAATCGAAGTTTTCAGCGACCCGGAGGGGTTTCGATTCGCGCGCAGCGCCGGGAAACCTAGGTTAGTGTGGCGAGAACTCGATTCCTCAAAAATGATCGGAATCTAATGATGGGATTGAAAGTTATAGACTTTTGTATGAGATTTGTATGGAAAATTTTAGAAAATGAAAATTTTTGATGTTTCCGTCAAGCTAGACGTGCGTGCGAGGTGTCCAGAAACACGTAATTTCGCGAGCTAGCCCACAGGAACGTTTCCAGCACTACTTTGGGAACAAAATTTTGCAGGGTGGTCAAAAAACCACTTTTTTTGAGTTTTTACAGGAAAACCAAGTTTTCAGCGACCTGGATGGATTTCGATTCGCGCGCAGCGCCGGGAAACCTAGGTAAGTATGGCGAGAACCTGATTCCTGAAAAGAACGGGAATCTAATGACAAATTTGGAAGTTATTGAATTCTGAAGGTGTAAAGTCAAAAGTACAGGAACCCCTTAAGGGAAGTCAAAAATTTTTTGTCAGTTGGCAAGCGGACGCCTAAAAATAATGTTCACGCGCGAAAACCGCTTCAAAAACGCAATACAGAGCTCGAAGATATCGCGATTTGTGTTTCGACGATGCTTGCTTAGGTGGTTTTGGCTATATGTACCTATGTATAGATATAACCTAGTTTTAAGATTTTGATGTTCCGGAGGAGCTACGGGCACGTGTGAGGTGTCTGGGAACGCGTCTCGTCGCGAGCAAGCCCACGGGAACGTTTTCAGAAGTACGTTGGGAAGAAAATTTTTGAAAAGCGGCCAAAAAACCAGTTTTTTGATGGAAAATGAGAAAATTTTTGGATTTCTCTGCGAGCTAGACGGGCGTGCGAGGTTTCCAGAGACGCGTCTCGTCGCGAGCAAGCCCACAGGAACGTTTTCGGAATTACTTCGGGAACAAAAAATTTGAAAGGTGGTCAAAAAATGTGTTTTTTGATGGAAAATCGAAGTTTTCAGCGACCCGGAGGGGTTTCGATTCGCGCGCAGCGCCGGGAAACCTAGGTTAGTGTGGCGAGAACTCGATTCCTCAAAAATGATCGGAATCTAATGATGGGATTGAAAGTTATAGACTTTTGTATGAGATTTGTATGGAAAATTTTAGAAAATGAAAATTTTTGATGTTTCCGTCAAGCTAGACGTGCGTGCGAGGTGTCCAGAAACACGTAATTTCGCGAGCTAGCCCACAGGAACGTTTCCAGCACTACTTTGGGAACAAAATTTTGCAGGGTGGTCAAAAACCACTTTTTTTGAGTTTTTACAGGAAAACCAAGTTTTCAGCGACCTGGATGGATTTCGATTCGCGCGCAGCGCCGGAAACCTAGGTAAGTATGGCGAGAACCTGATTCCTGAAAAGAACGGGAATCTAATGACAAATTTGGAAGTTATTGAATTCTGAAGGTGTAAAGTCAAAAGTACAGGAACCCCTTAAGGGAAGTCAAAAATTTTTTGTCAGTTGGCAAGCGGACGCCTAAAAATAATGTTCACGCGCGAAAACCGCTTCAAAAACGCAATACAGAGCTCGAAGATATCGCGATTTGTGTTTCGACGATGCTTGCTTAGGTGGTTTTGGCTATATGTACCTATGTATAGATATAACCTAGTTTTAAGATTTTGATGTTCCGGAGGAGCTACGGGCACGTGTGAGGTGTCTGGGAACGCGTCTCGTCGCGAGCAAGCCCACGGGAACGTTTTCAGAAGTACGTTGGGAAGAAAATTTTTGAAAAGCGGCCAAAAAACCAGTTTTTTGATGGAAAATGAGAAAATTTTTGGATTTCTCTGCGAGCTAGACGGGCGTGCGAGGTGTCCAGAGACGCGTCCTCGTCGCGAGCAAGCCCACAGGAACGTTTTCGGAATTACTTCGGGAACAAAAAATTTGAAAGGTGGTCAAAAAATGTGTTTTTTGATGGAAAATCGAAGTTTTCAGCGACCCGGAGGGGTTTCGATTCGCGCGCAGCGCCGGGAAACCTAGGTTAGTGTGGCGAGAACTCGATCCTCAAAAATGATCGGAATCTAATGATGGGATTGAAAGTTATAGACTTTTGTATGAGATTTGTATGGAAAATTTTAGAAAATGAAAATTTTTGATGTTTCCGTCAAGCTAGACGTGCGTGCGAGGTGTCCAGAAACACGTAATTTCGCGAGCTAGCCCACAGGAACGTTTCCAGCACTACTTTGGGAACAAAATTTTGCAGGGTGGTCAAAAAACCACTTTTTTTGAGTTTTTACAGGAAAACCAAGTTTTCAGCGACCTGGATGGATTTCGATTCGCGCGCAGCGCCGGGAAACCTAGGTAAGTATGGCGAGAACCTGATTCCTGAAAAGAACGGGAATCTAATGACAAATTTGGAAGTTATTGAATTCTGAAGGTGTAAAGTCAAAAGTACAGGAACCCCTTAAGGGAAGTCAAAAATTTTTTGTCAGTTGGCAAGCGGACGCCTAAAAATAATGTTCACGCGCGAAAACCGCTTCAAAAACGCAATACAGAGCTCGAAGATATCGCGATTTGTGTTTCGACGATGCTTGCTTAGGTGGTTTTGGCTATATGTACCTATGTATAGATATAACCTAGTTTTAAGATTTTGATGTTCCAGAGGAGCTACGGGCACGTGTGAGGTGTCTGGGAACGCGTCTCGTCGCGAGCAAGCCCACGGGAACGTTTTCAGAAGTACGTTGGGAAGAAAATTTTTGAAAAGTGGCCAAAAAACCAGTTTTTTGATGGAAAATCTGAAAATTTTTGGATTTCTCTGCGAGCTAGACGGGCGTGCGAGGTGTCCAGAGACGCGTCTCGTCGCGAGCAAGCCCACAGGAACGTTTTCGGAATTACTTCGGGAACAAAAAATTTGAAAGGTGGTCAAAAAATGTGTTTTTTGATGGAAAATCGAAGTTTTCAGCGACCCGGAGGGGTTTCGATTCGCGCGCAGCGCCGGGAAACCTAGGTTAGTGTGGCGAGAACTCGATTCCTCAAAAATGATCGGAATCTAATGATGGGATTGAAAGTTATAGACTTTTGTATGAGATTTGTATGGAAAATTTTAGAAAATGAAAATTTTTGATGTTTCCGTCTAGCTAGACGTGCGTGCGAGGTGTCCAGAAACACGTAATTTCGCGAGCTAGCCCACAGGAACGTTTCCAGCACTACTTTGGGAACAAAATTTTGCAGGGTGGTCAAAAAACCACTTTTTTTGAGTTTTTACAGGAAAACCAAGTTTTCAGCGACCTGGATGGATTTCGATTCGCGCGCAGCGCCGGGAAACCTAGGTAAGTATGGCGAGAACCTGATTCCTGAAAAGAACGGGAATCTAATGACAAATTTGGAAGTTATTGAATTCTGAAGGTGTAAAGTCAAAAGTACAGGAACCCCTTAAGGGAAGTCAAAAATTTTTTGTCAGTTGGCAAGCGGACGCCTAAAAATAATGTTCACGAGCGAAAACCGCTTCAAAAACGCAATACAGAGCTCGAAGATATCGCGATTTGTGTTTCGACGATGCTTGCTTAGGTGGTTTTGGCTATATGTACCTATGTATAGATATAACCTAGTTTTAAGATTTTGATGTTCCAGAGGAGCTACGGGCACGTGTGAGGTGTCTGGGAACGCGTCTCGTCGCGAGCAAGCCCACGGGAACGTTTTCAGAAGTACGTTGGGAAGAAAATTTTTGAAAAGTGGCCAAAAAACCAGTTTTTTGATGGAAAATCTGAAAATTTTTGGATTTCTCTGCGAGCTAGACGGGCGTGCGAGGTGTCCAGAGACGCGTCTCGTCGCGAGCAAGCCCACAGGAACGTTTTCGGAATTACTTCGGGAACAAAAAATTTGAAAGGTGGTCAAAAAATGTGTTTTTTGATGGAAAATCGAAGTTTTCAGCGACCCGGAGGGGTTTCGATTCGCGCGCAGCGCCGGGAAACCTAGGTTAGTGTGGCGAGAACTCGATTCCTCAAAAATGATCGGAATCTAATGATGGGATTGAAAGTTATAGACTTTTGTATGAGATTTGTATGGAAAATTTTAGAAAATGAAAATTTTTGATGTTTCCGTCAAGCTAGACGTGCGTGCGAGGTGTCCAGAAACACGTAATTTCGCGAGCTAGCCCACAGGAACGTTTCCAGCACTACTTTGGGAACAAAATTTTGCAGGGTGGTCAAAAAACCACTTTTTTTGAGTTTTTACAGGAAAACCAAGTTTTCAGCGACCTGGATGGATTTCGATTCGCGCGCAGCGCCGGGAAACCTAGGTAAGTATGGCGAGAACCTGATTCCTGAAAAGAACGGGAATCTAATGACAAATTTGGAAGTTATTGAATTCTGAAGGTGTAAAGTCAAAAGTACAGGAACCCCTTAAGGGAAGTCAAAAATTTTTTGTCAGTTGGCAAGCGGACGCCTAAAAATAATGTTCACGAGCGAAAACCGCTTCAAAAACGCAATACAGAGCTCGAAGATATCGCGATTTGTGTTTCGACGATGCTTGCTTAGGTGGTTTTGGCTATATGTACCTATGTATAGATATAACCTAGTTTTAAGATTTTGATGTTCCAGAAGAGCTACGGGCACGTGTGAGGTGTCTGGGAACGCGTCTCGTCGCGAGCAAGCCCACGGGAACGTTTTCAGAAGTACGTTGGGAAGAAAATTTTTGAAAAGTGGCCAAAAAACCAGTTTTTTGATGGAAAATCTGAAAATTTTTGGATTTCTCTGCGAGCTAGACGGGCGTGCGAGGTGTCCAGAGACGCGTCTCGTCGCGAGCAAGCCCACAGGAACGTTTTCGGAATTACTTCGGGAACAAAAAATTTGAAAGGTGGTCAAAAAATGTGTTTTTTGATGGAAAATCGAAGTTTTCAGCGACCCGGAGGGGTTTCGATTCGCGCGCAGCGCCGGGAAACCTAGGTTAGTGTGGCGAGAACTCGATTCCTCAAAAATGATCGGAATCTAATGATGGGATTGAAAGTTATAGACTTTTGTATGAGATTTGTATGGAAAATTTTAGAAAATGAAAATTTTTGATGTTTCCGTCAAGCTAGACGTGCGTGCGAGGTGTCCAGAAACACGTAATTTCGCGAGCTAGCCCACAGGAACGTTTCCAGCACTACTTTGGGAACAAAATTTTGCAGGGTGGTCAAAAAACCACTTTTTTTGAGTTTTTACAGGAAAACCAAGTTTTCAGCGACCTGGATGGATTTCGATTCGCGCGCAGCGCCGGGAAACCTAGGTAAGTATGGCGAGAACCTGATTCCTGAAAAGAACGGGAATCTAATGACAAATTTGGAAGTTATTGAATTCTGAAGGTGTAAAGTCAAAAGTACAGGAACCCCTTAAGGGAAGTCAAAAATTTTTTGTCAGTTGGCAAGCGGACGCCTAAAAATAATGTTCACGAGCGAAAACCGCTTCAAAAACGCAATACAGAGCTCGAAGATATCGCGATTTGTGTTTCGACGATGCTTGCTTAGGTGGTTTTGGCTATATGTACCTATGTATAGATATAACCTAGTTTTAAGATTTTGATGTTCCAGAGGAGCTACGGGCACGTGTGAGGTGTCTGGGAACGCGTCTCGTCGCGAGCAAGCCCACGGGAACGTTTTCAGAAGTACGTTGGGAAGAAAATTTTTGAAAAGTGGCCAAAAAACCAGTTTTTTGATGGAAAATCTGAAAATTTTTGGATTTCTCTGCGAGCTAGACGGGCGTGCGAGGTGTCCAGAGACGCGTCTCGTCGCGAGCAAGCCCACAGGAACGTTTTCGGAATTACTTCGGGAACAAAAAATTTGAAAGGTGGTCAAAAAATGTGTTTTTTGATGGAAAATCGAAGTTTTCAGCGACCCGGAGGGGTTTCGATTCGCGCGCAGCGCCGGGAAACCTAGGTTAGTGTGGCGAGAACTCGATTCCTCAAAAATGATCGGAATCTAATGATGGGATTGAAAGTTATAGACTTTTGTATGAGATTTGTATGGAAAATTTTAGAAAATGAAAATTTTTGATGTTTCCGTCAAGCTAGACGTGCGTGCGAGGTGTCCAGAAACACGTAATTTCGCGAGCTAGCCCACAGGAACGTTTCCAGCACTACTTTGGGAACAAAATTTTGCAGGGTGGTCAAAAAACCACTTTTTTTGAGTTTTTACAGGAAAACCAAGTTTTCAGCGACCTGGATGGATTTCGATTCGCGCGCAGCGCCGGGAAACCTAGGTAAGTATGGCGAGAACCTGATTCCTGAAAAGAACGGGAATCTAATGACAAATTTGGAAGTTATTGAATTCTGAAGGTGTAAAGTCAAAAGTACAGGAACCCCTTAAGGGAAGTCAAAAATTTTTTGTCAGTTGGCAAGCGGACGCCTAAAAATAATGTTCACGCGCGAAAACCGCTTCAAAAACGCAATACAGAGCTCGAAGATATCGCGATTTGTGTTTCGACGATGCTTGCTTAGGTGGTTTTGGCTATATGTACCTATGTATAGATATAACCTAGTTTTAAGATTTTGATGTTCCAGAGGAGCTACGGGCACGTGTGAGGTGTCTGGGAACGCGTCTCGTCGCGAGCAAGCCCACGGGAACGTTTTCAGAAGTACGTTGGGAAGAAAATTTTTGAAAAGTGGCCAAAAAACCAGTTTTTTGATGGAAAATCTGAAAATTTTTGGATTTCTCTGCGAGCTAGACGGGCGTGCGAGGTGTCCAGAGACGCGTCTCGTCGCGAGCAAGCCCACAGGAACGTTTTCGGAATTACTTCGGGAACAAAAAATTTGAAAGGTGGTCAAAAAATGTGTTTTTTGATGGAAAATCGAAGTTTTCAGCGACCCGGAGGGGTTTCGATTCGCGCGCAGCGCCGGGAAACCTAGGTTAGTGTGGCGAGAACTCGATTCCTCAAAAATGATCGGAATCTAATGATGGGATTGAAAGTTATAGACTTTTGTATGAGATTTGTATGGAAAATTTTAGAAAATGAAAATTTTTGATGTTTCCGTCAAGCTAGACGTGCGTGCGAGGTGTCCAGAAACACGTAATTTCGCGAGCTAGCCCACAGGAACGTTTCCAGCACTACTTTGGGAACAAAATTTTGCAGGGTGGTCAAAAAACCACTTTTTTTGAGTTTTTACAGGAAAACCAAGTTTTCAGCGACCTGGATGGATTTCGATTCGCGCGCAGCGCCGGGAAACCTAGGTAAGTATGGCGAGAACCTGATTCCTGAAAAGAACGGGAATCTAATGACAAATTTGGAAGTTATTGAATTCTGAAGGTGTAAAGTCAAAAGTACAGGAACCCCTTAAGGGAAGTCAAAAATTTTTTGTCAGTTGGCAAGCGGACGCCTAAAAATAATGTTCACGCGCGAAAACCGCTTCAAAAACGCAATACAGAGCTCGAAGATATCGCGATTTGTGTTTCGACGATGCTTGCTTAGGTGGTTTTGGCTATATGTACCTATGTATAGATATAACCTAGTTTTAAGATTTTGATGTTCCAGAGGAGCTACGGGCACGTGTGAGGTGTCTGGGAACGCGTCTCGTCGCGAGCAAGCCCACGGGAACGTTTTCAGAAGTACGTTGGGAAGAAAATTTTTGAAAAGTGGCCAAAAAACCAGTTTTTTGATGGAAAATCTGAAAATTTTTGGATTTCTCTGCGAGCTAGACGGGCGTGCGAGGTGTCCAGAGACGCGTCTCGTCGCGAGCAAGCCCACAGGAACGTTTTCGGAATTACTTCGGGAACAAAAAATTTGAAAGGTGGTCAAAAAATGTGTTTTTTGATGGAAAATCGAAGTTTTCAGCGACCCGGAGGGGTTTCGATTCGCGCGCAGCGCCGGGAAACCTAGGTTAGTGTGGCGAGAACTCGATTCCTCAAAAATGATCGGAATCTAATGATGGGATTGAAAGTTATAGACTTTTGTATGAGATTTGTATGGAAAATTTTAGAAAATGAAAATTTTTGATGTTTCCGTCAAGCTAGACGTGCGTGCGAGGTGTCCAGAAACACGTAATTTCGCGAGCTAGCCCACAGGAACGTTTCCAGCACTACTTTGGGAACAAAATTTTGCAGGGTGGTCAAAAAACCACTTTTTTTGAGTTTTTACAGGAAAACCAAGTTTTCAGCGACCTGGATGGATTTCGATTCGCGCGCAGCGCCGGGAAACCTAGGTAAGTATGGCGAGAACCTGATTCCTGAAAAGAACGGGAATCTAATGACAAATTTGGAAGTTATTGAATTCTGAAGGTGTAAAGTCAAAAGTACAGGAACCCCTTAAGGGAAGTCAAAAATTTTTTGTCAGTTGGCAAGCGGACGCCTAAAAATAATGTTCACGCGCGAAAACCGCTTCAAAAACGCAATACAGAGCTCGAAGATATCGCGATTTGTGTTTCGACGATGCTTGCTTAGGTGGTTTTGGCTATATGTACCTATGTATAGATATAACCTAGTTTTAAGATTTTGATGTTCCAGAGGAGCTACGGGCACGTGTGAGGTGTCTGGGAACGCGTCTCGTCGCGAGCAAGCCCACGGGAACGTTTTCAGAAGTACGTTGGGAAGAAAATTTTTGAAAAGTGGCCAAAAAACCAGTTTTTTGATGGAAAATCTGAAAATTTTTGGATTTCTCTGCGAGCTAGACGGGCGTGCGAGGTGTCCAGAGACGCGTCTCGTCGCGAGCAAGCCCACAGGAACGTTTTCGGAATTACTTCGGGAACAAAAAATTTGAAAGGTGGTCAAAAAATGTGTTTTTTGATGGAAAATCGAAGTTTTCAGCGACCCGGAGGGGTTTCGATTCGCGCGCAGCGCCGGGAAACCTAGGTTAGTGTGGCGAGAACTCGATTCCTCAAAAATGATCGGAATCTAATGATGGGATTGAAAGTTATAGACTTTTGTATGAGATTTGTATGGAAAATTTTAGAAAATGAAAATTTTTGATGTTTCCGTCTAGCTAGACGTGCGTGCGAGGTGTCCAGAAACACGTAATTTCGCGAGCTAGCCCACAGGAACGTTTCCAGCACTACTTTGGGAACAAAATTTTGCAGGGTGGTCAAAAAACCACTTTTTTTGAGTTTTTACAGGAAAACCAAGTTTTCAGCGACCTGGATGGATTTCGATTCGCGCGCAGCGCCGGGAAACCTAGGTAAGTATGGCGAGAACCTGATTCCTGAAAAGAACGGGAATCTAATGACAAATTTGGAAGTTATTGAATTCTGAAGGTGTAAAGTCAAAAGTACAGGAACCCCTTAAGGGAAGTCAAAAATTTTTTGTCAGTTGGCAAGCGGACGCCTAAAAATAATGTTCACGAGCGAAAACCGCTTCAAAAACGCAATACAGAGCTCGAAGATATCGCGATTTGTGTTTCGACGATGCTTGCTTAGGTGGTTTTGGCTATATGTACCTATGTATAGATATAACCTAGTTTTAAGATTTTGATGTTCCAGAGGAGCTACGGGCACGTGTGAGGTGTCTGGGAACGCGTCTCGTCGCGAGCAAGCCCACGGGAACGTTTTCAGAAGTACGTTGGGAAGAAAATTTTTGAAAAGTGGCCAAAAAACCAGTTTTTTGATGGAAAATCTGAAAATTTTTGGATTTCTCTGCGAGCTAGACGGGCGTGCGAGGTGTCCAGAGACGCGTCTCGTCGCGAGCAAGCCCACAGGAACGTTTTCGGAATTACTTCGGGAACAAAAAATTTGAAAGGTGGTCAAAAAATGTGTTTTTTGATGGAAAATCGAAGTTTTCAGCGACCCGGAGGGGTTTCGATTCGCGCGCAGCGCCGGGAAACCTAGGTTAGTGTGGCGAGAACTCGATTCCTCAAAAATGATCGGAATCTAATGATGGGATTGAAAGTTATAGACTTTTGTATGAGATTTGTATGGAAAATTTTAGAAAATGAAAATTTTTGATGTTTCCGTCAAGCTAGACGTGCGTGCGAGGTGTCCAGAAACACGTAATTTCGCGAGCTAGCCCACAGGAACGTTTCCAGCACTACTTTGGGAACAAAATTTTGCAGGGTGGTCAAAAAACCACTTTTTTTGAGTTTTTACAGGAAAACCAAGTTTTCAGCGACCTGGATGGATTTCGATTCGCGCGCAGCGCCGGGAAACCTAGGTAAGTATGGCGAGAACCTGATTCCTGAAAAGAACGGGAATCTAATGACAAATTTGGAAGTTATTGAATTCTGAAGGTGTAAAGTCAAAAGTACAGGAACCCCTTAAGGGAAGTCAAAAATTTTTTGTCAGTTGGCAAGCGGACGCCTAAAAATAATGTTCACGCGCGAAAACCGCTTCAAAAACGCAATACAGAGCTCGAAGATATCGCGATTTGTGTTTCGACGATGCTTGCTTAGGTGGTTTTGGCTATATGTACCTATGTATAGATATAACCTAGTTTTAAGATTTTGATGTTCCAGAGGAGCTACGGGCACGTGTGAGGTGTCTGGGAACGCGTCTCGTCGCGAGCAAGCCCACGGGAACGTTTTCAGAAGTACGTTGGGAAGAAAATTTTTGAAAAGTGGCCAAAAAACCAGTTTTTTGATGGAAAATCTGAAAATTTTTGGATTTCTCTGCGAGCTAGACGGGCGTGCGAGGTGTCCAGAGACGCGTCTCGTCGCGAGCAAGCCCACAGGAACGTTTTCGGAATTACTTCGGGAACAAAAAATTTGAAAGGTGGTCAAAAAATGTGTTTTTTGATGGAAAATCGAAGTTTTCAGCGACCCGGAGGGGTTTCGATTCGCGCGCAGCGCCGGGAAACCTAGGTTAGTGTGGCGAGAACTCGATTCCTCAAAAATGATCGGAATCTAATGATGGGATTGAAAGTTATAGACTTTTGTATGAGATTTGTATGGAAAATTTTAGAAAATGAAAATTTTTGATGTTTCCGTCAAGCTAGACGTGCGTGCGAGGTGTCCAGAAACACGTAATTTCGCGAGCTAGCCCACAGGAACGTTTCCAGCACTACTTTGGGAACAAAATTTTGCAGGGTGGTCAAAAAACCACTTTTTTTGAGTTTTTACAGGAAAACCAAGTTTTCAGCGACCTGGATGGATTTCGATTCGCGCGCAGCGCCGGGAAACCTAGGTAAGTATGGCGAGAACCTGATTCCTGAAAAGAACGGGAATCTAATGACAAATTTGGAAGTTATTGAATTCTGAAGGTGTAAAGTCAAAAGTACAGGAACCCCTTAAGGGAAGTCAAAAATTTTTTGTCAGTTGGCAAGCGGACGCCTAAAAATAATGTTCACGAGCGAAAACCGCTTCAAAAACGCAATACAGAGCTCGAAGATATCGCGATTTGTGTTTCGACGATGCTTGCTTAGGTGGTTTTGGCTATATGTACCTATGTATAGATATAACCTAGTTTTAAGATTTTGATGTTCCAGAGGAGCTACGGGCACGTGTGAGGTGTCTGGGAACGCGTCTCGTCGCGAGCAAGCCCACGGGAACGTTTTCAGAAGTACGTTGGGAAGAAAATTTTTGAAAAGTGGCCAAAAAACCAGTTTTTTGATGGAAAATCTGAAAATTTTTGGATTTCTCTGCGAGCTAGACGGGCGTGCGAGGTGTCCAGAGACGCGTCTCGTCGCGAGCAAGCCCACAGGAACGTTTTCGGAATTACTTCGGGAACAAAAAATTTGAAAGGTGGTCAAAAAATGTGTTTTTTGATGGAAAATCGAAGTTTTCAGCGACCCGGAGGGGTTTCGATTCGCGCGCAGCGCCGGGAAACCTAGGTTAGTGTGGCGAGAACTCGATTCCTCAAAAATGATCGGAATCTAATGATGGGATTGAAAGTTATAGACTTTTGTATGAGATTTGTATGGAAAATTTTAGAAAATGAAAATTTTTGATGTTTCCGTCAAGCTAGACGTGCGTGCGAGGTGTCCAGAAACACGTAATTTCGCGAGCTAGCCCACAGGAACGTTTCCAGCACTACTTTGGGAACAAAATTTTGCAGGGTGGTCAAAAAACCACTTTTTTTGAGTTTTTACAGGAAAACCAAGTTTTCAGCGACCTGGATGGATTTCGATTCGCGCGCAGCGCCGGGAAACCTAGGTAAGTATGGCGAGAACCTGATTCCTGAAAAGAACGGGAATCTAATGACAAATTTGGAAGTTATTGAATTCTGAAGGTGTAAAGTCAAAAGTACAGGAACCCCTTAAGGGAAGTCAAAAATTTTTTGTCAGTTGGCAAGCGGACGCCTAAAAATAATGTTCACGCGCGAAAACCGCTTCAAAAACGCAATACAGAGCTCGAAGATATCGCGATTTGTGTTTCGACGATGCTTGCTTAGGTGGTTTTGGCTATATGTACCTATGTATAGATATAACCTAGTTTTAAGATTTTGATGTTCCAGAGGAGCTACGGGCACGTGTGAGGTGTCTGGGAACGCGTCTCGTCGCGAGCAAGCCCACGGGAACGTTTTCAGAAGTACGTTGGGAAGAAAATTTTTGAAAAGTGGCCAAAAAACCAGTTTTTTGATGGAAAATCTGAAAATTTTTGGATTTCTCTGCGAGCTAGACGGGCGTGCGAGGTGTCCAGAGACGCGTCTCGTCGCGAGCAAGCCCACAGGAACGTTTTCGGAATTACTTCGGGAACAAAAAATTTGAAAGGTGGTCAAAAAATGTGTTTTTTGATGGAAAATCGAAGTTTTCAGCGACCCGGAGGGGTTTCGATTCGCGCGCAGCGCCGGGAAACCTAGGTTAGTGTGGCGAGAACTCGATTCCTCAAAAATGATCGGAATCTAATGATGGGATTGAAAGTTATAGACTTTTGTATGAGATTTGTATGGAAAATTTTAGAAAATGAAAATTTTTGATGTTTCCGTCAAGCTAGACGTGCGTGCGAGGTGTCCAGAAACACGTAATTTCGCGAGCTAGCCCACAGGAACGTTTCCAGCACTACTTTGGGAACAAAATTTTGCAGGGTGGTCAAAAAACCACTTTTTTTGAGTTTTTACAGGAAAACCAAGTTTTCAGCGACCTGGATGGATTTCGATTCGCGCGCAGCGCCGGGAAACCTAGGTAAGTATGGCGAGAACCTGATTCCTGAAAAGAACGGGAATCTAATGACAAATTTGGAAGTTATTGAATTCTGAAGGTGTAAAGTCAAAAGTACAGGAACCCCTTAAGGGAAGTCAAAAATTTTTTGTCAGTTGGCAAGCGGACGCCTAAAAATAATGTTCACGAGCGAAAACCGCTTCAAAAACGCAATACAGAGCTCGAAGATATCGCGATTTGTGTTTCGACGATGCTTGCTTAGGTGGTTTTGGCTATATGTACCTATGTATAGATATAACCTAGTTTTAAGATTTTGATGTTCCAGAGGAGCTACGGGCACGTGTGAGGTGTCTGGGAACGCGTCTCGTCGCGAGCAAGCCCACGGGAACGTTTTCAGAAGTACGTTGGGAAGAAAATTTTTGAAAAGTGGCCAAAAAACCAGTTTTTTGATGGAAAATCTGAAAATTTTTGGATTTCTCTGCGAGCTAGACGGGCGTGCGAGGTGTCCAGAGACGCGTCTCGTCGCGAGCAAGCCCACAGGAACGTTTTCGGAATTACTTCGGGAACAAAAAATTTGAAAGGTGGTCAAAAAATGTGTTTTTTGATGGAAAATCGAAGTTTTCAGCGACCCGGAGGGGTTTCGATTCGCGCGCAGCGCCGGGAAACCTAGGTTAGTGTGGCGAGAACTCGATTCCTCAAAAATGATCGGAATCTAATGATGGGATTGAAAGTTATAGACTTTTGTATGAGATTTGTATGGAAAATTTTAGAAAATGAAAATTTTTTATGTTTCCGTCAAGCTAGACGTGCGTGCGAGGTGTCCAGAAACACGTAATTTCGCGAGCTAGCCCACAGGAACGTTTCCAGCACTACTTTGGGAACAAAATTTTGCAGGGTGGTCAAAAAACCACTTTTTTTGAGTTTTTACAGGAAAACCAAGTTTTCAGCGACCTGGATGGATTTCGATTCGCGCGCAGCGCCGGGAAACCTAGGTAAGTATGGCGAGAACCTGATTCCTGAAAAGAACGGGAATCTAATGACAAATTTGGAAGTTATTGAATTCTGAAGGTGTAAAGTCAAAAGTACAGGAACCCCTTAAGGGAAGTCAAAAATTTTTTGTCAGTTGGCAAGCGGACGCCTAAAAATAATGTTCACGAGCGAAAACCGCTTCAAAAACGCAATACAGAGCTCGAAGATATCGCGATTTGTGTTTCGACGATGCTTGCTTAGGTGGTTTTGGCTATATGTACCTATGTATAGATATAACCTAGTTTTAAGATTTTGATGTTCCAGAGGAGCTACGGGCACGTGTGAGGTGTCTGGGAACGCGTCTCGTCGCGAGCAAGCCCACGGGAACGTTTTCAGAAGTACGTTGGGAAGAAAATTTTTGAAAAGTGGCCAAAAAACCAGTTTTTTGATGGAAAATCTGAAAATTTTTGGATTTCTCTGCGAGCTAGACGGGCGTGCGAGGTGTCCAGAGACGCGTCTCGTCGCGAGCAAGCCCACAGGAACGTTTTCGGAATTACTTCGGGAACAAAAAATTTGAAAGGTGGTCAAAAAATGTGTTTTTTGATGGAAAATCGAAGTTTTCAGCGACCCGGAGGGGTTTCGATTCGCGCGCAGCGCCGGGAAACCTAGGTTAGTGTGGCGAGAACTCGATTCCTCAAAAATGATCGGAATCTAATGATGGGATTGAAAGTTATAGACTTTTGTATGAGATTTGTATGGAAAATTTTAGAAAATGAAAATTTTTGATGTTTCCGTCAAGCTAGACGTGCGTGCGAGGTGTCCAGAAACACGTAATTTCGCGAGCTAGCCCACAGGAACGTTTCCAGCACTACTTTGGGAACAAAATTTTGCAGGGTGGTCAAAAAACCACTTTTTTTGAGTTTTTACAGGAAAACCAAGTTTTCAGCGACCTGGATGGATTTCGATTCGCGCGCAGCGCCGGGAAACCTAGGTAAGTATGGCGAGAACCTGATTCCTGAAAAGAACGGGAATCTAATGACAAATTTGGAAGTTATTGAATTCTGAAGGTGTAAAGTCAAAAGTACAGGAACCCCTTAAGGGAAGTCAAAAATTTTTTGTCAGTTGGCAAGCGGACGCCTAAAAATAATGTTCACGAGCGAAAACCGCTTCAAAAACGCAATACAGAGCTCGAAGATATCGCGATTTGTGTTTCGACGATGCTTGCTTAGGTGGTTTTGGCTATATGTACCTATGTATAGATATAACCTAGTTTTAAGATTTTGATGTTCCAGAGGAGCTACGGGCACGTGTGAGGTGTCTGGGAACGCGTCTCGTCGCGAGCAAGCCCACGGGAACGTTTTCAGAAGTACGTTGGGAAGAAAATTTTTGAAAAGTGGCCAAAAAACCAGTTTTTTGATGGAAAATCTGAAAATTTTTGGATTTCTCTGCGAGCTAGACGGGCGTGCGAGGTGTCCAGAGACGCGTCTCGTCGCGAGCAAGCCCACAGGAACGTTTTCGGAATTACTTCGGGAACAAAAAATTTGAAAGGTGGTCAAAAAATGTGTTTTTTGATGGAAAATCGAAGTTTTCAGCGACCCGGAGGGGTTTCGATTCGCGCGCAGCGCCGGGAAACCTAGGTTAGTGTGGCGAGAACTCGATTCCTCAAAAATGATCGGAATCTAATGATGGGATTGAAAGTTATAGACTTTTGTATGAGATTTGTATGGAAAATTTTAGAAAATGAAAATTTTTGATGTTTCCGTCTAGCTAGACGTGCGTGCGAGGTGTCCAGAAACACGTAATTTCGCGAGCTAGCCCACAGGAACGTTTCCAGCACTACTTTGGGAACAAAATTTTGCAGGGTGGTCAAAAAACCACTTTTTTTGAGTTTTTACAGGAAAACCAAGTTTTCAGCGACCTGGATGGATTTCGATTCGCGCGCAGCGCCGGGAAACCTAGGTAAGTATGGCGAGAACCTGATTCCTGAAAAGAACGGGAATCTAATGACAAATTTGGAAGTTATTGAATTCTGAAGGTGTAAAGTCAAAAGTACAGGAACCCCTTAAGGGAAGTCAAAAATTTTTTGTCAGTTGGCAAGCGGACGCCTAAAAATAATGTTCACGCGCGAAAACCGCTTCAAAAACGCAATACAGAGCTCGAAGATATCGCGATTTGTGTTTCGACGATGCTTGCTTAGGTGGTTTTGGCTATATGTACCTATGTATAGATATAACCTAGTTTTAAGATTTTGATGTTCCAGAGGAGCTACGGGCACGTGTGAGGTGTCTGGGAACGCGTCTCGTCGCGAGCAAGCCCACGGGAACGTTTTCAGAAGTACGTTGGGAAGAAAATTTTTGAAAAGTGGCCAAAAAACCAGTTTTTTGATGGAAAATCTGAAAATTTTTGGATTTCTCTGCGAGCTAGACGGGCGTGCGAGGTGTCCAGAGACGCGTCTCGTCGCGAGCAAGCCCACAGGAACGTTTTCGGAATTACTTCGGGAACAAAAAATTTGAAAGGTGGTCAAAAAATGTGTTTTTTGATGGAAAATCGAAGTTTTCAGCGACCCGGAGGGGTTTCGATTCGCGCGCAGCGCCGGGAAACCTAGGTTAGTGTGGCGAGAACTCGATTCCTCAAAAATGATCGGAATCTAATGATGGGATTGAAAGTTATAGACTTTTGTATGAGATTTGTATGGAAAATTTTAGAAAATGAAAATTTTTGATGTTTCCGTCAAGCTAGACGTGCGTGCGAGGTGTCCAGAAACACGTAATTTCGCGAGCTAGCCCACAGGAACGTTTCCAGCACTACTTTGGGAACAAAATTTTGCAGGGTGGTCAAAAAACCACTTTTTTTGAGTTTTTACAGGAAAACCAAGTTTTCAGCGACCTGGATGGATTTCGATTCGCGCGCAGCGCCGGGAAACCTAGGTAAGTATGGCGAGAACCTGATTCCTGAAAAGAACGGGAATCTAATGACAAATTTGGAAGTTATTGAATTCTGAAGGTGTAAAGTCAAAAGTACAGGAACCCCTTAAGGGAAGTCAAAAATTTTTTGTCAGTTGGCAAGCGGACGCCTAAAAATAATGTTCACGAGCGAAAACCGCTTCAAAAACGCAATACAGAGCTCGAAGATATCGCGATTTGTGTTTCGACGATGCTTGCTTAGGTGGTTTTGGCTATATGTACCTATGTATAGATATAACCTAGTTTTAAGATTTTGATGTTCCAGAGGAGCTACGGGCACGTGTGAGGTGTCTGGGAACGCGTCTCGTCGCGAGCAAGCCCACGGGAACGTTTTCAGAAGTACGTTGGGAAGAAAATTTTTGAAAAGTGGCCAAAAAACCAGTTTTTTGATGGAAAATCTGAAAATTTTTGGATTTCTCTGCGAGCTAGACGGGCGTGCGAGGTGTCCAGAGACGCGTCTCGTCGCGAGCAAGCCCACAGGAACGTTTTCGGAATTACTTCGGGAACAAAAAATTTGAAAGGTGGTCAAAAAATGTGTTTTTTGATGGAAAATCGAAGTTTTCAGCGACCCGGAGGGGTTTCGATTCGCGCGCAGCGCCGGGAAACCTAGGTTAGTGTGGCGAGAACTCGATTCCTCAAAAATGATCGGAATCTAATGATGGGATTGAAAGTTATAGACTTTTGTATGAGATTTGTATGGAAAATTTTAGAAAATGAAAATTTTTGATGTTTCCGTCTAGCTAGACGTGCGTGCGAGGTGTCCAGAAACACGTAATTTCGCGAGCTAGCCCACAGGAACGTTTCCAGCACTACTTTGGGAACAAAATTTTGCAGGGTGGTCAAAAACCACTTTTTTTGAGTTTTTACAGGAAAACCAAGTTTTCAGCGACCTGGATGGATTTCGATTCGCGCGCAGCGCCGGGAAACCTAGGTAAGTATGGCGAGAACCTGATTCCTGAAAAGAACGGGAATCTAATGACAAATTTGGAAGTTATTGAATTCTGAAGGTGTAAAGTCAAAAGTACAGGAACCCCTTAAGGGAAGTCAAAAATTTTTTGTCAGTTGGCAAGCGGACGCCTAAAAATAATGTTCACGAGCGAAAACCGCTTCAAAAACGCAATACAGAGCTCGAAGATATCGCGATTTGTGTTTCGACGATGCTTGCTTAGGTGGTTTTGGCTATATGTACCTATGTATAGATATAACCTAGTTTTAAGATTTTGATGTTCCAGAGGAGCTACGGGCACGTGTGAGGTGTCTGGGAACGCGTCTCGTCGCGAGCAAGCCCACGGGAACGTTTTCAGAAGTACGTTGGGAAGAAAATTTTTGAAAAGTGGCCAAAAAACCAGTTTTTTGATGGAAAATCTGAAAATTTTTGGATTTCTCTGCGAGCTAGACGGGCGTGCGAGGTGTCCAGAGACGCGTCTCGTCGCGAGCAAGCCCACAGGAACGTTTTCGGAATTACTTCGGGAACAAAAAATTTGAAAGGTGGTCAAAAAATGTGTTTTTTGATGGAAAATCGAAGTTTTCAGCGACCCGGAGGGGTTTCGATTCGCGCGCAGCGCCGGGAAACCTAGGTTAGTGTGGCGAGAACTCGATTCCTCAAAAATGATCGGAATCTAATGATGGGATTGAAAGTTATAGACTTTTGTATGAGATTTGTATGGAAAATTTTAGAAAATGAAAATTTTTGATGTTTCCGTCTAGCTAGACGTGCGTGCGAGGTGTCCAGAAACACGTAATTTCGCGAGCTAGCCCACAGGAACGTTTTCGGAATTACTTCGGGAACAAAAAATTTGAAAGGTGGTCAAAAAATGTGTTTTTTGATGGAAAATCGAAGTTTTCAGCGACCCGGAGGGGTTTCGATTCGCGCGCAGCGCCGGGAAACCTAGGTTAGTGTGGCGAGAACTCGATTCCTCAAAAATGATCGGAATCTAATGATGGGATTGAAAGTTATAGACTTTTGTATGAGATTTGTATGGAAAATTTTAGAAAATGAAAATTTTTGATGTTTCCGTCTAGCTAGACGTGCGTGCGAGGTGTCCAGAAACACGTAATTTCGCGAGCTAGCCCACAGGAACGTTTCCAGCACTACTTTGGGAACAAAATTTTGCAGGGTGGTCAAAAAACCACTTTTTTTGAGTTTTTACAGGAAAACCAAGTTTTCAGCGACCTGGATGGATTTCGATTCGCGCGCAGCGCCGGGAAACCTAGGTAAGTATGGCGAGAACCTGATTCCTGAAAAGAACGGGAATCTAATGACAAATTTGGAAGTTATTGAATTCTGAAGGTGTAAAGTCAAAAGTACAGGAACCCCTTAAGGGAAGTCAAAAATTTTTTGTCAGTTGGCAAGCGGACGCCTAAAAATAATGTTCACGCGCGAAAACCGCTTCAAAAACGCAATACAGAGCTCGAAGATATCGCGATTTGTGTTTCGACGATGCTTGCTTAGGTGGTTTTGGCTATATGTACCTATGTATAGATATAACCTAGTTTTAAGATTTTGATGTTCCAGAGGAGCTACGGGCACGTGTGAGGTGTCTGGGAACGCGTCTCGTCGCGAGCAAGCCCACGGGAACGTTTTCAGAAGTACGTTGGGAAGAAAATTTTTGAAAAGTGGCCAAAAAACCAGTTTTTTGATGGAAAATCTGAAAATTTTTGGATTTCTCTGCGAGCTAGACGGGCGTGCGAGGTGTCCAGAGACGCGTCTCGTCGCGAGCAAGCCCACAGGAACGTTTTCGGAATTACTTCGGGAACAAAAAATTTGAAAGGTGGTCAAAAAATGTGTTTTTTGATGGAAAATCGAAGTTTTCAGCGACCCGGAGGGGTTTCGATTCGCGCGCAGCGCCGGGAAACCTAGGTTAGTGTGGCGAGAACTCGATTCCTCAAAAATGATCGGAATCTAATGATGGGATTGAAAGTTATAGACTTTTGTATGAGATTTGTATGGAAAATTTTAGAAAATGAAAATTTTTGATGTTTCCGTCTAGCTAGACGTGCGTGCGAGGTGTCCAGAAACACGTAATTTCGCGAGCTAGCCCACAGGAACGTTTCCAGCACTACTTTGGGAACAAAATTTTGCAGGGTGGTCAAAAAACCACTTTTTTTGAGTTTTTACAGGAAAACCAAGTTTTCAGCGACCTGGATGGATTTCGATTCGCGCGCAGCGCCGGGAAACCTAGGTAAGTATGGCGAGAACCTGATTCCTGAAAAGAACGGGAATCTAATGACAAATTTGGAAGTTATTGAATTCTGAAGGTGTAAAGTCAAAAGTACAGGAACCCCTTAAGGGAAGTCAAAAATTTTTTGTCAGTTGGCAAGCGGACGCCTAAAAATAATGTTCACGAGCGAAAACCGCTTCAAAAACGCAATACAGAGCTCGAAGATATCGCGATTTGTGTTTCGACGATGCTTGCTTAGGTGGTTTTGGCTATATGTACCTATGTATAGATATAACCTAGTTTTAAGATTTTGATGTTCCAGAGGAGCTACGGGCACGTGTGAGGTGTCTGGGAACGCGTCTCGTCGCGAGCAAGCCCACGGGAACGTTTTCAGAAGTACGTTGGGAAGAAAATTTTTGAAAAGTGGCCAAAAAACCAGTTTTTTGATGGAAAATCTGAAAATTTTTGGATTTCTCTGCGAGCTAGACGGGCGTGCGAGGTGTCCAGAGACGCGTCTCGTCGCGAGCAAGCCCACAGGAACGTTTTCGGAATTACTTCGGGAACAAAAAATTTGAAAGGTGGTCAAAAAATGTGTTTTTTGATGGAAAATCGAAGTTTTCAGCGACCCGGAGGGGTTTCGATTCGCGCGCAGCGCCGGGAAACCTAGGTTAGTGTGGCGAGAACTCGATTCCTCAAAAATGATCGGAATCTAATGATGGGATTGAAAGTTATAGACTTTTGTATGAGATTTGTATGGAAAATTTTAGAAAATGAAAATTTTTGATGTTTCCGTCTAGCTAGACGTGCGTGCGAGGTGTCCAGAAACACGTAATTTCGCGAGCTAGCCCACAGGAACGTTTCCAGCACTACTTTGGGAACAAAATTTTGCAGGGTGGTCAAAAAACCACTTTTTTTGAGTTTTTACAGGAAAACCAAGTTTTCAGCGACCTGGATGGATTTCGATTCGCGCGCAGCGCCGGGAAACCTAGGTAAGTATGGCGAGAACCTGATTCCTGAAAAGAACGGGAATCTAATGACAAATTTGGAAGTTATTGAATTCTGAAGGTGTAAAGTCAAAAGTACAGGAACCCCTTAAGGGAAGTCAAAAATTTTTTGTCAGTTGGCAAGCGGACGCCTAAAAATAATGTTCACGCGCGAAAACCGCTTCAAAAACGCAATACAGAGCTCGAAGATATCGCGATTTGTGTTTCGACGATGCTTGCTTAGGTGGTTTTGGCTATATGTACCTATGTATAGATATAACCTAGTTTTAAGATTTTGATGTTCCAGAGGAGCTACGGGCACGTGTGAGGTGTCTGGGAACGCGTCTCGTCGCGAGCAAGCCCACGGGAACGTTTTCAGAAGTACGTTGGGAAGAAAATTTTTGAAAAGTGGCCAAAAAACCAGTTTTTTGATGGAAAATCTGAAAATTTTTGGATTTCTCTGCGAGCTAGACGGGCGTGCGAGGTGTCCAGAGACGCGTCTCGTCGCGAGCAAGCCCACAGGAACGTTTTCGGAATTACTTCGGGAACAAAAAATTTGAAAGGTGGTCAAAAAATGTGTTTTTTGATGGAAAATCGAAGTTTTCAGCGACCCGGAGGGGTTTCGATTCGCGCGCAGCGCCGGGAAACCTAGGTTAGTGTGGCGAGAACTCGATTCCTCAAAAATGATCGGAATCTAATGATGGGATTGAAAGTTATAGACTTTTGTATGAGATTTGTATGGAAAATTTTAGAAAATGAAAATTTTTGATGTTTCCGTCAAGCTAGACGTGCGTGCGAGGTGTCCAGAAACACGTAATTTCGCGAGCTAGCCCACAGGAACGTTTCCAGCACTACTTTGGGAACAAAATTTTGCAGGGTGGTCAAAAAACCACTTTTTTTGAGTTTTTACAGGAAAACCAAGTTTTCAGCGACCTGGATGGATTTCGATTCGCGCGCAGCGCCGGGAAACCTAGGTAAGTATGGCGAGAACCTGATTCCTGAAAAGAACGGGAATCTAATGACAAATTTGGAAGTTATTGAATTCTGAAGGTGTAAAGTCAAAAGTACAGGAACCCCTTAAGGGAAGTCAAAAATTTTTTGTCAGTTGGCAAGCGGACGCCTAAAAATAATGTTCACGAGCGAAAACCGCTTCAAAAACGCAATACAGAGCTCGAAGATATCGCGATTTGTGTTTCGACGATGCTTGCTTAGGTGGTTTTGGCTATATGTACCTATGTATAGATATAACCTAGTTTTAAGATTTTGATGTTCCAGAGGAGCTACGGGCACGTGTGAGGTGTCTGGGAACGCGTCTCGTCGCGAGCAAGCCCACGGGAACGTTTTCAGAAGTACGTTGGGAAGAAAATTTTTGAAAAGTGGCCAAAAAACCAGTTTTTTGATGGAAAATCTGAAAATTTTTGGATTTCTCTGCGAGCTAGACGGGCGTGCGAGGTGTCCAGAGACGCGTCTCGTCGCGAGCAAGCCCACAGGAACGTTTTCGGAATTACTTCGGGAACAAAAAATTTGAAAGGTGGTCAAAAAATGTGTTTTTTGATGGAAAATCGAAGTTTTCAGCGACCCGGAGGGGTTTCGATTCGCGCGCAGCGCCGGGAAACCTAGGTTAGTGTGGCGAGAACTCGATTCCTCAAAAATGATCGGAATCTAATGATGGGATTGAAAGTTATAGACTTTTGTATGAGATTTGTATGGAAAATTTTAGAAAATGAAAATTTTTGATGTTTCCGTCAAGCTAGACGTGCGTGCGAGGTGTCCAGAAACACGTAATTTCGCGAGCTAGCCCACAGGAACGTTTCCAGCACTACTTTGGGAACAAAATTTTGCAGGGTGGTCAAAAAACCACTTTTTTTGAGTTTTTACAGGAAAACCAAGTTTTCAGCGACCTGGATGGATTTCGATTCGCGCGCAGCGCCGGGAAACCTAGGTAAGTATGGCGAGAACCTGATTCCTGAAAAGAACGGGAATCTAATGACAAATTTGGAAGTTATTGAATTCTGAAGGTGTAAAGTCAAAAGTACAGGAACCCCTTAAGGGAAGTCAAAAATTTTTTGTCAGTTGGCAAGCGGACGCCTAAAAATAATGTTCACGAGCGAAAACCGCTTCAAAAACGCAATACAGAGCTCGAAGATATCGCGATTTGTGTTTCGACGATGCTTGCTTAGGTGGTTTTGGCTATATGTACCTATGTATAGATATAACCTAGTTTTAAGATTTTGATGTTCCAGAGGAGCTACGGGCACGTGTGAGGTGTCTGGGAACGCGTCTCGTCGCGAGCAAGCCCACGGGAACGTTTTCAGAAGTACGTTGGGAAGAAAATTTTTGAAAAGTGGCCAAAAAACCAGTTTTTTGATGGAAAATCTGAAAATTTTTGGATTTCTCTGCGAGCTAGACGGGCGTGCGAGGTGTCCAGAGACGCGTCTCGTCGCGAGCAAGCCCACAGGAACGTTTTCGGAATTACTTCGGGAACAAAAAATTTGAAAGGTGGTCAAAAAATGTGTTTTTTGATGGAAAATCGAAGTTTTCAGCGACCCGGAGGGGTTTCGATTCGCGCGCAGCGCCGGGAAACCTAGGTTAGTGTGGCGAGAACTCGATTCCTCAAAAATGATCGGAATCTAATGATGGGATTGAAAGTTATAGACTTTTGTATGAGATTTGTATGGAAAATTTTAGAAAATGAAAATTTTTGATGTTTCCGTCTAGCTAGACGTGCGTGCGAGGTGTCCAGAAACACGTAATTTCGCGAGCTAGCCCACAGGAACGTTTCCAGCACTACTTTGGGAACAAAATTTTGCAGGGTGGTCAAAAACCACTTTTTTTGAGTTTTTACAGGAAAACCAAGTTTTCAGCGACCTGGATGGATTTCGATTCGCGCGCAGCGCCGGGAAACCTAGGTAAGTATGGCGAGAACCTGATTCCTGAAAAGAACGGGAATCTAATGACAAATTTGGAAGTTATTGAATTCTGAAGGTGTAAAGTCAAAAGTACAGGAACCCCTTAAGGGAAGTCAAAAATTTTTTGTCAGTTGGCAAGCGGACGCCTAAAAATAATGTTCACGAGCGAAAACCGCTTCAAAAACGCAATACAGAGCTCGAAGATATCGCGATTTGTGTTTCGACGATGCTTGCTTAGGTGGTTTTGGCTATATGTACCTATGTATAGATATAACCTAGTTTTAAGATTTTGATGTTCCAGAGGAGCTACGGGCACGTGTGAGGTGTCTGGGAACGCGTCTCGTCGCGAGCAAGCCCACGGGAACGTTTTCAGAAGTACGTTGGGAAGAAAATTTTTGAAAAGTGGCCAAAAAACCAGTTTTTTGATGGAAAATCTGAAAATTTTTGGATTTCTCTGCGAGCTAGACGGGCGTGCGAGGTGTCCAGAGACGCGTCTCGTCGCGAGCAAGCCCACAGGAACGTTTTCGGAATTACTTCGGGAACAAAAAATTTGAAAGGTGGTCAAAAAATGTGTTTTTTGATGGAAAATCGAAGTTTTCAGCGACCCGGAGGGGTTTCGATTCGCGCGCAGCGCCGGGAAACCTAGGTTAGTGTGGCGAGAACTCGATTCCTCAAAAATGATCGGAATCTAATGATGGGATTGAAAGTTATAGACTTTTGTATGAGATTTGTATGGAAAATTTTAGAAAATGAAAATTTTTGATGTTTCCGTCTAGCTAGACGTGCGTGCGAGGTGTCCAGAAACACGTAATTTCGCGAGCTAGCCCACAGGAACGTTTTCGGAATTACTTCGGGAACAAAAAATTTGAAAGGTGGTCAAAAAATGTGTTTTTTGATGGAAAATCGAAGTTTTCAGCGACCCGGAGGGGTTTCGATTCGCGCGCAGCGCCGGGAAACCTAGGTTAGTGTGGCGAGAACTCGATTCCTCAAAAATGATCGGAATCTAATGATGGGATTGAAAGTTATAGACTTTTGTATGAGATTTGTATGGAAAATTTTAGAAAATGAAAATTTTTGATGTTTCCGTCTAGCTAGACGTGCGTGCGAGGTGTCCAGAAACACGTAATTTCGCGAGCTAGCCCACAGGAACGTTTCCAGCACTACTTTGGGAACAAAATTTTGCAGGGTGGTCAAAAAACCACTTTTTTTGAGTTTTTACAGGAAAACCAAGTTTTCAGCGACCTGGATGGATTTCGATTCGCGCGCAGCGCCGGGAAACCTAGGTAAGTATGGCGAGAACCTGATTCCTGAAAAGAACGGGAATCTAATGACAAATTTGGAAGTTATTGAATTCTGAAGGTGTAAAGTCAAAAGTACAGGAACCCCTTAAGGGAAGTCAAAAATTTTTTGTCAGTTGGCAAGCGGACGCCTAAAAATAATGTTCACGCGCGAAAACCGCTTCAAAAACGCAATACAGAGCTCGAAGATATCGCGATTTGTGTTTCGACGATGCTTGCTTAGGTGGTTTTGGCTATATGTACCTATGTATAGATATAACCTAGTTTTAAGATTTTGATGTTCCAGAGGAGCTACGGGCACGTGTGAGGTGTCTGGGAACGCGTCTCGTCGCGAGCAAGCCCACGGGAACGTTTTCAGAAGTACGTTGGGAAGAAAATTTTTGAAAAGTGGCCAAAAAACCAGTTTTTTGATGGAAAATCTGAAAATTTTTGGATTTCTCTGCGAGCTAGACGGGCGTGCGAGGTGTCCAGAGACGCGTCTCGTCGCGAGCAAGCCCACAGGAACGTTTTCGGAATTACTTCGGGAACAAAAAATTTGAAAGGTGGTCAAAAAATGTGTTTTTTGATGGAAAATCGAAGTTTTCAGCGACCCGGAGGGGTTTCGATTCGCGCGCAGCGCCGGGAAACCTAGGTTAGTGTGGCGAGAACTCGATTCCTCAAAAATGATCGGAATCTAATGATGGGATTGAAAGTTATAGACTTTTGTATGAGATTTGTATGGAAAATTTTAGAAAATGAAAATTTTTGATGTTTCCGTCTAGCTAGACGTGCGTGCGAGGTGTCCAGAAACACGTAATTTCGCGAGCTAGCCCACAGGAACGTTTCCAGCACTACTTTGGGAACAAAATTTTGCAGGGTGGTCAAAAAACCACTTTTTTTGAGTTTTTACAGGAAAACCAAGTTTTCAGCGACCTGGATGGATTTCGATTCGCGCGCAGCGCCGGGAAACCTAGGTAAGTATGGCGAGAACCTGATTCCTGAAAAGAACGGGAATCTAATGACAAATTTGGAAGTTATTGAATTCTGAAGGTGTAAAGTCAAAAGTACAGGAACCCCTTAAGGGAAGTCAAAAATTTTTTGTCAGTTGGCAAGCGGACGCCTAAAAATAATGTTCACGCGCGAAAACCGCTTCAAAAACGCAATACAGAGCTCGAAGATATCGCGATTTGTGTTTCGACGATGCTTGCTTAGGTGGTTTTGGCTATATGTACCTATGTATAGATATAACCTAGTTTTAAGATTTTGATGTTCCAGAGGAGCTACGGGCACGTGTGAGGTGTCTGGGAACGCGTCTCGTCGCGAGCAAGCCCACGGGAACGTTTTCAGAAGTACGTTGGGAAGAAAATTTTTGAAAAGTGGCCAAAAAACCAGTTTTTTGATGGAAAATCTGAAAATTTTTGGATTTCTCTGCGAGCTAGACGGGCGTGCGAGGTGTCCAGAGACGCGTCTCGTCGCGAGCAAGCCCACAGGAACGTTTTCGGAATTACTTCGGGAACAAAAAATTTGAAAGGTGGTCAAAAAATGTGTTTTTTGATGGAAAATCGAAGTTTTCAGCGACCCGGAGGGGTTTCGATTCGCGCGCAGCGCCGGGAAACCTAGGTTAGTGTGGCGAGAACTCGATTCCTCAAAAATGATCGGAATCTAATGATGGGATTGAAAGTTATAGACTTTTGTATGAGATTTGTATGGAAAATTTTAGAAAATGAAAATTTTTGATGTTTCCGTCTAGCTAGACGTGCGTGCGAGGTGTCCAGAAACACGTAATTTCGCGAGCTAGCCCACAGGAACGTTTTCGGAATTACTTCGGGAACAAAAAATTTGAAAGGTGGTCAAAAAATGTGTTTTTTGATGGAAAATCGAAGTTTTCAGCGACCCGGAGGGGTTTCGATTCGCGCGCAGCGCCGGGAAACCTAGGTTAGTGTGGCGAGAACTCGATTCCTCAAAAATGATCGGAATCTAATGATGGGATTGAAAGTTATAGACTTTTGTATGAGATTTGTATGTAAAATTTTAGAAAATGAAAATTTTTGATGTTTCCGTCTAGCTAGACGTGCGTGCGAGGTGTCCAGAAACACGTAATTTCGCGAGCTAGCCCACAGGAACGTTTCCAGCACTACTTTGGGAACAAAATTTTGCAGGGTGGTCAAAAAACCACTTTTTTTGAGTTTTTACAGGAAAACCAAGTTTTCAGCGACCTGGATGGATTTCGATTCGCGCGCAGCGCCGGGAAACCTAGGTAAGTATGGCGAGAACCTGATTCCTGAAAAGAACGGGAATCTAATGACAAATTTGGAAGTTATTGAATTCTGAAGGTGTAAAGTCAAAAGTACAGGAACCCCTTAAGGGAAGTCAAAAATTTTTTGTCAGTTGGCAAGCGGACGCCTAAAAATAATGTTCACGCGCGAAAACCGCTTCAAAAACGCAATACAGAGCTCGAAGATATCGCGATTTGTGTTTCGACGATGCTTGCTTAGGTGGTTTTGGCTATATGTACCTATGTATAGATATAACCTAGTTTTAAGATTTTGATGTTCCAGAGGAGCTACGGGCACGTGTGAGGTGTCTGGGAACGCGTCTCGTCGCGAGCAAGCCCACGGGAACGTTTTCAGAAGTACGTTGGGAAGAAAATTTTTGAAAAGTGGCCAAAAAACCAGTTTTTTGATGGAAAATCTGAAAATTTTTGGATTTCTCTGCGAGCTAGACGGGCGTGCGAGGTGTCCAGAGACGCGTCTCGTCGCGAGCAAGCCCACAGGACCGTTTTCGGAATTACTTCGGGAACAAAAAATTTGAAAGGTGGTCAAAAAATGTGTTTTTTGATGGAAAATCGAAGTTTTCAGCGACCCGGAGGGGTTTCGATTCGCGCGCAGCGCCGGGAAACCTAGGTTAGTGTGGCGAGAACTCGATTCCTCAAAAATGATCGGAATCTAATGATGGGATTGAAAGTTATAGACTTTTGTATGAGATTTGTATGGAAAATTTTAGAAAATGAAAATTTTTGATGTTTCCGTCAAGCTAGACGTGCGTGCGAGGTGTCCAGAAACACGTAATTTCGCGAGCTAGCCCACAGGAACGTTTCCAGCACTACTTTGGGAACAAAATTTTGCAGGGTGGTCAAAAAACCACTTTTTTTGAGTTTTTACAGGAAAACCAAGTTTTCAGCGACCTGGATGGATTTCGATTCGCGCGCAGCGCCGGGAAACCTAGGTAAGTATGGCGAGAACCTGATTCCTGAAAAGAACGGGAATCTAATGACAAATTTGGAAGTTATTGAATTCTGAAGGTGTAAAGTCAAAAGTACAGGAACCCCTTAAGGGAAGTCAAAAATTTTTTGTCAGTTGGCAAGCGGACGCCTAAAAATAATGTTCACGAGCGAAAACCGCTTCAAAAACGCAATACAGAGCTCGAAGATATCGCGATTTGTGTTTCGACGATGCTTGCTTAGGTGGTTTTGGCTATATGTACCTATGTATAGATATAACCTAGTTTTAAGATTTTGATGTTCCAGAGGAGCTACGGGCACGTGTGAGGTGTCTGGGAACGCGTCTCGTCGCGAGCAAGCCCACGGGAACGTTTTCAGAAGTACGTTGGGAAGAAAATTTTTGAAAAGTGGCCAAAAAACCAGTTTTTTGATGGAAAATCTGAAAATTTTTGGATTTCTCTGCGAGCTAGACGGGCGTGCGAGGTGTCCAGAGACGCGTCTCGTCGCGAGCAAGCCCACAGGAACGTTTTCGGAATTACTTCGGGAACAAAAAATTTGAAAGGTGGTCAAAAAATGTGTTTTTTGATGGAAAATCGAAGTTTTCAGCGACCCGGAGGGGTTTCGATTCGCGCGCAGCGCCGGGAAACCTAGGTTAGTGTGGCGAGAACTCGATTCCTCAAAAATGATCGGAATCTAATGATGGGATTGAAAGTTATAGACTTTTGTATGAGATTTGTATGGAAAATTTTAGAAAATGAAAATTTTTGATGTTTCCGTCTAGCTAGACGTGCGTGCGAGGTGTCCAGAAACACGTAATTTCGCGAGCTAGCCCACAGGAACGTTTCCAGCACTACTTTGGGAACAAAATTTTGCAGGGTGGTCAAAAACCACTTTTTTTGAGTTTTTACAGGAAAACCAAGTTTTCAGCGACCTGGATGGATTTCGATTCGCGCGCAGCGCCGGGAAACCTAGGTAAGTATGGCGAGAACCTGATTCCTGAAAAGAACGGGAATCTAATGACAAATTTGGAAGTTATTGAATTCTGAAGGTGTAAAGTCAAAAGTACAGGAACCCCTTAAGGGAAGTCAAAAATTTTTTGTCAGTTGGCAAGCGGACGCCTAAAAATAATGTTCACGCGCGAAAACCGCTTCAAAAACGCAATACAGAGCTCGAAGATATCGCGATTTGTGTTTCGACGATGCTTGCTTAGGTGGTTTTGGCTATATGTACCTATGTATAGATATAACCTAGTTTTAAGATTTTGATGTTCCAGAGGAGCTACGGGCACGTGTGAGGTGTCTGGGAACGCGTCTCGTCGCGAGCAAGCCCACGGGAACGTTTTCAGAAGTACGTTGGGAAGAAAATTTTTGAAAAGTGGCCAAAAAACCAGTTTTTTGATGGAAAATCTGAAAATTTTTGGATTTCTCTGCGAGCTAGACGGGCGTGCGAGGTGTCCAGAGACGCGTCTCGTCGCGAGCAAGCCCACAGGAACGTTTTCGGAATTACTTCGGGAACAAAAAATTTGAAAGGTGGTCAAAAAATGTGTTTTTTGATGGAAAATCGAAGTTTTCAGCGACCCGGAGGGGTTTCGATTCGCGCGCAGCGCCGGGAAACCTAGGTTAGTGTGGCGAGAACTCGATTCCTCAAAAATGATCGGAATCTAATGATGGGATTGAAAGTTATAGACTTTTGTATGAGATTTGTATGGAAAATTTTAGAAAATGAAAATTTTTGATGTTTCCGTCTAGCTAGACGTGCGTGCGAGGTGTCCAGAAACACGTAATTTCGCGAGCTAGCCCACAGGAACGTTTCCAGCACTACTTTGGGAACAAAATTTTGCAGGGTGGTCAAAAAACCACTTTTTTTGAGTTTTTACAGGAAAACCAAGTTTTCAGCGACCTGGATGGATTTCGATTCGCGCGCAGCGCCGGGAAACCTAGGTAAGTATGGCGAGAACCTGATTCCTGAAAAGAACGGGAATCTAATGACAAATTTGGAAGTTATTGAATTCTGAAGGTGTAAAGTCAAAAGTACAGGAACCCCTTAAGGGAAGTCAAAAATTTTTTGTCAGTTGGCAAGCGGACGCCTAAAAATAATGTTCACGCGCGAAAACCGCTTCAAAAACGCAATACAGAGCTCGAAGATATCGCGATTTGTGTTTCGACGATGCTTGCTTAGGTGGTTTTGGCTATATGTACCTATGTATAGATATAACCTAGTTTTAAGATTTTGATGTTCCAGAGGAGCTACGGGCACGTGTGAGGTGTCTGGGAACGCGTCTCGTCGCGAGCAAGCCCACGGGAACGTTTTCAGAAGTACGTTGGGAAGAAAATTTTTGAAAAGTGGCCAAAAAACCAGTTTTTTGATGGAAAATCTGAAAATTTTTGGATTTCTCTGCGAGCTAGACGGGCGTGCGAGGTGTCCAGAGACGCGTCTCGTCGCGAGCAAGCCCACAGGAACGTTTTCGGAATTACTTCGGGAACAAAAAATTTGAAAGGTGGTCAAAAAATGTGTTTTTTGATGGAAAATCGAAGTTTTCAGCGACCCGGAGGGGTTTCGATTCGCGCGCAGCGCCGGGAAACCTAGGTTAGTGTGGCGAGAACTCGATTCCTCAAAAATGATCGGAATCTAATGATGGGATTGAAAGTTATAGACTTTTGTATGAGATTTGTATGGAAAATTTTAGAAAATGAAAATTTTTGATGTTTCCGTCTAGCTAGACGTGCGTGCGAGGTGTCCAGAAACACGTAATTTCGCGAGCTAGCCCACAGGAACGTTTCCAGCACTACTTTGGGAACAAAATTTTGCAGGGTGGTCAAAAAACCACTTTTTTTGAGTTTTTACAGGAAAACCAAGTTTTCAGCGACCTGGATGGATTTCGATTCGCGCGCAGCGCCGGGAAACCTAGGTAAGTATGGCGAGAACCTGATTCCTGAAAAGAACGGGAATCTAATGACAAATTTGGAAGTTATTGAATTCTGAAGGTGTAAAGTCAAAAGTACAGGAACCCCTTAAGGGAAGTCAAAAATTTTTTGTCAGTTGGCAAGCGGACGCCTAAAAATAATGTTCACGAGCGAAAACCGCTTCAAAAACGCAATACAGAGCTCGAAGATATCGCGATTTGTGTTTCGACGATGCTTGCTTAGGTGGTTTTGGCTATATGTACCTATGTATAGATATAACCTAGTTTTAAGATTTTGATGTTCCAGAGGAGCTACGGGCACGTGTGAGGTGTCTGGGAACGCGTCTCGTCGCGAGCAAGCCCACGGGAACGTTTTCAGAAGTACGTTGGGAAGAAAATTTTTGAAAAGTGGCCAAAAAACCAGTTTTTTGATGGAAAATCTGAAAATTTTTGGATTTCTCTGCGAGCTAGACGGGCGTGCGAGGTGTCCAGAGACGCGTCTCGTCGCGAGCAAGCCCACAGGAACGTTTTCGGAATTACTTCGGGAACAAAAAATTTGAAAGGTGGTCAAAAAATGTGTTTTTTGATGGAAAATCGAAGTTTTCAGCGACCCGGAGGGGTTTCGATTCGCGCGCAGCGCCGGGAAACCTAGGTTAGTGTGGCGAGAACTCGATTCCTCAAAAATGATCGGAATCTAATGATGGGATTGAAAGTTATAGACTTTTGTATGAGATTTGTATGGAAAATTTTAGAAAATGAAAATTTTTGATGTTTCCGTCAAGCTAGACGTGCGTGCGAGGTGTCCAGAAACACGTAATTTCGCGAGCTAGCCCACAGGAACGTTTCCAGCACTACTTTGGGAACAAAATTTTGCAGGGTGGTCAAAAAACCACTTTTTTTGAGTTTTTACAGGAAAACCAAGTTTTCAGCGACCTGGATGGATTTCGATTCGCGCGCAGCGCCGGGAAACCTAGGTAAGTATGGCGAGAACCTGATTCCTGAAAAGAACGGGAATCTAATGACAAATTTGGAAGTTATTGAATTCTGAAGGTGTAAAGTCAAAAGTACAGGAACCCCTTAAGGGAAGTCAAAAATTTTTTGTCAGTTGGCAAGCGGACGCCTAAAAATAATGTTCACGCGCGAAAACCGCTTCAAAAACGCAATACAGAGCTCGAAGATATCGCGATTTGTGTTTCGACGATGCTTGCTTAGGTGGTTTTGGCTATATGTACCTATGTATAGATATAACCTAGTTTTAAGATTTTGATGTTCCAGAGGAGCTACGGGCACGTGTGAGGTGTCTGGGAACGCGTCTCGTCGCGAGCAAGCCCACGGGAACGTTTTCAGAAGTACGTTGGGAAGAAAATTTTTGAAAAGTGGCCAAAAAACCAGTTTTTTGATGGAAAATCTGAAAATTTTTGGATTTCTCTGCGAGCTAGACGGGCGTGCGAGGTGTCCAGAGACGCGTCTCGTCGCGAGCAAGCCCACAGGAACGTTTTCGGAATTACTTCGGGAACAAAAAATTTGAAAGGTGGTCAAAAAATGTGTTTTTTGATGGAAAATCGAAGTTTTCAGCGACCCGGAGGGGTTTCGATTCGCGCGCAGCGCCGGGAAACCTAGGTTAGTGTGGCGAGAACTCGATTCCTCAAAAATGATCGGAATCTAATGATGGGATTGAAAGTTATAGACTTTTGTATGAGATTTGTATGGAAAATTTTAGAAAATGAAAATTTTTGATGTTTCCGTCTAGCTAGACGTGCGTGCGAGGTGTCCAGAAACACGTAATTTCGCGAGCTAGCCCACAGGAACGTTTCCAGCACTACTTTGGGAACAAAATTTTGCAGGGTGGTCAAAAACCACTTTTTTTGAGTTTTTACAGGAAAACCAAGTTTTCAGCGACCTGGATGGATTTCGATTCGCGCGCAGCGCCGGGAAACCTAGGTAAGTATGGCGAGAACCTGATTCCTGAAAAGAACGGGAATCTAATGACAAATTTGGAAGTTATTGAATTCTGAAGGTGTAAAGTCAAAAGTACAGGAACCCCTTAAGGGAAGTCAAAAATTTTTTGTCAGTTGGCAAGCGGACGCCTAAAAATAATGTTCACGCGCGAAAACCGCTTCAAAAACGCAATACAGAGCTCGAAGATATCGCGATTTGTGTTTCGACGATGCTTGCTTAGGTGGTTTTGGCTATATGTACCTATGTATAGATATAACCTAGTTTTAAGATTTTGATGTTCCAGAGGAGCTACGGGCACGTGTGAGGTGTCTGGGAACGCGTCTCGTCGCGAGCAAGCCCACGGGAACGTTTTCAGAAGTACGTTGGGAAGAAAATTTTTGAAAAGTGGCCAAAAAACCAGTTTTTTGATGGAAAATCTGAAAATTTTTGGATTTCTCTGCGAGCTAGACGGGCGTGCGAGGTGTCCAGAGACGCGTCTCGTCGCGAGCAAGCCCACAGGAACGTTTTCGGAATTACTTCGGGAACAAAAAATTTGAAAGGTGGTCAAAAAATGTGTTTTTTGATGGAAAATCGAAGTTTTCAGCGACCCGGAGGGGTTTCGATTCGCGCGCAGCGCCGGGAAACCTAGGTTAGTGTGGCGAGAACTCGATTCCTCAAAAATGATCGGAATCTAATGATGGGATTGAAAGTTATAGACTTTTGTATGAGATTTGTATGGAAAATTTTAGAAAATGAAAATTTTTGATGTTTCCGTCTAGCTAGACGTGCGTGCGAGGTGTCCAAAAACACGTAATTTCGCGAGCTAGCCCACAGGAACGTTTTCGGAATTACTTCGGGAACAAAAAATTTGAAAGGTGGTCAAAAAATGTGTTTTTTGATGGAAAATCGAAGTTTTCAGCGACCCGGAGGGGTTTCGATTCGCGCGCAGCGCCGGGAAACCTAGGTTAGTGTGGCGAGAACTCGATTCCTCAAAAATGATCGGAATCTAATGATGGGATTGAAAGTTATAGACTTTTGTATGAGATTTGTATGGAAAATTTTAGAAAATGAAAATTTTTGATGTTTCCGTCTAGCTAGACGTGCGTGCGAGGTGTCCAGAAACACGTAATTTCGCGAGCTAGCCCACAGGAACGTTTCCAGCACTACTTTGGGAACAAAATTTTGCAGGGTGGTCAAAAAACCACTTTTTTTGAGTTTTTACAGGAAAACCAAGTTTTCAGCGACCTGGATGGATTTCGATTCGCGCGCAGCGCCGGGAAACCTAGGTAAGTATGGCGAGAACCTGATTCCTGAAAAGAACGGGAATCTAATGACAAATTTGGAAGTTATTGAATTCTGAAGGTGTAAAGTCAAAAGTACAGGAACCCCTTAAGGGAAGTCAAAAATTTTTTGTCAGTTGGCAAGCGGACGCCTAAAAATAATGTTCACGCGCGAAAACCGCTTCAAAAACGCAATACAGAGCTCGAAGATATCGCGATTTGTGTTTCGACGATGCTTGCTTAGGTGGTTTTGGCTATATGTACCTATGTATAGATATAACCTAGTTTTAAGATTTTGATGTTCCAGAGGAGCTACGGGCACGTGTGAGGTGTCTGGGAACGCGTCTCGTCGCGAGCAAGCCCACGGGAACGTTTTCAGAAGTACGTTGGGAAGAAAATTTTTGAAAAGTGGCCAAAAAACCAGTTTTTTGATGGAAAATCTGAAAATTTTTGGATTTCTCTGCGAGCTAGACGGGCGTGCGAGGTGTCCAGAGACGCGTCTCGTCGCGAGCAAGCCCACAGGAACGTTTTCGGAATTACTTCGGGAACAAAAAATTTGAAAGGTGGTCAAAAAATGTGTTTTTTGATGGAAAATCGAAGTTTTCAGCGACCCGGAGGGGTTTCGATTCGCGCGCAGCGCCGGGAAACCTAGGTTAGTGTGGCGAGAACTCGATTCCTCAAAAATGATCGGAATCTAATGATGGGATTGAAAGTTATAGACTTTTGTATGAGATTTGTATGGAAAATTTTAGAAAATGAAAATTTTTGATGTTTCCGTCTAGCTAGACGTGCGTGCGAGGTGTCCAGAAACACGTAATTTCGCGAGCTAGCCCACAGGAACGTTTCCAGCACTACTTTGGGAACAAAATTTTGCAGGGTGGTCAAAAAACCACTTTTTTTGAGTTTTTACAGGAAAACCAAGTTTTCAGCGACCTGGATGGATTTCGATTCGCGCGCAGCGCCGGGAAACCTAGGTAAGTATGGCGAGAACCTGATTCCTGAAAAGAACGGGAATCTAATGACAAATTTGGAAGTTATTGAATTCTGAAGGTGTAAAGTCAAAAGTACAGGAACCCCTTAAGGGAAGTCAAAAATTTTTTGTCAGTTGGCAAGCGGACGCCTAAAAATAATGTTCACGAGCGAAAACCGCTTCAAAAACGCAATACAGAGCTCGAAGATATCGCGATTTGTGTTTCGACGATGCTTGCTTAGGTGGTTTTGGCTATATGTACCTATGTATAGATATAACCTAGTTTTAAGATTTTGATGTTCCAGAGGAGCTACGGGCACGTGTGAGGTGTCTGGGAACGCGTCTCGTCGCGAGCAAGCCCACGGGAACGTTTTCAGAAGTACGTTGGGAAGAAAATTTTTGAAAAGTGGCCAAAAAACCAGTTTTTTGATGGAAAATCTGAAAATTTTTGGATTTCTCTGCGAGCTAGACGGGCGTGCGAGGTGTCCAGAGACGCGTCTCGTCGCGAGCAAGCCCACAGGAACGTTTTCGGAATTACTTCGGGAACAAAAAATTTGAAAGGTGGTCAAAAAATGTGTTTTTTGATGGAAAATCGAAGTTTTCAGCGACCCGGAGGGGTTTCGATTCGCGCGCAGCGCCGGGAAACCTAGGTTAGTGTGGCGAGAACTCGATTCCTCAAAAATGATCGGAATCTAATGATGGGATTGAAAGTTATAGACTTTTGTATGAGATTTGTATGGAAAATTTTAGAAAATGAAAATTTTTGATGTTTCCGTCTAGCTAGACGTGCGTGCGAGGTGTCCAGAAACACGTAATTTCGCGAGCTAGCCCACAGGAACGTTTCCAGCACTACTTTGGGAACAAAATTTTGCAGGGTGGTCAAAAAACCACTTTTTTTGAGTTTTTACAGGAAAACCAAGTTTTCAGCGACCTGGATGGATTTCGATTCGCGCGCAGCGCCGGGAAACCTAGGTAAGTATGGCGAGAACCTGATTCCTGAAAAGAACGGGAATCTAATGACAAATTTGGAAGTTATTGAATTCTGAAGGTGTAAAGTCAAAAGTACAGGAACCCCTTAAGGGAAGTCAAAAATTTTTTGTCAGTTGGCAAGCGGACGCCTAAAAATAATGTTCACGAGCGAAAACCGCTTCAAAAACGCAATACAGAGCTCGAAGATATCGCGATTTGTGTTTCGACGATGCTTGCTTAGGTGGTTTTGGCTATATGTACCTATGTATAGATATAACCTAGTTTTAAGATTTTGATGTTCCAGAGGAGCTACGGGCACGTGTGAGGTGTCTGGGAACGCGTCTCGTCGCGAGCAAGCCCACGGGAACGTTTTCAGAAGTACGTTGGGAAGAAAATTTTTGAAAAGTGGCCAAAAAACCAGTTTTTTGATGGAAAATCTGAAAATTTTTGGATTTCTCTGCGAGCTAGACGGGCGTGCGAGGTGTCCAGAGACGCGTCTCGTCGCGAGCAAGCCCACAGGAACGTTTTCGGAATTACTTCGGGAACAAAAAATTTGAAAGGTGGTCAAAAAATGTGTTTTTTGATGGAAAATCGAAGTTTTCAGCGACCCGGAGGGGTTTCGATTCGCGCGCAGCGCCGGGAAACCTAGGTTAGTGTGGCGAGAACTCGATTCCTCAAAAATGATCGGAATCTAATGATGGGATTGAAAGTTATAGACTTTTGTATGAGATTTGTATGGAAAATTTTAGAAAATGAAAATTTTTGATGTTTCCGTCTAGCTAGACGTGCGTGCGAGGTGTCCAGAAACACGTAATTTCGCGAGCTAGCCCACAGGAACGTTTCCAGCACTACTTTGGGAACAAAATTTTGCAGGGTGGTCAAAAAACCACTTTTTTTGAGTTTTTACAGGAAAACCAAGTTTTCAGCGACCTGGATGGATTTCGATTCGCGCGCAGCGCCGGGAAACCTAGGTAAGTATGGCGAGAACCTGATTCCTGAAAAGAACGGGAATCTAATGACAAATTTGGAAGTTATTGAATTCTGAAGGTGTAAAGTCAAAAGTACAGGAACCCCTTAAGGGAAGTCAAAAATTTTTTGTCAGTTGGCAAGCGGACGCCTAAAAATAATGTTCACGAGCGAAAACCGCTTCAAAAACGCAATACAGAGCTCGAAGATATCGCGATTTGTGTTTCGACGATGCTTGCTTAGGTGGTTTTGGCTATATGTACCTATGTATAGATATAACCTAGTTTTAAGATTTTGATGTTCCAGAGGAGCTACGGGCACGTGTGAGGTGTCTGGGAACGCGTCTCGTCGCGAGCAAGCCCACGGGAACGTTTTCAGAAGTACGTTGGGAAGAAAATTTTTGAAAAGTGGCCAAAAAACCAGTTTTTTGATGGAAAATCTGAAAATTTTTGGATTTCTCTGCGAGCTAGACGGGCGTGCGAGGTGTCCAGAGACGCGTCTCGTCGCGAGCAAGCCCACAGGAACGTTTTCGGAATTACTTCGGGAACAAAAAATTTGAAAGGTGGTCAAAAAATGTGTTTTTTGATGGAAAATCGAAGTTTTCAGCGACCCGGAGGGGTTTCGATTCGCGCGCAGCGCCGGGAAACCTAGGTTAGTGTGGCGAGAACTCGATTCCTCAAAAATGATCGGAATCTAATGATGGGATTGAAAGTTATAGACTTTTGTATGAGATTTGTATGGAAAATTTTAGAAAATGAAAATTTTTGATGTTTCCGTCAAGCTAGACGTGCGTGCGAGGTGTCCAGAAACACGTAATTTCGCGAGCTAGCCCACAGGAACGTTTCCAGCACTACTTTGGGAACAAAATTTTGCAGGGTGGTCAAAAAACCACTTTTTTTGAGTTTTTACAGGAAAACCAAGTTTTCAGCGACCTGGATGGATTTCGATTCGCGCGCAGCGCCGGGAAACCTAGGTAAGTATGGCGAGAACCTGATTCCTGAAAAGAACGGGAATCTAATGACAAATTTGGAAGTTATTGAATTCTGAAGGTGTAAAGTCAAAAGTACAGGAACCCCTTAAGGGAAGTCAAAAATTTTTTGTCAGTTGGCAAGCGGACGCCTAAAAATAATGTTCACGCGCGAAAACCGCTTCAAAAACGCAATACAGAGCTCGAAGATATCGCGATTTGTGTTTCGACGATGCTTGCTTAGGTGGTTTTGGCTATATGTACCTATGTATAGATATAACCTAGTTTTAAGATTTTGATGTTCCAGAGGAGCTACGGGCACGTGTGAGGTGTCTGGGAACGCGTCTCGTCGCGAGCAAGCCCACGGGAACGTTTTCAGAAGTACGTTGGGAAGAAAATTTTTGAAAAGTGGCCAAAAAACCAGTTTTTTGATGGAAAATCTGAAAATTTTTGGATTTCTCTGCGAGCTAGACGGGCGTGCGAGGTGTCCAGAGACGCGTCTCGTCGCGAGCAAGCCCACAGGAACGTTTTCGGAATTACTTCGGGAACAAAAAATTTGAAAGGTGGTCAAAAAATGTGTTTTTTGATGGAAAATCGAAGTTTTCAGCGACCCGGAGGGGTTTCGATTCGCGCGCAGCGCCGGGAAACCTAGGTTAGTGTGGCGAGAACTCGATTCCTCAAAAATGATCGGAATCTAATGATGGGATTGAAAGTTATAGACTTTTGTATGAGATTTGTATGGAAAATTTTAGAAAATGAAAATTTTTGATGTTTCCGTCAAGCTAGACGTGCGTGCGAGGTGTCCAGAAACACGTAATTTCGCGAGCTAGCCCACAGGAACGTTTCCAGCACTACTTTGGGAACAAAATTTTGCAGGGTGGTCAAAAAACCACTTTTTTTGAGTTTTTACAGGAAAACCAAGTTTTCAGCGACCTGGATGGATTTCGATTCGCGCGCAGCGCCGGGAAACCTAGGTAAGTATGGCGAGAACCTGATTCCTGAAAAGAACGGGAATCTAATGACAAATTTGGAAGTTATTGAATTCTGAAGGTGTAAAGTCAAAAGTACAGGAACCCCTTAAGGGAAGTCAAAAATTTTTTGTCAGTTGGCAAGCGGACGCCTAAAAATAATGTTCACGCGCGAAAACCGCTTCAAAAACGCAATACAGAGCTCGAAGATATCGCGATTTGTGTTTCGACGATGCTTGCTTAGGTGGTTTTGGCTATATGTACCTATGTATAGATATAACCTAGTTTTAAGATTTTGATGTTCCAGAGGAGCTACGGGCACGTGTGAGGTGTCTGGGAACGCGTCTCGTCGCGAGCAAGCCCACGGGAACGTTTTCAGAAGTACGTTGGGAAGAAAATTTTTGAAAAGTGGCCAAAAAACCAGTTTTTTGATGGAAAATCTGAAAATTTTTGGATTTCTCTGCGAGCTAGACGGGCGTGCGAGGTGTCCAGAGACGCGTCTCGTCGCGAGCAAGCCCACAGGAACGTTTTCGGAATTACTTCGGGAACAAAAAATTTGAAAGGTGGTCAAAAAATGTGTTTTTTGATGGAAAATCGAAGTTTTCAGCGACCCGGAGGGGTTTCGATTCGCGCGCAGCGCCGGGAAACCTAGGTTAGTGTGGCGAGAACTCGATTCCTCAAAAATGATCGGAATCTAATGATGGGATTGAAAGTTATAGACTTTTGTATGAGATTTGTATGGAAAATTTTAGAAAATGAAAATTTTTGATGTTTCCGTCAAGCTAGACGTGCGTGCGAGGTGTCCAGAAACACGTAATTTCGCGAGCTAGCCCACAGGAACGTTTCCAGCACTACTTTGGGAACAAAATTTTGCAGGGTGGTCAAAAAACCACTTTTTTTGAGTTTTTACAGGAAAACCAAGTTTTCAGCGACCTGGATGGATTTCGATTCGCGCGCAGCGCCGGGAAACCTAGGTAAGTATGGCGAGAACCTGATTCCTGAAAAGAACGGGAATCTAATGACAAATTTGGAAGTTATTGAATTCTGAAGGTGTAAAGTCAAAAGTACAGGAACCCCTTAAGGGAAGTCAAAAATTTTTTGTCAGTTGGCAAGCGGACGCCTAAAAATAATGTTCACGAGCGAAAACCGCTTCAAAAACGCAATACAGAGCTCGAAGATATCGCGATTTGTGTTTCGACGATGCTTGCTTAGGTGGTTTTGGCTATATGTACCTATGTATAGATATAACCTAGTTTTAAGATTTTGATGTTCCAGAGGAGCTACGGGCACGTGTGAGGTGTCTGGGAACGCGTCTCGTCGCGAGCAAGCCCACGGGAACGTTTTCAGAAGTACGTTGGGAAGAAAATTTTTGAAAAGTGGCCAAAAAACCAGTTTTTTGATGGAAAATCTGAAAATTTTTGGATTTCTCTGCGAGCTAGACGGGCGTGCGAGGTGTCCAGAGACGCGTCTCGTCGCGAGCAAGCCCACAGGAACGTTTTCGGAATTACTTCGGGAACAAAAAATTTGAAAGGTGGTCAAAAAATGTGTTTTTTGATGGAAAATCGAAGTTTTCAGCGACCCGGAGGGGTTTCGATTCGCGCGCAGCGCCGGGAAACCTAGGTTAGTGTGGCGAGAACTCGATTCCTCAAAAATGATCGGAATCTAATGATGGGATTGAAAGTTATAGACTTTTGTATGAGATTTGTATGGAAAATTTTAGAAAATGAAAATTTTTGATGTTTCCGTCAAGCTAGACGTGCGTGCGAGGTGTCCAGAAACACGTAATTTCGCGAGCTAGCCCACAGGAACGTTTCCAGCACTACTTTGGGAACAAAATTTTGCAGGGTGGTCAAAAAACCACTTTTTTTGAGTTTTTACAGGAAAACCAAGTTTTCAGCGACCTGGATGGATTTCGATTCGCGCGCAGCGCCGGGAAACCTAGGTAAGTATGGCGAGAACCTGATTCCTGAAAAGAACGGGAATCTAATGACAAATTTGGAAGTTATTGAATTCTGAAGGTGTAAAGTCAAAAGTACAGGAACCCCTTAAGGGAAGTCAAAAATTTTTTGTCAGTTGGCAAGCGGACGCCTAAAAATAATGTTCACGAGCGAAAACCGCTTCAAAAACGCAATACAGAGCTCGAAGATATCGCGATTTGTGTTTCGACGATGCTTGCTTAGGTGGTTTTGGCTATATGTACCTATGTATAGATATAACCTAGTTTTAAGATTTTGATGTTCCAGAGGAGCTACGGGCACGTGTGAGGTGTCTGGGAACGCGTCTCGTCGCGAGCAAGCCCACGGGAACGTTTTCAGAAGTACGTTGGGAAGAAAATTTTTGAAAAGTGGCCAAAAAACCAGTTTTTTGATGGAAAATCTGAAAATTTTTGGATTTCTCTGCGAGCTAGACGGGCGTGCGAGGTGTCCAGAGACGCGTCTCGTCGCGAGCAAGCCCACAGGAACGTTTTCGGAATTACTTCGGGAACAAAAAATTTGAAAGGTGGTCAAAAAATGTGTTTTTTGATGGAAAATCGAAGTTTTCAGCGACCCGGAGGGGTTTCGATTCGCGCGCAGCGCCGGGAAACCTAGGTTAGTGTGGCGAGAACTCGATTCCTCAAAAATGATCGGAATCTAATGATGGGATTGAAAGTTATAGACTTTTGTATGAGATTTGTATGGAAAATTTTAGAAAATGAAAATTTTTGATGTTTCCGTCTAGCTAGACGTGCGTGCGAGGTGTCCAGAAACACGTAATTTCGCGAGCTAGCCCACAGGAACGTTTCCAGCACTACTTTGGGAACAAAATTTTGCAGGGTGGTCAAAAACCACTTTTTTTGAGTTTTTACAGGAAAACCAAGTTTTCAGCGACCTGGATGGATTTCGATTCGCGCGCAGCGCCGGGAAACCTAGGTAAGTATGGCGAGAACCTGATTCCTGAAAAGAACGGGAATCTAATGACAAATTTGGAAGTTATTGAATTCTGAAGGTGTAAAGTCAAAAGTACAGGAACCCCTTAAGGGAAGTCAAAAATTTTTTGTCAGTTGGCAAGCGGACGCCTAAAAATAATGTTCACGCGCGAAAACCGCTTCAAAAACGCAATACAGAGCTCGAAGATATCGCGATTTGTGTTTCGACGATGCTTGCTTAGGTGGTTTTGGCTATATGTACCTATGTATAGATATAACCTAGTTTTAAGATTTTGATGTTCCAGAGGAGCTACGGGCACGTGTGAGGTGTCTGGGAACGCGTCTCGTCGCGAGCAAGCCCACGGGAACGTTTTCAGAAGTACGTTGGGAAGAAAATTTTTGAAAAGTGGCCAAAAAACCAGTTTTTTGATGGAAAATCTGAAAATTTTTGGATTTCTCTGCGAGCTAGACGGGCGTGCGAGGTGTCCAGAGACGCGTCTCGTCGCGAGCAAGCCCACAGGAACGTTTTCGGAATTACTTCGGGAACAAAAAATTTGAAAGGTGGTCAAAAAATGTGTTTTTTGATGGAAAATCGAAGTTTTCAGCGACCCGGAGGGGTTTCGATTCGCGCGCAGCGCCGGGAAACCTAGGTTAGTGTGGCGAGAACTCGATTCCTCAAAAATGATCGGAATCTAATGATGGGATTGAAAGTTATAGACTTTTGTATGAGATTTGTATGGAAAATTTTAGAAAATGAAAATTTTTGATGTTTCCGTCTAGCTAGACGTGCGTGCGAGGTGTCCAGAAACACGTAATTTCGCGAGCTAGCCCACAGGAACGTTTTCGGAATTACTTCGGGAACAAAAAATTTGAAAGGTGGTCAAAAAATGTGTTTTTTGATGGAAAATCGAAGTTTTCAGCGACCCGGAGGGGTTTCGATTCGCGCGCAGCGCCGGGAAACCTAGGTTAGTGTGGCGAGAACTCGATTCCTCAAAAATGATCGGAATCTAATGATGGGATTGAAAGTTATAGACTTTTGTATGAGATTTGTATGGAAAATTTTAGAAAATGAAAATTTTTGATGTTTCCGTCTAGCTAGACGTGCGTGCGAGGTGTCCAGAAACACGTAATTTCGCGAGCTAGCCCACAGGAACGTTTCCAGCACTACTTTGGGAACAAAATTTTGCAGGGTGGTCAAAAAACCACTTTTTTTGAGTTTTTACAGGAAAACCAAGTTTTCAGCGACCTGGATGGATTTCGATTCGCGCGCAGCGCCGGGAAACCTAGGTAAGTATGGCGAGAACCTGATTCCTGAAAAGAACGGGAATCTAATGACAAATTTGGAAGTTATTGAATTCTGAAGGTGTAAAGTCAAAAGTACAGGAACCCCTTAAGGGAAGTCAAAAATTTTTTGTCAGTTGGCAAGCGGACGCCTAAAAATAATGTTCACGAGCGAAAACCGCTTCAAAAACGCAATACAGAGCTCGAAGATATCGCGATTTGTGTTTCGACGATGCTTGCTTAGGTGGTTTTGGCTATATGTACCTATGTATAGATATAACCTAGTTTTAAGATTTTGATGTTCCAGAGGAGCTACGGGCACGTGTGAGGTGTCTGGGAACGCGTCTCGTCGCGAGCAAGCCCACGGGAACGTTTTCAGAAGTACGTTGGGAAGAAAATTTTTGAAAAGTGGCCAAAAAACCAGTTTTTTGATGGAAAATCTGAAAATTTTTGGATTTCTCTGCGAGCTAGACGGGCGTGCGAGGTGTCCAGAGACGCGTCTCGTCGCGAGCAAGCCCACAGGAACGTTTTCGGAATTACTTCGGGAACAAAAAATTTGAAAGGTGGTCAAAAAATGTGTTTTTTGATGGAAAATCGAAGTTTTCAGCGACCCGGAGGGGTTTCGATTCGCGCGCAGCGCCGGGAAACCTAGGTTAGTGTGGCGAGAACTCGATTCCTCAAAAATGATCGGAATCTAATGATGGGATTGAAAGTTATAGACTTTTGTATGAGATTTGTATGGAAAATTTTAGAAAATGAAAATTTTTGATGTTTCCGTCTAGCTAGACGTGCGTGCGAGGTGTCCAGAAACACGTAATTTCGCGAGCTAGCCCACAGGAACGTTTCCAGCACTACTTTGGGAACAAAATTTTGCAGGGTGGTCAAAAACCACTTTTTTTGAGTTTTTACAGGAAAACCAAGTTTTCAGCGACCTGGATGGATTTCGATTCGCGCGCAGCGCCGGGAAACCTAGGTAAGTATGGCGAGAACCTGATTCCTGAAAAGAACGGGAATCTAATGACAAATTTGGAAGTTATTGAATTCTGAAGGTGTAAAGTCAAAAGTACAGGAACCCCTTAAGGGAAGTCAAAAATTTTTTGTCAGTTGGCAAGCGGACGCCTAAAAATAATGTTCACGCGCGAAAACCGCTTCAAAAACGCAATACAGAGCTCGAAGATATCGCGATTTGTGTTTCGACGATGCTTGCTTAGGTGGTTTTGGCTATATGTACCTATGTATAGATATAACCTAGTTTTAAGATTTTGATGTTCCAGAGGAGCTACGGGCACGTGTGAGGTGTCTGGGAACGCGTCTCGTCGCGAGCAAGCCCACGGGAACGTTTTCAGAAGTACGTTGGGAAGAAAATTTTTGAAAAGTGGCCAAAAAACCAGTTTTTTGATGGAAAATCTGAAAATTTTTGGATTTCTCTGCGAGCTAGACGGGCGTGCGAGGTGTCCAGAGACGCGTCTCGTCGCGAGCAAGCCCACAGGAACGTTTTCGGAATTACTTCGGGAACAAAAAATTTGAAAGGTGGTCAAAAAATGTGTTTTTTGATGGAAAATCGAAGTTTTCAGCGACCCGGAGGGGTTTCGATTCGCGCGCAGCGCCGGGAAACCTAGGTTAGTGTGGCGAGAACTCGATTCCTCAAAAATGATCGGAATCTAATGATGGGATTGAAAGTTATAGACTTTTGTATGAGATTTGTATGGAAAATTTTAGAAAATGAAAATTTTTGATGTTTCCGTCAAGCTAGACGTGCGTGCGAGGTGTCCAGAAACACGTAATTTCGCGAGCTAGCCCACAGGAACGTTTCCAGCACTACTTTGGGAACAAAATTTTGCAGGGTGGTCAAAAAACCACTTTTTTTGAGTTTTTACAGGAAAACCAAGTTTTCAGCGACCTGGATGGATTTCGATTCGCGCGCAGCGCCGGGAAACCTAGGTAAGTATGGCGAGAACCTGATTCCTGAAAAGAACGGGAATCTAATGACAAATTTGGAAGTTATTGAATTCTGAAGGTGTAAAGTCAAAAGTACAGGAACCCCTTAAGGGAAGTCAAAAATTTTTTGTCAGTTGGCAAGCGGACGCCTAAAAATAATGTTCACGAGCGAAAACCGCTTCAAAAACGCAATACAGAGCTCGAAGATATCGCGATTTGTGTTTCGACGATGCTTGCTTAGGTGGTTTTGGCTATATGTACCTATGTATAGATATAACCTAGTTTTAAGATTTTGATGTTCCAGAGGAGCTACGGGCACGTGTGAGGTGTCTGGGAACGCGTCTCGTCGCGAGCAAGCCCACGGGAACGTTTTCAGAAGTACGTTGGGAAGAAAATTTTTGAAAAGTGGCCAAAAAACCAGTTTTTTGATGGAAAATCTGAAAATTTTTGGATTTCTCTGCGAGCTAGACGGGCGTGCGAGGTGTCCAGAGACGCGTCTCGTCGCGAGCAAGCCCACAGGAACGTTTTCGGAATTACTTCGGGAACAAAAAATTTGAAAGGTGGTCAAAAAATGTGTTTTTTGATGGAAAATCGAAGTTTTCAGCGACCCGGAGGGGTTTCGATTCGCGCGCAGCGCCGGGAAACCTAGGTTAGTGTGGCGAGAACTCGATTCCTCAAAAATGATCGGAATCTAATGATGGGATTGAAAGTTATAGACTTTTGTATGAGATTTGTATGGAAAATTTTAGAAAATGAAAATTTTTGATGTTTCCGTCAAGCTAGACGTGCGTGCGAGGTGTCCAGAAACACGTAATTTCGCGAGCTAGCCCACAGGAACGTTTCCAGCACTACTTTGGGAACAAAATTTTGCAGGGTGGTCAAAAAACCACTTTTTTTGAGTTTTTACAGGAAAACCAAGTTTTCAGCGACCTGGATGGATTTCGATTCGCGCGCAGCGCCGGGAAACCTAGGTAAGTATGGCGAGAACCTGATTCCTGAAAAGAACGGGAATCTAATGACAAATTTGGAAGTTATTGAATTCTGAAGGTGTAAAGTCAAAAGTACAGGAACCCCTTAAGGGAAGTCAAAAATTTTTTGTCAGTTGGCAAGCGGACGCCTAAAAATAATGTTCACGCGCGAAAACCGCTTCAAAAACGCAATACAGAGCTCGAAGATATCGCCGGTTAGGTTAGGTTAGGTTAGGTTAGGTTAGGTTAGGTTAGGTTAGGTTAGGTTAGGTTAGGTTAGGTTAGGTTAGGTTAGGTTAGGTTAGGTTAGGTTAGGTTAGGTTCGGAGGACACGGCGCAGCACACACTGGAGGTGTGCCCAGCTTGGTCCGAGCCGCGTCGCAGTCTCACTGCAGAGATCGGACAGGGCCTCTCCCTTCCCAGCGTGGTCAGATGCATGCTGGGGAGTGAGGAGTCCTGGGCCGCGGTCGCCTCCTTATGCGAGGATGTCATCTCGCAGAAGGAGGCGGCGGAGCGCGCGCGGGAGGACGATCCTCTCGCTGCACCGCTCCGCAGACGAAGGCGAGGTCGGAGAAGACGTCTTCTTCTCCCTCCTCGCGGTGGTGATGGGCGGGCGACAGGCGCGGGGGCGCCTCCGCCTGCATTGCACGCATCACCACCATCGTCGGAGGTTCCCGGCCCTCCCCCAACGGGGGGGGCGTGAAGGGCCCGCTGTGAAGGCGGGCGGTCGTCGGAGGTGGACTGGACGTAAAGGCTACGCCGATCTCCCAGTCCACCCCCACTAAGACGCTGCGGGAATTTCGTTGCTGGGTTGTTTTAGTGGGTATACCGGGCTTGCCCGGGGAGTCCCACATACCCCTCCCACTCCCCCGAGTGAGAGGGTATGCGTAACGCATTTTTTCCCAGCCGAAACAAAAAAAAAAAAAGGTTAGGTTAGGTTAGGTTAGGTTAGGTTAGGTTAGGTTAGGTTAGGTTAGGTTAGGTTAGGTTAGGTTAGGTTAGGTTAGGTTAGGTTAGGTTAGGTTAGGTTAGGTTAGGTTAGGTTAGGTTAGGTTAGGTTAGGTTAGGTTAGGTTAGGTTAGGTTAGGTTAGGTTAGGTTAGGTTAGGTTAGGTTAGGTTAGGTTAGGTTAGGTTAGGTTAGGTTAGGTTAGGTTAGGTTAGGTTAGGTTAGGTTAGGTTAGGTTAGGTTAGGTTAGGTTAGGTTAGGTTAGGTTAGGTTAGGTTAGGTTTTTTTTTTTTTTTTTTTTTTTTATTAGTACAATTTGTTGCCGCGGACATGGTTGACCGCGCCTTTTTTTACCTTACTATAATTGTTTACATATTTTGTTGATTTATTTTAGTATGTGCTCCTACATCGGGCACGTTTCCTTAAAACTACGGTAAATAGTTCCACGTAGCTTGTTATTCTACGTGAGTCCATCTATTTATATATATATATTTTTTTTTTTTTTTTTTGATACATATTACACATGCATATTTTTTTTTTTTTTTTTTTTTTTTTTTTTTATTATTTTTTTTTTTGTTTTTTTTTTTTTTTTTTTTTTTTTTATTTATATTATTACAGGCATTTACGTTTTGTTTTTCCTACACATTCTTAATTTAAATTTAATTTTCACAATACACAAAGAGAAAGATAGCTGTAATTGTAACACCCGCAATTGTACAATTTCGTTACTGGTATTACAATAACAGCTTTACACGTAACACGTCACTATACGAATACACACGATACACAGGGAGCTGCATGGCGGTGCGAGCCGACCAGACCGACCAACGGTTAGGTGAGTATGACAAACTCACTCCGCCATGCAGCCCTACATTTATTTTCACACAATTAAAGGAAAGGGAAAGAAATTAAGGTGGAATAGAAATGGGGTCGGGAGTTTTGGGACTTGTTAGGTGTTATCTCGGTGGCGTCGAATGACCAGGGACTTCGCTAGTCTAATCAATTGTTCTACGACAGCTGCGTCTCGATGCTGCATGGCCATCTGTAGATTGTAGTCGACGACCTTTTTAGTCGGCGCATCCATCGCTCTCCTTGCAAAGCGACCCGTGGCGTCATCGGCGTCGTCGGAATAGTAGACGCAACTGACCGTATGTCTCGACACCGCCACTACCGCGTGGGAGATGCTGTCATGGACTTGGAGCCTCCTGGACTTGGTGTTGATTACAATAACGCTGTCGTAGGTCAACCCCTGAGCCTCGTGAATGGTTAAAGTGCGCGAGCCTTCGCCGGACCCATATCCCTGGCTAATAAGAGAAGCTTTCTCTTCTTGAGTGTGAACCAGGAATAGGGTATTTTGGGCTGTTTTTGGTATTTGCGCACCAGTGTAGCCTTCCACTTTCAGGGAGTGGACCCGCGACAGCGATGACTTGGAGGAGTATATACCGGAGTATATTTCGCTCAGTGCAAATGCGACATCCATCGGGTTGCGATGTGTGCAAAGGAGCTCCTGGGTGATGCCAGCCACCAGAGTTGGACGGGTATACCTTAACTCAAATAGGTTCTCTCTGTCCAAGAATGGTAACTGGTTTATGTCTCCGATGAGGACAACCTCGCTTGCTCCTGACAACTTTACTGCCATGACTATGGCCCCAAAATGGTTCATTAGAGCCTCGTCTACCGTGAGGCGGTAGCATTTCTCTTGCATCTTGAACCCGTTGACTAATATTGAGGCCATAGTGCGCACCTTGGTCTTAACTCGGTCTCCTAAGCGGCGCGCAAGTTTTTCCCTGAGATCTTTGGCAGCCTCGGTTGCCGTGGTGGCTACGACGTCTTTTTCCCCATCGAAGTGGTTCACCACCCAGGTTGTCTTGCCGCAACCCGGGACGCCATTTACCCACCTGACACTGGGTACCGCCCAATTTTTCTGCATGTCTGGAGCTTCGAGAATGGACTGAGCCATTTCGAGGATCTTATCGTCCAGCATGATTTTGGTACATTTGGCGGTAATCAGTATCGGGTCGGTGCTCGGTGCTCTGAACTTAATTTTTCCTGAGCGCTCCGTTTCCTCCTCGTCCAGGGCCACGAAGCCACTTTTCGCGCTAAAGGCTGCCATATACGACCCCCTCATTTCTCCTATGATGACTTGAGATTTGACGTTGTCGTACACGGCCGCCTCGGCCTCCTCGAGCAGAACCCTTAGCAGACCTTCGGTGTTTCTCTGGAAGGTCAGCAGGATCTTCCTGCACGTCGTGAGATTGACCTCTCTGGTCGCTTTCACGATTGCTATGTACTCGAGGAAAGCGCTCTTGACGTGGTCTGTTATACCCGACTTTATTGCGAGGGTGGGTGGGCTGACCTGCCCTTTTTCGGCTCTTGTTGGTGTGGGCTTCTGCTGTGTAGGTTCTTTCGGTGCTTCTCTGAAGAACCTCTCCACTGCTGCCTCCTGCCTCTCCACTGGTGATGTACGGCTGGTTCCAGGGAGCAGAGAGCTGAGGACAGTGCCGAAAGCTTTTAGGCGACTTTTCGATCGGGCCTGGTCCTCCGGGCTGATGGTTTTGCCCTGCTCCTTTGCAACTTTTTCGGCGGCTGCCTTCTGCTGGGCCCTTTCCGATCCACTCTGAGACGTCGGGCTTGTTGTGGGGCTCGTCGCAATAGCTGTTGGGTCTCTGGGGGCTCTGAGGAAGCTCAATGTTTCCCCTCTGTCCTCATAGGCCACTACCTCATGCTGTTCTGAGGCTTTTAAACAGCCGAAGCGGTCTGCGACGTTTCCTCTTTCGCCTCCGACAATCATCGCGTCAACACTTATGGTGCAAGCTTTGACTGCCGTGTGTTCTCCTGCCTTCCTGATCTCTTGAAGCAGCGCACTTGCCTGGGCAAATGGAGTTTCTTGTCCCCACTCGAATAATGCGATGGTCTTCCCTTTGGTTCGCATTAGACGGCATCGGTGACTGGCTACTTCCATTTTGGGCAGTGCAGCATACTTGCTGCCTTTCATGGTCGTCTTGGTGGTGTCTCCGTTGATCAGGGCGGCAAGACCAGGCGATATCGGTATTCGGGCCCTAGCTCGGCTTGAGCCAATGCAGAAGCTTATGCCCAACTTTTCCGCATCTCTGTTCATGAACAGAGTGACGCCTCGAAGTCGGACACCTGGAACTCCGTCTCCTCCGCATGCCAGAAATTGTGTGATAGGCATGGGGCTAGGGGCTGGTGGTAAGCTGGCTTCGGTTGTTGCTTCCTCTTGTGCTGGTTGTAGGTTGGTGCTTGTGGTTGTGTTTGTGTCTGGTGTTACTGTTTGTGGTGTACGTTTTGTGTGTAGGGAGTTGAAGAAGGTGCCGAGTGCTTTCAGGCGACTCTTCCATTGGGCCTGTTCCTCTAAGCTGGTGGTAGTGCTCGGCTCCTTTGCAGCATTTTCGGCGGCTGCCTTCTGCTGGGCCCTCTCAGGTCCGCTTTGAGTGGTCGGGCTTGTTGTGGGGCTCATCGAGCTGGCTGTTGCGTCTCTGGGGGCTCTAAGGTGGCTTAGTGTTTCCCCTCTGTCCTCATAGATTACTATCTCATGCTGTTCTGAGGCTTTTAGACAGCCCAAGCGGTCTGCGATGGCTCCTCTTTCCCCTCCGACCGTCATCGCGTCAACACTGATAGTACGAGCCGTGACTGCGGTGTGATCCCCTGCTTTCCTGATCTCATGAAGCAGTGCGCACGCCTGGGCAAATGGAGTCTCCTCTCTCCACTCGAATAGTGCGATCGTCTTCCCTTTGGTTCGCACTAGACGGCATCGGTGAGTGGCTACTTCCATTTGGGGTAGAGCTGCATACTTGCTACCCTTCATGGTGGTTTTAGCGGTGCTTCCGTTGATCAGGGCGGCGAGGCCAGGTGATATTGGTATTCGGGCCCTAGCTCGGCTTGAGCCAATGCAGAAGCTTATGCCCAACTTTTCCCCTTCCCTGTTCATAAACAGAGCGACGCCTCGCAGTCTAACGCCTGGGACTCCGCCTCCCCCGCATGCCAGAAATTGTGTTATGAGCATGGTGCTAGGGGCTGGTTGTGGGCTGGCTACTGCTGTTGCTGACGCTGCTGCTATTGCTTGCACTGACTGTTGGTTGGTGTTTGTGTGTGTGACTTGTGGTATGATTTGTTGTGTACGTGTTATACTTTGCGTTGTTGTTGACTGTGTGGTGGTTATTGTGGTAGTTGATGTGGTCGTGACTGTTTGAGTGGATGGTAGTCTGTTCCGCGGCTGTGAGGTAGCGTCTGTTTTGTTAGCCGCAGCTGCTACCAGGGCGACTTTGCTCGCGAACGCCAAGAATGGTTTACTAGTAGCCTGTTTCCCCATGATGGTGTGGAGTGTGGACTGGCTTAGCTGGGTTTCGATCTTGATTTCCAGCTCCATTCTGTCGTGACTGAACCTTGGGCATTCGAAGAGCAAGTGCCAAACGGTTTCATCGCAGCTGGGATCGCAGACGCACGAGGGACTATCTTTAAGGTGAAAACGGTGAAGATACGCTGAGAATCCTCCGTGCCCGGTTAGGACTTGTACATGGACCGGTGTGAGAACGGTGTCCCTGAGTGTCCTTTTCGCCGCCAGGACGTCTGGGAAGAACACTTTTGTGACCGCTCCTGTACTCGAGGACTCGTATCGCGCTTGCCACTTCTTTATAGTTCCCTCGCGTATCATCTTTCTCACGAACGATACGGGTACCTTATTGTAATCTGCCGATTCCTTTGTTAACGCTGCCTCTTTGGCCAGCTCGTCCGCTCTCTCATTCCCAGCGGTTCCCACATGGGCCCTGAGCCAAAAGAACCTCACTTCCCTGCCCTCTTCTCTGATCTCGCGGACGAATCTCTTTATTTGTAGTGCCAGATGGTGGGTGACAGACGGACTCCTCAGCAAGTCGAGTGACGATCGTGAGTCACTTAAGATGCTTACGGAGGCCGCCCTGGATTCTCTCACCATGTTGACAGCTCTGTAGAGAGCGTACATTTCAGATTGGAAGACTGTGTTGTGAGACTCTAGGCCAAAAGTGCTAAACTTGGACTCCTTTCCGTTTTCCCACCAAGTTAGGGCAGCTCCGACTTTCCCCTCTATCTTGCTGCCGTCGGTGTATATTTGGGGACCGATTACTTGATGGGTTTCGAGGGTTTCGGGAGTCAAGTCCTCTAGGCGTGCATACTCTGTTGTTGTGAGTAATGCTGGGTGGGGATTTTTGGAGTGGTGCACGTTGCACTCCAGCTCACGGCCCGGTGGTATGAACTCTTGTGAATGGCCCTTTTTGATCTTGAAAAGGGTTGCGGCCTCGATTACCCGGAGATCTAGGGGGAGTTGGCCTGACAGGATAAGTGCCGATGACAGAGACACCGTGCGGTACGCCTTGCAGATCTTTTGCGCGAAGCCCCTCTGCAGTGAGTCAAACTGATTTCTTGTCATCAGTTTCTCAGCCGCCGGGGCCCACGCGCTCGCTGCATACATCACGATGGGCTCTATCACCGACACATATATTGTCCTTATAATCTCTCTGTTGAGGCCCCATGTCACCTTTGCCGCACATGCCAGCTGCTTATAGATGTCTGCGGCCTTTTTACAGGTCGCAGCCACGTGTGCGTTGAAGGTGAGTTTGGAGTCTATTATGAGACCTAGCAGCTTGACCTCTTCTACTAGGTTCAGCCGCGTGCCCGACATGTGGAGTACCGGAAGGTCGTATTTAAGCTTTTTCGTCAACACCATCGCATTGGTCTTGTGCGCGGCGAAACGTAGCTTGTTTTTGACGCCCCATTCCGATACTAAGTCTAGCGTGTCGTTTGCTGATTGCTGCAGAGGACCGGTCGTATGGTCCGAGAATACAAGGACTACGTCATCTGCAAAGGCTTGGCAGTATACCCCTATTCTAGCCATTCTGTGAAGGAGCGAATCTAGGATGAGGTTCCAAAACGTCGGTCCAGCGATTGAGCCCTGGACGCATCCTTTCGTGGTACCCTTTTCACTAGTCGCTCTGGCGTAGTTGACCCTGATGTTCCGGTCTTCCAGGTATGAGGTGACGAGAGCGTATAGGTTTTTGGGACAGTTCTTAACTACCATCTGTCTCTTGAGTGCAGGCCACCACGCGTTATCGAAGGCACCCTCTATGTCCAAAGAAATCAATAGCACAATCTTTTTGGCTTTGATTTCGGCACGTATGTGTCCTATTAGGTCATAGAGGGCGTCCTCGGTTCCGCGCTGCGGCATGAACCCGTACTGTTTGGTGTTGAGCGTTGGAAGGAAGTGCCACTGGAGTCGGCCTACAAGGAGTTTCTCGACAATTTTTCCTAGGACCGAGAGCAGACCTATTGGCCTGTACGACTTTGGGCTAGTGTAGTCGTCCTTTCCTGGCTTGCGAAGTATGCACACGTGGGCGACCTTCCACTGCTTGGGGAAGTGTGACAACGATAGGCACCGGTTGGCCATCGCTAAGAACACGTCCCTGTCACAGTTTATTGCCGCAGTGCAGATGTCCGCTGTTAATCCATCGGGACCCGGGGCTTTTTTCGGATTTTGGTTTTGGAGAACCATTTCCAGCTCCGCGGTCGTGAAAAGTGGATCATCAGCGGACAATCCTCGAGGGTTCTTTTCCTTCGCAAGTCTTTTTAGTGCAGTGTGGTATGGCTGTTCGGCATCTGTTGAGTCATCGGGGTAAAAGGTTTTTGCCAGAAGATCCGCGGATTGCTCTGGACTGAGCGTCTCGCCTGCGGTATTTCTCAGGAGCGCATCGTCCTGTCTTCTGACTGTCTTCCTGATTACCCTGTAGATGCCGTCCCACATGCTCTCTCGGTCCTGTTTCGAGCAGAACTCCTTCCAGTTGGCCGTGGCTGCTTCCGTCGCTGCTTCAGTGTATGTGTGTTTTGCCAGCACGTATTCCTCGATGGTGAAGTGTCTCCGGCTTGCGGCTGCATTTCGGATCCTTCTCTTCTTCCTCATTGCGTCTTTTTGAAGACGATCCAGAGAAGGGTTCCACCATGGGGGCTTGGCGTTGTGTTTAGGCGATCCCAGTTTTGGAATCGCTTGTTCGCACGACTGGTGTATGTGTTGTGTGTAGGTGGTGATGAGTGACTCCAGTTCCTCTGGGCTTGAGACTTCTGAGACTTTGGCTGGTGTGATACCGTTTTCCGCCAGACTGGTCTTGAAGTGCGAGATGAAGTCTGACCACTTTGCCTTCTTTGTGTTGTAGATGCGCGTCGAGACAGGCCTTAGGGGTTCCAAGGCCTTTTCCAGACGCATCGAGAAGGTTATTGCGTTGTGGTCCGAAGATGTTACGCTCCTTTCTACTCTCCACTCCTCGACTTTGCCTAGCAATGACAGGCTGCATGCCGTCACGTCGACGATGCTTGTACACCACCTGTCTCCTCTGTAGGTCTCAAAAGTCGGCGTCTGGCCCGTATTTAAGATCTCGAGATCGCGTTCGTTTAGGAATGCATTGTACGCTGCCCCGCGATGGTTTTCGGAAACACTTCCCCACCACTGGCTCCAGGCGTTTATGTCCCCTCCCACCAGGATGTTATTTGTGTTGAGTTTGTTAATGGTGTGATGTGTTATGGAAAGGTATGGTTCTATTTCCTGGTCACCTTCAAAATAGACCGATAGCACCCCAAATCTGAGTTGGCCCACCTTCAGTTTGACAGCCGCGATGTTCTCGGTCACAATCTGGGGGTCGTGAATAACCTCCAGATTGTTCCCGAAAACAACGACGGCCGCTTTTACTGGTTTTTGGCGGTTGAGGCTACACTGGATGACTTGTGTGCCAGGGCATTGTTTCATCACTCCCGTTCTTCCCACGTAGGGCTCTTGTACGGGTGCTACTGAAACTCCCTTTGTCTGAGCTGCCATGTGGAACTCTTCTGTGGCCAGCTTGGAGCGCTGAAGATTGACTTGGATGAACCTCAATCTTGCTGTCGGTCTTGTTGCGTTTTGAATGGTGACTGGTTGGCTTGTGTGTGTGTTCTCGTGGTCGCCCTTAGCAATAGGAAACGCGCGATCTTGCTATTCCATCCCACTTTTGGCGTTCCTGGCAGTCTTCACTGAACGCTGAGTGTGCCAGGTCGCTGCCCGACCTGTGTGCCACTTTGCAATTGATGCAAGTGGGCTGTTTGCCTTCGGCTCGAATGGGGCAGTCCCTTCCATTGTGTGCTCCCGTGCAGTAGCTGCAGGCTTCTTTTTCTGCCTTGCATATGGACCTATTGTGTCCATAACCAAGGCATTTTGTGCACTGTACGAGGGGGGACTGGTCCTCAATCGAGCATCGCTTGATGCCCACGTGAACCTTTTGTACTTGCATGTAGCACTTCCAGAGCTCTGGAGAGAGCTCCAGAACAGGGTGACACTCGTGGGGATTCCGCGCGCGCTTCCTATAGCGCACTCTCAGGGTCTGTCCATCCACAGCGACGTCGCGCAGAAGATGCTTGTTTTGCGCCTTTAAGAGATCTACGATCTCTCCGTCGCTGTAGCTGGACAGCACTCCCTTTACGCACACGAGGGGGTTTTGAGGTTTTGGTTCCTGGACCTTGAGCTCTGTGTTCGACTTGAATTGATCCCTGATCAAATTCAAGTCCGATTTGCTGGCGCACCTCAGAACGACTTTCTGGTTCCGCGCTTTCCGGACTGTGTCGACTCGGGCTCCGCTTGTTTTGAGGTCCAGTGCAGACCTGATCCTCTCGATCACGTTGTCCCCAGTGTGTCGGGGGTTTGTCGACGAGACGATCAGGGTGTGGTTGGGTTGTGGGGATGGCTTCGGCGCTTTGGGAGTACTGGCGACCTGAGCAAAGGTTTTGGGGCCCAGCTGTTGTGGGATCGGTTTATCCACTTTACCCAGGTTCGCCACCCCTTTTTCGATATTTTGGAGAGCCTTTTTGACCTCCCCGACTGCGAGTTCCGATTCCAAGTTCATCGCCGGTGGCGCCTGGATCGACGGTTCTTTGTCTCGCAGAACGCGGATGTCCGCCGAGACTATCTCCAGCCTTTCTGCAATTGGTTTGAGGTGTTGATTAATGTTGAGTAGTGGTTGTGGTGGTGGGGGGGAAGTAACAGGCTTGTTGGCGATCGCCTGTATCTGGAGGGACAGTTTCTGACACTCCTCTTCGAGCTTGGTGGTCATGAGTGAGAGTGCTTGGTCTGGCTCTCGGCTACTCGGGTCCATCTGCATTTTAGGCTGGCTAAGGTCCTCCTTCAGACGCTCAAGAGTCTTCCGGAGCACGTCCAGCTGGTTGGAGATGCCGGCGATATTGGAATCGAGGCGTGAAAGGCCGGCCCCCATTGTTTCCCACTTGGGGTCCCCCGGGGCTCGCGCGCTTTCTTGTCTCGTCTTTTCATGCTCCTGGAGACTCCTGAGGCTGGCAGATTTGACCTCTTCCTTTACCTCCTTGATGCCTTGGAGGGCTTCAAGGGTCTCGTGACCTAGCCAATCGCGGATACCTTTCGCCTCCTTCTTCGTGTCCGAGACATCCGTCCGCATGAGAGAGAGCTCGACTTTCAACGTCATGAGATCTCGATTGTGAGCTCTCTCGACCCGCACAAGCTCTTGTGCATGTCGAGAGCGCTCCTTCTCAAGGTTATACTTGTGACGCGCTCGCGAGTCTGCCAGGGGTTAGGTTTTTTTTTTTTTTTTTTTTTTTTTTTTTTTATTTGGCAGGAGTGGGAAATCCTCATGGACGAATCGGCCGCCCACTCTGTGAGACGACCGAGACAGTGCCGGACTCTTACCGGCTAAAACCCCTCCTGCCACGTAGCTTTTCCCCGTTCATAGCACAACGAGTCCTTATCATTCAAGTTAATCATTCATTCAGGTTCTCTCGTTTACTTCTCTCGCAATACAGATTTCATACTTACATACATTCATACAACCTTTTCATTCTTAGCCGGGTGGGACTCCCGCCATTCCATCTATTCTCTACGTTTCTTGTGTCTATTTTTATTCTTTACATATGTTTCTTATTGAAGTACTTTTTATCTTTTAGATTACCTATCTTTAATATTTTTCAACTTAAGTATTACATTATACATAATTTATATTTATTTTCTACTTTAAGTATATACATAATCCTATTTTCTTAAAAATAATTAGTTTTACTCATTTTTTTTTTTTTTTTTTTTTTTTTTTTTTTTTTTTTTTTTTTTTTTTTTCTTATTTATACTTTCTTACACTAACATTTTTGTTTTATTTTCTACTTTACCTTTTTTATCAATTTTTTTTTTTTTTTTTTTTTTTTTTTTTTTTTTTTTTTTTTTTTTTTTTTTTTTTTTTTGAGTTAAACTTATTTTTCTTGATAATTTTCTACTCTATTTCTTACTCTATGTACTTTACATTATTAGGTTTACATGCTTAATCTATATAATGTTATCTATTCTAGTTACACTTACATTTTACTTTATTTACCTAAATATAGTGATTATAGTGAGTTTATTGACTAATGTTTTATTATATTTGAACGTATTTTCTTACTTAATATATATTTGAAGACTGTTATAAGCCCAATAGGGAGATGGGAGGGGGAAGGGAGAAGGGGATTAGGGAGGGGCGGGGGGATTTCTTTCTTGATGCTACATTACTTATTTTCATTGACGTAGTGGCCATAATATATATATATATACGCAGATTATATATAATTATTGACTTTCTTATTCGGGTTTTTGTTTTGTCGGCGTTTTAGGGGTTGTATGGGTGCGCATCTAAATATATTAATATATAATTATTATATACTTTATATATCTAGCGGGGGGGGGGGGGGGGTTAGGCGTAAGCCGTTGTCGTCCGAGCCAGATAGTCCCATTTCTTGCGGACCGGGCACTCCACGCTAAACGCGTTGTGATCGGTCCTTTGAAGCTTCGAGTGCAGACAGTTGCAGCACTGCGGTTCGTTACCAGCGACGAATTCCACGCACTTCTCACGTAAGTGCGGCCCTCCGCAGTGGCTGCACCTGTCTGCACTCTCCGTACAGAACTTTCGGCCATGCCCAAATGCCAAGCATTTTGTGCATTGGATGAGCGGCGACTGATCCTCCACCCTGACTCTTTGCAGGTCAAGGTAAAGAGTACCAGCCTCCGTCATCCTCTGCCATACTTTGGGCCTGACTTGGACGACAACGTGCGCCGTTTTGGGATTTCTAGTCCTTTTTTTATACTTGATTACTATTTCTTTTTCTTCATGTTTCAGGTCCCTGAAGAGGTCTACATTTTGGGAATAGAGCGCCTTAACCAGCTCGTCGTCTTCGCTGTCCAAAAAGACGTCTTTTAGGACGACGAGTGGGTTTTTGTTTGTCATAGGCGCCACTATCAGCCCTTCACCTCGGCTCTCGATCCTCTCTTTAACTTTATTCAGCTCTGCTTGCGAGTCGCACCCCAGTATTATCGTCTGGTTTTTAGCTTTGCGGACCTTATTTATTTTTAGGCCAGTTCCCCTGGCATCGACCGCCCTCTTCACCCTGGCGAGCACCCCGTCAGCAGTCTCCTGGCTGACTTCAGAGGTGATCGCCAAAGAGTGAAGCGCCGGCCGATGCCCGGGTTTGGCTGCCGCTACGTAGGCGTATGACCGCGAGTCAGTTCTCGCCTCGCATGCAAGTTCTCCTACCGCCTCCGCTATTTTTCCGGTTGCGGCGGCGACCCCACCAGCAACGCCATCGACCTTTTCCTCGAGATCGGCGACAGCTCGACCAACGATCCCCACCCCTTCGATCGTGTGTTCGATCCTGCCGCCGACCTCGCTGATCTTGTCAAAGACCGTGCTGATGATGTCGGCGCCGCAATCGTCGCAGTGGTTGGCCAGGTCTCGGAAACCTTTGGAGACCTTTTCCTCAAAGTCGTTGAGCCTCGTCTTAATACTGGTTTCCACCCTCTCCAGCCTCTCCAACACCTCCTCCGGCGATTCGGGTGATGTATGCGTGGTGCCGGTAGTGGTGGGTGGAACCGTCCCTGACATCGTTTCGAAGTCTTTGACTCGCCTGCTCAATTCAAAGAGGACCCGTAGACATTTGTCGGACTGGGTCTCCAGGAAGATCTTGATATCCTTCCTCATCGAGGGATAATCCCTGACCCTCGATGGGATGTCCTCAAAGGTCTTCATGACCTCCTGGAGAAGCTTGTCGTTTGATGAGGCAGAAAAGATGTCCGTCTGCTTTACGTAAGCGTCCATTATGTCCACGGATCTCCTTTTTCGTTCCGGTCTCCGTATGAAGGTCCGAGCGGCATCCAGCGCCTGTCCAAACGGACCCGCAGGGCTGGGGGTAGTGATGGGTGCGACAGCGCCAGAGGTCCCCGCCGACGCCAAAGGCGTTTCGGCGGTTCCCGCTAGGATCCCCCGAACGGTGTCCTTCCGGTCGTATTTTAGGGACAGCCCCTTCGGTGCTTCGCGCACTCCGGAGGGTCCCTCATTTCCCTGGTTGGTAGGTGACGTCGTTCCTCGTCCGCTGGCGCTGGCTCCTTTCCCTTTTACTGGGGTGCGGATTCCGAGAACCATCTTTTCTCTTGCTGTGTCTTGTGTGTAGAGGGCACAAAATTGACGGGGAAAATTTGCAATTTATAAGAAAAAATAAAAATCAAAGAAACGTTAATTTAAAGGGGGTTTTCCCTGTAGAGGGGGGATATTTAATAATAATAAAAATAGGGTATTTAATCGGTAAATACTAGTTTGTCACTTAAATAGGTCCAGTATCCGCTTTTGCGATGCTAAAGTAGCCCCAAATCGAGGTTACGAGTCGTAACGAGCTAAATAAATGCTTATGAGTCAAAATACAATAAAATATTTTAACTCGATTCCTCAAAAATAACAGAAATCTAATGTCAATTTAAAAGTTATTATTAGATTTTAAAAGATGTAAAAAAAAAAAAAAAAAAAAAAAAAAAAAAGGCCTGACGGTTTCCACACCAAGGCTAAGTGGCCAGCACTGGTTTCAGTAAAAACGGTATTTTAGTATGAGGTGGTGGGGGAGGGTCCTATTGGGAGGGGATGGGTTCCTCTTAGGTGACTGTAGCCGTGGTGTCAAGGCTGATTTTGAGGTCCAAATTCTTCTACGTCCTCCCGTTCCCGAGATATGGCCCGTTAACGGATGAGGGGGTGGGGGGTTCTGGAAAGCAATAGGAACAGAGGAAGAGTGGGGGGGATGGCTTGCTCTATAACGGTTTCCACACCAGGGCTGACTTTGTGGTCGAAAGACGCCTATTTCCCTTTGTTTCCTGGATACCGTTATTTTAATATGTAAGGGATGGGGGAGGGTCCAAACGGGAGGGGATGGGTTCCTCTTGGGTGGCTTTAGCCGTGGTGTCTTCGACACCACAAAGGCTGATTTTGAGGTCCAAACTCTTCTACGTCCTCCCGTTCCCGAGATATGGCCCGTTAACGGATGAGGGGGTGGGGGGTTCTGGAAAGCAATAGGAACAGAGGAAGAGCGGGGGGGATGGCTTGCTCTATAACGGTTTCCACACCAGGGCTGACTTTGTGGTCGAAAGACGCCTATTTCCCTTTGTTTCCTGGATACCGTTATTTTAATATGTAAGGGATGGGGGAGGGTCCAAACGGGAGGGGATGGGTTCCTCTTGGGTGGCTTTAGCCGTGGTGTCTTCGACACCACAAAGGCTGATTTTGAGGTCCAAACTCTTCTACGTCCTCCCGTTCCCGAGATATAGCCCGTTAAAGGATGAGGGGGTATTTGAGTTTAGGGACAAACAGGAAGAAGACGGGAAACGTGGTGGGGAATGGATACCTCTGTGGTGGTTTCGACCTCGTGGTGTCTCCGACACCACTAAGGCTGAATCCGTGGTCAAAATTTGCCTATCTAGTTTGGTTCCAGAGATATCCGCTTTTTTAGGAATTACTGCCGTACCGCACCGCGCCGTGTCGTAGGCCTTTAGGGTAGATGTTCCTGTTGACCTAGCTGGGTCTACCCTATTCCGATTTCGGCGCGGGTGGGCTCGTTTGTTCGGTCTTGTTGAGCTCTTTTTGGTAGGTCAGGTTTCGGGGTCCAATTTAGGGGTATGGGGTTGGGGGGGGTTTCTAATTTGGAGACTAAATAAGGTAGTTTTGAGGGGAGGAGGGTGGTGGTGTATTGGGGGAGGGGGATTTTGAAGGGACGTATTCTACCTTTTGGAAACCAACACTGAGGGGGGCCTTGGCTTGGTGACCTTGTTATTGGTTTTTACAAAATTAAAACTGCAGTTTTCCGCCAAGCACTTCCCTCACTTAAGGAGTAACGGCTTTCGTCCTTTTTAAGGCGCGTGGGTTTTGGGGTTTCGGCTGAGAAAGGGGGATTTTTCCTTTCCTCCGGTCTGCGTTTTGGATTTTTCGGGCAAGGGGTTTGCGTGTAAGGTAGCCTGTTAAACGGGGTAGTTGGACTTCCACCACCGCAAAAGATGTGGTTTTTTAACTTCCCATGCACCGAAAAATCCAAAATTTGGCTGAAATGTGGGTTTGTCTGGTTACTGTACCCTCTCAAAAACTTGAGTGTATACAGCCCCTTTTCAACCCCCAGAGGTACAATTTCAAAAATTTGCTGTGTATATTCCTACAAGATTTAGGTTTTTATCAATGCCTATGGATTTTAAAAATATAAATTGGGGCAGTTTCCGTGGAGAGACCCTTAACTTATATAAAAAAGATTTTACAAAAAATTTTGGGGTTGAATTGGCCAACCCCCGATTTTTACAAATATTAAATGCTAAATATCTTAAAAACTACCAGTCTGTTTTTCATCAAATTTTAACTATATGTAGATCACTCTTATCCTAATTTTTAGAGTCCATAAAAAACATATGTTGTCGATTTGGTTATCCCGGAAACTTAAATTGAAAATACAAAAAATTTGCACCTTGTTTTTGAAGGTCTTCCAGGAGGTATTTCCTGGATGTCTTTTAGTCTCCCGGCTCCACTTCCGCGTCGCTCTCGGAAAACGGTCTCAGATCCTGTTCCAACCCTCGGGAACACCGACCTCGTTACACGTGGTTTCTGGTTTTTCTTCGTTATCTCCGGGACCCCAAATCGGAAAATTCCAAGTGAGGTGTCCAGAGATAGGTCTTCTTGCCGCGCACCTGGCTGCAGTCACAGAATGTTTTGTGCCCACTCAAAATCGAGCAGCGTCACGCTCCGAAGCTTTTTTGAAGTGATTTTTCGCGGTTTTCCGCCACAATTTTCAACTTTTCACCACCGGAATTTCACGATTGTATGCGCCTTTGCAATGCGCTTTTAATGATGTATCGCACTTATACTATTTCGCGAAAAAACCTATTTTTACGATTTTTCGAGCGCGGTGCGGCTTAAAAGTGATCCGATCGCGGCGGGGGGTGCCGTGCAACTCGCCAGGGGTTAGGTTAGGTTAGGTTAGGTTAGGTTAGGTTAGGTTAGGTTAGGTTAGGTTAGGTTAGGTTAGGTTAGGTTAGGTTAGGTTAGGTTAGGTTAGGTTAGGTTAGGTTAGGTTAGGTTAGGTTAGGTTAGGTTAGGTTAGGTTAGGTTAGGTTAGGTTAGGTTAGGTTAGGTTAGGTTAGGTTAGGTTAGGTTAGGTTAGGTTAGGTTAGGTTAGGTTAGGTTAGGTTAGGTTAGGTTAGGTTAGGTTTTTTTTTTTTTTTTTTTTTTTTTTTTTATTATTAGGCAGGAGTGGGAAATCCTCATGGACGAATCGGCCGCCCACTCTGTGAGACGACCGAGACAGTGCCGGACTCTTACCGGCTAAAACCCACTCCTGCCTTTTCTCGAGTCTCCCCTGACATGATCAGAGTCCTTGTGAGACGTCAGGACATTATTGATAAATTTTGTTTTTGTTTAGGTGCAGGTTAGTGTTTCCTTCTTAAATTTAGCTTAAATTGAACTCAACTTATCCTATTTTCAGCTTACTATATTTACTTAAATATAAGACTTATTTTACTTATGATAATTTATGTTCCTATATGTACTTTATTCTAATGCCTTATGTTTTACAACTTAATTAATATTTATACGACTTAATTTCTTATATGCTAGTTTAATATATTCTAATTAATATATATCTAGCAACATTTCTATTCTATTTATTTCTTAAAGTAACAGATTTGGCAATATCTATACAGAACTCGACGAACCCTTCTCTGGTCTTTTTATTTGAGATAAGCTCGGGGAAGTTGCTTGAAACCATCCTGCACTCCAGTTTATTTTCTACCTCGTATCTTTTCAGGGCGTAGACGGGGCATTCAGTCAAGATGTGCAAGACGGTTTCCGGTGTCCCGGGTTGACAGATGCACGATGGGTCATCTTTGCACCTGAATCGGTGCAAGTACTCCGAGAACCCACCGTGCCCCGTAAGTACTTGGGTGGTAATCTTCATTGGGACCATCTGTCGGACTGTTTTGTAGGAAAGCAGAATGTCGGGGAAGAACATTTTGGTGACACCTGCTGTGGTGCCTTCTTTGTACCTACGGTTCCATTCATCAATCGACCCCTTTCGAATCTGTCGCTTGATGAATGAAACCGGGCACAGGTCATAGTTAGGTTTGGTCTTCATTTTGAGGGCTGCGTCCTTCGCGAGTTCATCCGCCCTTTCGTTCCCTGCAAGTCCCGCGTGTGCCTTGACCCAGAACAAAGACACAGTTTTGTTCTGGTCGTCTATCGCTCTTAGGTTCCTGCGTGTTTCTACAGCCAGGGGGTGTGTTGTATTGGCGTTAGTGATGGTCTCCAGCGCCGATCTGGAGTCGCTATATATACCATAGCTCTCCTCACTTCTTCGACGTATTTCCTCAGTGGCTCTGCATACCGCGAGGAGTTCCGCCTGGTATACCGTGCAGTATGGAGCCAGCCGCAGTTTAATGGCCTTAATCTCTGCAGCACTATCCCATAGGGTTAGTGCTGCTCCCACCTTATCCTCGATCCGGCTACCATCCGTGAATATTCGGACAGTCTGGTTGTTGTGGCTGTCCACTTGTTCTTGGTCCACCAAGCTCACGAACTCCATCGCGGTATGTTTCCCCGGGTGAGGTGTGCTAGAGTACTCCACTCTACGCTCGACCTCTCTGTCTGCCAGCTCCGGTCGGGGCACCCCTCTCCTCGCCTCATACAGTGCAGCTGCCTCCTGTATGCGGAGGTCGAGTGGCAGTATTCCAGCCAGAACTAGCGCTGAGTGGAGAGAGGCCGTACGATACGCCCCGCACATTTTTTGTGCGAAGCCCCTTTGGACCGCATTTAATTGGCGTTGAACACCCAACTTTTTGGACGCTGATGACCAAGCGCCAGCCGCGTATGTGATGATGGGCTCCACAGTGGCAGTATATATAATACGGACTATTTCCGGGTGGAGGCCCCAGCTGACTTTAGCTGCTCTTGACAGCTGCTTGTAGACACCAAGTGCCTTTTTGCAGACGTTAGCCGTATGGCTGTTGAAGGTCAACTTGGCGTCCACTGTGAGCCCCAGGATCTTAATTTCCGAGGACATGCCAATGTCGATCCCCCCCATGGTCAGGTGTGGCGTGTCATGTTTAAGTTTTCTGGTGACTACCATGGCGCAAGTTTTGTGTGGCGCGAACTTAAGCTTATTCATGACACCCCACTCCCGAACATGTTCAAGAGCGGCATTGGCCTGTCCCTGGATTTCCTGAGCTGTTTCTCCCGAAAACACGATCACCACATCGTCCGCGAAGGCCTGGCAATAATGGCCTCGCTGCGTGAGACTCTCCAGCAATGGATTCAGCACCAAGTTCCATAAAATGGGGCCGCCTATCGATCCCTGGACACACCCTTTGTTGGTAGGTTTGGCGAACTCATGGCCAGCATACCTTACCCGGACCTTACGGTCGCTTAGGTAGCTGGCTATCAACCTCCTGAGATTCGCGGGGCATTTCTCTTCAGCCAGTCTGACCTTTATGGCTGGCCACCACGCACTGTCAAAGGCGCCCTCTATGTCCAGAGAAACCATCGTTGTCAGCTTTTTCTCTTGGAGTTTTGCTCTCACGTGGGATATCAAGTCATAGAGGGCGTCTTCCGTGCTGCGCTGTGGCATAAAGCCATACTGGCGGGGACTTATTCGAGGTGCCAGGTGCCAAACAAGCCTCCTAACCACCATCTTCTCGAGGATCTTGCCCATCACCGGTAGCAATCCAATTGGCCTGTAGGACTTGGGACTGGTGTAGTTGTCCTTGCCAGGCTTCCTCAGCACCACCACAGTGGCCTCTTTCCACAATGTGGGGAAGTGCGTCAATTGCCAGCACTTGTTGAATATGGCCAGGTGCAGTTCCGCGTCCCGCGATATCACTCGCTGGCAGATGTCGGCTGTGAAACCGTCCACTCCGGGTGCCTTCTTAGGGTTAAAGCTCCCCGTCGCAAATTTGAGCTCCTCCGTCGTAAACTCTGGGTCATGGATCTCATCATGACACCAGTCGTTTATTCGGTCTGCAAGAGCTCTGGTCCGACGATGGTCTGGAGTATCCTCCTCTTCTGCATCCTCCGGGTAGAAAGTTTCTGCCAGTAATCTCGCAGAGCCTTCCTGCCCTGCTTCCTTTCCGTTCCACACCAGTGGCAGATCTTCTTGGCGTTTTGTAGTATTCTTTATGACCCTATATATCCCCTCCCAAACCCCTTCCCTGTTTTGTCTCTCACAGAATCCCTTCCAACTTTCCGTAGTGCGTTTTTTGACCTCTAATTCATACCTTTCTTTCTCTTTCAGGTACGACGCGACCACACCTTCTCTACGCGACGGAGCGGCACATCGGATTCTTCTCTTCCTGGTGGCGACATCGTGCTTCATGGCTTCAAGTTCTTTGGACCACCACGGCAAAGTGAGTGTATTAATTTCTTTTTTCTGGGGTATTGCTTCGTTGCATGCCGTTGTTATCGTTTCTGTAACTTTTTCAATTAAGTTGTCTAAATTTTCTTTACTGTTAATTTTATCTACCTGTACTTTATTAATATCGTATTCTATTTTTAATTGGTCCATTTTTTCAAAAAACAGTTCCCAATTAGCTTTTTTTGTATTGTATTTTCGAGTAGTTCTTCTAATTTGTATGCCTTTACCTTTTTTAAGTTTAATTTTCATGATTATGCCGTTATGGTCCGAACTCGTTACGTCTTCGGCCACCGTCCATTCCTCCACCAGGTCGAGGAGGTCCTCTGTGCATAGAGTTACGTCAACGTGGCTCGTAATCCTACGTCCACCTCTGATGGTGTCGAAGGTGGGCTTGTTTCCACAATTGAGTACATGGAGACTCAGCTCTCCGATCATTCCTAAGAGATCTTCACCTCTATCGTCGATGGCGTTACTGCCCCACCACGCACTTTTGGCGTTGGCATCCCCTCCAATAATGGCTTTCCTGGGCTCTAGCTCTTTCATCATGGCTGTTAAGTGGTCCAAGTATGGCCCAATGGGTTGGTCCGGCTCAAAGTAGTACGAGACGGCGAGAATGTCCCACGCGCTTGTTCGTAGCTTCACCACCACGATATTGTTGGTGGTGAATTTTGGGCACTGCTCGACGTCGATGTCCTTGTTGTACACGACTATCGCAGCCTTTACAGTGCCTTCGCCGTTGTTCGAATTTTGGAACACTCTAGCCCCCCCGTACGACTTCATTGCCTTAATGCTTCCAACATACGGCTCCTGGACCAGTGCGATGGCTATTTTGCGCTTCGCTGCCTCAAGCATAAGCTCGTTTGTTGCCAGTTGTTTGCGTTGGAGGTTAGCCTGCGCCACGACGTACACCTGCTCGATCCCCGGGACAACCTTAGCAGTATGCTATTGCGGTTCGAGCTAATGCATCCCATTTCCTACGCACCGGGCATTCATTACTGTAGACCGTGTGGTCTGTACTCTCGTGCCTTTCTTTGAGACAGTTCCTACACGTCGGCCTTTCGCCCGTTGCCTGCCCGGTACATTCAGCCTTGTGATGAGGCCCACCGCAAAAGTTGCACAGGTCCACAGGCTCCGTACACAGCTTTCGGCCGTGCCCATACGCCAAACACTTTGTGCATTGTATGAGCGGTGTCTGGTCTTGCACTCTGACGCACTGCAAATCAATGTAAATTCTGCCAGCCGAGGTAAGTCTCTGCCATAGCTTCGGTGTCACCTGTAGGACGACGTGGCTCTCAAGCGAGTTCCGTGCCCTTCTTCGGTACTTCACAGTGGCAGTTGCTTCCTCAGCTGTCAGATCCTCCAGCAGACGGGCGTTCTGGGCCTTTATGGCAGTCAAGATGTCCTCGTCGCTATTATAGGATAAGAGGTCCCTGATTATAACGAGTGGGTTACGGTTTTTAGCTTCTTCCACTTTCAGGTTTTTATCCTTCTTGAGTTCAGCTGTTGTTCTTGCCATCTCTTCTTTGCTATTGAAGCTCAGGATAACCCTCTTGTCCTTGACTTTTCGGACCCTCTCGATCTGCAGGCCACTCTTCTTCGCGTCCAGTACCTGCTTCACCCTCCCGACCACTTCTGCACTGGTGTCCATTGTGACGTCGGACGACACAATGACGGAGTGCTTCGGCTTTAGACCCCAGGTGTTTTGGGGTGCGGTCAGGGCTTCCGCATAAGTAGGAGCTCTCCCTTTGATTTCGGAGACCATTCTTCCCATTTCTTGGGTGGTCTCTTCGAGAGCTCGAATCTCCTTTAAGATTTCTCCATCGCTGTGTCGTTCTCTGTCAGTTGTCTCTTGGGCCTCTTTCTGTTCCTGCACTGCCACCTGCAACTGCTTGATCATTTGGTTGCCCTCCGTCACTATCCGAGTTTGCTCTTCTAGTGCGGAGCGCAACCAAGTGATATTGTCCAATTCGTCCACTTGTTTCTTTTCCTTCTGACCCTCACCACCATTCCGTTGACTCCGACCACTGTCATTTTGTTCATCTGCCACTTTTATTAATTGGAACATTCGGTCTAGTGCCGCTACAGCCGTATTCTTTAGTTCCAGTTTGGTGTTTTTTGAGTTATTAAGGCTGAGTTTGGCCTTATGCAGGCAAGCTCTCGCCTCCGCTGTGATGCTGGGGTAACAGGTCCCGGTCTGCTTTACTGGTGTTAAATCGCTTGCCGGGACGCGACTCGTCTCTTGATGGCCGGTAGTATCTCGAGATGTACTCGGTGAGGCATCACTCTTAGGGTTGGCCGGAGACTTGACCTGGATCTTGGCTTTGCCGGCCTCCCAGTCCCCAATGCTTCGTCTCACAGAGGGAAGCGAGGGTTCGGTCTTTTCTGCTGAGCGCGGCGAGCCTTTTGAACCCGACGAGCCCGCACCTGCCTTGGCTGGAGTACGAAACATGGCACTAGAGCGAGTGAATGTCAAGTTCATATGTCGGTCAGAGGAGACGGTTCTAGACTTCGTATCCCTGTAAAGGGGGGATAGTCAAAAGAAAAACTAAATATAGTATACACGAAACAATACGATTCTTCGTATACACTAAATGTCAAAGATCCCTGACGAGGAGGGATTAAAAGTTATGTTAATATAAATCGTAGATTTATTAAAAATGTCCTGTAGCCGTTATTTTGGCGCTGGATGAGCACCAAAACAAGGTTACGTGTCGTAAGGAGTCAAACAATTTGATACGACGTCAATCCCAAAACAAAAAATTTCTGACAAAATTCCTGTCTTCTCTTCCTATATAGAGGTCGGCGAAAACCGGGAGGGTGGGTGGGCAAATTTTTGTATTTCTCTGCGAGCTAGACGGGCGTGCGAGGTGTCCAGAGACGCGTCTCGTCGCGAGCAAGCCCACAGGAACGTTTTCGGAATTACTTCGGGAACAAAAAATTTGAAAGGTGGTCAAAAAATGTGTTTTTTGATGGAAAATCGAAGTTTTCAGCGACCCGGAGGGGTTTCGATTCGCGCGCAGCGCCGGGAAACCTAGGTTAGTGTGGCGAGAACTCGATTCCTCAAAAATGATCGGAATCTAATGATGGGATTGAAAGTTATAGACTTTTGTATGAGATTTGTATGGAAAATTTTAGAAAATGAAAATTTTTGATGTTTCCGTCAAGCTAGACGTGCGTGCGAGGTGTCCAGAAACACGTAATTTCGCGAGCTAGCCCACAGGAACGTTTCCAGCACTACTTTGGGAACAAAATTTTGCAGGGTGGTCAAAAAACCACTTTTTTTGAGTTTTTACAGGAAAACCAAGTTTTCAGCGACCTGGATGGATTTCGATTCGCGCGCAGCGCCGGGAAACCTAGGTAAGTATGGCGAGAACCTGATTCCTGAAAAGAACGGGAATCTAATGGCAAATTTGGAAGTTATTGAATTCTGAAGGTGTAAAGTCAAAAGTACAGGAACCCCTTAAGGGAAGTCAAAAATTTTTTGTCAGTTGGCAAGCGGACGCCTAAAAATAATGTTCACGCGCGAAAACCGCTTCAAAAACGCAATACAGAGCTCGAAGATATCGCCGGTTAGGTTAGGTTAGGTTAGGTTAGGTTAGGTTAGGTTAGGTTAGGTTAGGTTAGGTTAGGTTAGGTTAGGTTAGGTTAGGTTAGGTTAGGTTAGGTTGGGGGACCCCCTCACACTGTTTGCGTCCACGTCGCGTCCCCTGGAAACGGCCCAGTTCTGTCACCGTAACGGAGTGGCAGACTGGGTACGGCCAAAGTACAGTGTGCTCGTAGCTCTTTTTATTCTATTGCGGTTTTATCTTTTTGCGGGAAGCTACGAATCTGGCGGAGGTTATGCCTAAGCCCAAGCGGGACGCCCAAGGGCGTTTCCTAAAAGGCCCTTCTCAGGGCCAACCCAACGGCCCTTCTCAGGGCCAACCCAAAGGCCCTTCTCAGGGCCAACCCAAAGGCCCTTCTCAGGGCCAATCCGACGCTTCGGCGTCCGAAGCTAGCCGCGCGCCGTCTGCAGCTAGCTTCTTCGGAACGGCGGACGAGACGTCGGACTCAGACGAGTCCCTCGTCAGCGTATCGGACGCTGGTGATTTGCGGTCGCGCAAGCGGACATACCGCAAACAAGGGTCCGATGGTTCCTCGGCCTCGGGCTCGACGGGGCTGTCTAAGCCCAAAAAGTCGGCGACAGCCGCAGACACCCACTCAGTGGGTCTCGCGGATGCCAAACGCCAGCTAGACCTGGCTCGGCGGACACAGCTGCAACAAGAACTGGAAGAGATGGTTGCTCTCAAGGAGCAACGGGCGCGTGCCGCCCGGGCCAAGTCGGGGTACGGCGCTTCTCGCGTGCTCTACACCGACTACTCTGTTGCGGAACTGGAGCGTATGGCGGAGGAGGACGAAGAGGAGATTGCGGTGGTCGCCTCCAAGTCTTCTCATCTGAAAGGGACGTTCCAGAAGTCCCTTAAGTGTAGGGCCGCGAGCATGCGCGGCATCGTGGAGGAGCTGGTCCGGCGGACAGCAACGGACGAAACGCGGCAGCTGCAGGCGAAGGTGGACCGCCTGCAGCTGGAGGTCAGCCAGCTTCATCAGAAGCTGGCTGACGCCACCGCCCGCCCTAGTCAGGGCCCGACGCCTGCCGTGGAAGCCCCCGCCTCCAGCCTTGAGGATGTAATTCGCAAGGTGGTTATGGAGGAGCGGGCTTTCACCCGATCCTGCTTGGCAGGAATAGAGGACCGGCTCTTGCCGGAGAAGCGTCTCCGACCACCGCTTGCGGCAGACAAGAGGCAAAGCCTGCCGGGGCCGTCCTCGCAGGAGGAAGACGCCCAACTCCCGTCCACCACTCCGTCCAACCAGGAGGGTTGGATCGAGGTGGTCGGGAAGGGGAAAGGAAAGGGCAAGGGCAAGAGGACGAAGGCCGTCTCTGCTGCCCCCGCCACCACGCCTCCCAGCCAGTCGCAGACGACTGGGAGGAGCAAGGGGAAGGCCAAGGGCCGAAAGGCGGCAGCGGCCGCCCCCGTCGTCCCCGCCACAACGCCTCCCAGCCAGCCTGGCAAGGGTAAGGGCAAAAGGAGGGGAAAGTTGGTTCCCCCAAATTCCGCAGCCGTCGTGGTGACGCTCACTGCGGAGGCTGCGGAGCGCGGGGAAACCTACGCTTCAATTTTAATGCGGGCGCGTGCCAATGCCGATCCCACCCAACTGGGGATCGGCAAAGTCTCCTGCCGGCGCACCCAAACCGGGGCTCGTATATTTGAGTTCCCGGGGGCGGAGGGCAGCACCAGTGCCGACCTCTTCGCAGCCAAGCTGCGGGAGGTCGTCGCAGACGCGGCCAAGGTGGCCCGACCGGTCAAGTCGGCGGCCATAGAAGTGACCGAGCTCGATGACTCGGTCACCAAGGAGGAGGTGGTGGCGGCTGTCGCAGCCATTGGTGGCTGCAGCACCGCAGCGGTGCAAGGCCGGGACATCAGGACCGGCCGCGGCGGCATGGGCACTATTCGGCTCGAGTGCCCAGTCGCCGTTGCCAAAGCCGTCCTTGACAAAGGATGGCTCGCCGTCGGCTTTAGCTCGGGTGCAGTCCGAGCACTTGTAGACCAGCCTCTGCGCTGCTACAGGTGCTTCGGCATCGGCCACACCCGGGCCCTCTGTCCGTCCAAGGTCGATAGGACGGACAGCTGCTACCGCTGCGGCAAGGACGGCCATAAAGCGGTCTCATGCACGGCTGCCAAGCCGCATTGCGCGGTTTGTGCCGCCAGCAGCCGCCCGGCAGGCCATATAATGAAGGGGAGGATGTGCAATCCTCCCCCTACGAGGGGCAAAGCGCAGGCGCCAGCTGGGCCTGTTGCTAGCACAGCTGCGGAGGAGGGGGGTGCGATGTCCGACTAATGGATAGAGTCGAACATCGCATCCTTCAGACGAACACCAACCACTGCCGGGCAGCCCAGGATCTGCTGATGCAGACCATGGCTGAGTGGTTGGTGGACTTGGCGGTGGTCGCCGAGCCTTACTCGGTCCCTGGCAGCTGGCTAGGCGACCGGGACGGCTTGGTGGCGTTGGTGTCGCGGTCTTCCACAGACTCCCCTCCCCTCTCGCTCTTAGAGAGGGGACCGGGATACGTGGCCGCCGCGTGGGGAGATCTGGCCCTGGTGGGGGTCTACTTCTCCCCTAACCGCCCTCTCTCAGACTTTGAGGACTTCCTGGAGGTCCTCACTGCTGTCGTAGCGAGGGCGGCGCCACGCCAGGTCGTGGTGTTGGGCGACCTGAACGCCAAGTCGGAGGCCTGGGGCAACCCGGCTGCCTCCTGCAACGTCCGGGGACGCGCCGTCGTGTTTTGGTCGGCGTCATGCGGCGTGTCCCTCCTCAACAGGGGGGCGGTCCACACATGTGTGCGGCAACAGGGAGGGTCGGTGGTCGACGTGTCGTTTGCCACCCCCGTCCTTGCCGCACGCATTGTGAACTGGCGGGTTGAGATGGTGGAGACATTGTCGGACCACAGATATGTGCGGTTCGACATCTCCACCCAGCATGGCTCCCGGGGGGAGATGGCTCGCTCTGGCAGGTCTCCCTTCCCTCGGTGGGCCCTCACTCGCCTGGACCGCGAGGCAGCCAAGGAGGCTGCCTTCCTGCAGGACTGGCTGTCGCCCCCTGTCGAGGTCCTGGACGTGGACTCCGCAGCGGCCCAGCTGAGGGGATCCCTGACCGAGGTGTGCAACTCTAGCATGCCTCGGTCCCATCGTCCGCCTCCCCGTCGTGCCGTCTACTGGTGGTCGGAGGAGTTGGCAGGCCTCCGGGCCACCTGCGTGGCGGCCCGTAGGGCCTACACGCGGAGCCGTCGGCGCAGCGCGCGTAGCCAGACAGACGAGGACCGTCTCTACGCTTCCTACCGGGAGGCAAAGGCGGCCCTCAAGTCGGCTATGTGCGCTGCCAAGGACTCGGCAAGGGCCGAAATGTTAGAGGGTCTCGATCGGGATCCCTTTGGGAGACCATACAGGGCGGCGCGGAACCAACTGCGGCCCCATGGTCCCCCATTGACCGAGACCCTCGAGCCGGCGCTACTGGATGGGGTGGTCCGGTCCCTGTTTCCGCGCAGGACCGACTTCACCCCACCAACGATGGACCCCCCGCGGGGGGCGGTACCACCGGCGGAGGCAGACGTGCCCCCGGTGACGGAGGAAGAGATCCGTGAGGGTCTTCTTGGCCTCCGCGCCAAGAAGACGGCCCCCGGTCCGGACGGCGTCCCAGCACGGGTGGTGGCTATAGCTGCCGCTCAAATGGAGGACAGATTTCGGGACCTTTTCAGCGCGTGCCTCGCGTCTGGAAGGTTCCCGAAACTGTGGAAGGAGGGGCAGCTATGCCTCCTCCGCAAGGAGGGACGCCCAGCGGACTCCCCCTCGGCATACCGACCCATCGTCCTGCTTGATGAGGTCGGCAAAATGTTCGAGGGGATCATCGCCTGCCGGCTCAACAGCCATCTGCGGGGGGTAGGGCCAGACCTGTCGGACGCCCAGTTTGGTTTCCGACAGGGGCGTTCGACCATCGACGCACTGGCCCTACTGAAGGGGCAGGTGAAGGGGGCGGTCGAGGCTGGGGACGGAGTTATGGCAGTGTCGTTCGACATAGCCAACGCCTTCAACTCCGTCCCCCACTCGACGATATTGGAGGCACTCCGCTATCATGGAGTGCCCCAATACTTGCGGGCTCTCCTGGCCGACTACTTGGAGGACCGGGAGGTCCTCCTCGTAGACAAAACGGCCAGGTTGCGGCGGTACGGCGCAGAGTGCGGTGTTCCACAGGGGTCGGTACTTGGGCCCCCCCTGTGGAACATCGGGTTCGATTGGCTCCTGCGGGGAGCCCTCCTCCGTGGCACGAGTGTCATCTGCTACGCGGATGACACTCTGCTCACTGCCCGGGGGAGGACATTTGGGGAGGCGGCCTGTCTGGCCTCGGCTGGCGGATCCTTGGTCGCAGGGAGGATCCGCCGCCTGGGGTTGAGGGTGGCGCTGAACAAGACCGAGGCCGTGTTCTTTCGCGGGCCTCGGCAGCGCTGCCCTCCAGATGCCCACATCAATGTGGAGGGCATCAGGGTGGGGGTCCAGGCCCAGATGAAGTATCTGGGCCTGGTACTGGACAGCAGGTGGCGCTTCGGCCCGCATTTCAGCGGGCTGTCGACGCGCCTGCTGAAGGCCGCCGGCGCCCTGTCCTGGCTCCTCCCTAACCTGGGGGGACCCAGCGCGCGATGCCGGCGCTTGTATGCCGGCATCTTAAGGAGTATGGCCCTCTACGGGGCCCCAATCTGGGCGGACTCCCTCAGCAGGAGGGAGAATGCGACAGCCATCCGCAGGCCACAAAGGGCCATTGCACAGCGGGTGGCGAGGGCCTACCGGTCGGTAGGCTTTTCGGCGGCGTGCGCTCTGGCGGGCACCCCTCCTTGGGAGTTGGAGGCTTGGGTGCTCGCCAGGGTGTACGAATGGACGGCTCGCCGAAAAGCGCTCGGGGAGCGCCCTGTCGCAGAGGAGCGGGAGGCGGTGCGGAGGGAGGCGAGGGACGCCATTGTCGTCCATTGGACGCAGGACCTCGCCTCCGCCACCTTTGGTCGTCGGACCCTGGACGCGCTCGGTCCAGTCTTGCGAGACTGGCTCGAGCGCCCGCACGGCTTCCTTTCCTTCCGTCTGGTGCAGGTGTTGTCAGGCCACGGCTGTTTCGGCACGCACCTGCACCGGATCGGGAGGGAGGAGACACCGGCGTGTCACGACTGCGGCGCGGCGGAGGACACGGCGCAGCACACACTGGAGGTGTGCCCAGCTTGGTCCGAGCCGCGTCGCAGTCTCACTGCGGAGATCGGACGGGACCTCTCCCTTCCCAGCGTGGTCAGATGCATGCTGGGGAGTGAGGAGTCCTGGGCCGCGGTCGCCTCCTTTTGCGAGGATGTCATCTCGCAGAAGGAGGCGGCGGAGCGCGCGCGGGAGGACGATCCTCTCGCTGCGCCGCTCCGCAGACGAAGGCGAGGTCGGAGAAGACGTCTTCTTCTCCCACCTCGCGGTGGTGATGGGCGGGCGACAGGCGCGGGGGCGCCTCCGCCCGCATTGCACGCATCACCACCATCATCGTCGGAGGTTCCCGGCCCTCCCCCAACGGGGGGGGCGTGAAGGGCCCGCTGTGAAGGCGGGCGGTCGTCGGAGGTGGACTGGACGTAAAGGCTACGCCGATCTCCCAGTCCACCCCCACTATGACGTTGCGGGAATTTCGTTGCTGGGTTGTTTTAGTGGGTATACCGGGCTTGCCCGGGGAGTCCCACATACCCCTCCCACTCCCCCGAGTGAGAGGGTATGCGTAATGCATTTTTTCCCAGCCGAAACAAAAAAAAAAAAAAAAAAAAGGTTAGGTTAGGTTAGGTTAGGTTAGGTTAGGTTAGGTTAGGTTGGGGGACCCCCCACACTGTTTGCGTCCACGTCGCGTCCCCTGGAAACGACCCAGTTCTGTCACCGTAACGGAGTGGCAGACTGGGGTTCGGCCAAAGATCAGTGTGCATTCGTAGCGTTTTATTTTAATCTGGAGGTTTTTAGCTGCGATCTCGGCGGAGGCAATATGCCTAAACCCAAGCGGGACGCCCAAGGGCGTTTCTTAAAAGGCCCTTCTCAGGGCCAACCCAACGGCCCTTCTCAGGGCCAACCCAACGGCCCTTCTCAGGGCCAGTCTGACGCTTCGGCGTCAGAAGCTAGCCGCGCGCCGTCTGCGGCCAGCTTTTTTAGGAGGGCAGACGAGACGTCGGACTCAGACGAGTCACTCGTCAGCGTCTCAGACGCGGGCAATTCGCGGTCGCGGAAGCGTGCCGCGCGTCGCAAGAGCGGGTCCGAGGGTTCCTCGGCCTCGGGCTCGACGGGGCTGCCAAAGGCGAAACGGCCTGCGACAGCCGCTGACACCCACTCAGTGGGTCTCGCAGATGCCCAACGCCAGCTGGACCTGGCTCGGCGGGCACAGCTCCAGGAGGAGCTGGAGGAGATGGTTGCTCTTAAGGAGCAGCGAGCGCGTGCCGCCCGGGCCAAGTCCGGATACGGCGCGTCCCACGTCCTTTACTCGGACTTCTCCGTTGTGGAGCTCGAGCGGATGGCGGAGGAGGACGAGGAGGGGATTGTGGAGGTTGCCGCAAAGTCCTCGCACTTAAAAGGGACTTTCCAAAAGTCCCTTAAATGCAGGGCCGCGAGCTTGCGCGGCATTGTAAAGGAGCTTGTCAGCCGGACGAGCACCGACGAGACGAGGCAGCTGCAGGCGAAAGTGGATCGCCTGCAATCGGAGGTCAGCCAGCTTCATCAGAAGTTGGCTGACGCCACCGCCCCGCCAAGTCAGGGCACGTCGCCTGCCGTGGAAGCCCCCGCCTCCAGCCAACTTGAGGATGTTATCCGCAAAGTGGTTATGGAGGAGCGGGCTTTCACCCGAGCCTGCTTTGCGGGCATTGAGGACCGGCTCTTGCCGGAGCAGCGCCTCCGACCGCCGCTTGCGGCGGACAAGAGGCGAGTCGAGCCGGGGCCGTCCTCGCAAGTGGAGGACGCAAATCTCCCTTCGACCACTCCGTCCAACCAGGAGGGCTGGATCGAGGTGGTCGGGAGAGGGAAGAACAAGGGCAAGGCCAGGAAGACAGCGACAGCCGTCTCTGCTGTCCCTGCCTCCACGCCTCCCAGCCAGGCGCAAACGCAGACCGGGAAGGGAAAGGGGAAAGGCAAGGGCCAAAAGGCGGCAAAGGCCGCCCCCGCCGTCCCTGCCACCACGCCTCCCAGCCAGTCACAGGTGACTGGCAAGGGGAAGAGGAAGGGGAGAAGGAGGGGGAAGCTTGCTCCCCCACAGTCCGCAGCCGTCGTGGTGACGCTCACTGCGGAGGCTGCGGAGCGCGGGGAGACTTACGCGTCCGTACTTGTACGGGCGCGTGCCAATGCCGATCCCACCCAACTGGGGATCGGCAAAGTTACTTGCAGGCGGACCCAAACTGGGGCTCGAATTTTCGAGTTCCCAGGGGCGGAGGGCAGCGCCAGCGCCGACCTCTTCGCAGACAAGCTGCGGGAGGTCATCGCAGACGCGGCCAAGGTGGCCCGACCTGTGAAATCGGCGGCCATAGAGGTGACGGACCTCGACGACTCCGTCACCAAAGAGGAGGTAGTGGCGGCGGTCGCAGCGATTGGTGGCTGCAGCGTCGCAGCGGTACAGGGCCGAAACATTAGGATCGGCCGCGGTGGCATGGGTCTCATTCGTCTCGAGTGCCCAGTCGCCGCCGCCAAAGCCGTCCTAAACAAGGGACGGCTCGCCGTCGGGTTCAGTTCCGGTGTGGTCCGGGCACTTGGTGAGCAGCCTTTACGCTGCTTCAGGTGCTTCGGCATCGGACACACTGGAGCCCTCTGTCCGTCCAAGGTCGACAGGGCGGACACCTGCTACCGCTGCGGCAAGGACGGCCACAAAGCCGCCTCCTGCACGGCCGCCAAGCCGCACTGCTCAGTGTGCGCCGCCAGTGGCCGCCCGGCAGGCCATGTTATGAAGGGGAGGACGTGCAATCCTCCCCCTAAGAGGGGCAAAGCGCAGGCGCCAGCTGGGCCTGTTGCCAGCACAGCTGCGGAGGAGGGGGGTGCGATGTCCGACTAATGGATAGAGTCGAACATCGCATCCTTCAGACGAACACCAACCACTGCCGGGCAGCCCAGGATCTGCTGATGCAGACCATGGCTGAGTGGTTGGTGGACTTGGCGGTGGTCGCCGAGCCTTACTCGGTCCCTGGCAGCTGGCTAGGCGACCGGGACGGCTTGGTGGCGTTGGTGTCGCGGTCTTCCACAGACTCCCCTCCCCTCTCACTCTTAGAGAGGGGACCGGGATATGTGGCCGCCGCGTGGGGGGATCTGGCCCTAGTCGGGGTCTACTTCTCCCCTAACCGCCCTCTTCCAGACTTTGAGGACTTCCTGGAGGTCCTCACTGCAGTCGTCGGGAGGGCGGCGCCACGCCACGTCGTGGTTTTGGGCGACCTAAACGCCAAGTCGGAGGCCTGGGGCAACCCGGCTGCCTCCTGCAACGTCCGGGGTCGCGCCGTCGAATTTTGGTCGGCGTCATGCGGCGTGTCCCTCCTCAACAGGGGGGCGGTCCACACATGTGTGCGGCAGCAGGGTGGGTCGGTGGTCGACGTTTCGTTTGCCACCCCCGTCTTAGCCGCACGCATCGTGAACTGGCGGGTGGAGCTGGTGGAGACCTTGTCGGACCACAGATATGTGCGGTTCGACATCTCCACCCAGCATGGCTCCCGGGGGGAGATGGTCCGCTCTGGCAGGCCTCCCTTCCCGCGGTGGGCCCTCACTCGCCTGGACCGCGAGGCAGCCAAGGAGGCTGCCTTCCTGCAGGACTGGCTGTCGCCCCCTGTCGAGGCCCTGGACGTCGACGCAGCAGCAGCCCAGCTGAGAGGATCCCTGACCGAGGTATGCAACTCCAGCATGCCTCGGTCCCGTCGTCCGCCTCCCCGTCGTGCCGTCTATTGGTGGTCGGAGGAGCTGGCAGGCCTCCGGGCCACCTGCGTGGCGGCCCGTAGGGCCTACACGCGGAGCCGTCGGCGCAGCGCACGTAGTCAGGCAGACGAGGACCGTCTCTACGCTTCCTACCGGGAGGCAAAGGCGGCCCTCAAGTCGGCTATGTGCGCTGCGAAGGACTCGGCGAGGGCTGAGATGCTAGAGGGTCTCGATCGGGATCCCTTTGGGAGACCATACAGGGCGGCGCGGAACCAACTGCGGCCCCATGGTCCCCCATTGACCGAGACCCTCGAGCCGGCACTGTTGGATGGGGTGGTCCGGTCCCTGTTTCCGCGCAGGACCGACTTCACCCCACCAACGATGGATCCCCCACAGGATCCCCCGCAGGAGGCGGCTCCACCGGCGGAGGCAGATGTGCCCCCGGTGACGGCGGAAGAGTTCCGCGAGGGTCTTCTTAGCCTCCGCGCCAAGAAGACGGCCCCCGGTCCGGATGGCGTCCCAGCAAGAGTGGTGGCCATAGCTGCCGCTCAGATGGAGGACAGATTTCGGGACCTTTTCAGCGCGTGCCTCGTGTCTGGAAGGTTCCCGAAACTGTGGAAGGAGGGGCAGCTATGCCTACTCCGCAAGGAGGGACGCCCGGTCGACTCCCCCTCGGCATACCGACCCATCGTTCTTCTTGATGAGGTCGGCAAAATGTTCGAGGGGATCATCGCCTGCCGGCTGAACAGCCATCTGCGGAGAGTAGGGCCGGACCTGTCGGACGCCCAGTTCGGTTTTCGACAGGGGCGTTCGACGATCGACGCGCTGGCCCTACTCAAGGGGCAGGTGAAGGGGGCGGTCGAGGCTGGGGACGGAGTTTTGGCAGTGTCGTTCGACATAGCCAACGCCTTCAACTCCGTCCCCCACTCGACGATATTGGAGGCACTCCGCTATCATGGAGTGCCCCAATACTTGCGGGACCTCCTGGCCGACTACTTGGAGGACCGAGAGGTCCTCCTTGTGGACAAAACGGCCAGGCTCCGGAGGTACGGCGCGGAGTCCGGTGTTCCACAGGGGTCAGTCCTTGGGCCACCCCTTTGGAACATCGGGTTCGATTGGCTGTTGAGAGGAGCCCTCCTCCGTGGCACGAGTGTCATCTGTTACGCGGATGACACTCTCCTCACTGCCCGGGGGAGAACCTTCAGGGAGGCGGCCTGTCTGGCCTCGGCTGGCGGATCCTTGGTCGCAGGAAGGATCCGCCGCCTAGGGTTGAGGGTGGCGCTGAACAAGACCGAGGCCGTGTTCTTTCACGGGCCTCGGCAGCGCTGCCCTCCGGATGCCCACATTGTCGTTGAGGGCATCCGGGTGGAGGTTAAGGCCCAGATGAAATATCTGGGCCTGATACTAGACAGCAGGTGGCGCTTCGGCCCGCACTTCAGCGGGCTGTCGACGCGCCTGCTGAAGGCCGCCGACTCCCTGTCGTGGCTCCTCCCAAACCTGGGGGGGCCCAGTGCACGATGCCGGCGCTTGTATGCCGGCATCCTGCGGAGCATGGCCCTATACGGGGCCCCAATATGGGCGGACTCCCTCAATAGGAGGGAGAATGCGACCGCCATCCGCAGGCCACAAAGGGCCATTGCACAGCGGGTGGCGAGGGCCTACCGGTCGGTAGGCTTTTCGGCGGCGTGCGCTCTGGCGGGCACCCCTCCTTGGGAGTTGGAGGCTTGGGTGCTCGCCAGGGTGTACGAATGGACGGCGCGCCGAAAAGCGCTCGGGGAGCGCCCTGTCGCAGAGGAGCGGGAAGCCGTGCGGAGGGAGGCGAGGGACGCCATCATCGTCCATTGGACAGAGGACCTCGCCTCTGCCACCTTTGGCCGTCGAACGCTCGACGCGCTCGGTCCAGTCCTGCGGGATTGGCTCGAGCGGCCGCACGGCTTCTTCTCCTTCCGTCTGGTGCAGGTGTTGTCTGGCCACGGCTGTTTCGGCACGCACCTGCACCGGGTCGGGAGGGAGGAGACACCGGCGTGTCACGACTGCGGCGCGGCGGAGGACACGGCGCAGCACACACTGGAGGTGTGCCCAGCTTGGTCCGAGCCGCGTCGCAGTCTCACTGCGGAGATCGGACAGGACCTCACCCTTCCCAGCGTGGTCAGATGCATGCTGGGGAGTGAGGAGTCCTGGGCCGCGGTCGCCTCCTTTTGCGAGGATGTCATCTCGCAGAAGGAGGCGGCGGAGCGCGCGCGGGAGGATGATCCTCTCGCTGCGCCGCTCCGCAGACGAAGGCGAGGTCGGAGAAGACGTCCTCTTCTCCCTCCTCGCGGTGGTGATGGGCGGGCGACAGGCGCGGGGGCGCCTCCGCCCGCATTGCACACATCACCACCATCGTCGGAGGTTCCCGGCCCTCCCCCAACGGGGGGGGCGTGAAGGGCCCGCTAAGGCGGGCGGTCGTCGGAGGTGGACTGGACGTAAAGGCTACGCCGATCTCCCAGTCCACCCCCACTATGACGTTGCAGGAATTTCGTTGCTGGGTTGTTTTAGTGGGTATACCGGGCTTGCCCGGGGAGTCCCACATACCCCTCCCACTCCCCCGAGTGAGAGGGTATGCGTAACGCATTTTTTCCCAGCCGAAACAAAAAAAAAAAAAAAAAAAAAAAAAAAAGGTTAGGTTAGGTTGTTGCTCTCAAGGAGCAACGGGCGCGTGCCGCCCGGGCCAAGTCGGGGTACGGCGCGTCTCGCGTGCTCTACACCGACTACTCTGTTGCGGAACTGGAGCGTATGGCGGAGGAGGACGAAGAGGAGATTGCGGTGGTCGCCTCCAAGTCTTCTCATCTGAAAGGGACGTTCCAGAAGTCCCTTAAGTGTAGGGCCGCGAGCATGCACGGCATCGTGGAGGAGCTGGTCCGGCGGACAGCAACGGACGAAACGCGGCAGCTGCAGGCGAAGGTGGACCGCCTGCAGCTGGAGGTCAGCCAGCTTCATCAGAAGCTGGCTGACGCCACCGCCCGCCCTAGTCAGGGCCCGACGCCTGCCGTGGAAGCCCCCGCCTCCAGCCTTGAGGATGTAATTCGCAAGGTGGTTATGGAGGAGCGGGCTTTCACCCGATCCTGCTTGGCAGGAATAGAGGACCGGCTCTTGCCGGAGAAGCGTCTCCGACCACCGCTTGCGGCGGACAAGAGGCAAAGCCTGCCGGGGCCGTCCTCGCAGGAGGAAGACGCCCAACTCCCGTCCACCACTCCGTCCAACCAGGAGGGTTGGATCGAAGTGGTCGGGAAGGGGAAAGGAAAGGGCAAGGGCAAGAGGACGAAGGCCGTCTCTGCTGTCCCCGCCACCACGCCTCCCAGCCAGTCGCAGACGACTGGGAGGAGCAAGGGGAAGGCCAAGGGCCGAAAGGCGGCAGCGGCCGCCCCCGTCGTCCCCGCCACAACGCCTCCCAGCCAGCCTGGCAAGGGTAAGGGCAAAAGGAGGGGAAAGCTGGTTCCCCCAAATTCCGCAGCCGTCGTGGTGACGCTCACTGCGGAGGCTGCGGAGCGCGGGGAAACCTACGCTTCAATTTTAATGCGGGCGCGTGCCAATGCCGATCCCACCCAACTGGGGATCGGCAAAGTCTCCTGCCGGCGCACCCAAACCGGGGCTCGTATATTTGAGTTCCCAGGGGCGGAGGGCAGCACCAGTGCCGACCTCTTCGCAGCCAAGCTGCGGGAGGTCGTCGCAGACGCGGCCAAGGTGGCCCGACCGGTCAAGTCGGCGGCCATAGAAGTGACCGAGCTCGATGACTCGGTCACCAAGGAGGAGGTGGTGGCGGCTGTCGCAGCCATTGGTGGCTGCAGCACCGCAGCGGTGCAAGGCCGGGACATCAGGACCGGCCGCGGCGGCATGGGCACTATTCGGCTCGAGTGCCCAGTCGCCGTTGCCAAAGCCGTCCTTGACAAAGGATGGCTCGCCGTCGGCTTTAGCTCGGGTGCAGTCCGAGCACTTGTAGACCAGCCTCTGCGCTGCTACAGGTGCTTCGGCATCGGCCACACCCGGGCCCTCTGTCCGTCCAAGGTCGATAGGACGGACAGCTGCTACCGCTGCGGCAAGGATGGCCATAAAGCGGTCTCATGCACGGCTGCCAAGCCGCATTGCGCGGTTTGTGCCGCCAGCAGCCGCCCGGCAGGCCATATAATGAAGGGGAGGATGTGCAATCCTCCCCCTACGAGGGGCAAAGCGCAGGCGCCAGCTGGGCCTGTTGCTAGCACAGCTGCGGAGGAGGGGGGTGCGATGTCCGACTAATGGATAGAGTCGAACATCGCATCCTTCAGACGAACACCAACCACTGCCGGGCAGCCCAGGATCTGCTGATGCAGACCATGGCTGAGTGGTTGGTGGACTTGGCGGTGGTCGCCGAGCCTTACTCGGTCCCTGGCAGCTGGCTAGGCGACCGGGACGGCTTGGTGGCGTTGGTGTCGCGGTCTTCCACAGACTCCCCTCCCCTCTCGCTCTTAGAGAGGGGACCGGGATACGTGGCCGCCGCGTGGGGAGATCTGGCCCTGGTGGGGGTCTACTTCTCCCCTAACCGCCCTCTCTCAGACTTTGAGGACTTCCTGGAGGTCCTCACTGCTGTCGTAGCGAGGGCGGCGCCACGCCAGGTCGTGGTGTTGGGCGACCTGAACGCCAAGTCGGAGGCCTGGGGCAACCCGGCTGCCTCCTGCAACGTCCGGGGACGCGCCGTCGTGTTTTGGTCGGCGTCATGCGGCGTGTCCCTCCTCAACAGGGGGGCGGTCCACACATGTGTGCGGCAACAGGGAGGGTCGGTGGTCGACGTGTCGTTTGCCACCCCCGTCCTTGCCGCACGCATTGTGAACTGGCGGGTTGAGATGGTGGAGACATTGTCGGACCACAGATATGTGCGGTTCGACATCTCCACCCAGCATGGCTCCCGGGGGGAGATGGCTCGCTCTGGCAGGTCTCCCTTCCCTCGGTGGGCCCTCACTCGCCTGGACCGCGAGGCAGCCAAGGAGGCTGCCTTCCTGCAGGACTGGCTGTCGCCCCCTGTCGAGGTCCTGGACGTGGACTCCGCAGCGGCCCAGCTGAGGGGATCCCTGACCGAGGTGTGCAACTCTAGCATGCCTCGGTCCCGTCGTCCGCCTCCCCGTCGTGCCGTCTACTGGTGGTCGGAGGAGTTGGCAGGCCTCCGGGCCACCTGCGTGGCGGCCCGTAGGGCCTACACGCGGAGCCGTCGGCGCAGCGCGCGTAGCCAGACAGACGAGGACCGTCTCTACGCTTCCTACCGGGAGGCAAAGGCGGCCCTCAAGTCGGCTATGTGCGCTGCCAAGGACTCGGCAAGGGCCGAAATGTTAGAGGGTCTCGATCGGGATCCCTTTGGGAGACCATACAGGGCGGCGCGGAACCAACTGCGGCCCCATGGTCCCCCATTGACCGAGACCCTCGAGCCGGCGCTACTGGATGGGGTGGTCCGGTCCCTGTTTCCGCGCAGGACCGACTTCACCCCACCAACGATGGACCCCCCGCGGGGGGCGGTACCACCGGCGGAGGCAGACGTGCCCCCGGTGACGGAGGAAGAGATCCGTGAGGGTCTTCTTGGCCTCCGCGCCAAGAAGACGGCCCCCGGTCCGGACGGCGTCCCAGCACGGGTGGTGGCTATAGCTGCCGCTCAAATGGAGGACAGATTTCGGGACCTTTTCAGCGCGTGCCTCGCGTCTGGAAGGTTCCCGAAACTGTGGAAGGAGGGGCAGCTATGCCTCCTCCGCAAGGAGGGACGCCCAGCGGACTCCCCCTCGGCATACCGACCCATCGTCCTGCTTGATGAGGTCGGCAAAATGTTCGAGGGGATCATCGCCTGCCGGCTCAACAGCCATCTGCGGGGGGTAGGGCCAGACCTGTCGGACGCCCAGTTTGGTTTCCGACAGGGGCGTTCGACCATCGACGCGCTGGCCCTGCTCAAGGGGCAGGTGAAGGGGGCGGTCGAGGCTGGGGACGGAGTTATGGCAGTGTCGTTCGACATAGCCAACGCCTTCAACTCCGTCCCCCACTCGACGATATTGGAGGCACTCCGCTATCATGGAGTGCCCCAATACTTGCGGGCTCTCCTGGCCGACTACTTGGAGGACCGGGAGGTCCTCCTCGTAGACAAAACGGCCAGGTTGCGGCGGTACGGCGCAGAGTGCGGTGTTCCGCAGGGGTCGGTACTTGGGCCCCCCCTGTGGAACATCGGGTTCGATTGGCTCCTGCGGGGAGCCCTCCTCCGTGGCACGAGTGTCATCTGCTACGCGGATGACACTCTGCTCACTGCCCGGGGGAGGACATTTGGGGAGGCGGCCTGTCTGGCCTCGGCTGGCGGATCCTTGGTCGCAGGGAGGATCCGCCGCCTGGGGTTGAGGGTGGCGCTGAACAAGACCGAGGCCGTGTTCTTTCGCGGGCCTCGGCAGCGCTGCCCTCCAGATGCCCACATCAATGTGGAGGGCATCAGGGTGGGGGTCCAGGCCCAGATGAAGTATCTGGGCCTGGTACTGGACAGCAGGTGGCGCTTCGGCCCGCATTTCAGCGGGCTGTCGACGCGCCTGCTGAAGGCCGCCGGCGCCCTGTCCTGGCTCCTCCCTAACCTGGGGGGACCCAGCGCGCGATGCCGGCGCTTGTATGCCGGCATTTTAAGGAGTATGGCCCTCTACGGGGCCCCAATCTGGGCGGACTCCCTCAGCAGGAGGGAGAATGCGACAGCCATCCGCAGGCCACAAAGGGCCATTGCACAGCGGGTGGCGAGGGCCTACCGGTCGGTAGGCTTTTCGGCGGCGTGCGCTCTGGCGGGCACCCCTCCTTGGGAGTTGGAGGCTTGGGTGCTCGCCAGGGTGTACGAATGGACGGCTCGCCGAAAGGCGCTCGGGGAGCGCCCTGTCGCAGAGGAGCGGGAGGCGGTGCGGAGGGAGGCGAGGGACGCCATTGTCGTCCATTGGACGCAGGACCTCGCCTCCGCCACCTTTGGTCGTCGGACCCTGGACGCGCTCGGTCCAGTCTTGCGAGACTGGCTCGAGCGCCCGCACGGCTTCCTTTCCTTCCGTCTGGTGCAGGTGTTGTCAGGCCACGGCTGTTTCGGCACGCACCTGCACCGGATCGGGAGGGAGGAGACACCGGCGTGTCACGACTGCGGCGCGGCGGAGGACACGGCGCAGCACACACTGGAGGTGTGCCCAGCTTGGTCCGAGCCGCGTCGCAGTCTCACTGCGGAGATCGGACGGGACCTCTCCCTTCCCAGCGTGGTCAGATGCATGCTGGGGAGTGAGGAGTCCTGGGCCGCGGTCGCCTCCTTTTGCGAGGATGTCATCTCGCAGAAGGAGGCGGCGGAGCGCGCGCGGGAGGACGATCCTCTCGCTGCGCCGCTCCGCAGACGAAGGCGAGGTCGGAGAAGACGTCCTCTTCTCCCTCCTCGCGGTGGTGATGGGCGGGCGACAGGCGCGGGGGCGCCCCCGCCCGCATTGCACGCATCACCACCATCATCGTCGGAGGTTCCCGGCCTTCCCCTAACGGGGGGGGCGCGAAGGGCCCGCTAAGGCGGGCGGTCGTCGGAGGTGGACTGGACGTAAAGGCTACGCCGATCTCCCAGTCCACCCCCACTATGACGTTGCGGGAATTTCGTTGCTGGGTTGTTTTAGTGGGTATACCGGGCTTGCCCGGGGAGTCCCACATACCCCTCCCACTCCCCCGAGTGAGAGGGTATGCGTAATGCATTTTTTCCCAGCCGAAACAAAAAAAAAAAAAAAAAAAAAAAAAAGGTTAGGTTAGGTTAGGTTAGGTTAGGTTAGGTTAGGTTAGGTTAGGTTAGGTTAGGTTAGGTTAGGTTAGGTTGCGGCGGTACGGCGCAGAGTGCGGTGTTCCACAGGGGTCGGTACTTGGGCCCCCCCTGTGGAACATCGGGTTCGATTGGCTCCTGCGGGGAGCCCTCCTCCGTGGCACGAGTGTCATCTGCTACGCGGATGACACTCTTCTCACTGCCCGGGGGAGGAACTTTGGGGAGGCGGCCTGTCTGGCCTCGGCTGGCGGATCCTTGGTCGCAGGAAGGATCCGCCGCCTGGGGTTGAGGGTGGCGCTGAACAAGACCGAGGCCGTGTTCTTTCGCGGGCCTCGGCAGCGCTGCCCTCCAGATGCCCACATCATTGTGGAGGGCATCAGGGTGGGAGTCCAGGCCCAAATGAAGTATCTGGGCCTGGTACTGGACAGCAGGTGGCGCTTCGGCCCACACTTCAGCGGGCTGTCGACGCGCCTGCTGAAAGCCGCGGGTGCGCTCTCCTGGCTCCTCCCGAACCTTGGGGGGCCCAGTGCACGATGCCGGCGCTTATATGCCGGCATCCTGAGGAGCATGGCCCTCTACGGGGCCCCCATCTGGGCGGACTCCCTCAACAGGAGGGAGAACGCGACAGCCATCCGCAGGCCACAAAGGGCCATTGCACAGCGGGTGGCGAGGGCCTACCGCTCGGTAGGCTTTTCGGCGGCGTGCGCTCTGGCCAGCACCCCTCCTTGGGAGTTGGAGGCGTGGGTGCTCGCCAGAGTCTACGAATGGACGGCGCGCCGAAAAGCGCTCGGGGAGCGCCCTGTCGCGGAGGAGCGGGAGGCAGTGCGGAGGGAGGCGAGGGACGCTATCATCGTCCATTGGACGGAGGACCTCGCCTCCGCCACCTTTGGTCGCCGTACCCTGGACGCGCTCGGTCCAGTCCTGCGGGATTGGCTCGAGCGGCCACACGGCTTCCTCTCCTTCCGTCTGGTGCAGGTCTTGTCTGGCCACGGCTGTTTCGGCACGCACCTGCACCGGATCGGGAGGGAGGAGACACCGGCGTGTCACGACTGCGGCGCGGCGGAGGATACGGCGCAGCACACACTGGAGGTGTGCCCAGCTTGGTCCGAGCCGCGTCGCAGTCTCACTGCGGAGATCGGACAGGACCTCTCCCTTCCCAGCGTGGTCAGATGCATGCTGGGGAGTGAGGAGTCCTGGGCCGCGGTCGCCTCCTTTTGCGAGGATGTCATCTCGCAGAAGGAGGCGGCGGAGCGCGCGCGGGAGGACGACCCTCTCGCTGCGCCGCTCCGCAGACGAAGGCGAGGTCGGAGAAGACGCCCTCTTCTCCCTCCTCGCGGTGGTGATGGGCGGGCGACAGGCGCGGGGGCGCCTCCGCCCGCATTGCACACGTCACCACCATCGTCGGAGGTTCCCGGCCCTCCCCCAACGGGGGGGGCGTGAAGGGCCCGCTTTGAAGGCGGGCGGTCGTCGGAGGTGGACTGGACGTAAAGGCTACGCCGATCTCCCAGTCCACCCCCACTATGACGTTGCGGGAATTTCGTTGCTGGGTTGTTTTAGTGGGTATACCGGGCTAGCCCGGGGAGTCCCACATACCCCTCCCACTCCCCCGAGTGAGAGGGTATGCGTAACGCATTTTTTCCCAGCCGAAACAAAAAAAAAAAAAAAAAAAAAAAAAAAAAAAAAGGTTAGGTTAGGTTAGGTTAGGTTAGGTTAGGTTAGGTTAGGTTAGGTTAGGTTTTTTTTTTTTTTTTTTTTTTTTTTATTTGGCAGGAGTGGGAAATCCTCATGGACGAATCGGCCGCCCACTCTGTGAGACGACCGAGACAGTGCCGGACTCTTACCGGCTAAAACCCCTCCTGCCACGTAGCTTTTCCCCGTTCATAGCACAACGAGTCCTTATCATTCAAGTTAATCATTCATTCAGGTTCTCTCATTTACTTCTCTCGCAATACAGATTTCATACTTACATACATTCATACAACCTTTTCATTCTTAGCCGGGTGGGACTCCCGCCATTCCATCTATTCTCTACGTTTCTTGTGTCTATTTTTATTCTTTACATATGTTTCTTATTGAAGTACTTTTTATCTTTTAGATTACCTATCTTTAATATTTTTCAACTTAAGTATTACATTATACATAATTTATATTTATACATAATCCTATTTTCTTAAAAATAATTAGTTTTACTCATTTTTTTTTTTTTTTTTTTTTTTTTTTTTTTTTTTTTTTTTTTTTTTTTTTTTTTTTTTTTTTTTTTTTCTTATTTACACTTTCTTACACTAACATTTTTGTTTTATTTTCTACTTTACCTTTTTTATCAATTTTTTTTTTTTTTTTTTTTTTTTTTTTTTTTGAGTTAAACTTATTTTTCTTGATAATTTTCTACTCTATTTCTTACTCTATGTACTTTACATTATTAGGTTTACATGCTTAATCTATATAATGTTATCTATTCTAGTTACACTTACATTTTACTTTATTTACCTAAATATAGTGATTATAGTGAGTTTATTGACTAATGTTTTATTATATTTGAACGTATTTTCTTACTTAATATATATTTGAAGACTGTTATAAGCCCAATAGGGAGATGGGAGGGGGAAGGGAGAAGGGGATTAGGGAGGGGCGGGGGGATTTCTTTCTTGATGCTACATTACTTATTTTCATTGACGTAGTGGCCATAATATATATATATATACGCAGATTATATATAATTATTGACTTTCTTATTCGGGTTTTTGTTTTGTCGGCGTTTTAGGGGTTGTATGGGTGCGCATCTAAATATATTAATATATAATTATTATATACTTTATATATCTAGCGGGGGGGGGGGGGGGGTTAGGCGTAAGCCGTTGTCGTCCGAGCCAGATAGTCCCATTTCTTGCGGACCGGGCACTCCACGCTAAACGCGTTGTGATCGGTCCTTTGAAGCTTCGAGTGCAGACAGTTGCAGCACTGCGGTTCGTTACCAGCGACGAATTCCACGCACTTCTCACGTAAGTGCGGCCCTCCGCAGTGGCTGCACCTGTCTGCACTCTCCGTACAGAACTTTCGGCCATGCCCAAATGCCAAGCATTTTGTGCATTGGATGAGCGGCGACTGATCCTCCACCCTGACTCTTTGCAGGTCAAGGTAAAGAGTACCAGCCTCCGTCATCCTCTGCCATACTTTGGGCCTGACTTGGACGACAACGTGCGCCGTTTTGGGATTTCTAGTCCTTTTTTTATACTTGATTACTATTTCTTTTTCTTCATGTTTCAGGTCCCTGAAGAGGTCTACATTTTGGGAATAGAGCGCCTTAACCAGCTCGTCGTCTTCGCTGTCCAAAAAGACGTCTTTTAGGACGACGAGTGGGTTTTTGTTTGTCATAGGCGCCACTATCAGCCCTTCACCTCGGCTCTCGATCCTCTCTTTAACTTTATTCAGCTCTGCTTGCGAGTCGCACCCCAGTATTATCGTCTGGTTTTTAGCTTTGCGGACCTTATTTATTTTTAGGCCAGTTCCCCTGGCATCGACCGCCCTCTTCACCCTGGCGAGCACCCCGTCAGCAGTCTCCTGGCTGACTTCAGAGGTGATCGCCAAAGAGTGAAGCGCCGGCCGATGCCCGGGTTTGGCTGCCGCTACGTAGGCGTATGACCGCGAGTCAGTTCTCGCCTCGCATGCAAGTTCTCCTACCGCCTCCGCTATTTTTCCGGTTGCGGCGGCGACCTCACCAGCAACGCCATCGACCTTTTCCTCGAGATCGGCGACAGCTCGACCAACGATCCCCACCCCTTCGATCGTGTGTTCGATCCTGCCGCCGACCTCGCTGATCTTGTCAAAGACCGTGCTGATGATGTCGGCGCCGCAATCGTCGCAGTGGTTGGCCAGGTCTCGGAAACCTTTGGAGACCTTTTCCTCAAAGTCGTTGAGCCTCGTCTTAATACTGGTTTCCACCCTCTCCAGCCTCTCCAACACCTCCTCCGGCGATTCGGGTGATGTATGCGTGGTGCCGGTAGTGGTGGGTGGAACCGTCCCTGACATCGTTTCGAAGTCTTTGACTCGCCTGCTCAATTCAAAGAGGACCCGTAGACATTTGTCGGACTGGGTCTCCAGGAAGATCTTGATATCCTTCCTCATCGAGGGATAATCCCTGACCCTCGATGGGATGTCCTCAAAGGTCTTCATGACCTCCTGGAGAAGCTTGTCGTTTGATGAGGCAGAAAAGATGTCCGTCTGCTTTACGTAAGCGTCCATTATGTCCACGGATCTCCTTTTTCGTTCCGGTCTCCGTATGAAGGTCCGAGCGGCATCCAGCGCCTGTCCAAACGGACCCGCAGGGCTGGGGGTAGTGATGGGTGCGACAGCGCCAGAGGTCCCCGCCGACGCCAAAGGCGTTTCGGCGGTTCCCGCTAGGATCCCCCGAACGGTGTCCTTCCGGTCGTATTTTAGGGACAGCCCCTTCGGTGCTTCGCGCACTCCGGAGGGTCCCTCATTTCCCTGGTTGGTAGGTGACGTCGTTCCTCGTCCGCTGGCGCTGGCTCCTTTCCCTTTTACTGGGGTGCGGATTCCGAGAACCATCTTTTCTCTTGCTGTGTCTTGTGTGTAGAGGGCACAAAATTGACGGGGAAAATTTGCAATTTATAAGAAAAAATAAAAATCAAAGAAACGTTAATTTAAAGGGGGTTTTCCCTGTAGAGGGGGGATATTTAATAATAATAAAAATAGGGTATTTAATCGGTAAATACTAGTTTGTCACTTAAATAGGTCCAGTATCCGCTTTTGCGATGCTAAAGTAGCCCCAAATCGAGGTTACGAGTCGTAACGAGCTAAATAAATGCTTATGAGTCAAAATACAATAAAATATTTTAACTCGATTCCTCAAAAATAACAGAAATCTAATGTCAATTTAAAAGTTATTATTAGATTTTAAAAGATGTAAAAAAAAAAGGCCTGACGGTTTCCACACCAAGGCTAAGTGGCCAGCACTGGTTTCAGTAAAAACGGTATTTTAGTATGAGGTGGTGGGGGAGGGTCCTATTGGGAGGGGATGGGTTCCTCTTAGGTGACTGTAGCCGTGGTGTCAAGGCTGATTTTGAGGTCCAAATTCTTCTACGTCCTCCCGTTCCCGAGATATGGCCCGTTAACGGATGAGGGGGTGGGGGGTTCTGGAAAGCAATAGGAACAGAGGAAGAGTGGGGGGGATGGCTTGCTCTATAACGGTTTCCACACCAGGGCTGACTTTGTGGTCGAAAGACGCCTATTTCCCTTTGTTTCCTGGATACCGTTATTTTAATATGTAAGGGATGGGGGAGGGTCCAAACGGGAGGGGATGGGTTCCTCTTGGGTGGCTTTAGCCGTGGTGTCTTCGACACCACAAAGGCTGATTTTGAGGTCCAAACTCTTCTACGTCCTCCCGTTCCCGAGATATGGCCCGTTAACGGATGAGGGGGTGGGGGGTTCTGGAAAGCAATAGGAACAGAGGAAGAGCGGGGGGGATGGCTTGCTCTATAACGGTTTCCACACCAGGGCTGACTTTGTGGTCGAAAGACGCCTATTTCCCTTTGTTTCCTGGATACCGTTATTTTAATATGTAAGGGATGGGGGAGGGTCCAAACGGGAGGGGATGGGTTCCTCTTGGGTGGCTTTAGCCGTGGTGTCTTCGACACCACAAAGGCTGATTTTGAGGTCCAAACTCTTCTACGTCCTCCCGTTCCCGAGATATAGCCCGTTAAAGGATGAGGGGGTATTTGAGTTTAGGGACAAACAGGAAGAAGACGGGAAACGTGGTGGGGAATGGATACCTCTGTGGTGGTTTCGACCTCGTGGTGTCTTCGACACCACTAAGGCTGAATCCGTGGTCAAAATTTGCCTATCTAGTTTGGTTCCAGAGATATCCGCTTTTTTAGGAATTACTGCCGTACCGCACCGCGCCGTGTCGTAGGCCTTTAGGGTAGATGTTCCTGTTGACCTAGCTGGGTCTACCCTATTCCGATTTCGGCGCGGGTGGGCTCGTTTGTTCGGTCTTGTTGAGCTCTTTTTGGTAGGTCAGGTTTCGGGGTCCAATTTAGGGGTATGGGGTTGGGGGGGGTTTCTAATTTGGAGACTAAATAAGGTAGTTTTGAGGGGAGGAGGGTGGTGGTGTATTGGGGGAGGGGGATTTTGAAGGGACGTATTCTACCTTTTGGAAACCAACACTGAGGGGGGCCTTGGCTTGGTGACCTTGTTATTGGTTTTTACAAAATTAAAACTGCAGTTTTCCGCCAAGCACTTCCCTCACTTAAGGAGTAACGGCTTTCGTCCTTTTTAAGGCGCGTGGGTTTTGGGGTTTCGGCTGAGAAAGGGGGATTTTTCCTTTCCTCCGGTCTGCGTTTTGGATTTTTCGGGCAAGGGGTTTGCGTGTAAGGTAGCCTGTTAAACGGGGTAGTTGGACTTCCACCACCGCAAAAGATGTGGTTTTTTAACTTCCCATGCACCGAAAAATCCAAAATTTGGCTGAAATGTGGGTTTGTCTGGTTACTGTACCCTCTCAAAAACTTGAGTGTATACAGCCCCTTTTCAACCCCCAGAGGTACAATTTCAAAAATTTGCTGTGTATATTCCTACAAGATTTAGGTTTTTATCAATGCCTATGGATTTTAAAAATATAAATTGGGGCAGTTTCCGTGGAGAGACCCTTAACTTATATAAAAAAGATTTTACAAAAAATTTTGGGGTTGAATTGGCCAACCCCCGATTTTTACAAATATTAAATGCTAAATATCTTAAAAACTACCAGTCTGTTTTTCATCAAATTTTAACTATATGTAGATCACTCTTATCCTAATTTTTAGAGTCCATAAAAAACATATGTTGTCGATTTGGTTATCCCGGAAACTTAAATTGAAAATACAAAAAATTTGCACCTTGTTTTTGAAGGTCTTCCAGGAGGTATTTCCTGGATGTCTTTTAGTCTCCCGGCTCCACTTCCGCGTCGCTCTCGGAAAACGGTCTCAGATCCTGTTCCAACCCTCGGGAACACCGACCTCGTTACACGTGGTTTCTGGTTTTTCTTCGTTATCTCCGGGACCCCAAATCGGAAAATTCCAAGTGAGGTGTCCAGAGATAGGTCTTCTTGCCGCGCACCTGGCTGCAGTCACAGAATGTTTTGTGCCCACTCAAAATCGAGCAGCGTCACGCTCCGAAGCTTTTTTGAAGTGATTTTTCGCGGTTTTCCGCCACAATTTTCAACTTTTCACCACCGGAATTTCACGATTGTATGCGCCTTTGCAATGCGCTTTTAATGATGTATCGCACTTATACTATTTCGCGAAAAAACCTATTTTTACGATTTTTCGAGCGCGGAGCGGCTTAAAAGTGATCCGATCGCGGCGGGGGGTGCCGTGCAACTGGGTTAGGTTAGGTTAGGTTAGGTTAGGTTAGGTTAGGTTAGGTTAGGTTAGGTTAGGTTAGGTTAGGTTAGGTTAGGTTAGGTTAGGTTAGGTTAGGTTAGGTTAGGTTAGGTTAGGTTAGGTTAGGTTAGGTTAGGTTAGGTTAGGTTAGGTTAGGTTAGGTTAGGTTAGGTTAGGTTAGGTTAGGTTAGGTTAGGTTAGGTTAGGTTAGGTTAGGTTAGGTTAGGTTAGGTTAGGTTAGGTTAGGTTAGGTTAGGTTAGGTTAGGTTAGGTTAGGTTAGGTTAGGTTAGGTTAGGTTAGGTTAGGTTAGGTTAGGTTAGGTTAGGTTAGGTTAGGTTAGGTTAGGTTAGGTTAGGTTAGGTTAGGTTAGGTTAGGTTAGGTTAGGTTAGGTTAGGTTAGGTTAGGTTAGGTTAGGTTAGGTTAGGTTAGGTTAGGTTAGGTTAGGTTAGGTTAGGTTAGGTTAGGTTAGGTTAGGTTAGGTTAGGTTAGGTTAGGTTAGGTTAGGTTAGGTTAGGTTAGGTTAGGTTAGGTTAGGTTAGGTTAGGTTAGGTTAGGTTAGGTTAGGTTAGGTTAGGTTAGGTTAGGTTAGGTTAGGTTAGGTTAGGTTAGGTTAGGTTAGGTTAGGTTAGGTTAGGTTAGGTTAGGTTAGGTTAGGTTAGGTTAGGTTAGGTTAGGTTAGGTTAGGTTAGGTTAGGTTAGGTTAGGTTAGGTTAGGTTAGGTTAGGTTAGGTTAGGTTAGGTTAGGTTAGGTTAGGTTAGGTTAGGTTAGGTTAGGTTAGGTTAGGTTAGGTTAGGTTAGGTTAGGTTAGGTTAGGTTAGGTTAGGTTAGGTTAGGTTAGGTTAGGTTAGGTTAGGTTAGGTTAGGTTAGGTTAGGTTAGGTTAGGTTAGGTTAGGTTAGGTTAGGTTAGGTTAGGTTAGGTTAGGTTAGGTTAGGTTAGGTTAGGTTAGGTTAGGTTAGGTTAGGTTAGGTTAGGTTAGGTTAGGTTAGGTTAGGTTAGGTTAGGTTAGGTTAGGTTAGGTTAGGTTAGGTTAGGTTAGGTTAGGTTAGGTTAGGTTAGGTTAGGTTAGGTTAGGTTAGGTTAGGTTAGGTTAGGTTAGGTTAGGTTAGGTTAGGTTAGGTTAGGTTAGGTTAGGTTAGGTTAGGTTAGGTTAGGTTAGGTTAGGTTAGGTTAGGTTAGGTTAGGTTAGGTTAGGTTAGGTTAGGTTAGGTTAGGTTAGGTTAGGTTAGGTTAGGTTAGGTTAGGTTAGGTTAGGTTAGGTTAGGTTAGGTTAGGTTAGGTTAGGTTAGGTTAGGTTAGGTTAGGTTAGGTTAGGTTAGGTTAGGTTAGGTTAGGTTAGGTTAGGTTAGGTTAGGTTAGGTTAGGTTAGGTTAGGTTAGGTTAGGTTAGGTTAGGTTAGGTTAGGTTAGGTTAGGTTAGGTTAGGTTAGGTTAGGTTAGGTTAGGTTAGGTTAGGTTAGGTTAGGTTAGGTTAGGTTAGGTTAGGTTAGGTTAGGTTAGGTTAGGTTAGGTTAGGTTAGGTTAGGTTAGGTTAGGTTAGGTTAGGTTAGGTTAGGTTAGGTTAGGTTAGGTTAGGTTAGGTTAGGTTAGGTTAGGTTAGGTTAGGTTAGGTTAGGTTAGGTTAGGTTAGGTTAGGTTAGGTTAGGTTAGGTTAGGTTAGGTTAGGTTAGGTTAGGTTAGGTTAGGTTAGGTTAGGTTAGGTTAGGTTAGGTTAGGTTAGGTTAGGTTAGGTTAGGTTAGGTTAGGTTAGGTTAGGTTAGGTTAGGTTAGGTTAGGTTAGGTTAGGTTAGGTTAGGTTAGGTTAGGTTAGGTTAGGTTAGGTTAGGTTAGGTTAGGTTAGGTTAGGTTAGGTTAGGTTAGGTTAGGTTAGGTTAGGTTAGGTTAGGTTAGGTTAGGTTAGGTTAGGTTAGGTTAGGTTAGGTTAGGTTAGGTTAGGTTAGGTTAGGTTAGGTTAGGTTAGGTTAGGTTAGGTTAGGTTAGGTTAGGTTAGGTTAGGTTAGGTTAGGTTAGGTTAGGTTAGGTTAGGTTAGGTTAGGTTAGGTTAGGTTAGGTTAGGTTAGGTTAGGTTAGGTTAGGTTAGGTTAGGTTAGGTTAGGTTAGGTTAGGTTAGGTTAGGTTAGGTTAGGTTAGGTTAGGTTAGGTTAGGTTAGGTTAGGTTAGGTTAGGTTAGGTTAGGTTAGGTTAGGTTAGGTTAGGTTAGGTTAGGTTAGGTTAGGTTAGGTTAGGTTAGGTTAGGTTAGGTTAGGTTAGGTTAGGTTAGGTTAGGTTAGGTTAGGTTAGGTTAGGTTAGGTTAGGTTAGGTTAGGTTAGGTTAGGTTAGGTTAGGTTAGGTTAGGTTAGGTTAGGTTAGGTTAGGTTAGGTTAGGTTAGGTTAGGTTAGGTTAGGTTAGGTTAGGTTAGGTTAGGTTAGGTTAGGTTAGGTTAGGTTAGGTTAGGTTAGGTTAGGTTAGGTTAGGTTAGGTTAGGTTAGGTTAGGTTAGGTTAGGTTAGGTTAGGTTAGGTTAGGTTAGGTTAGGTTAGGTTAGGTTAGGTTAGGTTAGGTTAGGTTAGGTTAGGTTAGGTTAGGTTAGGTTAGGTTAGGTTAGGTTAGGTTAGGTTAGGTTAGGTTAGTTTTTTTTTTTTTTTTTTTTTTTTTTTTTTTTTTTTTTTTTTTTTTTTTTTTTTTTTTTTTTTTTTTTTTTTATACTTCTACCCCCAAAAATATTGGAGTCTATTCTAGAACTAAGTGTACTCTTTCAGACCAGTTCTCGCAATTATTCCTCTCGCACTTTCATTCAGCATACTTTATCTTTCTATCTTTCTTCTTCTTTCTATCTTTAAGGGTAGGACGCCCTTCTACTTTTAAACTATTCTATCTATTTTCTTTATTTTCTATTTTATAGGGAAAACACAACAACACAACTTTTTATTTTATTTTTACAGGCACTTGTTTTTCTACTGTTCTTATTTTTCTATTATTATAATTAATTTAATACTAATACATGTATCTTAATCTAGCTTATTTCTACTTTCCAGTTTTCTCACAGTTCTTATTTTACTATTCTTATAATTAATTTTAAAACTAATGCATGTTTATTGATCTAGCTTATTTCTATTTTTAACTTTTACACAGTTCTTATTTTTCTATTCTTATATCTAATTACAGTACTTGATACCTATGACTTATTCTAGCTTATTTCTATTATTACATACCAAATGACAATTTTGGGCAAATCAAATTTGTGTTTCTCGGGAGATTTTTGCTCTCATTATCATATTTACAACTATTGTTTAATGCTTAACATTAATATTCTAATAATATTATGTAAACATTTTTGCTTACGCGTTTTTATTTCGTTTTATAACTTTACTGCATATTTTCACACAATAATCTATTACCAGTTCTCTATCCTTATTTTTGCCCGCTATTATATGACACAAGTTTTCGGCGTCAAGTTTGGTGTTGAGTTCGTGTTCGGCCTCGAGTCTGTCTCTGTCGAAGACAGGACAGTTGAACAATATATGTGGCACCGTTTCATCCATTTCGGGGTCACAGATGCACGATGGGCTCTCTTTACACTTGAACCGATTCAAGTATTCCGAGAACCCACCGTGCCCGGTCATGACTTGAGTGACAATGTTGTTCATTTCAATTTTCCTTACTATCCTGTAAGCCGCCACCGCATCCGGGAAGAACAATTTAGTCACTGAAGCAGTTGCTGCAGATTTGTACCTGCGGTTCCACTCCTCCAGGGTTTCCTTACGAATGCACTGTTTGACATACGAGATTGGGCATAGGTCGTAGTCGGGCTTTCGTTTGGAACCTTCAGCGGCCTCTTTGGCCAATATGTCGGCCCTCTCATTTCCTTCCAACCCCACATGGGCCTTGATCCAAAACAGTGATACAGCTTTGTTTTGGACTGCCAATGACTTAATATTGGCCCTCGCCTCCACTGCCAGTGGGTGGTGTCGGTCGTGGTTTTGTACTGTTTGGAGGGCTGCCATGGAGTCGCTGAGATTCCAAACGATTGCGCATTGTGCTTTCGGATTTCCCGGGTTGCGACGCATATCGCCAGAAGCTCAGCCTGGTAAACGGTGGAGTAGTTTGGGAGGGCAAGTTTGAGAGTTTTTGTCTCCACCTCACGCCGGTTAGGTTAGGTTAGGTTAGGTTAGGTTAGGTTAGGTTAGGTTAGGTTAGGTTAGGTTAGGTTAGGTTAGGTTAGGTTAGGTTAGGTTAGGTTAGGTTAGGTTAGGTTAGGTTAGGTAGGTTAGGTTAGTTAGGTTAGGTTAGGTTAGGTTAGGTTAGGTTAGGTTAGGTTGGTTAGGTTAGGTTAGGTTAGGTTAGGTTAGGTTAGGTTAGGTTAGGTTAGGTTAGGTAGGTTAGGTTAGGGTGGTTAGGTTGGTTAGGTTAGGTTAGGTTAGGTTAGTTAGGTTAGGTTAGGTTAGGTTAGGTTAGGTTAGGTAGGTTAGGTTAGGTTAGGTTAGGTTAGGTTAGGTTAGGTTAGGTTAGGTTAGGTTAGGTTAGGTTAGGTTAGGTTAGGTTAGGTTAGGTTGGTTAGGTTAGGTTAGGTTAGGTTAGGTTAGGTTAGGTTAGGTTAGGTTGAGGTTAGGTTAGGTTAGGTAGGTTAGGTTAGGTTAGGTGGTTAGGTTAGGTTAGGTTAGGTTTAGGTTAGGTTAGGTTAGGTTAGGTTAGGTAGGTAGGTTAGGTTAGGTTAGGTTAGGTTAGGTTAGGTTAGGTTAGGTTAGGTTAGGTTAGGTAGTTAGGTTAGGTAGGTTAGGTTAGGTTAGGTTAGGTTAGGTTAGTTAGGTTAGGTAGGTTAGGGTAGGTAGGTTAGGGTAGGTTAGGTTAGGTTAGGTTAGGTTTTGTTTGTTTTTTTTTTTTTTTTTATTTGGCAGGAGTGGGTTAGGTTAGGTTAGGTAGGTTAGGTTAGGTTAGGTTAGGTTAGGTTAGGTTAGGTTAGGTTAGGTTAGGTTAGGTTAGGTTAGGTTTAGGTTAGGTTAGGTTAGGTTAGGTTAGGGTTGGTTAGGTTAGGTAGGTTAGGTTAGGTTAGGTAGGTTAGGTTAGGTTAGGTTAGGTTAGGTTAGGTTAGGTAGGTAGGTTAGGTTAGGTTAGGTAGGTTAGGGTAGGTTAGGTTAGGGTTAGGTTAGGTTAGGTTAGGTTAGGTTAGGTTGTTAGGTAGGGAGGTGAGGGTAGGGTAGGTGGAGGGTAGGTTGGGGAGGTGTGGTGTGGGTGAGGGTGGTTAGGTGAGGGGTGGGGTGGGTGGGTAGGGTGGGTTAGGGTAGGTGGTGGTGAGGGTTGGGTAGGGGTGGGTTAGGGTTGGTTAGGGGTAGGGGTAGGGTAGGGGTGGTTGGGTGGGTAGGTTAGGTGGGTGGGTGGTAGGTGAGGTAGGTAGGTGTGGGAGGGTTGGTTTGGAGGGAGGGTAGGGGTAGGTAGGTGAGGTAGGTGAGTAGGTGTGGGTGGGGTGGGGTAGGGAGGGTAGGGTTGGTGTGGGTAGGGGTGGGGTGGGTAGGTGGTGAGGGTAGGGTGGGAGGGAGGTAGGGTAGGGGTGGGTAGGGGAGGTGTGGTGGGGTTGGGTGGGTGGGGTGGAGGTGGGGTGGGGAGGGTGGGTAGGGGAGGGGAGGTGTGGGTGGGGAGGGTGGGGTGGTGAGGGGTGGGTGGTGAGGTTTGGGTGGGTTGGGTTGGGAGGTGGGTAGGTTGAGGGTGGTGTGGGGTGGGGTAGGGGTGGGTAGGGGTGGGGTGGGTGTGGGTGAGGGTTGGGAGGTGTGGGTGGGGTAGGGTGGGGTGGGGAGGGGAGGGGTGGTGAGGGTAGGGGTGGGGTGGGTGGGGAGGGTGGTGTGGTGGGTGGGTAGGGTAGGGTAGGGGTGGGTAGGGTGGGTGGGAGGTGTGGGGTGGGGTGGTGTGGGTGGGGTGGGGAGGGGTGGGGAGGGTGGGGTGGGGTGGGGAGGGTGAGGGTGGGGAGGGGAGGTGTGGGTAGGGTTGGGTAGGGGTGGGGTGGGGTGGTTTGGGGTGGGTGGGGTGGGGTGGGGTGGGGTGGGGTGGGGTGGGGTGGGGTGGTAGGTGTGGAGGGGTGGGGTGGGGTGGGGTGGGGTGGGGTGGGGTGGGGTGGGGTGGGGTGGGGTGGGTGGGTGGGGTGGGTGGGGTGGTTGGGTGGGGTGGGGTGGGTGGGTGGGGTGGGGTGGGGTGGGGTGGGGTGGGGTGGTGTGGGGTGGGAGGGTGGGGTGGGGTGGGGTGGGGAGGGGTGGGGTGGGGTGGGGGTGGGGTGGGGTGGGGTGGGGTGGGGTGTGGGGTGGTGTGGGGTGGGGTGGGGTGGGGTGGGGTGGGTGGGGTGGGGTGGGGTGGGGTGGGGTGGGGTGGGGTGGGGTGGGGTGGGGTGGGGTGGGGAGGGGTGGGGTGGGGTGGGGTGGGTGGGGTGGGGTGGGGTGGGGTGGGGTGGGGTGGGGGTGGGGTGGGGTGGGGAGGGGTGGGAGGGGTGGGTGGGGTGGGTGGGGTAGGGGAGGGGTGGGGTGGGGGGTGGGGTGGGGTGGGGTGGGGTGGGGTGGGGTGGGGTGGGGTGGGGTGGGGTGGGGTGGGTGGGGTGGGGTGGGTGGGTGGGAGGGGTGGGTGGGGTGGGGGGTGGGGTGGGTGGGGTGGGGTGGGTGGGTGGGGTGGGTGGGTGGGGTGGGGTGGGGTGGGGTGGGTGGGGTGGGGTGGGGTGGGTGGGGTGGGGTGGGTGGGTGGGGGGGTGGGGTGTGGGGTGGGGTGGTGGGTGGGGTGGGGTGGGGTGGGGCTGGGGTGGGGGTTGGGGTGGTTGGGGTGGGGTGGGTGGGGTGTGGTGGGGTGGGGTTGGGTTGGGGAGGGGAGGGTGGGGTGGGCTGGGGTGGGGTGGGGT